>OY796863.1:11385000-12770000 GCA_963680765.1 Agrochola lychnidis
CTTTATAACGTATCCCCAAATGCAAGCTGTAAAATTGCGTTTCTGTATCGCTCTTTCCCAACGAAAACAAAGAGGAGGTTCTCAAGTCGACATGTATATGTATCTTTTTGTTAAATGTATGACCACGCATTACTTTTAACAGAGTAGTTTCCATTAAAAATTGAAAATAAATCAAGATAAATTTTTTTTTAAAACTGCCACTGCTCCCTTTAGATGCCGCTACTATCACGTGTCCAAGAATTTGACATCTAGCCATCACTACCCATATTTTTTTGTAAACAAGCGACTTCTTATACCTACGCATAATTAAAATATATGTAATACTAGCGACCCGCCCCGGCTTCGCACGGGTATAAACCGGGTTATTATACATATAAACCTTCCTCTTCAATCACTCTATCTATTAAAAAAAACCGCATCAAAATCCGTTGCGTAGTTTTAAAGATTTAAGCATACATAGGGATATAGGGACAGAGAAAGCAACTTCGTTTTATACTATGTAGTGAAGCTAATAAGCTACTACACTTAAAACCTGCAGCCAGGGGTTATTCAATTATGCTAATTATAACTAGGTGAACGCTCGCTAAGGGTGTCGTAGACTGGGCAAGCCACAATTGCAGCGATAAGACCCCTCTTTGAGGAGTGGCTTGAGAGACGCCACGGCGTTCTCACCTTCCGCCTGATGCAGGTCCTCACCGGACACGACTGCTTCGGGAGGTTCCTGTTCAGGATAAGGCGGGAGGAAACACCCGGGTGTCACCATTGTGTGGATCGACCTGAGGACACGGTGGAGCATACGGTGGAGGTCTGCCCGGCTTGGGCGGAGCAACGCCGTGTCCTCGTAGAGGCGATCGGCGGCGGTGATCTTTCGAGTCCGGCCCTGGTCCAGGCCATGGTACGGAGCGAGAGGAAAGGGCAGGCCGTCACCTCCTTCTGCGAAGCGGTAATGCTCGCGAAGGAGGAGGCGGAACGCGTGAGGGAGAGGCAAACTTCGCGCCCTCACGCCCCTAACCGCCGCAATAGGAGGAGACGCCCGGGGCGGGAATCGCGAGCTGATTTCCGGCCACCGTAGGCGCGGGCTTGCGGACGGTGAGCAATGGGTAGCTCGCCGTCCGATAAGGACCAAGCCCGGGTCGACGGCGCGTTGTGTTCCACGCGCGCCTCAAAGAGATGTCAGCAGAATTGACGGGGTCCGCTAGGGCCAATGCCTGCCGGGGGTTCGAAGAAAACCGATAGGGACATCGTGGCCCCCGGTAAAAGGGCAACCGAAGGAACACGGGTGAGTTTTAGTCAGTCAGAGTCTGACACGCCCTCCCGCTCCGCCCAGAGCGAGAGAAGTTCTAATTTCCCTCCCAAAAAAAAAAAGAAAGCGTGTCGCGGACCTTTAGAAGAGACAATCCGCGAATGTAAATACAACAATAATCAAACATAGCAACATTGCAACAATAACTTTATGCAATGGCAACATTGATAGTATATCACGGGAAGCACGTGCGAACTTGTCAAATCAATCCGACGCAGTAGGAACCAGTATTTTATCTTGTTTGTGTTTAGCTAAAGTTTAGTCAGAAGCCGTGTTTACCAAAGTGAGTTTGTGTCAGGCTTGGAGCTCGGAGCTTGGAGATCTCTGGATTGAAAGCTGAGTATCTAATGTTTTAAGATTAATTAGTTATTTACTGAAACCTGTGTTCTCGAGAGTATTGAAACACTGATTAATGATTACTTAAACCAATGAGGTTAGCAAACTCTGTATGTTGTAGTTGTATAACTGAAGCTTCTTGAGATCTCAATTAGCACTAGTATGATTGAGGCGGTAAGTATGGCCTTACCAGGGCCCGCCGTCGAGTGCAGTGTTGCCAGGGCCCTTGACTCGTAAGTTGCGTTTCGTTTCCTGAAATGTTACATTTTTGCTGCAAAAGTTACATTATTGTTTTTTTTTTATTTACGTGTTTTTGGGGTCGGAGGTCGGAGGCAAATTAATGTCAGCAAAATGGCAGAATGTAAAGGAATCTATGATGTCTAATGGTGTATTAGGATACAACAGACTAGTTTCATTTGTTCGCAGCGCCATCTTTACTGTTGTTGCTATCTAGTCTGGCACCTAACTTATTCTATTAGTTTGAACCCATTTTGAACCAAAACTACGAGGTAGTGCATCTGTTATTTTTACTCTGAACTAACTACTAATATTCGATAAGTATAGAATCTTCTTAACGTACTTGTTCTACCAAGTGTTCGTAAGAGGACTCTGTCTGTTAATAAAAGGCAAGAACCATGCAAGAACGCCCCAATGCAAAAATTGGTTGCCTGTAAAGTCGGTATACGGGCGAAAGTTTTACGTGACAACGACTTTGAGTGGTAAAATAATTTTAATGTGAATATTCATTCGTATAGTAGGAAGAAGGATGAAATAATAGTAACAATTTAAAACATTTATTTATACAAAGAATTATATTTAAAACATTAATTTATACAAAGAATCTCGCACTGAATTTCATATTAACAAAATTTTATTTTTACGTACGCGTGCCTTTCACTTTTTATGTCTGTCTCTCTCGCTCTTAGGCGGGCTAACCATGCCCGAGTGGAAGGGACGCGTGCCTCTCACTCGCTCTCATTGTGAGCGCATAACGTGAGCGGAGCGTAACGCAGTTTCTTGAAGTGTCACCCGGCAAACCAATTTATAAGACGTTGTCACGTCAAAAAAAAAAAACAATAAAGACCTTACACTATCGACGATGATTTGTCACAAAAACAAATCACAATCAGGCATTTCTGTAGTTACGAAACCGCGAACGGCGGGTCCTCGCGAAGTAGGAAACGTGCACACGTTCAAGCAAAATCAAGTTTTAAATTGTCCTAAATACGTTTCATTTTGTCATGGCGCTTTCCATTCAGAGCCATCTCTGAGAGTGAAATACTTTTTAGATGCGCCTGTTTAAGGTGCGTTCAATTTGGATGCGTTGAATTGAAATGCGTTCGTAAGCTGTTTGCAATAAAAATCTAGTATAACAAATCTCGTTGTTCTCAAAAGTTACGAAAATTGCCTTAAATACAAAAATTACTTACAAGTTACGTGAGGGGGTCAAAAGTTACGAAAAATGTAAGAAATGTAACCTTCTGGCAACGCTGGTCGAGTGCCCTCTGGAAGTGAGCTTCCAGGGAGCGAAAGATTGAGGTGGTGAGTATGGCCTAACCAGGGGCCACCGTCGAGTGTCCTTTGGAAGTGAGCTTCCAGGGACGGAAGATTAAGGCGGTAAGTATGGCCTTACCAGGGGCCGCCGTCGTGTGCCCTCTGGAAGTAAGCTTCCAGGGGGCAAAAGATTGAGGCGGTGAGTATGGCCTAACCAGGGGCCGCCGTCGAGTGTCCTTTGGAAGTGAGCTTCCAGGGACGTAAGATTGAGGCGGTAAGTAAGGCCTGCCGCCGTTGAGTGGCCTCTGGAAATAGCTTTCAGGGGGTGAAAGATTGAGGCGGTAAGCATGGCCTTACCAGGGGCCCCCGTCAAGTGCCCTCTGGAAGTGAGCTTCCAGGGGGCGAAAGATTGAGGCGGTGAGTATGGCCTAACCAGGGGCCGCCGTCGAGTGCCCACTGGAAGTGAGCTTCCAGGGGACGAAAGATTGAGGCGGTTAGTATGGCCTAACCAGGAGCCGCCGTCTTCCAAAGGTATGCTTGACCTTAAAGCCTTTACGAGTGCCCCTTTGGAAGTGAGCTTCCACGGGCGGAAACCATACCGGTTTCCAGCTGTTGAGTGGTGTAATGACAAGATCTAATATTTGACATTTGGTTTCAGTAAATACCAATAATCTAAGATGCCCAAAATATCGAAGTCTCAGTGTCATCGATAATATCTATCTACAGATGGTGAAAGTGGCCCCCTTGTTCAAGTCTGCTTGCCCTGCGTTCCGTGCTCTGTCTCCATAAACAATTAACTAGCGAAGCAGATGAAGTAAACCCAGGTACAAGTTACACACAATATTTTTTTTCTCATTCGCTACGTCTGCCTAAGGTTACACCCTCAGAAGAGATCAACATAATACTCTAGTATCACATGATTCCTGTAGATAACATATCGCCCCCCGGCAAAAAAAGTGTCATAACGTGTAATAACTGTTATTACATGTTATGACACTTTTTTTGCCGGGAGGCGATATATGGGCAGACGTCGCGACAAAGGGCACCCCCTGTCGGGTACGAACTTCAGTCTAGGGCGTCAACTGGAGGGAGGACATCAAGGATGGGACGGGCTGGGGGTAAACTATCCCGTTACCATTACCGCCTGTCTATCGTATAACGTGAAACTACTTTTTAAAACCGGTGAAATAAAACTAGAAAGCAATAAACTAAATGAGCATCACTACGAAACCATGAGAGGGGTGTCAAAAAATTTGACAACTTAAAAACGTAATGGCCAATGGCGTTAGCGATTAAGCGTCAAATGACAATTTTATAAAAATATAAAGTTTCTTTCTACGATAAGTACTCTAATCGTATTCCTAAAGCCATATTTAACCTGCTGGCATATTTTTATTGATTTGCAATCGTCCAACGTCCCATTAGAAATGGCCGTCGAAGCTGTTCAAATATTGAGACGAAATCGACCCGGTTCGAAAGCAAAGGTATGTTTTACTGAAAACCTTTATTTAGTCTTCACAAAATATCCATACCTATATATTTTCATGCGAATATAATACTTTCTTGTAGGATTTTTGTCGCTGGCCAGACGAACCCTTTGAGGAAATGGACAGCACCCTCGCTGTCCAACAATTCATACAACAAACCATACGACGAGATCCCTCTAATCTTGAAGCTATTTTAAAAATGCCTGAAGCTCAAGATGAAGGTGTTTGGAAATATGAACATTTGAGGTCAGTTTGAAAAATTTACGAAATCGACACTTTTTTAAATTAAAACCTAAATGACACTTGTTTACTTTCAGACAGTTTTGCATGGAACTTAATGGCCTGGCAGTCAAATTACAAGCTGAATGTAAACCAGAAACATGTACACAAATGACTGCTACTGAACAGTGGATTTTCCTTTGTGCAGCCCATAAAACTCCTAAAGAATGTCCTGCTATTGACTACACAAGACACACACTTGATGGGGCTGCTTGCTTGCTCAACAGCAACAAATACTTTCCTAGCAGGTATAGTTGTTTCCTACAACATCACACATAGAATTTGTTAACAGTATATTCAAAATAACACTTGTTACAGGGTCAGCATCAAGGAATCTTCAGTAGCTAAACTGGGTTCAGTTTGCAGACGAGTTTACCGAATATTTTCACATGCATACTTCCACCACAGGGCAATATTTGATGCTTTTGAGAAGGAAACTCATCTGTGCAAAAGATTTACTTATTTCGTTACAAAATACTCAATTATTTCAAAGGAAATTCTGATCCTGCCTAAACTAGATGATGAAACACCAGTAGGTGAATCGGAAGCATGAGGTTTAAAGAAATAATTTGGTTCCACATTATGAACTAAATTATAAGACATTACTGACTGTTGTGTTCACATCGATTTGTGATGATAACTGAAGTAGTAATAATGTTTACTCTGCGCGTACCCAGTAATAAGGTAGCATCTTTAAAATTCCTTACTTTGAAGTGTCTTCGTTTTAGATGTATGTCATGAATAATATTATCTAGGTAAATAATTACAATCCCAGATATCCAAGCAAAATTTTTGAAATCTAGGAAATCTTAAGTATATTGTTACTTAAAATAATATGGAGATAATAAGATGTATGTAATCATTGCATTTACTTGTAAAAGTGTAGATTTATTATATAGATGTCTAAAAGTATAAATCGCTATTTAAAATGCATAGTAGCTAGTATTTAAATTATGTATGTGACTAGATCATGTTTTAATATAAACATGCAAATAAATGCTCTCAAATATTAGGATGTGTAATATTTCATGTGTCAAGTATTTAATAACTATATGTGTTATTTATAAAATAGTCCTAAGAAAAATTGTGAGTTCATTTGTAATCTCCAACTATCTTATATTACTATGCACAATAAAATAAAACAAGCTAATTAAAAAGTATTTGTTTATGTTTTCTTTTGTTTAAAAGGTTTCTTCGATTTATATGATTGGTGTTGTTTAGAGTTGCTGTTCTGTTCCTTTTGCCAAAACTTCTTTCCTTTCAGAGTTTGATACCTGCAAAATAGAAAAATAAATATCAGGATAACAATGTTATGAAAGCTACAGGTTTTTCTCAGACCAAGGAAATGAAAAATAACATATTAATAGATAATAAATCATGTTCATTAGGTTACCATAAATAATATGAATAACTATTATATATAGTGCCATCCACGAAGATACACCCTCCCTCTTCATAAATGCGATTACTGTACTGTAAGGGAAGAAGAGGGGTGCATCTTCGTGGATGACACTATCTATATTCTTATACACATATTATATTAATTTGAGCTAGCATGTAGTCTAAACAGTTTTACCAAAACTTTGTTTTAAGTCAATCATAAAACACTTACCCAATTTGGTTGCTATCTGGGATAGCATCCACTGATAATAATATGTGTATGATAGGTATTTGTCTTTTTACTACTAATGTTTCAAGACCATCCACTTTAGGCTCCCAATATTCCTCCACCCTGAAAGGAGTAAAATGTCAATTATCAACCTGCCATGACTTTTACATTTGTAAGAGATGTCAATTTGGTTCTTACATTTTATAGCATAGTTTAGTTACTTGATGTTCAATAGAAAACTGCCTCTTCAGTATTTCAGCACATGATATAGCTTTAGAGATAGCAGCACCAGCCCCACTCCACACTACTGCACTAGCTGCCTTGTCTTCCAAAATACCTGATGCATGGGATAACAAATTTGCCATCTTGCTCCCACCTTTCACCTAAAAATAAAAACATACATTATTATATTTAAGGGTATTTGTGCACATAAACATTACTAAGACTGCAATACTAGTGATTTTTTTAATTTATTTTTTTAGGTTTTTGCATCTCATAGTTGACCTTTGAAATCATGACTACTTAACCGGGCTTTCCTGTGGGTGCCTTAAGCTACTACACTTAAAACCTCCAGCCAGGGGTTATTCAACTATGCTAATTAATACTAGGTGAATGCTCGCTAAGGGCACCCCCTGTGGGGTAAGGATGGGACGGGCTGGACTAGTGAATACAAGTTTACTGTTGTGCAGTTCCAACTATTACAGCATTTATTTGTGTATGTTTATAAAGCAGCACCTAGGCTATTCATATTGGATTAGTATTAAGCCTGCTCCATATTCTGCAAAACTAACTAAAATACGAGAGTGTAGTCTTTACTCTTGTTCTTCTAGGCAAATGTTCTCGTCGAGATGTCCCGCCGAGATTGTGGAGCGGGCTTTTCTCTACACCCATAAATGGTTTCATTATATTCAGGAATAACTCACTTGCATCCAAAGGAAATTCTCTGGTAGGTCCTTAATAGGTATTTTGTCACGTTCTAGTTCCTCTTCTACATTTTTGCCTTTGCTATAGTTCTCCATTTTATTTACAACGTTACATTCAAATGTACATATTTATTACACCAATTGGAAAAATAGAAGAAACAATTTCCTAACCTTTACTACGCTTACTGTTGACACTTGTTATTGACAGTTGTGAGTTGACTTTGACGTTTTGTTTTTTTTTTTTTTGCTTCGCACGGTATTATACTATCCATGTGATGAATGAAATGTTTTTTTTTTCTTAATTTCTTTTGGATCGCTCGTTTTGGGTTAGCCAATCTCACGTCATCACGTGCGTTTAACTATGCGTTCGCACTGGCGAAACATCACAACAAAACATGTTGAAATCTCTAGTGCCTGTCAAACTTTGTATGGAAAATTGACAGGCACTAGAGATTCTAACATGTTTCGTTGCGAATGTTTCGCCAGTGCGAACGCACTGTTAGATGAGATTTTGACACTTTGTATGTAACAACTAGGTAGATACGAGCTTGTTCAATCACAGTATTCAAATCTATGTGTTCAACATGTGGTTCAACAATTTAACACGTCCTATCATGCATGGCTGTGCTGTGCTGGGCAAGGCCATTGTAGAGTAGAACAACCTATGGTCTAATGGTAGGTACACACGCAGCGACTGTAGTCACCAGCGACTCGCATGCGATTTCATAATCTCACGTCCATTCACAGATTTTGAAATCGGTAGCGTGTCAAAATCTGCGTGTGGACGTGAGATTTTGAAATCGACGGTGACTAAAGTCGGTGTGAATGTGCCTAGCTTAAAAGACCAACATCTCATGAGGTCTGTACAAGAGGCTCTTACCAAGCTTGAACAAGAACCTCGGCCTCGGTAAGCATAGTAGGAAGATTTCCGTCTTTGGGATCGTAATCATACGAAACTTGGACCCTGAGTCTCTGACATAATACCAATAGATACCATATTACAGGTTTCTTTTTGCTTTGTGTTTTTAGGGTTCCGAACCTGAAGGGTGCCAAATGGAACTCTATTAGTAAGCCTACGCTGTCCGTCCGTCCGTCCACCGTTTATCAATGGTCTGTATCTCAAGAACTCTAATAAGTAGACTAGACAGTTGAAATGTCCACAGATTGTGTATTTCTATTGCCGCTATCATCATCATCATCAGCCTATAAATGTTCCCACTGCTGGGACACAGGCCTCCTTTCTGTGAGAGGGAGTGGGCCGTAATCCACCACGCGGGCCCAGTGCGGATTGGTAGATGTCATATGTCTTCGAATTTTCGGTTCTAGGACATGCCGGTTTCCTCACGATGTTTTCCGCTATAACAACAAATAATAAAAATGTAATAAAGTAACAATAATTCCCTATAAAATAAAAAAACAATGGCACTCCGGGAGTGGCGACAGAAGTGAAAACTTGAACAATTTTATTGCGCAGGAAATAATGTATCGCTCGTTGATGTCTTTTTAATTAATGGTCAAAAGCTGGTGTAACAGTGTCGCGAAATCAATTGTTTAATCCCATCTCAAAAATGCCCAACGCGCCTAAAGAAGTTTTCACTTAAAAACGTGCTTTTTTCGGCGTTTTTGCTCGCTCTTAAAGCACGGAACCTTTCGTGTGCGAGTCCGACTCGCACGTGGCCGGTTTTTATTTATGTTGTTGGATGACAAACAGGCAAACAAGCTGACAGATGACCCACCATGGTAGGTTTTATAATATTACAAAGTTAGTTGCTACCAAATTTCCAGTCCAGTAGGTACCTAAGCTTTTCTAGCTGCGAGTAACAGATAATATCCCGAAGCCCGTTTTCAGACGTTCGCCACTCCGTCACTCCGGTCTCTTGCGGCGAATGTAAATTGGTAAAATCTGCCGGTAGGTACCAGGGATGTTACGGAAGCCGTTTTACCGGAACCGGAACCGGAACCGTAGTCAAACGTGGAAGCAGAAGAAAGATGTGAAACAATTGAAATATAATTCAGTCTCTTTAATCAGTCAAATATTAGCGATAACATTCATAAACAAAACAATAAACTGAGACTTCGAGCGCGAGCGTGTATAAAATAAACTAAAATTACACTGGCGACGAGTTAAAACTCATTTGTACGCGCTCTAGTCACGTGCGCTACGTTTCGAACTTCGGTATATAGATAGTGCAATCCACGAAGACGCACCCCACTCCGCGATTACTGTATTGTAAGCTGAACTCTAGTACGGCGCGGAGCGGAGTGGGGCGCGTTTTCGTTGATTGCACTATATATAACTCCGATTCAAAATTATCGGAACCGAAGTCCGAATTAATCGGAAGTTCCGACCTTTCGTAACCGGAACCCAAGCTCCGTAACATCCCTGGTAGGTACAGTCTACCACACATCAGTGGTAGTACTTGCGCTTTGAAAATCGTCCCTAATGCCACGACGACGACGTAATGGTGCACAATGTCGAATTGTTACTATTTTGATTGATTTGTATTGATCTATATTGATGTGCGGTTAACTGTACGTGTGAAATCGGAATCATAGGTGTAAAATTAATTGGAAGTTTGACCTTTCGGAACCGGAACCGAAGCTCCGTAACATCCCTGATTCAATCAAATCTATCCATTTATCTAGGTACCGTCGCGCAGCCGGTACCGACCCGGCTGCCCGGCCGCCTGAGCGTGTGAAAAGGGACTTGAAATGAACTGGAATGGACCAGTACACTCGGAAGTTGAAGCATCCGTTTGAGTTTTCGCATGATAAGAGAGGTTTAAGGATTAATATAATTATTACAATATTATCTTTAAAGTTTCTTGTTAAGTACAAGACTTTCATCTTTAGACATTTACAATTAATAAATTGTTGCATTTAAAGCGAAATTCTCGAGAACTAGTAGCGGTGAACCTTTAAGGCTCCTGCAGACAACCTGTCGATGCGACACTTGCACTGGTGAAACAATTTCTATGAATACATCACGGAAATTGTCTTACCGGTGTCGCGGCGCGCCTGTCTGCGGGTGTCTTTATATGCTTTATACAACTGTGTAGAGGTGACTACAGTGCCAGTTTTACCGGCGCCCCTGGCGAGATTTCTGTGGCGCCCCTCACTACTCTTGAAGAGTAGAGGGGCGAAAATTTTAGCTTTTATTCTAGTTTGTGAAATAGTAAAATGCAGGATGCTAAAGCGAGCGTAGCGAGCTCAAAAATTTCAGCACCCCGCCGCTTAGGATTTCTTTTATGCCGAAAAGTTTGAGAATTCAGACTTCAGAGAACGCAGGGTGCAAGAGCTCAACATTTTTTAGCACCCCGCTACGTCTTTTCTTTGGCCCATTCATATAAAATTGTACTTAAACTTTGTCGACTTCGATAGTACCTATACTAGTAGGTTACTGAGTCGGTAAACTCACCTACTCACCACTGACCCACCTACCTAGGTGGGCACACCTATGTACCTAGGTAGGTGCGTATGTACCTACCTACCTGACCTTGGGTACAAGGTTGCCCCAGGTGCGTACTAACATAATGATGCGGAAGGCTGTGTTTGCTGATTTACTATTTTAAATTATTATTTGATTTAACTTCTTTTTATTTTGCAAAGATGTTTGTTGTATTAAAAAAAACCGGCCAAGTGCGAGTCGGACTCCCGCACGAAGGGTTCTGTACCATTGACTAGGTAAACACCAGTAGGTACACTTTCATATTGTAACCTTTTTTTAGTTTCTCTTATCCTGGTATCTCTCTGTAACCATGGAGTCTGGCTGTAACCAAATCTTGCAAGCAAAATTTGACTCATTTCGTGGTTTTTGTCATGAGAAATAAGTAATTAGGTAATATAAAACCAAATATTTTGTGTATATTTCGAGCGTTTACCTGGTGCTGATTTTAATATCGGGCAAAAAGCGGCAAAAAAAATTCTTTTTTTGTATAATCGCTTTTTTTGTCTAAATATTTATTTTATTTTAGTTTTATTATTTATTATTAAAGTAAAAATACAATTGAGTATTTTGTGAATATTTCAAGTGCCTACCTATTGCCATGATTGATATCGAGCAAAAAAGGGCAAATAAATCGCGTTTGTTGTATGGGAGCCCCCCTTAAATATTTAATTTTGTTTTTAGTATTTTTTGTTATAGCGACAACAGAAATACATAATTTGTGAAAATTTCAACTGTCTAGCTATCGCGGTTCTTGAGATACAACCTGGTGACAGACAGACGGACGCGCGGACGGACAGACAGCGAAGTCTTACTAATAGGGTCCCGTTTTTACCCTTTGGGTATGGAACCCTAAAAAGACGACTCATCTCGGTAGTCTCAATAGCATCAGCCTATAATGTTCCCACTGCTGGGACACAGGCCTCCTCTCTGTGAAAGGGACTGGGCCATAATCCACCTCGCCGGTCCAGTGCGGGTTGGTGGAAGTCACAGTTTTCGAATTTTTCTAGGACATGCCGGTTTCCTCACGATATTTTCCTTCATTGTTTTCAGAGCAGTAGTTATGAAATTAAATCATATCCTACTAATATCCTATCCGACTTCCTACTTATATCCTACTAATATTTATATATTATATATTTTATTATAAATATAAATCCTACTAATATTATAAATACGAAAGTTTGTGAGTATGGATGTTTGTTACTCTTTCACGCAAAACCTACTGAACGGATTTGGATGAAATTTGGTACACAGATAGTTTATAACCTGGATTATTAACACAGGATATTTTTTATCTTGATATTCCCACGGGATTGAGAGTTATGCGGGTGAAACTGCGGGGCGCAGCTAGTAGGTACATAAAGTGCCTGTCTAGATTCGAACTCAGACGTATGAAAATTGCCGGCAATATTGCGAAAGTTGCCAAAACTGCCGCGAATGTTTCCAAATTTGCCGGCAACATTGGCAAGAAACGTGTAAATAGAAATATATTTTACTTTATATAATTGCATAGTAGGATAAAATTGCGATTTGCAGGGTGCTAGTTTTATACTTACCTACATTATCCAACCGAAATTTTTAGTTTTTGCATTTATTTTCTTACTGATAAACTAAAGAAAAAAAACAGGCTATCCACGATACTTCATTACTGATGAAACCATAACTATTTTAGAAAAATCATTTTTTTTTTCTTTCTACTTTCTTATATGAAACCACACTTGTATGTAAGAAAGTATATACATGTATATATATCTGTATGTAGATATAAAAGGGTCAAACTTTGCAAGACGATTTGATCAGCAACATCAAGTTGACGTTTTTAACTGACTTCAAAAAAGGAGGTTCTTTATTCGACCCGTATGTATGTATGTCCGCGATTTTCTCAAAACCGACTGATCCGATTTTGAAAATTCTTTTGACGGCACGATTTGTCAAGTGGCTAAGCGACTAGTGTGGGGTAACGTGCCAACGGAGTATTCAACATTTAAGTTATCGTAAATCAAAATAAGGGTACAAGGGGTACCTAATGTGAACAAAAAAAGTCGAGTATCTGGGTACTTGTGCATATTATTAAGTATTTCTTTAATTTTTAGTTGAAGGAGATTTTGATTAAAAATTGTTCACGTATTTATATGTCCATATTATTATTATAGTTTTCTGTATTTTCATCTTCCGATTCATCCATAACGTAATCGTCATCTGCTACATAATTTTCAATGTTCTCGGCTGTCTTTTTATTTCCGTCAATGAGCCCTAAATTTGCTCTCACCATGATCAGTTTTGACAACTTTTCAGTTGTCAAACTGTTTCTGGCTGGTGTGTGAGTTCTGCCAAACAACGACCAATTCCTTTCACTAGCTGCTGAGGTTGGTGGTATGCTTAAAATATCTATTGCGATTGAAGCAATTATTTGGGTATCGCAAAACCCCCCTTCCACCATATTCTAGCATCAACTTTTTTAAACAATTGTTCACCCCAAATTTGAGAAAAATACGTGGTTTTGCTCCTGTATTCAGCTATATTCAGCATAACATCTGCTCTGTTAAGGTTCTTCTTTTGAGAGTAGTCATATATGTATAGGTAAATTTGAGCCCAGAAGCAAGATTTATTTCTTTTAATTTAGGGTAAGCAGGGGGAATGGCGCTCACTGGGTAATGGCGCTCACGTCTGTAACTCAGTCAAAATGAAACGTAGTAAGACGCCACATCGCGTGAAGCGCGAGGGGAGGGGGTCTCTAACAGACAGCGATGCAAACGGACAGTCAGCTCGCGTCATGTGACTGTGAAGTGCGTTTCTTCGTTTGCGGCCGCGCTGATCTAGTTTTTAACCGACTTCCAAAAAGGAGGAGGTTATATGTTCGTCGCGTATGTTTGTTTTTTTTTTTTATGTATGTCCACCGATTTCTCCGTCAATTGTGGACCGATTTTGAAAATTCTTTTTTTGTTTTAAAGGGTGTGCTCTCGAATTGGTCCCATATAAATTTTATTAACTTTGCTTGGATAGTTTTTGAGTTAGCTACAAAATACGTATTTTTTTCCCACTAAGTATGTAGATGATATGATAAGTTTCTGTCACTGGTAGCAGGTAGTGGTATTCGAATGTGTGTGGGGTAGGTACCACAACTAAAAAGTGAAAAATAAAAACTTTTTACAAAAAAAAACAACCGACCTCCAAAAAAACACTACAAAGTGAAAAATAACTTTAATTTCGGAAGTCGGTGGCAAAAAACGAAAATACAAAACCCAAGACACCGACTTCCGAAATTAAAGTTATTTTTCACTTTGTAGTGTTTTTTTGGAGGTCGGTTGTTTTTTTTTGGTTAGGAGTTTTTGTCGGTAAGTCCAAAACTTTAATGCTTATTTAATTATTCATTTTACTTTTCTGACAATAAAACTATTCTATTTTGTGATAATGCAATCAATTTTCAACAATTGTGTATGATTTTTTTTTCAAGTTCAAATTAATTACAAAACGACCGTTTGGGGTTATACCGCTCATCTGAGCGCCATTTATCCCTTAGTGACTTTTTTTTTATTGTTGTAGATATGCCAAGAAATCGTTAAAGGACCACCGCTAAAGGCTTGGACCGAAAAAGACCTTCAATCTACTAAAACTGCGATTGATGGAGGTTTGTACAAAAGAAAAGCCGAGCACAATATAACATGCCATTTACTACTTTGAGAGATCGACTAAAAAATGAAAACATGAGCAGCTCAAGACTAGGTTGCAAGCCCGTTTTCAACCAACAGCAAGAAACTGAAATTGCTGATTAAGTTAAGTTGCTGGGTTCGCTATATTATGGACTCAATGTCGCAGATTTACATAAAATTGTTTATAAATATGCTGAACTCAACAATATCAAAAGCCAGATGGATACTTCTGTGAGTTATGTGTCCTAAAATAAAATATTACTGTTTCTAATTTATCTTACCTCAAATAATAATTATTATTTTATTTTATATTATAATAATTGATGTTGATTTGACATCGAAGACTTTAATATATTTGTTAAATTGAAAAAGGCTTATCTTACGTACAAATGGGGATAATTGATGCTAATTTGTGATTGTAGACTTTACTTTTATTGCATAAGGTTGATCTCATTCATATTTCTTTAATTAAAATGTATCTTACTTGTTATATTCCAAAAAACATGTTTGAGCGTCACTACCCCGTACCCTGAGCGGCATTACCCAAAGTCAGGGGCAATGCCGCTCAAACATGTTCTTTTTATAATGTTTTCCTACTACTAGTAGGTTAAAGATATATGCTTTTGTTATTAAATTGTTGATTACTCGATAGTTAAAGACTTTGTTATTTTTTCTAATTTTGATTTATAATAAATAATTTAAAAAATACATCATGTTTTCCTTAAGTGAACGCCATTCCCCCTCCCTACCCTACCACCTCTTCTACTCTTTGGATCTAGTATATTTGGTATAGTTTTTATTTTTTTTAATAAAAACATACTTAACGTTAAATTTGGTAAACAGCAGACACAATACATCTCAAACTTACGTACTTAACTCTCCTAGACCAATCTAACGACCCCAATCTCGGTTGGTTTACGTTTATCAGAGCGCAGATCCTATGACCACCTTCTAACTCCATCATCAGGCTGGCACAGTATTATCATATCGTTGCGTTCTCACCAGACTTATATAAGTATTTATAATTTCAACACTATCAGACTTCAAGAAATAGATGAAAATCGATGTTAATACAAACAGATGAAGTTACTTCAAAAAACTATGGATTCAGCTATTATGAAGTAACCAGTGTCCTAGTTTAACTTTATCTTCACATATTTGCATTGGTAATTATAAATTAAGTATAATTAACAATATACCATAAAGTCTTACTAGTAATATGTATAATTACACTATTAGATAAAACCTCACGAGTGCATAAACATTAAAAATGCCATTTGAAAAATCCTATGGAATCAGGCAATTTTGGCGACTTTCCGGCAATATTGGAAACTTTCCTGGTAAGTTTCGGAAACATTCGGCAATTTTCATCCCTACTCAGGACCTACAACTCGTAACGTCGTAAGTCGGGGCCGATATTACCACTGGGCCACCACTGCTGTAGTCTCAATACGCCATCTTGTTATTAAAATAGCACCACCTATAATTTAACATTTATTTGATATTCATTAATTACTTTAATTAACGCCAAAATAAATATTACACAGAATTTCAACACAGAATAAGCTTGAAAAAGAAAATTGTCGTCCATTAAAACGATTTTGTTTCAGGCCCCGCTTTGTGAATTCCGTGCCTCGGGTATCTCCTTATGAATGAATCTATATTCTATGGAGTTTTAAAAATTCTATTTTGCGCGTGGCCCCGAGCAGCCGACCAACCCACTCGCTATATCCAATTTCAATGCATCAGTAGGTACCTATTGGAGGTACTTATATATGTATATGTAGAGTTTTCGTTGAGGTAGTCGTACTTATATCTAATTGAGTTTGGGAAACTCCCAAAGGAAAAATAATAAAAATATACTTTTCATTTAGGCCCACCTACGCTAAAACATTTCTTAATTATTCGATTTCTATAGTTCCTACGTACCTACGATAAAACACAGAAAACATCTAATGATAGATAAGTGTAGGTAGTAGGTATCTAAGCACCTACTTTAGAACAGATATTTGAAAGACCTCAATTTGATTATTTATCTACTACCTAAGATTTAGGTCCGTAAACTTACTTCAAGCACACAAATGTAAAGAGGTGGACTTAATGCCATGGACATTACTTAACTTTCGACTCCACCCACTTTTCACGCCATACATATTGGAAGTGAACCCTCCGGGAGGGTTGCTGGCATTACCTTTGCGCTGAAGTTAACCATCGCGGACGGTCAACGGCATTAGGTTTAAAACCGTGTTATAAAACATTGTAAAACGAAGTAAAATAGTGTTTTTTGTGTGGGGCGTCTTGTTGCTATGACATAGTTTCCAACCTTTTAAATTTTTAGTGATTATTTGTAACCGCGAACAAAAACTTTAAAAAAATTTAAACGCTTTGATTTTAAAACCAACGCATATACTAATAAATCTTGTTAAAATATACATCAGATTTTATTTTAACGGTTTATTCGCTAGTAAAAACCTACAAATTATAATGAGCCCTCCGCGGCATCCCAGTTGCGACTAGGTGAACCCTCCAGGAGGGATCCCAGCACTGAACGTGTTAAAGACCTACCTACGTTTGATGATCTTACTATTTCACCTTCAAACATCATGAACCGGAACAACAAACTTAGGAATGTTTGTTTCGATATAAAACGGGAGCATTATTAATTTGCTGCTGTATTTACACAACGAAAGGTTATCTCTTGCGATGTAAATGCGTATTACAAGTCATGGCTAAGCAGATATCTTTAACTCGACAAATGAATACCCAGTAGGCAGCCCAGCACAACTAGCCAGTAGAGACTGTACCGTTATATTTATCAGACGGTTGTTATTTGTATTAATAATAGCAATGTCTAACATCTCGATTACTTACCTACTTTGTTTTTCCTTCGGAGTAGTAAGTGCTCGAAATGCGTTTATTATGGACGATCGCTTTGTGTGCGCTGTTAAGAAGGCGTGCTTCGAGTGTTTGAAGTTACCTCAATGTTCATGGTGCCCGACGGAAAACAAATGCTTCTCAAAGAACCTGCCGAAGTTTGGAAAGTTCTGCTCCAATAACACCATTGTTCACGTAGATTACGGCTGTGAGTTTTGAAAGATACATTTGATCATCATTATTTATTTTTGTATACTTAAATTATTTATAGGTTTGTGTATGTACGTTAATTGGTAAATTAACTTTATGATTATGCAAAGGTATAGTTAATTTAACCATTATCCAAGAATCGTACGCAGAGATGAGTCGCTTCTTATTCTTCTTCTCCATTTAAAAAAAAATTGCTGTTCCATTCATTTTGACCGCATAGGTATTGTATATATATAGGTATACTTTTCTATTTTTTTTATAACTGACGAAAAATTTCAACTCATTGGGGTTCAGAACCATGTACTGAATCCATGGTAATCGTTTTCGCGTCGATGTCCCTGCCACCCTGTATGTGTCTAATTCATATTTGGGATTTTCTAAAAAGCGTATAACCTACCTACTAAATTATGAAATTATTATTAGTATTTTTATTTTATTGCTAATTATTAAATGTGTACCTACTGCATGCTATAAGTATAACCAAGATGTAAATCTAAATATTTGCACGGCTGAAATGCCGAATATAGTGAAACCCATAGAACTTAAGAACATATATACCTATATTCTTGCAAATAAATATATCATTCATTCATACCATTTTACCAGTAGGTAGGTAGATACCAGGGGGCCTACCACCAGCTCATAAACAGTATTATATTAATATTACTTCAGTGGGAGAAAGTGATGGAGCTATACGACCTGTAGAGCTTCATCTCTTTCCCACACTGAAGTAATATTAAAATAATACTGTTTATGAGCTGGTGGTAGGCCGCCTGGGATGTTGCGGATGCAGATTTTTTTACATGCGGACGCAGGTTTTTGGTGGCTCACATGCGAAGATACGGATACGGATGCGGTTCTCAAGTTTTTTTAAGAGATCCGTCAATGCGGCAAGGCGAAACTCAAAAGTTCTTACGTTTTTTGCAAATTGCAGCGCTCTTTCGTTGTATGTTGATAATCGAATTCGCGGCAATTATAATAAAATAGTTACAAAATTATAATCATTTAAAAATCAATATAATGGCTAGGTATAAGATTATTTCGTGAAAATGTGACGAGAGCTATATTTATGTTACAATTTCCATTTAGTTGATTATAAATTATTGCGGATGCGGATGCGAATATCCGCAATTCCGCAACATCCCTGGTAGGTACACTAAAGCCTGTAAGTTTTTCTGTCTCTAGTAAACTTCGTTCATACTTTCACAAGAAAAAGGGATGTCTATTGTAACAATCTTTGTCTAACACTCTATATGAAAGTCTTCATAATAACTTTACAGTGAGTCTCGAGGAGAATGCCGAGTGTTTGTGCGGCAAGGGCGATGTGGGGCGGAGCTGCTACCCGCCAGGTGTAAGCGAGGGTCCTGAGTGTTCCGGCCGAGGCTCCTGCGTGTGTGGCCAGTGCGTCTGCAATCCAAACCCTGATCCTAAATTCCCGACCAAGGTAATGACTGGGTAGACTATTCATCGATCCAAGCATAAAATAAATGTATTGTGTTGTATGTACGTTATTTTTTGGCGGTTCTTGTACCTAGGCCTTTTTTAATGATCAAGGTACAAGTTATTAATGATCTAAAGATTTGCCGGTCAACTTCTTTGGCAAAAATTCTGCTACGTATATACTATGTATATATCTGGTAAATAATAATAAAAGCTTGACCCTAACCTCTAACTAGAACTGTCTTTTTTCAGATGGTGATGGGTGAATACTGCGAGTATGACAACTTCTCTTGTGACGATCCTAAATGCAACGAAGGACCATATTCACTGAGCAACCCAATTGTCCACTCTAATAATACCGAAGTTGAAATCCCAGCCTCATAACGATAAAACGAACGAACATTAATTTAATTGTATACTTTAATTAAACTATAAATATTTTTATAATAATAAGAACTTAGTTAAGCCATACCTATATTGTGTTTATTGCGTCCGAGGATAAATTTAGAATTCGTAATCATAATCGTGTTTGTTATTCAGTCACAAAGTAGGTACCGATTGCGAAAGGTCTGCGTATATGTATATCAAAGTAATATATGTAGATAACAAATTATGAGATTCACAAACAAAGCTGTTTAAATGGTAACACATAAAACCGCGTACTATCCTAAGCCATCCCCAATTGTAAAAGAAACGCATCTTTCTTAAAAACGTTGGTAGGTCGAGTCGAAATTTCTGTGTGAAGTGAAAAGTTCGCAGAATTTCTTTATAGCTAGCTATGCTTAGTTATGTTCTGAAGAATGCTCGGGTGGATGGCTGTGAACCGCGGCGGAGGCAATGAGGTTTTCAGGAGAAGCGTTGGAGTGAAGAAGCCGCGGCTCAATTAAGAAATTGATATGACCCGGGCGTCTGTCGCGGATGGCTCATCGTTCTCAAGTACTGCCCGTTATGGTTACGCGAAATTAGATTTCAACGAGTCTATTTTCTCTCTCACAACGAGTTCACCTTTTATTTCCTCGATATTTATTGAAAGCCTGCCTTAGATGTTGGACTTGGAGAGTCCCTCGCCATAGTTAGTATAGGCACAGCGTTTTTAATTGAAACGTGATCATAATAGGTGGATTTAATTGGGTAGGTGTCTACTGATTACAAACACAATAGATTTTGTAACACAATATGTAATCAATCGTAATAGCCGAGATCGTTACACTGATACTACTTAGTTGCTATATAGTTTCCTTAGTTGATTTTGTATGTTTCTACTACTAGAAATCTCCATCTTTCACCAACCAATTCATGTAGGTAATACCTAGTACATACTTTACGCCTATTCCTATAGTCACTTCCATCTTTGAGTTTAGGGAATGCATAATAATTTGGTTAGTTTCGTCTCTTTAGAGGCAATAAATAGGCTGTAAATAAATACTTAAGTGTACACACATTTTCGAAAAACTGTGTTCCCACTGACAGACTATGATTTCGATCTAATCTGTATCTTTCATCTGGTACAATTCAGGTCATTCGCTACGCAGCGGCACAATAATGGTTTTTTCTTCTCGACTTGCAGTTGCGACTGACCACAGTCTAGACAGATGGCAGAATAAGTTCAATAGTTGTCGGAATCGGAAATCGGACACTTTGGTTTCTGGATAAACTTGTAACTTTGCGAACAAAACGAGCATTACTGATTGTAAGTTTTGTGGTCATTTTATAAATTGACTGGAGAATTTCCAGCCTAGACAAGGGAAGCATTTATTTAAAAAAACTTTTTACAAAAAAAAACAACCGACCTCCAAAAAAAACACTACAAAGTGAAAAATAACTTTAATTTCGGAAGTCGGTGTCTTGGGTTTTGTATTTTCGTTTTTTGCCACCGACTTCCGAAATTAAAGTTATTTTTCACTTTGTAGTGTTTTTTTTGGAGGTCGGTTGTTGTTTTTTGTAAAAAGTTTTTATTTTTCACTTTTTAGTTGTGGTACCTACTCCACACACATTCAAATACCACTACCTGCTACCAGTGACAGAAACTTATCATATCATCTACATATAAAGTGGGAAAAAAATACGTATTTTGTAGCTAACTCAAAAAATATCCAAGCAAAGTTAATAAAATTTATATGGGACCAATTCCAGAGCACACCCTTTCAAACAAAAAAAGAATTTTCAAAATCTGTCCACAATTGACGGAGAAATCAGTGGACATACATAAAAAAAAAAAAAAAATCGAACATACGCGACGAACATATAACCTCCTCCTTTTTGGAAGTCGGTTAAAAAAGAATTGACAATCTTTTAAGGGAAAGCCAAATTTTCTTTTATAAAAACTTTTTGGGTAAACGGCAAAAGATAGTCAATATCTTAAATACCTCCTTAATAAAATAAAACTGTCACCACAGTAACCGAATTTCTGTTCAATAATTGTGGCGGAATGCGGCCTCGAGGAGCTCGGAGGAGATTCGATTATGGAAGGAGCGCTTAAATTGTTTTAGTGTCGATCAGCATCATATACAAGACGCTAGGTCGGTGGTCGGTACCACGTACTTCCCGTAAATTACACTACGTCCTTATGAAATTATTTGAAATTAATACAAGCACGTGTCAGAGAGATATTGCATGATATATTGCTTGTTGAAGTCGTGGCACAAAACAAAATGTAGGCGAACTCAAACTGTTAACATTGAACTCGTTCGAAATTAATTTTTGATTTATAAAATCGATATGTACTTTCAAAAAACTTAAGTAAGTATTAAAAAGAAAATGGTTGAAACCTTCAGCTGTGAATGTCGAAGTAAAGATTTATATATAGATAGATGACATTGTGGATCTTAGGAAAATTGTTTTGTGAAATTGTTTTCTTAAAACTCATTTTGACTACTTCGTTGGTCTAGTGGTCACAAGCGCTACTGCTGAGTATAAGGTCCTGGGTTCGATTTCCGGGTCGGGCAAACTGTTATTGGGTTTTTCTATCTGGAATTTCTCAGCAGCAGCTCGGAGTCTGGATTTGTGCCCGGTTGATGGCAATAGGTTCACCCCCTATTACATAACTGGCGAAATATGGGTGTACTATAAGTACACCTTTGCCTAACCCTTCGGGGATTACAGGCGTGATGTTATGTCATTTTGAAGGCTATGTAAGTATTGTCATGCAAATAATATTCGAACCCATTCTATAGTTATAATAATGGTAATTTAATTTTATAACTAAGACTCATCTTGAAGCTATTATTTTCAGACCCAGTAGATCAAATTATTGAAAATTACGTAGGACGAATTATAGTCAATTATAGTCTCTAAATACATTTCGATGTCTATGGCGAGCGTACCGTGCGGCGAGCATTAACCTAACCTCTTGTACGCGCGGTCTACTACCTACCGTACAGTATTAAGTATTATTTTCTAATTAAATTCATAAATGTATTTTAAACACCAATTTTGTACCTAAAAGCTATCGTGCAATGATAATTTTTTTTTTCAAGTTATATATTAATTTAATTACAAAATGATCTTACCATAAATTCTTGACTGTCTACGGCGTAGCACATATTAGCAAGGTATGTGCTTCAGTATTCTATGAACTATCGTGGACACGCATATCTGAACACTGTAAGGAATATTCTTGCTTGCAGCGCTATGACGCTGTAAATATTTATGCATACCACCATATTTTTTACACTACGCTTTTTTTATTAAAATAAAATATATTTTTTCTTATTTACACTATTATTAATTTATATTTATCAAAATTTTTAACACTATTCTTAATTTAAATTTATTAATATTTATTTTCAATTTTTTAGTTCGGTTTTCTATAAAAAGCGTGTTTTTCAGTTTTTTAAACTGTTATTTATTTGTAGGTAAACCGTACCTACAAAAAAATATGGTGGTTTGCATAAATATTTAAAACTTTTTGTAGCTTTGGAATAAAACTTACATTGGTTCAAAAATAAAGTAATTAAGTAAGTAACTTACGAAAACGAAATGTCTACGAGTCTACGGCGTAGCTCGTAGCATATGACGTAGCAGGGTAGTTCAATACTTCAGGAATAACTAGAATTTTCCAAATTCCTATAAAGCATCCATGATCACTAGAGCAAATAAAATTCTAAAGTTAGACATCTAACAGACTGAATAGGTTAAATATCTGAAAACGAATTTTACTATTGAATAATTCGCGCGGAAACGTGATCGGACTTTCGAGCACGGAATAAGATGTCAATGGAGGCGGGCGGTGGATATATATTGCACAATAGGAGCCGAGATCACACATAATAATATGGCATTGGTATTCTGGAGTGGGGAAGAATGCGCGTTCCGCCGGCGAGGCGGCGACTCCTCGGCGTGCCGCGTGCCCCGGCGTCAGCGACGGCCACGACTCGCGACCTCGCATCCCGCAGCCCGCCACCCTTCACTCTTCACTTCTTAATTGTTTTCGACGCGAATCTACTTATGAAACTTATGAACTATAGTTACCATTGATATTAGTTTACTTTATTTTGTAAGCAAATAATGAAACCGTCATAAAATAAATACTTTTTTTCATTCGATGACATTGACGGACAATTGGTCGGTAACCTGTTTATTTGGAATGCAAATTGATCTTACCCAAAAGATGATGGAATATATAAAGCCACGAAATTGAAAAACGATAGTTTAATTTTATATTAGTTGATGAATAATTTATCACAATAGAAAGCATTGAATGAGTTATAGGCGTGGACTTTATGGGAACTGACATTATCATATTAAGCAGAATAATTGCTCTCAGAAGACCTACTCAGCTGTTATTGAAAGGAGAGGCAACTTCACTCCTTTTATGAAAATCTAAAGAAACAATTGAAGCTGCTTTCCTGCGTCATCTTTGCTCGTTCCCCGCTCATAATCATATTAAAGTGTCACCTCAGAAGCCAGAAGTAGAAACAAGTGTCAATCTCGGAGGCACAATCCTGAGGAATATTTAGAACGGAGGGATGAACTTTGAATATTCATGTGGCCGCACTCGTTGACTCTTGAGCGACAACGAGTTCTCTTTCACCTATTTGGCATGATTTAAATTATTTATAACAAACTGTGTGCGGCCCGGCCACGCGGCTTTTCCCCTGTAATTTGGTAAGCGTTTGTACGAAGCAGCCAACATGCGAGGCACGTAGGGAAATATCCTTTATACTGCCGAACATTCTATTAATATCAACATGATGAATAATTTTGTTTTAATAAAGGCGACGGTAAAACGGCTTTTACCTCCTTTAGAGTTTCTTTTTAAATTCATAATTTAAATATTTTGTTAAAGTAACTGCGTGTAATGTTTTTAGGGTTCTGTACCCGAAGGGTGCCAAACGGAACTAAGCCTCCGCCTGTCCGTTTGTTTGTCCGCGGGTTGTATCTCATGAACCGTAATAGGTAGATAGTTAAAGGGGGTCTCCATACAAGAAACGTGTCGGCGTTTTTTGCTAAATATTGTGCGGTGGTATATGGAACCCTTCGCGTGCGAGTCCAACTCGCACTTGGCCGGTTTTTTTTCTACTAATTTTCTCTATAAAAAACATGGATCGCAATCTTTAAGATTTTCTAGAATTTTAAAACTCAATGTGTGACAAAGATGAGTCACAAAGCGACGTCTCTTATCTGAGATTTAGGTGCTTGAAACACTTCTAATCCGTACAGCGAGCAGTGGCAGTGAATTGCAAACTTTTGCTATCTAGGTATATACTCATAGCTTTACTATTAATTTAATTTATCTTTTTATAAGGACTAGTAATAATTAAGTCATAATTCTGCCACAATATTTATCACGACATTCAACACTATTAATAGATATTTTTCGAGTAGAGTTGGCAGCTGTGTATGGCATTCTACTTACCACATACCCTCCTAGAAGTAACTTTAAAAATAATAATAAACGCTTAGAAAATGCGTCAAAGTCAAAGTCAAATCATTTATTTTAAATAGACCCATGTATGGCACTTATGAATGTTAAAATTTACAAAATAATAAAATCGTCTTGAGGGGTATGCTGGAGAAAATTAACTTTCTCACATAGGGCATAGGCCTCCAAGCACCGCCACTTCGACCGGTTTTGTGCTTCTCGCATACAACAGATTCCTTCACATTCGCCTTCACTAAGTCATCAAGTCCACCTTGTGGGAGGCCTTCCAACGCTACGTCGAAAATTAACTTGTATGAACTTAAAACTTGCATTCAAATTAGGTACAATGAATGAGCTTCAATGTTATCTGCCAACAATGCCATCATGATGCTTCAGGCGCTATATCTCGACTTCGCAACAGAAGAATATTAGTTCCAATTAATCTCATTCCCTTATAAAGCTCATTTCTAGTTTGAATAGGAATTCCTATTCATTATCTTATTATGTACCTACACTGGATAAGAATGCTGGCTGAAGAAAACATCACAGCTTTTTCAGTCTCAATTTAACTTGTACTGTAATGACTTAATGAGTGATCGATAACCCATTATGACGTCACAAGGAAGGTGTTTAAGTAGCACTTTGTACTTAGTTTAACAGGATACCTTATAATACTTAAAGCGCTTTTGTCTGCGTCATTGATCGGCTGCACCGCCTGCTAAAGTGCATCGCCAGTGCAGGTTCGATTCCATTATTCCGCACTACCACATCGTCGTCGCGATTTTCGTGATTAATGCTACAGGGACACCTCTGCCCAACCCTTCGGGGAAACAAGGCGTGATGTTATGTTAATAATGTTATCTATTCAAAAGTAATCTAAAACTACGTCAATTTGTTATATGTATTAAAGTAAAAGTAAATTATTTAAATACTCTGGGTATTTTTTGAGAAAATCTGTTTTTTGCGTCTCCTGTAAAGTATGTAAAAAATACATAGCGATTATGGAAAGCGCAGCGACAACATGCTCGAATTACAAGATGAAATTGATCATTACCTATTGACGTACAAAACAGCTAAGTAGCTACTTATTTATTAATTTGTCATCGACAAAAATTACAAACATCTTTACAAAATTTCAAAATGAATTTACAAAAATTCTTCCTTAATGCTAACTTTCGTCATTAATGGCACTCTTGTGCAAAATTTCATGTTTCTTGACTCAGCGATTTAGGCTGTGCGTGTTGTCTATCAGTGAATGAATGAATTAATGGATTTTTATTAAGTAGAAGATGGCTGGAAGCGAAGAAGAAGAGTGGTGTAATTAACGTTACTTGATACATAATGATCGGCCATTAATTTGTATCTGAGATTGTCAGATTTTGTCGTTGTCAAACCATATCAATGGGTCAAACATAATATACAACTTCAGAAAACAAAGTTTCGACCAACTTTGTAGGTAAACTTTCCTAACTTTAAAAGACTGCAGCTGACAACTGAACTTAATGAAAAACTATGTTAAGTATATTCCATGGGATAGTTGAAGTTGATCACTACTTAAACTTAGAAGGAGCGTGATCGTTCAGCTGACATAATGGAGTGGCGTGGAGGGTGGCACGGCGCGACTTGCGACGTATCATTGGTCGTGGCGGACGTAGGACGCGGTCTGAACGTACAGCGGAAGGCGGAATCGAAAAGTTCTTTTAGACTGCAACACATACCTAATGGGTGTAGAAATTACTCCAATCGAATTTCACATAATAATTATCACATGATCTTTAAATACAGAGAAGATATGTACACTACTAGTAAGTAATACTTAGGTAATGAAATAGAAACATTTATTTTGGTTGTTACGTGTTGGCTGCTGAGCTTGGATCATGAGTCAAAAATAGTGTTATTGGGTGTTTCCATTAGGAAATTCTCAGAAGCAGCCACTATCGGTAGGGGCTTAATCAGAACTGGTGTTCGCGCCCTCACGCCCTGTGTCGAGAATTGCAGGCTGATTTCCGACTACCATAGGCGCGGGCATCGCAGGCCAATTCCCGGTCAGCGTAGACGAGGGCCTGTGGACGGTGAGCAATGGGTAGCTCGCCGTCCGATAAGGACCAAGCCCAGGTCGACGGCGCATTGTGTTCCACGCGCGCCTCAAAGAGATTTCAGCAGAACTGACGGGGTCCGCTAGGGCCGATGCCTGCCGGGGTCGCGAGAAAGTCCGAAAGGGATACCGTGGCTCCTGGCAACATACAGGCAACTGAAGGAACACGGGTGGGTTTTAGTCAGTAGGAATCTGACACGATCTCCCGCTTCGCCTAGAGCGGGAGAAGTTATTTGATAATTTCCCACCTAAAAAAAAAGGCATTAAAGCGAATTAATGTAACATATTCATCTGTAGGTACTAAAAAGGTTTCAACTTTATATCTCACGATTTTTTCCAACAATTATTGTTCAAATAACTTTATTAAAATGTAAGAATCGAAAAATTATGAACCAAAATCGAGGTTATAAAACTAACCTCAATTGTCAACTGAACAACAACTTTCAGGTGATTTAAAATTAGAATGTTGGGCTTAAGTATTCTAATATTCAAATCAAAGCACTCAATTTATAAGTGGCACTACAAATTCACAAGGTCATTGGTCCATCTTGTGGGAGGCCTTCCAACGCTACGTCTTCCGGTACGTGGTCGCCACTCCAGAACCTTTCAACCCCATCGGCCATCCGTTCTGCGAGCAACGTGCCCTGCCCATTGCCACTTATGTTTGGCAATTCTTCGGGCTATGTCGGTTACCTTGGTTCTCCTGCGGATCTCTTCATTTCTGATTCGATCACGTAGGGAAACTCCAAGCATAGCCCTCTCCATTGCCCTTTGGGTGACTTTTAGCCTTCTGATAAGGCCCATTGTGAGCGACCACGTTTCAGTACCATAGGTCATCACTGGCAACACGCACTGGTCAAAGACTTTCGTCTTGAGACACTGTGGTATGTGGGCCTTGTGAAGGCCGCAGGAATCCGCTGGATGCGGAAAGCACAGAATCGGTCGAAGTGGCGGTGCTTGGGGGAGGCCTATGTTCAGCAGTGGACGTCTTTCGGATGAAATGATGAATGATAACTACAAATTAGCATCCACATCCCACACATGTAAGTACTCTCTCAGTCTGATTTGTTTACATTTTCATTAGATACGTTTGGGGTCTTTTCCAAATGTATCTGATGAAATAGGTACATTTGAGAATTTTTAAATAGATACCGTTTCATGATATGTAATAAAAAAACAACGTGTTTTCGTTTTTTGCCACCGAAATTAAAGTTATTTTTCACTTTATGGTGTCTATTTTGGAGGTCGGTTGTTTTTTTTTGTAAAAAGTTTTTATTTTTCACTTTTTAGTTGTGGTACCTACACCACACATATTCGAATACCACTACCTGCTACCAGTGACAGAAACTTATCATATCATCTACATACTAAGTGGGAAAAAAATACGTATTTTGTAGCTAACTCAAAAACTATCCAAGCAAAGTTAATAAAATTTATATGGGACCAATTCGAGAGCACACCCTTTCAAACAAAAAAATAATTTTAAAATCGGTCCACAATTGACGGAGAAATCGGTGGACATACATAAAAAAAAAAAAAAACACATACGCGACGAACATATAACCTCCTCCTTTTTGGAAGTCGGTTAAAAAGTAACCTCGATTAAAAATAAAAAGTCCATAATCAAATCCCGAACGTGTAATAACCAAATCGCTAATCGCGTATATCAGGGACACGTTCGGCAAGACTACGAGCGAAAGCCTTCACGCTCGCATCCGCACCCCCCGCGCGCCCCCTATCGTGCCGTCCTCTCAACCGCAAGAGTGCTGGCTGCGGGCGTCGAGTCAGCCGGAGGCCGCCGCGCCGCTGACATCGCACCGTCCCATGCAACACCACTCGTTGCTCTCACAACCGAAGTTCTTCTAAGTGACTACAAGCTGCAACCATGGACGTGGAGGAGTTCCGTATTCGCGGTAAGGAGATGGTGGACTACATCTGCACGTATATGAACACACTGCAGACCCGCCGCGTGATACCGTCTGTGGAACCGGGCTACTTGAGGGCTGCGCTGCCGGCGGAGGCTCCGCACCTGCCTGAAGCATGGGACGACGTGATGAGCGACGTGGAGAACAAGATCATGCCGGGGGTCACGCACTGGCAACACCCTCGGTTCCATGCGTACTTCCCGTCCGGCAACGCCTACCCCTCCATCCTGGGTGACATGCTGTCTGCTGGCATCGGCTGCATCGGATTCTCTTGGGTAAACTAATATGATACCTATGCCTTAATTCCAAGATTTAGAACTAAACTACCCGAATTATCAAATTATTTTCGAACAATTAAATCGTCTTCGTCTAACAGTTTTAAAACCCGGTAGAAACTTATTGTTGAACTTATCTTTCAAAACTGATTGACAACCAAAAATAAACCGCAAAGTGCTACGCCGTAGTAAGTAAAAACTCTACTTTTTTGGTATCCTTAGTAAAGTAACGTAGACCAAACTCGAAAAGTTATAGTGTAAAAAAAAATGAAATTGTGACCCGTTATGATTAGTGTTCAATGCTTCCAAATAATTTTAAAATGTATTTAATACGAAATGTAAAGATATTTCAGAGTAAAAAGTTTTTGTAATTTGACTAACGCAAAAAGACACTATACCTACTCATATTATAGTCTCATGTTTGTCATTGTTCAAAATCAAAAGTCATTTATTCAAATTAGGCTGAGTATCAGCACTTTTCGAACGTCAAAATTACATAAGACAGTCCCCCAAAACGCCCACCCTTCACCACTTCCTAGTGCTTTAGCTGGGAAGAAGTGGCGAAACAAACTACCCAGCAGAAACACATAAAATCGCATATTATTGCTATCAAAAGTTGTTACTTAATCTTTTACAAAATTACACGAGAATTACTTAAAAATAACTGTACCAAGGCGAAAACGATCTTAATACACACATTAAAGCAATCGACAGATTTGATTGGCGTGCAGATGAGAATGATGGATCGAATGATAATAAAACGACGGCTATTAACTAGCTTTAGATTGATCTAATTTACTTGATTACTCTTAATCAGCTGCTTACTTATGTAGATACTTAGATAAGAGATAGGTCTTGCTGAACGGAAAAAATGGCATTAAAACCAGCCTATTGTTGTCCTACTGTAGGGAAAAAGGTCACTTCTCTTACAGAGGTGTGAGTATTGACCACGCTTACTCAAGATGGGCTGGCGATTTCAGACTTACATTAACTGTAAGTCCAGGTTTTCCTTAACCGATGTCAGTAATGTCAATCAATCAATCAATCATTTATTTTGTTAAAACATAGGTATGGTTACAGATAGTATATAGTCTAAAATATGCGCACTATGTTTTGCCAATATTTATGGCGTACAAAATTAACACAAATAAGCAATTACAATTATAAGGTGGCATGTCAATAGATTACATTAAAAGAAATAATATCAATTTAAAACAATATGTCAGTTATGTAAACTGGTCATACAATTTTAGACAAATAAACACATTCATACTTAGTCAATAAATAAAATCATAAGTGTCTAATTAGCAAAAGTGTCTAATTGTCCAAGATAAACGTACATGCTCCCACATGAATGACCAAAAATGCATACTTAACAAACACAATTTAGCCGTTTTGCATGGATGTGATGCATATTTTTCCCCAACTTATGTTCTTTGCGGCATGTTTACCGAAAATAAACGGATATTTTCTTTCTGTTAGTCAATTTTTGTGGGTTCCGTGACCATGATTTAGAACACCCAATGCCTTGACATTTTAAAAGTTTAGTGGATAGGTTGTCAAGCCATCACTCACTGTAGTTACAACGTTGTATTAAACGAAAATTTTGTTTTAATTAGATTTCTTTTGAACTATTTTCAGCTTCATTAGTTAGTTAAATAAATGTTCAACACGATATTTAGGTTTAAAGTTGTATTAAATTATTATTTTGTTAGTACTTACTTATAACGTACATCGAACGGGCTGAGGCAGAGACACCGATTGCAGCCGTATTGATTGTACTGTAATTGGTGTTTTAAATAATTTATACTGCTGACGTTTTTGAGCCTAACTAGCTAGCTTAGTTTTAAACGCGTAAGTAATTTCTATTACCCACGTTAATAAGATTTCACTTTTGTAAAAACTATGGAAACCACGGTAATCTTTTTTAGGGTTCCGTAGTAAGCAAGGAACCCTTATAGTTTCGTCATGTCCGTCGTCTGTCTGTCTGTCCGCGGTCTAGCTCCGAGACCCTTAGTACTAGAAACCTGTAATTTGGCATAGGTGTACATTTTAATTAAGCCGACAAAGTGGTAAAACAAAATTATGAAAAAAAATTTTTTTTAGATTGCCTCCCCTACACGTAAAGTGGTGATGTTTTTTTTTCTATCCCTGTGGAAAGGTTTTTCAAAAACATTGTGAGTTTGTGAAAACCAGTTTTGGATTCAGGGATCCGTTTGCGAAATATTAAGCTTTAAAGTGCTGATTTTTGTTGGAGTCAAGTGTCCCCCCTGTCAGCTAAATGGTTGGTTTTGGATGTGTGACAAAAATCACAGCAGTAGTTTATATAACGAAATTAAAAGGAAAACAATCACAGCTAAGTAGGTTCTACAAGTTAACGAGTAATAATCAACCAACTTAACTTTGCATTTGAAAAAACATGTTTTCCCGTTCATTTCGTATGGGAGAACATATTTTTCAACTACGAAGTTAAGTTTGTTTTTGGGATAAATTCATCCCAACTGCGGAACCCTTCTTTGTGCGTGGTCCGACACGCACTTGGCCGGTTTTGTTCATGGTTTCAAATTAATTGAGTATTGCTTATTAAGATGAATTTACGCAAATACTTACCGTCATAAACTCATTGTAGTAAAAACCTAACCTAATTACCTAACGTAGAATACCTAGAGCTGTAGGCAGTTTCGCCTAATATTATATAAGGATCTCCTTAATAATGACCCACTCCGCTTCGCTCCGTACTAAAGTACAGCTTACAGTACAGTAATCGCGGAGTAGGCTGCGTCTTCGTAAATGGCCCTATCGGTAACTAATGTTGTATAGGTACCAAAGTGTATTTAAAGGCCCTGTTTCAGCTGTTAGGATAGGCAAATACATCATCATCATCATCTGCCTAGCCTTTTCCCAACTATGTTGGGGTCGGCTTACAGTCTAACCGGATGCAGCTGAATACCAGTATTTTACATGGAGCGACTGCCTATCTGACCTCCACAACCTAGTAACTAGGTAACACGGTACCCCCTGGTAAGACTGGTTGTCAGACTTTTTGGGCTTCTAACTACCCGTAACGACTGTCAAAGATCTACAAATGACAGCCGAGACCAACGGCTTAACGTGCTTTCCGAGGCACGGAGGGGACTTGGTATGTAAAGATGGTCACCCATCCACGGACCAACCGCGGCAAGCGTAGCTTAACCTGATCGATCGACCCGTGCAGCTGTTATTACTTAGCCACAAGCCCTTCCAGCCAGGCAAATACATCTACTAGATAACTTAATTAAAATGACGAGTAGAATTTTTATGAAGTAATCTGCAAGATGAATTATCCAGATCTTATCGAAATGTGGTTAAACAGATCATAAATGCGGTTCATTGAGACATGATTACCCATTGTAATCTGCACTAGAGGCATTCTGTAACATTACCTATATATTATATTTTATAGTTTTCTTGGATTGATGAAGAGTTAAAGCAAATAAATATTTGCGGTTGACATAATAATTGAAGGTTACAAGGTTAGCCGTGACGGCAGACATCGTGCTAGTAATTTAGTATCGACGGCCGCTTTGAAACTAAACGTTGAACGATGATAATTACAACTTGTAATTATGCGGTAACAAACTGCCTAATGGTTACACATAAAGCACCAAACAAAACCTCCTCGCGACTGCGTGATCGATTCAGCTTAAATTTTTACAACACTGCTTAACTGTCCTAAATATTGATAGGTTTTCTTATTAATTAACTGTGCCTAACCGTGTCTGTTATGGCCAGTGATCGGAGTAGGTAGATTGATTTTATGTACTCGCATCATGAATAGTCATAGAAATCATAACATGGATAAGCTTTTTCTCCAGGATTTCATTTTGGTACTTACGGGATTGCATCAAATATTGTTAAATAAGGATTTTTAAACTATTACATTAGAAATTTATAGAAGGCGATAGATAAACATTTAAAACATATTAAATTATTATGTTGTTTTTATAGTATACCTATCTTTTTCTTGGAATCCGATCACTATATACTATTAAAAAGACAGCAAAAGGGTTAAACATTTCTTATTCATGTTGATGTATTCTTTATTCTACACATTACAATATTTGAAATTCCTTAAAAAATCTTAATAATTTCAAAATCCCGGAGGCGTATAACATAACATAACATCACGCCTTGTTTCCCCGAAGGGTTGGGCAGAGGTGTACCTGTAGCAGGTACACCCACATTTCGCCAGTTATGTTTAAGTCCCATGTAATAGGGGACGAGCCTATTGCCATCAACCGGGCACAAATCCAGACTCCGAGCTGCTGGTATATCCATACTAATATATACGTGCCAGTTCATTGACCTCAAATCAATCTACCTACTCCGATCACTGGTTATGGCTATCAAATTTTATATAATTTTACAAAAATGTATTGTTTCCAAGTCAGCTCTACTATATCACAACAATCATGAATACCCAAAAAAAAGGTTTTTAGGGCCTTAGCCCGCAGTCAGAATCTCAGAAACAGTAAACAAAGACCCTCTACAATGTACTCAACTCGTAGCCGTCGTAGCAAATGTTTCAGCGCTACGGCGTAGCGGGTTCGAATCTCAGAAGCCTAACGTTCAGGCACCGTACGTAGACCGTGCTTATATTTCAATAGTGGCGATTTTTGTTTTACTCGAAGCACGGGAGATAACTTAGTAATTGTTAACAATGACAGTATCTTCTGTGTATTCTTATCTAATCTTTGAAAATGCCTAACATTGATTAAACTTGGTGTTATGTTTCGCAGGCGGCAAGTCCAGCTTGTACAGAACTAGAGATTATAATGCTGGACTGGATGGGTAAGTACACTTATTGATTTGAGAAAAAATAATAATTTGGATTTTTATTTTACCTGTAGAAATAAATCGCCGTTAGGACCAACGACAATAATTAAATTAAAACATAGAAAGTAGGTGGATAAAAATAATATGACCAAAATGCCTTAGCGAAGGACTAAAGTCCTGTCTCTTTAGTTTTGAAAGGATAATAATAAAGCTTCGAAAACAATTTTTTTCCGAAAATCTGTGGTTGACTGTAATACAAAATTTCCAAAAAAAATATACTAAACTTCCGAAAAAAATACAAAATTTCCGAAAAGTCAATATGTTGTGCTGCAAAAGTTAGTGACAGAAACGAATCGCTGCAAAACCGACTCCACGTAGTCTTGTCTGCCCTACCCTTTTTTTTTTGACTGGTAAATTATCAAATAACTTTTCCCGCTCTGGGTGGAGCGGGAGGGCGTGTAAGACTCTTACTGACTAAAACCCACCCGTGTTCCTTCGGTTGCCCTGTTGCCGGGGGCCACGATGTCCCTTTCGGCCCTTATTCGCAGCCTCGGTAGGTCTGCCCTACCCCTAGAGTGTAATTTAAGTCCACGTAGGCATAGCCTCGCAGTGCCAGAACCGTGACAGAAACCATGCCTGCTGCATATTGCATGCTCGCTTGCCTGCTGCATGCTTGTTTGCATGTTTGAAAAATATTACGTCAGCAAATTCTGTATTGATTTTTCGGAATTTTCAGTATTTTATTCGGTCGTTTCAGTATTTTATTCGGTCGTTTCAATATTTTATTCGGTCGTTTCAGTATTTCATTCGGTCGTTTCTTTATTTGTATTCGCATATAAGCTGTCGGAAAATTAATATTTACTTTTGCAAAGTTAGTGACAGAAACGAATCGCTGCAAAACCGACTCCACGTAGTCTTGTCTGCCCTACCCTTTTTTTTTTTTTGACTGGTAAATTATCAAATAACTTTTCCCGCTCTGGGTGGAGCGGGAGGGCGTGTCAGACTCTTACTGACTAAAACCCACCCGTGTTCCTTCGGTTGCCCTGTTGCCGGGGGCCACGATGTCCGTTTCGGCCCTTATTCGCAGCCTCGGTAGGTCTGCCCTACCCCTAGAGTGTAATTTAAGTCCGCGTAGGCATAGCCTCGCAGTGCCAGAACCGTGACAGAAACCATGCCTGCTGCATATTGCATGCTCGCTTGCATGCTGCATGCTTGTTTGCATGTTTGAAAAATATTACGTCAGCAAATTCTGTATTGATTTTTCGGAATTTTCAGTATTTTATTCGGTCGTTTCTTTATTTGTATTCGCATATAAGCTGTCGGAAAATTAGTATTTATAGCAGTCAATTTCATACTTTGAGTAGGTATGCACATATTTTAATTTTTTCCGGGCGTTTATTACTACCCGTTTTGAAATCCCGTAGCGAAGCGTGCGTAGCCGCGAAGGCCCGTAGCACGCGTAGCCTGTGCCCGTAGCACTTAATTTGTAATTTAGTAAATGGGGATGTTTCACGCATCTAATATTAGTACCGATTGTATGAGATAAACACTTTTCACACAGAAGCCTGAGACAATTATTAATGATTCATTTATTTCAATAAATAGTCTTATCGATTCTAATAGTTTTAATCAAACGTCTAATTATTATCATCATTTAATTTGAGAAAAATATGGCCACTTTTTGTTTATATTTTTACTCCTTGCTGAAAAGGTCCAATAACGTTGAAAAGTTATTAAATGAAGTAATGAAATTCCAGGTAAAGCAATTGGTTTACCACCAAACTTTTTAGCGCTCGAAGAAGGAAGCAAAGGTGGTGGCGTTATAGAGGTAAAACGGCGTTTTACAACAATCATCTATTGTTTTTTTTTACCCGACCACGGCTAAGCCAAAAGGAAGGGTTATGATTTTTTTAATCGAATGTCTTATCCCCGTATCATTTGTAGGGATCGGCTAGCGAGTGTGTGCTGGTCTCAATGCTAGCTGCTCGAGCCAATGGCATCAAACGCCTCAAGCATCAGTTTCCCAACGTAGACGAGGGGCTATTACTCTCCAAACTAATCGCCTACTGCTCCAAGGAGGCGCATTCCTGCGTCGAAAAAGCTGCCATGATCTGCTTTGTTAAGCTACGCATCTTACAACCGGATGATAACGGGTCTCTTCGAGGAGACACTTTAAAAGAAGTAAGTTGTAGATTATTGAGATGAAATTGATCTCTTCATAACACAGTGAAATGCCTATAAATTTTTTGATTAAGGTCCCGTGCACAAAAAAAACGTTTGTCAATTATTTATCTAATTTTGAGAAAGCTTGACATAATTTTATTGAAAGATAAGTCTGTCTGACTATAAAAGTAAAGTTTTCATGGTGCTTAACCATTCGTGTCAGTCACAGCACCTGTTAAGAGTTGCATCACTTTTGCGCTCTCGAAAATATGGTATATTTCGCCTTTGATTAATGAAGTTATTGTATAATAATAAAATAAATTTTGATTTTATCTTAAGGATAGCTGAACACTAAATGTGTGAAATAGGAACAAATACATTACTAACAGGGCTTTAAAAAAAAGGGTTTTTCTGCTATATTTTGTATGGAAGTTCAGCCACATGCAAGTAGACCTTATAATTATGTTGATTATATTTTTGATTGTACAAAATCAAAAGTAGTTTCTTGTAAAAAAATGATCAAACGTCAGTCTCGCATCATTTTTAGGAAAACTTGTTGTGATATTAGTGGTTTTCCATGAATATTTATTTTATTTATTTGAAAAATCCCTTTCAGCCACATGCTAAACAAAGAACTCGACTTTTCAAATCACAAATAGTTTTGTTTAAATTATTTTTCTCTGTCTCACAAACAGCTAATAAAATTGATCAAAATCAGTCGATTTCGTGCAAGGCCCTTAAGTTCCCGTTTTTAACTATTGCTCCCGTAACTTACCTCGAAAAATTTACAAACATTTCGAAATAAATCCTAAGGACTAACGAATATTCGAATAGAAAAAAAAAATCATGAAACAAGTTACAATCCAATGAGCAGTAGTACATCCTTTTACTTGGCTTCAATTATTGTTTTTAAATGGAATTGGACCGTGCTATGGAGTGCAGGCTATGCAGGAGTGGTGCAGATAGTCGGGCGGTAATTGAAGAAACAAGACGGCACCGAGCGCACGGGCGGCGAGGCGACGACGGTGTCCCGCGTTTAATGACTCGCCCGTGGATGCCGGAAATACGTAGCGAGCCGAGCGGTAATGGAGCCGCATTGTGTGCCACTTTCTATGCCGCAAATATTGAAATTTCACGATACTACCCTCTTATGAGAGGTCTCTTTAATTACGAGCTTCGAAATACGTTCCAGATTATTAAGATGCCTTTTCATTCGATTTACAGGATATCTATTCAGTTTTATGCAAATAAGTTTACTTATTTGTTTTCTATGCAGTACCTACCTATTAAAAAATATTGTATTCTTATAGGCTATGGAGGAGGATGAAGAAGCCGGCCGTGTTCCATTCTTCGTTTCGATAACTTTAGGAACCACATCGTGCTGCTCCTTTGATAATCTCCCAGAGATCGGGCCCGTCGCCCGGAAATTTCCAAGTGTCTGGCTCCACGTAGACGCTGCTTATGCTGGAAGTTCTTTCCTATGCCCCGAACATAAATATCACCTCGCTGGGATAGAGTACGCCGACTCTTTCAACACAAATCCCAACAAACTTATGCTGACCAGCTTCGACTGCTCTCTTCTGTGGGTTACTAACCGATATCTATTGACGTCGGCCCTCGTCGTCGACCCACTTTACTTACAACATTGCTATGACCACACGGCCATCGATTATAGACACTGGGGTGTGCCATTGAGCCGCCGCTTCCGTTCACTCAAGCTGTGGTTCATGTTACGAAGCTACGGAATCAGCGGCCTGCAGAAATACATACGCCGTCATTGCGAACTTGCTAAATATTTTGAAACACTCGTGAAAAAGGACGATAGATTCCAAGTCTGCAATCAAGTTAAGGTAAGACGTTTATCGATCTTGATAATATTATAAATTAATGCCGCTCGCACGGACACAGCAAAGATAGGACGAGGTGAGTTTAAGCAGAGCGATACAATCTTGTAAAATACAAATACCACAGTTAATTTTAAACCGATCCTTTGTCTTCGTAATTCTTGTATAAGTCGATCTTAATTAAACATTTCTGATTTTCAGTTGGGGCTGGTTTGTTTCCGTCTTGTGGGGAGCCCCGAGGACCCGGGAGAACAAATAGACGAGCTCAACAAGAAGTTGTTGACCAACATAAATGCGTCCGGCAAACTGCATATGGTGCCGGCTTCGGTCGGCGATCGATTCGTTATCCGCTTCTGTGTTGTGCAGCAACACGCCGCGCGTGAAGACATCGGTAAGCCTGAGCTACTTATAGATTTGTAAATATTTTATTTTCGACTTATCCACCTACATGGAAAGGGTCAGCAACTGTGTAGGTACTTACCTAAATTTTTCCCATGCCCGTGACTTTATGCTTCAATTAAGTACCATCTGTAACGGTCAATGTCAACAATTGTGACCTAATCAATGCCGCCGATGCGGCAGTGCAAGTTATTTATTATTGCGGTATATACCTAGTTTGCGGTATATACCAAGTTATTATTGCGGTAGGTACCTATACTATACCTACTTATTATACCGTAGTTATAAGGTAGGTACGTCCTGTTTCTGAAAGACATTTTAATTATTTCAGAAATAGCATGGGATATTATAAGTGACTTCGCTACGGAGCTTCTGGAAGGACCTGACAAGGAACGGGTATGACATGATAGATTGTTCTCTATTGACTAAGTCGTGAAACCTGGTTCTTAAGAGTTTTGAGGAAGCTAAATGTGGGAACTATAGTGAATGGTGCTATATAATATGCGATCGTGACCAACCAGTCGATGTACAAAAAGGCTCGACTGGGTACACAGTGGTGTGCTGGTGCCTACGCTTATGTACCTATGGAAGTGAATGTTGGGTGTGGAAAAAGAGGCATGAAAGTAGGATAAATGGTGTGGAAATGCGTTCCTTGCAAAGTATGTGTGGTTCAACTAAACGTGATAGGTAAATTGAGGTATGATCTAATAAGACAACGTTGCAGTTTAAAAGATGTAGTGCAAAAACTAGACAAGGGCGAAATAAAGGTCTCACGGCCTGAGAGTTCCGTCTCAAAGCAGTGCTCGGCTGCCTGCGGCTTCACTAAAAAAGGGGAATTATAATAAATTCATAGAATAACTAATCGCCGCAAATGAAAGGAATAATTAAGCACTACTTGTGTATTGCCACAAAGCCTGTGCCCCACCTGCGCGGCTAACGTCTCGCGGTACGATCTGTGTCCTCCAATCCTCGCAGCGCGCTACTTATTGAGTTATTTTATTTACCTACTAGCTGAGGCTGGGACTCTTGGATCACGGCTACGCACAAGTGCCTAGCTGGGAAGTAGGAATTTTTATACCTACAAACAATCAATATACGACCGAGATGAACTACGTATGGATCAGATGCAGTCACTCTTCTGCGGAAAAACGCAAATAGCGCTATTTTTTTAATCGCGGTGTTAACCGCGTTTCACAAAATAGCGTCGTTTGCGTTGACATCTATCGAGTACACTGGTAAACGCTCTGCATCACGGTAGTACTTATTTTCAAATAAACTTTTTAAATCAAATTGGGTTTATTGATTATCTAAAATATATCTATTATATGCTTTTCATGGGTGACAAATGCCGCAAAATATCAAAAATATTATACATTTTACATAAGCAAACACGTCAATGTAAGCAACTGCTTAGTAAGTGTAAGCAGGTAGCGGTGGTTCGTACGTAACTTACAAACTAGTAAGGTACCTACATAAGACCCACCATAAGAACTTACATACCCTGCTACTACTTTTACCAAACATGGCTCTAGTAACGACAAGGTAAGTCGGATTGAAGGCCTACCTACTGGACTTTATTGGTGATCTTCTTCACAAAGGTCAGGGTGCATAGTACTCGCAACCGGCGTCAGGGCCACCTTTTCAATTGGCCATTCTGAGCAAGTGCCAATGGGTCCGTAATCCATGGGGCCCCCCAGTTCCTGCCAGCGTTGTAGCTAGAAGCTGTCAAAAGAAAACCTAACTTATCCCGCGCGAGGTGCTATAAATTATCATCTCGCTTCGATCGCTCGTGCATCTTGCGTTTTCCATTGAAGGCTCATTATCCCAAAGTGCCCAGGACCTATTGTTAAACACGGCCCTGACCGTCGTGCGTGTATGACCAGATGTATGAAGTATACGAATAAAACCGGCCAAGTGCGTGTCGGACCACGCACAATAAAGGGTTCTGTAGTTGGGATGAATTTATCCCAAAAACAAACAAAAAGTTTGTAGTTGAAAAATATGTTCCCCCATACGGAATGTATGGTAAAACATGTTTTTGCAACTGCAAAGTTAAGTTGGTCGATTATTACTCGTTAAATTGTAGAGCGTACTTAGCTGTGATAGTTTTCCTTTTAATTTCGTTATATAAACTACTGTTGTGATTTTTTTCACACACCCAAAACCAACCATTAAGCCGGTAGGGGGGGGACACTTGACTCTAACAAAAAGTGCTTTACCACTTTGTCGGCGTAATTAATATGTATACCTATGCCAAATTACAGCTTTCTAGTACGAAGGGTCTCGGAGCTAGACCGCGGTCAGACAGACAGACAGACAGACGGACATGACGAAACTATAAGGGTTCCTTGTTTACTACGGAACCCTAAAAAGGAGTATGTAAGGATCGTAGCAGGCGGTGTTCTTGAATACGGAAGTACACGGATAGGAGACGCCAGTTTATGGATGCTATTCCTTGATTTAGCTAAAGTCTTCGATTTTGTGTCTTATGAACATCTTTGGGAGAAGCTGAGGATCTTCAGTCCCCGAGGAGATCATTAATGTTCTTCTGGTATAACAATCAAGTCAATCTTGTAAGGGGGGCGAAAGTTGTGAGATGATGAGTACAGGTTGGAGTGTGGTGTGACAGGGGGTTTAATATTCCCCCGACTCTTCAACCTTCAAACTCAACCAAGATTGAGAGTGGGACCCTCAATCAAATTAGTAGCACTGCAGTCAGCTGTACAATTGATGGCACCACTATTAACAATTTATGCTATGCTGGATGATATGGTGTTGCTAAGTGCTTCAATTCGCGGTTTACGAAAGCTTGTTAGGAGATGTGAGGAGTACCTACGCCGTGGCCCATGGGCTCCGGTCCAATGCAACAAAAAATTGAGTTGCTGGTATTCTAACCGCGGAATTTTAAAGTTGACATGGTCACATCAGTTACACTAAATAGGATACCTCTTAACAGAGCGACGCAGATTAAGAACTTGGGTTACTGGGTCACGGAGGATCTCGCTGATGACGTAGACGTTCAGAGGGAACGAAGGACGTTGGCGGTCCGTGGAAACACCTGGGTCGCAGGTTTAAACGGTGTCCGAATGAGGTGAAGTGCACTATGTTCAGGGCGTACTACCAATCGTTTTATTCGTGCACCCTGGTCAGCTGTACTCAGTGGATATTCGATTCTCAATGCTCTACGTGTATAATAACGCTTTTAGGATGTTAGGGCCGCCGAGATACTGTAGTGCGTCTGGCATGTTTATGTTTATTAGGAATTTGAGAAAGAGAGCGGCCTCCTTATTACACTGTATCCGAGCAAGCTCCAACAGCATTCAGAAAGTATGATAGCGGACAGGTTAGACGGTCCATTTTTCAGGCACTCCACGTGTTAATTTGATTGTTTGTTTTTTTTTGTTTTATAACATCGTTTTTATTTATATTTACTAACACAAATATGGATGTATGTCTGTAATGGATATGGTTTGAAATAAAGTTATTACATACATATTATATGTATATATTGTGCCTAACTACAAGGGAAAAAGACGTGAGTTTATGTATGTATTATCAGGACTTGAACGAGGAGCGCGCTCGGCGCCACAAGGCTGCGCTGGCGCACAAGCGTTCGTTCTTCGTGCGCATGGTCAGTGACCCTAAGATCTACAACCCGGCGATCAACAAGACGCCTCCGCCGGTGCCCACCACCCCCTGCTCCCCGCCACCTTCCGCTGCTGCGCCCGCCACGCCTGATACGCCCATTGATCTGGAGAAGCTTCAGCCATCTACTCCGTGAGTTATCTATGTTGTCATGATATTTTTGTTTGATCGGAAAGGAGTGATTACGTGGTGGTCTCATTTGCATTTACCTAACATGTAGGACTTAGGAGGCACCTAGTGTGAACAGTGACTACCGTAGCCTTTGCTTATAATGGATTGCTAGTGACGAGATATGTTTGGTTAGCCAGCCAGCCCCAACAGCCCGGCACGGTGACTGCCAGCAAGCCTGGCTCTGTGGTCGAAAAACTGCGTGCAAAGCGTGGTGACTGGTGAGTGCTACCTATGCCCAGTAGTCAACTGCGTAGAAATTGGGTAGATAGATCTTCATCTAATAGACTTCTATATGCAAAACCTACTTAAAAATTTTCTTTCAAATATTTAATCATTGTCTATTGTTTCTTGCAGGAAGCAATCGTCGTGGATCAGCTGGCCACTCGGATTCTTCTTCCAGAGTGTGGATAATGATGCTAACGATCTGCCATTGAGGTATTAAGCACCAACATTCAGCAATTTAAAAATTTGTCTACAGGATCTTTTTCCAAATGACTTAGACACGACCACCCAGTGACCAAATATACCACGTGGCTGGTGCCAATGGATGATTGCAAGCGATATTTTTTTTATAACAAGAATATTTTGGTGCCTGAATAACTTAGTCAGGTTGTTGATTATGACATACATTTGTGAAATTGTCACAGAAATTGTATTCATAAACTAAAACCCGACTAATGAAACATCACGTTCTAAAAAGTATGAAACAAGAAAATATTTCAGACAAAAATCATGACAGGTACAAAAATGGTCAAGGTAAAGCCGCATGCCATTATAATTTTGTAGGTGTACAGGTATGCGACCACGCCTTTACCTTGACCATTTTTTTTTTTAGTTCATGGCTTTATGTCCTCTGTAGGGCGTCATATTGCATTTAATGTGACGTCACGTAGCCTATAACCAGCGGACGATCAAGATGCTTCCAATGACACCTCATTTGTCAAATTATGATCTGCAGTTTAGAAGTTATGAGGTAACAGATAAACATACATACCGGTCAAAATCATAACCCTTCTTTTTGCTTCGCTGTAATCGGGTAAAAATAAGATAGCGGTGTAAGTTCCAATTTTAGCCGTGGGCCAAAATAACCTTGTAGCGTTTTAGGTCCACGACAGGCTGTTTTACTTTGTATTGATCTTGTTTAAATGTCATTGTCTTCTCAGGTTCCGTCACTTGGACACGATGGTGCGCCTCAAGAGCCCGGGCACAACCAGCCGGCGCGGCTCCTCCCCGTGCGCTTCGCCAGAACATCGCACGCCCTCCCCCTACCATTGACCGACCTCGTGTAACCCTCATCCACATCAAAATCACTTATCGCAGAAATAAATTAATATGTGAGCATTGAAAAGTTGTGTTACTTATTTTATTCAGAGCTAACCCGCGGACAGACGGACGGACATGGCGAAACTATAAAGGTTCCTTGTTGACTACAGAACCCTAAAAAGCAGGAATTCACGTATTTGTTATCATTATACATATTATATAGAATTCCTATGCATTAAGATAGTTAATTGATTCAGGCGTGACCTTGCGGAAATCCATTATGAAATACAATAGACGTGGATATATTTAGTAACCTATTCCGCTTAGCTATTTCCAAAGAGCCATAAAAAAAAGCTCCTGAAAGAAATCGTCACGTGTTTCACCGCTCAACGAGGCATCCTCAGGATGACGATGGACTTTTTGCGAACTCGAACACGGCATGTTGCCACACCGAGCGCTGAGTGCAGGCTGAGCCTTATCGCCCGTCAAACCCACTTATATAGTGTCACCGTTATCAGTGCGACCGTTATCAGTGCGATAAGGGGCGAACAATCGCAGCAAAGGTGACCTTGGCATACTCGTATTTAATTCGTTCAACAGTGTAATGTTTCCTGTATTATTTTTGATAATTTCTAAACTCTCTAGTACTGACATTCTGAAACCTTTATCCATGTGTGTAAAATTTCGAAAGTGCTATTAATATTTAACGAATGACCTGTATCTATTAAGTGTTGTGCAAAATGGGATTTTTCTGGAAAATTATTCCTGTACGCTGCAATATGTTCCTTATATCTTGTCTGAAAATTACGACCAATTTGACCTATGTAAATACCATTACAATCATTTCAATGTAACTTGTATAGGTACACCTGATTTTTTGTGGTTTTCTAATCGATCTTTTCCGTTACAAATCTGTCTTAATGAATTATTTGTTTTAAAAGCTACCCTTAATCCATTTCGAAACAAAGTTTTTGAAACCCTATCACTAATTGATCCTAAGTATGTCAAACTATCTAAATATTCAGGTGGTATTTCTGGAGGCAGTGGGTACAAAAGTGAACGAACTATGTCACGACGTTTCGTTTGAATCAAATCATCAACATCAACCATTTTCTTATTGTATCCGTTACTCTCAGCCATATGATAAATAATGTTAAGTTCTCTGTCATAATTATCACGTGAAAGTGGTACTGTCATTAATCTATGAGTGAAACTATGATAAGCTGCCAATTTACGTTGAATCGGATGACAAGATGACGCAGGAATCGTAACATCTGTATAAGTTGGTTTTCTATAAATCTGAAAATCGTTATCACACTGATAACGGTCGCACTGATAACGGTGACACTATAAAAGTGGGTTTGACGGGCGATAAGGCTCAGTCTGCACTCAGCGCTCGGTGTGGCAACACGCCGTGTTCGAGTTCGCAACAAGTCCATCGACATCCTGAGGATGCCTCGTTGAGAGGTGAAACACGTGACGATTTCTTTCAGAAGTTTTTTTTTTTATGGCTCTTTAGAAATAGCTAAGTGGAACTGGTTACTAAATATATCCACATCAATTGTATTTCCTATGCATTGTGAAAAATTACACCGAAGCAATAAAAATCTGAAAAGCGAAAATTTAACTTTAAACTAAGCTAAACTAATAAATAATAGCTAAGCTCCTAAACTAATTTTAGTAACTTGAGGCGGCGCCAAACAAACAAATTAGATTGCAGCCAATATTTTTTATGTGCATTTACTTTACCAACGACCACTCATAATATTATCTCGAACCGTTTTGCTTACCAATGGTAAATCTTTTATTGCCAAATTGCGTGTATATAAAAATCTCTGAAAAATCATCTATGTTTGCACGATGCACAAGTAGGTAATGCTCGACTCTGAACGTTACATTACAGGCGAATGTACCCGGTGAGGGAGCACCTTTAGAAAGGCAGCATTAAAGTCTTAACATAAAAAACACAGAAGACTTATGGGGGATTTCCGTTAAGGTTCTTGGGGATATCTTTGACACAATTGCCCCTGTCCTAACAAGCATATTTAATCAATGTTTAGATAGCGGTACGTTTCCAGATTTAATGAAACATAGCAAAGTAAAACCAATTTTCAAATCGGGTAGTAAGAGTGATCCCTCAAATTATAGACATATATCTGTGCTACCAGCATTGAGTAAAATATATGAAAAAATAATGCTAGACCAGATGTTGTCACATTTTAATTCAAATGGAATTTTACATAGTCACCAGTTTGTTTTCACGAAAGGTAGGTCGACGATTGACGCAGGAGTAAAACTCATCAGTCACATTTTGGAATCCTGGGAGAAGTCCCAGGATGCAATTGGCATTTTCTGTGACCTCTCAAAAGCGTTTGACTGCGTTGACCACAAAACACTGATCTGTAAATTACACTACTACGGAATTCGTGGACAAGCTGCTGATCTTGTTTTTTCCTATCTATCAAACAGGCAGCAAAAAGTAAATGTTAACGGGGCGACGTCCTCAGGGTCTCTAGTTAATATGAGCGTGCCTCAAGGATCAATTCTTGGCCCTTTCCTATTTCTAGTTTATATTAATGACCTTCCTTACATGATGGCCAATTTATCGGATATTATTCTATTCGCTGATGATACTTCTCTTACTTTTAAAATAGATAGAAAAGATACGGATGTCTTACATGTCAACGATAGTCTGGCAATTCTTTCAAAATGGTTCGCAGCTAATAATCTTTTACTTAATGCGAACAAAACTAAATGTCTTAAGTTCTCATTACCAAAATGTACCTCAAGTAGGTCTCAATTTAAAACTTGATGGCAAGAAACTAGATGCTATTACGAAAACTGTGCGAGATTGCAATGGGGCGCCTACATTAGAGCTCTTTCAGGTAGATTAAGTTCAGCTGCATATGCAGTGAGAAAAATAAGGCAGTTAACTGATGTAGCCACAGCTAGGTTAGTATACTTTGCTTATTTCCACAGTATTATGTCTTATGGCGTTTTGCTGTGGGGATCGGCAGCTGACGTAGATTCAATTTTCATTTTACAGAAGAGGGCAATTCGCGCGATCTACGAAATGAGTCCTTGTGAGTCCCTTAGAAATAAATTCAAAGAAATTGATATACTGATTCAGCCTTCTCTTTATATCTTAGAAAGTATTTTGTATGTTCGCAAAAACCTAGGACTTTTCAAAATAAGAAGCGATTTCCATAATATAAATACACGTAGTAAACATGAAATTGTGATACCCAAATTTAGATTAACTAAAACTAGTAAGTCATTTCTTATAAACGGTATCTGCTTTTATAACAAGTTGCCAAAGTTTGTTACAGAACTAAGCGATGGAAAGTTCAAAACCCACATCAAACGTATCCTTATCAAGAAAGCATATTATAATATTAAAGACTATGTTGAAGACAAGGAAGTCTGGCAATAATTCCTTCTGCACATGTGGCTTCCCTGGTACCTCATTAACGGCATAACAATGTAAATGTCTATTAACTGCTCCCAAATTACGATGATTATTTTATTTTACTTTTTTTACATACTTCATTGACATAATCTTTTCAGTATTTGACATTATATACCTACAATTTTCTATATATTTTTCTTTTTAATTAAATTAGATTTTTTTTTTAGGCTTTTTTTTTTTTTTGGGTGGGAAATTATCAAATAACTTCTCCCGCTCTGGGCGGAGCGGGAGGGCGTGTCAGACTCTTACTGCCTAAAACCCACCCGTGTTCCTTCGGTTGCCCTGTTGCCGGGGGCCACGATTTCCCTATCGGTTTTCTTCGAACCCCCGGCAGGCATTGGCCCTAGCGGACCCCGTCAATTCTGCTGACATCTCTTTGAGGCGCGAGCTGTAGTGGCATTCATGTCATTTGGTTTAAATAGGTCCTTATTTTTATTATTTTGTTTATCTTTTATATAGATTCTTTTCTTTTAGATTTTTTGAATGTGAGAACGTTGTAGACTTGTGGACCATTTTTAACCGACTTCAAAAAAAAGGAGGAGGTTCTCAATTCGTCGGGATATTTTTTTTTTTTTTATGTATGTTCCCCGATTACTCGAAAACGGCTGGACCGATTTGAAAAATTATTTTTTTGTTTGAAAGGGTATACTTTCGAGTTGGTTCCATTCTCATTTGGTAACGATCTGATGATGGGATCTTGGAGAAATCGAGGGAACTCTTCAAATATTAAAGGCACATCTATAGCGATTTGGGTATGTTTGATGAGCAGTTGGCATAAGGCTATTGTAACTTAGATAAATTACAAATCAACCCACTAAAAAGTGAAAAAAAAAAAGTTTTTACAAAAAATACAACCGACTTCCAAACTACAAAGTGAAAAATAAATTTTCGGAAGTCGGTGTCAAAAAACTAAAATGCTGATCCAAAGACACCGACTTCCGAAAAAATATTTTTCACTTTGTAGTTTGGAAGTCGGTTGTATTTTTTGTAAAAGTTTTTTCTATTTTACTAAGTACCTGGTACTTGTTGATAGGCCTACACTGTCCTCCGATACCTATTAACACTGTAATTTGAAAACATTACAATTTATTTTGAAAAGAGTAACCGTGGAGTTTCTTGCCGGCCCTTCTCCATAGGAAGCGACCAATTGGAACCGTACACCTAGCTTCTGACGTTTCATAAGTGCCCTTGTAGGTTTATGTGAAATAAATTTTGAACCAGTGGCACAAATATATCACCGCACCGGTAGCAAAATAAAACGAAATCGTTCACAGCATTTTTTTTTTATTTGTGACAAGATAATATATTATGAATATGTCAAATTGAAACAATCAATCAATTCACAATAAAATCTAATTCTTTAAACTGCAAATTACAACAATTGTAATTGTATTTTAGTATAGCTACGTAGGCATATTTTTGATAGTTTTGGCGCCAAGTGTGGCAGATTTTTTGCCCAGTCTGTGGCAGATACGCCTTAAAAACATAAAACCGGCCAAGTGCGTGTCGGACCACGCACAATGAAGAACTGGTTCCGTAGTTGGGATGAATTTATCCCAAAAACAAACTTAACTTTGTAGTTGAAAATTATGTTCTCCCATACGGAATGTATGGGAAAACATGTATTTGCAACTGCAAAGTTAAGTTGGTCGATTATTACTCGTTAACTTGTAGAGCCCACTTACTTGGCTCTAACAAAAATTAGCACTTTAAAGCTTAATATTTCGCAAACGGATCCCTGAATCCAAAAATAGTTTTACAAACTCACAATGTTTTTAAAGGACCTTTCCAATGATACCCCACACTATGGGATAAAAAATAAAAAAATAAACATCACCACTTTACGTGTAGGGGAGGTACTCTAAAAAAAATGTTTTTCATAATTTTGTCTTACCACTTTGTCGGCATAATTAATATGTATACCTATACCAAATTACAGTTTTCTAGTACTAAGGGTCTCGGAGCTAGACCGCGGACAAACAGACAGACGGACATGACGAAACTATAAGGGTTCCTTGTTTACTACGGAACCCTAAAAAAGAAAGTCCCACTGATGGCGCTTTAGTTTGCTTGTCAAAACGAACCCACATGTCGCTCACTGAATGCAAAAGGGGCACAAATCAAAAATTTCTCAAAATCATTTTATTGCAAAAATGAGGTCTAAATCGACTAAATTATGTTAGTAAAAAAAGACACCCGTCATTTTCGCATCACTATTCCCAAACCGACTGACTGCCACTTTTGCATTGGTGCTTTTTGTTAGCTAACTTCAGAGCAAAGCAGCCATTTTGTCAGTTGCAACCCGAAACTCGACGTGAACGCACGTCAGTTGCGTGCAAAAAGGCCACAAAGCGAAATAATACTGCCGTTCGTGTTCATAGTTCTCTGCAAAAGTGCCATATTTTGGAAAACGTCCGTTTTGCATTCAAACATCAAGTAAGTATAATGATATTTTGTAATACAACAGGGCCATTATTTGAAATACGTCTGTATTGCATTCAAACATCGTGCAATAGTAACTTATTTTTTATTACAACAGTGCCATATTTGAAATGCGTCCGTTTTGCATGGAATTATGCATGGATTGATTATTATTTTTTGATAGCTAGAGTAGAAAGTTCAGAAATGTGTCCGTTTTGTATGACAATAATTTATGATAATGTGATATTTATTTTATTTATATAATAATCTTTAAGTTTTATATTGTGTTTTCTACGGCTGTTTTATGGGCATTAAAGCAAACGCTTTTATCAATAAACTTAGAATCATACTAAATTTTTACTAACAATATCTAATAATATGATACACCTATACCTGTAAGCACAGCAGTGGACTGTGGTCTGTGATAGGGTGATGATGATGTAAATAATCGTGAATTGTGTTTTGAGCATGGCTTTGGCTTGGCTTTTAAATGATATGATTAATTATTAATTGCAGGATGAATAGCCGAGCAAAATTAATTTTGAAAATGGCGACCTTTACTCAAGAATCAGATAATGATCAACCTTTATCGACCCAGAACATTCAAGATGCACCAGAACGTAATACTCCAGCACTGCTTTATCCAAACCCACTATCTAATGATTCTTTAGATACAAACTCCATACCAGATAGCCAGCCTGACCTATCATTACTTGAGGAAGAAGGTTCTGATATAGAACCTGTAACAGCTCATAAAAAAATGACAAGGAAAGTCGTTGAACCGAGCGACTCAAGTTGTAATTCACGTAACTCTGAAAGCGAAGACTCTAGTGATTCTTCAACATCAAGTAGTTCGTCAAATGCCGATTTTTCTTCAGATGACAGTGTTAAGGATCCCATTTTTCAACCCTACAAAGATGGATCTTCTGATTCGGAGGATGATGTACAGCCAAAACTCAATATAGCACATTTTAATATTTCACCCACACCCGGACCTTCTCATGTAGAACCTCAGCCATTAATCTATAATAATCTATCAATCGATTTAGGTACTCAAACACCTAATATTGATTCACATCCATCCAGCGTTAATACTCAGCCACCTAGCATTGACAGTCAACCAACTAGCGTGGACCCTCAGCCATTATCACGAAAAAGGAAAGCATATCCAGCATCATGGAAGAGAAACAAAACCAAGACTCTAAGAAATAGTGGAAAGGCATATACATCTATGTCCAAATCTAAAAAACTAATATCTGCTAGAAAAATGGGACCTGTTTGTCCTGATAGTTGCAAAATGAAATGTCAAATTGAATTTTCATTTGAAGAAAGATTAACTGTATTTAATAATTATTGGCAAAGTGGTGATTTGAACCTTCAGAGGCAGTTTATTTATAACAACATGACAAAAATTGAGCCTAAGTATCGATATGTCCGTGTTGGTAGCACTCGCCAAAACTTCAACCACGCATATTATTTACCGAAAGACAATAAGCGCATCCGAGTATGTAAAGTATTCTTTATGAATACTCTTGGTATATCAGATAAAACTATAAGGACTGTTGTGAAGAAGAATTCGGGACCTGGACTAACGGGAATCCAAATGCAAGACAAACGAGGGAAACACGGTAACCAATTCAAGTTGGATGCTTCTTTGAAGGATGGTGCCAAGGCACACATTAACTCAATCCCCAGGATTGAAAGCCATTACTGCCGGGCTCGCAGTAAACGCGAGTTTATTGAAGGCAGCCTGTCTGTTGCTGCATTACATAGAGATTATGTTGAAAAGTGTAAAGCTGAAGGAAAACAATATCTTTCATACAAGCTGTACTATAACATCTTCGTGAATGACTTCAACATTTCTTTTTGGCAACCCAAGAAGGACCAGTGCGAGGACTGCACAGCTTTCGCAAATGTGGAAGATAAAACACTTTTGCAAGAGAAGTACGACCTGCACTTAAAAGAAAAGTCTCTAGTTAGAGCGGAAAAGGAGAATGACAAAAATAAAATAGCTGATGATTTTGTGGTATGTGTTTACGATTTACAGGCGGTAATGCCCTGCCCACGAGGTGAAGTCTCTAGCTTTTTTTATATTTCCAAATTGAATTTACTTAATTTTACTGTCACTGAACTTGGTACAAATAATACAAACTGCTTCGTTTGGCATGAGGGTGAAGGAGCTCGAGGTGTAAATGAAATTGGGTCCTGTGTACTCATGTACTTAAAGTCCTTAAACGAGAAAGCTTCTTGTGATTTTGACATAGTTTTTTACAGTGATAACTGTTGCGGCCAACAAAAAAATAAATTTATGTTAACGATGTACCAATGGGCCATCAATGAGTTGCTTAAGTTAAGAAGTATAACTCATAAATTTCTTATAAAAGGGCACACGCAAAATGAAGGAGATGCTGCCCACTCCTTAATCCAAAGAAATATTTCAAGCGCTTTAAAATCCTCGCCTATTTATGTGCCGGACCAGTACATAACCCTAATCAAAACTGCGAAGAAGAAAGGTACACCCTTCGTGGTGGCTGGCTGTGGGCAATTATACCACTACCGAAGATGGTGAAAAAGTAAAATGGAGCGATATAAAAGTTATCAAAGTGCATCGAGATTATAAACAAAAGTTTTTCTTTAAGACTTCTTACGATACTGAAGAGTTCACCTCGGTAGCTACACTGACAAAAAATAAGTCTAACACTATAGCATTGCCAAAAAAATTGTACAAACATAAACTTAAAGTAAGTGAAACAAAAAAACAGGGAATACTTAAGCTTATTGAGAAGAATATTATACCTAAATATTACCAAAGTTTTTATGAAAATTCATAATTTTTCTACTAATTTAATGAGAAAGTGTCTTAGATTAAGGATTTTAATTTTCATAAAAAAGAAAGTGCCTTTATACTATTTATAACTTTGTATGGCATTTTTAAATACATGTTTTGTACTATTTAGTTATTAAAACTGATCTGATTTATTTTGTATTGTATTTTGTAGAAGTTTAATAATAAGATTTAAGTTTCAGAGACTGATTGGACCGCTCAAGTGTTTAGAGTATTTTTTGTTAATTAACGTGATTCTTGCCTATAAAACGGCATTCTACAAATTAATAATGCTAAAGTTTTAGAGATATTTAATTTTGATTAGAATAATAGTCACACAATTTGATCTCAATCATTTTAAAGGTACTTTAATAATGATTAGAAGTTAAGATTTTTTGTTGTTGTAGATGTTGTCATTTATTTTAGATAATGTTTTATTGTCTGTTTACTAACATGTTTTGATCTGTCACTAATAAGAGACTTTTTAGAATAATTATTATTTCGAATAAGATATAATAAACCATTTATATTCTAAAAATAGGTTTTATTTTTGACATAATTTTTATGACATTGATCGAAATTTTTAATGCAAAAGGGACTTTTGTGCGGTTTTAGCTTCATCAGTAGTAGCTATGAAAATGTTCATATTTTTAATCGATAGAGCACGTAAAAAGCGTCTAAAGACATATTAACATGTTTTATTACCACATAAGAAATGATGAATTATTTGAAAAAATCCTTTTCTAAATTTTGTTTTGGCCGTCCTATAAAAAAGATGCATTTTGATTTGTGGCCCTTTTGCATTCAGTGAGCGAATTGTCAAGAAGTGTCCAATTCTGCCTGGATTTCACAATTGTTTTTATTAATGTAGGTAAGTCAAAGTCATTTCATAAAAAAAATAAAGTTTAATAAAAAACTGTAACCCGACTACGGGAAAATAAAAATGATCTGAAAAGTACGAAACAAGCAAATATTTCAGACAGAAATCAAGACATAGGCACAAAAATGGTCCAGGTAAAGCCGTGTTCGCATGTCATTATAATTTTGTAGGTGTTCTTGGCACCAACATGGTATACAGGCATGCGAACACGGCTTTACCTGGACCATTTTTGTGCCTATGTCTTGATTTCTGCCTGAAATATTTGCTTGTTTCGTACTTTTCAGATCATTTTTATTTTCCCGTAGTCGGGTTACAGTTTTTTATTAAACTTTATTTTTTATTTTATACTTTTCCGTTTTTACACTTGATAAACGTAAATAAGAGTAGAGTAATACAATTGTTCAGTAATTAGCCTATTTTAAATTCCAATAGCAGTGCATAGTGCTTTGGACGAAACCATAGAGCGATTTATTTCGACGCCAACACCATATATCGATATCGAGCTTCGAAGAAATCCAAAATATAAATATTTCGTTGTACTTGTTTTTCTTCATAAGAGTGGAATTTCAAATCGGTACTACTTATTAAGATTTGATTAACTGCACGTTGGTAACATCTTGCGATACTACGTAGCGCAGTCTCACTTTTGCTTGTTTTTAACGATTTAAACATATTTGTTTACTTTGAAAATATAATATTATATACATATTTGTAATGTGCTCGTCAAGACCTTTCTTTTGATACCAAACATGTCATGATCATCCCATTTTAATTTTTTTCGAGGTTAGAAATTTACGTGTGAAGTCCACCAAATTAAATTTAAGGAAAAATTATATAGCCTATGTCACCCGGACTATTATTACGAATCTATTGATACCTCATTCATCAAAATCGGTTTAGTAGTTTAGGCGCTACGGTGGAACACACGTAAAAACAAACATACATACATACATACAAACATACATACATAGACTGCTAAAATCATAACCCTTCCTTTTGGCTTTGCCGTAGTCGGGTAAAAAGAACAAACGCGACCACATTTTATAGAAAAGTGATAAAATGATTAGTTTTAAACAAATATTATCTATTTTTAGCGTGTAACCCTTTTAAACAAAAAATTGTAAATATCCCGTTTTAAAAATAACTTTAGTGGTTTAATTGTTGTAAAAAAGTTTGTACTTGCGAGGTCGGCGAGGCATTATTAGGGTAGTGTAGTAATATATTATAAACTCCTCGGTCAATATTGAACGTCACATGTTAAGAAGAAACTAAATTGTCAGGATTGATCGTGTCATTGTAACCATTATGTTAAATTTTGTTAAATAAAACCTAAATACGGGTATATTCTTTTACTACAATTTATTTAACAAAATGGAAAAGTATCTACGACCAGAACGTTTCGACGGAGACCCGTCCTCAAGCCAAGATTTGTCCCCTCAGTGGACACATTGGAAAAGCACATTTGAAAATTTTCTGACAGCTATAAGTACCAATGAGAAAACTATTGCAAACGAAACTAAATTTCGATTACTAACTAATCATCTGTCCCCTACGACTTTTGTGCACATACAGGATTGCACTGATTACGATATTGCTATAAAGAGACTTGATGCATTATTTCTGAAGCCACCTAACGAAATATATTCCAGGCACAGATTAGCAAAACGAGCGCAACAACCAGGTGAGTCCATCGACCAGTATCTACAAGCCTTGAAACTGCTCTCAAAAGAATGCAATTTTAAACAAGTGACCGCTGAACAAAATGAAAGTGATTTTATTAGAGACGCTTTCATATCCGGACTTTTATCGTCCACAGTCCGTCAAAGACTGTTGGAAAATAGCACCCTCACATTAGACGACGCATTCAAGCAGGCCCGTGCTCTAGAGATGGCGCGAATACACAGTGATGATTACCAGCAACCTAATACTAGTACCTTTGTCAATGCGATCCCCATTAACAATCAGAGAACACACATCCAAGAACTATGCTATTTCTGTGGAAACAAGAGACATACACGGCAAAACTGTCCGGCTGCTGGTACAACCTGCCTCAAATGTGGAAAAAGGGGGCATTTTGCAAAAGTGTGCAAAAGTGTAGTGACTGCGCCACCACAACGAAGTGCTTTTACTGATGCCATAGACGAACCGATCAAACATATGGAAAATGGAGAGTCGCAGAAATTGTTATCATGTATCGTGGCCGCTACAACTGATCTTGATAAAGCTATGATACCGATAAAAATAAACGAATTATTTATAGCCAGAGCATTGATTGACACAGGGAGTACTGCTAGTTTTATAGACAGCCGACTAGTTTGTCAACATAACATACAAAAGAGCTCATGCTATCAAAATGTCAGCATGGCAGCTTCAAATTTAAACACAAAGGTAGATGCACTGTGCTCCGTCAATATTGATCTGCAAGGTCATAGTTTTCAAGCGAACCTATTAATAATGGAGAACTTATGTACGGATGTCATAATTGGTCATGATATTCTTAAGAGATATAATACATTAGAAATGCATTTCGGCGGATCTGGAGCTCCCCTGAAATTATGTGCACTATCTCAAGCCAATATCGATCCAATCTGCTTATTCCCGAATCTCTTACCAGACTGCAAGCCTATAGCTGTTAAGTCACGACGATACTCAGATAGTGACATGCAGTTTATTCGTACTGAAATAAGGAAATTACTAGCTGAAGGGATTATAGAACCTAGCTCGTCACCATGGAGAGCACAAGTGCTTGTAACTACAAATGAAAATCATAAAAAAAGGATGTGTATAGACTACTCTCAGACTGTAAATAGATACACGCAACTAGACGCTTACCCTTTACCAAGTATTGAACAAATAGTTTCTAAGGTGGCCAAACATAGTGTCTACAGCAAAATTGACTTAAAAAGTGCGTACCATCAGATTCCAATTCTTGAAACAGAAAAACCTTATACAGCATTTGAAGCAGAAGGTAATTTATACCAATTTCGAAGAATACCTTTCGGGGTTACCAACGGAGTAGCGGTTTTTCAAAGAACTATCAATAATATAATTTCGAAAGAGAAACTTATAGGAGTATACGCATATTTGGACGACATAACAGTCTGTGGAACAACCCAAGCTGACCACGATCAAAAACTGCAACGTTTTCTTGATATTGTGAAACGGTATAACCTTACACTGAATCTTGAAAAGAGTGAGTTTTCATTGAAAGAGATAAGTATTCTAGGATATACTATAAACAACGGAGTAATTAAACCCGACCCAGATCGTCTACGTCCACTATTAGAGCTGCCTCTGCCTTCTGACTCGGCATCGCTCAGGCGAGCATTGGGATTATTTGCCCACTATTCTAAATATGTGCCAAGATTCTCTCATAAAATTCAGTCCCTCGTTTCGCAAGGCACATTCCCTCTCGATTCCGAGGCAGCAAACGCTTTTAACGCTCTAAAGCAAGAGATAGCCAATTCAGCAGTAAACGCGATTGATGACAACATACAATTTGTTGTTGAAACAGACGCTTCAGACTATGCTATCGCGGGAACTCTGTCACAAGAAGGCAGACCTGTTGCGTTTTTCTCAAGAAGCCTTCACAGTAGCGAGAGGAATCACCCAGCCATAGAGAAAGAGGCCGCTGCTATAGTCGAATGTCTTCGGAAATGGAGACAATTCCTCATCGGACGAGAGTTTAAACTGACAACTGACCAAAAATCAGTCGCATTCATGTTCAATCAGCAACATTCGTCGAGAATTAAAAATGACAAAATACAACGTTGGCGATTAGAACTTTCTGAATACAATTTTGACATAGTTTATCGCCCAGGGAAGGAAAATATAGCAGCTGATGCTTTATCAAGAGCCAATGCACCATTAGTAGCCTCTGTACACAGTTCAGAAAATGCACTCAAAGAACTGCATAAAACCTTGTGTCATCCTGGAGTAACAAGAATGCTTCATTGGGTTCGTAGCAAAAATTTAGCTTACTCCACTGAAGAGATAAAACGTATTACTGCGAATTGTTCTATATGTGCAGAAGTAAAACCTCGTTTTCAACAAAACATGGGAAAACTAATAAAAGCAATGGCCCCATTCGAAAGAATATCGATAGATTTTAAGGGTCCACTTCCCTCAGATGGGACTGGGAAGAATCGATATATTCTTACAATTGTGGACGAATATTCTAGATTCCCATTTGCATATCCCTGCCCAGACTTGAGTACAAACACGGTAATTAATAAACTGACCGATTTATTCTCTATATTTGGAATGCCAACTTATGTACACTCAGATCGTGGTACTTGTTTTCTTTCAAGAGAGATGAAAGACTTTCTTCACCAGAAGGGCATTGCTACGAGCTACACTACACCATACAATCCTCAGGGTAATGGACAAACGGAGAGATACAACGGAATTATTTGGCGAACAGTACAATTGGCTCTGAGAAGCCGTGATCTGCCTGTAACCAAATGGGAGTCAGTTTTAACTCAGGCTCTGCATTCTATAAGATCACTTCTTTGCACGGCTACAAATAGTACGCCCCATGAGCGGATGTTTTCTCATGCCAGGAGATCCTCCAGTGGTCAGTCGATGCCTACATGGCTAAATGTCCCAGGGAAAGTATTAATGCGAAACCTTAATCGAACCAGCAAATATGATCCACTGGTCGAAGAAGTAGAGACTCTGGAAAGTAACCCTCAACATTCTCGTGTGCGTTTGAGCAGTGGTAGAGAAGTTGTCGTGTCTAATCGACACCTAGCTCCTGCTGGGGAATCTCTAGAAACGGATGGATCTGATTCCAATGAGGACGACGAATTCATCGATGCAGTCGATGGCGATGATCGCAACACAGATGGCCAACGACATTCCCAGAATGAAATGATCCAGCCACAAAACATCACGCCAGAGACTCTGCGTCGTTCTGAAAGAGTACGACGCCCACCTGCTCATCTAAATGACTACGTGACACAATAACTAAGCCCAGGAGAATGTAGTAATATATTATAAACTCCTCGGTCAATATTGAACGTCACATGTTAAGAAGAAACTAAATTGTCAGGATTGATCGTGTCATTGTAACCATTATGTTAAATTTTGTTAAATAAAACCTAAATACGGGTATATTCTTTTACTACAGGTAGTAATAAAAGCTCCGAAAAAAAATATTAAAATATGTGCATGTTCAAAACGTGAAATTTACTGCTATAAATACTTATTTTCTGACAACTTATACTCGAATACAAATAAAGAAACGACCGAATAAAATACTGAAAAATCTCAAAAATCAAAACAGAATTTGCTAACGTAATATTTTTCAAACAAGCATACACCATGCATGCAGCATGCAAGCGAGCATGCAATATGCAGCAGGCATAGTTTCTGTCACGGCTCCGGCGCTGCGAGGCTCCGGCGGTCCCACGCGAGCTTATCGTCGCAGATGGTTTGGTTTGGTTTTGGTGGTTAACGCTCACCACCTGCTTCTCAGTTCGCGGGCCGCCTCGCCCCTCCGCGCCTACGCGGGCTTAAATTACACCCTAGGGGCAAGCCCGCCGCTGGGCACTTCGACGCCCGCATGTAAAACTGACAATGCCGCCCCCTTTTTATTTTACCCTACTAGGCTTTTAGAGAGGAATTTGATGTTGGTTAAGTTTTTATGGAAATGTATAAAAAAAACCGGCCATTTGCGTGTCGGACCACGCACAATGAAGGGTTCTATTCATAACAGGGGAATACCCTCTTAGAGATTACCTACATATATGTATAAGGGCCGATTTTTCAATAATTAGTTAAATTTTACCTGAAAAATAAATGTGACGTTTTGTCCAAACAAAACCTGTCAAAATGACAAACTTATTCATCGGATAAAAGTTAACTGGCGATTGAAAAACCGGCCCTAAGTAGTTTGAACCTGCAAACGTTTGCGTTACTTTTCTATTTAGAACAATGTGTTCAATAAGGAGATTTCTATGTTTGCCGCCCCCTTGAAAGTCCTGCCCGTGTGGGGTGCACGCCCTGCACGCCCGCACCCAGCGTGCCTGCCTAGGGGTCCCTACCCCTAGACAAGACTACGTGGAGTCGGTTTTGCAGCGATTCGTTTCTGTCACTAACTTTTGTAGCACAACATTCAACATTAACCTTTCGGAAACTTAGTATTTTTTTTCGGAAGTTCAGTATTTTTTTTGGAAATTTAGTATTAGTCAACCACAGATTTTTAGAAGTAATTTTTTTTTCAGAAGATTTATTATTTTCCTTAAAAGGCGAAAGCGTCAGGGTAGCCCGCGGAATTCTCTTGCGTTTTTTGAAATTTGCAGGTCAGCATCATTACAGTACGGTACTACGGTATCATGTTCTAGGTCAGTAACATGATTTCATGAAGTCAGCACATTTGACACCTTTGCTAACTTATGGAGTTGTATTGCTGATTGTAATTGAGTAAAACCATGTTTGTTACGGCCGCGAATCATATTTTAATCAACATAAAACTTGATAGACCTGCAAATTGCAAAAAACGTAAGAAAATTTGAATTTCGCGGGCTTCTTTGACGCTTTCGCCTTTATTATACTCTTTGGTCACGTGACTCGCAATCTCGCAGGCGGCACGGTGTGGTGCGTTCAGAAATAATCAAATTATTGAGGTACTTACATGAAATAGACGTAATTTATTGTTTATAAATAAATAACTTTTTCTCATTTTTTTTTCTTATTCTCGACCAATATTCTACCAGGAATATAAAAAGATAAGTAAAATTTTACTGTACATTTTATTGTTCTATTTTCTCAGGATGTATTCAGAGTTCTGAACGCAATCGACACAATAATGAATTCTGCATTAACTGCATCAGTTCATCAGTTGCAGTGTTGCCAACCCGTACGATAATTATGGGGGCGTACGATAATTTGGCCCATGCTACGATGTACGATAATGAATGTCTAACGTATGTACGATAAATTTGTGATTTGCTGAAAAAAATTCAGTTCCATTTTCAAAACGTATTTGTTAAATACGCAAAAAATATGAATGTCTATTGTCAAGTGTGTCAATAACAACAAGTAAGTATCTCTATCGTTTTCCCTCTTTAGTTTTTTATTTTATTTTACAGTGAAAACACAAAACTTTCAACTAAAAACTATGAATAAGTATGTTTAAGGTTTGTGCTGAGCTAGCACCACTACTGGTAAAACTTGGCATAGGTATGCTTCCCCTTTGACTCTAGTATAAAATTATCCATATTTTGATAGCAATTTGCTATAGATATTGAGATAATGAGTATTGCGTATTTAATTTGAATTTAGGGTTTTTATTTTTCTTTTGTACAGACGCCAGCACATCAAGCTACTACAATCTGTCAAATTTATTTAATAGATTTTCAACTTTATCGCTAAAAAATAAGGTTTAAAGTTGTTCAGGAAAATTTGACAGTTTCGGGTAGCTTGATGTGCTGGCGTCTGTACATACATACGATAATTTTGTCCAAAATACGATAATTTTGACATGGAAACTCGATAATTTGAACTTTTGGAGTTGGCATTGGCAACACTGATCAGTTGACACCTTGTCACCTTGACATTTGACATTGTTGCCACTTCGACTGGTGAAATACTACACATATTTATTTATCTAAGGATTACCAACGAGTTACGTTACAATTATTATCTTTTACAATAATAAAACTTAGTTATAATACATTATCCTGTAACGCACACTCAATTACAGGTAACTAACCACAGCTTACACATTATCGAGTACATAATGCTCTGAATATAAATACTAAATACTATTCGATTTTATTCAAATACTGTTTATAAAATAAAATAAATTATAATAAAATAAATTTCATAAGTACTTCAAGAAACAAATCTAAAGCTTCATGGCAAATTATAAATAATAATCCACGCACTATTGAGCAAATTTCTCAAATTAAAACCCTAGATACAATTGATAACACCTGTGGCTACTAATATGTTGAGCAATCCACATTCAATGTTTATGTCTCCTGTCTCACCACAAGATGTCATGAGAGCAATAAAATCTTTAAAAAATAAGAACAGTTTCGGACATGATGGCATAGCCACAAGAGTAGTCAAATTTGTTTCAGATAATGTTGCCTCACACCTCAGTCACATTATAAATTTATGCATCAGCTCTGGAGTGTTTCCAAAAGCGTTAAAAGTAGTTATCGTAAAACCACTGTTTAAAAAACTCGAAAGGGAAAACTTAGCCAACTACAGACCCATTGCCTTAATTCCTATTTTTTCTAAAGTCATCGAAAAAATTCTATATGGATCAATTAATATTTTGTATAATATTCTATGTAATGAACAAAAAGGAAAAACAAAGGTGTTAATTTAGCTATTTACGATTTGCTTAAGGTAATTTTAAAAAATGTTGACAAAAGAGTACCAATATGTGCAATTCTCACTGATATGACAAAGGCTTTCGACTGTGTCCATCATAAAACCTTGCTGACTAAACTTGACATGTATGGCATAAGAGGAAATGTCCTCAATCTTGTTGAATCATATCTGAGTGAACGTGAACAATACACGGAAATATCTAGGATATGTATAAAAAGCAAACGTGAAAAGAAATACTTTTCTGAATACAGAGATGTCAAACACGGCGTACCTCAGGGTGGGGTGCTGAGTTCTCTTTTATTTCTGCTTTATATAAACGACTTACCGCGGCACATAAAAGTTCCAATGATTTTGTTTGCTGATGACAGTACCGCATTAATCAGTTGTTCTGATGCAAATAAATATGAACAGGACATAAATAATACACTCAGGGACATTGTGAATTGGCTTGACGACAATAAATTAGTAATTAATTTAGGAAAGACTAACATTTTTATCAGCGGACATCAATACCAAATTTAAAAATTGAATTTAATAGAACAAAAATAGACCAAGTACAAAAAGCAAAATTTCTAGGCATAGTAATTGACAGTCAAATGACGTGGAAACCTCAAGTAGAAGAGGTATGTAAAAAATTGAGCATAACTGCTTATGTCTTATTCAATTTAGCTAAGAAAGTTAACATCACCACAAGTTTGATTGCATACCATGGTCTCGTAGCTTCCATTCTAAGATACGGTATAATTTTCTGGGGAAATTCTTGTTTGCGGGAACAGGTATTCAAAGCCCAAAAACGTTGTTTGAGGTCGATGTTAAATATGAAATCGACTGATAGTTGTTTTCCAGTGTTTAAGTCCCTAAAGCTGTTAACATTTCCGGCAATGTATATTTTGGAAATGGCAATTTTTGTTAAACGTAACATGCATCTTTTTACTACAGTATCACAAAGTAGTAAGAGACCAATCAGAAGTCAGTACAAAAATCTTTTACTAATGGACAGTTGCAATACAGCATTACATAAAAAAAATGTTATTAGTATGGGACCTACAATTTATAACAAAATACCTGACATAATAAAAGATGACACAATACGTAATTTTAAAAAGAAGTTAACAGCATTATTGATTGAAAAATGCTACTACTCGGTTAACGATTTTCTAAATGACAATGACTTAGATATTTTATCCTAAAATTTCTAATCTAAAATAATTATAATATTCTTATGCATTTTAAAGACATTCCAACTTATTTAATTATACCCGTTTTGAACTGTAATTCGTAATTTTGTTTGACATTTTCGACACAATTTAATTTTTTTTTATTACCTTCTCGTTACTTCATTCATTAATGTTTGCATGCCTAATCTAAGGTAGATTGTACATGGATCACTTTATTTTTTTTAATACCTTATGTTATGTACCCACATTCTATGCAAATAAATAAACTTTACTTTAAAAGTAAAATATTCTTTTGTTTTTCCATATTTCAGATTTAGATTATGTCTACAAAGTTTACTCGAACAAGCAAGACCGCGTACAAACGACACGGTTATTCCGGGCCGCGCAAATCGTTGAAACGCATTCGAGGTGGACTAAGAAAATTTTACAATGAAGAGAGGTAAAGTAAAAATGCCGAATAAAACTAATTCTGTGTTCGGCTTCTCCGTGCAACATGGTCAAGTTTCCACAGTAATCCCTACATCCATATAGGGAATTCGTATAATCACAACTGAATACTTAGGCTAAGCGCGCACTACGAATTTTCATTGTTGCGATTTTTTCAAAAACTGCGAAATAAAATCGCAAATGATCATAATTCTTACGCGCAATCGCAAACGATTTATTTTTGCAGTGCGCGGACTCTAGTATATTGGTATTGTTCACAGTTTGGCGATTATCATCCGCAACGATTAAAATTCGTAGTGCGCGCTTAGCCTTAGTCTTCGTTTCCGTTTTTTACGTTTTCTGTTGACAAAAGTTAACATTCGTAAATCTTATTACAGCCTGAGCCGTTTGAAAGTCTGGCGTTCTGTAGAAATGAAGAAGGAGCCAATGAATGAAGAAATCGTCTCATTCGACACAGATAATTCTAAAGTGTATGTACCAAGAACATATACGCGTGTAAAATCACAAAACCACTTAGAGGCCTCCTACAGTGCTCCTAATAATAGCACAGTGACGGCTGAATCTGTGGTTGGACAAACAAGCTTCATTCAAGTGTGAGTTTGATTTATTTTGAACATCCATACTATGTTCTATGTTATAGGGTTTGGTTTCCGCACTTAGTCCGTAAGGTGGACCAATGTGGGTGGGCCATGGCGGCCGTTTGGTGGTTATTCCAACCAGCCCACCTCCCTCCAGAAGCTAATTAAATCTCCTGGTCTGTTCAGAACATCTGTGTAGGATCTGGGTGACCCGAGGGTTTGTTCTAATTTGGGTGACACCTGTGCATTCAAAGAGCACGTGCGCTACGGTTTCCTCAGCCTCCATGCACGCCCTGCACAGAGGACTGTCCGTTATGCCTATTGTGTGGAAGTGTTTGTTTAGCGAGCAGTGCCCCATGATGGTCCCCGTCACCAGGCGCAGGCCATTCCTGTCCAGGCGTAATAAACGCCTGGTTAGCCTGCTATCCAAAGATGGCATAGCTTCCTTGGACTGCCTGCAACCCGGTGTCGAGGTCCACCAGTTCTCTGCTTGTGTGTGGGTGAACTCCTGTAGCCACCTGCGTATTTGGTTGAAGAGGATTGGCACGATAGGCTCGGGTCCACAGACTGCCGTGCTAGATCCTCTTCTAGCAAGTTTGTCAGCTGCGTCGTTACCTAGCGATCCGCTGTGTCCTTTTATCCATTGCAGTGTCACCGTGTTGCGGCTAGATACTGTTAACAACGAACATCCATACTTACTAGTTACGTTATTATATATGCGAAAGTAAAGGTACAATTCCGTAGCCGACCGCAGGCGGCGACTGCAGTCGACATGTGGCCGCGACACGACTGGTTTCTATGTATTTCTATAAAATACTTTCCGTAGCTAGCGACACGTCGTTGTCAGCTATGGGCGAGTGTCAGGCAACAAGTGTAGCCCAACCGCAGACCAGTAGTGCCGCCAACACTCAAGCAATAACACGACTTTTTTTCTTCTATCTACCGACTGGAATACGGGCTTCTGCCGCCTGCGGTCGTGTTTGGAATCATGACTGCAGCGACATGACGCCGCGACATGTCGCCTGTAGTTGCCGCCTACGGTCGGATACGGAATGGTAGATATACTCGCAAAATTCAATACCAGGGCTTCCAAGTACGAGTATGTAAAAATACCAGGGTCGAAAACCAGGTATAAAAATACTTTCAAGTATTTGGTTTATTTGCCAAGGCCACCGACGAAACCCCGAACTTGCTTCGCCTCAGCGAGTCAGCGCCCAGAGTTGGAAATACTTGCATAGGAAATCGGTCCGTGACGATATACAAATAAGAAGCATAATCGTATTTGCAAATAAAAAAACTGAACTATCAAGTATTTTTCGCTGATTCGATTATGCTCCTTATGCGTAAGGCTACACGAATCAATTTCCTATACAAGCATTTTCAACTCTGACGCTAAAGGCGCGGCCGTGGGCAGCGAGGGACTCGCGGCGTTGGCTGCGGCGCGGCGCACGGGGCCGCCAAAATACTTTCATAGGAAATTGATTCGTGTTGCTTTACAAATAAAAAGCATAATAGTATCAAGATAAAAATACTTGGAAGTTCAAAGTTTTTTTATTTGTAAATACGATTGTGCTCCTTATTTATATAACGACATGGATCGATTTCCTATGCAAGTATTTTCAAGCCCTGCCTGCGCCCGATGCTAGGTAGCAAATACTTTCACACTTGCAAGTTTTTCTTGCACGTACCAGGGCGCCGTACTTTGAAGCAAAAACCTCGTATGGTAAATACGTCTCATCCCTACTGTCTACTACGTTTTGACGTCTACACCACTGAACCAATCGTTGTTTGACAGATAGGTAACCTCCAGGCTAAAATAAAAATGCAATAAAAAGTATCCATATATTTATTGGCTACTTTTCATCCTGGATATTCGGAAAACACCTAAGTATTGTAAAATAGAATTTCATCGAGTTATCTGATGCTGACCTTAAAATAGTAGGAAAAGGCTTTATAGGTGAAGATGATTCACACACAATAGTGTGATGACTTTCAGTGGCAGTACAAAACAGTTGCAAATACACAATGGTTGTAATGTTTTTATTTTTTCAGAGCACAAAATGAGTCTGAAATTGAGACGTTAGTAGCGAAGTTAGAACCTCCCGAATACTACAAGTAAGTATGAATTATCATCATCAAGTTTTCCGTATCATAATTCTCCTGCCCTTAGCATAATCAGCCTTTAACGTTCCCACTGCTGGGACATAGGCCTCCTCTCTGTGAGAGGGAGTGAACCGTAATCCACATGTCTTCCACGAATTTTTGGTTCTGGGACGTTTCCTCACGATGTTTACCTTCACCGTTTTTGAGAGCAGTAGTGATGAAATAATTTACAGAAAGTAAAGCGCCTGTCAGGGTTCAGTCATCACCACTAAGCCACCACTGCCATTATCTTGTACCAGTCCCAGTGATCTTATGCAACATCTTTTACTTCCATACTTTTCTATAAGTCGTCATCTCTTTAGGCACCCCTTTTAATAATTCTTTAATAAATCAAAATAATTGTAAATTTTTATTTCGGAAAAAACCAAATTTTCGAGTAAAAAAATTAACATTACAAAAAAAAACCGATCAAGTGCCTGTCGGACCACGCACAATGAAGGGTTCCGTAGTTGGGATGAATTTATCCCAAAAACAACATACATTGCCTTACATAGAAATGTCTTAGCTTGATGTGCTTTGTCTTGCGATGGTATTCGTAAGGCGGATTATGAGCCAGTTTTATTGCAGACTCATTATCAATGAGCAGTACTGGTGTTTCTAATTTATCACTTTAAGCAATCTATTTAGCCAGATCATTTCACGGCACGCCTCACTGGCAGCTACTATTTCTGCTTCTGTGGACGATAGTGCAACTTAGGTTAGCTTTACACTTCTCCAGCAGATTGCTGATCCAGCGAATATGCATATCAACCCGCTAGTAGAACAACCACTTAAGTTATCGCCTCTATGATCTGCATCACTGTAGCACATGAGTTGTTTCTCATTCTTTTTAAACTCTAGACCAGTCTCGATTGTTCTTTTGAGGTAACGAAAGATTCTCTTCACTTGTAACACATTCGTGTTAGTAGGGTTATCTAAGGTTCTAGATACGACTCCGACTGCGTAGGCAATATCAGGCCTTGTACCCACCATGAGATAAGCCAATGCTCTCACAGCTTGTCTATAGGTAAATTTAGTGTTACAGATCTCTTCCGCCACCTTTTTTACAGGAATATCTTTAACTATTGGTGTTCCAACGGCTTTACAGTCACTCATTTCATACTTCTCCAAAACCTTTTTAGTATAGGCGGCTTGATGAACTCTTATAGTCCCATCCTTGTGTAACTCTAGCCCAAGAAAGTACGATGGAGACTTGGTCGTTGTTTTGAAAGGTTATTTGAGTTCCTTTTCAATAAAATTATCAGCTTCTACATCATCAGACGAAGGCAAAATCTTTGTTTTTCCACGTTGTCTCATGTATAAACATGGATCTGCTTCGCTCTGTGTAAATCCAGATTCAATAAAAAAGTCGTGAATACACTCGTTCCAACATTTTGGTGCTTGTTTAAGTGCATTAAGACTTCTTATCAGCTTGCACACCTTGTCAGATCCGTCATTGTATCCCTCAGGTTGTCGCATGTATATCTCTTCCTTCACCTTACCATACAGGAAAGCTGTTGAAACGTCAAATTGTTTAAGCGACAAATCTTCATTTGCGGCTATACTTAATAATACTCGAATTGTGCTTAGTTTCGCAACAGGGCTAAAGGTCTCGTGGTAGTCTATTCCTTTTTTCTGTGAATAGCCAACTGCAACTAGTCTCACTTTATACTTGTTAATCGAGCCATCAGGGTTCTTTACCTTTAATACCCATTTCCAGTTAAGCGGTTTTCTATTATTTGGTAACTGTGTCAATTTCCATGTCTCATTCTCTTTTAGAGAATCTCATTGTTCATAGCTTCAATCCACTTGTTTTTTTCAGTACTTTGCATGGCTTCTCGATATGAAGATGGTTCTGGAACAGCAATGACTTTATAGATGAATTGTTCAAAATTAAATCTTTCTGGAGGTCTAATTTGACTCCGATCACGAAGTACACGACTGTTACCTTTAACAGTTTGAGTATCTTCTTGTCGTTCTTATTCATTACTATCATCTGTTTCAAACCAAGTGTCTTCTTCTTGTCGTTCTACTGAATTACTATCACCTGTTTCATTACAAATTTATTAATCCAAGTGATCATCACTTTGATTATGTACTTCTAAGTGTGGTTGTTCATCTATAGAAGAAGTAGGTAGCTCATATTATGTATTCTTTTTGATTTCAGGTTCCTCACTAACAGGTATATCTCGGTCTAACAGAGGTACTTCTTCAAAAGTTACATCTCTAGAACGCAACAATTTAAAGTTCCTTGTATCATAAACTCGATACCCATCATCACCGTCATATCCAATAAGAATTCCTTTCTGTGCTTTTTATCTAACTTCTTTCTCTTTTGTTTTGGGACATGCACGTAGCACACACAATTAATGATTCTGAGATGATGTATTTAAAAAATTAAAAAAAAAATATATATATAAATAATTTATTTCAGACAAAAAAGTCCATAGGCAATTTGAGGTTGTTAGTAACAATAATTAGGTTAGGTTTCTTATTGTACCATAACTGATACGGTAACTTCAACATTTGGAGTGGGGGGTCCCGTATGATTTAATATGTACACTGAAGCTTGCACTACTTCAGCCCATAAATAAACCTTTAGATATCTCATCATGAGCGTGTTTAAGTGCTCTGGCCATCTCAACAATTGTGCGATTATCTCTTTCGGCGCAACCGTTTTGTTCAGGAGTGTAGGGCATTGTTAGTTTCTGTTTAATCCCATGTTGTCTTAGTGTACTTCGTACTTGTTCATTGTCGAATTCGCCTTCATTGTTGCTTAGCAACTCTTGAATTTCGTGTCTTAGCAACTCTTGAATTTCGTGTCCTGATTTAGCTTCTGCTAGAAAATCCTTCAAGCGTGCTTGAATTTCAGACTTTTGTCGTAAGAAGTATACGTAACGAAAACGGGTGAAATCATCGTATCTATACTTTGAAATCAAATACACAAAAGGTCCACACACATCAGTGTGTATTAGCTCTCCAAGTCTTGTAGTTCTTCCTCTAGTCCCAAACGTCCTTCTGTGGGCTTTTCCATAAACACAACCTTCGCAAACTTTGTTATTGTCAGATTTGAATTGCAGAGCAAATTCTCTCTCCATAACTTGTTTGACATGTATTTTGTTTTGGTGTCTCATACGTTCATAGTACAATTGAAGTTAGTTAGTAGATGTTAGTTGGTTAATCTCAACTTTAGGTGTAATTACTTGTATTTTAAGTTTGTACAAACATCCATACTTGTTCCGAGAACCGACTAACTTTGTCTTACCGTCAACCTTAAATAAACATGATCGAGTATTAGACTCAAAGGAGCCATTCTCACAAAGATCTTGTGCAGCTAGCACTGAAAACAAATTTCTTTGAATGCACATGCAGGGAACATACCAAACATTTGTGAGCGTAATTGTTTCGTTTTGGCCATTAATGTCAGCTTTTACTTGTATTGAGCCCTTTCCGATAGCTTCAATATTTTCACCATTTGCTGTCATTACTCTGAGATTCGCCAAAATACTCGAAAGATAAATACTGATCTCCTCTATTGACTTGTTGCTCCATTATCTAAGTACCATGAGTCTTTATCTCTCTCACCAAGAGATAAAGTTAAACTTGTCAACGTAGTAGCATTTGATGTGGATTCCTTTGGAGGTTTTGGGGTCTACCATCCGTAATCCATTACTTGCATTGCTTTACTCGATGTCCGCTTGCTCCGCAATAGTTGCATTTGAACTTCTTCTTGTAATCTTGCTTTCTGTTATGTACTATCAGTACCTCCGTGCTGGATTCACCTTCAGCTTCAGATTTATTTTATCTTTCAAAGCTCTTTCGTGAGCGCACAACTGGGTGGCCAAGTTCTCGATTGTACGATCTTTCAATGTAATCAATAGCCAACTTGATTTAAAACTGAAATACTCTTCTGGCAGGGAATCCAATATCTTGCATATCAAAAGAATTTCTGGTAGTTGATTGCAAACTGTTGACAAAGCTTGATTCAGATCATGCCATATATTCTTTATCGCAGACATATGCGAACCCATATCACAGTCTATAAACCAATACAGTCAATCGACGAAGCCGTCTAGACAGGGCAATCGTGCGGGTGTAAGGGGCGAGGGGCGAGTAGAGCGAGCCCGAGCTGCATCAGTGCGACAGTCAAGTGTCGCCTAGCAACCAGCAAATTCAAAAATAACCCTAGAAGTGCTTTCCTAACAGTGTTATGTTATCTTCTTTGTTTCAGAAGCGATCTGTCAGAAGAGACTGAATTTAAAACGGAGGAAATGGAAATAGGAGAAGAAGGATTTAGTTAAATTTTATATTGTCAAGTGTAGTTTTATGGTTTGTTTGCAACGAAAGTCGGATAACGCATTTTTTTTTACATTATTGGTCCCGTTTGTCATTTGTAAATCCTTTACAGTCGACGGGTAGTCAGAAGCCCAAGTCTGACAACCAGTTTTATGAAGGGGTTCTATGTGTTCTATGTTATGGGGTTTCGTTTCCGCACTTAGTCCGTCAGGTGGACCATTGTGCGTGGGCCATGGCGGCTGTTTGGTGGTTATTCCAACCAGCCCATCTCCCTCCAGAAGTTAATCAAAACTCCTGGTTTGTTCAGAACATCTGTAAAAGATCTGGGTGACCCGAGGATTTCTGTTCTAATCTGGGTGACGCCTGTGCATTCAAAGAACACGTGCGCGACGGTTTCCTCAGCCTCCATGCATGCCCTACACAAAGGGCTGTCCGTTATGCCTATTGTGTGGAAGTGTTTGTTTAGCGAGCAGTGTCCCGTGATGGTTCCCGTCACCAGGCGCAGGCCGTTCCTGTCCAGCCGTAATAAACGCCTGGTTAGCCTGCTATCCAGGGATGGCATAGCTTCCTTGGACTGCCTGCAGCCCGGTGTCGAGGTCCACCAGTACTCCGCTTGTGTGAGGGTGAACTCCTGTAGCCACCTGCGTATTTGGTTGAAAGGGATTGGTACGATAGGTTCGGGTCCACAGACTGCCGTGCTAGAACCTCTTCTAGCAAGTTCGTCAGCTGTGTCATTACCTAGCGATCCGCTGTGTCCTTTTATCCATTGTAGCGTCATCGTGTTGCGACTAGATACCGTTACTTGTTCTAGTGCATTGTGACATTCTAGTATTAACTTCGAGGTGCCAGGCTGTGTCTTTTTTGTCGGCGACGCCGGGTGTCGGGTACCACCTCACTTACCCCTGCTGTGCTTAGGACGAGGTCGGACGTGGGATCCGTCAGTGTCGTTGGGTCGGCTGTCGGTCCCGGCGGACTCAGTCGCGTGCGGAGGCTCTTCGCGCTGGGTTGCCCCTTCGCAAACTTGCTCCCGCACGCACGGTTCCGCGTCCGGCCGCTTTGCGCGCTGAGTTTCCCCTTCGCGCTCTCGCGGCCGGTCGCGTGCGTCCGGCCTCTTTTCATGCTGGGTTTCCCCTTCGCGAACTTGTGGCCGGTCGCGCACCTCCCCTTCGGCGTCCGATCGCGCTCCGCGCTGGCTTCGCGGATATTGCGCTTACGGTCGCCAATTCTTTTCTTCCGGGCCAGGATTTTTTCGCGCTTTGTCAGCGGGTGTACTTCATCACTGGCAACCGGAAGAGTGTTAGAGTTGCCAGGTCCGTCATCTTTCCCCGTCTCAGTAAGTTTATGTTGGTCTTTGTCCGGGTTCATTATGCTGTTCCGCACGATGCTCTGTTGCCAGAGGCTCGTGGGAGGCATAGCCCGTGTCGTGGGTGTTGGCGCGTTGGTTGCAGCCGTTGTGGTAGTTAGAGGCGCGTTGGTCGCAGCCGAGGTTGGGAATATGGGCGCGTTAGTCGCAGCCTGAGTTATGGGCGCTAGGTCAGCAGCCGGCCGCGCTGGAAAGCGCGGCATCAATGTTTCCATTGTGCAGGTTGAGGCCCCCCCATAATACGATGGGGGCTAACCGCCGAAGCGGTGTGGGATTCCCCGGCTTGGCCGGGACCCACCTGGGTATATTCTTCACAAGTCTGCATGTTCATGGTTTTTGGGGGGTGAGCGTTTTTGGAATCGAGGTTACCCTTCCTCTGGGACCGACGGGATAAAGGGATAGGAGAGAAGGCATTTGGTGGGTGGAGCGTGTGGGTTCGTTGGGGGGTCACCCTAGGCCTGGGAGTTGGTCTAGGGATTTAGGATCGACGGGATACGTATGAATAGGGAGGGTTGGCATGGTTTGGTGATGGGTACATAGGAAGGGGTATAAGGGTTACCCTAAGCCTGGGATTTGGCTTTCGGTAACTTCTCTTGTCCGGGATCTCTTTAGAAGATGCTCGAAGTGCGGGATCGCCCACTAACGGTCAATGTAACCGTTAGTGGTCGGTCCCGCAGCCGGAGTTGGGTTATCCGCAACCTGCCCACCCGCTCGGTTGCAAGAGAAGAAGTGCCTGGCAGTCTGGGTCGCCCCACCACGGATGTACGTATACATTCGCGTTGTAGCGATCCAGCCTCCCCCGAGCTTATGAAGGGGGACCAGTTACTGGGTGAAACAATACCACTTATGAAGAGGTATTGTGTCACCCAGTAACTGGGTTGTGGAGGTCAGATAGGCAGTCGCTCCATGTTAAATATTCAGCAGCATCCGGTTAAGACTGTAAGCCGACCATAACATAGTTGGAAAACAGGCAGATTGATTTCAAAATTGAAGCAAATTATTCGATATTCTGATTTTAGTAGTCAATAATTTATATTATTTGAATAAGTACTAATTTAGTACTTTAGTAGGATATTTTTAGTTTTATTTAAAATTGTTATTGGGCGGTCATGGTCAGTATTGTTATAATAACAAAACTGAAGTGAACTGTCTTTGAGACCAATTGACCTATTCTATTTATGAACGCATTTTTTTTTTTTGCATATTTGTAGGGACACGGTATCGAATAGAAAGTATCGACACTGTACTCATGAGTAGTATCGAAAAAAAAATATCGTACTCATAAAAGTATCGAAACAAAAGTATCGATACTTCAAGGTATCAAGTACTTTTCTTAAGGCCTAATGCGCATAGAGCATAGGTCAATTAGTCAGTAAATAACGTGAGTTTAACTTGATATGAAAAAACAAATGGTATTGGAATACAATAATAGAAAAAGACAACTGTAACTTCAAAAATTAAAAAAAATATAGAAACAAAATTAAATTATTTAGTACTTCAGGCATATTATAAAGTTCCCATTCCTCCTCCGTACAATCACTTAAAAATAGAAGGTTATTGAACCGTTTTGGAGATAAGCGGTTTCCGATTTTTGTGATTGTACTTCCTGCTTTAGAAAATAATTAGTGATGCAACGAATACGAATACGAATATTCGTATTCGCCGAATAGTAGACATTTACCGAATATTCGTATTCGGCGAATACTAATACGAATACTAATACGAATATTTAAAAATTAATATGTTTGTACGCAAATCTAATTACTGGCAGACTTGGAAAACGGGCGTCGTCGGCACGTAAAAATACGACGTGTGCAAAGGCCTTAACCGCAACGACAACGCGACGAGGGACTCCCCGGCCATAGTTTATACAGTGCGGCCCGGGAGTTTTCCTATCATTACGAACCATGGATTGATTGATTCATTCATTCCTTTCATTTCATTTGTCAGTCGAAAGCACAAGTCAAGCAAGAGAGTATTGTTTTATTGAAGTGAAAACTTCTTTAGTATCGTTGTGATTTGAAAGTCGATGAAACGAAAAAGCGACAGTAAAAAGAGACAAACATAAATTCATAAGATTTAACGTGGGAGAAAATGAGATAGGAAGCATTATACAGTGTTTCTTATGTTTGTGGTTCTCTGAAGCTGAAGAATTTGTTTGTTTGCTTGAACGCGCTAATTTTAGGAACTAATGGTCCGATTAAAAAAAAATATTTTAGTGTTAGATAGCCCATTTATTGAGGAAGGCTATAGGCTATATATCATCACGCTAAGACTAATAGGAGCTGAGCACCAATGAAGAATGTTTCAAAATCGGGGGGTTTTATTTTTCCTTTTGAGAGCTTCCGCTGCGTGCGCTGCGTAAACGGTTAAAGTTTCGCAAAAATCATGTATGACAGAATTGTTTCCCTTTAAAAGTTCTAAAAAAAAAGTCCGCGACAGCATATTTCTATCTTTTAAGGTTGGCTCACTATAACCTTTTTTATGCTAACCAAATTTGTTCTAAAATAATGCATTATTTGCGAAGGTGTTTTTATAAACATGATATTAATCCTTATCCTAATAAATAAATTATTCATCACAAGTATTTAATTTAAAACAAAATTTCCCTTTACATCATTCGATTTCAATGAATATCTTAGGAGATATCGCAATTTTGAAATAACATCGCAGCAAAATAATGATCAAGTACTGCGCGCGCATTTATGATGTGCAAGGCTAGGCAAGTTGTGAGGGGTAATAAGATTATAAGACCCAGTACTTTTACCTAACGTTTTAGAGTTCCACTTTTACTGATAAAAGCGTGATGTATGCTGTTGCGGACTTTTTTTTAGAACTTTTAAAGAGAAACAATTCTGTCATACAAGTTTTTTTTTTTTTCGTTTTCTTGAAGCCAAAATTTTTGAAGGTTTCACTTCTACCACGTCTGAATTGCACACATGTTTATTTTTATTTTCTGAGGCTGCTGCGAAGTGAAAGTGAAGTGAAGTTGAATAGAAAATGTCTTCTCGTAAACGAGATCAAAGTGACATATGGAAACACTTCGATAAATTACCAAGTAAGTAGTTATATGGTCTGTATTTCTTTTGTATGAACAAAAGGTAGGATAGTAAGTCCTAAGTAACTTAGACGAACGTTAGTAATGGCTGCGTCTATGTAGTACTAGACTATTAGTCTTTTATTACCATGGCGAAATATTCGTATTCGTATTCGCCGAATAGTAGGTTTGATATTCGTATTCGTATTCGTATTCGTAAAAGTAGTATTCGTTGCATCACTAAAAATAATCGTTCTGAAGACACTAACGTCGCAGGAATTGATAAATATTTTTGTGCCAATTTGTATAATTTTGGGAATACAACTTTCAAATCTTCCCATTGTTTCAAGGGATCTAAGGAAAGTGGTGAAACCTGTGCGTGCAGTTATGTAATAGCTTAATTCATCCTTATTTTCAGGCTGTGATGAAGATGAAGGACTTGGTAGGAGAAGAATCGCTGTCAGGTTCACTGTCCGTAATACTAGTAGGAGTAGTAGTAATAAAATGGATAATTTCTAAGATTACCCATTTAAAACTTAATTTCTTATTCGATACGATACCTGCCAAAAAGTACTCATTGAGTAAAAGTATCGAATGTAAAGTATCGAGCACAAAAGTATCAGTATCGAATGGAAATGTACTCGATACCACAAAGTATCGATACTTTTTTCGTGTCCCTACTTATTTGTGCCGCGCCGTTTGGGCAAATACCAACTATTAATACTTACTATATTTTTACGTTAAATACTTAAAATAAAAATTCAGTTTTATTTTACTGTGACTAAGTAGATACCGTAGACCTAAAGTCAATATTTTGTAATTACTTTATTGTTACCCGACTGCGGCGAAGCCAAAAAAAGAGGGTTATGTGTTTGACCTGTATGTGTATATTTCCGCCTCTATGTTCTCTCGTAATTACTAAACGGCAGACCCGATTTTGATTAATGATATGTCGGTCGTCTTTATTGCGCGAGTGTTACTGGGTATATTAAAATAAAAATTTTGGCGCCTAAATGTACCCACGTGTTAAAAAAAAATCTTATTCAATCGAGCAGGAATAGAAGAATAGAATAGGGAGATGTTTATTATGCTTATTTTTATTCTCTTTTCAGTTAAGTATGTGTTGTTGCAATTGGGTTTTTTAGTTTTTAAATTACTTTTTTAGAAGCTGAGTTTATTGGAACAAAGTTTCTTATCGCACGTTATAAGTAGGTACTCTGTACACTTGGTGAATAAGAGCTAGCTACCTACTCGTACCTCTCAACTGTTTTACTTTATTCGACGAACGGTGCCTTTGTGTCGCGTTGCGTGTCGCGCCTGTTTGTGTGAGCCTGTATACGCTATATTAAAATACAATTTTATTGTGAATTGATTGATTGTTTCAATTTGACCTATTCATATTATATTTTCTTGCCACAAATAAAAAAAATCGCTGTATACATTTCGTTTTATTTTTCTACCGATGCAGTGATATATTTGTGCCACTGGTTTGTCGCTGCCTTTCTAAAGGTGCTCCCTCACCGGGGGCATTCGCCTATAACAGGGACTGAATTACCCAAAAATTAAGGTACCTTTAAATTTCAGTATGACGTCATACCGTTATATAAGGGTTACCGAAATATTACGATACCTTTATTTTTTTCAGTAGCCAAATTTTGAGGTTGATCATGCATACCGGTATATTTCGGTAGCAGTACCATTAACCTTTATAAATGTATCGGTAGCAGTACCAAACCTTAATAAATAGGGGTTTTCTTTGACGCACCGCCGGCACACTCTGTCTGTCGTTCACTTGCTGATTGTAACTCAGTACCTATTGGTTTTTATTTCCGACCGGAAGGACACGACTGTGTAAGCACCCGCGCCGCACCGTCTTCTTTCGGTGTTCGTCTGCCACTTGTATAGATAATATTTTTTGTAATTGTGATTACTTACACAAACAAATTGTAAATAAGATGCCATCAAATCACAGTGGACAAACAATAACATTTTGCTTCTACATACCTTTACCAAAAATTCGAATAAGGTTTAGGCCAATTACATGTAAAAGTTTAAAGAAATTAAATAATTCTTTGGCCAATAAATTATGTGTTTAGAGTTTTAATAATATAGGTGACCTAAATGAGTTTTACACTGAATTCTTTTTACTATTAAACACGCAATTTAATGACACTTTTCCACTAAAGATTAAAAGTATTTACACAAAGTTCTTATTTAGTGCTTGGGCGACTCCAGGTATTCGTAAAAGCAGGGAAAAACTATTTGAACTTTATGGCCTAAAGCAACATATGAATAATACAAGCTTTCATAAGTATGCTGCAAAATATTCAAAAACTTTTAAAAGTGTGTGCAAAATAGCCAAAGCTCTTTATATTAGCAATAAAAACTACCTGGAAAATAATGAATGAAACAGGTAGGAAAAACCAGCGAAATACTGAATTTAATTTAGAGACTGCACAAGGCCCCATTAACTCAGATATAGATATAACTCAAGAATTTGAAAACTTTTTGCTAATATTCCCCTTAAAACTACTGAAACTTTAAATTCCTCACCCGCACTTTCTGCTGCCTTACTTAGACAGAATGTGAGGGCATGCCCTTTGGAATTTAGGTTTCAGCATACAAACCCCCCAGGCTGTTATAAAAGCTTTTAAAGATCTTAAAATTAAATCAACAGAGGATCTCTGGGAAATGTCTGTAAAAATCTGTAGATCTATTATCGAAACCATTGCGCCCTATTTATTAGCTTACATATTTAACACCAGTGTAGACCAAGGAGTTTTTCCGGATCTCATGAAACATCACAGTAAAGTAGTTCCATTGTTCGGTGACAGTAAAGAACCCAAAAATTATAGGCCTGTGTCAATTCTGCCAGTTCTCAATAAGGTGTTTGAAAAGTTGATGCTCAATCAAATGTTACGTCACTTTAATAAAAATTCCATCTTTCATGAACAACAGTTCGGTTTCATCAAAGGGCGTTGTACTACTAACACCGGTGTCACTCTAATAAAGAACATTTTTACTGCCTGGGAAGAAGCACAAGATGCCATTGGAATCTTTTGCGACCTATCAAAAGCGTTCGATTGTGTAGACCATGAGACACTTCTGCTGAAACTAGAGCACTATGGGATTAGGAATACAGGTTTTGATTTACTTAGATCATACCTGAAAAATAGAAAGGTTAAAGTTCTGGTAAACGGCGTAAATTCATTAGTCTTAAATGGCAATGGGCGTTCCTGAAGGTTCGATATTGGGTCCATTCTTCTTTTTAGTTTACATGAATGATTTACCCGAATTACTTCAAAATCAACCGAAGATGGTGTTATTTGCAGATGACATATCATTGATCTTTAAAATAAACCGACGGTCATAAAATTTTGACGACGTGAATAGCTCTATTCTGCAAGTCCAAGATTAGTTTACGGTATATAATTTTGTATTTGGTTGACGACAAGGTTGCGTTCTTTAATGACGTTGTAGTCAACCTATATAACATCCATGCTCCCGTCAAAAAAGTTAAGATAGAACGCCCACCTGCACCATGGATGACAAGAGGAATACAGATGGCAATGCGATGTAGGGACCGTGCGTTCCGTAAATTTAAAAAGGAGCGTACTGATGAGAACTGGACTTTGTTCAAGGCTGCAAGTAATAGATACAATCAGATGATACGCAATGCTAAACGCCGCCACATTCTGAACACTATCAATTCTTACTCTTTTGCCGATATTTGGAAATTTCTTGGAACTCTTGGTATCGGCAAATCGCTATATTTAGCCATGGATATTTAACCTACCATGGATCTAACCAAGCAACAAACTCTGTCTCTAATATTTGGTCTAACGCGTCCTCATATCAATCCTGTCAGTTTAATTGCAGTTGAACCAGGAGAAATCAGAAAGATCATTCTCTCCGTCAAATCAAAAGCGGTGGGATGTGACAATATCACCCGTGGTATGATCTTAACCATTCTTGATCATCTACTATCTGTGATTACCCACAAAATTAATTTTTCCCTTTACATCGGAGTATTTCCTTCTCTGTGGCGTAAAGCCTATGTCCGTCCAGTACCTAAGGTATCTAATCCCTCTCTTCCAACCGACTTTCATCCAATTTGTATCCTTCCCTTCCTATCCGAAGTACTCGAGGCCTGTGTCCACAAACAATTCTCCAATTTTGTTTATTGTAATTTACTCATTAGCCCTCTTCAATCTGGGTTCAGGTCTGGCCACAGCACTGTTTCTGCCCTCTTGAAAGTAACTGGCGATATAAGGACAGGACTTGAAGATACCGAAGTTACTGCTCTAGTGTTGGTTGATTTCTCGAATGCCTTTAATATCGTCAGTCACGACATCCTGTTAGTCATTCTGTCATACGTTGTGGTCTCTCCCGAAGCACTGAAATGGTTCTCCTCTTATCTTCAGGAACGTTAGCAGTCCGTTCATGCTGGGGATTCTTCTTTATGCTGGTGTGATTTAGAAGCTGGCGTTCCTCAAGGCGGTATACTTTCTCCTCTTCTGTTTTCTATTTTCATAAATCTTATAACTTCTGAACTCCAGTGTGCGTATCATTTGTATGCAGATGACTTGCAGTTGTACTGTGGAGTTTGGGGAGGGTTGATAAATTACTTGACGCCATCGACAAATTAAACAGGGACTTGATAGCCATAAAAACCTCGTCTGATAGATTTTGGGTAACAGGAAACTCTAAAAAGTGTCAGACGATCATCATTGGGAGTCCTCGTAGCATTAGTAAGATACAACCTTGCCACCAATCCTCTTCAATGGTACGATTGTTCCATTTAGCAATGACTTGAAAGACCTAGGCTTGCACATTGATACTACCCTGAACTGGCGTACTCACGTCACTAGGGTCAGCCAAAAGGGAACGCTGCGGGCTCTGTACCGCTGGAAAAACTTATTATCATCGAGTACAAAGACAATGCTTGTGCAATCCTTAATTTTCCCAATCATCGATTATGGTGATGTGTGCTATTATGACCTGAATGCAGATCTCCTCAACAAATTAGACCGTCTCCTCAATAATTGCATTCGATTCGTATTCAATCTACGTAAATATGATCGTGTCTTTGCGCATCGATTGCTTCTAAAGTGGTCACCCATACGCCAGCGCAGAGAGCAAAGGGCGCTGACCACCTTGTTTTCGTTCTTCCTCTTCCCCTAGTTATCTAGCTCCCCACTTCCAGTAGATTTGTGCAAACCACAATAAAAATCTACGCTCATCACATAATCGTCTTCTTCATTGTCCCACTCACCGCACTGACTTCTTTCACTCTTCCTTCTTCGTTCAATCTATCTCTCTGTGGAATGCGCTTCCCCTGGAAATCAGTATGGCAACCAACCGATTATCCTTTTAAGTTAAAGTTCGCGAGCACATTCGCAAGAAGCTGGCAGTTTCATTACAACGTTAGTGTTATCCCGTTGTTTATTTGTTTTAGTATGTTTATGTATTTATGTGTGCTAATTTTATATATGAGCTTCATATTCATAGTCATTTATTCATTGTTTGTCACAGGTGAAAAGACAGTTCTTACAGTTAACATTATTGTATCACTGTAACATACCCATGGGGTATACAATATTTATAAGTATGTTCATGTTTTTATGATTAGGTACATATATTATATTCATAGTTTTTAATAGATATGTATATCCTTATATTTAAATAAATATTTATTCCACAATTTTCGTTATTGCACCTACCACAGTTTGTCTTTGCATCATCCAAAGGTTGACTGGTAGAAAATGCCTATGGCATTAAGTCCGCCTCTTTACATTTGTGTGCTTAAAGTATTAAATAAATAAATTGATTTTACATTCTGTGATTACCTACTTCCTCACACACTATTAATTATGAAATTTTAGGAAAATCGTCTACTTTTACAATGTTTGTAAATATGTGAGCACTATGTATCTATCACATAATTAAATTATCTTTCGTTGCTTCATTTTTAGGGTTCCGTACCCAATGGGTAAAAACGGGACCCTATTACTAAGACTTCGCTGTCTGTCCGTCGTCTGTCTATCACCAGGCTGTATCTCAAGAACCGCGATAGCTAGACAGTTGAAATTTTCACAAATTATGTATTTCTGTTGCCGCTATAACAACAAATACTAAAAACAAAATAAAATAAATATTTAAGGGGGCTCCCATATAACAAACGCGATTTTTTTGCCCGATATTAATAATGTCACTTGAAATATTCACAAAATACTCAATTGTATTTTGACTTTAATAATAAATAATAAAATTAAATAAAATAAATATTTAAGGGGGGCTCCCATACAACAAACGTGATTTTTTTGCCTTTTTCATAGATTCCGGACTCGCTCACGAAGGGTTCCGTACCATTGTACGGAACCCTTCGTGCGCGAGTCCGACTCGCACTTGGCCGGTTTTTAATTCTTTTTACCTATTGTGGTATAGTAATTTTATTTTAGATGCATCGTCTTCACATATAATTTATTTAACTAATGTAGGTAGCTTTACAAAATATTGTAAAACATTTTAAAAGAGTAACTGCGGAGTTTCTTGCTCATTCTTCTCCATACGAAAGCTACCTTTTGCTAGGCGCGAATCAATTCTATTATTTTGTAAATTTTGACGTTCAAAAGTGCCTTACAAAGGCCTATTTGAAATAAATGATTTGACTTTGATTTTGTCTCGCATGTGTTTCGGTACCGAAATCGTATAAAGGTTAAATAACTATTTAGCTCAACCCTTTTTCATGAAGAAATCGGTATAGCTCAACCTTTATTTCAAACCGGTACCGATATATTTTTGAGGTATCTTCACCTTTAACCGTAACCGCTTTCAGTCCCTGGCCTATAATGTAACGTTCAGAGTCGAACATTACATCAGTGAGAGAGGACACCCGAGCATTACAGTCAGTAGCGGCGTTAAGGTAGGGCGCGGTTGGGCGACCGCCCAGGGCGCCAGATATGAAGGGGCAGGCGCCCCTTTATAACCACCGGCCTTTTATTTCTCTATCTTTTCTGTTATTTAACTCTTTTTTTTACCCGATTTCGGGACAGTAAAGACAGGGTTATGTTTTTCTCTAACTTTTTTTGTACAAGTCGACGAAGTTTAGGTACGATTTTTATATGAATGGGCCAAAGAAAAGATGCAGCGGAGTTCTCTGAAGTCTGAATTCTCAAACTTTTCTGCATAAAAGAAATCCTAAGTTTTCCGTGCTGAAATTTTTGAGCTCGCATCGCTCGCTTTAGCATCCTGCATTTTCCTATTCCTCGAACTAGAACAAAAGCTACAATTTTCGCCTCTCTACTCTCCAAAATGGAAATGGACTGGACATTTACAGAGAGTTAATGATGGCAGATGGACCCAAACTATAACAAACTGGTATCCTATCAAAGCGCGAAGACGGGGTAGACCCAACAAGAGATTTATTTATTTATAGGTTCACCAACAATTGTTTATACTGGATAATGCTTATGAGTACCATACAAAAACGTATATGCAACAGTGCAACAATCACTTACAGGTAAACTCCGCATGCATAAAGAAGTTGTACAAAAATTTATAATGTATTAATCTAGTTAAAACCTAATAATAACAATATATATATGACAAACTATACTATACTTATTATAAGTAGACACATTTCCTTTTAAGTGAGATAATGAAAGGTTGATCTATTTATTTAGGAATGAACTTATGAAAATTGGCTTTCAATTTGCTCAAACTCTCAAAGAAAACTTCCCATACATTTCGTGGGAAAGGAGAGGAGATAAAACACAATAAATCTTACTATGATGAAAAAACTTTTTAATGAGGTACAGACGCCAGCACATCAAGCTACCCGAAACTGTCAAATTTTCCCAATCAACTTTGAACCTTATACTTCAGCGATGAAGTTGAAAATCTATTAAATAAATTTGACAGATTGTAGTAGCTTGATGTGCTGGCGTCTGTACTTACTATAATTTAAATGAATTATTCCAATACTTCGCTGGGCTGAATAAGGAACGAATGTAGCGTATATTTACAGATTTAACCTTTTAAATGATTATCATCCCGCTATACTTTTTATGGAGCTAAGCAGTCAATCATGAATTCTTCTATACTTAGGTAATCCATACTTTATTAATATTATAAATTCGAAAGTAACTCTGTCTGTCTGTATGTTACCTTTCACGGCTAAACCACTGAACGGATTTCGATTAAATTGGGTAAAGAGATAGATGGCATCCTGGAGAGAAGGACATAGGGTACTTTTTGTCTCAAAAAAGGTCTCAAGAAATGCTAGAGCATTTCTTAAGTTAAAATTCCAATTTATGCTTTTGTTAAGAAATAAAGAATTACGCATTTCAGCGTTTTTGTAAAATCATCTACCATCTAAAATTATTTAAAAAAAAAAATTCACACATAATATTGATTTTTTTGTCTTCTTTTCAAGAGATTTAAGGAATAGTCTATATCTTGAATTATTATTTAGTTTTAAAATCGGCTCAAAAAACAAAAACGTGACAAAAAGTAACGGTTTGCTAGAAGAGCGATGGCCGCCACATACCGGCTGCCAAATAGCAGGCACGGCCGCCACATTACAGCCGCCACATGACAGTCGCCACATAGCGGCCGCCAAATAACGGCCACCACATTACGTCCGCCAAATTGCGACCACCACATTACGGCCGCCACATTATGACCGCCAAATAGCAGCCGCCACATAGCGGCCACCACATAACGGCCGCCACATTACGGCTGCCACATTATGTCCGCCGCATTACGGCCGCCACATTACGGCCGCCAAATAGCGGCCGCTACATAACGGCCGCCACATGACGGTCGCCACATAGCGGCCGCCAAATAGCGGCCGCCACATAACGGCCGCCACATAACGGCCGCCACATTACGGCCGCCACATTGCGGCCGCCAAACAGCGGCCGCCACATAACGGCCGCCACATAGCGGCCGCCAAATAACAGCCGCAACATGACGGACGCCAGATAACGGCCGCAACATAACGGACGCCAGATAACGGCCGCCATATTACAGCCACCACATAGCAGCCGCCAAATAACGGCCGCCACATTACAGCCGCCACATTACGGCCGCCACATTACGGCCGCCAAATAGCGGCCGCCACATAACGGCCGCCACATTACGACCGCCACATTACGGCCGCCACATAACGGCCGCCAATTAGCGGCCGCCACATTACGGCCGCCAAATAACGGCCGCCACATTACGTCCACCACATTGCGACCGCCACATTACCGCCGTCATATTACGGCCGCCAAATGACCATCACCACATAGCAGCTGCAACATAACGGACGCCAGGTAACGGCCGCAACATGACGGACGCCAGATAACGGCCGCCATATTACAGCCGCCACATAGCGGCCGCAAAATAGTGGCCGTCACATTACGGCCGCCACATGACGGTCGCCACATAGCGGCCGCCAAATAGCGGCCGTCACATTACGTCCGCCGCATTGCGACCGCCAAATAGCGGCCGCCACATAACGGCCGCCACATAGCGACCGCCAAATAACGGCCGCAACATGACGGACGCCAGATAACGGCCGCAACATAACGGACGCCAGATAACGGCCGCCATATTACAGCCGCCACATTACGGCCGCCAGATAGCGGCCGCCACATTACGTCCACCACATTGCGACCGCCACATTACCGCCGTCATATTACGGCCGCCAAATGACTATCACCACATAGCAGCTGCAACATAACGGACGCCAGGTAACGGCCGCAACATGACGGACGCCAGATAACGGCCGCCACATTACGGCCACCAATTAGCGGCCGCCACATTACGGCCGTCAAATAACGGCCGCCACATTACGTCCACCACATTGCGATCGCCACATTACAGCCGTCATATTACGGCCGCCAAATGACTATCACCACATAGCAGCTGCAACATAACGGACGCCAGATAACGGCCGCCATATTACAGCCGCCACATAGTGGCCGCCAAATAGCGGCAGCCACATTACGGACGCCAATTAGCGGCCGCCACATTACGGCCGCCAAATAACGGCCGCCACATTACGTCCACCACATTGCGACCGCCACATTACCGCCGTCATATTACGGCCGCCAAATGACTATCACCACATAGCGGCTGCAACATAACGGACGCCAGATAACGGCCGCAACATGACGGACGCCGGATAACGGCCGCCATATTACAGCCACCACATAGCAGCCGCCAAATAACGGCCGCCACATTACGTCCACCACTGCGACCGCCACATTATAGCCGTCATATTACGGCCGCCAAATGACTATCACCACATAGCGGCTGCAACATAACGGACGCCAGATAACGGCCGCCATATTACAGCCGCCACATAGCGGCCGCCTAATAACAGCCGCCACATAGCGGCCGCCTAATAACGGCCGCCACATAGCGGACGACACATAACCGCTGCCAAATAACGGCCGCCACTAACGGCCGCTACATTGCGACCGCCACATTACGGCCGCCACATTACGGCCGCCAAATGACTATCACCACATAGCAGCTGCAACATAACGGACGCCAGATAACGGCCGCAACATGACGGACGCCAGATAACGGCCGCCATATTACAGCCGCCACATAGCGGCCGCAAAATAGCGGCCGCCACATAACGGCCGCCAAATTACGACCGCCACATTACGGCCGCCAAATAGCGGCCGCCACATAACGGCCGCCACATGACGGTCGCCACATAGCGGCCGCCAAATAGCGGCCGTCACATTACGTCCGCCGCATTGCGACCGCCAAATAGCGGCCGCCACATAACGGCCGCCACATAGCGGCCGCCAAATAACGGCCGCAACATGACGGACGCCAGATAACGGCCGCAACATAACGGACGCCAGATTTTTTTTTATCCTTTATTAAAAAGAACCTAGTTCTTAATAATTAATTACAATCTAGCCTATAAGACTAATAAGCAATTTTAATCTAACTTAATTTTTTACGTAATGATTATTTTAAAAATTAGAATAGTGTTGATTGTACTTTACACAAGTTCGTTCCACTTTCTTAGAGTCTGATATTTTAATATAAACACTTTGTTCATGTGTTATATGTGTGTCATTGGCACTATTATTTCTACACTTTTTACACTACACTAACTCAAAAGGTTTTGTTCGTTTTAGTCTTCGCACTATATTTGTTTGGTCTAGCAGCTGAATTGCCTCGATGTTCACATGTCGGTGGAGTCGGTGTTCATGGGCCTCAGCAAATTTTTGGATTATTCTGGTGACGGGTTCCATTTTTAAGTCACGATGGAGGTCGTCATTTCTTATATACCAGGGCGCATTAACAATACTCCTGAGTACCTTATTCTGGAATGTTTGTATAATTTTGATGTTCGTCGGTTTAGCACAGCCCCACAGTTGGATGCCATACGTCCATATCGGCATGAGAATATGCTTATATAATAAAATTTTGTTGTGTATCGATAGGCAAGAACCCCGTCCAATCAACCAATACATGTTTTTAAAACGCATGTCTAGCTCCTGTCTTTTCTTTTTGACGTGCGCTTTCCAGCGCAGTTTTGCGTCAAGCGTTATGCCAAGGTATTTGGCTGTATTTGCGTATGGCACTTGTTGGCCATTTATGAAGATTGGGTGGTAATCACAATTCTTGTTCGTGAAATCAATGTGAAGTGACTTCGATTCATTTAATTTGATTCTCCATTTTTGTGCCCAGCCATAAACTTCATTTACAGCGATTTGTACCTTTTTGATTGCTTCCGTATGGCATGACCCTGTAGCCATAATGGCAGTGTCGTCCGCAAAGGTTGCAATAGTATTATTTTCCAGCTCTGGTATATCATACGTGTACAACAGATAGAGGACTGGACCCAGCACACTACCTTGAGGCACACCAGCTTTAATAATTCTTAATCCGGAAAAGGCATCCTCGTGCCTTACTCGGAACATTCTATCTGTAATGTATGATTGCAAGATATCGGCAAAATCATTGGGCAGCAATATTCTTAGCTTGTATATCAAACCCTTATGCCAAACTCTATCAAAAGCTTGTGCCACATCTAAAAATACGGTGGAGCAGACTTTTTTATCTTCAAGCGTTGTTTCAATGATGTTGGTAATTCTATGTACTTGGTCTATTGTTGAGTGTTTCTCTCTGAAACCAAACTGATGGTCAGGGATCAGGTTTTTCTCGTTTATGATAGGTTTAAGGCGTTTTAAAAACAATTTTTCAAACAGCTTTGATAGTATAGGCAACAGGGAAATGGGCCTGTATGATGATGCTTCGTGAGGTGGTTTACCGGGCTTTGCGATCATAATCACTTCAGCAACTTTCCATGGCTCAGGAACATGTTTTAGCAGGAATGCAGCATTGATGAGCCTAGTAAGCTTAACGATGGCTTTTCGCGGAAGATGTTTTAAGATTTCTCCCGTAATAAGGTCATACCCTGGGGATTTTTTTAGGCTCATGATTTGAATTTCCTTTGCAACTTCTTTCGGGGTCACAAGCTTAATTCTTTGGTCTTGCACAATGTTGGCAAATTGTAAGTTGTCTACAGACACGTCATTTGGCTGAAAGGTTTCTTCTAAGTGTTGTGCAAATCTTAGAGCTTTTTGCTCATTGTTTATGGCCCACTTTCCGTTATTATCTCTGATAGGAGGTATTGGTGTAATTGGCCTTTTGAGTGACTTTGTCGCTTTCCATAGAGAGTATTGCGTTGTATGGTCGCTGGTTAACTGACGTAGGTTAGTATTAAAAGCCTCATCTTGAAACGTTTGTATTTTTCTCTTCAACCTTTTCGTAAGGTTATTCAATAGAGTTTTATCTTGCGGGAATCTAGTTTGTTGCCATCTTTTTCTTTGAGTCCTTTTTTCATATAATAAGTCTATTATTTCTCTTGGGTAGGTATTGCCTTTAAATTTTTTTGTAAACTGTGGTGTGTTGTTCCATGCACATTGTTGGATATTGTTGCTAAAGTTGTTTACTTCAGAATCAAGCTGATCTTTGCTTTTTAATGAAGTTTTTAGGTCAATTATATTTTGTAGGTCTAAGCTAAAACTTTCCCAATCTGTAAACTTGTTAACTAATGTCAAGTGGTTTTCTCTTAATAATATTTTGTGACTTAATTTTAATAATATCGGAGAGTGATCGGAGTTCATGTGGTACCCCTCTTCTACACTCAGATAATTGGTTGATATATTTTTGATTATGAAAAAGTCAATAAGGTCTGGTAGTTTCTGGAGGTCAGTAGGCCAGTATGTAGGTTTTCCAGTACTTATGACGTCACAGCGCATGTCTTTTACTGCACTTAGAAGCTGTCTTCCCTTGGTTGAAGTCAATCTCGATCCCCAATGAATGTTCTTAGCGTTAAAGTCACCGCCTAATATAAATCTCTGTCCGAGGAGTCTGAAGAATTGTACATATTGTTCTTTGCTTATGGTGTGTCTTGGGGGACAGTATACGGCCGCTACTGTCACGTAAAATTTATTTGTTTTGACTGATATCGCTACTGCTTGCGTGTCTGGCTCTTCGTATGTACATTGTTCGTAATGACAGATATTTTCTTTAATAATAACCGCGCTACCACCTCGGGCCGCGTTGTTAGGGTGCAGTGAGTGATAAACCTTATAGCCTCTGAACTTTACAAAAGACTGTTTAGTGAAGTGCGTTTCAGAGATCAAACACACATCAATATTTTCTGTATCTAGGACTACTTGTAACTCATGTTGGTGTTGCAGCAGTCCATTGGAATTCCACGCCATTATTTTTAGTGTGTTATTCATGATTGATTTGTATAGTGCTTGATTCTAACTTCTCTAGTCTCTTGTCAAATGAGGATATGCACTTCAAGATCTGGTTGAGCTTGTCCTCAAGACTTGATGGTTGTGTGCTTGGTTTTACCGCTTTTGCGTATGAGACATTTTTAGATGCATGTGCAGTTATCGCGGCTGTCTGTGCAGACTGTGCACTTTGTTTTGTTGACTGTTTGTCGGTGTTTCTAACAATTTCCTTAGCGGCAGGTGGATTATTTTTCGAGTTTTTGTTCTTAATCATTTGCATCTCCTTGGCAACTAAACACCCTCTGTAGTTTGCTGGGTGAGGTAAGCCACAGTGGACACACTTAGGTTTTTCTTGTGCAGGTTTGTTGCAATCAACTGTGAGGTGTTTACCTGTACATTTAACACACCTAGGCTCTTTTGAGCAATACTTTTGAGTATGACCATAAGCCTGGCATCTCTTACACTGCGGTATTATTTTTGATGTTTTAAGCGGGTTTATTTCAACTTTACACCCTAAGATATGTTTAATGCCGTATATTTTACTGACATCTTCGCCATTTTTGAACGATAGAATAAACATGTTCAGCGGTTCTTTTGTTCTCCAGCTTAACTTATTACTTTTTTTTTTTTTTTTTTTTTTGGGTGGGAAATCATCAAATAACTTCTCCCGCTCTGGGCGGAGCGGGAGGGCGTGTCAGACTCTTACTGACTAAAACCCACCCGTGTTCCTTCAGTTGCCGTGTTGCCAGGGGGCCACGATTTCCCTATCGGTTTTCTTCGAACCCCCGGCAGGCATTGGCCCTAGCGGACCCCGTCAATTCTGCTGACATCTCTTTGAGGCGCGCGTGGAACACAACGCGCCGTCGACCCGGGCTTGGTCCTTATCGGACGGCGAGCTACCCATTGCTCACCGTCCGCAAGCCCGCGCCTACGGTGGCCGGAAATCCTCTCGTGACTCCCGACGCCCAGGGCGTCTCCTGCTGCGGCGGTTAGGGGCGCGAGGGCGCGAAATTTGCCTTTCCCTCACGCGCTCCGTCTCCTCCTTCGCGAGCATTACTGCTTCGCAGAACGAGGTGACGGCCTGCCATTTCCTCTCGCTCCGTAGCATGGCCCGAATCAGGGCCGGACGCGAGAGATCACCGCCGCCGATCGCTTCCACGAGGACACGGCGATGCTCTGCCCAAGCCGGGCAGACCTCCACCGTATGCTCCACCGTGTCTTCCGGGCGATCCACACAGTGATGACACCCGGGCGTTTCCTCCCGCTTTATCCTGAACAGGTACCTCCCGAAACAGCCATGTCCGGTGAGCACCTGTGTCAGGCGGAAGGTGAGGACGCCGTGGCGCGTCTCTAGCCACTCCTCAAAGAGGGGTCTTATCGCCGCAATTGCGGCGTGCCCATTAACTTATTACTTACATTTTCTATCTGGAATCCTTGCGACGTTAGATCATCTTTAATCCGATCCGGTAGGCAGGAGGAATGTAATTTCCACTACTCTTATTGGCCTGGTCTGCTTATCCTCGTAAGAGTGCCATAAACAGTTATTTTCTGTTAAGCGTCGAGCAATGTCTCTGTAAGACTCTTCAGTTTTAGCATTTATTTTGACACTATTACCGCTTAACATTTTGGCGGTAAATGTTTCTACTGACTGGGATTTCGTCAAAAAATCGTAGAATGTTTGATAATTCTTAACACCGTCCACTACGATTGGAGGTGGTGCTAGAATTTTTTTAGTGGTTGCCTTCTCTTTGTTGTTAAGTTGCTGCTGCTGAGCGCTAGTGTTAGCTTGTTGTAGTGGTGGTGGAGTAAGGGAGGTGTTCAACTTCCTTTTCTTCCTGTTTTTCACCCTAATCCACTCAGTCTCTTTGGCGAGTTCATCCTCATCCGTGCAGTACTCAACGTCACTTTGAGGAGGCTGAGCAGGTGTTATGGTCTCACTGACCTGTTTATCTGAGGGCTCTTGTGTCTTTAGGCATTTTAATTGTCCTTGAAGATCTTGTACCTGTTCCTGCAAGCTTTGTATATGGCCGTTCAACTGACGCACCATTTGCTGCAGGTTTTCTCTGTCCGTTTTTTCCTGGATGTAACAATCATACAACTGCTTTTCCAGATTAGTTTTTATTTTAATTGACTGTTTTGCAGCCATTATTTAGATTTAAGGCGAGCGTGACACTTAAACAATTATAATATACACTTCATGACGATTTCCGCACTTTGTAACTGGGTCATCGCGGTGGCCCCGATAGATCGACGTACACCGCGACTACGGTGTTGTGATGCGTCTGCAAAATACTCTAAACTAGAGCACGCGCGCGCGATCGGTACGTCCGTTCACAATAGTAGTTAAACACGACAGATAACGGCCGCAACATGACGGACGCCAGATAACGGCCGCCATATTACAGCCACCACATAGCAGCCGCCAAATAACGGCCGCCACATTACGTCCACCACTGCGACCGCCACATTATAGCCGTCATATTACGGCCGCCAAATGACTATCACCACATAGCGGCTGCAACATAACGGACGCCAGATAACGGCCGCCATATTACAGCCGCCACATAGCGGCCGCCTAATAACAGCCGCCACATAGCGGCCGCCTAATAACGGCCGCCACATAGCGGACGACACATAACCGCTGCCAAATAACGGCCGCCACTAACGGCCGCTACATTGCGACCGCCACATTACGGCCGCCACATTACGGCCGCCAAATGACTATCACCACATAGCAGCTGCAACATAACGGACGCCAGATAACGGCCGCAACATGACGGACGCCAGATAACGGCCGCCATATTACAGCCACCACACAGCAGCCGCCAAATAACGGCCGCCACATTACAGCCGCCACATTACGGCCGCCAGATAGCGGCCGCCACATAACGGCCGCCACATTACGACCGCCACATTACGGCCGCCAATTAGCGGCCGCCACATTACGGCCGCCAAATAACGGCCGCCACATTACGTCCACTACATTGCGACCGCCACATTACCGCCGTCATATTACGGCCGCCAAATGACTATCACCACATAGCAGCTGCAACATAACGGACGCCAGGTAACGGCCGCAACATGACGGACGCCAGATAACGGCCGCCACATTACGGCCGCCAATTAGCGGCCGCCACATTACGGCCGTCAAATAACGGCCGCCACATTACGTCCACCACATTGCGATTTCCACATTACAGCCGTCATATTACGGCCGCCAAATGACTATCACCACATAGCAGCTGCAACATAACGGACGCCAGATAACGGCCGCCATATTACAGCCGCCACATAGTGGCCGCCAAATAGCGGCAGCCACATTACGGACGCCAATTAGCGGCCGCCACATTATGGCCGCCAAATAACGGCCGCCACATAACGTCCACCACATTGCGACCGCCACATTATAGCCGTCATATTACGGCCGCCAAATGACTATCACCACATAGCGGCTGCAACATAACGGAAGCCAGATAACGGCCGCAACATGACGGACGCCAGATAACGGCCGCCATATTACAGCCACCACATAGCAGCCGCCAAATAACGGCCGCCACATTACAGCCACCACATTACGGCCGCCACATTACGGCCGCCACATTACGGCCGCCAAATAGCGGCCGCCACATAATGGCCGCCACACTACGACCGCCAATTAGCGGCCGCCAAATAACGGCCGCCACATTACGTCCACCACATTGCGACCGCCACATTACCGCCGTCATATTACGGCCGCCAAATGACTATCACCACATAGCAGCTGCAACATAACGGACGCCAGGTAACGGCCGCAACATGACGGACGCCAGATAATGGCCGCCATATTACAGCCGCCACATAGCGGCCGGCAAATATCGGCCGCCACATAACGGCCGCCACATTGCGACCGCCACATTGCGACCGCCACATTACAGCCGTCATATTACGGCTGCCAAATGACTATCACCACATAGAAGCTGCAACATAACAGACGCCAGATAACGGCCGCCATATTACAGCCGCCACATAGTGGCCGCCAAATAGCGGCAGCCACATAACGGCCGCCACATTACGACCGCCACATTACGGCCGCCACATTACGAACGCCAATTAGCGGCCGCCATATTACGGCCGCCAAATAACGGCCGCCACATTACGTCCACCACTGCGACCGCCACATTATAGCCGTCATATTACGGCCGCCAAATGACTATCACCACATAGCGGCTGCAACATAACGGACGCCAGATAACGGCCGCCGTATTACAGCCGCCACATAGCGGCCGCCTAATAACGGCCGCCACATAGCGGACGACACATAACCGCTGCCAAATAACGGCCGCCACTAACGGCCGCTACATTGCGACCGCCACATTACGGCCGCCACATTACGGCCGCCAAATGACTATCACCACATAGCAGCTGCAACATAACGGACGCCAGATAACGGCCGCAACATGACGGACGCCAGATAACGGCCGCCATATTACAGCCGCCACATAGCGACCGCCAAATAGCGGCCGCCACATAACGGCCGCCACATTACGACCGCCACATTACGCCCGCCACATTACGGCCGCCAATTAGCGGCCGCCACATTACGGCTGCCAAATAACGGCCGCCACATTACGTCCACCACATTGCGACCGCCACATTATAGCCGTCATATTACGGCAGCCAAATGACTATCACCACATAGCGGCTGCAACATAACGGAAGCCAGATAACGGCCGCAACATGACGGACGCCAGATAACGGCCGCCATATTACAGCCACCACATAGCAGCCGCCAAATAACGGCCGCCACATTACAGCCGCCACATTACGGCCGCCACATTACGGCCGCCACATTACGGCCGCCATTTGACAGTTCAACAACATCCATTGTGTTATTTACGTTGTTGAGCAAACTTTTTTCCAACTTATGAAGCAATGGATTAGCATGATTGATCGTGCATTACGCAATTAGGGTACAGAGGGCCTACCAGAAACTCATAAAGCAGTATTATTTTAATATTACTTCAGTGTGGGAAAGAGATGAAGCTCTACAGGGGGCCTACCACTAGATCTTAAAGCAGTATTATTTTAATCTTACTTTGACTTTTCGTACCATGACGTCCAAAAAAAAGCTTATTGTAATGTTGAAACAATTTTATTTTCTTAGCGGTTTTGGTGACGTCACCTCTAAAAGTTCATTCAATTCGTACCACGACGTGACTTTTGACTTTGACAACTAGCAGAATTGTTTTAATGTCAAATTTAACAATCTTAAAAAAGTTCCTCGGACTCGACGGAAATATTATTGTTTTGCAAATTTATATGAAGATTTCAGATTTTTGAGCTGGTGGTAGGCCCCCTGGTCATGGTCTACCCATGTGTCAAATTTCATACAAATCTTTTCAGCCATTTTAGCGCGAAAGCGTAACAAACAAACTCACTTTCGCATAATATTAGTTAGGATTTTATATAAGTAAGTTAGGATTTCAAAGCCTACAATTTTATTTTCAACTAGCGACCCGCCCCTGCTTCACACCGTTTTTAGGATTTGACATAACATCGAGATTTCTTTACCTATACATGTCGCAGGGATATTGTCAAAGCAGTGATATTATAATTTCAGTAGTGAAATTATAATTGCACGAAACTTTGTCCACTGCATCCATTTCTCACAATTTTACGGGTTCATTTCAGTGACATTTTCATTAATTTAAATTTTTCTTCCGGAATATAATATTCTCTAAATGATGCTGAAAACCGCATCATAATCCGTTGCGAAATTTAGAAGAACAACGCAGTCACTCAGACAGACACGGAAAGCAACTTTAATTCATATAAAATGTTTAGATATAGAAGAACCTAGTACTTACAGTAAAATAAGTAACACAACCTTTGCAATGCCCACTTATAAATTTATTTCTGCAATAAGTGTTTGTGATGTGGGTGAGGGTTACATAGGGACGGTCAATGGTGGGTAGACGTCGCGCGATGTTCTGGCGAGGCGCTCGGGGAGGAGCCGCGCTGGCTGGTGGAAAAAACACATAAGGTTCACAAAAACAAATGAACACTCTGCATTTGCATAGGTATTCAAAACATTATTTTATTTATTTATTTAATACTTCAAGCACACAAATGTACAGAGGCGGACTTAATGCCATAGGGAGCGTTCAAGTATTACCTATGTAACGCAATTTGGGGTGAGGGGGGTCTTCTGAAATGTTACGATGCGTACAGGGCCTTACAGGGGGGCCCTTCAGATCGGTCGCGTAGAGATTTTTTTCTCACGCACTTTTTAAAACTTTTTTTTTTGTCAAAATTTCAAATGGAATGACCACTTGAATTTTTTTTACCTTCACAAAATTTCTTACAAAAAAAATATTTATCAACAGCTTGCAGCATTTACTTTACGCGACATAATTGTGACTTTCAGGTAAAAATGGTCACTTGGTGGTGGTTACGTAACGTTTTACTAGGGGGAGGGGGGGGTAAAGAAAAACGTTACGGCGCGTTACATGGGGGGAGGGGGGTCAAAAACCTCCAAAAACTGCGTTACGTAATACTTGAACGCTCCCATAGGCATTTTCTACCAGTCAACCTTTTTTTTATTTTGTGTTTATTTTATTTTTGTATAGGTATAGGCTGTGTTTAGCGGTTTTGCGAGTGCCTCTATTTACACCGCGTGCATCGCTAGCACGGCGCGCGGACAAATTAGCTAGCATTCCTATAGATAAAAAGTACTAAATTTATCAATTCCCGAGTCGCGAGATTTTTGCGATCGATACAAAAGTGCATTCCATATTAGCCAACACCAGCGTCAGTAAACATTCGATTCTATAATCACAACTCTTAAAGTCGATCCGGGAATCCCGGGATTTTTTCGATACAAAAGTGCATTCTATAATAGCCAACACCTCAACTTAAAAATAAAAAAAATATGCATCCGAATATCCGATCTCTAATCATTACACACATGTATCATTCATTGAACTATTCTGTGACGGTCCTAACAATGTCATTCCGGCGCCATTTATAACCTACGCGGATTAAAAAAGAAACCATCGCTTGCAATCATCTACTGGCACCGCGAGTAACGACAACTTTAGAGCGGTACGGGTGTTCCATTGTAACAACGAATAATTATACCATTAGTGGGCGACAAATCAGCCACGTGGTTTATTTGGTAACTGGTGGTCGTGTCTAAGTCATTTGGAAGAAGATCCTACTGACAATTTTTAAATTGCTGAATGTTAGCGCTTACCTCAATGGCAAATCATTATGTTCACACTGGAAGAAGTATTCAAGTGGCCAGCTGATCCACGACGATTGCATCCTGTAAGAAACAATTTGCAATAATTGAATACAGATTTGAGAGAAAATATTAAATTAAAATAGTTTATTAGATGAAGATCTTTCTACCTTATTTCTACGCAGTCAACTACTGGGCATAGGTAACACTCACCAGTCACCACGCTTTGCACGCAGTTTTTAGACTACAGAGCCAGGCTTGCTAAGTCGCCGTGGCTGTTGGGTCTGGCTGGCTAACCAAATACATGTATCTCGTCACTAGCAATGTATTATAAGCAAAGGCTACGGTAGTCACTGTTTACACTAGGTGCCTCCTACATGTTAGGTACCTAAATGCAAATGAGACCACCAACTAATCTCTCATCTCCGATCGAACAAAAATATCATGACAAGATAGATAACTCACGGAGTAGATGGCTGAAGCTTCTCCAGATCAATTGGCATACCAGGCGTGGCGGGCGAAGCAGCGGAGTAGAGGGTGATGGGCACCGGCGGAGGCGTCTTGTTGATCGCCGGGTTGTAGATCTTAGGGTCCGTGACCGTGCGCACGAAGAACGAAGCGCGCTCCTCATTCAAGTCCTGATAACACATACATAAACACGGTAGGTACGTGTGTTCCCTTGTATTGCAAATAGAAATTTCATAGAATTTCGTTTCGCAGCAAATGTTTCATTTAATATTTGGTCCTTGTATTTTATTTCGAATATTATTGTTTTAACGACTATTTACTTGAATTAAACATATTTCACAGAAACACAATTCAATGAATTTTATAATCATATTTTTTATTTATTTATTTAATAACAAACTTATCAAACAGTAGAATTATTTTTTAACGAATATTGTTTTCGGTGTATTTTTCCATAATAAATGTCGAAATATCGAAAATTGTTATCCTAACCTAACCTGTCCGCTATCATACTTTCAGAATGCTGTTGGAGCTTGCTCGGATACGGTGCAATAAGGAGGCCGCTCTCTTTCTCATGATGGCATGAAAGCCATCAATCCGAGCTTCCATAAACATGCCAGACGCACTACAGTATCTCGGCGGCCCTAACAACATCCTATAAGCGTTATTATATTGTAGGAACATGTCTAAGCATTGAGACTCCACTAAGTACAGCTGACTTGGGTGCACGAATAAAACGATTGGTAATATGCCCTGAACATAGTGCACTTCACCTCATTCGGACACCGTTTAAACCTGCGACCCAGCATGTTCCCACGGACCGCCAACGTCCTTCGTTCCCTATATAATTTATTGGCATGTCTACATTTTACATAGGTAGGGTGGTACATACAAAACAAATATTTCATCCCCACGCCATCCACGCCTCGCCTCGCTTCGCCGTGAGAGTATAAAACCACCTTTAGTGCTTAAAAATTAAAGCCACCTAGCATGACTTTTTTTTTTAAATTTAACTTGGCTTCAAAATGTAAGTAAAAAATAAATAATTCAAAAAATTTAAAAACACAACTGCCCTGCCAAAAAACTAACAAAAATGTTTTTATTTCTCGGTTTTTAGTGGGTCAATTTGTAATTTATCTAAGTTACATTAGCCTAATGCCAACTGCTCATCACCTTTTAAAAAATATTGCTTTTCCCGATGCAGGGACTTTAATCGTTGAGGAGTTCTCCTGGTACTTCACCATCAGCTCCACTTCTCCATATGCATTGTGACGAGCATAAATTGCATTGCAACCATAATAAAGTAATCGAATCGCAACCCGTGAAATACTTATTATTGAGTAGTTCCGGTGGCTATTTGTGGTCTTCATCATCAGTTCCAATTAACCAAATGGTGCTTTCCATAAGCAACTGCACGACTATAAAAAATACCCAAATCGCTATAGGTTTGCCTATAATATTTGAAGAGTTCCCTCGATTTCTCTGGCATGCCATCATCAGATCCTGGTTTCCTTATCATGGTACCGCCCTTGGGATATTTCCTTTCCAACAAAAAATGAATCATCAAAATCGGTTCATAAACGACGAAGTTAACCGCGAACACACATAAAAAAATAGATATATATATATACGGTCGAATTGAGAAACCTCCTTTTTTTAAAGTCGGTTAAAAACAAGTTGTATTAGTTAATCTATATTTACAAAGCGAAAGGTCGCTCATTTACTCGCTGATTAAAAAGATAAATAAAATTGTCATTTCTTATTTTAATTATTTTCGCATTGTACCTGAGCCCATGGGCCACCCACGGCGTACTCTTCACATCTCCTAACAAACTTCTGTAAACCGCTAATTGAAAGACTCAGTAACACCATATCATCAGCATAGCTTAAATTGTTAATAGTGGTGTCAATTGTACTGCAGTGCTACTGAGACCCTCAATCAAATCATTGATGAGCAGGTTGAAGAGTCGGGGGAATTTTAAATCACCCTATCACACCACACTCCAACCTGTACTCATCGGAAGCCGCAGGCAGCCGAGCGCAGCTTTGAGACGGAACTCTCAGGGCGTGAGTCCTATAAGTCCTATAACTCTTCCTTGTCCGGTTTTTGTCACTACATCTTCTTTTAAACCGCAACGTTGTCTTATTAGATCATACCTCAATTTACCTATCACGTTTAGTTGAACCACACATACTTTGCAAGGAACGCATTTCCACACCATTTATCCTACTTTCATGCCTCTTGTTCCACACCCAACATTCACTTCCATAGGTACATAAGCGTAGGCACCAGCACACCACTGTGTACCCAGTCGAGCCTTTTTGTACATCGACTGGTTGGTCACAATCGCATATATAGCATCATTCACTATGGTTCCCGCATTTTTAGCTTCCTCAAAACCCTTAAGAACCAGGTTCACGACTTAGTTAATAGAGAACAATCTATCATGGCATACCCGTTCCTTGGCAGCTCTTTTCAGAAGCTCCGTAGCGAAGTCTCTTATAATACCCCATGCTATTTCTGAAATAATTTAAATATCTAATTTAACTGCGGTATTTGTAAAAGGTGGGTATAGGACCCTCGTGGTTAGGTCACAATCGTTGACGTTGGCCGTTGACGGATGGTACTTAATTGAAGCATAAAGTCACGGGCATGGGAACAATGTAGGTAGGTAGGTGCACAGTTGCTGACCCTTTCCATGTAGGTGGATAAGTCGCAAAGGGTTTTTATATATCAATAGTCGCAAATAAAATATTTACAAATCTTTAAGTAGCTTAGGCTTACCGATGTCTTCACACGTGGCGTGTTGGTGCACAACACAGAAGCGGATAACGAATCGATCGCCGATCGGAGCCGGCACCATGTGCAGTTTGCCGGACGAATTTATGTTGGTCAACAACTCCTTGTTGAGCTTGTCTATTTGTTGTCCCGAGTCCTCGGGACTCCCCACAAGACGGAAACAAACAAGTCCCAACTGAAAATCAGAAATGTTTATTTATTGAATAACAAAAGAATTACGGCGACAAAGGATTGGTTTAAAAACTGCGTATTGTCAACAAGATTTTACTGTTGAATAATGAATACTTCGATCAATAATGCACGTTGAATATCTAATAGGGCCTTCCTACTTAGTTAGAAGTTGTACAATCGTACATCGCTCTGCTTGAACTCACCTCGTCCTATCTTTGCTGTTTCCGCGCAAACGGCATTAGTTTATTATATTATGAATATCGATATACGTCTTACCATAACTTGATTGCAGACTTGGAATCTATTGTCTTTTTTCACGAGTTTTTCAAAATATTTAGCAAGTTTGGAATGATGGCGTACATATTTCTGCAGGCCGCTGATTCCGTAGCTTCGTAACATGAACCACAGCTTGAGTGAACGGAAGCGGCGGCTCAATGGCACACCCCAGTGTCTATAATCGATGGCCGTGTCGTCATGGGCATGTTGTAAGTAAAGTGGGTCGACGACCAGGGCCGCCGTCAATAGATATCGGTTAGTAACCCACAGAAGAGAGCAGTCGAAGCTGGTCAGCATAAGTTTGTTGGGATTTGTGTTGAAAGAGTCGGCGTTCTCTATCCCAGCGAGGTGATATTTATGTTCGGGGCATAGGAAAGAGCTTCCAGCATAAGCAGCGTCTACGTGAAGCCAGACACATGGAAATTTCCGGACGACGGGCCCGATCTCTTGGAGATTGTCAAAGGAGCAGCGCGTTGTGGTTCCCAAAGTTATCGAAACGAAGAATGGAACACGGCCGGCTTCTTGATCCTTCTCCATAGCCTATAAGATACAATATTTTTTAATAGGTATGTGCTTCATAGAAAACAAATAAGTAAAATTTCCATAAAAATAAATAGACATTCTGTATATCGAATCAAAATTGAAAAGGCATCTTAATAATTTTGAACGTATTCTGAAGCTCGCAATTAAAGAGATCTCTCATAAGAGGGTAGTATCGTAAAAGTAGACGGAAACGATTACATACACTCTTGGGCCTGAATGTAACGAGATGAAAATGGTGTTAATTCATAGATTCAAACATATATAAGTGTATTGTAGTGACTAGTTGCTATTCCATAATTCACACAGCGATCATAGTTTGAACAATATCCAATACACAAAGCGTCGGTAAAATCCAAAATAACAATTCCAAGTCAATCGTGTGAGCGATCTTCGGTGTCCAGTGTGAAAGCAAGGGTCGTACAAAGTAGGCAGGGTCAGAATCCGTAAAAAACAAAGCAGTGGTCGTTGAAAATGAAAAATAATCGGAAAAGCATTAAACGCATTGGAAAACACGAAACAAGTAGCAGCTGTCTAGTAGGGGTGGGCGTTGCGACGACGAACCGTTTACAAAGACCGTTTTGTGTTTTGTGATGATGAAACCGTTTTACGTCCTGGGTTCAACTTCAGTCTTCATTGCACAAACCAGTCTTCGAATTACTTGATTTTTTAATTTACATCTAAGAAAATACAGTTGGATACCTACAATGATTCAACTATCTATCATACTCCTAAAACAGTCGCTCCAATAAAAAATGAACTCTTTGTCAATGAAATACAGTCAATATTGTATTACCAGTTGTCAATGCTGTCGTTCGTGATGCGAAAATCCATTTTATAAATTTCAAATCGTTAATAGTTGTAAGAAACTGCGCTCAACGAAAACGCAATTCTATTACATGTTGGATAAGTTTCGTCCTTTAACCGTTTTCGTCTTTGGGAAAACGATTTCGGCCGTCAAAAATTCGACAACGACCCACCACTAACGTCTAGTGTCAATGTCAGTCAGCTTATGCCAGTACAGAACATGCACTGCCAGTGACATAGACTAAAAATGTAAGACTGATTTTAATCGATATGAAATTGATAATCATTATTTTGGTTTTTCAATAATTAATGATGTTTTATTTAAATGAAATGCACTATATTGTATAAAAGTATATTATATGCATTTAATTTATAATACCAGCCTATTGTTGTCCCACTACAGGGCAAAGGCCTCTTCTCATACAGAGAAGGCACGAGCATTGATCACCACGCTTGCTCAAGACGGGTTGGCCGATTTCAGACATAATTATATTAACTATAAGTTTAGGTCCAAGTACGGTGTGGACTGGCGCTTGGTATGGGCACTGAAATCTTTATACAAGGATTCCAGTGCTTGTGTTAGGATAAATGGGGCATACACGAACTGGTTCTGCATCTTGAGGGGTGTTAGACAGGGTTGTGTAGCGTCACCGTGGCTGTTCAACTTGTACATGAATAGTTGTCTGATAGATTTGAAAGAGGGTGAGTGCGGATTGAGGATGAATGAGTTGCCTGTCAAATGCCTTATCTACGCAGATGATCAAGTTCTACTTGCATCATCAGCAGAACAGTTGCAAGACATGGTGACTGTGATGGGTGAAGCATATAAGATGAAAGGGATGAATATAAATGTGAATAAGACGAAGGTCATGGTGTTTGAAAGAGGAGAGGATGTATCGGTGTGTGATGTGAAAATAAATGATAAGAGTGTGGAGCAAGTAAGTGAGTTTATATATTTGGGGAGTCTGTTTACAAGGGATGGGAAGATTAATGGAGATGTGGAAAGGAGAGTAAACGCGGGAAACAAAGTGAATGCGATTGTGACCAACCAGTCGATGTCTAAAAAGGCTCGACTGGCTGTTCACAATGGTGTGCTGGTGCCCACGCTTATGTATGGTAGTGAATGTTGGATGTGGCAAAAACAACATGAAAGTAGAATAAATGCTGTGGAAATGCGTTCCTTGCGAAGCATGTGTGGCCTGACTATGAATGATAGGCTGGGAAATGATGTGATAAGACAGCGGTGTGATTTAAAAGAAGATGTAGTGACAAAAATTGAAAAAGGTAGGTATGCTGAGATGGTTTGGGCATGTTAAGAGAATGAATGAAAGGCGACTAACAAAATGTATTTACAAGGCTGATGTAAAGGCAAAGGCCGGGCGGGGACGCCCTAGGAGGACATCATCATCATCATCATCATCAGCCTATAAATGTTCCCACTGCTGGGACACAGGCCTGCTCTCTGTGAGAGGGAGTGGGCCGTAATCCACCACGCGGGCCCAGTGCGGGTTGGTAGATGTCACATGTCTTCGAATTTTCGGTTCTAGGACATGCCGGTTTCCTCACGATGTTTTCCTTCACCGTTTTGAGAGCAGTGGTGATGAAATAATTTACACAAAGTAAAGCGCCTGCCTGGGTTCGAACCTACGACCTACAACTCGTAAGTCGCGGCTGTTACCATTGGGCCACCACTGCTAGGAGGACATATACTGACCTTATTGGTGATGTTCTTCAGAAAGGCCAGGTGCGTAGTACTCGCAACCGGCGTGCGTGTATGACCAGATGTATGAACGTAAACGAGGCAAAAGGACTATGTAAGGATCGTACCAGGTGGCTTTCTGTAGTTTCTGCCTACCCCCATGGGAAGAAGGCGTGAGTTTATGTATGTATGTATGTAAGTCTAGGTTTCCTCACGATGTTTTCCTTCACCGAAATGTCCAAGATAAACTCAGAAAGTACATACGAATTGAAAAAGTCACATTGGTACTTGCCCGGATTTTAACCCCCTCGTGCACGAGAGGCGAGGCCTTAACCACTGGGCCATCACGACATTATAGTGCATTTAATTACTTTGAGTTAATTATATTACCTAGTGCTACCTAGTGGGTAGGTTTTCTTTTTGTAGTTGTGGAATCGATTACTTTAATCGATAATCTCACGAGCTGATTTTTGATATTCAAAGATAAAAAATATGACAAATTTTTTAGATCATATCTCAACTTATTACATTTGGGCCCACCGTTTCCCATCTCCTTTCAATATTTGCGGCATAGAAAATGGCACACATGACACAATGCGGTTCCATTACCGCTCGGCTCGCTACGTTTTCGCATCCATAACATATCATCATAACTTAAACAAATCAGGCACCCACTCACACATACACACCTACACTCACTCATACATATCTACACTCACATTTACACACCTACACCCACACATACAACACACAGACGGCACATAAATAGATACTACCTTTTCCTTGGTTATTCATTAATTTAAACCCCTTTTACTTTCTTCCTCCCGTTTCTATCCCCGAAATCAATTGTATTAATCTAGTTATTTTTTTTTTACTGAAGTGCACATTACTAAATTGTAAGTAACTATTATAACATCCATAATAAACGGATAGATGACCCCAGTAACACAGGTTTTTCCTAGCATGGACTCCATTATTCAATATTTTGTATCAGGCTATTTCCACGTTTAATTATGTGTCACTCTGTATCTGTGTACTTGTTACGTCAGATAAATTCTTATTTACTTATTTATCATCCACGGGCGAGTCATTAAACGCAGGACACCGTCGCGCGTCGTCGCATCGCCGCCCCGTGTGCTCGGTGCCGTCTTGTTTCTTCAATTATCGCCCGCCTATCTGCACAACTCCTACATAGCCTGCACTCCATAGCATGGCCCAATCCATTTAAAACAAAAAATAGAAGTCAAATAAATGGATGCACTGCTCATTGGAATGTAATTATGTAACTTGTTTCATGTCCTTTTTTTTTTCATTTCTCCTATTGGAATGTTCGTTAGAGCTTAGTATTTATTTCGAAATTTTTGTAAATTTTTCGAGTTAAGTTACGAAAGCATCAGCATAACGAAATTGTTAAAAACGGGATCTTAACCAAAAACCGGCCAAGTGCGTGTCGGACCACGCACAATAAAGGGTTCCGTAGTTGGGATGAATTTATCCCAAAAACAAACTTAAAACTTTTTAGGGTGAGTGGGGGCAATATCGAACGGTTTTTTGATGAGATGAGCAGTGTTGTATTTGAAGTCTTGTAAAACAGTACATATTAGTTTATGCAAAAAAAAATTTTACATAATGGCTGTAATTTCCTGTTCAGCGGTCTTTAACTTGCGTAAAAATCGATGTGCAGACATTTACATTTTTCACACAAACCACTCACTGAGGTGTGTGTATGTGACTGAGGCGTGTGACGTAACAAAATAGCGGTCTTAACAATGTTGCCATCACTGCAAAAACTGCACTGAATCTGGCACTATGGACGACTTTTTGTGTTACCCCGTTTTTCGTCTTGCCCCCACTCACCCTAGTAGAAAAATATGTTCTTCCGTACATCGATATACGTCACGGTCAATTCTCCAACTGCAATTGTGAGTTCGTAATTGTAAAAAAAAACTGATAAATCTACAAATTAACGATTTCCGGACTTTTTCCTTAAAATGTGCTGACCTTGCCCATTGCTAAATTTCATGATTCTAGTTCAACGGGAAGTACCTTTTAGGTTTTGATTTACTAGTGGGTATCAAAATATGTCACATAAATGGCCGTTATATTCCGTTGTCTTAGAAGCTTGATTTTTTTTGAGCTCCAAGGGACCGTAGACCTACGTACATGATATTAATTTCAACTTGATACCTCCACGCTTTCCTAAGAAAAAGTGTCTTGACAGACTGACAGACAGACACACGGACAGACAACGAAGTGATCCTATAAGGGTAATGAAATTGACTATCTATGTAAATTTTTAGTGACAATGTAATTTAATCATTTTAGTATATCATAATGTTCCTAATGTATTTGCACACCTCACATGGTTATAATACATTGACCCTTAAGAACCATTCTGTAACATCCTCTGAACCTGAGTTATGCAAATAAATGATTTGGTTTGATTTGAAGGGTTCCGTTTTTCCTTTTGACGTACGGAACCCTAAAAATTGAAAGACACACAACTTACTTCTTTTAAAGTGTCTCCTCGAAGACACCCGTTATCATCCGGTTGTAAGATGCGTAGCTTAACAAAGCTGATCATGGCAGCTTTTTCGACGCAGGAATGCGCCTCCGCGGAGGTATAGCCGATTAGTCTGGAGAGTAATAGCCCCTCGTCTACGTTTGGACATTGATGCTTGAGGCGTTTGATGCTATTGGCTCGAGCAGCTAGCATTGAGACCAGCACACAGTCGCTAGCCGATCCCTACAAATAATATTGACGATGAAACATTCGATTTTTTAAATTATTATATACTAGCTGTTTCCCGCGACTTCGTCTGCAATCCAGGATGAAAAGTAGCCTATGTCCTTTTCCAGGTCATAGTCTACCCATGTGCCAAATTTCATTCAAATCCGTTCAACCGTTTTAGCATGAAACCGTAACAAACATACATACATTCAAACAAACAAACAAACTCACTTGGGTGGCAGGGACATCGACGCGAATACTGTTACCATGGATTCAGTACATGATTCTGAACACCCCTGCATTAAAATTTTTCGTTGATGTCCCTGCCAGCCTGTATATAGTTAGGATGGTTGCTATGAAATTTCTGTTTATTTACCTGTATAACGCCGCCACCTTTGCTTCCTTTTTCGAGCACTAAAAAGTTTGGTGGTAAACCAATTGCTTTACCTGGAATTTCATTACTACATATAATAATTTTTCAACGTTATCGGGCCTTTCCAGCAAGGCGTAAAAATATAAACCAAAAGTGGCCAAGTAAATTGCTGCAAATTTTCCTCAAATTATATGATAATAAAAATTAGACTATTGATTAAAACTATTAGAATTGATAAGACTATTTATTGAAATAAATGAATCATTAATTGCCTCTCTTGTGTGAAAAATGTTTATCTCAGTGTTTTTTTAATTTTTTTTAAATTGCGTAATACGACACAATCACAATCTGTTTCGATTTGAAACAGATTTCTAATCCATTGCTTCATAAGTTGGAAAAAAAATCCGTTCAACAACTTAAATAACGCAATGAATGTTGTTGAAATGTCAAAATGAAACAAATTTCGCGAAATTGTTTACGAAAATGAGTTACGCAATTAGGGTACAGTACTCTAATTGCGTAACTTATTTTCGAAAACAATTTTGCCTAATTTTTTTTCATTTTGACAGTTCAACAACATTTATTGTGTATTACGCAATTAGGGTGCTGGTTCTTAATAATCAATTACAATCTAGCCTTTAAGACTTTTAAGCAATTTTATTTTAACTTAATTTTTTACGTGATAATTATTTCAAAACTTAGAATAGTGTTTATTACACTTTACACAAGTCCGTTTCACTTTCTTAAGAGTCTGATATAATAATAAAACAATTTGTTCATGTGTTATATTATATGTGTGTCATTGTCACTATTATTTCTACACTTTTTACACTACACTAACTCAAATGGTTTTGTTCGTTTTAGTCTTCGCACTATGTTTGTCTTGTCTAACAGCTGAATTGCCTCGACATTCACATGTCGGTGGAGTCCGAGTTCATGGGCCTCAGCAAATTTTTGAATTATGTTGGTGACGGGTTCCATTTTTAAGTCACGATGTATATTTTTTACACCGTGAAATTTGAATCACAGTTTTCCTAGACCAAACGTTGTTCAGACCATGGCCTATTAGCATTTTACAGCATCCAATAATAATAATAAAAAAATTGGTTTTTGAAAAATCACAAAAAAAGACAAAGTTTAAAATGTCGAGATTACTTAGAGTATATATCACTGGAGAAGCCTTACGAACACTTCCCCCTCTGTAAAAGTACGAGAGCAAATGCTCTAACACGTTCATAAAAACTACTTTCAAATCGATTCGATTGCACAACGTTAATCGTTTTCGAGTCGCGGGGTTCAATTCAATTCAATTCATTTATTCATTAACAATTTTTACATCGTGTCTGAATTTCTATAACTAAATATACAAGAAACATCATACATGCAATCTATATTTAAATCATTACAATTATCCAAACTACATAAAAATCAATCAAAAATATAAAAATAAATGTCATAAGTCAATTCATAAAATTCAATAAATATTTCCATTTCAAATCCATTAAATTACGTTACTATCGAATTTGTATTAGTATATAGTTCATCAATAGAATATAGACACTTATTTAACAAGAACCGTTTAAGCTTATTCCGAAACCCACTTGTATATACCAGACTTTTTATTTCTGTCGGCAGTTTATTGAACATTTTTATTGACTTGTGGTAGGCGCTATGCTTTACAACGTTCAGGTGAGGCACTTGCTTCATCTGGAGATCTTTTCTTCTTGTGCTCTCCCTTTTTGCCTTTCATCTTCAGTCTCATATTCAAAGATATATTTTGATAAGTGACTAAGTAGGACCAAAATGTACAAGCTTGGGACTGTCAATATATTTAAGTCATTAAAATGTGGCTTGCATGATTCTTGCTGTTGAATTCTAGCTATGGTTCTGACTGCTCTTTTCTGAATTACAAAAGCTTTTTGAATGTTGTAATCATAACTTCCTCCCCAGAAAAGTATGCTGTATCTCAGTTTTGACTCAACTAATGCGTAATAGACCATTTTAAAATGTTTTATGGTTACCTCGTTTCTTAGACTTCTTAGTACGTAACAGGCAGAGCTGATTGCTTTCTCTAAGTATGTTAGCTCTTGTTTCCACTTTAACTGGCTATCGATATGAACTCACAGAAACTTAACCACTGGGACCACGTTCACTGTTTCTCCGTTTATGACGCAGTCAATGCTATCTTTATTTTTGGAAGTAGAACGAAAAAGCATTACATTGGTTTTGCTGGCATTAACTTTAAGACCGTTAACAGCAAACCAGCTGTGGAAGATATCTAAGGTTTGATTAACTATGGAATTAAGAGCGTGTATATTATCAGCCGAAACAACAGCATTGGTATCGTCGGCAAACACCACAAGCTGGATAGATCCCGCAGCTTTTTCATTCATGTGCTGTATAAGGTCATTAACAAACGCGATAAAGAATATCGGACCCACTATGGAGCCTTGTGGTACGCCAGTGCGCACAGGAGACAATTGGGACTTATATGTTTCTTCACTTGGACAATTTTTCCCTGAGGAATTTGACTGTGACACCACTGCTTTGATCTCCACGAACATCTTCCTGTTTTTTAAATATGACGTGAGAAGTGCCAATACTTTACCCCTGAAACCATAGTGCTCTAGTTTTTCTAGTAATAACCTATGATCCACCGTGTCAAATGCTGAACTTAAATCTAAGAAAAGCCCAGCTACTTTCTGTTTGTCGTCCAACCTGCTAACTACGTCCTTAATTAGTGTCGATATCAGTGCTCCGTGAAAATGCCTAGTTGTGCTGTTAAAACATGTAAAAAGCGTTCAAATACGTCAAACTTAAATAAAGACGGAATAACCTTCCATATTTAAGTATTTTTTTAAATATCTAGTCATGTTTTCAGTGATTTTCAAAATCCTAACCTCATAATAAATACATTTTGACTTTTCATTCGATTCAACCATGATTCAACATAAAACAAGGCATGAATCGAGTATTTTTCTCGCATTGCTTTCGTGACGTCACCATGTCTCGCTACACTTCGTTTTTATGTTCATAAGGTTCAAAATATATTTTTTTGCATTACGAAAATGTACGTCAAATCAGCTAAATTGACATGCACTTGCCATGCGATTATGTCTTCTAGCAAAAATGATAACGAGACTACCGTAGAGTTGGGGTCATGTATGAAACCAAAATTGACATGTCGATAATTTCTTAGGGCGAATTAGTATTATTCGTTGTTTAAGAAAATTGTTTTTGAACGAAGTTTTTTAACGCGGCTTGCGGTAGGAGTAAGTTGGCAGAAAAGTCACGTGAAAAAGCGTTTATACTTCCAACCAGCCCCGGATCTCAGGGGGGCAATCCGGGGCCCGTGCTCCGGGCGCTAGCTTCAGGGGGCGACAAATTCAAGCGTAGCAGACAAGTGCACCACCCAGCACACCGCAACTTTGCAATAAATGAGACGCGCAGCACATCTTTCAATTTTTAACAATCCTCTACAGTCTGTATAGACCTATAAGCTTTTAGATCATCAGTGTATACAAGAAACATAGTATTTTTAAAACATTTGTCTATGTCATTAATGTATAGAATAAACAATAGTGGTCCCAAGATTGAACCTTGTGGAACACCCGAGGTTTTATGCACTGCATCAGACTGATGACCATTAACAACAACCTTTTGTGTTCTATTTTTAATATAGGATGAGTACCAGCGAAGCAAATTACCTCGTATACCATTAAACGCAATCTTATTCAATAGGATTTCATGATCGACCCTGTCAAAAGCTTTTTTGAAATCTGTATAAACCGCGTCAACTTGCAAACGCCTGTCCATGTTTTCAAAAAGATAATTGGAAAAAATTAATAAATTTGAAACAGTCGAACGTCGCTTAACAAACCCATGTTGTTCTGGGATGATAACACTGCAAAATTGGATAAATTTAATTGTGTACGAGGTTTACCTGGCTTTGCAATCATAATCACTTCAGCAACTTTCCACGGCTCAGGTACATGCTTTAACACGAATGCAACGTTGATGAGTCTGGTAAGTTTAACGATGGCTTTACGCGGGAGTTGTTTCAGGATTTTTCCCGTAATAGGGTCATATCCTGGGGATTTGTTCAGGTTAATGTTCTGAATTTCCGTGGTTAATGTTCTGAATTTGAGGGGCTTGTGGCTTAGTTACAACAGCTGCACGGGTCGATCGATCAGGTTAAGCTACGCTTACCGCGGTTGGTCTGTGGATGGGTGACCATCTTTACATACCAAGACCCCTCCGTGCCTCGGAAAGCACGTTAAGCCGTTGGTCCCGGCTGTCATTTGTAGATCTTTGATAGTCGTTACGGGTAGTTAGAAGCCCAAAAAGTCTGACAACCAGTCTTACCAAGGGGTATCGTGTTACCTAGTTACTAGGTTGTGGAGATCAGATAGGCAGTCGCTCCATGTAAAATACTGATATTCAGCTGCATCCGGTTAGACTGGAAGCCGACCCCAACATGGTTGGGAAAAGGCTAGGCAGATGAATGTTCAGAATTTCCGTGGAAACTTCTTTCAGGGTCACAAGTTTAATTCTTTAATCTTGCAGAATATTCGCAAACTGTAGGTTGCCTACAGAGGCGTCATTTGCCTGAAAGGTTTCTTCTAAGTGATCTGCAAATCTTAGAGCTTTTTGCTCATTGCTTATGTCCCATTTTCCGTTACCATTTCTGATAACATTTCTGAATTTGTGTAATCGGCCTTTTGAATGACTTTGTCGCTTTCCAAAGAAAGTATTGCGTTGTATGGTCACTGGTTAACTGACATAGGTTAGTATTAAAAGCCTCGTCTTTAAGACGAGGCTTTTAATTTCTTCTAAAAAAAAAAGGCTTGTATATTTCTACTTAATCTTTTCGTAAGGTAATTTAATAAAGTTTTATCTTGCGGGAATCTAGTGTTAGGGAATTAAGATTGGATTTATCACTTTTCCACAAGCAGTACATTTAGTTTAATAGATTTTGTACTTTGCCAAAATCATATTGGCTGATTGATGACATTTCCTTTGCCTGTCACGTGACGACGATCGTTTGTAACTTTTTTCTATTGATTCAACGCTCACTAAGTTGAGAACATCAGAGCTCTCTGGCATAGATAAAACGCTTAAATCTCTCGGGCATTCGAGCCGGAGTACTCTCCTGGCTGGAGGCTCTAAGTGTAGAAGCTTATGGCTCCCACAGGAAAAATCCGGTTAAGCAGCCAAGACCTTAGTGGTCAATCACTGCGAGTAGCCATTGTTAAAAAAAAAAAGCCGGAGTACTTTTTATAAAGGACCACCGAGAGAACAAGTCGTATAGTATCAAGTGAAGGACCTACTGTAAGTCAATCGAATTAATAACTATTCTTTAAATATCATACTAAATTATGACCTGTGACCGTTATTTTGTTTTAAATGTTGGATTCTATTGTGTAACTATTGCTAGTTGTGGAATTTATGTAGCAAGTACCTATATAGGTACAGACGCCAGCACATCAAGCTACTAGTGATGGGTAACTCATCATTTTTACATGAGGTTGAGGGAGTACCTCATTTTACCTCGCGAGGTCCTCACGAGGTACCCCTCATTTGAGGCGAGGAGTCGTACGTCGGCGTATTCGCCTCACGAGCCGAGCCCGAGCCGAACTCATTCTATAGCTCACTCAATCACTCAATACTCTACTCACTCACGAGTACTCGCGTCAATAATATCAATGTCAAAATTTTTAAGTGAGGGAACGAGTGAGGTGGTTCAATGTTGAAATTCGAGTAACTCTTTCAATTTGCGATCACGAGTACCTCAAACGAGGCACCTCATGAGTGAGGGACACATCTCTACAAGCTACCCGAAACTGTCAAATTTTCCCAATCAACTTTAAACTTTATTCTTTAGCGATAAAGTTGAAAATCTATTAAAGAAATTTGACAGATTGTAGTAGCTTGATGTGCTGGCGTCTGTACAATATTTTATATTTCAAAAAAACTAAGTACTAAGTGTAAAATAAGGTAGGGGGGGAGTGGGGGGGGGGGGTAGGTAGTGGTGTAAGGTATAAGGTTTATGAGAAATCATGATATGATAATAAATAATTATGTGAGTTGAACGTTAACCTACCTACAATACGTTTTATTTACTTTGTTCCCCAGACTTATAGTACCTATTGTAAACATATAAATACAATAAACATCTAGTTGAAGCCAAACTTCTGATTTGTCTAATACTAGTTTGCTGCCATCTTTTTCTTTGAGTCCTTTTTTCAGACAATAGGTCTCTGATCTCTTTTGATTAACGATAATCTCGACTTTTTAAACTTTGTCTTTTTTGTGTTTTTTCAAAAACTGATGTTTTTTTTTTTGTTATTGGGTGCTGTAAAATGTAGTAGACCGTGGTCTGAACAACGTTTGTTCTAGCAAAACTGTAATTCAAATTTCACGGTGTATAGACAAATTGAGAACCTCCTCCTTTTTTTGAACTCTGTTAAAAATTTAAATCCAAATCATTATTTGTTCACAAATCAGTGATTATACTTACCCATCCAATTCAGCATTATAATCTCTAGTTCTGTACAAGCTGGACTTGCCGCCTGCGAAACATAACACCAAGTTAAATAAATGTTACGCACTTTCAAAGAATAAATAAGAATACATCTAAAAGATTAAAAGTCATCAGTCTTAACCAAAAACAGTGTTAAATTCAAATTCAAATTCAATCGTTTTATTTCGGACTAAAGGATCCATATAGTGTTAGTAAAAACTTAGCCTATGTTAGTAAACTCAATAATTTAAAAAACAATCATCATTAATTGGCTACATGGACATGTGCACGCACATGTCTGCTAGCCCAGAGCCTGATAAATGGTCTATCAACCTTGTCCGCCAGTGTAGCTAAAATACTGTTAGGGCTACCCCTGAATCGCCGCAACATCGATGCACACCGCTTGCGCATGATGGCATGAAAGTCATCTATTCGCGCTTCTGCAAACATGCCCGATGCACTGCAAAACCGAGGCAGCCCCAACAATATCCTCAGCGCATTATTATATTGCACGCGCAGAGCGTTGTAAGCCTTCTGCGTATACCTAACCCACAAGCTACAAGAGTAAAACAACGGCAAAGGCTCTGAAGAGCGTCAGTTTTAAGTCCTTATTAGTTCCTATCGTATGACGTTCATCGAGAAATTAACATCCCCACTATCGAAAGATAGGCACGGTCTACGGTACCTTAACGTTAGGCTTGCGGGATTCAAACCCGCTATGCCCGCCGTAGCGCAGGAATATTTGCTACGACGCACATACGAGTATTGGCATAAAAAACCTGGCCATAAGTTGAATATTATATAATAATAGTATGGATTAATTCAATGCAACACCATTCATAACGTACCGCACCCCCCGCGCCCTTATCCCTTCACCGCGCGGCACACAGGTAACCGGAACTCAGTCGTCCATCCTCCAGTGCAGCGGTGAACAGTTTCGGAGAGATAACGTCTTCCTGTCTCACACCTCTCTGCAGAAGGATAGGTTTCGAGGTCTGGTCCTGGAGTCGGACTGACATAGTGGCGTTTTCGTACAGGCACTTTAGCACCTCGATTTACCGATAGTCGATCTGGCACCGTTGAAGAAACTGCAGCACGGCCCATGTCTCGATCAAATCGAAGGCTTTCTCGTAGTCCACAAACGCTAAGCAGAGAGGCAGGTTATACTCTTCGGTCTTCTGTATAACCTGTCGCAGCGTATGTATGTGGTCTACGGTGCTAAAGCCTTTACGGAATCCGGCTTGTTCGGGAGGCTGGAAGTCGTCAAACCTGCGCGCGAAACGGTTTGTGATAACTCTTGAAAACAGCTTGTAGACATGGCTCTGAAGTGTGGTGGGCCTATAATTCTTAAGCAGGGTATTGTCGCCCTTTTTAAAGAAGAGTACCACCACACCTCTGTTCCATGCCTGTGGCGTTTGACCCTCGAGTATGACGGAATCGAAAAGCCTCTGGAGGGCCTTAAGAACGGGTATTCCACCGGCCTTCAGAAGTTCGGCCGTAATCCCGTCATCACCAGGCGCCTTGTTGTTTTTAAGCTGCTTCAGAGCCATCCTTATCTCGTACAAGCTGACGTCCGGGATGTCTTAGGTATTTTGGATACCAATTTGCAATTATTTATTTATGACCATTTTTCATCCGTAGCCCTCTGAATATGACCCTTGACCATTTCGATTTCAGTGTCAGGACCTGTTTGAATGTATCTCTCGCCTTTGTTTTTTTTATTAGTGAAGTTTTGACTCTATCTTTTAGTTTGATGTTCATGTAACTGCGTTCTTCCCTCTTTGACAGCTTCTTATTTTATTTTAGAGTGTTTTTTGACAGACCATGTCTAGCATGTGTAGGTAAGAACCAGTGTTAAACAGATGTTCATTGCTCTCGTTTTCGGTTTTGTTGGGACCTTTGAAAATTTCCTTCACAGCCCAGTATTGGTTCCACGTATTCTTCACTCTGCGATCGATTTCTTTTTCAGTACAGGATTGTATTGAAATTAGATGTCCAAGGTAAATTTTATTGTAGTCTGCTACATATTCTAACGGTTGAGACTGTACGGATATAGGAACCTATTTCTTCACGATTAGTCATTATTTTCGTTGATTTGTAGCCCAATGATCTCGCTATGATGACTAGAGCCAGTCCACACGGCGCGTTGCGTTGCGTTGCGTCGTCGCAACGCAAATATTTTGACGCATAGCCGGCCACACGGGCGCTGCGCCATCGCAGCGTTACTATGACGCAGTCTTAACGTTCCGTCGGCGCAGCGGCGACGCACAGTTGCGGCAAGCATTTTGAAAAAATATCGCAGTCAGTCTATAGCAAATCATGGATCAGAAAAGACGTCTAGCATTGCTCCTATTACTACGTCACCGCCGAAATCGACGCAAGATCACAAGACGGTACTGGATCTGTCCTTTCATTTCATTAAGAAATCGTGATGGACAGTTTTTTTTGTTAGAATATCGGGAGTTGCTATTAGACGAAAAGAAGTTTTATAATTTTTTTAGAATGAGTGTATCCAGCTTCGAATGTTTATTGAAGTCCTTAGAACCACACATACGAAAAAACTATACTAATATGAGGAATCCAATGGAACCAGTAGAAATGCTGGGAATTACTTTAAGGTAACTATATAAATATTTAAGTAATAAAAATATAACAGTTTTTTTGGTTTGTTTAATTAGTAATCAACTCACAAATAATCAGCAATTGTCATAATTTTAAGTTTAGACATTATTTAAGAGAGATATCATCCAGTAATTACAAATTAGAAAAATCGTATTCAGTTTCTTCACTTGCTTGAGATGTTTCTGGAGATGTAATTGAATTATTATAATCAGAAATGTATGTACTTTGAAAATTTGCTGTTTGATACCCATATGATGGTTGGTGAGACGTTGATGGGCCACTCACATATGATGATGTTTGTCCATACCGCATTTCATCTATAATTTGTATAACTTTACTTTGGAAACGGAGAGTTTCTCGGTCGGAAAATACTTGAATAGATGGCAATATAGCTCTGGCAAGGACATATGGCGATTTTCCGGCTCCTTGAGAAGTTTTAGTCCTTCTCTTTCAAACTCATCCATTTGCATTGCCCTTTTGCGCGCGACTGGAACATAGCGCGGAGTGTTGTCTGTGGTAATTTCATCATTTGTAGACGTAGATTCATTGTTGATTTCTCTAGGCGAGTCTAAGCTAGATTCGGTGGCATTTTGTTCCACTTTTCTCAAAAAAAGAAGTTGATTATATAAATGATACTTCTTCAGTTTCGTAGCGCCCGAGCCCGATTTTGATGCTTCTTTTATTTTTTTTGAATATCTGAAGTAATTATCTTTTACACTTCTCCATTTCTTTATTAAATCATTACCTGCAAAACCAATAGTAAACATGATTTAATAATTTATACATAGTGAATTACTCGATAAAATTTAATGACATATTCAGATATCGTTAACAAACACTATGTGACCAACTCTGGAATCGTGAAAATATAACAGCTGTTACATACAAAAAGCAATACCTACTGAATCAAAATGTATGCAACAGCTGTTATTTTTTTCGCGATTCCAGAATTAATTGGTTACATAGAGAAAGTTATTTGCTATCGATGTCTGAATATGTCAGTATTTTTTTTCGGGTATCTATCTATCTCATAAATGCATATTATAATTATTATTTTCGTTTCAGATACCTAGGAAGTGGAAATTCAATAACTGATTTACATTTCAAGTTCAAACGGGGAAAATCTACTATTGCATATATGATACAAAGAGTTTGTCGTGCTATATGGACCAATCTTCTGCGAGACAACATCCCTGAACTGACAACTGAAAGTTTCCAAACAATAGCGAGGGGTTTTGATGTAAAGGCAAATTTTCCTCACTGTGTTGGTGCCATCGACGGCAAACACATCCGCGTGTGCAAATAGTGGCTCACTTTTTTTTAATTATAAAGCCTTTTTAGGGTTCCGTTAAAAAACGGAACCCTTATAGATTCGTCATGTCTGTCTGTCTGTCTGTCTGTCTGTCTGTCTGTCTGTCTGTCTATCTGTCTGTCTGTCTGTCTGTCTGTCTGTCCGTCCGTATGTCACAGCCACTTTTTTCCGAAACTATAAGAGCTATGCTGTTGAAATTTGGTAAGTAGATGTATTCTGTGAACCGCATTAAGATTTTTACACAAAAATAGAAAAAAAACAAATAATTTTGGAGTTCCCCATACTTAGAACTGAAACTCAAAATTTTTTTTTTCATCAATCCCATACGTGTGGGGTATCTATGGATAGGTCTTCAAAAATGATATTGAGGTTTCTAATATCATTTTTTTCTAAACTGAATAGTTTGTGCGAGAGACACTTCCAAAGTGGTAAAATGTGTGTCCCCCCCCCTGTAACTTCTAAAATAAGAGAATGATAAAACTAAAAAAAATATATAATGTACATTACTATGTAAACTTCCACCGAAAATTGGTTTGAACGAGATCTAGCAAGTAGTTTTTTTTTAATACGTCATAAATCGTAAACTTATCGTTACTTGCTGCTACGGAACCCTTCATGGGCGAGTACGACTCGCACTTGGCCGCTTTTTTTTCGATTGTGTTGCTAGCTATTGTGGATTCAAATTACAAATTCGTATTTGTCGACATCGGTGCATACGGAAAAGAATGCGATACAACCATATTACAAAATTCTAAACTGTACGAGCTAATGATTAACAACAACTTACGACTACCTCAACCCCAGCCACTCTCTGGTAGCAATATACCAACCCCGTATGTATTTGTGGGTGACGAAGCTTTTGGACTGGGCAAACATATTATGCGTCCATATGGCGGTCAAAATCTCGACTTACAACAAAAGGTTTTCAATTACCGTCTAAGCAGAGCCAGAAGATATGTCGAATGCGCTTTTGGGATTATGGCTAACAAATGGCGCATTTTTCACAGACCGATAGACGTGTCCTATGACTTCGCTACTGACATTATAAAAGCATGTTGTGTATTACACAATTTTGTCGCTGATCGAGATGGTTTTAGACAAAGAGATAAATTTGCTATAAGTGTTGATGAATTTCTCCCAATACAACCCGCACATGAAGAACAGACAGCACCGAATGTCATAAGACAGCAATATGCGACCTATTTTATGACTAGAGGAACTCTGCCTTGGCAGCTAAATAAGGTATAATTGTATTAAGAGGGTTTTCAAGATTTTCTTGCACCGCCAATTCCGCGATCAGTAAAAAATTAATATTTTATACCTACTCAGCGTAGTCTAGGTTAGTTTTGAGCTAAGTAATAAAATAGAACTCACGCTAATCTAGATTCCCTTAGTTTTAAAATTTTAGAGTGTCGAGATATTAATTTTGTACTGATCGCGGAATTGGCGGTGCAAGAAAATCTTGAAAGCCCTCTTAAATAAAAAAAAACATAAATATCTGTACTGTGAACTCACCAACTTTGTTTTTTCGTTCAGCTGTGAAATTCTCGTAATCAGGAAATAAAACTTTTGATATGTCTTCCCAGGCTTTTGTTTTAAAATTTTTATTTTTAAAATCTACGTTTGACTTGTCCCATATAATTTCCCTTTCCTGTATCAATGTAATCAAGTAATCTATGTCAAGTTCTTCAATGGTATTCATTTTACCCTGCAAATAAAACTAAATACAAAAACGTAAACGTAAAACGAAATGAGCTTCCGTGTATCCTCTCTGTCAACGCACAAGCAACTGAGCGCTGCCGCTCCGACGTCGCACGAGTACACCCCCTCTCGCTTCGTCTCGGGGGCTGCTGTCCGTCATGTGTGCGTTGCGACGACGCAACGCGCCGTGTGAACACCTTGGTTATTTGTATGTAAAACAACGCAAGGACAGCGCTGCGACGACGCAACGCAACGCAACGCGCCGTGTGGACTGGGACTCCTATCATGTGGTTCAGTTTGCACGGGTCTCCCGACAGCAGTACTATGTCGTCCGCAAACCTGAGGTGTGAGAAGTATTGACATTGATTTTTATTCCCACATCACTCCAATCTAGCCTTTAGAATATGGATTCTAGGCCTGCGACAAAAATCTGTGGGGAAAGCGGATCGCCTTGCTTTACTCCCTCTCAACTTGAAATGTTGGTCCTCTTAAGTCTAGGCGTACTTCTGTGGCTTGTTTCAAGTGCTCCGCCCGCTGTCGGTTCTTTGGCGAATCCCTTTGAGTGTTACGCGGTTCAGTCAGTACGCCCGTGACAAGTCGTCACGAGCGCACGTGCCAACCGCATCGATTCTTCGCTATTATGTTTAGAATCTGGAGCACGGGCCAGCAAAGAGTTAACGTGCGTTTTAGATTTTAACGCTCGCTGCGAATGGTACATTACGGTCCGTAACACCAACCAGTACCCACCTTTAAATACAACGCTGTAACTACAGTGAGTGATGTCTTGACAACCCTTCCACTAAACTTTTAAAATGTCAAGGCATTGGGTGTTCTAAATCTTTACCCACCACAAACTGGTCATCGCGATGAACCCACGAAAACATACTATATCTACATTATCTACTAAATATTATTGTGTTTTCAAATACATGTTAGGTCACTAATGGGGAGCATGTAAGCAGATACTTTCTGAGTTTATCTTGGACATTACTGACATCGGTTAAGAAAAACTTCGTGAGGAAACCTGGATTTATAGTTAAGTCTGAAAGCGCCATGAACCGGTATGAGCAAGCGTGGTCAATGCTCAATAATAATGCCTTCTCTGTAAGAGAAGAGTCCTATGGCCCTGCAGTAGGACAATAGGTTGGTATTAATACCATTTTTTTCGTCCAGCAAGACTTGTCTCATATCTGAGTACATAAGTAACCAGCTGATTAGAATAAGAGTACCTAATCAAGTAAATTAAATCAATCTAACAATAATCTAATCTATCATTATTAGCCGTCGCTCTATTATAGGTAATATCATTCGATACATCATTTTCACTGCACGCCAGTCAAATCTGTCGATTGCTTTAATGTGTTTAAGTACTAACATCATTTTCGCCTTGGTACAGTTATAAGTAGTGTGTCAAATAACAAAATCTTTTTCGCAGTGAAAAACCTTTTACTTTTAGTTTTGCGTAAAATACATTTTAAAATGATTTGGACGTATTGAACACTAATCATAACGAATCACAATTTAAAAAAAATATATAAAAAGTAAAGTTTTACTTCTACAGCGTAGCACTTTGAGGTTTGTTTTTGGTTGTCAATGAGTTTCGAAAGATAAGTTCAACAATAAGTTTCTACCGGGTTTTATAATTGTTAGAATATGATAAGACGATTTAATTGTCCGAAACTAATTTAGTAATTCGGGTAGTTTGGGTCTAAATTTAGGAATTAAGAATGCGGCGGCGCATGAATTGTCCATACAAACGAAATACCTAAATCATTTGCAATTTGGGCATATTTCCACCATATTATGTTGTTATTCGGATTTAGACAGTGTTTATCTAGGCTCCTACATCTTTTTTTCCCCAATGTTTCTGTAGAAGCATAGCTTATATTATCGAGTTACAAATTACCGAAAAAAAATTGGAAAATATTAAGTTTCATAATTTTTAAAATTTTCGAAAGCTAGTAGTTATCGCGTCAAGCAAAAATTGTCCATGTGTGCGTGGTAGTATTGCTCACTGTAGGTGTATATTGCTTCGACAGGCACTCACACTAGCGCAACGTTCATGGAATTGAATTTTACAAACATCTCGATTTGTAGTTGCGAGCCGTGTTCGCAGGCCTCTTAAGGCATAGGTAGGTATCATATTAGTTTACCCAAGAGAATCCGACGCAGCCGATGCCAGCAGACAGCATGTCACCCAGGATGGAGGGGTAGGCGTTGCCGCTCGGGAAGTACGCGTGGAACCGAGGGTGCTGCCAGTGCGTGACCCCCGGCATGATCTTGTTTTCCACGTCGCTCATCACGTCGTCCCATGCTTCAGGCAGGTGTGGGGCCTCCGTCGGCAGCTCAGCCCTCAAGTAGCCCGGCTCCACAGACGGTATCACGCGACGGGTCTGCAGAGTGTTCATATACGTGCAGATGTAGTCTACCATCTCCTTGCCGCGAATACGGAACTCGTCCACGTCCATGATTGCAGCTTGTAGTCACTTGGCAGAACTTTGGTTGTTAGAACAACGTGTTGCATGGGACGGTGCTATGTCAGCGGCGCGGCGGCCTCCGGCTGACTCGACACCCGCAGCCAGTACTCTTGCGGTTGAGAGGACGACACAGCGCGGGGGGTGCGGATGCCAGCGTGAAGGCGTAGTCTTGCCGAACGTGTCCCTGATATACCTACGCGATTGGCGATTTATTATACGTTCGGTATTTGATTATGGAATTTTTATTTGAAATTTGGAAATTTAGAATCGAATGCGACAGATAACTAGTAGGTTACGAAATGAGTATGTATCATTTATAAATTCACAATGATCCTTTTTCATCGTACGTTTGGAACATACCCCGAACGTATCTGATGAAAATGTAAACAAATAGATGAGAGTAGTACATGTGGGCTGTGGATGCCAATTTGTAGTGCCACTTATAAATTATACTGGTAAGCAGTAGGTAGTTTTGTTTTATGAAGTTTCATACCTGATTTTGTATGATTTTGCCACGCTGATTCCAAATCTGTTGTCAGTTCTTCCTAGAAATACTCGAATTATATAAAATAAAAAAAATTGTTTCTCTAACCTAACAAAAAAAACTTTATTCTATAAGATTTTATTGTATGAATCGAATTCAGCCTTGTTTTGAATGCTCCAGCAGTAATCAGCCATCATATTTGCATTCCAACGACCCTGGCATCGCTCTTCCATCGTGCGAATGTCGTGATGAAAGCGTTCTCCTTGTTCTTCGCTTAAATCGCCTAAATTTTCTGGGAAGCGGTCTAAATGGCTGAAGAGGAAGTGCATCTTGATGCTCATGTTACATCCTAGTCTTTGAAAGTGCAACATGAGCTACTCAATGTGTTGAATGTAGTCTGGAGACTTTTTATTTATTAAGAAATTTTGCACAAATTCAAGCCATGCAGATTTCTCTTTATCTGTCATATCTACAGTCAGTAAAATTTTAATCCTTTATTAGTTCCCTGATTTGAGGACCGTCAAAAATACCAGCTTTTATTTTTTCTGTGTTCAATTTCGGGAATATTTTACTGATATATTTAAAACATTCCCCATACTTGTTGAGAGCTTTTACAAATTGTTTTATCAGACCTAATTGTATATGGAGAGGGGGTAATATAATACGGTCTCTGGCTACTACATTTATCACATTCATACTACCCGGCACTAAATCCGACTATCAAAGCCAAACTTCTTTAGTCCAGTGTTCTGTTTTGGCTCGGCTATCCCACAAGCACATAAAACAGGGGTATTTGGCTGACCCAAAAGAAAACTGACCATTTTAAGATCAACGCATATCAGCCGGTTATGTTCTACGAGTATGTATTTTATTTTCTCCATAACCAAGGCTATTTGAGGGATATTCCTCTTTAACTTTTGTTGAATGTGTAATGGGTAAGCAACCCATTTTATTGCCACTATATAAGAGCACACATTTAAGACTACGTTTCGATTAATCAATAAATAAACGCCAATCTCTTGGATCATGATTTGTTAATCCCAGTTGCAAAAAACAAAATCATCTTCTTCAGAAAAGAAAGGGGTCAAATGTTTTTCTCTTGTACTGTAAACTGATACATTAGTCTCTGGGGTTATTAGATTTCTTTCTTTAAGCTGTGAAGCTAGAAGTTCTGATCCTACTTTTGATAGACCAAGATCTCTAATCAACTCACCTAGGTCATTTTGGTTGAATGGTTTAGGTTCGGACGTACTCGGGAAAGAAAAGTCACTGTCCTTATCATCACTAGCTTCTGAAAGAACTTGTAGTGTTAAATTAGAAGTACTAGGTTGCGTATCAACCACAGGTTCTTCGCTGGTATTTAGAATTGGTCTAATAGGTGATTTTAAATTCGGGTGACTCCATTTGGAACGATTTTTGCGGTTTATTCCGGTAATATTCACAACACATAAATAACAATCATCGTGATGAGTAGTCGGTTCACGCCAAATCATAGGACTTTTGAACTTCAAAGTAGGTCTTTTTTACTAGCCCATAAATGCAATGATGTTACGCAACTAACACATAAAAAATTTGGGATCCTTGGCTTACTAAACACTTGTAATGGTGTCCTAAAGAAGTCCAGTAAGCCTTTTTTATAAAGTCAGACGCATTTATACGACATTCTCGAAACATATTCTCCACAAACAGCACAAAAACTATTTGAATCGTTTAAGCAAGTTGTTCTTAATGTAAACATCGATTTATTTATGGAATTTAATAATTTAATGCACTAAAAAAAATATTAGTAAGCCGCGTAACTAAATTTTAAGAAACACCTGTACCACAAAAACTAGAGCTGCTGGAAAAAAACTGAGGGTAGATATGAAATCAGCGAACTTAAAAAGTCAATTTACAAAACATATCACACTAATAATATAATATAAAATAATAAAATTCATAATATCTCGTTGGTCTAGTGGTCGCAAGCGCTACTGCTGAGCATGAGGTCCTGGGTTCGATTCCCGGGACGGGCAAAATGTTATTGGGGTTTTCTATCTGGAATTTCTCAGTAGCAGCCCAGAGTCTGGATTTGTGCCCGGTTGATGGCAATAGGCTCGCCGCCTATTACATGGGACTTAAACATAACTGGCGAAATGTTGGTGTACCTGCTACAGGTACTACACCTCTGCCCATCCCTTCGGGGAAACAAGGCGTGATGTTATGTAACAAATGTCAAAAAATCAAAATAAAATAAGATACAATTAAAATAATACATACAAAGACACACACAAGGATTAATAACGCCTGACAAAGGGCCTTGCCGGAACATGCCTGCTGCAGCATTGCAGCATGTAGGGGCAGTCCAGCATATCAGCAATCATCGCTAGGACTGTGTTGGAGCTGGCCCGTACTTTGCACACCAGAAAGATGCTCCGCCTGCGCATAGTCGCGTAAAAACAGACGGTAGGGGAGACCTAGGAGAGTTGTGACAGAGGTGATTTGTGACAAGGACGATTTCTCCCAACCTATTATAGGTAGCGAGCTGGCAACACCGCATGCATGACGCTTTCGATACGCGCTACTCGACTCAGTACATCCCGGCGACGCACGAGGTGCCGTTGCGTAAATACGACGGTTGTGTACAAAAAAATGCGAAAAGTAAGTTTTTCTTCAAAATTTTATTTGAATTTATATCACTTCTTATTATATGTGCTTTGCTTTCTTATTTTTTCTTGAGTTGTATGGTTATTCAACTCTCAAAACGTTGCAATAACCTTTTGTGTGCGCATCGTGTTTAGAAAATATGAATTATTATTCAGATTAAGTCGTCATTTGAAACACCTAGGCGAGTTGTGACAGCCCGTCACAACTCTCCTATATTACTCCATTTTTAACCTTGGCTAATTCCTTAATGTTTTTATTAATTTTAGATGCTTGTTTATGTCTTGTGGGTAGGTACATTATGTATATAATGGCATACTGCATGCCTCTTTTTTTGTTTCAGAATGCCTAATAACTATACACGAAATACTGATAGAGGAACCGCTAGTGTCGAAATCTACGACCTGGCTTTTGAAGAAGTTAAGAGGTAAAAGTTTAAGAGATGCTGCGGCCTCTTGTAAACTACATGTCTTTATCAAGATATATTAAGAAGAAAGAGGCTTTTCAAGCAAACCCAGAAGGCGAAGCTCCGTCTATGGTTTGCCTTGAAGCCTATGCAAAAAGCAGATCGAATGAGCAGTGGGTCCAATGCTTAGAATGCAAAGGCTGGGCACACGTAGATTGTACTGGAGACGAGCGGCATTACGTTTGCCATAATTGTGAATCTGAGTAAATTAAGATTTTGGACTGATTATAATAATAATAATGGTTGATCTCAAAGCGATGCCATATTAAGTTAATTAAAACTATAATTACTTGTTATGAGAATGTTAATATGTTCATTTAGTTGATACTTAAGCATAATAAAAGTATTTTTTCCTAAAAAAAACATGTTTGATTTATTAATATTAAGTGTAATGATATTTTTTATATCTAATATAATGCTGTCACAACTTACCTCGGTGCCCGTCACAACTTACCTCGGTAGTAGGAGAGTTGTGACAGGGGGAGTGGTCTTTAATTTTGTCGATTTTCTCAGAAACCATAATACTTATATTAGTTTTGGTGATTATTTTGAAAACAGAAGGAATGCCGCTAAATTAATCACATGGGTCATAAACTGTGGAATGTTTCTTGAGCGAAATATGGCCCCAAAAGTAAAAACTGTCACAACCCTCCTAGGTCTCCCCTACGCTCCTCCGCGAACATACGCGAGGCGCTGCAGAACCGAGGTAGCCCCATCACAATCCTAAACGCATTATTGTAGAGAACGCTTAGGTCGCTGTAGCACTTCTTTGTGTAACGAGCCCACAGGCTGCAGGAGTACAGGGATGTACAATACGCTCTAAATAGTGTCATTTCGCAGTGTGTAATTTCCGAAATCTACGCGGGCGAAGCCGCGGGCAAAAGCTTGTATTTGTATAAATAACATAACACATAACATCACGCCTGTAATCCCAAAAGAGTTAGGCAGAGATGTACTTACACCCACTTTTCGCCAGTCATATTTAAGTCCCATATAATAGGGGGCGATAAATCTATACTACTTAATAAGTACTAGCTGACCCCGGCAAACGTTGTTTTGCCAATTATTTATTTGGGGTGGACAACCCTTATCACTTAGGGGTATGAAAAATAGATAGTAGCCGATTCTCAGACCTACTGAATATGCATATAAAATTTGGTAAAAATCAGTAAAGCCGTTTCGGAGGAGTAAGGTAACTAACATTGTGACACGAGAATTTTATATATAAGATATTAAGCTGAAGAGTTTGTTTGTTTGTTTGCTTGAACGCGGAACTCAATAATCTCAGGACCTACAGGTGCGATTTGAAAAATTCTTCCAGTGTTAGATAGCCCATTTATCGAGGAAGGCTATAGGCTATATATCATCACGCTAAGACCAATAGGAGCGGATCACCAATGAAGAATGTTTCAAAATCGTTTTTTTTTTTCGTTTTGGGAGCTTCCGTTGCGTGCGCTGCGTAAACGGTTAAAGTTTCACAGAAATTATGTATGCCAGAATTATTCATTTTTAAAAGTTCTAAAAAAAAGTCCGCGATAGCATAATTATGTCTATCTTTTAAGGTTGACTCACTATAACCTTTTTTATGATAACCAAATTTGTTCTAAAATAATGCATTATTTGCGAAGGTGTTTTCTAAACATGATATCAATCCTTATCCAAATAAATGTGTTATTCATCACAAGTATTTAATGATCAAGTACTGCGCGCGATTTCCGGTGAAGGTATCGTTTGCGGTTACAATTAATAAGGCCCAGGGGCAAACATTTAAGCACGTAGGAATAGATTTACGACAAGAGAGTTTTTCGCACGGGCAACTATATGTTGCCCTATCGAGATCTGGTTCTGGTGAAAATCAATATCTACTTCTGCCGGAAGAAAACAAAACTAAAAATAAAGTGTACGCAGAAGTACTTTAAAATAACATTTGTTTTGAGTTTTTTTGAGAATAACCTACAATCTACATGATATAAGATTAGAAGAACCAGTACTTTTACCTAACGTTTTAAAGTTCCACTCTTACTGATGAAAGCGTGATGTAAGTACCTAAAATAGCTCCTTTAACGTACGTATTATTAAAAAAAAAACAACTTTTACGTAAACGAAGCCGCGGGTTAAACTTAGCGTTAGCCCAAAGTAACTATTCCACGCGGACGAAGTCGCGGGCAGAAGCTTATCTTTAATAAAATTGCACAAACATTAAATCGGGTAACAAAAATGACGTTGGCAATTTCAGGCCTATTTCTATCTTACCTGCATTCAGTAAAATATTTGAAAAGTTAATACTCAAGCAGTTGCTAAGACATTTTAATTTAAACAGACTTCTTCATGATGAACAATATGGTTTCACAAAAGGTCGTTCGACTACAGATGCAGGTGTTGCTCTGATGAAACACATATTTAACGCATGGGAGAACTCGCAAAATGCTATTGGAGTTTTCTGTGATCTCTCCAAAGCCTTTGATTGCGTGCACCATGACACACTTTTGCGTAAACTACGTCATTACGGTGTCCAAAACGAAGCTCTTAAAGTAATAAATTCTTATTTGCATAATAGGGTCCAATGTGTAGATGTTAATGGTGTGAAATCTTCCGGGCTACCAGTTCAGTTAGGTGTACCTCAAGGCTCAATACTGGGTCCATTCTTATTCTTAGTGTATATAAATGACTTACCTTTTTATTTAAAGGATATCTGTAACGTTGTACTGTTTGCAGATGATACCTCTCTTATTTTTAAAGTAGATAGGAATAGACAAGATTTTGACGACGTAAACAGTGCACTCTCAATGGTTACGGATTGGTTTACGACAAATAACCTAGTTCTCAATGCCAAGAAAACGAAATGTGTAAAGTTCGCTCTACCAAATGTTAGAAATCTAGGACCCAACATCGTCTTAGATAAAGAGGTGCTTGAAACTGTGAACTCGGCAGTTTTTCTGGGCATAACAGTAGATGCCAAACTTCAGTGGGGCCCACATATATCAAGCCTAGCGGGAAGGCTCAGTTCGGCCGCCTAGGCTGTCAGGAAAGTAAGACAATACACTGACATTGATACAGCTCGGTTAGTCTATTTTAGTTATTTCCATAGCGTTATGTCCTATGGTATTCTGCTGTGGGGCAAAGCCGCTGACATTCAAAATATATTTGTTCTTCAAAAACGAGCTGTTCGAGCAATTTACCAGCTACGTGCCAGAGTTTCTCTAAGAGATTTTTTTAAAGATGTTGGTATTCTCACGGTGGCATCACAATTCGTTTTCGCCAACATCTTATATATTAGGCAAAATATACACTTATACACTAAAAACAGTGATATTCACAATGTTAACACTAGAAATAAGGACAAACTACGAGCTCCCTTTCACCGGCTTCATAAGGTTCATAACTCATTTGTTGGGCTTGGTATAACCTTTTATAACAAGCTACCCTCTTCTATGCTAGATTTGCCTTTTAATGCGTTTAAAAATAAAGTAAAATCCAACCTTTGTTCAAAGGCATACTATTGTATCAACGACTACTTAAATGATAAGAATAGTTGGTCGCTGTGATTAACTCAAGACAATGTTTATGTTCTTTCTCCAGATTTAACTTACCTACTGACAGTTTATATAAGTTTATATATATTTTTTTATTTTATTTGACTTTGTTTTTTGTCAATTTTTTAATTATTTTTTTACGAATCAATTTATTTATTTTTATTTTATTGTTGACATAATCTACTCATTACAATGTTTTTGTTATGAGTTTGTATTGCAATTTGTGGTTGGCTAGTGACCTCAACAATTGATCATATTATTTTTTACCTGAGCAACCGGCAGCAAGTTCGTCATGCTCAGCAAGTTGCGTTATGCTTGTGAACGGGTGCTGCTTGTGGTGACTGGTCGTCTTGCTGATCATGGTTTTGTTATTGTTACTAGTAATTAACAGTACATTTATTTTACCTCGATGGTCCTAGTTTATCATTTATAACTTCCAATTTACAGCTTTATGTAAGCGGGCACGCCCTTTATGCCTGGAGGCTTTTATTTAGATATTTAGTTCTTTTTACGTTTAGTTTTTATTTTTTAATTCTGCTTGAGTATAGTTCTCGATGTTTTTGGTTGGTATATTGGCGTGTGCTAGCTGACATATGGCCAATAATTTTATACTTAATTAAAATAATGTTTTGTGTTGCATAATAATTTTGCATACTATTGTATAGAGTCATTTTTATATTTTTTTTCTAACTTGAACAGACAGCTGTGCTGCTGGGGAGTTTGTTGCGCCACTTCTTCTTCCCAGCTAAAGGCACTAGGAAGTGGTGAAGGGTGGGCGTTTTTGGGGGACTGTCTTATGTAATTTTGACGTTCGAAAAGTGCTGGTTCTCAGCCTAATTTGAATAAATGACTTTTGTATTTTGAAACACTTATAATCAACTAGTATGCTTGCCTAGATTGATTGTTATAAAACTTTGGGCTTGTTTTCTGGATTTATCTAGCTAGGTGAATGAACCATCTGATGTATCAGCAAAATGGGCAAGAATGGATTTCAAGAAAAACTACTTGGATATTTGGAAATATAATTATATTCTCAAATACTTTTAACCCGAGGATACCGTGTGTGATTTAAGTTCACCATTCCATCCGACAGTGTGGAGCAATGTCTTATCTTCTATATCCCAAGCGGCTCCTCTGACATAGTTGCTGTGCATATGTCTATCATGGTAAATAACTTTCGGTTCAGAGTTCTCCACTACTTCACAAACTGTGACAATTTTATTGTCACAGCATACTGCCACTTTGTCACCACTGCAACAAAGAAGCAAATGACAAACATGAACAAGGGATCATAAATATATTTCTGACAGTTATTGCTGTTCAGAAGAAGCAGCAATGAGGGAAATAGGAAAAAGTAGGTGCGCAATGCGATGATTTTGTCGTGTGGAGTGGTGATAGGCAGAAGCTATTTATTTAATTATTAAAACTTTATGCACAAGAACAAAAACTTTTTAAAAAAAAAAAAACCGACTTCCAAAAAAAAACACTACAAAGTGAAAAATAACTTTAATTTCGGAAGTCGGTATTTACCCCACACAAATTCGAATACCACTACCTGCTATGTAAATAACAGTAAGAAGAACTTAACATATCATCCACATACTAAGTGGGAAAAATTCGTATTATTGAAGCTAACTCAAAAACTACCCAAGCAAAGTTAATACAATTTATATGGGACCACACGGGAAGCACCAGCTTTCAAATAAAAAAGAATTGTCAAAATCGGTTCACCCAATAGAAAATTCTGACGTAACAAACATAAAAAAAAACATACAGTCGAATTGAGAACCTCCTCCTTTTTTTGAAGTCGGTTAAAAATAAATACTGTACATTAGGGGACTTAATGCCTAGGGCATTTTCTACCACTCAATCATAGGGTGAAGCAGAGAGAAAACATGGCAAATGCAACATAAAAGGTAGATAGCACGAAAATAATTTAAAAGAAAAATACAAGAATGAATACTATATTTAAATAAAAATGAAATAAACTTTCTCAAGAGAAATATCGATTTGGTCAATTTATAGTGCAGGTATATGTGAATATTGGAAAAGAGCCCCATTCACAACTTTATTTTATTGGTAGCAATTAGGTTGGAGAAATAAAAATAATAGTCCACATAGTCAAGGTAGCTCACATTTTTTTTGCGGTAATCATGATAAATAAAATAATTAATAATTATAATCATTTACATTATTATAGCTCTCAAAAATATGTTTACTGGGAATAAGACTATTTCGTGAAAATATGACGATTTGCAGCAAATATAATGAGTACATTGAAGGAATCACCTAACTGGGATCACTAGTATAAACTGATATAAGAGACAGGTACTTACTCTGGATGTACCGCTAACTTGTGGACTGCAGCAGGAAACTCTGTTATTTTGATATCAGTTTCTGAATTTCTTATATCTAACAAATGCAACACTCCTGCCTCATCACCAACTACTAGGCGGTTCTCGTCCATCCATGACAAACAACGAATGCAGCTATCATTTTTCAATAAATCTGTAACAAAAAGAAACATTTTTATTCAAATTTGACCTTTTTCATCTCTTGTTCATATTATTTCCAGATAAGTCCCATTTCGCTTATCTGGCAGTATTTTTTTTATCTAGTAGATAATGTCTTAAATCGTAATACCGTGGAACAGGATTCCTATTTGAACTGGCCAGTAATAATCTATGTTATTATCCGGTCACACTGTTTCCTTTTCATCCATCTGGCAATTCATAATAATAAAATTATGGATTCAAGTGTTGTTTTTCTTACCAAGAACTGGCTTATCCATATTGTCATCCCATAATGTGACATATTGGTCCATGGAGCCTGTTGCAAAGTTGCTGGTAGACTTTGGTCTCACTGACAATGCATTTATCATCATACTGTGTGCCGCCCTGTAGTTCCTTATACAGATCAAGTCAGTTATATCCCACACCTGGAAACATTGTTTCATTATTAAACATAAATATTGTAATTATTATGTTCATTATAATAAGTTACACCGTTTTCTTACAATTTTTTTTTTAATTCCATAAAAAATTAAAAAAATATTTGGATTTTTTAAAATATTTTTTCTGTTGTTAAAATTAAGCATAGATTCCCTCATTTCAATATGTGCACATTATAAAGAATCACACTGTATGTAGGTACCTACGTACTTCATAGTTTATAAGTTGTGTGTTTATTAGTTCTAAGTCTACCCTCTATCATATTATTGTTCCTACCCTACTCTTATAATTTACTCACTTGTATTTCGAGACTACTTAGCTCAATACAAAAATAACGATATTTGGTGTTTTATTAAGGAGATAATAGCTCCCATGTAAAAACCTTCAGTCAGTGTTAGTATTAGTTATTACTATCACTCATCAAGTCATGAGAAGAGATAGCTCCCAACTCAATGAGCAGATTATATTCAGTAGATATTTCTAATTTATAACAGAAACAAGCAAAATTAGATATCAAAAATCTCCTGTACCCTAATTGCTTAACTCATTTTCGTAAACAATTTTGCTAAATTTGTTTCATTTTGACATTTCGACAACATTCATTACGTTATTTACGTTGTTGAACAGATTTTTTTTCCAACTTATGAAGCAATGGATTAGAAATCTGTTTCAAATCGAAACAAATTGTGATTGTGTTGTATTACGCAATTAGGGTGCCGTTCTCTATATCTGAAGACTATAATAATTTGGTATTATTTTTCTAGACCTAAAAAATCAAAATTAGACATGATTTTATTCCTGTTCTCTGTGACCATAATAATTTGGTATCAATATTCTTTTATAGATGGTTTATAATTAGTTTATTCTTTTATTCCTTTATTCTTTTTTACACATAATATTTAACATTTTTAAATAATTCTTAAAAGTAACTTATTAAAAACATTATTTTTATTCTGTATTGTCCCACTACAGGGTAAGGTTTCTTCACACTTCTGTTTGTGGGTCTGTCCAAGGTTTAGGATCAAAAATTATTTGAATGACAAACCTTAACATTGCCATCAGCACCAGCAGTGATATACTGCTTTTCAGGTTCAAGGCAGTCCACTGCCAGGACTGCATTATCATGTTCTGCCACAGAATTCTCTTCTTTCCATTGGTTCCATGCATCATTGTTATTAGACCAAACACTGACTGCTCCACTGTCTTCACATGTTAGCACCTGTAACAAATTCAATTGTTTTTTTTTATTTGAACAAATTATTCTACAATTTCTTTGTACAGAACTTTTCTGACGCCAACTATTAATTTTACTTAAACAAAATTGTGAAAAGTACCAATAGATGATGCCTTCAATTTAGGAAGGGGTAGTCAGATGTTTATATGACACTCACATTTTTCAGCAATTATGTTTAACGTACATGTAATTTAAACGGTGTGAAAATATTTATTATTTGCATTATAAATCAAATTGAATTTATAGGCAAAATTTCTTGCAGTATACCTTAGTAGAAGTTCCAATAAAACACCCATCAGCAGTTCCACTGCTCAGGGGAATGCTCCTCTTCTCCTCATTTCGGATACAATGAGCATTGGCTATACATTTGTACACACTCACTCCACCGTTCCAGTACCGACCAGTGAGCTCGGAAGACCCCAGTAACACACTTCCATCTGTAACAGAAAAAAATTGAGAACACTTAACAAATTTTCTAAAGATTAAGCCAATAAAATCCCAATAGCAGAAACCACTGTTTTCTACTCATAAATAAAAATCTGAGTATTTATACTACGATAAAAAAACACGTACCGGAATGAATGAGAATATAGTCTAAATACGAAAGAGTACTGGTGCCGGTGGTATCAGTTCTGTAAATTTCAGCGTTGAGATGAGGTGGGACGATTTTATTACTATTATCCATGGCTTAAACTTATCTTTTGGTAGTTACTTTAATTCCTATTATAATTAAAATGTAAAGCAGTAATCACAAAATAGAAAACATGTTTATACAAATCAAATACACATTGTTTTTGCTATTTTCGTAACCTACAAAAAACTTAGAACTTTTGTGCTTTTGTGACAGTTAATCAGTGCTGCCAATTAGTGCCAATATAAATTTTCAATGTCCCCTACTGGCCCCATTCCGAGTTACCTAAAAGTGATAATATCGCGAATCCAACCAAATTTAATAGTCACATAATATAAGGGCCATTGAGTAATAATTGTGACTATAAAATTTGGTCGGATTCGCGAAATTATCGCTTTTAGCACAAGACTAAAAAAGGAACAGACTGCAAGCTTCATACTAACGCTTTGCGCGAGATCACTACTACACGCACAGCTTTGTGTGCGTGCAGTGTCACAGACAAGGCGCGCGGGGGGTGCACCGGCGCCCGCTAGAGGCAAACTGGTTTGAGCCGGCTCATTCGGAAGCCAACGTTCAGGGGTACGCCGCGCGCCGTGTGCCAGAGCGGTACGAGTGACGCGGACATTTAGGTTAATAAAAATGGCAAATTGTTGTAAGTACTGTGTGTATCAATAATAGTAGGAAAAGCAAGGTTTATTTTTTTATCCATAGGATTTTGTCAGGTTATTATCTATATCTACCCATACCTACTCATTTTTAATGCTTGTTGCAGAATTATTTAGTTACGAGATAGGTAGTATCCTAAATAAAGATGGCCATAAAGTTTTCCCATAAGAATTATTATTTATTAATCTTATGGTTTACCGCCTATATTAGCGAGTTATTGTTTGTCTCCTATTTGTTTCGTATTTTTGTTTTAGTAGGTTTGTAGGTACCACTTACGTTCGTGAAATAGTAAAACCAGAAAGGAAACTTTATAGTTTCGCCATGTCCGTCTGTCCGTCCGTCTATAAGTCACGGTATTTTAATAAGTAACCAACTTCAAAAAAAGCAAGCAACGTATGCATCTATGTATGTATAACTATTTGACAGTATAAATAATTACATACTTTACTATCGTGTTTTATTGGCATATAAGCTTAATCAGCCTAGGTATAATGTTCCTACTGTTGGGAAATAGCCCTCCTCTTTCTGTGAGAGCGAGTGGGCCGTAATCCACCAAGCGGGCTCAGTGCGGATGTCATATGTTTTCGAATTATTGGTTCTAGGACATGCCGGTTTCCTCACGATGTTTTTCTTTACCGTTTTGAGAACAGTGGTAATGAAATAATTTATATAAAGTGCCTGCTTGGGTTCGAACCCTAGACTCGTAAGTCGTGACCGTTACCACTGGGCCACCACTGCTTATTTTATTACCCGACTTCAAAAATGGGAGGGTCTCAGTTCAACAACGATGCACGCATTGTGTGTATAATTATTTCACAGTATGATTAATTAAATAGGTATTACTTAATTTTAAACAAACTGTTAAAATAATTACCGGTTCGGTACCGTAATTGGAAAACAGAAAACTCACGGGATCACCTCAGTCACAGTGCGTGTCCGTTCGTCTGTCCGTCTGTCCGTCTGTCCAGCTGTCCATCCGTCCATCCATCCGTCCGTCCGTCTGTGCTCATCGCCGAATCTCGACTCGCACTTACCCGGTTTTTTAATCTGTAATAACCGAGTGACAGCCCTATGAAAGTAGGTAAGAATTTTGAACTCTGTTAGGAAGCTTGCCTTCTGCTCGTTTTTTATTCTTGTGCTTTTAGCGTAACTCAGAATGCCTCTTTGATACAGAGTATTTTTTTTCTTTTGTCTACCTTCACGATTTAGATAAAATATTATAACTATAGATAATTAAAATTATACTGTTTATAAAATATTAAAATAATAAATAAATAATTTTTAATAATATTTTTTGTATAAAAAAAATTTTTTTTTTAAGGCGCATTGGATTCCCAACGCTCGGCTTAACACCGAGAGTTGAAAATCCAATGCGTGATAAAATCTTGCCGCGATTTTATTACGTTGTGTGAACGTCAGCTTAGTGCCAAATTAATCAAAACAGGTAAATGTTTGACAGCTATTTGCGACGTTGCCAACTTTTTGGATGAACGCGCATAAACTGGCATCACTAGCAGCTCTGTCACTGTCAGTCAGTGTTGCCGTTTTAGCGACTTTGTCGCTAGATCTAGAGGATTTTGGATATGTTTAGGGACTTCTTTTTACGATCTAGCGACTAGAAAAAATTTATCGACTTTTTGACACTTAGAGTAGGCGACTTTTTCAGGACTAAAGATCATGACTTGAATCCGTATTTTCCGATCCAATCTGATTTTTAAGTCTAGCGCTGGTAATACTAACATAGAATCAGACTGAACGGGAATTCCCCTGCTATAAACGAACTGTAGAGTCAATCTTTGTTCGTTCGTTTATTGCCTTTCTTGCTCATCAAGATCAAGAATGCATGAGACCAAAATACAGATTGACATAATTAATCATAATTCATTCACACTCACAGATATTACGAATACAATAATTTTACTTTAAATTAGTGTTAGTGGTTAGTGTGATTACTGTGCGTGAAATAAACTGAATTTTTATGGTCAGCAAGGCAGTTCCGATGAAAAAAAGTATTACACACAGAATTATAGAACCGAGTGGGAAAACTATAAAGAAATTAAACATTGGTCAAAATGCCCGTGCCAGGTGACTCAACAAAAGTATTTTATAGTTATTGCCACTCTGAAATGTACAGACGCCAGCACATCAAGCTACCCGAAACTGTCAAATTTTCCCAATCAACTTTGAACCTTACACTTCAGCGATAAAGTTGAAAATCTATTAAATAAATTTGATAGATTGTAGTAGCTTGATGTGCTGGCGTCTGTACGCAAAACTTAAAGCATTTGAAAACGAAAAAAACTAAAAAAAAAACATTCTAAAAAAATCTAGGGACTCCTAGCGGATTCCTAGAATTATTTATATCTAGCGGAATTTTCAGATCATTTAGGGACTTAAAATTTTGTAGAACGGCAACCCTGTTGTCAGTGCCGTACGTAGTTACCACAGTGTTGCCCACAGAACACTGTTATCCTAGAAGTGCCTCATTAATGCATCAAAATCGACTTCATAAGCGCCGAATGCTACTGTTCAGCTATAACCACAAAGTGCACATCGGGGACCACGCACAGTCAAGGGCGGATCCAGGGGGGGGGTCATGGGGGTCATGACCCCCCCCCCTGGACTGTGTCTAGGTCGATCACTGATATATTTTCTAATCTCATTGATTTTAATAAAATAATACTTTGTATGACGTTGCCACGTATATGTTTGCCACACATGCGCGAACGACACGCACAATAAGACTATGTGCTGTTATTATAATTATATGTATACAGGGTGGCATACATCGACGCGTAAATTGTTACCATGATGATTCCCTGCCACCCTGTATGATGATGGACCGTGAAGTTTTTTACCGGCTCTTCTCCATAGGAAACCACCAAATGGAATCGTGCTCAGAACTTTTGACATTCCATAAGTGCCCATGTAGGTCTGATGTTAGCAACTAGACGTAGAAATTAAATACCCCAAAATAGTATCAAGAAAACCGCCCCGAGCGGGTCGTGGTGGTCCCTCAAATCTTAAGAAGTACTTTATTAATGATATCTCAAACATGGTCAAAATATATTTCATAAGAAGCAGTTTAAAGTTTGAGGCTGAGCATGAAAATTTTCGAACAATCTACATTCGCAAACTATTTGCATAAGTCGAAGAAGGAACTTATATTGCACGGTGCATAAGGCGGTGTGCTAAAATTTTCGAGCTCGCTGCGCTCGCTCTTGGATTCTATGTTCTTCTCACTCTCAAACTTTTCAGCATAAGGCGACAAAGCAACTTCTATATTTTCTGTAAGGATGTTAACCGGGAATTCCGAGACGAGGTGCAAGTCGAGCTCGCCTTGCTCGCTCCCCTACATTCTTGCTTTTCAAAAATAGCCTATAGAGGAAATAAAATGCACCCCCCTAAAAAAAACAATCCTACCGGTTGCAAGGTCCTTGGTTTAAGTAGGTTACGCACGTTATACTTGTTTTTTTTAAGTGAAAACTTCTTTAAGCGCGTTGGGAAATTTTGAGATGGGAAAAAACAATTGAATTTCGCGACACTGTTACCAATACCAGCTTTTGACCATTAAAAAGACATCAACGCGCAATACATTTTCTTTGGGATTAATGACATTCCAAACATTAAGACATGATTGACATTTCCCTTTTTTTACAATATAAGTATTCCCTGCACAAAAAAAATTGTTCAAGTTTTCATTTCTGTCGGTACTCCTGGAGCGCCACTGTTTTTTTTTTTCAAAATGTTACTAGAAATACCTACATAAACTGAAAAGATCGGGGGGGCCACATTTTGTTTTACCGCCCCGGGCCCCCCGACAAGCTTAGTCCGTCACTTTGTCCTCTTGTTCTGACTGGATTCCGACTATGTGACCCCCCACCCCTGACTCGAAGGCTGGATCCGCCCTTGCGCACAGTGAAGACTTCCGTACTGCCCTGCTAAGTCCAAAGGCGGTATCTCTGAGATACGCCCTTTTCGTTTTTTTTGTACCATTCAATAGCTTTAACTATTTCCCATCTAATGGTATAAGCGAAATAGCGCTATCTAACTTAAAACATTTAAAAAAACCACTAAGAAGGTTTTTATATCTCCATTTTTCCTTACATTACAATTTACAAGAAGTCAATTTTCTCAAAACTTACTCCGGTTGAGATACCGCCTTTGGGCTTAGCAGGGCAGCGTAGTAGGGATAAAAGTATTGTTTTTTTCATAATTTTATTTCTCAACTTTGTTGGCGTGATTACTATGTATAACTATGCTAAATTACTTTGATCGCAGACAGACGTGAGACGGACGAATTTAAGTCCGTCTCACGTCTGTCTAGAAACCATGTCATAAGGGTTTCATGTTGTACTTCGAAACCCTAAAAAACCGAAGTCGTATATTCTGTCTTTGTCTTTTTGGCACTGTCAAAAAACATGTGATTGTGATTTAAAACGTCACTCACTGTCACTCACTGCGGCTGTCATCAGTGATGCCAACTTAGCAACTTTATAGCTAGATCTAGCTATTATTGGGTGACAGACAACTACAATTTAATGAAACTTGTAGCTAAACTTTTTAGCTACTTTTTTTAGCTACTTTTCATTTCATTAGGAGACGTGAGGCTATCAATATTCGTAAAGTAGGATAACGAGTCTCGAAAGAAAAATAAAAACTAAACGCGAATCTATGGTCATAGATGGTATGGTAGGTACAGGTGCTAGGGTATATATGTTCTGTGAGTATAGGTCGGCGTTCAGTGTGACCATGTTCAGTATTTTAATACTTTGTTGGTATATTTTATCGACTTTTACAAGCATTAGTATTTAGTAAAAACGGAACAAAAAAACAGTTTTATAAACAAAAACGGATCAGCAATTTTAAAAACAAAGTAAGGTGTAAAAGATCAAGGAGGTTGTGTTAAATTTAATCCTTCAAATAGAATGTTAAAATACAATTCTAACATTTATTGTGATGATGATTGACTGAACTTTAAAATTTTGAAAATCAGTATTTTTATTGGTATATTTTCCCTGTGCAAGTTGGTATATTTCAATATTATTTTGATGTGCTTCGGATTTTTCGTAAAAAAATTATCTGGTCACACTGTCGGCGTTGGCCGGGAATTCTCTGTTTACTGCTGTGTGCGCTGCGACAGAATATTTACTCAACCAAAACAGTACGCGCTATTCGTATTCTGTCTTGTTTTGTTTTGGTCTATCCATATAAAACTAATACTCGCTGTTTTGATTTAATTTGAAAATGGATTTACCTTTGAAAAAGAAAACGTACGCGCAAAAATACAGACCGGAGTGGGAAAATATGGACGAATTTAAAGGTTGGTTAAAATCGGCAAGTGGAGACTCAAGCAAAGCGTTTTGTACATATTGTTCCACGGAAATTCTTGCCAAACTATTTGACATCAAGAAGCATGCTGAGACAAAAAAACATAAACAGAAAGTAGAGTTCAAAACAGGTACGTGAAAGAATTTAAAATTCGGTTTGTTGAGAGCAGACTCAATCGATGTGAAAAATGAGTTTGATACTTTCATTATTTTTAACCAGTCCTTTTCTTTCTATAACAAAAATATCAAGCTCATATTCTGCGTCTATATGGTCAGTGTTGTGTGTGTTTTTTTCATTTGCCGCAGTTTTCATGTGCAAAGAAGATCCAGACTCGTATCAGTGTTGCCCTAAAATAATTGAAATCCAGTTATGAAGGTAAACTAAAGTGTAAAGTTTTATCTGGCTAACGAAAGCGCGACCTGAGATAACGCGGCAAATTCAAAAATTTCTAACAGTAATCTTATTAAACTTTCATTATATTCACGGAACTTTCTATTTTATTATACTTAAATACATATTAATTTTGTCTTTACAGGCAATAAAGAAATTCCTTTCAAAGTTATACCAAAAGGCCATTCATATAGACCTTGCGATGAATCTGAAGGCGCATTGACCTTATTTATTGCTGAGCACTGTTCTATATTAAGTGTAGACCATTTAGGTGAACTATGCAAAATATGTTTTAAAGACTCCAAAGCTTCACAGGAGCTAAAATTGCATCGAACTAAATGTACGGAAATAATGAAAAATGTGTTGATGCCGCACTTTCGCAAGGAGCTCTTGGATGATATTGGAAACCAAAAGTTCAGTATTATAATGGACGAGTCCACAGACGTCAGTGTCAGTAAACACCTTGGTCTTGTAATTAGGTACTATAGTGCCGCACAAGAAAAGATAGTTAGTTCATTCCTGGAACTAGTTTCTATTGAGAGTGCAGATGCTAGGGGAATCGTTAATGGCCTGGTATCATGCTTAGAGAGTCACAACTTAAATATTAAACAAATTATTGGAATTGGAACTGATAATGCATCTGTTATGACAGGCATTAATAACGGGGTCTATGCAATCCTAAAAAGAGAATATGGTATAGAAAATTTGATACTAATACGATGTGTCTGCCACTCGTTGCAGTTAGCAGTGACCCATGCATCCGAAAATACTCTGCCAAGAAATATTGAGTTTTTGGTTAGAGAAATTTATAAATGGTTTTCTGTGTCTCCTAAGCGGCGAGATGAATACACAAAAATATACGAACTTATTAACTGTGGCGAAAGTCCGTTGAAAATCACTAAGGTGTGCGATACACGGTGGCTTTCTATAGAGCCAGCCATTACAAAAATTGTGACACAATGGGAAGAATTAAAATTACATTTTAATTTGGCAAAGAGTAAAGACAATTGTTACTCAGCTGAGCTCATTTACAATATGCTCGAAGACAAAAGATATATTTTGTGTTTCTGACAAGCATCCTAAATGATGTTCAAACAGCAATTAAATCATTTGAAAGTGAGAACTCTAATCCATTAAAACTTCTCAACACACTCACAACACTGATACAATCAGTGAGCCAGAGAATTTTAATACCAAGACCTGTAAACAGGAATTTATTAGATCCAATAACTGACAGGGATATTAACCCTAGGCCTTATCTTGGCTACATGTTTGAAACTGCAACATCACAACAAAATTTAAATTCAGAAGTTTTAAATGCAATACGACAACGCTGCTCCGCCTTCTTACAGCAATTACTTAAGGAATTGCAACAAAGACTTCCAGACAACTACAAGCAGCTAGAGTCAATGGCGTTGCTAAGTCCAGAGGAGGCAATAAAACCAATCAAGTCCAACACTATCATCGAGGTTGCCGAAATTTTGGGATTTACACCAGAAATAATAGACAAAATAATGCAACAGTGGCACATTCTGCATATAAATAAGTGGCATTCTCAAGAAATAGTTCCATTTTGGGTCGAAGTACAAAAATTTAGAAATTCTTCCGGTGACAACATATACCAAGATATAAGTACTCTTGCGTTAACTTGCATTTCACTGCCGCATTCTAATGCAGAGGTAGAGAGGTTATTCTCTCAAATGAATTTAGTCAAAAATAAGCAAAGAAACCGAATGAGTTTGATAACTCTGAACTCAATCCTCTGCATTAGAGACTCCCTCAGGAAAAGTGGTAAATGCTGCTATAACTGTGTTTTGCCTAAAGAGGTACTGCATAAAATGGGCACCGCTGAAAAATATTCTAAATCAACGACACATACTGAACCCCAGCCCTCGACATCTTCCTCTTTAATTGATTAATTTTAAATATATGTTTTTTTTTTAATTATTTATGTTTTTTTTTATAATTTTTAACTCTCTTGTTGGAATAAATGAAAATAAAAAAAAGATGATTGTCAGAAATTGTCATTTTATTGTAACCCACTTACCTACTGTATGTACACTAAGACAATGTAAATCGGCCGTACATTTAACTACTTCTAGCAACTTTTTGGGGTAAAAAAAACTGGCAATCTAGCAACATTTAAAAAATTGTCTAGCAACTGGGTAAAGCTAGCAGTTGGCAACACTGGCTGTCATTGATTATTGCTGATGATTAGTTTACTCGTTTGAAATCTAATTTCAATTAAAGATAGCTATTACGTTTAATCAACACATTTTAATAGGTTTTCTAAAAGAATTAAGGTAAGTGAATGTGTGGCTTTAGTGAAATTTAATTTATTTTCGTGGAAGCCTGTAATAACCCTCAAATTGCCAAAATGCTAAATAATTGCCGAAACTGTTTTGGGTGTATTATTCTATTACCTTTCTTATCGGTTCTACACTCGTACTGTAATATGAATTTAATTTTTGATGTAATACCTAGTTACACTACTTGCAGTTTAAATAAGTGGTTGAATTATACTAATGTGATTCCATTGTAAAGTGATATATCATTTTTATTTGAAGAAATGCCCAATTTGGAATTGATACAAACATTGTCTGGCCATAAAGGCATTGTCTGGAATGTGTCCTGGCATCCTCAAGGGAAAATATTTGCATCTTGTGGTGAAGATAAAACTATTAAGCTATGGAGCAAAGAAGGCCAGGAGTGGACAATAAAAACAGTTCTTGTGGATGGACACCAGCGGACTATCAGAGAGGTGGCATGGTCCCCGTGTGGAAACTACCTGGCTTCAGCTAGCTTTGATGCAACAACAGCTATTTGGGATAAGAAAAGTGGTGTGTAATTCTTTTCCATATGTCGATAACATGAAATACTGTTATACAAAATTCTAAAATACCAAATACTGTGTTCATAGGTCAGTTTGAATGCAATGCAACATTGGAGGGTCATGAAAATGAAGTAAAGAGTGTAGCATGGTCTCCGTCTGGTCAATTGTTAGCAACTTGCGGCCGAGACAAGTCTGTCTGGGTATGGGAGGTCGCTGGAGATGATGAATATGAATGTGAATCTGTACTCAATGCTCACAACCAAGATGTCAAGAAAGTTTGTAAAGATACCTGTATTCAATATTTTAATTTATTAATAAATGCTATATGTTTATTCATAAATTATTCTTTTTATAGGTAGCTTGGCATCCTTCACTAGACATCTTGGCCTCTGCATCATATGACAACTCTGTCAAGTTGTATAAAGAGGATCCAGCTGACAATGACTGGAGTTGCATTGCAACACTGCAGTCTCATGATTCCACGGTATGGAGCTTAACCTTTGACAAGACTGGAGAGAGACTAGCCACTTGCAGTGATGACCGTACAGTCAAAATATGGAAGGAATACAAACCTGACAACCAGGAGGGTGTCATAGTAACTGATCGAGAGTCTGTTTGGAAATGTGTCTGCACATTATCAGGATTCCACACTAGATGCGTTTATGATATTGCTTGGTGTCACCACACTGGCTTCCTAGCAACAGCCTCTGGTGATGACATCATAAGAATATTCAAAGAAAGTGAAGACTCTGATCCTAATTCACCAACATTTGATCTTGTTTGTACTAAGTTGAATGCACATTCCCAAGATGTGAACAGTGTGCGATGGAATCCAACAGGAAACAAAGAACTGCTCTCTTGTAGTGATGATGGTGAAATCAAAATATGGAGTTTTGCTTCTGACTAGATCACATTAGTTTATAAGAATAACTGTTAATTGTTGATCAAGTTACTGCATCAAATTATGGAAATATTATTTAGTTGTGTAGGCTTTAAAAACATTGGGGTTTCATAATAAATGAATATTATATTTTCTTAAGTGGTTTTCATTACCCCAGGTTGGGAACTTGGAGTTAAAGTTATTGTTTATAAATAGCAAAATGGGCCTGCTTCCCCATTTATTTTGATAATATCTGGTAACGGACTTTTACAATTCTTTTCCATGCATGGATTTCCATTTCAGTTCACATCTGATGATTTTAATAATAGGAAAACACATCTTCTCGCAGAAAAATCTCAGAAGGCTTTATTCAACATCAGCTACCATCAAAATGTCTACAGGAGAGAAAATTGGTGTCCCTCTGAAGAAAGTTACATCAGTTTTAGAGAAATTTGCTTCAAAACAATTGTCTGAAAGTTGGGACAATACTGGTTTATTGGTGGAGCCTTATACTGCTAGGTAAATTATAATTTTTCATACCAATTTATTTTATGAATAGGATATGAGTTCATTAAATATTTGATTGACGTTCATATTGAACCAAAGGCTTATCATCAGGAAATATAAGCATGTTATCTTGTTTTCAGGAATATAACAAAAGTTCTACTAACAAATGACCTCACAGAAGATGTAGCACTTGAGGCTAATGATAATGGATGTGAAATGATTATCTCCTATCACCCTCCTATATTTGCTCCAATGAAATCTGTGGTTCAAAGGTATGTTCAACTCCAAATTGGATCTTAATAGTACCAGTGCATTATTTGAGTAGAATACTACTAAATAATAAAAAAAATACATTCATGTTATTTTCCCAGTACAAAATAGACTCTATGTCTATGGGAATAAAGTTAATTTTGTAGTAAGTAGCGAAATAACACGAATATTTGTACTATTCCACCAAATGAACTGCCCACATAAAAGTGTGCAAGTACGGAAATATAATAAAACAGAGTGGCAAGGACATCGACACGCAAACTGTAACCATGAATAATTCAGCACAAGATTCTAGACGCAAAACAAAAATCTGCTTTTTTACAGAAAAGTGTAAAACCTACGCGGTCAAAATGTATGGAACAGCAATTATTTTTTTAAATAATGGATGAAAAATTTCAAAGCAGGGGTTTCAGAATCATGTAAATATGTTATGGAGATGAATGAAAATCTTCGATAGTAATTATGCGTATAATGAATGATTTAGGGTTTTTACAAATATTTGCAATGATCCTTATGCGTGTATGTCGGTCGATTAAAGAATGTGACGACCGCGCCGCGCGTGGAGGAATTCGGTACCACACCCCGCACTCCTCTTCTCTGTCGTCCAATAGTAGTGGGCTCGCTCATGATGACAATGCGTAGACATGCCCCCGGCCTTGAAGTAACAGCCTCCAACGAAGAAAAAGTAGAAGCAGGTACATATTGAGAGAAATTAGGGTTCTTCCTCCTTTAGCAGCGGACACAATCTGGGGTATGATCTTCGTATTTCTCCGTTAGCTGTCTTAATGTCAGCTACACGTGCTAGTCCATCCTTGCCAGGTGAAGTGCTTATGACTCGTCCAAGACGCCATTTCACGGGTGGCAGATTGCATGGTAACAGGTTGAGCGTCAATGTCGCTGCCATCTATAGTAGTAGTATTATTTATTTTGGACTGAATGTTAAAATACTGAATTCTTTTCAGCGCTTGGAAAGAGCGTATTGTTTCATTCCTTTTGGAGAAACAGATAAGTTTGTACTCTCCACACACAAGTTGGGACAGCGTCCGCGGTGGCGTCAACGACTGGTTAGCTAGTGCATTTAATGTCGAAGAATCGAAGCCCTTGATCCCTGGTGCCCTTAACCCGGAAGTTGGAGCTGGAAGGTAAATTAATCCTAACTAATATTGTATAGTATTATAAATGCGAAAGTGAGTTTGTTTGTGATGCTTTCACGCTTAAACGGCTGAACGGATTTGGATGTTTGGCACATGGGTACTAAACCTGCAAGTGCGCCGCGAACTGAAAAAGTTTGGGAACCCCTGTCCTAAGTCCTAATTCAGGGCATGGTCTAGGTTGACCATACCTAGGGTTAGGACTTATCGTCTTAGGACGCTTTTAAAGGAAAACTAGGAAACTTTTTATCGCGGTAGTAGGTACAGACGCCAGCACATCAAGCTACCCGAAACTGTCAAATTTTCCCAATCAACTTTGAACCTTAAATTTCAGCGATAAAGTTGAAAATCTATTCAATAAATTTGACAGATTGTAGTAGCTTGATGTGCTGGCGTCTGTACGTTCCCGTGGGATTATTTCTGACTTTCACGCAAGCGAAGTCCCAGGCAAAAGCTAGTATAAAATATTCTTCTAAATTATATATTATTATTTTTCCCAATACAGGATTCAATTCCTATGGGTATGTTATCGTGCTCTGCAAATTTTATAGGCGGTCCACAGTTTAGGCTGTTTCGGTGTGTGTGCGTGCGTGCGCCTCGCTACTGATGAGAGATGACCTAATGACCGCAGCCGCTGTGCTTGCGAGTTCTATTGCGCAAGATTGACCGTATTTGATAATCGTAATAATTTGTTGACAAGTCAAATAAATTATTACGAGCTTTTCCATCATATTACACCATAGGACGTTAACTTGCGCAATAAAACTTCCTATTGAATGCTTTACTAACATAATTCTCCTAACAAGTGCATCTCTACGATGAACTGTAACTGTTGCTTATACGGGAGACCATGTACCCACAATATCTACATGAAAATGTGTGTCTGAATAAATCCGCATACATTGCGTCACTACAATGACGGTCGACTTACCTATTTGACCCAGTCTAGTGTGAATATATGATGAGATATTCCGCAACAATCGATTACAAAATGTGTTCTACAAATTGTTCTAGGTTGCTGCAACTTAAATCGAGTATTACTTTGTCGGATGCGGTTTCAAAAGTAAAGGAATTGACTGGATTACCGCATGTGCGCTTTGCTATAGGAAAAGGGAAAGAAATGTCTAGTGAAATAAACTCTGTGGCGCTGTGCGCTGGCTCCGGCAGCTCAGTGCTGAAAGGAGCTGCTGCTGGTTTATACCTGACAGGTAAACAAGTATATTTTTATGTAGACAATAGCATAAAAACCCGTGTTTGCAGAGCGCCGAACTTTTCACCGCGACGAAAATTGGGGTGAACGAATGAGGAATAATAAAAAAAAAACATGATTAAAAAGAAAGCACAAGAATAATATTTTGAATATCATGTATGGGTAAAGATATTTTCCAATTACAAGCTTCCACATATAATAGCAGTCCCAAGGTTGAGCCTTGGGGTATTCCTGATGGAATAGACTTCCCGGACGTGTGAGAGTAGGGAATACGTTTAAAAGCGTACCCATTAATTAATTAGAAATCTCGATTTAAATCCAAGTACCGCAGTATTTAACAAAAAAAAAAAACTCTGTTACACTACTTTCAAACTCAAACCATTTATTTCAACTAAACCATTTACAGGCACTTTTGAATTGTCAAAGAGTCGGTTAGTTAGACAGAAAATTGAAGCTAGTTGCCCATTCCAAAACGTAGATCTCTATGGAGAAGAACGGGCAAGAAACTCGAAGGACACTCTTTTGGATATAGATTTTACAAAATCCTGGGTACATTATTCTTGTTGCTTCTATATGTGAGAAAAATGTACAGAAAAGAATCAAAAGCAATTGAAAATATATTAAAAATAAGCCCTGGCAGATAAGAGATGACCAGTCTCAACTGACGGCGCCCGTTCACGAACATGACACGTGGATCAGCACCATCCAGCTCAACCATTTTGTAGGGAACTGAATTTCTGATATCTAATAATAAAAAAATTGCAGGAGAAATGCTGCACCACGACGTACTCGATGCTGCTCAAAAAGGAATTAGTGTCATCTTAACCAATCACTCGGATTCTGAAAGAGGATTCCTAAAAGGATTTTCTACAAATCTTCAGAATTTATTAGATAATGAGGTACAAGTGCTCGTTAGTAAAGTCGACAGAGATCCTCTTGTTACAGTGTAAGTCACTTATAAGTTTAATATAAATTACATTTGTTTATAAAATAAAACAACCGAATAAGTTCATTAATTGTACGTTTTATTATTATCTGCATACTGTTATTTCAAATGTTAGATCAACGGAAATACATTTAGGTTATTTATTTTAAATTACTGTTACATGTGAGATCATCGTTATCTTAATCTATCTATCTCTGAACACGAAATTACATAGCGCAAATAGGATTCAAAATATTTCGTTAATTTCTATGGTTCTTACGACTAGTAAAAGTAGTATCTACAATACTTGGCAAGACCTTTGTAAATGTACTTTCGTCTTCCATTTCCTATCTGCATAACTCAGTCCGTTTCGATCCTCTCGATGATCTTCTAGCTGCACTGAAAGATTTCCATTGTTTAAAGATGTAATCAGTTTATGTTTGTTAGAATTTTCGTTAGAGCATGCACACGACTTACTTACGCGGGGCGAGTTTGTCTACCGCTTTAATTTTAAACGCTTTATCGTTCTGACTATCTTTAAATATTTCTTTCGACGATTTCTTCCGTTTTGGTGTTCCAAGGTTTGGAGCTATTTTGCATACAGAAGAAACGGTTCCGTTTTTATCATCATAATTAATAACGTATTCTTTACGCATATTTGTTTTATAACCGTTCGACTTTGTGGCATAATCTTTTCCATTGCTCTTCGAGTTTACTGGAGGGATTAGCACTGTATAACTTGAATCTTGTTTTTGTGATGGTTTTATAGTTTCTTTTGTAGACTTATCCCTAGATGAGTTTCTCTTACGATTACTATTTACACCGTGGTTGTCATCGAGACTATCTTTAACTTGATGTCCTGCTTTTTTATGAATCATGCGACTTAAGTCCTTGGATGTTACTTCGGGTACATCTTTTGTTGTAGGTCTTTGCAACGACCTACTTCTATGATCTTTCTTTTCAATGGTCGATTTTTTCTCGTTTGAAGATTTACCTTCTCGAGATTTTCGGGCTTGGCTGGATGTGTTCAGCTCCTCAGTTACCTTTCCTCGGATTTCACTAACGTGACGCTGTTTATCACTCTTCTCGGCTCGTCTTGAAAGCGTATCTTTGTAGGCAGAGCGTGAGATGGTATCTTTATTTACCGAGTGCTTTGTTCGGAGACTACTATCGGTCCCAGAATCTGACCGACGTTCTTTTGTGCGATCACTGTTACTTACATCAGAAGAATGAATATCTGTTGTACGTTCGGTTTTGTGTTTACTGATTTCCGTTTTATGCGATTTTCTTTGACGTGAATTGAGTGAATTAGTTTTTATTAGTTTATGGGTGTCTCGGTTCTCCAAAGTGTTGGACTTTTCCTTGTTAACGTTTAGATTGACATATATTGGATTCTCGTCCTCGGATAAATATTTTTCGATGGTAGAGCTCATCTTTTTGATGTCATTTTTGGGACTTCCTTTTATTGATCGACTCGAACTAAAAGTAATCAAAATAGTTTGTATTTAATAGTGACCACTAAGTATGTCATAATTAGTAAATATTTGTTAAATTGTGTTGTTACTTGTTACTTTTTCAGAAAATGTTTTGAAATACATACCGTATCGATTGATCTTCGCGTTGATGAAACTTCTCCATTATGTCACGTTCACGTCTATAAGCCTTCGGTGGTGCGGAAATACTCCTACTTGTTGTAACCTCATCTTGTCTACGAAACTTAGTTCGTCGTGTACAAGATACAACATCATTTATTTCTTGGCTTTCTTTTTCAATAATCGGTTTGAAGACTTCAATTTCGTGTATTTCATTAGGTTTGTCTTCATAATTTGAACGTAGTCTCGGGGTCGGGACCGGAGCATAGTTGATATTTAAAGGTATGTTTTGATACTCAGGCGTCTCATCAGAATCATGTTCACTATTACACACGCTGTTTGAGACTTGTTGTATTAACTTGACGGACTGAAATATATTCTCGACGACGTTATCATTGTGTCCTAATGTACTTTTAACATGGTTTCGATTTTTGTATGAATCTGTTCTACCGTGGTCAACACCGAAGTATGTTAGTTCACTGTCCCGTAGTTGCCTGGTTTTAGGCTTCCTTTGCGCTGGCGACACTTGCAGACCATTGAACTTAGTTTTAACATCGTCGATAGGATCTTCAGTGGCCTTATTGATTGTAATATGTGTTACCACCTGTTTCTCACGTTTTAAACTGTCTTGATTAGTAGGACCTAAAACATATAAACAATTTAATATTTTAGCATATATATTTACAAAGCTTAAAATGTTAGTATTTAAGTTTCAAGTTATTATTTAAAGTCTACGATAAACTAGCATGCGATATTACATAATGTGCGTAGGTACCTGCTTTAATTGTCCGTAAAACGTTGGGTTTCATTACAGATTGAACTGCTTCTTTCGGGAAAACAGATTTCACTTCAGAGTTGTAGTGTTTCTCTAATTTCAATTGCTTATTTACTAAAGAAACTGCCGACAGTACAGAATCATTAGAAGACTCTTTGTTTAAAAGATCTTCTGACATCCCAAATGCCATGTTCTCTCCTAAAAGATATGGTTTGGGTTTCGGAATTTTGTTTTTGAGAATACTCTTTGTAGCTGCTGCATTCTCATCGGATTCACCAAACTCACTAAGACTAATATTAATAGGAGTGCCAACTCCATTGGTCGTTGGGAACTCGTTCTTTTCGCCAAACAATGTTATAGGTTTGTCAATCATTTCTTGCATGGGCACAAAAGCACTTCGTCGTTTTCTAAAATCATTTGAGGGTGGAGGTTTCTCATCGGTTGCAATTATATTAACTTTACCCGAATCTGCGGTGAAATGTACTTCAGTTTTGCAGAATTCCACCCTTTTAACTCTTCTGTCACCTTCTTCAATCGTTTGATGCTTTTTGTGATACTCGTCTCCATCTGCTTCAATGGTAATAGGCAAGGTTATTGACATTTTTCCAGATGATTGCAGAGTTATATTGTTTTCTAATGGGTCCTCCATTACAATATCATGTTCTCGATAAGTCTTGAACTTAGTTCCTCTGTAATGTGAAGTCGGTCGGTTTTTGGAAAGCCAATCTCTAAAGGATTCTTCATTATTATTTGTCTTTCTTTCGTCTCTAGGTAAATATTTAGTATGTGTGTTGTCATCCAGTTGATCATTCACAATTTCCGTTGATTTACAAATGCCGCTATCGGTAGAAGATTCCATCGCTAATGTGTCATTACTGTGTGTAATAGTTTCGTCTAGTGGGGATGTGTCTTCAAAACTATAACTTTTTCTTCTTGTGTTCCATTCATTGCTGCTGTTTAAAAGTGATTTATATTTAAGAGTGCTTAAGGTTACAGGGGTGTCCAATAGTGGTGAGTTTCGGCTATTATTTCTACTACCAAACTGAATATCACTGCTTTCTGAATCGTAGGAGTATTTTCTGTGAAGGTTTCTACCAAGTCTTGAATCGAGATCGATAATACTGGCATTGTCAGTGGAAGATGACTCTTCACTTGGCATCCGAATTGAGCTTCCTTTGGTAGAACCTCTCCATTTCGAAGGTTCCGAAATTTCGAAATCATCTGGTTCGGTTACTTTATAATTTTCTGATTCTGCGATAGGTTCAGGTGATGATTCAAACGGAGTAGATGATATCTCCAACGGTTTCATAGGGGATGTTGGTGACTCCAGCATGTTAAAACCGGACGATATTACCTGAAAAACAAATACTTGATTAAACAGTGCAAGTTACTAAATATGCCAAAATAATCATTGCCGTTCAATCGTTTTTAACGCCTTGTACTAATCGATAAGGCGGTTTTTAATGTTAATACTGTTTGTTTTACTTTTGCGATTGGTGTGCAAATATCGTTATCTTAGCAGTTATTAACATTGACCCAATAATCTAGAAACAACTCCCTAGGCACTCCTGACTTAGTCATAAGAATTAGATTGTAGTAGGAAGTAAGTACTTTAGTACCTTACATATTTCCGCCGGTTTGAAGGGTAACGGTACCGGTGAGGTTTTATGGGGCACATGAAATGGATTCATGTATTATTTTAGCTTTGTCTCAGTCACCGCCTGAGGTATCTGAGCGGTGAGACGGGGGAGGTAGACAAAGGCCAAGCTAACTCAGTCTGCCAATTTTGTCAATGGCGCCCTCCCCGTCTTACCGCTCACATACCTCAGGCGGTGACTAGCAGTCGCGTACGCGGTCTATAGAATGGCATCGCAGGTTTGTCCATTGGGCACGATTACCACTTAACATAAGGCCGTAAGATACCTTGCCATCAAATAACACAAAAAGTATAGCATACCCTTCGTGAAGAGTGCAGCATGAAGGAGGCAGCGGGTGCCCCTGGGGCTGCGGACGAGTGGTAGGCGGCGCGCATGACACGCACGCGCGCGCCTGGCCCGCTTGCGTGGAGCACCTCCATCGCACGCGCAATGCGACGCGTCACGCCTCCTTCTGTCACCTGAAATTATAACATCATTTTTAATATAAAAAAAATGGTAACAGAGATAGCGAATACCTTCGAGTAGTAGAGGGTAGAATGAGCAGATTTCGAATCTAGGTACTGATTATGCAATCATGGAATCTTGACTATTTAGGAGAGCATGACGTGGTGACAAACAAATACTGATTAAAACCTAATTAATCATAAAAACAAAAATACTGATGTGATTTGTATCAGTTCATTTATAAGGCGTGGACACCTGGGTAGCTACTCGTACTTATATTGATGACTAATCTAGGTACCAGTTCCTAAAGTAACCGTGTTTGTACAAAATGGAAATATACTTCAAATATTGTTTAATAGCAACTTGTTGAGTTAATCTTACCGTTGCTTAGCAATTGAACTTTCAAAGTAGTGTATGAAATATTCATGACCAAGCATGTGATGACCTCAACTGTTATTATAACTGTCCGGCCAGTGGCTACAGTGCTTCGTAGACTTTGTTTGACTGTAGTCAGTGTAAATCATTGTCAAAATGCAGTGTGCGTGCCCGAGAACTTCTTGCTTAGTCGTTGTGACGAATGTTGTTCGACTACTTTCGTGTCCTGTGGAACTGATCGGGTACTAGTTTTAGTACGATAAGTACCTACATATAACTATAATTAGTATAGCTATGTTTTTAAATGTAATGTCTCTTTAACCCTACATAAAAAAACCTTTCAGAACAAAGGCACGATTGTCATTTGTCATAAAGGTTGCGAGTTTACCTACTGGTACTGAGGAGCAACAGGCCGCGGACGCGGATTCAATCTTTGCTCGAAAATATTTGTCTGACCTACTGTGAACCGCCTACAGAATATTGTCGCAGTACAAAAATACCATAAGGCTAATATTTAATTTTGTTCCGGGTCTTGATGTCTGCATGTCAGATTTTTGTTTATAAACGCACCCAAGACAAAGAAGGCATGAGGCAGCGGTTTTTTACTAACAATTATTAAATTAATGTTACGTTTATTGGTAAGCATTATATAAATACGAAGCCATTTACAAGTTAGTGTGTTACGCACAGTTGTTGTGGCCTTCACAGGCATTAAAGTATGTATTTATTGTTACTAGTGACGTGATCCTTCGTGCGGGGGCGAAATGAAATTGCGGTGTGTTGTGATTGCGATCTTTTCAGTGATCAACTCACTTTTGAATACTTAAGTGGGTGTCAGAGACATTTAAATATTTGCATTGTAGCCACAGAACTACTTAATAAACTTAAGTTAAAATACTTTAACGCTTATTCGGAGATTTCCAGAAGATAGTTATCCATGTTGCCGAAATTATTACATGCTTGCCCTTGACTTTGAATAACAGGACAAAAAAGGATCTTGAACTGGCTGGATTCTTTGGAAATCGAGTTTTGGAAGGTTCGAATTCGAGAGATACTTTTAGTTTTGAACCTCTGTAACTTAATTCTATCTAGGTACCTATATTTATCTAATAGCATAAAACCGTCAATTTTATTTTCGTCAGCCTATAACTATAGGTACCTAAGCAATATTGTACCTAATCATCAATAATATTTGGACAGATGCAGCAATAAGGACAATTCCAGTTAAATAAGTATGTGTTCACCAACCTTGTTAATGTGTAAGCATTCTTAACTAACTAAGACAAACAAAAGCAAAAAAACCTAATTTACATATTAAATTGTTTATTTTATGTAGGCAATTTATCTGAGGTTTTTTGCTCTATTATTTCGTTCCATTTAGAGAAAAAGATAAAGCCTTATTGGCAGGGAGCACTGTCAGTTTGGAACCGCGCAGCCTTTTACTATGAGCCTGATCAAGGCGATTTATTTAAGAAGATAAACTGACGTCATCTGTATAATCGAACGCCAACTAAAACCAGAAGGTCGCATGCGACCCACTAGCGCTCCACAGGCTCTATTAGTAGGTACTATAGATATATCTATATCGATACTTGTTTATTTAAATCGATACATGGTGGGCAAATAAAATCATAAGCACCTAGTTTTTGATTAATGAAATAACCGTAATTACAAGTTACCAAAAGAGAATCAGTGCCTGTCAATTATTTTACAACCGGTTCCGTTGCCGCCACGGCCTAGTTTAATTAATTCATGAAGGTAATAGTGAAGTAGAGGTTGTTCGTTATGGCTTAGAACCTGAAAACTGATCATTTATTTAGTGTTAGTGTGTGACTAGCTCTTCCTAGTAGGAACAAATTGAAATATAATAATAATTCTATATACAGAATAACGCTAACTGCACGATCTATTGACACCCAGACGATTAACGACCGCACGTGGTTTTTGTGTAGTTAACGGTTAAAGAGTTATTAGTATTAATCAGAACGCGCGAATTTGTAACAAATACATGTTTTGAATTGTGAGAATATTTCCAAATGGAAGACGGAAGGCTTAATTTGGCAAGAGGAGGGGGAGGGGTCCGTGACGTTAGCGGTCGTCGACTCCTGCGCGGGCGTGCGGGCATCGCGCAATATCGATGTTTTACGAGAAATGATGCAGGAAAATCCACAAATCTGAACATCTTAGTTTCCAATGATTCATCTATCTTCTCATTAATATGGATTATTTATTTGAAAATAAACCAAGTAGAGGACAGGGGCGCGTCATAAACTCGTATCGATCACGTAGGTAAACCGCGATTGTCTAGCTAGCATCGTCATGGATTTTCCTAAAACCAATGAAGGCTGTGAAAGTTTAGCAAGTATATGGTCTCCAATTTGTTCTTACTGTTTTTTTTTTACGTTTCCTCTAAAATATACAAGGTATAAATCTTTTTCCAATTTTTCATTCAAATTGGTATCTCTAGATCGGGCGCAAAAGCTACATAGTTTAACTTGGTAGGTACCTAAATTAGAACGACAACATAAAAAGCGTTTCTTGCGAATAGCGACGCTAACGTTTTCCCTTTACGTGTTTAACATAATAGTTGCGTAGCGAAGCTCATCATTATGTGACATTCACGCAAATGATGATAAGTTTGCGTACACAAATAATACGAGACAAACAACGGATAGCGCGGTGCAGCACAGCCTCGCAGGCCACGGCCTTTGCGCAGGATTTCCGGCAGTCTGCACACGAACCCGAATAACCATGTTGAGCTAACAACGCTTCGTTAACTTACTTACGGTTTAATGTAGTTATGTGAGAGCGTTGTACCAAAGAACTCTGGTAACTTACTGGTTATAGCAAGCATATTTGTGTTCATTTTCATGTTTATAATCGTCACTATCCAATGACTCATAGGCTTTTAAAGTTCACATGTAGAGCCAGATTGACGTTTTATAGTTTCCTGCTTGAAGATATAGGAAATGCGTTAAGCAAACCGATCAGTAGCTTCCTCACGTCTATTTCTTCACTTTCACTGTTCACAATCAAGCGTTGGGATCGAAATTACTATTGTGTTCACATCACCTTCCTGTTGTAATAGCATTTGTGATTGCGTTATAAGTTGCAATTATTATCTTCTAGGTCTTAAGTGTTGCCGACTCTCTTAATCAATCAGTTGCTTTTCTTCTCAATCCCAGATTTGATACATAATTTCGATGTTCTTCTGTACATACCTATACAGTCACTTGGCTTGCAAGGAATCTAAGTTGGAATTCGGTCTACCCAATGGTAGGTACCGGTTTTTGTAATAGATAGGTACATGGCGTTCCTTTATTCGCGCTTTTTGTTCGACTGTCCAGAGATTCAAGCCTGTGGATATACCCATGGGGAACCTTGCCAAGGCAAATAGCGTACCCGCATCCACTTTTCTTAAGATATCTCTATCTACGCTCAACTCCTTAGCTTCTCGTTTTACGAGATAGATTCAAAGACCAGAATAATCTTGTCAAAGGAATCCTACATAAGACGATGCTTCGGCTCTAATAGTTTTTGTTTTGGGCCATTCTTCTTAAAAGTCTTTGCTATGTCATAAGTAGTATGATGTTAAATAAAAGCTCTTAAAATGGACCTTTCGGTTGAATTTGTTGCACACGTCGTCATAGAACTCGCACAGAATAATGAAAAGTTAGTTGTTACGGAAACGCACAGGAACAATTAACAACAGTGACATAACTGTTACATACGGTGCTGTAAGACTTGCATTTTAGTTTATCTCTTCCACATGAATTAAAGGAACACAACAAAAAAACTTACTGAACTAGCTCTCAGACTGGTTTGTTTGAACATTTCCTCTCGACATTAAACCTTATGCAGTGATACACAAGTCTCATTTTTTAAATTGAATAAATATCCATAATATAGCTCGAACGTCTCGTCCTGAGTTTTAACACCGTAAAAGGAAATGACCACTTTAGCCTTTTGGCAATGACCTCCTGTTAATCGAAATGCCACAATCTAACTTATTTACTTACATTATTCGATAGCTAGGTTCACTTTGTATTTTAACTTCACATCTTTCTTTTATATAACAAATATGCAAATTAGAAAGCTTGCATCACACGATACTGTCTAATTTATGCTGCTTTGTTTGAACTTTTCTTTAATTTATTGCATTTAAATTATTTATAAGTTGTTGACAAACTTTGTGTGAAATTAAAATATTTTACATTGGCAAAGCTCAAGCTTTACACTACTTAGGGGTTGTTTGACCTCACCTTGCCATATTCGGCGGTTCCAGCCCACTCTCGCCGCCATTGATCTGCCACTTCCATGTCAATGAGTTGGTGTGTGTCGTTTTTCGATAATGCAGCTACACTCGGGAGCTCGGGCTCGTTCGATAGAAGCGCACACGCACGTTGTTGCTGCGCGCCGGCACGAAGCCTACTGCCAGTCACCTCCACTGCCTTCGGCGTGCGAGACGCGGTACAGCCTCAGCCCACAAAATAAATTTAAATATCGCCAATTCGTCATTGCCTTCCGTTGACAAAAACCGTACCTACTTAATGTCAACGCCCACTGTCAGTATAAGGTACCTCTTACGTAGGAAGCGACCCACGCTTTATCGAGAGATAGATACTGCAATATGGAAATGTTTAAACTTTGGTTATCTTTAGAATACAGTAAAACATACATAGATAGATGTCAGAAAGCTTTTTATTGATCATAAATCAATCTTATTTCGTTCAACATCCATAATATTTTTTTATGACGGGTGGGTAGGTATTTCCTAAGTGTATCCTTAGGTAGTCAAACCAGCCTTTAGTATTAACCCATATTTAACCAACTTCAAAAAAAGGAGGAGGTTCTCAATTCGACTGTATTTTTTTTTATGTTTGTTACCTCAGAACTTTCTACTGGGTGAACCGATTTTGATGATTCTTTTTTTATTTGAAAGCTGGTGCTTCCCGTGTGGTCCCATACAAATTTTATTAACATTGCTTGGATGGTTTTTGAGTTAGCTGCAATAATACGTATTTTTTTCCCACTTAATATGTGAATGATATGTTAACTGTTATTTACATAGCAGGTAATGGTATTCGAATATGTGTGGGGGTAAATACCACAACTAAAAAGTGAAAAATAAAAACTTTTTACAAAAAAAAAAATAACCGACTTCAAAAAAAACACTACAAAGTGAAATAAAACTTGAATTTCGGAAGTAGGTGGCAAAAAACCAAAATTTAAAACCAAATACACCGACTTCCGAAATTCAAATTTTCACTTTGTAGTGTTTTTTTTGGAAGTCGGTTGTTTTTTTTTTTTGTAAAAAGTTTTTATTATCAGGTACGGCCCGGATTTTAGAGAAACAGACGCTCGGTATCTTCAGGGTTTACAAGAATACTCAAAATTTTAACCACCGGTCTACCGACAAGTACTTTGCTTTGATAGTTTTTGAGTTAGCTACAAAATACGTATTTTTTTCCCACTTGCTATGTAGATGATATGATAAGTTTCTGTCACTGGTAGCAGATAGTGGTATTCGAATGTGTGTGGGGTAGGTACCACAACTAAAAAGTGAAAAATAAAAACTTTTTCCAAAAAAAAACAACCGACCTCCAAAAAAAACACTACAAAGTGAAAAATAACTTTAATTTCGGAAGTCGGTGGCAAAAAACGAAAATACAAAACACAAGACACCGACTTCCGAAATTAAAGTTATTTTTCACTTTGTAGTGTTTTTTTTGGAGGTCGGTTGTTTTTTTTTGTAAAAAGTTTTTTTTGTATGTAAGTAGGTACATTTGCCTGGATGTATGTTCCAGATTGGCTCCAAACCGCTAAACGGATTTGGATGGGCACACAGATATTTTATAACCTGGATTAAAAGGGCTGGGCAAATTAATTAATTTAAAAAAAACAAAACTTTTTCTAGACCATTTGGTATTTTTTGGGTAAAAATGTAGTTAAAGGCAATGCAATGTCAACAAATTGAGGATCCAGGATAAGTGCGGGGGGGGGGGGGGGGTAAATCAGATAATAGAGACCTTTATTTTAAATCTTTTATATTAAACGTTATTATCTAAATACAACAAGTTCATCATACACACATATTATTATTTTTTTGTAAAATTTATGTTTGTTGGAACTACTACCTAATATATATTTAGTGCCTAGTGAAAATGGCTAGTTATTTATTAAATATTCTTACATTCAATAACTACTACTTACTATGTTTCCTATTATAAAAAAGGACAAACAAGTTGGTATAGAATGTTTTAACATCAGTTTTTATAAATAAAATACCAAATGTTTTAGTGTTATTCATTTCATAAAAAATAAAAGATCAAAAATCAGTAATTAAGTCATGATTTAAATTTAATTGAGAGTATAGATCCACTGCTACCTAACTAAGTCCATATGGATTCTTTAGTTGTTTGTGCTTGCTGTGGACATTGTACTATTAAGGTTTTATAAAATTCTTTAGAAGTAACCAGGGGGCCTACCACCAGCTCATAAAGCAGTATTATTTTGATATTACTTCAGTGTGGGAAAGAGATGAAGCTCTACAGGATGTATAAGCTCCATCTCTTTTTCCCACTGAAGTAATATTAAAATAATACTGCTTTATGAGCTGGTGGTATGCCCCCTGAATAACTTTGATGATTCGTTCTTGTCGCCAGACATATATTAGGATAAGGGCAAGAGAGTGAATGATGATAATAATTACTTAACTTGCCAGGAGTTTAATTTCAGAATTAATTCTAAGTTGACTAACATACAAATCTAATAAATTATTATCACATTTTCTTAATTCTAAAATGTCAAGAAAGGCATCACTTTTGAACTTGTTTCTCATGTTCACACATCTTCGGTACTTGGCAACCAAAACATCGTGCTTTTGGCTTGTCATACAAAAATTATAAAAGATTTTTTGCTCAGTATTATAACTTTTGTTGATACCATTTTTGAAATATCTATAGAATAGTTGTTCTTCATAGTTGCACATATTTTCAACTTCTGTCCATTGTGTGGTAGTCAATCCAAACAGCAAACCAATTTGAGGTCCTTTGACTGCACATGTTACTTGTCCTGATCTATCACTTATTCTTATAGTAGCACATGATGTTACTTTTCCTTTGTAGTTACTAATCTTGACCGACTCCAGGTAGTATTCTGTCAGCAATCCCCATCCCTTTGTGTTAAGTTTAAGCTGTCGTGTCTCAGTAAGTTTTAAAGAAACAATAGAGTTGTAAAAATTATCGTCAACTTGTTTCTGATTCATGGGAAATCTTGCTGTTTATTTATTGGAACAAGTAAAGTGAGTAACTGTGAGTAGCCAGTAGTAGGTACTTACTGAATAATTAGTGAATTCACTTGCAGTGCTGCAATACTTTGTGTTTCTGCTTTAGCCACTTGTAATGTTAAGCTGGTTGTTTGAACAACACATCTCAATCTCAACCAAAAGATATTGTCTTTTATTCAAAATCTAAATACATTTCAAAAACTTTCAAATTCGAACGAGTCTAGCACGAGCATGACATGTATGACAATACGCGGTCGGCGTAGTGTCACTGTCATCATGTCCGCTTTCCGAATTGGAACATAATCGGTCATAGCGCTGACATCACTAATTCGCGTTCCGATTTAGATATCACGATTATGACAGCAGAGGGCTGTCAACAATGGGGATAAAAACCGCCAATTGCTCACTTCAGATGGCGCTGATGTCCAGCGTCTTATAATTTGACAGCTGGCCATACATTTTTTTTAACAAGCGACTTCTTTTACTCATAATTAATTACTGAGTCCAGTTGCGCAGCTGTTTACTGCAAAAATACGGGAACCCATGTATTTGCCAAAGATGTTATAAGAAGAAAACTGGGAGTAAGCTCTGAAAAAAATAGAATCCAATATTTCGTCGAGACGATGTGCCTTTAAGCCTTTTATGGGAGAAAGTGGTTTATGGTAGAGTTAGGTCCTATATCATGTCACAGTTAGAATCATCGATATTTTAAAATCATTTCATCATGCAATGACAACAACAAAATCATCAATGCTTTAAAATCATTTCATGAATGAATGCGAACTTCGGTGATTCGGATGCTACGTTGCGAGGCTGCGTGATCGGCGATACATAAGTCACAGAATTCATAGTTTCGATAAAATGCCCGGTGCTGCGCGCACGTCCACGTCACTGCAACAATGCTATCACTTGCGTTGTTTAAGCGCGGCAAGTGTATTTATCTAGTATTTTGTGTATCGTAAATCATTGTTTTGATTAGACGAGGACTACCACACTTATACAAAAAGCTTGAAGTTAAGATTGGAATATTATGTAGGCACTTGTAAGGAAGGTCCGTATTTACGCGATCAAGTTTTTACACCAGGTATTTACTTGCAAGAACGCCAGATTGCCATGAAATACGAAAAAAAATCAGCAAATATTATAATGATAATTTCATAAAGCTTGCGAAAAGATCACTGATGTTCACTTTTGGCGTAACTCGGAATGCGGCCAGAAGACAGTCCTACCTAGGCCGCATTCCGAGTTACGCTAAAAGTGAAAATATCGCGAATCCGACCAAAGTCCAAAGTCACAATTATTACTCAATAACCCTTATATTTTGTGACTATTAAATTTGGTCGGATTCGCGATTTTATCACTTTTAGCGTAACTCGGAATGCGGCCTGTGTGACAGACGAACGAAGTAGTGTTGCCAACCCGTACGATAATTATGGGGGCGTATGATAATTTGGCCTGTGGTACGATGTACGATAATGAATGTCTAACGTACGGTAATTTTGTGATTTACTGAATCTTTTTTGTGATTTGCTGAATTGTCAAGTGTGTCAATAACAACAAGTAAGTATCTCTATCGTTCTTCGTCTCTTTAGTTTTTCATTTAATTTTACAGTGAAAACACAAAAATTTCAACTAAAAACTATGAATAAGCATGTTTAAGGTTTGTGCTGAGCTAGCACCACTACTGGTGAAACTTGCTTCCCCTTTGACTCTAGTATAAAATTATCCATCTTTTGATAGCAATTTGTTATTTAATTTGAATTTAGGGTTTTTATTTTTGATTTTTCTTTTGTACAGACGCCAGCACATCAAGCTACCCGAAACTGTCAAATTTTCCCAATCAACTTTGAACCTTAGACATCAGCGATATAGTTGAAAATCTATTTAATAAATTTGACTTGTAGTAGCTTGATGTGCTGCCCTCTGTACGATAATTTTGTCCAAAATACGATAATTTTGACATGGGAACTCGATAATTTGAACTTTTGGAGTTGGCAACACTGGAACGAAGTGACATTTCTGAATTGACATTTTAGGGTTATTTTGGACGTATTTTTGTGATCGTATTGTGCTTATTTAGAGCTTATGTAATTTAAATACGCTCAGTATAATTATTAAACTATACGAGATTTCACTCAATCGGATTCAATGAGAATCGGCTGGATTCAGAAAGTAGTAAACAAATGGCCCGGGAAAAACACCCTTGGGATGTATAGGTTTCTTCCCATGTTTTTCGTACTTGGAGCCGCTTTAGAGTTTTCTATGATCAACTGGAAAGTCGGAGAAGTAAACTTTTACAGCAGTTTTAAGAGGCGGCAAGCTCACGATATAGTTGAAGAAAAGATAAAGAAATACGCAGCAGCTTAAGATGCCAGCCGGAGTGACTTGGGGTCAATATATAGCATTTTCATCGGCGGCTATGCTGTCTATGTTCGCAGGATCGCAAATTGTGCATCAGTACTACAAACCTTTACGAGATTTAAATGAATACATTAACAGGGAACTCAAGAGTCTACCAGATAATGTACAAGTTAAAATTAGGCAAGAATTGCAAGATGAAGGTGTGTTAAGTAAAAGTTAGAATCAATCATTGTAGTGTGTTAACTTTCGATGTGTGGATATGATCATTATGTAAATAAATTTGTTATTTAAAAAGAATTAATAAACCTTTAATTACCATAACCAATATTCTGCTAACATATTTAATCATTTTATATTATTTTTGCAATTAACATGGAAAGTGATCCTTTTGCCATTTACTATAATTCCAATTTAAGATTATAATCCTTATTTAGAAATATCTTCTCTGCTTAACCGAAGAAATGTCTTGAAGAAATGTCTTTCTCAGGTCCTTGTAAAAAAAAATTTAATGGACTCATGTCTCAGATGTGTATAATCTTACTGGAAACTGGTTGTGCCACCTCATACAAAACTGTTACACATTATGTAGGCACATTAGTATTAGTATGTAAGGTCGAAGTGGAGGTGCTTGGGGGAGGCCTATGTTCAGCAGTGGACGTCTTTCGGCTGAAATGATGATGATGATCGTAGCAGGTCGCATTGTTGTTTCGGCTTACCCCCATGGAAAGAAGGTCTGAGTTTATGTTATTATTTTTGACTTCTGCAGTCTGCCCTAACACAGGAATGTGTAACTTAAATCAACCCATAGACACAAATAAAACAATAATTATTATTTGTAAAATGTATTATAGCTAGCTATAAATTTTGGCTCCACTCTTATAATAATATTTACAATAGGTAGGTACATTAATTTTAACAATAAACTTTATATTCAATAAATTATCTTAAAATGTTATAACTACAATAAAATAGGCACTTATAAAAGTCATTTTATAGAAATTAGATTAACAACTTAGTTATCTTACAAACAAAATATTATACATAGTTACTAACAACTTTGTTACAAACAAAATATTACAAATAATAAGTAATAATGAAAAATCATCTTGGTCTCAGTTTATTGAGTATTGTTAATAACATGATGCACTATTTTTGTCACATTACATATTAATTGATATAGTTTTACATCATGTAGATTGACTACAGTATTCTTGTTTCCATCCCATAACCAACAATATTAAACATTTAACTCTGAATCTTAAAATTAGATAAAACACATTTCTGTCATCTCTTTTTACAGTTAGTTTTGTATGGCGTATAAAGAAACTATACACCCAAAGCATCAAATGCAGTCTTTTAAAATGTAAAATATTGTACAACATTAGGTCATCTTGCTGAATTTGATATAGTTCGTCGAATCCAATCGACATGAGAACTAATGGAGTCGTATATGCGAGGTCTTCCTAATCCTATTTTTGTACAAGCAATGCGCCAACCACTGACTCCTTCCAGTGACCATTGCTTTGTTTTATCGTTGAAGCACATCATTGAACTGCCTGCATATTCCTCTTCCTGCAAAAAATTAAGAGTTCTTATTATAGAGGCCTTCATTGCTTACATGAGTAACTGATTCATATTTCTCTAGATACTTACGTCACAGTCATCCTGGTCATACAAAGGTTCGGCGCATATTCCATTCACAGTGGCAATGCTGACATTCTCGCACGTATTCATGGGACTGATCACCACGTGAACCCTTTGCAGTTGGTCTTTATTTCTGGTCCAACCGAGGGTGTTGCAGACGTTTGGAGTCGCTTGTTCTGCGCCGTTTTCAGGTAGACATATAGGTCTCACGAAGTCCGTCGTCTCTACCGGTTCCTCCAGACGTACTAGCGCGAGCATACTGCCCTCTACCGGAGAACGGACCATGCCAACTATTCGCCTTTCCTGCTGCCAAGGTGTCGTGCTTTGTATACGCACTGTGCCAAACCTAGCAGTCCATTCAGCTTTTGGTTGTCCCTGTAACCATGCGGTAATAGTTAGTTAAATTTTTTACCTTTCTGCTAACCAGAAAGGGACTCAAGAACTATGGGAGAAAGATAGTTTTTTATTCGTATTATCAGGGGACTAAAGGTAGGGACACTTACTTGGAAGCAGGAGGCAGTAGTGACGAGCCAAGAGGGGTGTATGAGCGCGGCGTCGCAGGCGTGCACGTGCGTTCGCAGAAGCGCGGCGTGCCACGGCCAGTCGCCCGGCCGTGCCGAGCGGGGCAGGCCCTCCACGCCCGCCGCCGCACTGCCGCCGCGAGCCGATGTCACTCCACATTCTGGATCGTTACAATATTATAAGCAGGGAGGTAAAGTCTGCTTTACACAACGTAGTTCGACATTGGTAAGCATGTAGGAACCACCGATCTATGGTGGAAAAAAACACGGCTGACGTTTTACATAAGTAAATCAAAACTCACCTAAATGGTCACAAATGACTCGTATCACTTTTCGTTCAGGACATTCACTTTTAAGGAATGATATTTCTGCGGCAAATGGGTCCACTATTTCGACATATTGTGGTTTTTCTTTCTTTTGATCAGTCTTTTCGTCCTGGTCCACGTCTTCTGCATCGGGAACTACTTCTGCACTAAATGAAGCCCTGTAATAAAGGTAATTGATCTATTATTATAATTATATAAACACACATACCTACATACAGGTAAGTAGGTACCCTAGTTAAACGAAAGTAATTAAATGAATTTATTCTTGTTTTATCTTTATATCAAGGTCTTCTGAGCTAGTATTTGAACACCTACGCATAGATCTTTACGACTCTGTAAAAAAATAACAATACAGTGATTGTGTTATTACTACTTCTATCCACAATGCTTTGTATGTATGAATATAGACAAATACTAATTAGGTAGGTACACCTCCGTAACGTGTCATTGGATAGATTTTTTATTAGCGATTTGATGGAATGCGAGAGTCCGAAACGCATGAATGGATTGGAACTTGGGACGGTATACGTACAAGTCTCTTGAATTTTGACTATAATATAAAATAAAGGTGAGTACTAACTTGAAGGTGAGCGCTTTACACAGCGAGGCGGCGACACTGGTGAGCGCACGTTTGTCGTGCTCATAGGGTGCCGCGCAGATTTTGCCGTCGCGTCCCCCCTCCGCCCATACCGCGTACCCGCTGCGGCTACGAATTGCCCCCAGGGTTGACTCACTGTTCTCTCTTCGCCAGGATGACAGGGAGCGAGCAATCCAAACTGTGATTGAAAACACATGCGTTCACAATAACACATCTCCTGATACTTTTTGTTCCAAATCAATACTTAGATTAGTCTTGACTAAAGAACTTAGGTATCAAAAAAGTTAAAAATAAACAACGCCTTTATCTGTAGGTATAGGTACGTATCAACGATAGTACCTTGTGGTACTCCTTTAATTTCGGGGCAAACATATTTGTTTTCATAACATGGTTTTCGAAATAAATGTGTATCAATATAGGCCCAACAATAGTGCCTTGTGGTACTCCAATTTCGTGGCAAACATTAATTTCTTCTTAGCATGGTTTTCGTAATAAATATGTAGGTATCAATATAGGCCCAATGACAGCGCCTTGTGGTAGTACTTCAATTTCGTGGCAAATATGATTTAATCCCGTATATATGGTTTTCGAATTAGGTATATATGTATCAATATAGGCCCAACGACAGTGCCTTGTGGTACTCCAATTTCGAAGCAAACATTTTTTCTGAACATGATTTCATAATAAATATGTATCAATATAGGACCAACGACAGTGCCTAGAAGTTACTCCTGCATATTCATAACAATTACCTATTCAAAATCAAAATCAAAATATTTTATTTCACATAAACCTACAAGGGCACTTATGAAACGTCAGAAGCTAGGTGCACGATTCCAATTGGTCGTTTCCTATGGAGAAGAGCCGGCAAGAAACTCCACGGTTACTCTTTTAAAAATTGTTCCGTTATTAATTTTATATTTTCGAACCATTTCCGATGTTATTTTCTTTAAAAAAAAAAAAAACACTTGGTAATCATTTTGGAACAACTTACGGCATCCAGCTTCATCGCTACCATCAGGACAGTCGGGAGTGCCATCACATCGCAGATGAGGGGGCAAACAGCGTGTGTGCAATGCGCAGCGTAAACCTCCTGCGCCCGCTGCAGAACAGTGCGCGCAGCTGCGCTCGTCTTCTGCTCCTGCGCAGTCGGGGATTCCATCGCACTCTCGACGAGATAGGGCGAGCCTTTGCAGGCCGTTAGAGCATCCTGTAGAAGAAACATAAAATAAACTAATGTAAATTCGGTACAATCTCCCATAATAATGACTTCGGAAAATCGGGATCCATGGTGAGGCATGCTTTGCAATAGTTGCATTTATTAACTTACAATATGCAATACACGCGCGATCAAATTGTAAGGAGCAACTATAATTCATTAAAAAAAAATTACGTTCATAACTCTCATAGTGAAAGTAATTTCTGTAAGTTCGTCCAGGTATTTTGTTTAGTATATTAAAAAACTCTAAAGCATACCTGGTTCAGGAGCACAGGACCCTGTGCCGAAGTAGTCCGGGAATCGTGCACAGTCAAAGTGTGGCCGCAACCGGTCGGGCAGACGCGCCCCGCAGCCCGCGTGGAAGGCTCTGCAGTAGGCACGACACGGCCGGACTAGACGGTTCTCTGAACAACGTGGCTGGAGCATTTGGCACACGAAATCCTGGAACATAAGAAGATATAGTGAACTACCTTTCCTCTAAAATTCAAAATTATGTACGTCATGGTATGGCTGTCATCTGTAATGAGGTTGGTAGTGTATATGTAGTAGGCAAATAAGTGTCCATGTTATTTAGCAGCACCATTTAACCTTACACGTGACTTGATACAGTATTAAACCTAATTCCACGAAGTTAGACCTCAAGGTTGCGGTTTGGCCTATAACTATGAGGTTTCCAAAATGTCCTAAGTAGGTATCATAGTTTCGGACAGCAATATTTAACAAGGCTTTATAATGCAATTGTAATCAATAGGTTCCAAGCATTCGTCTTATTTCATGCACTGTTGTGATAACAAATCTAAATTTATACCGTAGCGACGAACTAAGTATCTTATTGAGTCGGGTTGATATTCGTGCGTAAGCCCCGATATTAATAACTTTTTTAATAGCGATAAAAAGAGGCAGAGGAATGCCTAATTTTCTTTAAATTACCTGAGCAAGATGCGAACATTCAGCATCAAGGAGTTCTCTGAAAGCCACGAGGTCTTTCATCAGCCCGTCTTTCGAGGTGTGTCCCACTAGGTTCGGGTATGAGGTGCTGTTGTACGGCAAGCTGGAGCATAACGACAATGTCACTGGGGAGCACTCCCTGACCTCCTCCACCGCGTCAGGGGTCACTGCTTCGGTGGTAGGAGTCTCGATTGGTGTCGTATCTGACTCTTTCAACTGTAACGACGATATTACTGAGCTCTCCTGTAACAAAATTAACAACAATTAAAGCTAGTAGGTACCTTTAGGCGTAGTCACTTAAATTAACCGTAGCTCGTAATTAGTAGGTAATTACACAGAAAATTATGTATATCGCTCGATTAGCTTCAGGAAGTATTGAATCAATAACCATGACATACCACTTCCATATCTTCTTCCTTTGTTACTTTGTCAAAATCATTCAATCGTCAATTCCTGTCTTAAAAATATGGACATCCTTGTGAGTCGCCCGCTCTAGCTTCTCGGTACCCTACCTTCCTTCCTGTATATCCTCCACTAGTTCGAAGAATCTCGACCAACGGAAAAAGCCTAGATTGTTAATTAAAATGAATTCATTACGTAACAATCTTTTCAGAATGCAGGTCTGTGCTCTCAAAACCTTGACGGTTGAAAACAGTAGCTGTTTTTTCCATTCTATTAATTTAGCATATTATATTATCATCTAAATAAGTATTGATTTCGTGATATTTAATTTAATCTGAGGAGAATTATTTTATTCAATGTCAACCCATGCACATTGGTGATCGTAAACTACTATTCATTATGCCATTTTAACGATGCTATATACACTTATGTATAATGAATGGTAGTGGTTGGGTGGTATGTAGTGGTTGTCTATTTAATTGGGAAGTTGAGGCGTTAAGATGAAAGGGAATAGAATGAAATGTATCTTCGAAGGCTCTGGTTTAATAATTTAATTGCCGCTCGATTGATCGATCTGCGAGGTTACACTGCGCTTACCGAGGTCACTCCGCGGCTAGGTGACATTTCTATAAGTAGGTACATATAATAAAATAGTAACGAAGTCAAAACTGTACATTGTATATTTTTGAAAAAAAGTAAGTAATTGCTACGAGGTGTTCCCAACGAGTGTGATGCTGAAGATAAAGTTTTTAGAATTTTTGCCTGTTTGTCTGGATCTGTTTTTTCTGTTCTGTGGTCAAGATCTATATTCCGGATTGGCGTAAAAACGGCTGAACGGATGTCTATGAAATTTGGCATACAGATAGTTTATTTATAACCTGGATCAACACATAGAGTACTTCTAATAATAGCCTTCTCCCGGTAGTACGTTCCCGTGGGATATTTTCCGACATCCACGCGGGAGAAACCGCATGCAAAAGCTAATAGTCTTTAAAATAAACATCGAAACAGCGCCGTAACCACTTACCTCGGAAAATATTTTTAACCGTAGGTGTGTTTGGGTCACGGTGGTTAACTACCTATGCGTTGTCAACATATAAACTTCAACTACCGCATACCTACCTAATCAAGGCTTTCAATCTTACGAAAATATATTAAAGTTCATTGTTCTTCGCAAACAATATACAAACGAATCAGATAGTTATGTTAATTCGACGGGGTGACTGCCCCACTGCAATGCATTTCAAGAGCAATAAAAGAAGAATTAACATTAGTTAACATTCGCATGAAACAATAATAGGCAAATCTACCTAAAATGAAACTTAATTCTAATAAAACTGCGTACCGTGTAATTAGCATCATGTACGAATGAAAATTTGTAATTTGATTGCACTTTGTTTAATGTAGGTACCAAAACAGGATTAAGCAACAAAAAATACCTACATAGCTGCAACTAAAGAAAAAGGAGAATATGAATCTGTGCAAATAAAGATCACCTAACCGTAGAGACAGCAATGTTTCATAATGAGTTGCTTGCCTTGCTATTTAGCGCTGAAATCTAGCTCGCCATGAGGAATTTTAGATGCTCACATTATTTTCTCATTAATAATGTTCAATGAAATGCTAAATGAACGAAAAGCAAGGTTTACATTTACATCGCCTGTTTTGTTTGATTATAAGACCGTGGAAAGGGGTTTGTTTGACTTGACGGTTACTTGTTAAAAAGGATTTAACCAATGGAAAGACGAACACGTGTAAAAGTAAAACAAAAAGAAGAGGAATTGGTTACAATTTTACTGGTCAGGACAGTCAATATTTGTTTTCATACGGTACATAATATGTAACAAACGTTAACCGTTTGGAACCTATTCAGAGCAAAAAGAGCGTAAAGATAAGGTGGAGAGGTGGTTATAAGGTGCTAATTGAACCGCTTACCTCAATATGTAGTGTCTCCGGCAACGTGGTTATCTTGCTCAGGAAGGCTGTGGGCACGGCCAGCTCGCGCGCCAATACAGCTGTCACCTCTGGGGTGCTCACCGCGGTGAAAATCGGCTCGAACGACACCTCGAAGTGGACGCGAATGCCTTGCGTAGAACTGAAATTTATATTTTGATTTAATAGTTAGCCTAGCCTAGCCTAGTTATTTAATGGGCAGACAGAAAAGTCACCGGTGCGGAGCAGAGCGGTCGCCGACCCCCGTTTATCCGTCAGATTGACACCGAGCAATCTTATCTGGATTAAGGCCTATATAGGTCCAGTAAAAAAAGACTGTCGTGCTCATTAACATGGCTTTACTAAATATACTACCTACTTAGACAAAGCATTTCATGTACCTAATGTAGCCATCATTAACTTCAGTTTTCTCTCCCTTTATCTTTTCCACTTTGCTTTTCTTATGGTTTTCTGTTTCGATTGTCTCAAGAGCTGATGAGATAATGTCTTTAGAGAGTTGTATGAGAAACTAGTCAGTCACGTCGCCTCTACTTTGCCGAACTTCTGAATTGAGTTTGTGTTAAAGTTTCCAAACACTTGAAGGATCTCTAACTACGAGTTTGCTTCAGGCGGACTCAGAATAGACAAAATAACAGATTCACAATCTGCCATTTTGTCTATATATTCTTCCGTCGACAAAACCCGTTTCTAAGGTGGTCATGCTCCACGTGCTGGGATCTAGACATTCTAGGTTCTATACCATTTTGTTTATCTCATTAGGTTAATTACCTCATTAAAATAGTTAAGCATACCTAGAGGCATTTTAATAAGGTAAGTTTTAGGTAGGTATTTTTCCCTATTTGTGGCTTTACAAGGTTTTTGTTTACGGTTGTTATGTTAATGCTAACGCTTAAATATTCATTGCGTAACAGTTACGGTCAGTAAATAACAATTATATGCTAGAAAAGCATTAACAAGAGCAACAGAAGTGGAAGTCACGTAAGATATAATAAAATTTAAAAAAAACTAGGACAACTATTGGCACAGCAAATCTGTTTTAGTACTTCCGCCAGCTAAATCTTAGTGGGAATGAGGATTTCTTATATGTCTGAATACCATTTCAACAGCTTCAAGTTCTCAGGGATGTGCTTATCGAAGCTGCGTAAGTTTGTGAAACCGTTTTTACAATTAAAAACTTAATCAAGTCATTACTTCACATCTTATGATTCATTTTTATGACTGGAGTCATGTGTATGTGCCTATTGTAAAAGGAAATTAAAACAACTAGGTTATCACCGTCAATCTAATCCGGGTAGGTAAGTGGGCAGGATTTCCAGCAGTGAAAAGATTCACGGCTACCATTGTAACATTACAATTTTCCGATTTGAATTCAGCTCGCAAAAAGAAAGGGCCGGAACATAAAACATCGGGAACAACCTTCAATGTGGATTACCTACATAGTACAGACAACGTGCGCCGCGTAGAAAGTACCAATCTACTAACGAAGCTCTAAAACAAAGCACGTATAGAACTTTCTTGTGTCAAATACATAGTAATGTAGCGATATGATATCGTATGACACTTTATTTAAAAGTATGACGACGTTTTATATAGTAAATAAAAAGTAAAAGTTGTTTTATATAAAAATGGTCTCGATTTCTACGACAGCTAATATCTATGTATATAGCGATACTTTGTGAGACTAATGTATAAAAACTAAATTCCTATAAAGTTGTCAAGCTTGTGTCTCTATGCCAATGCCACCGGTAAAATATGAAATGGGCACAAAAACAAATAAGCTTAAAATCAAATACCTAATTGAACACGTTGAACACTCTACAACCAAGAATTTTCAATATACTTTAGATATAAAGGTTATTTATCAAAGTCATAATGTAGCCGTCAGTCGTCAGTTCGTCAAATTAACTGATTGTATAACCATCATCATCATAAGGCACAACTTGAAATTGTAGCGTTTTACTAAAACATGGCATGCGCAGGCGCACGCTCCATTACAGACCTCGGGAGATTTCGAGAAAGTGTACTTTCTCCATCCATTGGTAAAGACATTACTAGTCAGCACCCATCCCATTAGCATAATATTAATTTACATGTTAATAAAATCTTCGAAATCATTTTAGCCTGGTTAAAGAAGTAGGAGTTTTTTAGCTTGATAGGATTTTGTGTTTGACCGTGATTCAAGTTGGCACTGAACAGGTTTTAAATGAAGTGTTTTCGAAAAGCAAAGATTTAAAAGAGGTCACTCGTCTGTTCGTCACCGTCAATGTTTACTGGCACTGTACTTAATTAATTATTAAGTATGTGGTTTGAACTTATTAATGTCTCAGAGAGCTTTGTTTTTTAATAGTCGTTCGACAAGAAGAAGACTCGGATCCAAGATAAAAACTTAGATATTAATCAATGAGTTTCAACAAAGCGAGGCTGCAATTAAAAGCTAACTAATTGTGATGCGTGTATCGTTTCTTAATAATTAAATTGCTTTGTTATTTCTGACCATTTCGTTTTTAATAACTTTTTCTTTTTATTACGACTCTTTTATGATATTGTTATGTCTTGCTAGACTTCTGACTTCCGGATGACCAACAGTAGGTAAATAGGTTAGGTATACCTACTTATATTTTTTTAAAGGTATCTATTACATAATCTACTGTATCGGGCCCTTTCCCTTCGACAGTATTCTTTCCCTAAATACATAAATTCAACATTTTAGTTACATAAGCCTAAAAACTTGCTTACTTAAACCGTTTATAAGTACCTATATATTTATTCTTAATCATTTCAGTCATCGATCATTTGATGCCGGAACCAAGCAGTGAGACGTGTCGTGCGTGACTTATTTAAAACGGCACACAATAGTAATCTTACCTGTCCAAAGCTAATATGTCTGCAGAAACAAAACAGGATTTCAATTCAGAGTTTAAATATAAATTGAATAGCGCCTGCTGCAGTTCATTTTCACGTGTCCGGTTGGCTCTGGACTCAAGGTCGTTGACCTTCTCGCCCTCTCCGTCGCCGGCTCCCCACGAGGTAACGACGAACGAGCCCCGGAACGTTTGCCGGTTAAGGGGATCTCCGAACAGGTACATGTCTGTAAATACAACATTATTACTTAGAAAACTGAGATCCGATTTAAGGGTTTTAAAAACACGACGTTTTTTTTTACGCGCCGTCGACGCGCTTGTGTCATGTTGTCCATGGAGTAAGTTTAAGTAGGTGCTGTTTGGCCGTGTCTTTATACTATGGCCGTGTTCTGCTGGATCAATTTACGGTACCCATGTATAGGCAAGTATTTGGGCAGAACTCTTGCGTTTTCGTTTTTTCGTGCCAAATACTTGGTTTTTTCAAATTAGTATTTACTGTTGGATTCATTCGAGCATTTGGCAGAACTACGAACTTCATAAACTGATAGATGGGCAGCCAAGATTTCTGATTAAAAAAAAAGGTACTTAAACAAATCGTTGGTAACATTTAATCACTTGCGATATAGTAACCTGTGATCACTTGCGACCAGACGACCACGTGGTCTAATGGTCGCAAGCGCTACTGCTGAGCATGAGGTCTTGGGTTCGATTCCCAGGTCGGGCAAAGTTTTATTAGGATTTTCTATCAGAAATTTCTCAGTAGCAGCCTGGAGTCTGGATTTGTGCCCGTTTGATGGCAATAGGCTCGCCCCTATTACATGGGACTTAAACATAACTGGTGACCCTTCGGGGAAACACGGAGTGACTACTGGAAGGAACTCTCCACGACTGGTGGAGAATATTCAGAGAGTTAGATTTCCATACCCTTGTGTTCACAAAAAGGTTTAACATCGTCGAAGAATATAAGTCCCTGACCGTGTGACCACCCCATCTGATATTCATGTCTATGTATATATCGACGACCCCCACGTATACTATCGGAATTACAAAAAAGCCATTTTCGTTTTATTGCACTAATAGCAAGTAGAGATAAAGATGTATGATTTTATATAAAAATTATGTACTAATTTTATACCCTCAATTGTTTTTCAATTGAACAAAATCGAAATTGGCATATTCGGTAAAAAAGTAACCAGCAGTAACCAAGTAAACTATCGAATGTGTAATATTAGAAAAAGTATAATAACTATCAAAAACTATAGTAGACAGTATAAAACGGTAAAATTTTCCACTTTAGGTACATTGGTAATATAAAATTTTCGAATTTCATGTTCGACAAAAATCTAAATCTAAACTTAGAATCGCTCTCCTGTAAAGTAGAGGTTTTGCAGTTTCGATACTTTACGTGGTGGCCGTCGATATTATACACCATAATCATTCCTAACAACGGCTATATAATGAGAAGACTCTCGACACCACTGTCATGCCATGACCGATTGACGGAGGCAAAGGACTTCCTTTGCCTCCGTCAATCGGTCATGGCATCAGGTTGTCTATTCGTTCCGAGAGGTACACAACCATGAAAGATTAACGATAACATGATACAGACACATGATTATATAATTTTCAATAACACCTAATTGATACCGATATAACAAAGTTTTGGAGTAACATTCACAAGTCACGAAACCCGCGGAAGTACAATCTCTTTTCTTTATCGATCACTCTCAGATTTTAATTGAGGTGATCAAGCTTTATTTTCGTGACTTCAGTCAATATAACATAAGCTTTTTATGTGGCTGCTGTACATAAAAGTTTTCCTATATAATATATTAACTTTCAAATCGCTTGATCGATTCGATTGCAAACTGGGCCTAATTAGAAGCAAATTAGATATTCGCCTTCAAGATAAAGATCATTTAATATGCCAGCATAGTTAATAGCATGAGCCTGTTGTAAGGAGTACACTTGTCTCCGCGGCGGGCTGCGCAAGGCCACACAGCTTACTGGCCTTTGCTCGGGCGGTGACGGGCAAATGTCGCTCAGTTTACGCCTCTACTGGAACTATGAATACCCACTGTTTACTAACAAAAGAATCTAAATCAGATGATAGTTACACTGGTCGACAGCAAAGCGGAATAGAATTACGAAACTGCTAGTTGTTTGCGGCGAATCGATTACTGTTTGATATCGATTGGATTGAACTGCACTCAATGAATATTTTCGCTCCATTTTAAAATATTATGAAACGTTCTCGTTTCCGCATGTTTTATTTATACTAAACTAAAAATGTCCGAAATCATGACTGGTAGATAATGTGCACCAATGGCTTTAGGCTACACTTCATCTAAGATGTTTTGCAACACGGTCCTTTAGGTCAGACGTTGAGTAATGTTACCATTTATGGTTGTAACGTGTAGACCTAAAATTACTCGGAATTTCTGACAAAATTGTTGCACCATTCGCTTAAATTCATCCATGGCTAATTTCAGTTATTTTAAATTGAATAACTGCACAATTGCAGCAGGTGTTTTATGTTGCGTGGTGCATATTAGCGTGTGTAGGAACCCCATCTTATCGCTCAAGTTTTTATACTTAATTGGTATGCAAAGGAAAGAGTGTGAATTTACAAACGCACCTTTCGAAATCATGTTGGCAAAAACTTGAGCTTATAAACATAAATATTTACCTAGATTGCAACAGCAAACACTTGCCACAGAGAATGTCTTGATCGATAGAGCAACTTTATCTTTAGTTAGTCTAGGCTAGACAGTCTAGCAGATAATACAGGGTGGCAGGGACATCGACGCGAAAACTGTAACCATGGATTCAGTACATGATTCTGAAACCCCCTGCGCTGAAATCAGCAATTTCATAGAAAAGTGCAATAGCTACGCGGTCAAAATGTATGCAACGGCAGATATTTTTAGGGTTCCGTAGTAAACAAGGAACCCTTATAGTTTCGTCATGTCCGTCTGTCTGTCTGTCTGTCTGTCCGCGGTCTAGCTCCGAGACCCTTAGTACTAGAAAGCTGTAATTTGGCATAGGTATACATATTAATTACGCCGAAAAAGTGGTAAAACAAAATTATGAAAAACATTTTTTTTTAGGGTACCTCTCATACACGTAAAGTGGTGATGTTTATTTTTTTACCCCATGGCGAGGGGTATCATTGGAAAGGTCCTTTAAAAATATTGTGAGTTTGTGAAAACCATTTTTGGATTCAGGGATTCGTTTGCGAAATATTAAGCTTTAAAGTGCTGATTTTTGTTAGAGTCAAGTGCCCCCCCCCCTGCCGGCTAAATGGTTAGTTTTGGGTGTATGAAAAAAATCACAACAGTAGTTTATATAACGAAATTAAAAGAAAAACTATCACAGCTAAGTAGGCTCTACAGGTTAACGAGTAATAATTGACCAACTTAACTTTGCAGTTGCAAAAACATGTTTTCCCATACATTCCGTATGGGAGAACATATTTTTCAACTACAAAGTTAAGTTTGTTTTTGGGATAAATTCATCCCAACTACGGAACCCTTCATTGTGCGTGGTCCGACACGCACTTGGCCGGTTTTTAAAAAAAAATAATCAACGAAAAATTTCAACGTAGGGGTTTCAGAATCATGTACTGAATCCATGCTAACAGTTTTCGCGTCGATGTCCCTGCCACCCTATATACGTAGGTATGTCATAAGTAGAAAAGCAAAAAACTGTTTCTCTAAGTGTCATTTAGGATCTTGGAATTCGAGGTTTAAGTACATGACCAGATCAACTTGCACCCTTATGAACGTAATATCACTGGGTCACTGCTCACAGTCATCGTGTTCATATAATGATACGTACGTCCGAGGTACACTGCTACTGCAGCAAGCAGCAGCAACACGAGTAGCGACGCGAGCGCAGCGCAGCAGCCGCGGCAGGGCCGGCTCAGCTTGCGCCGCGTGAATCTAATGTCGCTGCTCACTGACATCGTCGACTCCGGCGCACGGTGCCGCACACATCGCTGATTGCCGTTCCGGGTCCACCCGTATTCCAGCTGGTCAACAAAAAAAAACATTACTCAAGGCAAAAGTAAACAAATCTGTCGGTTCTTTTCATCTATTTTTTACCTACAAGTCTACGGAGGGACGGTAAATTCCGGGAAATACTGCTTCATGTGAAAGCGTGATATAACGACACATCAAGATAACTACAACGACCACTATAGTAACACATAATGTGTATAATTAACCCTACCTGCGTAATGTCTTACTACCTATGTGCATACCGCGTAGAAACACAAAAGAACAATTTACAGTCTTAGGTAATTTGTCACATAAGTTACGATCTACTTATGAAACGAAAGTATATGGATATTACTGAAGCGAATACATATAAATTCCTTTGCAATGACCATACTAAATTAGCAAGGTTTGAGCAAGCTAATTCTTCATCAGAGATTTCAAGCAATATCGTTAGAGTAAATTCAGCGTTCAGCTTGTCATTCATTCGGAACAATACATTTCAAGTTGAAGATTGAATGACACGCTCCATCACCTTTTGTGATCTACATAATGTCGAAGCACGTAAGTACTGAAGTAATTCTTTGTTAAACAAATTACGTAAACAATCTTGTACAACACTGCTGGAAAAACACGAAACAGAAAATAAAGTTAAATCCAGTCAAAGATTTATTGCGGACACAGTTTTTCAGCAAGAAAGTTCGTAATGTAAACAGTGACAAACTGACACACAGATGACTGCTCAAGCTTAACATAATTCGACCGTAGCAATTAACATTGTCGGATCTACATTTTTGCGATCTTTTTTATTGCTTCAATCCTTTGCGGGAACATTTTTATAATTTATTCTAAGACCTTTAATGCAATAAATTTAAAAATCGTAAAAATGTAGAATTGACAATGTTAATTGCTACAGTCAAATTACTTCCCATTTCCTGATAATTACATTACAAGACTTATTATTTTGCGGAGTTTGCGGCAGCCATATTGATTTGTCGCAATTATCTCATAATTACTGCATTACGTGATGTGATATAAGTGTCGAGGTGTCTGTTATAAGTTTATAACACAATAGATAGTTGGTTCTACATGGGACTTCCAAGATTTCCCTGCTAGTAAAAGTGACATAGCTCGCTCAAAAATTTAAACAAGGGTAGAAGATGAGCTTTTAAAACAAATACATAAAAACAAAAAAAATATCGAAGAGTTCTTTACATTGAATATTAACAAGGCAAATGTAAGTAATTTTCTGACCTACATAATATTATTATAATTCAGGCGTAGTCGCCCAATTTTGGCTACGAGTGCTACGACGCGCCGTGCGTAGCGGTTGCGGCCTACGAAGACTGTACCCAAAACAATTTGCCGATTGCCGATAATTTACTTCTATGAGCCGGTATGAGCGTTTATACAGAAAGTGGGCAACGTCGCAAATAGCTGTCAAATATTTAGCTGTTTTGATTAATTTGGAAATATTACTGTACGGAAATAAGAAATATGGCTAACTAGTGGACTAAAATATTGATTATGAATTGCAATAATTAATATCTTAACACCGAATATTTCGTTTTAGATCTAAAAAAAGTATTTGGAAACTTTCCAAATGCCTTTCTTACACCTAAAACGGTTACAACATCGAATTCAGTGTTATAATTGCAATTCATTATTAATATTCTAGTTCACTAGTTAGCCATACTTCTTATTACCATACAGTAATATTGCCAAATGAATTAAAACAGCGAAATATTTGACAGCAATTTGCGACGTTGCCCACTTTCAGAATAGTAGCACAAGTTGAGAGAGGCGTATGTCCAGCTGTTTATATAAATGTTAATTAGACCGTAGCCCAGGTAGGCGTTCCTTTTTCGCGACTAGTCTAGACAGTTTAGTGACAGTATCGTGTCATGAATCTATCCAAATATATGTCTATTCTATTTTAGACTGGCTCTCTCACACAAGGCCTACTAATATAAACCGTTTTTAATAAATTCACGTAGTCACACCGTAAGTACCTACAGTAAGTAGGCAGGCAATAAATAACAGTTATGGCATTTATTCGTATCTGAGAGCCATGTAATTATATTTATGTGATTATGGTGTGGCCAAATAGTGTGTTACACGCACATTATTATGTTTATTGAACATACTTGCTTATCGCCATGACGAAGTAGGTATGTACATAGATAGAAATAGTAGATTGTTATACAAGGGTCGAAAGGAATCAATTCCCATACGAGGGAGTAGGAATTGATGACTTTCACCCGTGTTAAACACTTTACTATTCATTTCGAATTTATGGAAAGTTAAAAATTATAGTTTTTCTAAAATATATTTATTGTTAATAGTATTTTTTAAATTTTAAATATAGAACACACCGCGTCACCGCCACGGGTCGTCCCGCTACATGCTCTGTGGTGGCGCTTAGAGGTATTTTATATTCACACTGGCTGTTTATACACTGACAAGACAGCAGCATTTTTTTTTATAAGCGGGGTATTACACTATCATAATCTATGATCATAGATCTATGTTCAGAGATATAATTAAATTGCAGAATAGACATTATGGATAATTTGTGAGCTTCGTAGATAGGTAGTTATATGATATAGGTAATATGATAGTGATCCCCTAAGGGGGATATATCCATAACAAATGTCTATTTTACAATTTTATTATATCTTTGATCATAGATATGATAGTGTAATACCCCCTTTAGTAAAAAATTTCGTAGCCGACTACCTAACCAAAAGTTCTATTTTTTTAATTCATTCCCGCCCTATATAGGGAAGCAAATAGTCAAAGGATGGACGGAGCGTCTTCCACCCGCTACTCGGATCAAACAAACACTACTTTCCGAGTATGTGAAATAAAAAGATACATACCTACCTATGTCATTCTACCACGTACTGTCTTAAATAGATAACTGAATATAAATAGCACGAAATTGTCGGCATGGAATAATTTGGTTAGTAAACACTTCCGGCATTTTACTACAATTAGTTAGACTTCAAATTAAAATCAATTTTGAAAACTGGAATAGATAATGAATGACAATTATTATTTAACCTATCAAATCGTGATCGTCGATTTTTTTTATCTATGGTCCGATAGCATAGCATTAGCTATATCAATTATGTTTGTTGCGAATCCTTAGAAGGATGAGATGAGACTCACACGAGAACAACCTTGGTTTCTACGCATGATACGTTCACTATTCATACAAAACTTAAAACATTAGTAGAGAGTATTTACGTAAAATTACTTAATTTATGATAATGTAAGTGTTGATTGTACTTACATTATAGTTAATTGTTACAATAAGAAGCTGTTGTAACGCGTTAATAATAATGTAGATTACCGGCGATGTTGTTTCGTGTAATGTCGTAAGGTGCATTACTGTTTCTCCGTAGTCTCGAGCTCTAGATTTCAAACAGCGAGAAAATAGTTCGGTTGCGTCAACGGAATATGGCTGCAGGTTAACGTTCGAACTTTAAAATGCCATTTCGGATTCAATTACTTACCCATTGTGTTTATGTTTGTTGTAAAGGTTAGTTTAGACAACGTCTATTTACAATTAACGTTCAAGTTATCATAGGCGTGGTTCTAAGGTTACATAGGCATTCAGTAAAGTATTTGAAAAGATAACTTTGCTTACAAGTTATTGTATCTATACTTATTAATTTATTCGTCTTGCCTGATCGCCCTCACAATTTGATTTGACCTCAAAGCAATAGGTACTGTGACTGACTCTATTATGAGCGTATAGCAAAAAACATGGAAACTGTCGTATTCAATTACTGTTATTTTGCAACTGATAAGTGCGAATATTGAAAAATAACTGTGAAATATGGTACCGACTGAGTGACTATTGAATCGACAACACCAGAAGGAATATGGAAGGAAAATTTTAAAATTGATGTAGCAAGACATTTCCAAATTATGTTTCTGTGAAAATTATCAGAAGGTTTTAGGGTAAGTAAGACTTAGTTATGCGAGCCTGCCGTTTAGAGACCACAAAAGCGTGACAAGCCTGACATACAAATGGCATTTGGACACAAACGTGCAGAACAAAGAGAATATTTTGGAAGCATTTCGAGTGAACAGTTCCTTCTCTCAAGCAGTACAAGCAAGGTCGAGCTGTACGTGAATGAGGAAAGCTTTGTATGATGATGAAACTTTAATAACCGATACCTAATGGCAAATTATTGATGTATCTACTAAAGTTTATTGCTTATTGGCAGTTTTGTAATACAAAACAAGCACTTTATTAACTCCTTTGTGTACATTGTTTATATTAATTGAAGTTGGTTTGATGCATGCTTTTCCATGGGAGCAAGAATATATTTATGGGTATTTGTATTGTAGTTATTTACTAACATTTAGTAGTTGTAGATGCTTGTTTCCTTGTTCCTAGCCCGTAGTCAGAATTATGTGGAGAACATACTGTCCTACCTAGTCTATTTTATTTTATTGCTTCCATGCATTGTCACTCACTTAGGTACTTTTATTTATTAATTAACCGCTCAACTGTCGATTTGTCTTTAGAAGTCGATAACAATAAAAATTCTATTGTGTTTCGTTAGTGACAGTTAAATTCTTATAGTTAATTAAAACGGTGCAACACCAATTACATAAATTAACAAAATGTTTATTTTATTTTAAGTCTAATTAACCCTCTAAATCTATCTTTAGTTTCGTTTTCAAGTTTTATTAGAACGATGTTTAGTTAAATACAATTTATTTTAATACATAGACGGAGTTTTTTCGCAGGTTTAACTTACTAATAGCTGGCTAAAAATAAAATATGTTTTCATGAAACACTGAACATTTTTTGCACGCTGTTCCGCGCGTGCGGCCTTCATTAAAAGCTGCAAGTAATATTCGCACCCCTAGGGTTTTATTTTTAAACGCTGACCAAACCCATGTAATTGACTGTACCTACCTACCTACTTTTTCAGCAAAAAATTATACTTAGCGCAAGCAATTGTACCTACGGTCGAGAAATAAGTTGACGATTAGGTATTTCTGAACAGAATGCAAGGAGCACTCCGATATCCTAGATAAAAATGGTTTTTATTAAGGTTTACTCTCTGAGACTAGGAGGTAATTAATATACATATAACGTATAACATCACGACTGTTTTCACCGAAGAACTAGGTAGAGAACTACGATACGATACACGATATTACTTTTGATTATTTTAAGTAGTTCTTCATTTAGAAAAGTCAAAGAACATGAATATAATATACAGAAATACACTCTGTCCGACGAGAACGTGTTCGGCTAAAATAAAAAAAATAAAATGATGAGTCAAAGTCAAATAATTTATTTCAATTAGGCACAAAAGGCACTTTTGAACGTCAAAAACAAAAAATAGAATTGATTCTAGTCGCCCCTTCCAAAAGGTAGTTTTCGTATGGAGAAGAATGGGCAAGAAACTCCACCGTTACTCTTTTAAAATGTTTTACAATATTTTGTATATGTATAATTATAGTGGTTCAGAATTCATACTTCAATGCATTATTATCAATAGGCTTTCCGGACTCCTCCATTGTCTGTAATCGCCTGCCATCTTTGAGGCATTTTCCCACTAATCTTTGTCGACGTCGCGGTTAAATGACATCCATATCAATTTTATGTTACGTTTAGCAAGTACCTATGTATATTTTTTACACACATTCAACGCCCAAACACTTTTGATCAAGTTAGCATTGGGCGACTGTGAGGGCCAGTCTAACACATTGATGATTGTTATTTTAGTTTCTCAGTAAGGAACGGTTTCTTGAGATTTGAGTTCTGCTTCCACTAAGCGTCTCATTGAAACATATATAGGACCCCTTTTCATCAATGTTTTCCTGCCCATGATGGATAGATAACCATGGTTTCATTTTTCAATTTGTAGGAATGTTGTTTTTTTTGGCGGGACACATCCTACGCAATTGTGTGGTTGTTATCGATGTTTTTAGATGTTATTTATCGCTTTATCTACTTCGTCATGAATGGTCTTTTATTTCTTCAAATACTTTGCTTTTTCTAAAACCTACTGTGCGAACGGACTCTTTTGTTAGGATGCGCGATGCATTCTAGGCCATTGAGTCCTGTCCTATAGGTACCTACTTATATTTTAGTCGAAAATAAAAAAAATGCCGGTCTCTTGCTTGTCCTGCACACTGTACATGACGTCAACTGAATTAGTCATAGTTAAAAGTACTATACTTTTAAACCTCTCTTATTCTGGGATTGAAAAGGAAAGAACCCAGCGGAAAGAAGTGCCACTCTATTATGTCGTGTTTTACTCCTCACAGCCGAAGGAGACTGTCTAGCTACAGAATACCTGCTTGCTTGAATACTGCGTACAATGCGCGTGCAGCGAGCAGCGTGCACTTGTCGCGACCTACATCCTGCCTCAGCCTCACGTTTTTGCTCAGCGCTGCAACAACAAAGCCGCCTCGAGTTGAGCTCCGTGCACGCCGCAGCCTTTTCGCTGGTTTCTATTAAGATCTCTAACTTTAACAATGCGGACGCCCTCACTTTCGTTTGGTACGTGCTCATTTGCAGATAATGGCGCTAGCGACAACCGAACGCTAATTTAAACGTGAATCAGTATCGCCCACGGTGACAGGTGATATCTTGTTGACAGAAAACGGCAAATGTTATTAGATTAACGGAAACCTAACCCACCTAATCGCTTGTTTTATAAATCTGGGGCAAGACTTGTTAGATGGACAGCTGCTGGTGTTATTGCTTCATTCGTAAATTGTGAATACAAAGTATACGCACGAAATAAATTGACACTACCGGTAAAGAAAGCAGTAATTAAAACAGAAAGGTGTCGCTGTGAAAGTTGAATAAGTACAATTTTGTCAACTGCTGCAAATACCGACCGATTAACGTTACGTGATTGATTACGGTAGAGGTTAAATTAATCATCAATTTACATAACAATGGAAGTTAGTTTAATCAATTTTACAGATACTTCAAGCTAATTTAATTAAAGCCATTCCTTTGAACGGGTTTATACTTAATTAGAATTTAAAGAATGGTGCCGATTCCCTTGTTTACAAACTAACTAAATTTAAGTTCAGTGCATCTTTTTCTTTATATTTCATTAAGAAAAGGACAGAAGATAAATTTTAGTTTAGTCCTGTCAAATTAATCAGCGCTTGACGTAAATTGACGTAATTTTAGTAGGCAAGTTTTTAATCACGTCTAAACTTGTAAGGAGTAGTGACAGGCGCTGATTAATTTGACAGGACTAAACTAAAATATATCTTCTGTCCTTTTCCTAATGAAATAGAAAGAAAAAGATGCACTGAACTTAAATTTAGTTTAGTTTGTGAACAAGGGAATCGGCACCAGTGTCTATTAACGAAAAAACCTAATCAACATGTTTAGCGTGAAGGAAATGGTCCGCCCATAACTTTTCATTTCTCTATTTTAATACCAGTACCTGGACGACCGAGCTCTGCTCTGGTGAAAATGGAGGATGCTCATTTAATAGTATAGGATAGTTCATACTTATTCCATGCTGCCATGTCATTATTCTAAGGTAGCCATCTTGTCCTAAACTTTGGGCGACTGAGCTCTGCTCGGGTGAAAATATGGAGAAAACGAATTTTCCCAGATATAAGACCTAGCTAGATCGATTTTTCGCCCTGTAAACCAATATATTGCAACTTTCATCGAAATCGTTAGAGACGTTTTCGAGAACGTAATTACAAATATTGCTCATTTAATAGTATAGGATAGGACATACATATGGTTTTTGCAACAAAGGCCTAACCTTTTGCGTCGTTAATGATTTTATTGAAACTATAGGTAAGTGTTGGCAAAGCGTCCAGCCTCTACGCTGCATCTACGCGATTTTCAGAGTCTACACATCCTAGCTACGGCAGCGTATGGGATGTGTATGGATGGGCAGGGGCACGCTTAGCGTAGACTGCGTAGAGCATCTACGCTACACATGAAATAGTACTCTAAAATACCTATGTAAGGAGGTACTCCAAATATAAACTGGCTAAGGAGAAGATTTCAGTACAGTCTCTTAAATATTAAAAAACATACAGGGTGGCAGGGATATCGACGCGAAAACTGTTACCATGAATTCAGTACATGATTCTGAAACCCCATACGTTGAAATGTTTCGTCGGTAATCAAAAAAAAAAATCTGCTGTTCCATAAATTTTGACCGCGAAGGTATAACCGACGAAAAATTTTAACTCAGGGGGTTTCAGAATCATGTACTGAATCCATGGTAACAGTTTTCGCGTCTATGTCCCTGCCACCCTGTATGTAGATAGTCAAGTTCTTTTGCGTACGTGAACTTTGACATAGGCATTATTATGTATACAAGTCTGCACGTAATTGTAGCCGGATCATAAAGTATCTTCATGCCCTTTGCAACTTGGTAGCCTGTAGTGAAAGCGAACCTTTTATTATAACCAGTCCTAATATTTTGACATATTTTGGCTTCACTCGCAGACCTCTTCAATAATTTTCATAAACACAAAAAACAAAACAAAAAACAGTGGCACTCCGGGAGTGCCGCTGACAGAAGTGAAAACTTGAAAAAAATCGGCATTGCGGTAATCAACGCGTTGATGTCTTTTACTCCACGGTGTCTCTAATCTCGAAAACAGTGTCGCGGAATCAATAGATTAGTCCCATCTCAAAAATGCCAAACGCGCCTAAAGAAGTTTTCACTTCAAAAACTGTTCTATGCCATGTTATACAAACATGAGTAATGTAAATAATCAATCATGTAAGTAGGTATCCGCGCATCACAAATCTGAAGCCTCTTCAATCTACATTATATCTATGTTCGCGTGGTTGTAGTTGTAAGTCTTGTAAGTAACCGGACCGCTGACCGACCGTTTTGAAATACTACCTGCGAGCAACCTGTATATGGATCTGTTTTAAACCAAGTGGTACGCATATCTGTCTGTCTATTCAATGCTCACCTAGTTCTCAGTAAGTAATACTCAGTAACTAGTGGCTATCTAGGTATGTACATTTAGCATTTCGTAAAAGTGACAGAATTTTCGTTGCGTTTAAATTCTTGAAAGCGCTTTTATTAGATGTTGAGATGAACTTCGTGACAAACGAAACTGCAGAAGGTCGTGAACTTTTAGAATTTGTTCACCTTGCTTATTACTAGTTTTTATTTAAGTATTTGAATGTCGTAAGGTAATACTTATTTATTTTTAGGTGTATTAGTAAATTGATACATGAATTTTTGAAACGGTGATCTAATGCCCAGAAAATAGTAATTCATCGTGGGTGCCTTAGAGTTCTAGAAGCAATAATATCTAAGTATCTACGCGGTTTATAAATATGTAATTATGTATTTTCATTATATTATTAACATACAAATCACCACTCTATGATGGAAGACAGCGATCAAAGAGTTTTCTAACTTTTGAAAGTTCATTAATTAATTATTGACTCATCAATTAAGAAATACATAATTATTATCAATGATTACTTTTTAAATTGGCATCTATACACCAGAGTCTCAGTGGATACTGGTTGAAAAATTCTAATTTGTAATGTAGACAGGCCGCTGCGCCGCTGTGTGCGGTCAGCCAACACTGGCCGGCGGCGGCGACCCGGATCACGGATGACATCGCTGCGCCCGCGCCGTTAATATCAACACTGACACACTTCTCTCTCACTCAATTCACATCATTTGCCAAAAAGTCAGAAAAAGCTTTAAGTATAGAAAGAAATTCCTTATCTGATTCACTTTCTCAATGTTTCTCGATTTCTAAATCTACTTAGGTTAGTTTTATTATATTATCTTCTAATACCTTTTCAATGTTGTGTATTCTAAAGAGTTTAGCAGCACTCATGGGCGCTGGGAGCGGGGTGCAAGGGGGTGCACTTGAACCCCCCTCCCTGGCTTCAAAATAAAATATAGGTGTAAAAACATTCAGAACTAAAGAAATATCTGAAAACGCCTAACACAATAATATAGAACTTGACCTATTCGAGGTAAGATCCTAAAATTTTTGAGCTCGATTCGCTCGCTCTTGCATTCTACAATCTCTCTATCGATAAAGTACCGAACTCCTATTTACGAAAATCTAATCGGCCCTAAGCGGGGTGCTAACATTACTGACTTTGCTTCGGTCGCTCTTGCATCCTATTTGAATTCGTAAGCTTCTTTGTACGAATCGACACAGTTAGTCCTCTTTCTGTACGAATGGACCAAATACCTAAAACCTATCCGACGGCATGCAAAAATTATCGAGCTCGCTTCGCTTGCTCTTGAATCCTACAATTTCTTATTTGTTAAGCTTTACTGCATAAGTCGACAGTTAATCCTTACTGTATGAATGGACGAACGATAAACTAACACATCCGAGGTGAACTACAAAAATGATCGAGCTCGCTTCGTGGAGCTGAAAACCCCCCTGAAAAAAAACCTGCCGGCGCCCATGGCAGCATTAGATAGGATAACACCACACTCCGTACGCGCTAGTTAGAGCATATTTGAAACAGTTAGTGAAATAAGTTTTTTTTTTGTCATTTTAGATTACAGCTGATTAACTATTCGTTATTAAAGCGTTATGCTCAAGCGAGCATAAGGACCTTGTACCTACACGGTAGGTACCTACATAGCATAATATAATTTCAAGAAACATGTTATCTAGAAAATACATTCATCATCTTACTTATCTGAGTAGTAATGTATATCCAATTATGCGTTTACATAGAAGTGCATAAAATATAAATTAATACATGAATGGAAAGGGATACCGAAGTAGTTTGAGGTTTTTCGAGGCCATTTGTAATCTTAGTAGATCATTCACAGCTTGATTCTTTATAGCCCTAACTTTATGTTACGATAGGTGCAAAACTAAGACAATTTTATAATTATACTAGCTGCGCCCGGCGGTTACACCCGCTTATGTATCCTGGAAAGAACTTTTTACAACAAAAAAAAAACAACCGACAAACAAAGTTATTATTTTTCATTTAATAGTCCTACCCCACACAAATTCGAATACCACTACCTGCTATGTAAATAGCAGCGACAGGAACTTATCATATATTATCATCCACATACTAAGTGGGAATCAATTCGTATTATTGAAACTAACTCAAAATCTATCCAAGCAAAGTTAATAACAAACATCCATCAAAATCAAATCTTTTCTCTTTATAATATTAGTTTAGAAGATTAGGTACTGCAATAGCTAGCTATAGGTAGACTTAGATAAGTACATCTCGGAAAGTCGACGCTCGATCACTTTTCCTACCAAGGCTACTAAGGAATGGTCGAGCTTACCGTCTCATCTGTAAAACTCGTTTTACCAAGACATCAAAGATGATTATAAGTATTTTGCACGTTTAGAGAGAAAATGGGTAATTTTTCACCCATGTGCAATTTACTAAGTAAGTGTCCTCATTCACGATAGCCTATAGAGAATAGATGTTTCGCCATCGTAGAGACAAAGCTAAAATAAATATCTCATAAATATATAATAAGGTCCCATTAAAATAGATCCGGACAAACTTTTAGAAATCATTCAGACCACCAAAATAAGAATAAGAAAAACGCATTAGATACTTTACAAGAAATAAAATCAGCTAACGAAAATACACTAAAAAATGTGGGTACCTAATTATTTTTGGTCAAAATAAAATCGCTTTAATCAGTGTTTTTTTTACTTGGATATCTTTGGTTAGACGTACTGGACGCTCGCGCCGTGTTAAAATTTGTTCCTCTATTTACGGGACCTTATAATTATATACCTGTGATTACACACACATATCCTTTAAAACGGAGCTGGATGGTGGTACTTCCCCGGATGAGCTCCTTCTGAAGTTTACTACAACCTACTCGAATATGCTATATGCTGCCGAAATTAATTTAGTATACAGGGTGAAAGCCGCAGGAATCCGCTGGATACGGAAAGCACAGAATCGGTCGAAGTGGCGGTGCTTGGGGGCGGCCTATGTCCAGCAGTGGACGTCTTTCGGCTGAAATGATGATGATGATGATGACAGGGTGAAATTGAATTCATGGGCATGGGAAAAAATATCTGCTGTTCCCTACATTTTGATGAGCTATGCGAACATAAATATAGGGAACAGCTGATTTATTTTTCGCGATTTCAGGGTTGGTCCCATAGTGAAAGTTGTTCATGAATAATGATGAGTACAATGGCCCCTTAAGAGGATACTCATGAGTACAATTTCACCTTGTAGACTCCACAACAACTCTAATTAAGAAAATCCGCTCTTATAGAGCAGCTTCCTTCTGTAAAAACTACAAGATCGCTTTTCCTAAGCATCGCATTAATACACAGGGTGGCAGGGACATCGCGAAAACTGTTACCATGGATTCAGTACATGATTCTGCGTTGAAATTTTTCGTCAGTTATTTTTTTAAATCTGCTGTTTCTTAAAAAAGTGCAATACCTACGCGGTTAAAATGTATGGAAAAGCCGATTTTTTTTAAATAATCGACGAAAAATTTCAACGCAGAGGGGTTCCTGCCACCCTGTTTAGATTATAAGTAGGTATTTCTTTTCTAGACTAATCGAGACTTATTTAGCTCTCTATTGCTCTGAGTAATTAAAGTAGCAACATTTATACTAACGCAGGTAAATATAGCAAAAGTTGTCCTGTTTTACAAGGTCTACGTACCTAGTCATTTAGTGAAAGACGATAATAATATAATGAGGGAGGAAGTGAAAATACTGACACGACAGCTGATCTATGCATAGAAAATAACGACATGCAACGCAGATTTCAAATGCCACGGACTGTGACTTCTAAGAGCAAAAGTAAGTTATCCCGAAAGCATAGCTTATTTTTGATGTTGCTGCCTGAAGGAAAGCATGCTGATTATATTGTTTACAAGTATGTTTTCCAATGAGAATTAATCCTCGACTGCATCGTTGATCTAGAGGTCGTAAGCGCAGCCGCTGAACTGCGGTCCCGAGTTCGATTCCCTAGTCGGGCATAGTGTGTGTCCGTCAGTTATTTCTCAGTAGCAGCCCCGAGTCTGAATTCGTGCCCGATTAAAATGGTAATAGGCTCGCCCCTTATTACATAGGAAATGTGAGTGTACTACATTCCTTTCCCTATCCCTTCGGTGCCTTCGGGAAATACAAGCGTGTTACGTGCTATGTTAAGGCTCGTGGAGACTAGCGCGACACGCGACGCGACACAAAGGCACCGCTCGTTGCGCGACGAGCGGTGTCTTTGTGTCGCGTCGCGTGTCGCGCCTGTTCGAATGAACCTTTAATAATATTATGTAAAGCTGTATTTGTTATACGTTAAGATTGTTCCACTGGCGGACTAAGAGGGGGCGAGAGGTGCGGTGCGCCCTGGGCCCCCGGACCGGGGGAGACAACAAATAAAAAAAAAAACTTTATACAAATCTCAAACAAGGTCAAAATTTGTTCAGTAAGTTAGAGAGAGTGTTGGGGGCCCGGGACGTATGCTGAATATAGAGTGCAAAAAAATTCAAGCTCGCTCTTGCATCCTACGTTCTCTATTCTACTAACTACTACTAACTATTCTGAATAGGTCGACCAAGTATCTAATTCTTATTTCTATAAGTTCAAGAAATTAAATACCCCAGAATAGTGTCAAGACAAACCGCCTCGGCCCCGGTCCTGGCGGCCCCCTAAATCTTAAGAAGTACTTTTTAATGATATCACAAAACACGGTCAACAATATTCAGTAAGAAGCAGTTTAGAGTTGGAGGCTGAGGATGAAAATTTTCGAGCTCGCTTCGCTCGCTACAATCTACATTCTCAAACTTTCTGCACAAGTCGACAAAGGAACAAAGGATTTATGTATGACTTAATAAAAACCTTATCTCCTACACCAGGCGGTGTGCAAAAATATTCGAGGTCGCTTCGTTCGCTCTTGAATTCTATATTTTTCTAACTCTCAAACTTTTCTGCATAAGTTGACAAAGCAACTCCTTTTTCCGTAAGGATGTTCAATAGAAACCTAACCGAGAATTCCGAGACGAGGTGCAAAAATATTCGAGCTGGCTCGCGCTCCCCTACATTTGCACCTCCCTAAAACAATTCTCCTAACTGTTGCGAGGGCCATGGTGTAGTAAGATTATAATTAGACACGTTATACTTGTTTTTTTTTTGCTGTCATGATATTTTTTTTACAGTGTTACCAGAAATACCTACATAAACTGAGAAGACCGCCGCCGGTCTTATTTTGTTTTGCTCCCCTGGGCCCCCGACAGGCTTTGTCCGCCACTGATTGGAACCTGTCCTGACTGACCCCGACTATGTGACCCCCCCCTGACTCGAAGGCTGGATCCGCCCTTGATAGATGGATGGTTAAACCGAAGTGCTTTAATTGAGTTATTAATAAACATACAATGCAGTATTGAAATCTCTCTTGGGAACAGTTTAATGAATACGTGTTATGAAGCCATGATATTTATTTTATTAGTGTTATTACGGTCGCTTTCGGTTATTAAGAGAATTTAAAAGATTTGTTTATAGGGCAGTAGTTTCAGGCCATTACAAACACATGCAAAAATGGGATTCACTGGGTATGGGTAAATATAGGTATTCACTAAGCAAGCGTTTGCTAAATTAAGTACCAATAACCGCAGAAACCCCGCAGACGTGAAAGGTATTAATATCTAAACATGATAAACCAGAAGATTAATTAATTTGATGAGTTTTTGAAGTGAAAATTTCTTTAGCATCGTTGTGATTTGAAACTCGATGAAACGAAAAAGCGACAATAAAAAGAGACAGACACAAATTCATAAGATTTAATGTGGGAGAAAATGAGATAGGAAGCATTATACAGTGTTTCTTATGTTCGTGGTTCTCTGAAGTTGAAGAGTTTGTTTGTTTGCTTGAACGCGCTAATCTCAGGAACTACTGGTCCGATTTGAAGCCCATTTATTGAGGAAGGCTATAGGCTATATATCATCACGCTAAGACCAAAAGGAGTGGAGCACCAATGAAGAATATTTTAAAATCGGGGGGTTTAATTTTTTCTTTTGAGCTTCCGCTGCGTGCGCTGCGTAAACGGTTAAAGTTTCGCAAAAATCATCTATGACAGAATTGTTCCCCTTTAAAAGTTCGAAAAAAAGTCCGCGACAGCATTATGTCTATCTTTTAAGGTTGGCTCACTATAACCTTTTTTATGCTAACCAAATTTGTTCTAAAAAATGCATTATTTGCGAAGGTGTTTTATAAACATGATATTAATCCTTATCCAAATAAATACATTATACATCATAAGTATTTAATTTAAAACAAAATTGCCCTTTGCATCATTCGATTTCAATGAATATCTTAGGAGATATCGCAGTTTTAAAATAACATCGCAGCAAAATAATGATCAAGTACTGCGCGCACATTTATGATGTGCATGAGGGGGAAGGGCGTGATATAAGATCTGTGGATTATAAGACCCAGTACTTTTACCTAACGTTTTAAAATCCCACTTTTACTTATAAAAGCGTGGTGTAGGTACCTAAAATAGCTCCTTAACGTAAGTATTATTAAAAAACAAAAAACATCCAAGCCAAAATTTTTGAAGGTTTCACTTCTACCACGTGTGAATTGCACACGTTATTTTCTTGAGTTCATCAACCGCATGTAATTTAGTCACTTGAAATACAAGTAAAAAAAAAATGTATACCTACTTCAGACGTGATGGGATTCGATAACGAAACACAATAAAACAAAAAAAAACTTTTCTCAACTGATACTTCAAGTAACATCACTACAAGCGGTCGTAGACCCCAAAAAAATATTATTTAATCTTTTCATTTTTATTTTATACTATTTAAAGGAGACTGAAACGATTACATACACTCTTGGGCCTGAATAGTAACGAGATGTAAATGGTGTGAATTTATAGATTCATACATACATTTAATTGCTATCCCACAATTCACATAGCGATCCATAGTTTCAACAATATCCAATCCAATAATTCCAAAACAATCCATTATAACAATTCCAAGTCAATCGTGTGAGCGATCTTCGGTGTCCAGTGTGAAAGCAAGGGTCGTACAATGTAGGCAGGGTCAGAATCCGTAAAAATCAAAGCAGTGATCGTTGAAAATGAAAAATAGTTGGGAATGCACTCAAAACCATTGATGTAAATCGATGCTCAAAACAAATCCGAAAACACAAAAAAAGTGACAGCTGTCTAGTTCTAGTAGGGATGGGCGTTGCGACAACGAACCGTTTACAAAGACCGTTTTGTGATGATGAAACCGTTTTACGTCCTGAGTTCAACTTCAAACAGTCTTCATTGAACAAACCAGTCTTCGAATTACTTGGTGCGATTTATACATCTAAGAAAATACAGTCAGGTACAATTATTCAACTATCTATCACACTCGTAAAACAGTCCTTCCAATAAAAAGTGAACTCTTTGAAATGAAATACAGTCAGTAATGTACTACCAGTTGTCAATGCTGTCGTTCATTATGCGAAAAAACCATTTCATACATTTCAAATCGTTGATAGTTTGAAGAAACTGCGCTCGACGAAAAGGCAATTCTATTCCATGTTGGATAAGTTTTGTCCTTCAACCGTTTTCTGCAACCGTTTTCGTCGTCGGGAAAACGGTTTCGGTCGCCAAAAATTCGAGAATGACCCACCACTAATGTGTCAAATTGTCAATGTCAGTCTGCCAGTGCAGAATATGTACTGCGAGTGAAATAGACAAAAAAATAAAACTGATTTTAATCGATATGAAATTGATAGTCATTATTTTGGTTTTTCAGTAATTAATGATGTTTTATTTAAATTAAATGCACTATATTGTATAAAAGTATATACTTAACTATATCACCTAGTGCTACCTAGTGGGTAGGTTTTCTTTTTGTAGTTGTGTAATCGATTACTATAATCGATGATCTCACGAAAACTATCTTTATCATATTTCTCCGCTTCCAGGCAAAGAATGTAGCAGATTATACCACTCGTTTCCAAATTTTATATCAGTGTAGGTACCTAGTCAAGAAAAGTTTCTAAAAACTTTTGAAACTCCGAACTTCCGAGTGTAGGTTTTCTAATTTTAAGAAATGAATAGAGACGAATTCAAGGAATTCTTTCTTGTCTTGTGCAGCTCAGTGTTTTTGTGCTATTGCAACCCAAACGCAGCGTCCAAGGCCCACAAGTATTTAAATTTGGATACATGCATCATTAAATGCATTCTGTTTTAAAAAGTGAGACTATTTATATATCAATGGCATTTTGCCGTTGCAAAAGACAATGGACTTAAAAGCTTTGCACAATAAGCTCCTGAAGATATCTGTGATATCAATACATAAAATTGTGGGGAGCTAACGAAGTCAAAACTGTAAATTGAATATTTTTGAAAACAAGTAATTGCTACGAGGTGTGGGAACGAATCTGATGCCGAAAATATAGCTTTTAGAATTTTTGTCCGTTTGTCTGTTTGCCTGGGTGTATGTTCCGGATTGGCGCAAAAACGGCTGAACGGATGTCTATGAAATTTGGCACACAGATAGTTTATAACCTGGGTTAACACAAAGGGTACTTTTAATCCCGGTAGTACGTTCCCGTGGGATATTTTCCGACATACACGCGGGCGAAGCCGCGGGCAAAAGCTAGTATATTAATAAAGAGAAAGTGGTGATTAAATACAGATAACTGTCACACGAATAATTAAGTGAGATGAAATCTATGATACCATAACAATACCATTGATCCCACGCGTGTCAATAAAATTAACCGCTGCGACACATGCATGAGAAATTAGAAATCATTGTGGGTTACACTCACCTCTGACTCCCATGCATCTTTCACGGGTCGCGGTTTACTCTCCTTCATGTTTCCAGAGAACGTCATAGCAATGATCCTTTGTTCCGGTCGTTGCACTTTCACACTGTGACCCCTCGCACTGGACTCATGGGCTGTCGGCACAACACACACTATATTCACCGTTTTCTGGATAAGCTTTGTTATTGAACACTGTCACTTTCTGTTATGTTTTTGCGGGCTCGTCGGTTGCAAGGTAAACATGGCTCGGCGCGTGCGCAGCGCGGCGGTGTGGAGGTGCGGTCGCGAGGCGGGCCGGCGCGGACTGAGCGCGGCGTCTCGCGGTAACGGGCACGCACTACAGTTAACTTTCTCTCAACCCAGTCGCACGACCATAAGTTAGCGCCATCGAAAGTCGACACCGGCACAGCCTCACGGGTCAAAGCCTTCATTAATATTTCATTAAACCTCCCCAAAACAATAGTTCGCTTTGCTTGGGTACACACTACTTTTGTTTCCATGTTTTAGTTGTATGTATGAATAGTGGTTATTGTTTTGTGTAGTTTGAAGTACAAAAATAATATTGAAATTTAAACCAGGGTTGGGGTAGAAACAAAAACAATATTGTATAAAACTTAATGTATAATTATGATATTTACAGACTTACTTTATATAAAACAAGTAATTTTATAGCTATCAATATATACTCATTACAACAAGTCATTAATAATTTACATGATGTTTAAAATAAAAGCAACAGTATACAGATTACTGAAGATTAGCAATTATAAATTGTAATAGCACAAAAATTTATGAACGATATTATTGGAAATGAGAGATTCCATAATTTACATTATAATAAAATTATATACAGACATAATTTTAAAAGAATGTTTATCGATATAATTGCTTTAAAATCACTACCGCAATACATGGATTATTGATTAGATCTTCATCATTTACGGAGCTTACAAATTTACTCTACTTCTGTCGATCGATACGAGCAATCATTATATCGTGACCTTGGCCTTTTTCAGAGATTGACAAATAGTTAATCGATCGGCAAAATAGACCAAATATGTTAGCAAACTTATTATTTTTCAACCAGCCTGTATGTTCATTCAGCGTCACATAAATATAATAGGGTATTTTAAACACTAGTTATACGTACACCGTAAGAGCCATTTCTCACTAGGACGCCATGGCGACGTCGCCAGTTCGCGCTGCCAACCATACGTTTTGTTGGCGACATTTTAACAGTTTGCCTGCGCTTGTTATCAAAATAGTTTGCAAGATATATTAAATTATGAATTACACGAAGAACCTACGTTTCGACGCCTTCTATACGACACATTGCAGTGTCTGTGATGCTATTTGCATTGTGGAAATAGATAATTAGGTATTGATTTAAGGTAAATCAACAGAAGTGTTTGCGCTTGCAAGTCTGGCTAGTAATTCTTTTCTCGAAGGAAATGGTTAAATAACATAGTGAATGTAAAAAAATGTGTAATAATATTTAACACTAGAAATAAAAATAATTATATCACATTTGATTTTATAAAAAATAATATCGCAATTATACACTTGTGGGGTGTATCGCCTGAGGAAGGCTTATCTTTGTCGATAACTGGATTTTCACATACATACACAGTAGATGTCATAATATGTAAGCTAGTTAAAAGAATTTAGTTGAGCCTTAGATCTTTGGAAAATCTGAATGTCTTATTAAGTAATATTATATATCGATAAACATCTAAATTTTACCTTATTAGCTTTAATTGCAAAACTAACAAAATCGTTTAGAAAAATAAGTCGTCATTTTGGCTTCCACTTTATAATATAATGGAATGGTCTCAAGAATAACCATTATATCAACATTTTTGTAGCTTGCTATAATAATTTTGTATAATGTACTGTAATTACGCATTGACTTAACATAACAGAATAATCGTTATATAAAAACACGAGTAATGAAAACATTCTTCAGACTGATGCAAAAGTTCGTGTTACCAAATTGACTTCAGTACTGCCAACACTAACATCGTCGACGGTATTAACTTACACGGACTCCGTCCCTCGCAATCAGAACCCGGATGACTTACTCATGTAAACACTTCACACGAAATGGCACCGCTACTGAACAATACATCGCTTTAAAAAATATTTATAACTGATTCCTATCTATTAGTTACACTAAGAAGAATTAATCTATACAGTAATATAAAAAGTTTTCAACGCTAGTTCAAATAATGTCACTCGTTTGCCAAACAAGCCGATAGCAGTATTATTGCTATGTAGTGTCGAGCCGACCGGATAAAAGTCTCAACGTGAATCAAAACGCATCGACACGTTATCAAATAATCAGTTTAATCTCAGAAGGCGTATAATTATGTATTTAACAGCTACAGCTTTATAATAGATTATTGAATCATTAATTAGTGATTTAGTTCGTTCAACGTTTGAGTAACTTACACTAGAGCTAGGCTAGACGACGCGATGCTAACAAGTTGTTCCCGCCGAGGTTGCGTCACGCGTCACGCACGATGGACATAATAAAGCCTATCTATCTAACACGCTTTACATTGAGCTCAATATTCAGTGTTACTTTAATAACAACAGTGTTCTATTAGTGCGTTATAATCACTGAGTTCTTCCCTGTACTTGGGAATCTCATAACTGGACCAGTAGTCTTATCGAATAATCACAAATTAATTGCCTCTGTTCAGATGGTTAACGTTTATTTTGCTATCGTTTCATTTATAAGTAATTATGGAATTATTTACCTATTCAGTAAATTATATTTACTACAATTCATACATATTTGTTGCAAACTATGTCTTGATTATTTTAATGATACCAAGTAAACTTTACAGGAATTAATATTAAAATGTAACTTCGGGAGATAATAGGTGGTATATTAGTGGCAGTAGTACACAATTGTGCGGTTGGCTACGATTGAGCAAACAAACACGGCACGTGTAACGGACAACCATAACGAATTGCACTAACATCGGTGCGACATTCTTCGCAATTGGAAAATATTTATTCACATATTTGGAAGCACTTTAAGAACATCAAATGACCATTCCAAAGTAGTACCTACTTCGCACACACGCGCTTTCATCAAAACGTTTATAACCAATATAACACCTATAATCACATCTCAACAAAATATTACAAAATCTAATAGAATACCCAGTCAGTGTGATGAAAATACAAATTATACGTTTTCAAGTTTACAAAAAAAAAAAATGTAAAAAGTTATTGAAAAACTGTGGTAGTATCTCCAAAGTCCAAACGCATCTTCAAAGAAATGCCACAACTTGTAACATTGATTTAGAACGATTCAACATTTTATTCGGAAAGTATAAAAGATCTGTACTTACTTATTATAAAACGTTGCATTTAGCGCCGCTTTCGGCGAAAAATTTGTGTTGTGATCGAGTCTACCTTATAAAATACGACACACAAAGAAAAAATACAATTTGTGACCGTAACATAATACAGTATAAATTTTACGCCAAATAAATAGTTTAAAGTTGAAATCTAGCTTAACGACTACGGAGCTAAGAGCTAGCAATATAAGAAAAATCACAAGTTTACAAAAAATACAATATGTTGGATACGTCTCACATATCAAAATAATTCACTTGTAAACGTTACATACAATTCACATAGTTTGAAAGCGCATAATCTCCACCACAATAAACAGTATCACTAACCTTTCTCGAAGGTCAATTCAAAGAATGTATAGTTATGCTTAGAATACGTCAACTTAATTATAATAAACGATACCATAATGACAATAATTGTACTCGGCAATAACTACGATACATAGTAGGTAAATTAAAAAAACGAAATTGCACTCTCGGTACGCATGTACAAAACGTAACGTCAGACGGCGGTACAACGCAACTTTAGAATATTCAACACTTTACCGATGCGTTCTGGTAAGTTATTGCATACAAATCTTCCAGAAAACGGAAGAAGTCAATATAAATTTGTTACATTAAACATTAAAAATCACAGGCGCGGCCACGGCCGGTGGTCGGGAAGAGTCGCTCCTTGTGAGTGGCAGGCGGCGTGCCATGACCAGCACAGTGGCCCACGGCGGCCCACTGCGGCCCATTGCGGCCCACTGTGGCGTGGGCGTGTGGCCAGCCGCGCTCAGCCGCGCGCGCTCGCGCCTCGCTCCGCTCCGGCTCTAAGGCACAGCCGTCATGGTCTGTGGAATCTGCGGACACCGACGGCACGTGTCAACGTTGACATAGCACTAACATGTTTCTAGAGATAACAACCATAGAACCGGCAAGCAAATTCAGACATGCACTCTTTTAAAATCTTGTGACTGAAGTCTAATTTCAATGTTTTAAATGAAGAGAGCAAAAAAAAAAAATGTGGGTACTGAATTATTCGGTTCTAGGTATACATATATATTCCTATAAAATAAACGGACATACCTGGTAAGGTGCTTGCTTTCCTCGTGTACGGCCATCTCCGAACTCTTAAATTCGTTGAGCTCGCGTCTGATGGCAGCCTTGTCCCGCGGAGTCAGGCGAGTCCACGGCTTGTCCGCGCGACGATCGTAGTCATGCGCCTGAACAAACAGTATAACACACACATAACATAACATCACGCCTTGTTTCCCCGAAGGGTTGGGCAGAGGTGTCCCTGTAGCAGGTACACCCACATTTCGCCAGTTATGTTTAAGTCCCATGTAATAGAGGGCCAGCCTATTGCCATTAACCGGGCACAAAACCAGGCTCCGAGCTGCTAATGAGAAAATGAGAAATTAACAAACCAACCAAACAGTATAATTTCGTTTATTATTGGAATACGAAATTATAGGAATGATGCCTGCCTAAAAATTTATAAATTCTATTTAGTCCGTCAGTAAGATAAAAAAATATATTAGACACGTATTTTTTGCTTTATCATATTAATATAAAATTACTTAGATAAAATGCATTAAAGTTGGGGAGTGGAGGTCGCTGCGTCACAAGTAAGTACCATACTCGTGACGTCATGGCACATTTTAACTCAATGTATCGCCGTAATCTTTTGTTTACCAAAAAAAAAAAAAATCGTGTCCAATATTTTTTAATAATCTACCTGAGGGACAAAACATTTTTGAAGTCAAAAGGAGATGTTTCATTTTCGGCCATATAGTGTACGTTAATGTAAAAAAAAGGAAAAAATTCCACGAATTGAGGAAAAATATTCTTTCCTGTTTATTCCCCTGATTACTTCGGCACAAAAAATAATAGTTTAACAAATTATTGCCATATTTTATTCATCATGGCGTCGTCTTACTTGCATACTGCTTTCGTCCAGAAATCATGTTACATTTTAACATAATAATATCACGTAGATGTTATTTAAATAAATATGAAAGGCATGTATTTCTATACTATAATAAGATAGCTAACTGATACAACTTTTTTGATTAATTAGAAAGTGTGATTAACATTTAAAAAAAAACTGCTTTTGTGGATTTGTAGGTACTTCTGGACGAAAATGGCTAGCTGTCGATGGTCGTATTTCTCCTGACAAACGTCAAACATTTTCGGTTTTTATTTTGTGCCCAAAAACTAGTAGATATTATGGAAAAAACAGTCTTTATTGTATTCAAGGGTTCGTTGCCCGGGTTTTCTAAAGTGTACATGTTATGTTCGGAGTCCCATACAAAAATGAAACGTCTCCTTTCTTTAGGCGCGTTGGGCATTTTTGAGATGGGACTAAACCATTGATTTCGCGACACCATGACGACACCTCATTTTTGTGAACGTGATTGTGCTCTTTATTTATATTACGTTACGGATCAATGTTCTATGCAAGTATTTTTACTTTAAAGGTTTTGTAAACGCGATTGTGCTCTTTATTTATATGACATTACGGATCAATGTTCTATGCAAGTATTTTTACTTTAAGGTTTTGTAAACGCGATTGTGGTCTTAATTTAGATAAGGTTACAGACCAATGTTCTATACAAGTATTTTTCTTCCACCAAGGCGATCTTGTTCAAGTTTGTTTTCACTTCTGTCGGCACTCCCGGAGTGCCACCACTTTTTTTTGTCATCATCCTTATTGAACATTGGCCCACTGGTACACAAGTCATCTTAAGAGATTTTACATGTCCGTAGCCAAAAATAGGGATAAGCAGTGAAGTAGTACAAGTCCTCGGCTAATGAAGTTTTTTTTACAAGATATTTCTATGTTGCCAAAAAATAAACAAAGTTATGATGACGAACTACTACCGGAAATATATCGTGAAGGTCAGCTCGGTTGACATCTTTCACATTATGTCACCGTTCATTTTGTAGATACGCAATTACGCATACTCATTTTTTTAGAAAGTAGAAAAAGAGTATGTATTTAATAATTAATCAGTTTTATGATTATTATTTATTAAATATCGGTATCCTTATCGAACTCACTATTTTCAAATACAGCAAGCGTCAACCAGACCCAGGAAAATAAAAAGGGCCAGAACAATAAATTATGCCAGAATCATCGTAACAAATACGATTATATATTTATACAACATACACCCTTCACTTACCCGTTATCTACACATTCTGTACATCAAACTGATCAATATTATTGCTGGGAAACGTTTTCTTTTTTGAAGTGAAAACTTCTTTAGGCGCGTTGGGCATTTTTGAGATGGGACTAAACCATTAATTTCGCGACACTGTTACGACACCAGCTTTTGACCATTAAAAGACATCAACGTGTTAATTACCGCGGTGCGTGGAGTAAAAGACATCAACGCGTTGATTACCGCGGTGCCGATTTTTCTTTTTCAAGTTTTCACTTCTGTCGGCACTCCCGGAGTGTCACTGTTTTTAAATCGATGTTTTTCGGCAGCGCGCAATTTATATTTAACACACGCAAAACGTTGTGCTTATGGCTGCATGCAACGGAGTTGTGGGAGTATTTAAAGTTAAGTTATTATAACATTTAAAATTAGTTTTCGTGGAAAGAATAAAATCAAATTGAAACTTTGACCTTCAATATCATTATAACTAGGTGTATTTTTTTTATGGCAGACGGGGAGAATAAGTGGCTCTCGGCTTCGTTAGGCGTTTTTATTCCCGTTGTGATTCCCTATGAGCATTATTATTACCTGTGTGACTTCGATGTAATCACTGAAGCGGATGATCTTCTTCTCCTTGAGCTCGTCGACAGTGGGTCGGAAGCTGAGCTTGCGTAACAGATAGCGCTTTTTCTCCTCCTTTTGTTTCTTCTCCTCGGCGGGTGACTGGCCTGTAACGTAACATTATTTAATAACATGTGTGAGGGGAGTGCACTACTCCGACACAACTCTTATTTATTTAGGAAGCAAGTCCTAAAAACAAGAAGATGTTGAAATGTAAAAGCTTCAGTTCGACAGACCATGTAAAGTTCAATAACAAATCGAAACTAAAAAACTCAGGTATTGTGTATAAATAAAAAAAGTGTTAACAATACTGCACGATACAAGGACAATATTTTCATAGGATATTCCGTATCCAATAATATTATTATTGACTCCTAAATAGAGCACATAGTATGATAGCGAAGTAACACACGCAGTGTTTTATGTAACTATCGAAAAATCAATGCACAATTATACACCCTTTAGAGTTTAAATGAAGTTAACAACAGGGTCGTCCAGTTTACACATATAGTAGTTCTCCAGACTCGAAAAGAAGAAGTATTAGTATGTAGTGTGTGCTTACTTTTGAGTATGTTCCTCTCGACGAGCTCCTCGGCGGTGGGCCGCATGGACAGGCGGCGGATGAGGCGCGCGCCGATGGCCTCCCACGACTCCTGCCGCTCGTGCTCACTCTGCACCACCAGGATGTTCCTGCGCATACATCACACATACACAATGACTCTATTGACTATCGCACACCCGCGCGCACTGATCTAACTTTCTCCGAACACTAAGAACATTTATTTTCTGCATCTACTCCCGTGTACCGACCGACAACATAAAAGCCAAAGCTTACGTGAGTCCGAAAATGTTTTCATAATATCCGATTTACATACACACTTGGCTAATTCCCAAGACCCGTAATTTAGCTCGCAGGTTCAATTAATAAATTAGGGTTGTTCTAGAAATTAACAGCTGACTAATATCACGATGTAGATTTATTATAGTAAAATCAGTTTCAACGATAAATGAGCTGAAGTAGACATAGTAAATGGTAATTCAATAGCTATTTACAACAATGCCAATGCCAAGAGCAAGAGCGAGCTCTTAGAAACAGGAAGAAATAAAACAGTGATAACAATGACTTTGACGGTGCTGACTAAAATAACGCTCCCAGGCGTGCATTGTTGCCAGACGGTGTGGAGTGGACTATTACTGTGCCGAACTGTGTCTTGCGTAACACTACACGTGCATGTGTTGATGTTCGGCCCGTGCTAGTGTTAATTCACAAAATAGTGCATCTATATTCAAGTAGCTGTATAACCAGTATTAATAAAATTGCTTGGAAATTATAATCGAGACACAGATTTTACTTTATAGCCTACTAGGGACCCGCTCCTGCTTCGCACGGTATTACGACTTGACAAAACATCGAGATTATACACATAAACCTTCCGGAATGAATTCTCTAAACTATGGTGAAAACCTCATCAAAATCTGTTGCGTGGTTTAGAAGAACAACGCGGTCATACAGACAAACACGAAAAGCGACTTTAATTTATAATATGTATAGAACATTTGTATGTGTATTTATACTCACTGAATCATATTCTCGCTTCACAAACTCTTTAATATTATAGTTTAAAAATTAAAAAGCAATACGAACATTATCTACCTATCTAACTGTGCAAACAAACACTACAAATCAATATGCAATCAATAATGTTTTATGGTTCAGTAGATTTTCCTTATTATTTACCAAATTAGAAATATAATTTGCAGTTTGTAGCAGCAGCGAGTGTTTTGTTTTCCTTATGATTATTTATTTTATGATAACAATAATGTATGATGATGTAGGTACACCATAATATAGTCATAAGTAAATGTCGTAGTAAATATTAAATGAACACGTAATACTGCTAACCCTCATCAGCTAGAACGTAGGTAGTGACATTGACAATGTTGTGACTATGATATCATACAAAGGAATTTGTGTAATTTTTACGTAATTCCTTACAAACAGTTATGAGTGTACTATTTGGCAAACGCACCTGAAATTTTGAATGATACTGTTAGAAGTCGACTTCCGCAACCAACTTTTACTATGGACACATTCACAGCAGCTTGACATGCCGCAATAACTTTTATAATTCAATATTTTCTTTTACTTAAACTTCCTGGCTTTATGGAAAACATAATTAATCAGTTGCTTTTCAAACCAGCCTCTTCTAATGTGGACCATAATGATGGTTCCGGGATCATTTTAGCCAAACTATCATCTGTCATTATATTGTCAGTGCAGTGCCAAAACACATGTTACGTCATTAACAGGAAGTAATTTCTAATACAAAAGAAACGAAGGTCAAATACTAGATAGCGAGCAATCGGTCAGACTGGAAGCCAGCCTAGTTCGGACAAGGCTATGTTAAGTGATAGCTGTTAAGAATAGATTATCACGATTGCAAACGTGGTTAACTTAATTATGGATTTAGATAAAATGATTATTAATGATTATGTATTATCATTATCACTCAATGACATTACTGATATGACTATGCACGTCTAGTTTTCAGCCATACTGTAGCTCTGTCTAAACCAGAGATACAGGAGAGGCAAGAGGAGGGGCTCGTGGCTAATTAATGACAGCCGTACGGATCGATCGAAGGTTAAGCTAAGCTTGCCGAGGTCGGTCCGTGGATGGGTGTCCATCCATTACATATCGAGACGAGACCCCTCCGTGCCACGGAAAGCACGTTAAGCCGTTGGTCCCGGCTGTCATTTGTAGATCTTTGACAGTCGTTACGGGTAGTCGGAAGCCCGAAAGTTTGATATCCAGTCTTGCCATGGAGTGTCGTATTACCCAGGTACTGGGTTGTGGAGATAGTTAATTGATTCAGGCGTGACCTTGCGGAAATCCTTTATAAAATACAATAGATGTAAACTCTGCGACCAGCGCTCGGCGTGGCAACACTCCGTGTTCGGGTTCGCGACAAGTCAATCGTCATCCTGAGGATCTCGCCTCGTTGAGAGGTGAAACGTGTCGATTTCTTATAGGGCTTTTTAAGGGAAACAGGTTACTAAATATAACAACGTCTATTGTATTTTTTTGGATTGTGAAGGTCTGATAGGCAGTCGCTCTATGTAAAATACTGGTATTCAGCGGCATCGGCTATACTGGGAGCCGAACAGACTAGGCAAATGATGTAGTTCTGTTACAAATTCTATCTCGCAACCTGTGCCCCCAACATAAGTTTTTAGAATTCATCATTATTCTATTTTTGTTGTCAGAACGTTGTTGACACATACAGAAGGTCCTGAAGTTTTGAATTTTGTCGTCACCGTGATACAAAGTCAGAGAGCAGTGGTGGCCTAGTGGTAACGGCCGCGACTTACGAGTTGTAGGTCGTAGGTTCGAACCCAGACAGGCACTTTACTTTGTGTAAATTATTTCATCACCACTGCTCTCAAAACGGTGAAGGAAAACATCGTGAGGAAACCGGCATGTCCTAGAACCGAAAATTCGAAGATATATGACATCTACCAACCCGCACTGGGCCCGCGTGGTGGATTACAGCCCACTCCCTCTCACAAAGAGGAGGCCTGTGTCCCAGCAGTGGGAACATTTATAGGCTGATGATGATGTGATACAAATATTAATTTGAAAGTCCGTGTGCACACAAATATGTGCATTCGGTTCTTAAAATTCATGAGCCTATAAGTAGGGGCTCACTAAACGTTAAGTCTTGTTACCGTCGCGGTCATAAAACGTTCGAGCAGGACTGTGTATTTTTTTTAGGTAGGGCATCTCGTAGTTGACCTCTCAGATCATGACTACTTAACCGGGCTTTCCTGTGGGTGCCTTAAGCTACTACACTTAAAACCTCCAACCAGGGGTTATTCAACTAAGCTAATGAAAACTAGGTGAACGCTCGCTAAGGGCACCCCCTGTGGGGTACGAACCTCGGCTTAGGGCGTCAACCGGAGGGAGGACATCAAGATTTACTCGGGGACGCGGTCGCGATCGCAAAGGACCTCGGCAGCGAGGTCGGAATGTGGACTGTGTGTGTGTGTGTGACTATAATACGTGACTTCTCAATTAAGGTTCGTGTCATCTCACTCCCGCGTAGTATGAACGCGGCTACTACTAACGTTGGCGTATACAAAACAGTTAGTCATATTATGTTTATTTATTCGGAATTTCTAAGAAATCTCCCAAATCTCGAGGAAATCAGTTTCATACGTAGTCTTAGTATGTGAAATTCAAATCCGCAACTACCATCGTAGGCACAAAAATCCGTGGCGAGTATTCTACAGTATCTGGCTGGTGATATGACACTCAATAGTTTTAGAAAAAAAAAATCGGTTTAGTAAAGCGTCGACTACGTCCCTCAGGCACGTCAACAGCCACGTACGTAAAGCGCTACAAAGTTTTTTTTTGGCACGTGGACAAAATAGGAACTAACACCGCCATATTGTTTTTCAATTCATATCACAAAACAATTGCACAAATATTTAACAACAGCGCCTCCCTGTCAAAAGGTCGTTGTAACAAATGCGGACAGTGGCGGAGGACACCTTTTCACCCTTATGCCGTAAGCAATAAGGTTGAAACCACCAGTGTCCGCGGTGGTACGTCGTGTAACATACCTGTTGATAAGCTCCTGGCGGTCAGGGCGCAGCGCCAGCTTGATGTTCAGGCTCTCCTTGCGCGCCAACTTAGCCGCCACACGATCGGACTCGTTGGATGTCTCGTACTCCTCCCACGGCCGCGCGTTCTCTTTGTTCTCCATCCCATTGCCCACGCGCACCGGCCGCGTGCTAAACGTAAAAAACGTGTTAGAGAACGAAGGGTTTTAGGAGATAATACTTATTGCTACCATGTGCTTTTGCATGTGTAAGCTAATAATGCAGAAAATAAAAGTAATAAGGGGTCTATGACAGATTTTCAAGTTTTTTAAAGAGATAATTTAGTTTTTATTTATCTTTCTCTCGGTTTTAAAGTTATTCTGGATCATCAAAACTGAACATCAAAAATTTTCTCTTGGAGTTGGATTCAGTGTGATTTGTGGTATAGTGGTGAGTGTCACTTAACAGGTAAAATATAATTATTAGCACTGTTTTTGTAATTGATGACCGTACCAGCACCGTAACCATGCATGTGCTCCACAAAATTTATTGAAATTAGTACCAAACATTGATGAGTCTTAATTATTCGGAAAGTCACAGACCTAGTATGCACTTTCAAGGAAGGCTGTAATCCTTCTGTCATACATTACTCATTACATTACACAACAATACGAAGAAAAAATTTGTAACTGACACATTTATAACTACTACAATCAATAAATTAAAGTCAATTTTAAAACAATGAACTAATACTAATTGGATTAATGTAATATCCTTCATAATACGTAAACTAAGAAACAACAAAACATTTTTCAAATTAATCAAAAATCTATGATCGTCAAACTATATGAAAGTACACGTACATGCAACATAGAATAACGACGCTTAGAGCAAGAGTACTAGAGAAAACAGCCATAACTTTAACAACAGCACACGTCACATGTAGCTCGTGGCTCCAAAGATTTCATTCAAGGATTTCTGTTTTAAAATTTCGGCTCTTTTGTTTGATTTATATTATTTATTTTGACTTGAAAGCATCACAATTGTATGTCATTATCATATGCATCTATAATGGCGTTAGTGTGTAGACAGAGACATCGACTGTTAAAATAAGAGAAAGATGAGATTCGGAAGCGTGCACAGCACGATGCATGGACTAAAGGCGAAGCGGACCGTCGGGAGGTCGGTGGCGATGCGTGGTTCAACAACACTGGCATAACGTATGGGACTGTTACCATATGCGGATCCTCGGTTTAGGCGGCGGCCGCCTGCTCGCCGACGCATGGTGGAAATAAACGTAACTTTCACTATCACGCCCAACATTTTATATGAACATCAATGAACTGCAGCTGTACTATCTCCTCGCTCACAATTACGTCAAAATGATAACTCGACGTTAAAAAAAAAAGGTCAAAAACTTCAAATTAAACGTGGAATTGCGGGGCCAGCGATTTGGAATCACAGCGGGTGTTTAAAAAGCTAAATAACTATAATAATCATTTTGACAATATCGTGATCAAAGAGTAAATAATACGTGTAATTTATAACTGCAGATGGATGGTTAAAGTTATGGAATTCTGTTGCCGAATCTCTTGTTGATTGACTAAAGTAAAATTTGAGAACTGCTTTCTCTTACAGATAGCCGCGTGAGAAAAGGACGGTGATAGATTCACACCTTGAACTTCGGATGTTTTAATAGACACGTTTTGAGCTGACCTGTCAAAATTGACAGCTTTTATTTTATGTCCGTCTCTTTCTTCCATTAGAGAGAAAAATATAGCATTAGCTTCAATTAAGTTCAGTTTGTTTATTTATTTATTAATAAACAACTTATATTCACAACAGAATCGGCAGGAATGACTAAGTGTCGATATGGAAGTGTACAAGTAGTTTGGGGGCTAAGCAGCAGTAGTATACTGACTTGAAGCTAGTATGGTGATGATCCTGCCTGGGCGCCAGCGGGGTCGCCAGCGGGGTACCGGAAGGCGAAGCCGACGGCGCGGGTCTCTTCTTGAGCGCCGACTTGAGCGGGACCGCGTTAAAGATGGGCTCTTTCGGCGGGATCTCCTCCACGCGAGTCGTGTCCGCACCGAGATTAAGTGGCTCTATGTCGTCGTCCTCCTGTTCGTCCTCCTCTTCGGCTGGCGAATGAAAAGGATAACAATGCATTTACTATCGATAAATAGTGTGGTAATTAAATTAACGGCCTCTTGTGGTACAGTACCTGACTTGGGCCTGTCCGAAGGGCGATATTGAACACTAGCTTCCACCAGCGGCTTCGCCCGCGTGATATCTTTATAAATTATAGCTTATGTTACTCAGTGATAATATGGCATTCTATTTTTGAAAGAATTTTTTAAATCGGTCCAGTAATTTTTGAGTTTCTTCATTACAAACAAACATACAAATCTTTTCTCTTTATAATATCAGTGTAGATATAGATAAAAACCGTAATAGGATAAGCAGTTTAAATTACCACAGAAACAAGCACGCGAGTATGCTGCTAAAATTAAAAATGTGATCATTGCACAAAGGTTCTATTCCTCGCGTAATTATAATAAATCATTGCAGATAACAAGTCTGTAAATAGAATCTAAAAATCATCAATACTAACAGTCAGAGAGAGGATGTTGCGCGAGGGGGTGTTGGTTGTGCGCGTGCGCATGCTGGTGCTGGTGCTGGTGTTGGTGGTGGTGGCGCGTGGGGCTGGGCGAGCTGAACATAGGCGGCGGCGGGATCGGCCCGATCTCTGACAGCGCGATGGGCGGCTCGGGCAGCTCGGACAACATCAGCTGCTCCTCCGCGTTGCCGTGGCCATGGCCATGGCCGTGCCCGCCGCCGTCGGTCGTCGACCCGTATCCACCCACTGGAACATGTATGTGAATACAGTCTTTTACACAATTTATTTTTGGACAAACCCATCGGCAAAAATTACGAACTTCCATACAAATTTTCATCCCCCATTTAGGTACCTAATTTTCAAAAATGTTTCCTTAGTGCTCACTTTCGTTATAAAAGGAACTCTTGTGCAAAATTATATGCTCCTAGACAGTCTGTGCCGTGTGTGTGCTGTGTGTGACCGGCTGTGCATTGTCTGGCAGTGAATGATCGAATTCAAGATTTTTATTAAGTAGATTTGTTTGCTAATTCTGTCCATCCTAAGATTGACAGGCACAAATCTCTGCTAGCGATAAGAAAAACCGCCTATAGTGTCACTTTTTATTATAAAAGCTGGGAAGTGCAGGCCAAGTCAGTGACCGTGTCAGTTAATAGTTGCACCGCACATGATTCAAAATCGCTTGATGCTTCGCTTTTTGTCAAATATTGACCTTCCGTAAGATTGCACGACATTAAAGAGTATTCTATCTATTAACAGACTGTAGCTACACACACCACAATTTAAAGTAATTTGGTTCTCATTAACTAATTAGCTAATCCACCTGTAATCCCCAGACGGCTCACATTTAGGCGTTATTAATTACCAATGTATTAAGGCCAAGCCTATGGACTTTTATGGGCCAATCCATTTACGGTTGTTCGATAAAGGGTCGAAGTAAACACTGCATCAGCTGTGTTTAGCAATTCAGAATAATGTTTGGGGCTTTCAGTGCCATGTAGACGATGCTTTTCGTGACGCTTTTCACTATCACTCTTATTTATTTATTTGGTTGGACAACTTGAAAAATTTGTCTATGACAATACATACCGACATCTCCTTGGTAGCATATTCGTCGTGGGATCTTGCCGGTCAAGGAGTTGGGTCGCTCGGGCCTCATTAGCTCACCACCATTTTCCAATTTGTCCTTCTTTGGTTCTGGAATGAAAGAAAATTTTCTATAAATAAGAGAAAAAATATTTTATTTATTTTAATCTAAAGTAGTAAAATTATTTTCTTAGGTTCCAATTCTTAATCCAAGATTAGTCTAGATTTTAATGAACCTCAAGTTGGCAACATTGTAAGCTATAGTATTTACGTAGTTCAATGCTATCTCAAAACAAGAATGAACAGAGCAGATAGAATAACAAAACACCTTCAAGTTTCAAGAAGCGTGAAATTGTGAGGCGCCAGCTGAGAAATACCATTCGAATCTAATTATGTATATCCCCATTTCCAAAGAAAAACAGTACCCAAAAATAAATATTCCAGATTTAAGCGAGTGTTTTGTACCATGTCCGTACATCAATTACTGAGCTTTCAATAACAATCATCGATCTTAGCATTTTACAAATGAAAGCATATTCAAATGTGGCAACAAGAATTTGACAGCAAGCCAAGAGCTCAGATGCTCGAAGTAAGGCATAAACATTTCAAAACGTGTGTAATATTTTGTCTTTAAGTAGTGCACGTCATTGTATAGGTAGTATTGTTTGTATAGCACAAGTGACCAATTCCGTAGCGAGTAAGAGCGTGAGTAGCGATGAGCAATATAGAACTTCTAGGTACACTATGGCTATGTTCTAATAATAGTCGATAAACGAGTGACGGCGTGGCACGCGCCTCCATTCACCGCGCGACGGCGTCGGCGTCGGCCTTGGCCTCGCCATGGAACTGTGTTATTGACGCATCTCCGCCGCTATCATTCCCGAGATAAAAGTATGCATACCTTATGTTGTTTAATCACGCACGATAACGCGGTTGCAGGGAATCACCCATGATTATATACCTTAAATTATGACAAAAAAGCATTCGCCCGCGACTTCGTCCGCGTGAAATTTCGGACCCCGACCCACTGCGTCGCATCGTATTGCCCGCCCGCCCGCGCTTTTACTTTGTTTTCACTTAGCGTTCTTTCAGATTTTTTTCTTTCTGCTCTGCTCCTAAGGGTTGTAGCGTGATGTTACATAGCCTATAACCTTCCTCGAGAACTGGTCTATCCAATGCAAAAATATTTTTTCAAATCCGACTGGTAGTTCCGGAGGTAACCCCCTACATACAAACTAACAAACATACAATCAAACAAATAAAAAACAAAAAAAACTACCTCTTTATAATATTAAGTATACAGGATAAGTCTTTATCCAGTGCGTAAACTTTAACACGTGACTGTGCTCATCATTATGAACAACTTTTACTATGGGACCAAACCTGAAATCGCGAAAAAAAAATCAGCTGTTCCCTACATTTTGACGAGTTAGTGAACAGCTAATGTTTTTTTCGCGATTTCAGGTTTGGTTTCATAGTAAAAGTTGTTCATAATGATGAGCAAAGTCACGTGTTAAAGTTTGTGCATTGGATAAAACTTACCCTGTAGATTGCCAACCTTACTTTATTATCTGATAACAAGTAGGTACAAGATTGCTGGACAAGCTGGACAAGACAGTGGACGAAACGACCACTGGTTCACATTAGCCCTGGATCACAAGCACTGGAAATTATGAGGAGAGACCTATGCCCAGCAGTGGGATGACACAGGCTTAAAAGTAACAGTAACAAGTACCTATGAGATGGGCAAAGAAATGGCTCTTAATAACGCGTGACGGTTAACAGGGGAGAATGGAAGGAAAAACGTGTCACAACGAACTGTTTAGTAACCTGGGACAGGGTACTAAACAAGGGCAGGAGCTAATGATAAAATAGAAGTTTTAAATGCTGAACCGGCAAGAGCTTAGCTCACAAGTAAAATATGATTAGAAAACTGTACCTTAATTGCGTAACTTATTTTCGTAAACGATTATTATGACTAATTTGTTTCATTTTGACAGCTCAACAACATTCATTGTGTTTTTACGTTCTTAAGCACTTTTTTTTTTCCAACTTATGAAGCAATGGATTAGCAATATGTTTTAAATCGAAATAAATTGTGATTGATCGTGCATTACGCCATTAGGGTACTGGATTTTAGATTAAAAAAAAAAAAACACTTCAAACGTTTGCATTACCGTTCATAAACAATTGCATGTTAGCTGGCCCTATATGCATGTGTACATTGTTAGTAGTACCTACGTTATACATACACAATGAGCAGAGCTATTAGGCCCTCGCCCATGTGAGGCAACATTTAACATAGCGCACCAGGCACCGCCAGCCTCGCAATTTTCGTGACCGAATGCGGCTTAGTTAGCTATTGCGACATAGATCAACTATGCAAAAACTTCGTTTCGACAGATTCTATGCTTTGTATAAATCTTTTAAAGGTCTTATTGTTAAATAAGCCCCGAAATCTGAAAATAATTTTCAGATTGATTGATTGATTTTTTTATTTTTTTTATTAAGATGAACTAAAATATTTTCATAATCATGTCGCCAGAAAATCTGTAGCATAAATCAGATAAGATGACCGTGACATCTATGAATGTGTTGAAACATTAGTATTTAGTATATAAATAGTACTTTTCGGTGCTATTTTTAGGACATGAGTAAATAACGAAATGATTAAAATCAACAAAATCCTAAAAATATCCTATGTCCCGTATAAATGATGAGTAACGGTTCCGCAACGTGAACGTAGAAGTTACTACAAACAGTTAATAAACAAACGTTTACTACCGTTTCTGATTGATTAATGAATTTCTCACGCCAAAAGCTGTTGTGTTAGGTACACTTTTTATATTTTCAATGACGAATAACTACTAATACAGAGTGTTTGCGGCTTAACGAAAACCTGAGTTAATTAGTTGATTGCATATCTAATTAAGATCAGTTCTGACGCAAAACAAGCAAAAGTAGTAAAATTCATCAACAGGTGACTTTAAGACTTCATTGTTAATACTTTATCATCCTACAACCACAAAAAATTCAAGATGGCACCCTAAGAAAACTTCTTATCCTCGTTATAAGCGCTACATTGTCGGTCAAGGTTAAACTGATCGATTGTCACAACCTTCTTTCGTTTATTTAAGCTGAGAATGACCATGAAATCCAAGCTAAGTTTAATTATTAGTTACCTACAATGTTTCATCATAGTTGTCAAAATACTCGCTAATTTATTTTTGATTTCATTGCTGATCGGAAGAGCGCTCTATAAAATAATGTTACCGGTTCCAATACTATCATTATTAAAAGCATAAATTAAAATACAATAACCGTCAGTTAAATCAACAGGCTTTACAGGAGCGAGCGGTTGCGCTAGCGCTGAGAGGCGCGGGACGCGGTTGGTCCGGGACTGGGCGGATCGATGCCGCCCGCCCTTGGCCGCGTTCGCACCGACACTCTGAGGACATCGTTCCCTGCAGCATTATGTAACCTACGTCGTCCTTTACTCCCACGGACCCACAGCTTTGAAGGTTAACCGCTATCTTTGGCACGTGTATTGCAGGTAACTCCCTTTGTGACCAAGAATGTTTCAGTACTTTAGGAAAACGTAGGACAACGTCTTTTCAGTCATACCATTTTAGAGAAATCCATCATTTTGATTTGACTGCCTGCATTGTTTTTAGAATCATAGCGAAACGTTGGGGTGGGTCATTCTAATAACTCTAGTGACATCAACAAACAATATAATAAATAGGTTCGAGCACATACAAGGTTTGTAAACAAAAATTTTGTCTGCACATTAAAGATGCCATGTATCGTCTTGCTAACAATTTTCCTGCCAAATGGAGGCCATTAAGTACATTCTTAATGCTGGCGACGTGCAACATCAAACGAACGGGATAGAGCGATGACATCGCTGCAAACACTCACAGACGTGATTGGAATTTTCCCAATTTCGATTTAGGACAAATAAAGTTATTCATTTATTCAACACTATTAAATCTTTCAGAATAAATCCGCTAAAATCTAGAGCCCCGTCAAAGCCAAAGTAAATTATGTACACAACCTAGTAATGTCACAAGACTAGCTCGTTATCAGCTGCCACCGTTTCTTTACAGAAAAACAAAATCTGTTTAATTGTTCTACTTTCAATGTTTTATTACTCGACTCGCGTGAACATAATGTAAATAATCACCCAATTTAACTACTATTTACAGTCTGTGCATGCATAATCGTTTGTAAAAAATATGTAGAGAGTAGAGCTTCAGCTGGTTGTCAATCAACGCAGCCAAAAGGATCGACAGACACCAACTTGTATCACAACAGTGGACAATGTCAAGAGTACGCGAGGTGGCTACTCGCGAGCTGGCCACATGCTCGACTTGTATCACAACAGTGGACAATGTCAAGAGTACGCGAGGTGGTTACTCGCGAGCTGGCCACATGCTCGATTTGCTTGTCATGTCGCGTAAAACGACGAGAGACCACACTCGTTAAAAATACATTTAGAACGATAAAAACAGAAAACACTCATCGACACGTCAGGCAGGTATTTGGCCTGTTTATGCTACACATAATGTTAAACGAATACTTTATTACACGTTACAGTGTTTTCAAACTGTTCACGCGCCCACATTTATAAAAATTCCACAGGCCTTTAAACAAATTTTATCTTCCATCAAATTAACTATTTAAGAAGTTCATTAAATCTACCTATTACACCCTGCATTGATTCTGATGAAAATGGAAAGTAGCCGAAAGAAATCTGTCCAATCAGCAATACTACTTAACAAAAGCAGAGTTGTGTTTTCGAGAAAAACATGCGATTGTTAGGAGATATCATTATCTAAGACAACTGCACAGAAATCGAGATATATGGACAAATTATGTTAAGCAAGATCAACAAACTGGGTCGCACGCGATAGGTACGCGCAAGCAAGAGGAATTTGTGCGACGAACATAAGAAAGCATTTGCGACATTGACGTACGTGGGCGGGCGGTGACGGGTGAAATAACATCTCTTTCAGCAATTCTTCAACAGTTAATTGCAAAATGAAAAAGTTAGACAGCGTAAACTTCAATAGAATTCTCTTGAGTTTAGTCTATGTAGCGTTCTCAAAGTCTCAAAAATAAACTTCAGTAGTTGTTAGATACGCTAAGATTGTAGATATTTATATCAGTCTATTTGTGCCTAAAATTACTCTTACTCCACGTGGTTGTTTACACGAGTACGTTTTTATTGGGCGAAGAATCGTAAAAATATTGAACATAGTAAATAAGGATGTAATCAAGCCACTTTGAGCATTAAACTTGGTCACGTTGTCTTTGGAACTTTCTGTCGGCTTCGATTGCTAGTCACACTTGCTGGCACAATTAATCTCATCTGAGTCATTTTGGCCGAATAGAGTCGCGTGCATAGTAGGTAGGTACATACTAAAGATATTTCAAATGCTCTCATTCGTCACCCACCAGTGCCCTACAAAAATGCCGAGTATGAAATGAAACATTATGTTGTGCTCAATTCTAATAGAAAATGTAATAGCAAATAATGCTGCAACACCTAGTCGATCCAATCAACTTGGTTTATATTTTAAGCGCGCGCGCATGTAATTGAGTTTATCCGCCCAAGAAGCGGAAATCGTAAGCTTATGTTCATGTGGAACATAAATATCCAATGCATGAAAGTATTTTCGTTGTATAACCTAGTCTCTCAGTAACTCCGACTTTACGTTGGGCATTTCGAATAAAAAGCTAACGTCCCAAGTTATGCGTATTCCAAAACATAATATTGATTTAAGAACGACCTCTGGAAAATGTTAATGGTTGTTTCATAAAGAGAAAAAGATGTGTATTTAATGAAAAACAAACAAACAGTTATCGATTTCGACATCAGAGTGGAGACGCAGTGCAGCGATAAATGTTCAGTCAGAATCAGCGGGAACGGTAGGTCAAGGGCAGACCGCGGCAGCGGACGCTCGCAGTTCAAGAAGCTGCCTTCGCCGAATTCTGCGAATTATTTCTCTCCCCTTTGACGCAATTTCTCTACCATTAAGAGACGGACAAAATGTATAACAAGTTTTACTTTTATGGCCAAATAGGAAATGCTACACAAATCATTAATTAAATAAAAAATAAGCTTTTCCGTATCTAACAACAAGAGGCTAACAGGTTTTGATATACGCCAACGAGAGGTTATTTTCTTGGTGAAATAGGAAGTAAGTGTGACATTGCTCTCTAAATATAAGTTTAGCGTGACTGACGAGGTTATCTATATTAAACGGACGTCATTATTAGAGGAATGTGGTGATTGACATTCGACGGTGGGGCAATTAAAATGGCATGTGTTTGTAGCTTGCATCGCCGACGGCTCCGCTCACAAGCACACTGCTGCCGCAAATAGTTACGCAAGGCCACAAGACGCCTTCTCCGTTATTTATCGACATCGACGTCGGCGGCGCCTAACTAACCACGTTACATTCTTACAAACATCCGCTATCCTTCGACACTTTATTTAATACAATCGCCGTTTCCCACAACTTCCATGAGCCTTGTCAGTGTAACCGAGTGGGTCTACTCGCGTTTCAAATCAATATTTTCGGAGCTGAATTTTCCGTCTGTTGCCCGAACCATTGACTTCATAATTTGTATCGATTTCATTACAACTGCCTCTTTGCCGTCTAATATAAATAAATAGGTCTTAAAACATGAATGTTGAACGTATGACGTATTCGAAATTGTACGAACTTTTGGCCATAATTTCGTGGAACGATAAACATGGATAAATCTAAATTCCTCAAAATGATCGATTGCCATAAAGCATGAATACTACGACAGAAATAATCTTGAGCAATGAAGATGCAATGCGAAGACAAATAATAAGTATTACAAGATATCTAAGTATGATTAAGTATGCTATTTAGTATCTATTTACACATACCGTGAAGAATATAGCACTGCTGGTTAATTGAAGGTTGAATACGATATAAGATAGCAAGATTCTTTTACTTGGCAGTGTATATCGAAAAGTAAGATGTTTAAGCAAATAAAAAGTGCGAAACAAAGATCGATTATGGTTAGAAATTTAATTACAATAGCTACTGAAAGAATGAAATTATTCTTTGATTCCAAGTAAGTAAGCTGTTCACTTAGCAGCTACGAAATCGTTTGCAAAAGATGACTTAAAACTGTTGGGATACTGCAATCAACTATAACTTTGTCTGTTGGTTTCATGAATTTCACTCCTTACTGAATAAATAAGTAATCTAAGTCTACCTTGTTTCACTATGTACGGGCACTAATATTCATGATTTATATTCAGATATGGGGGAGGCCTATGTTCAGCAGTGGACGTCTTTCGGCTGATGATGATGATGATGATGATGATATTCAGATAAAGCCGTTTTCGGGATAGTAACTTTTGGTAAGGCTTTGATGGGTTTACTTAGATTTATTTAAATAACGCCATTTACAGATCACATTAAGTACGGTCTCGGAAAAGAGAATTGATACAAAAAAACTACTGAACGGTATAGGACAAAGATTGAAAAGGAACCAATAGTAATAACAAGATCCTAAATGCCAAAGGGTACATGCAACGAGGGGCGCGTGACATTGACATTGACAATGCGCGTGCCGGCGGGCGGGGGCAGGAGCTGAAGAACTGAACAGGTAGGTGCGTGCGAGCGAGTGCAAGTGCATGCGGATGTCTGGTGCTGGGGTACCATTGTTACGCGCGAACAGCGTAAGGTTCGCGGTGTGTCTTGGGATAGGAGACTTGCGGCGCACGTAGTAGTGGTCGTGGCGCTGGGGCGGCGGCGGCGGCACGAAGGGCGGCGGTGGTGGCAGGCGCGCGGGCCTGCGCCTCGCGCCGCCCGCGAACGCGTCCATGGCGGCGAGCGTGCCGACGTCGCTCATGCTCGCGGCGCGCTCGCGGCTGGAAGACTGCGGCCGGCCGCACGATCGTTACTGCTCCCCCCAGCCCCCGGCACCGCGCGCGCTCTTCGATCGCCGCCCGCCCTCCGCGTTTGCCGTCCGCCCGCCCACGCGCTGCTTCGCTTTGTTTTGAATTTTTAATTTATCGCCATTCATCTAGCTCTCGTTGAGAGTATAACCAGAAAATGAGTAACCCTAGGGTTTAAAGAGTGCAATGACCTAGGTCTAAGGGCTACAATGCCCCCGCTACGTCCTGATCTATCAAGCATGGAATGTGCCACGGTGTGCCGGTAACCCTCATTTATTATTTTAGTATTACGTGACAGAGCATTTCCATGAGACGATAGTGTCACCGTTACGATACCGAAACACTAAAATGATTGCAATGTGGGCAATCAAAATGTCAGATAAAATAACTAAGTTTTTTTTTTTAGATCGTTTCTTTCAGTCTCCGAATCCTAAGTCCAAATACAGGTAGTTACGTAATTTAAGTTTCCGAAAATTCTGAATATTTTTTCAACTTAAAAGCTTAATTCGTTTTCCATATAATTATGTAGATTTAGTTCCCCTAGGCAGTACTATAATCGCAAGCCTGTTTGTTAAACTTCAATATTCCCTAAGCCCTAAGCTTATTCCTACTTTTGAAATATTAAAGTCCTTGGTTAAATATTTAATAGATATTTTTAATTCTATGTGGGCGAAGCTTTGAGTAAATTGTAACTGCCCAGCCGTATGTACCTACACATACATTTATCCAGCGCCTTTGACATTTAAACAGGGTTCAAATATAAAATTAAAAAAGGTTTTAAATATTATATATAATAATTTATTACAAAATTAGCACACATAGGTACGTACGGACGAGATCATGTCTCGAGCCGCAGCGCTACAGCTTGGGACGGTCCAATACTCTCTTTTTACGCTCCTATAAAGTAGTGTAAACCGACTGTATGAGGGATTATTCTAGTTAGAAATAGTAGGAAACTTCACTAAAACAATGGAACTACAAATAACAGTTACTAAAACTACACAACGCCACGATAGTTTATTCATATTCATAAGTTTTCGTAACACAGGTATCAGAGTTTGCTCTGAATGACAGCAAACTACAAACACCACATAATTATTATGTATTTATGCATACGTTATCGTGAGCTTACCTGGAAACACAAACCAAGCTGAAAATACATGGATGTTTACTCTCATTCATGAATTTTGTTATTGGCAGTTTTATTTCTAGGTTTATGTTCCATTTAACCCCTGTTACCTTTTATTATGCTTCGCTATCTTTACGATGATGGGAGCATACATTTTAGACCCATAACCTTTTGATAAAACATGGTATTGTGCTAAATGTACGGTGTACATTTTCACATGTGTCACTGTCATGGATTTAATTGTAACTGGCATGGTTTCAAACTGCTAATACCCCTTAATCCTGGGCTAAAATCCCAAGTCGGGTAATGATGCGTTGGGTTTATCTTTAACCAAAATTATAACGTTCTGAGATGACATACAGTATCGCGGAACATAATTCTCTTCTGCTTATCATAGAGTAGAAGGAAGCGTGGCTGCCAAACGCGAGGTGATTTTGACCAGCAGGTCGAGTAGTGTTATTTATGGTGATTTGATTATGATAAGCAATCAGCATCGAGTCGACCCTATCTTATGATCTGTAAATGTTAATAGGCTATTCGATTTACTAATTAACTGATAAGAGAGTAGAATAGTAAAGCTGTGCCTTGCCTATACATAGACAACGATTGTTGACAAGATGTTAAAGTCATTAAAAGAAGTGTCAGAAATATAAAGGCTAAGGGCGAATTTCACCAATGAAACTGAACGCGTTCAGCACATCTTAACCGCGTTCAAGAGCTGTCAGTGTCAAAATTGTTATGGAATATTGACACTTAGAGCTTCAACGCGGTTTAGAAGTGCTGATCGCGTTCAATTTAATTAGTGAAATCCACACTAAGAAGGTTAAAGGTAAAAAACATAGAAAAGAAAGCTACAAAAAATTATGAAACTACAAAACAAGAACTGGAAAAAAAGACAGCAACGAGAGTGTTTCAGTTGAAAAGACTTGTTCATTGATGCAGACTCCCGTTTCACTGGAAAATGTCGCCGGAGCTGCGCTCAACTAACACACAGGATACACTAGTAGATATAAGCAGGTAGAGGAACTGAGGTAGATACTCGTATAATCAGCAATATGGGGTAAGAAGGTTTATAGCAATATGTTAAAATAAAACCTTGGTTAGGAAAATACTAATACCTACACGCCATAAACCGCTGACATAAGTGAGAAATACTCTACACTCGTCCTTTTAAAAGAATATTGTGTCGGGACACTACACTATCTTTGAAAAAGCCAGTGTAGAGTGTAAAGCCACTACACTTTTCAATTTCTCTTACCACTTTAAGGGGTAAGAGAAATTAAAAAAATCATGAAGAACATTAACATCATAAGTTAAAAAGAGATCCCAAATAAATACAACCAAAATAATAAACAAATATCAGGGCTTTGTAATTTCTATAATTATTTCGATAAGCTTTGTCCGTTGTTCGCGGCTATCGCCATATCCTAAAGCAAACGTCATCTCAAGCAAAAGGAGCATTCTATTTACCTCATGTGTTATCTGCGACCGCATGGCATGACGTCAGACTGTTGGTAACAACTAAAACTGCATCGTGAACGATTAAACGCCTCGTAAATTATTAACTGTGTAGTTAGTAGTTGCTCCGTGGAGATAACACAGGTTCTGAATTAAAGTGCAAGTAGTTTACAGTCTAGAGTTGCATGAAATATTGAAGATAGAAGCGATTTAATACAATACATGTTAACGATATTTTGTTAGAATAGTAATTATGGGGTTTATTTAGAAAACGTTGATTAAAGTTAAGAGACGTTTAAACGTCAGAAATTTAGGTACCTATGGCAAAAACGTCACTAATCATTGCTTAACTTTAACTCATCATCTGTTACGACACCTCATTGAGGTGGATAACATTTAAAATTTTATTGTGTCTCGTTAATGACAGTTGAAAGGTTATGCAACGTTTATATAAGTATCGTCGACCTAAGGTTCAATGTCACTTGCACGTCATAAAACGACAAGGTTTATTTGTCTATGTAACAATCAGATAATTTCAACCTTAGTGAAGTTTAAATTCTAGGAATTGTTGTCAAAAATGGCAAAGCAATTACCAGGTCGACTATAGCTACTAAACAAAATAGTTTAAAAGACTATTATTGAAGGTAGAGCAGTCGGTCACTTTGTTCACTTTAAATAAACCTTAGGATTCATAACTGCCATCGACTCCAAAACTTCCAAGAAATTCTTCTCCTGAAAATATGGTCTAAATTTATTTAAAAAATAATTAAAGTAATACGGCTTAAAGTGAACTTGAATTATTTTCAACCTGTTTACTTATTTATGAATCAAAACAAAAAACACTGAATGTGAATTTTCTCAAGTAAGATTGATTTGTACATTTGGACTTGATTTATCACTTACATAAAGCAACGAAATGACAGAAGCAGATTACACGATAGTTTTTTCGTCTTACGCGTTTCTATCTTCTGTATCACTGCATTTGAAAAAAGCTTCCCATACACGTCCGTCCCTAGGCTACGGAGGTCCTGAACATAAGCTATGGATAATTTAAAATGCATTGGGATGGTTAACCACTATCATTCTGAACTTAAATAGTGTTGCTTTACTTGTAAATTGAGTATCAGAATCAGCCAACGAACGACTTAAAGGATTTAATGTATATGTCGTGGCCAGATCTTAGAAATGATCATTTCATGAAATGATCGACCATATCATGAAATGGTTGTGTTTCATGAAATGGCCAGCTAAAATTGACTATATTATTCAAACGTCAACGTTTAATGATATGTCAGTCGACGTTTGGCCATATCAATAAGTAGGGTATTCATGCAAATATTACTGGCATTCATTAATTTTTAGTAATGTGGATCAATGGATAAATAAAACAATTTAAATAGCTTTCATTTCAGAAGAAAAATAATAATTGATAAGATTTGAATAGTTAAATACTAACCTGTGAAATACGTTTCAAACTCCATGGTTTTTTAAGATTGCGCTCGTTTTTCGAGTGAATTTCATAAAAGTCACGTAGCTTGGTATAATAACGATACTTCACTGAACTTTCATCTTCCGTTTGCATATTTATAATTGCTTTTCCAATCGAATTATCGTTCGCCGCCATGATGCACCACAAAAACAAAGCGACATCAACGCCTCTACCGGTGGATAATCTAACTATTTTATGATATGATCACTAATGTTTGGCGACATCGTGAAGTAGTCTTGCGTTTAACTGTTAATATCGTCAAACTTAGAATATTCAATGATGTGGCCAGTAGTCGATGTTCTATTTCATGAAATGCAACCATTTCATGAATTGGTCGTTCATTTCATGAAATGATCAATTCTAAGATCTGGCCACGACATATATAAATATACGGATACAGAACAAATTTGTGAGATTCCTGTACTTAAAGCAGTATGGTGTATGGATCCACTATTGTGGGTGCGATTGTGTTTGTGGTGTCCACTATTGTATCCTACTCTAATTGTGCTGGGCATGGTAGGCTATAATAAACTGGAAGTAAGAAGGGAAGTAGCTCTCGCTACTTACTTATTTAACGTGTGGTAAAATACACAACCAAGGCGTTCTACGCACGGTTGGATTGTGTGTACTAGATGGGCACGTGGGGCGACGGAGGCGACCGCCGCTGCTGTGGGTGCCGCCCGCTCACACCAACCTGCTGCAGCACGCGCTGCTGAAGCGCGCCCAGCATACACTCAATATGGTGTCACAACAAACAGACTGCTTCAATTGTACTCTGAGTGAATTCACACGGGCCACATTTTGTAAAATTCCTCTTGGTTGTTCATAATTATATAATTGTAGGTCTAATCTTTGTAAGCTATTATAAATATAACTATAACAACACTATTGTATTAGGTAAGCCCTGTGATGTGATAGTTGTATGTGTTTTTAAATAAATAAATATATAATTCAACAAAAACGCGAATCTGTCATGGTGCGGTAATGGGCCACTGTTTGGTTGACCAACATTATCTTTTAGCTCTTATATTGAGTTCAGAACGATCCGATTTCATTTTTATATGCATTATAGAGACGTTACCGGTAAATTTTGTTCGTGGACGATAGCTATCATAATTATAAATATTTTTTTCAAGAAATATAAAAAAATAATTTGAGAATTAACGAATACGATTGTCTGGTTACCTATCTAGCCAGTCCGTTGACCGAAAGTTTATATTTTGTTCCTTCCATAGCTTGTACCTAATTATTATTTTTTATCGTCTTTCGTTTTCGTAGTAGTTTTCTTTTTAAGACAAAGTCAAAAATAGTGTTGCTTAGTCGGAATCTATTCCGTAAATTATTGTATCGAAACTGTACCTCAGGGTTTTCGCGACGCTGCTGTGACACTTGAAAAACGCCTATTACGAAAACATAAAATAAATAATAAGAATAATAATAGAATGTGGGTACCGGTATTATAATGACTATTTACACCTATTCGAGCAATTAAAACGATCGACACATTTATAAGACGCCTACGGCAGTATCTCATGGATGCGCAACGGAAGCTAGACATGGTCAATCTGAATGTTTCATTGATATGAATTTTATTATGATAAAGTTATCTATTATTTATTGACAGTCCTTTGTTTATTTTGCAACCATACCGTTTTAATAATTTTGTTAAACACCACTGTATTTACTTTAATTATTTAAAAACATAATTATAACTAAACGAATTTATAATTATTTGCTACACATATCTATTTGTTTTTTATTTCAATATTTATACACACTATAAAACTGATTTACATCCGTAAAACGTCCTCGTAACAAAAGGTTCAATTGAAAACCAGCGTCAGGCACTAGTTGTCTAGCTTTTTTTTTTAAATTCACTACGGGGAAGCTCTTGGCCTGCATCTAACCAGATGGTAAGTGATGATCAGGCCGAAGGTGGAAGCGAGCTTCACCCGGAATCCTCAACCACAGAAGAACTGGCTACAATACTGTTTTAAGCTTTTTCTGTTTTTATGTGAATATTGTGTGCCTGACCCTTAACCTGGGTCTAATAAATTTATTTTCTTTCTTTCTTTTCTCTAATCGCGCACCACTAAGCTAGAACTCAGTCACTCTCATCCATCGGCTACTACCAGTCACCTTGTGAAGATCATCGCTTCTCTCGGCCTGAGCCCATACTCGAGAACACGTCATTGCCAACGGACATCTGTTTACCAGAGTTCTGTTGCTAATCACGCTGATCAATTGCGGGCGACAACTAGAGCGGTTCTCGGTGCAATCATCTTTATTCGGATTTAGCCAAATAGAGTAAGACATAGCTTTCAACCCTTTCGATAGTCTCTAGGGGCGGCCACGTCTCAGCTTAAGACTTATAAGTGTCAGGAAGTACGTACTGATTGAAGACCTAAGTGTGAGTTTTTTCAAACGCTCAAGCAGCTGGTTAGTTGGCGTTGTAGGGGTGTATGAACAAGCATGAAAGTTTTCACACAGTCCCGCATGACTCATTTGGTTTAGTGTGACCACACTCATCGAATCGACTTGTATCAGTCAGGAAGAGCTTTATGTCTAAACAATAATAGCGAAAAAGACGGTTCGGTCGACGCGACTCGACACCGCGTCGGACTATTTGTTTTAATTGGAGTCCATGCAAGCTCAGTCTGACCGGCTCAAGCCGATTCCGCCTCGGTAATGTAGTCACTCCCTTACCCAATACCCACATACATATTCGCTGCCGGGAACCTGGCTCACTTAGGTTAATTCCATTCCACCACTTGCAAAATTGACAAAAATTCCATGAAAAATGAATTAGTCACAAATTATTCTGAAAATAAGAATCAAGTGGACCTTCAGTGCCTACACACTGCTCTGCTTGAAATTGGTGTGTACGAATCATTAGTACGAACCTCTCAGGCAGGCACATCCCATGATGAAGCCCATCATGGAGAGGCGCTGCGCAGGCGGCGGAGGTGGCGGTGGCGGCGGCGGCGGAGGCGGCGGCACGCGCCTGCCGCGAGGGGGCGCTCGTGACACCGCGCCAGCTATTATCCACCACTCTTAACCGTCCCCGGCCCGCACATTTTCACTACATCGTACCCCATCAAGGCATTTTAACGATCAAAGAAATGTGAGCAAAGAATACTCCCAAAATTCTTGAGCATTGTTTTAATAACAAGGAACTTGACATTTAATCTATTGTAATCCGAGTTTTAGTTTACACTCCAAATTGCCTGAAAACAAAAAGCTACCTGCATGTACTTTTCGTACATTACAACTGCATCGCTGAAAATACTTGGATGTTAGGAAAGAAAGCGTGCGCAATGCGGAAAGGTAAAGGTATAAAAGGTATCGAGTCCATTTTGATACTTTATGACTCAATAGCAATTTGAAATGATTGAAATGAATATTTGATATAGTTAGTGTTCAGTGGAACATATCGTGCAAGCGTCGCGGGGCAACGCCGCTGGTGCAGCGGTTGTATCGCGTGCTGGCGCCAACGCGATCGATACCGCACGGAAAGTTCGCGCCTCAGGTCTAACCACCGACCATAACTAAAACATATGTCGAGAATATAGAAAAATTGCAATCAATACTATTGCAGCAACGAAGAACGAGCCAGCCAAAATCTAGAGTGGTTTACGTCAAATCAGTTTATTCTTGAACCTTCATGAACCTTGAAACTCCGTGGTTTATTTCCGTATCGTCCAGCTGTGATAAAAACTTATTTTACATTTGTTTGTCACTAAAATGATATCTATATAGCAGCAGCAATATAACTAATATGTTATCTTTTAAACTATTTATGGAATCAGCTCAATGTGCCATCATGTCATTCGTTATGTTATAAATAAAAGATAAGGAATAATTTCAGCTCCTCTGTGGCATTATTTGCCCAAATAGCAATAGTTTTTATTATTTATTTATAAGCATTAACATAAGACACATCAAGCAGAACAGTTATTTAGTAATAGTTGCGATTAGTTCGCTTAATAGTTATTTCGCGCCGTCTCTACATTTGATTACAAATTGCTGTCTTAATTCTTTGAGCTGGATATTTTCGCGTCTATCTTCAACCAAAAGCGTTTTACTGTTTCAAATTCATCAATTAAAAACAAACGGTACACTGCACCTCCAAAAGCTTTCAAGTCATTTCGGTTCAAGTGATACAGTCATTGCATGTTGCACTGATCTCAACGAATGGTAGGTAAGACAGCATAAAAGCATAGAATGCCGCTTTTCACCGTGTGATTTGACAGGTGGTATATGTATGTGGGCAGGTAATCGAGTGAGGTTAGGGCAGCGGACGCGAGGGTCGGTTTGCGGCAGGTCGCGGCCGGCGGCGCGGGCGGGCGCGGGCGCGGGCGGACCGACACTGAGGCGCGCGCCGCACGGCCGCACCGCACCCCGCGCACAGCCGGTACCAAAGTTACCCAACCCCCAGACGCCGGCTCCTCAATCTAGACTTCGACTACTGCCTCACAGAATCGCCGCCACACTATTCCACCTAGATGTGCTCCAAACATTCTGAACATGCGTATTTCAATTTTAGCCCACCGACCCATTTAGCGCTGACAGAACAGCAGAAGATTTCATAAATAAATTATAATGAGTTGTGTAACCTCTCCATCTGTAAAGTAGAGCACCCATTTGTCTAGTTTTGAAATCTCAATGTCTTGTTGACTTAGATACTGTACCAATGATATGTGAAAATAAGTCATTTACCAAAATATACAGAAAATTCTTTAGACAAAGTAAATTGTTATACAACTGAAATAGAAAAATAAAAAATAGTACGCAAACTTTTTACCAACCGAATTAAGTTTAGTTCAATAAAAGTGCCGAAAAAATTTATCGCGTGATTCGAATTGAGTGAGAATAACGGCAACAGATGGGTAACGAATTAACCAAAGTTCCAATTAATAGTAGTAAAAAGAAAGTTAATTACATTACGGGTTCAAAAAGTAATGTTTCATGACAATGCTACATGATAAGTATAATGTCATGTAAAGTGACGTCACGTTATTGCAGTGGCTCTGTGACAGCTAGACAGTGGTGGGTCAACGTTCGACGCCCGTCCTGTCAGGATGTCGTTAATTCCCGCCACGCGTCACTACCTATTCTCCAATTACATTTAATCCGATTCAATAATTTCAAGTACAATACAATTAAACAAAAAAATACATGAAATATAAGATCCCTAGTTTTGAGTCCAGTTTTCATTAAAGAAACAGTTTAATTATGTTACTTAGTATCGTGCCCATTAAAAAATATGCAATGGGCTAGTACTGCTAGTAGTGTTCATCGATATCTGTTCAATTGTTTTTCAATTACATTCAATCACTCAATAGAGACTGGTCCTTGTCGAATGCTAAGTAGGTACACCGCTACTTAAGAACTACTGCAGCTTTTAAATCATTATTATTCCTGGAGTACAGTACTTCAAGTGGCATATCTTGTAACTTAGCCAGTAAACGATATTTATTACAATGCTTGTGGCTCATAACTTGCAAATCTAAATGTCAAAATAAAAACAGATCTATGACCGATTTCTACACGCTATTCAGTAGAGTACGAAATGCATGGAGCAAGTTTTAGTAAAAAATAATTTGATTGATACAAATCTGGAGCAGCTAATAATAATCACAACAGTCACGAATTAGCCAGATGTGTAATAGACGAAAATACAGACAATGTTGTTCGAATGAACACTGACCGGTGCTATGCAAGAGATAATAGCGACAGTAAATTGTGTTTTATATTGCGCATATGCTGGAAATATCTGAATTAGGCTTTGGGACACTGGGTTTAAGGCGAAAGCGTCAGAGTAGCCCGCGAAAGGTGTCAAATGTGATGATTTCATGAAATCATGACATTTGACACCTTTGCTAACTTATGGAGTTGTATTGCTGATTGTAATGATTATAATTGAGTAAAGCCATATTTGTTACGGCCGCGAATCATATTTTAATCAACATAAAACCTGACACTGACCTACAAAAAGCAAAAAACGTAAGAAAATTTGAATTTCGCGGGCTACCCTGATGCTTCCCCTTAAACAAGAATCTATGCACTAGTTTCAGAAGGGGATATACTTCTTAAAAGGGAACGCAAAATAAAAAAGGTCATTCATACAATTTGGGGATTTCAATAGAAGTGATTTGGGTACAATGAAGATTGCACCGAGCGGAAATTGACATTTATCAATTGTTACAATGAGCACTCCTCCATTTTATAAATGTCACCGTAAGATAGTGAGACCCGTTAGTTTATAATCTATCGGTATTATTTCCGTTAGATTATAATCTGTCGAAAAATTGTGAACGTTAGACCTGTGACCAACTGCGCGCGAGCCGAGCGAGCGCTAATTCCAAGTTGCTCGCACCTAGGCAGGCTTTTTTAGTATTAGCTCAAGATGCGTTACATCGCAAGCAAGTTTGATACCAGTTCACAATTTGTCGGTTTCACATGGATACTATAATAAATAAACTAGCGAAAAATAATGCGTTAAATTGTAAATGTTTTGTTGCAGTTCACAATTTTTCGACAGTTTATAATATTACGGAAATAATACCGAAATATTATATACTAACGAAGTTCATAACATAAATATTCCGAAACCATCGTGATCTGACGAGCAGAATCAACTTTTCAATGAGGCGCCCTTGCGTGTGTTTGTGTTTACTTATCTTGTCTCGTATCTCAAGTAGCATAATATTTAATAAGCTTTGCATAGCCCTGTACGTGTATAATCAGTTTTACGCAGGTGTAACTAACAAATAGACGGCAAATGCTAATTTATTTGTCATCTGAATATGCAAATAAAATATTACATAACAAACCTGATATTTTCCCTACTACGCGTTGATAATTATCTTGTTTTTAGAAATATGGGATATAAGATAGGGAAGAGAAAATCGTATTTTATTATCAGGGAAAAATCATGTAACTTTACTGCTAAAATAGTTCACGTGTATTGGTTGTAAATTACCTTTATCTAATTATTGATTTCCAATTCAAGAAATAAACAAGTACCTACATGTTTAATTTTTGAAACTCCCGACACTAGTGAGGAAATGCAAGTTGCTCCAAAGAGTGCTTTTGGGAAAATCTCATTACTCATGAACCCAACGCAAACTTACCTAATTGAAAAATAAATTATACCTTTTCCAATGCTTGGCGGAACTCTTTTTGAGGGGCTGTCTTTTGTATATGTAACATATAATTATTATTTTTTTAAATAAAAAATTGTAAACTGAGCACTTGAAATATCCACGAATTTTTGATGTTTTTTACAAGCAATAATTAATATTTTTGTGTGGTAAATCAAACGCACATCAATGGTAATAGATGCACTGCATACATCACCATTACTACAACGACATGGCGCTGTCAATATCAAATGTGCATGCGTTTGGCTGTACTTATTTGAGCTGAAACATCCATTAAATAGAGAAAGGGTGGACCCAGTGGCAACGGCCGCGACTTACGAGTTGTAAGGTTCGAACACACGCCACAGGCGCTTTACTTTGTGTATATTATTTCATCACCACTGCTCTCAAAAACGATGAAGGAAAACATCGTGAAGAAACAGGCATGTCCTAGAACCAAAAAATCGAAGACATTGACATCTACCAAACCGCACTGGGGCCGCGTGGTGGATTACGACCCACTCCCTCTCACTGAGAGGAGGCCTGTGTCCCAGAAGTAGGAACATTTTAGGCCGATTATGTGTACTTCTGCTATATCCATTAAATTGCGCACTAAAAATATAAAGACGGTCGGACTTTCAAATCCAGAGTGTCGCCAGAGTTGCGTTTATCGGCTTTCTAAAATCATATACTTCACACCTTCATAACACCCACACTGCACGAGGCAAGTCTGAAAGGACCATTAACCCATTCAGCACTATTGGCGAAACTTTCAAGCAGTTTTGCAAGACGAAACTGAAGTGGATGTCTTGCGCCTCCTCCACAGATTTTTACGTCATTGAGCTTTCTTTTACAAAGAAATTATTCTCTACGTATTATTTTTGAGTGGGTCTGGATAGCAGCATATACTTTGAAGTCCGTTTGTTATTATTGGCATTACATTGGTTTGAAAACGCCATTATGCCATCATCTCCCCTCAGAAAAGAAGATTTTGGCTTAATACTAAATAGAAGCAAGCACTGACCTATGACATTATTGTTTTGATGGTGGTGCGCGGCAGCGGCAGCGGCGACGGCGGCCGCCATTGCTGCCTGCTGGTGTTGGTGTTGGTGCTGCAGCTGCGACGCTAGCTGCGCTTGTAGCGCCGCATGCATGCCCACGAGCCGGTCTTGCGCCGCTTGCGCAGCGCTGACGTCGCTCCGCGCCTCCTCGCCGCTCGGCGGAGACACTGGCTCATCTAGAAGAAACAACATGTTAGAATCGATAGTAATATATCTTCACCTAATTACATACGATGTTTTTTGCACATATCAGTAGTTTAGCAAAGGAAAACATTCCAAATGGCCCTTTTAAAGTTACGTATAGGCACAAAAAGAATTCGTGTAGAAGAAAAAGTTTGTGGGAATCACGGAAGTTTGTTCCAAGGCAGTTATCCCTTTTTTTTGGCTTGGAACTTATCAAATAACTTCTCCCACTCTGGGCGGAGCGGGAGGGTGTGTCAGACTCTTGTTGTCCAAAACCCACCAGTGTTCCTTCAGTTGCGTGAATGTTGCCAGGGGCCACGAAATCCCTTTCGGACTTTCCCGCGACCTCGGCAGGCATCGGCCCTAGCGGACCCCGTCAATTGTGCTGACATCTCTTTCAGGCGTTCGTGGAACACAACGCACCGTCGACCCGGGCTTGGTCCTTATCGGGCGGCGAGCTACACATTGCTCACCGTCCGCAAGCCCGCGCCTACGGTGGCCGGGAATCGGCCTGGGATTCCCGACGCCCAGGGCGTCTCCTGCGGCGACTAGGGGCATGAGGGCGCGAAATTTGCCCCTTCCTCACACGTTCTAACTCCTCTTTCGCGAGCATTACTGCTTCGCAGAAGGAGGTGACGGCTTCCCATGCCCTCTCGCTCCGTACCATGGTCTGGACCAAAGCCGGACGCAAGAGATCAAAGCAGTTAAACCTGACCCTGAACAATTATGTTTTTGAGAAGTTAAAAACGCTTGACAGTAGGTAGTTCTTTCGAGCCCATTGAACCACGTCTGTAGTAATTGAATTGGTATTGTTGTCTACTTGAGAGTGTAAATGATACCAAGATTGGGTTCTCTTTAGAATCGAATGTCAACGTACCGGTACCATGTTGAATTAGATGGTTGCTGTCAACCCAATAGGTACGGTTTGATGTTCAACAGAACTTCGTAATACAGCACAACAATTCCAACATAGGAAATCGATCGATAAGCGATAACGATAAGCACGTAGTAATTTAATATTATGTTATCGTTCAAATCGGTACGGAAGTTAAGTACAATTAAATTAAAATAATTATAATTATTTTTCGAAAAAAAAGGAGATGTGATGACGTGCATTACAATTAATTGCGAGGTAATAATTAGGTATCTCGTTACTTCAACAATAAGTAGGCACAAGTTCAGTTTTAAAAGTCTGTTTTTTGTTGTTGTTTCAACGGTACCAGTCTCGGGTGTTATACTAATTAATCATAATTATTATCTACTGTTACTTTATGCAACAGCTGCGTTCAATAATTGTTATGAATAACACGAATCAGATGTCTTTTGTTAACAATAATATTTTAAACTAGTTGTTGCCCGCGGTTTCACTTTTGTCCTAGGGCTAATACTTCATGTACCCGGATATAAAGTATCTTGTCATGTCCTTTACCGGTTCGTTTTTAAACTCTGAGCCAATTTCCGTAACAAACAAACAAATTCGGATTTATTTACTACATTGTTTGGAACTTTTCACGCTATAAATACTTAATGTACTAAAACTTACGTAATATTTGTATCAGTTTTATATCTGTACTTCGACATAAATTATCATTATTAATAAATCTTTTGTTTTCCGCAAGCCTCTGGGTTTTCTTAGAACAATAAAATAATTACATTAAGGAAAATCGACTTCAAAGGAATTTATAAGAGAAGCATTATCCTGTATTACCATTGCCATTACCTAGCAGTAAGTATATTGATTTTGATAAACATAGTTAGTTAGTTCTACTAATATTGTATTGATAAAGATAGTACTTATCTATCTCCTAAACACGTGCTTTCAGTACTTGCACACTTGAACTGTATTTCTTAAAACATGTATTAAGAGGAAACTAAGATAACATGTCCTAGTAACAGCGCTTTAATTGAACACACGATCAATCACAATGTGTTTCATTTTGACAGTTCAACAACTTCCGAAATTAAAGTTATTTTTCACTTTAACAGCCGCGACAACTAAAAAGTGAAAAATAAAAACTTTTTACAAAAAAAAAACAACCGACCTCCAAAAAAAAACATTAAAAAGTGAAAAATAACTTTAATTTCGGAAGTCGGTGTCTTGGGTTTTGTATTTTCGTTTTTTGCCACCGACTTCCGAAATTAAAGTTATTTTTCACTTTTTAATGTTTTTTTTTGGAGGTCGGTTGTTTTTTTTTTTTTTGTAAAAAGTTTTTATTTTTCACTTTTTAGTTGTGGTACCTACACCACACACATTCGAATACCACTACCTGCTACCAGTGACAGAAACTTATCAGATCATCTACATACTAAGTGGGAAAAAAATATGTATTTTGTAGCTAACTCAAAAACTATCCAAGCAAAGTTAATAAAATTTATATGGGACCAATTCGAGAGCACACCCTTTCAAACAAAAAAAGAATTTTCAAAATCGGTCCACAATTGACGGAGAAATCGGTGGACATACATAAAAAAAAATAAAAAAAAAACAAACATACGCGACGAACATATAACCTCCTCCTTTTTGGAAGTCGGTTAAAAAGTGAAAAAAAAATCTTTTTTACAAAAAATACAACCGACTTCCAAACTACAAAGTGAAAAATAACTTGAAGTCGGTGTCTTTGGATCAGTATTTTAGTTTTTTGACACCGACTTCCGAAATTAAAGTTATTTTTCACTTTGTAGTTTGGAAGTCGGTTTTATTTTTTGTAAAAAAGATTTTTTTGTTTCTTTCTCTATCTCACGGTATGATCACCGGCTGCCAGCCTAAGTAGCTGATCATCAATATTTATTGGAACTGTCTGACCTCCACGTCTTTCCAAGTTCTTTTTAACTGCAGAATTTCTAACACAGCATATCAGTGCTGCGGTATTTTTTTTTATATCGCAGTTTTATGCTGAGATAAGAGCTTTTCTGGCCTCGCACAGGTCGTTATTATTTTTGTTGTTAGTTTAAAATGCTCCTTTCTTATTTTTTATTTGTATTTCCTGTGCGTGTCCCAAATAAAATAGTTTTCTTTCTTTCACAGCAGCATAATGCACATTATAGGTATAAATAAGTATCTTAAAAGTTTGAATTTTAATTATCTTCTTAGTTTGAGTGTGTTTAATAATATAATGAATTACGCTTTAACGGCTGAACGGATTTTAACGAAATTTAGTACACAGGTATACCAAACCTACCTAGGACCTACTCCTAGTCTACCTGTCTGCGTGTCATATTTTAATTTTTTTTATCCGAGTGCATGTAGTAGTTTCCTTAGGATGCGAGAAAAATAGCTGGTAATAGCTAGTTTTTTTATATATTTTAAGTTCTATGTTCACAACTCACCGACTTCGGGCACAGGCGTGACCGGGCTTTCTGGTAGGAGTATACCTTTCTGCACCAACTCATCTCTATTCGCTCGGACGGATATCTTCCTCTCTAAGGCTGCAAACAGTAAAATAAAATTGTATTGCACGTTTAATAATAGGCTTAATTATAACGTGATTGAGTTCACGTTTAATACAATATTTTTAAATAATTTATTGGACAACAGTATTTGGGGGATGCGCTAAGGTAGCCCGCGAATTTTGCAGGTCAGTGTCGTGTTGTATGTTGATCAAAATATTATTCGCGACCGTTAAACAAATATGTAATTATAGATTATAATCGTTTGAATCATCAATACAAGTCTCTAAGTTAGAATTGGCCTCAAACGTCATGATTTCATGAAATACTAATGAGTATTTCATGAAATCATGACGTTTGAGGAATAATTTCAACTTGAGAGAGTTGTAATTTAATAATTACATATAATTCTGTTAACACATAATTATTTGTTATGGTCGCGAATCATAACATACAACCTAATAATGACGTGCAAATTGCAAGCAAACGTCAGAAAATTTGAATATCTCTGGTTACCATGGCGCCTTAATCAGGTTTTTACAACTTCTGAAACATTTTTCATTCATTAGATGTTAAATTTCATGTCAGCGTATCCAGCGTTTTCATCTGATTAAAAAAATTATTTACTGATGAACGGTGAGACATAGCTTGACTTTCAGAAACCGGGCATTTTTATTTAATGACGGGTACCTTATTTTTACCATTATTGATAAGTAAAGTATGTCATGAATGTTACTCCAAGGTTCAACTCCAGATGTTATCTCAGATATCATCAGAAAATACCGCAAAGGAGATTTTATTGTGTTTACCGATAAAACAAAAAATTGTTTAGATTTCACTTTGCGTATGTGAAACATGTCCGTTTCCGGTTATCATGATGACCGCTTATCACCTCGTGTGTTAAGATAACAGATAGTTAAGATGTACTCACTTCTAGAAGCAGCTTCGAACTTTTCTGATTTCTTTTTCCGTTTCCACTTCCATGGCTTGAAAAGTCTACCAAAAGCTGAGAATTTGGACTTGGTTCGCTCAGCCGGAGGCGTGCGCGCGCCCGACCCCAGGCTGTTCGTGCGTACCGCAGAACCATTTTGTTTCTTTGCTGCAACAAAACATTTTCAAAGTCAATCAAACTGGAAACTGTTATTCTTGTCTCATCTTTTAAGCCTTATTTAAGTTTGTGCATAATTTTCGCCACACGGACAAAAGGACCATTCTCAAAAAGGATGTCTGTGGCACGTAGTGGGTTAAAAATAGATAACTAATGGGTGTGTCATCGAACTTTAAGCGTAGGTACGTATTAGGTAACTGTTATATGTATATACAATTTAGTATTTTTTCTGTCAGTTTCTTGTGAGTAAATAACAAAAAATATCGGCCTGTTTATTGTCTCACTGCCGGGCAAAACCATCTTTTCAAGTCTTTTCATTCAATGAAAGAACGAGTTGGCAGGTATTGGACATCACTTTGTGCACAGCAAGTGACTCGCTTAAAAGTTAAAGACATATTCGCATGGAGGTCAAAAACCCAAGAGCAAAGTGATGAAACAAATACTTTGAAAGACAACGTTGATACAAAATAGGTACCAGCAAGATCGGTACAAATAGTACTCACACATTCATGATACATCCACACAATCAATGGCCCCATTATGTCGAGAGTCTATTGTTATGAACTGTCCGCGCCTATCACAACACAATACCAAGGAGAACTAAGTATACCTACAAAAGAGAAATTTTCCCGTCGCCTACCAAGACCACAAACCTATACATTTAGTACCATTGTATTTCAGTTGCATTTATCAATTCATGTGGAATTGATATAATAACAACTTATAATGAAGAAGATAAAAATATAAACGATGGTGTATTGTGGGTTTCGTGAGGTTATACAATTAATTCTCTCTGAGAATAATCAAGAAACAGGATAAGATGATCACGAGAAAGGCAGGACTTACAAGGTATGCATAACAAACTATAGGAACAAGTAATTGATATGCTGCTGGCGTCTGTAGTGCCGAGTCGAAATAACTTCAACTTCAATTTTCCAAGAAATACAGAACAAAAACTTGAACAGAATAAGATGATCACTTGGGGAAGTATAATCTTGCAACAATTTAAACGAAACATTGTATGTAATGTTCCTACATATACATACAAACTTAACTACCGTAACACCTTCCAATTCAAGACTCCACATTATCTATATAGTAAGTATGAAATGCTGTTTGTTGGTAAACGCATCACTTGGGAACAGCTGGACCCATTTGGCAATTTATTGTTTTAAAATGTTCGTAATAGTCCGAATCAGGTTCTTAAAATTTGAAAAGTTGCCGGGAAAATTGGTGCATTGTCTATGGGAATTCTGTATTCAAATTATTGACATTTGTATAGGACGTCTATCGGGTCAGCTAGTATAAAAATAAAGAAAATATTTTTAACAAGAGAGAGTGAAATAAGGAAAATCTAAAAGAGTTGTTAGTGGCTTCTCTTCAACTTACAGGTACAGTTGGTACCATATTCTTTCAACCGCAGTGCGTTTATCATTTATGTGGCTTCGAAATATTATGCAACATGCACCTTACAATATGTAACCGCTACTAGTAATTCCGCAACGGAATATATTTATTAACTATTATGTTAGGACAAATTAGCTGATGGCGTTTTAGATTTAAGATATTATTTATTTTGAGCAAGATTGTTTACTGACAAAACAAATATGTATGATAAATTGATAATATGTCCACCATTAGATATTTTCAAATAAAGCTCCTTGCATGTTTAAGACAAAATATATTATCTAAAAAGGACGCTAGTATGACTCGACAATCTAAAAATATTTGTCGAAGAATTCGGCCCCAGATAAGGGACAATTCATTTTTCGACGCTACCATTACCTTATCAACAAAGAAAACAAATTATCTGCGTACTTAGCATTTTACAACATTGTCACTCAATATTTTTATGTAGGTCGGTAAGTGTGATAAATTATGTAAGTTTTAATAAAGATCCTGAACTGAATTGCCTTCCAGAAAACAATAAAATAAATAAGTGCAAAACATAGTGCGCATATTTTAGACTATACTATCTGTAACCATACCTATGTTTAACAAAATAAATGATTGATTGATTGATAAGTTATATTTTTAAAGATTTCTATTTATAACTGTGTCTTTTAAAGCATTTTCTTTTTAGGGTTTCGCACAATAATATTATTGAATTGGCATTTTATCATTCTTTAATTTATGAATTAAGCACAAAACCCGCTGGCGAGTTTTAAATAGATTGAGACGCTCTCATCTCAATCAGTTCAAGCTTCAATAGAACTCCTGGAGCCAAAAATATATACATACATTTATAAAAAATTATTCATTGTTTACTACGGATATTACAGAAATAGTTTATTTTGATATGATCACTATTCGAACAACTTACACATGAATCATCTATGTATTTTGCTGGTTCTTATAAATAACGCGCGAGACGTTATTAGAAAGAGTTTATAAAAATCCGCACAAGAACGCATATTAGAATAGAAATACTGTTTTACTCAAGGTATTTTTATGTTCCATAAAAATAATAAGTATAATAAAAATAATATTGTTTCTATATATTTATAACATAATACTTAATTTCACACCAATATAGGTAGCTATTACATTTAAATAATGATTGTCTCGACAGTCGTTTAAAAAGTGTTATATGCTAAAATTGGCAAAACGGTAACGAAAATAGTCTGTCTGTCACCATGCATGCACGCCTGTGACTTTTTCTGAAAGTGTTTGGAATAAAAATATAATTTTTCGCGAAGTGATAGAGAGAGGCTAAAAGAACTACTGATTGGGTCCCAGTAAACGCACGACGACATCGCGGCAGGCCGAGACGAAGATGGCGGGATGAGCTTGACTCCTACCGAAAGGACTGGCCGATACTAGCAATGGACAGAATTGTGTGGAAAAGGGAGAGGGAGGCCTTTGCCCTGCAGTGGGATAATACAGGCTAGTTAGATTAGATAGATAGAGCGTGGTAGACTGGTAGCCAAATCAAACAAAAAGCAATATTTCTATTCTAGAGGTTCATCATTTATTAGTTAAAAAGAGATATGAAACACATTCAGAAAACTACATCGTTTGGGGTGTCAAATGAAAGCACGCTGATGCATGAATTCGAAATGGAAGTAGTTTTTCAAAGGAAACACATCTATCAATTGCTATCCCTTTAGCTCATCACCCAAAGTTTTGCTCAGTGAAAGAGAAGATATTATCAAGAAAGCATTAGTCTACATCTGTGTCACGGATTAATTTAATTTTAGTCTTATTTCGCGCCAATATATTGGCAATTTACATAACATGATTGGATAAAGGGTTATTTGATACAATCTCTTTGCAAGACAAGTGTGTACTACCTCATTAGAAAAATCTCATCAACACTAACACAACATACGTGACTAATCGAAAAGGCAAATGAAGGGGTTATGGGTGTGATGGAAGTAACGTTTAATTCGCCAAACATGAGTCACCGGTTCGTGACGAAGTGACTCGCCCACAACAATTGCCAGAGCCCACCAACGCACCTTGCGTCCTCACTTCTCTCACCTTGTTACAAGATTTGAGGTCCTTACCTTCTAAGACCTCGACTTTATGCATGATAGATTATAGATACTGCGACAGGTTTTGACAATCATATCGAAATAATGACTACCACCAATCTAATGAATACATAACGCAGTCAATGATTTTATTCTGAACGTGAACAGGCAGCACTTGTGGTGCAATATTAAAAATAGTGTCGTGCGAGAAAAGGGGAATGAAAACCTTAGTAATATTTGAGGACTGTAAAACGTATGTACAATCAAGCTATATAAAAGTACGTGCATTACAATCTAATGCTAAAGGAAGTCGGTACTAAAACGTGTTTGATATTTGAAGAATGATTAAGATGATGATTGCAAATACAGAAAAATTCCATCATAAAGCAACTTTTATTGCGACTCTATAATTTTCCATTTGCATTTGTAACCTACGAAGGGACAACATGGAACAATAACTGTAAAACTGTCCAAATAAAAAAACAAAAACGCATTGTGTGCACTCTCTGGACCATGACATGACTACTTTAATTGTCATTTGGTCACTATTCATTAAAATTAACAGATACTGCGTTAAAATTTTGGTCCTTCGATCCAAAGCCAGCTCATATTATGATCATATATTTAAAGATTTTCCAAAATAAACATTATTTATTTCGTATTGTTTCCATGAAACAAACGAAAACACTTGCAAGTATCGTTAATACAAATCAGTTAACTGGCTAAGTGGCTAAGTACTTAATTATACTATAAGTTTATATTAAAACTATGGTCGTGGTCGCGGGACAAGTAGGGAGTGTTCCAACATCATTCAATTATACTTGCAATGATTCAACAGCACCTTTGCGTAACGAGTAACGATATAGGTACCATAGTTAATATGCTTCTCGAGTGTCACCTGCGGTAACAAAGGGACATTACTAAATACCTGTAGGCTACATGCGAACTTATTTATCAACATTTCGATACCTTCTTGTCATATTATTTATATCAATTCCAATTTATGTGTATGAATAAAATGTATGTGTGAAAGTGTCGGTGCAGTGATACTCGCTGACCTTTTGATTAGAAATGTCACTGACAAAATAAAACAATATCTTCCCAGGAATGCAAATAATTCAATATGAAGTAGTACCCGCTCCGTCCCGATAATTGGGTTTAAAATATTGCTACTGTTTGTTCATCAGTAAATGAATGTCAACGTTGACTTCAATTAGCGCTGGCCAATCAGCGGGCACGTAGGACGCAATGTGTTCAGAATCAATGGTATTTCCATGCTGAATCATGTTAAAAAAATCTATAACTTTTATCATATACTTTACTAGTTTATTGAGGACTTTAATTATATAAATTACAATCATGAAATTGTAATAAAATTAGTCATGTCTAATTAACCTCATAATGACGATGGAAATTAACGTAATTTATATCTCATTCAAGCGTTACTAACTAATCCTCCTTACTATAAAATTAAGTATTGTTGTGTCATGCAATTTGTCCTTAATCACAAGTTAAATAAGCGAGTAAAATTTTTGTATTTCGAAAATAAGTTACAGTGTCAAAGGTTTAGAAATACTGAACCTATATGGATATGGCAAATGGATACAGCGAGAGCTACAATGTGATCTCATCGAGCTGTGAATAATACAAGAGATAATCGCTAATATCCATAATGTATTGTATATATAGTTACACATATTATGGTTATACACAATACCGTATAGCGGTAACAATCACAAAACTTTAATGGAAATGGGGAACAGGTAGTACACAAAAAACAGGGTAACATAAATAAAATAGAAGTAGGGTCTCGTAAAGTTATTGTGAGATTTCGGGGGTGTCTACCTGCTAACTACGACAGCCATGAGATGAGCTACTTGCGGTAAAATTATTGCTTTTGGTAGCTAGCTTTGAAGTTTTAACTAGAACAATAGTAAACTCTGAACTCTACATGGAGAACTATTGAAAATTGTATTTCTATCCAAATATGTAATACAAAACTATGGAAAACCAATAAATTCTGAATTTATTAGTTTTTATTTTATTTCGATTTTCCGAAATGCATATTTTTCGTAGAGCTGCTGGTATCTGGATGGATTTAAATAAAGCAGTTCAACCTGTCTAATGTTATATCAACACCGGATTAGAGACGACAAAACACAAGGAAAGAAGGAGAAATCGAGTTGTTTAGCCTGTCCATTTCATTATGGTTTCATTGTGGTTTCGTTATGGCGCAATAAGGTCACAATATGTTACTATACCAATACACTGTCACCTATCTAATTTTGATTCAATCAAGCTGTCTGCATGTGGTAGTGACGGACCAGTACATATAGTTCTAAGAAATGTATGAGTTAGCATTTCACTTTCAATAGACACACCATGTAGCTAAACTACGAGAAAACGTGAGTAAAATCAGTCTCCCATCAAGTTGAGCCTCTTTTGTGTTCGAGGTGTATAAAACCAAGAATCTACGAAGAAACAAGTTGTTTAAAATGGAATAAATTAGCATTTTCACATAGTAATCGTATAATAATTGCGTAGTTTATACGTCTCTACAGCCTACTACTCCACAGAATATAATTATTTTTCATATTAATTGATAACAATGTTACATCGTGTCGGTTCGCGTTGCATCAATGGAATGGTCGCTTTATTTTCTGAGATGTAATTTTCAGGTTTTTATTGAAGTCGTCGTCGTCATCGTTGGTTAGAGGTTTTGGTTTGGTTTTTGTTTCTCTTTTTTCTCGCGTTTCACTACTTTACGCCGAGAAGATCGATTGCCTTCACGAGTTCGTGTACTACTACTTGGAAACTTGCAACAAGAATATCGTCGACATAGGCAAAGTTAGAAGAAGAAGTTAGAAGTTGGTAGTTTATTTTGAAGCTAGTTAAAAAACGACTGACTAAAATGTTAATGAAATTTTTGTGGGACCAATTCACGGGCTTCTTCTGCCAGTTAAAAAAGAATCACGTAAATCGGACCAGAAATGTTGGAGAAATCGGTACAATAAAAAAGGCACATTTTTGCAGTACCTCCTCCTTTTTTGAAGTCAGTCTAAAACTGAATTGAAACAGAAAGTCTCTTACAATGATTTATAAGCAACAAATAAGATCAATGCAATTTAACCTTAAGACTGGCCTTAATATTTGCTTTGCGGCATGATTTCCAAGTTTAAACTTAGGTCTGGTTAATTCCGAGATCTTTACCTCTGCCATAATTAAAGCATAATACCAACTGCATCGAGAAATTGTAATTCAGGTGCAATATATTTCAGCTTGGGTCAAAAAAGATACAATGTCGCTAATATAGCTTCCTGGGAAAAACGACGGAGCTTATGCTGTTGCCAATATCTCTGGCTGAATGTCGGATAATTTTGGACTAACATATAAAAGTTAATGGTATTCTTTCTGGTAAGATTACCTTTTCTAGACGATTTGGCCAACTGAGGGTTGAGAGATACAAATTATAAATGGCCTTTGCTAATATTTTATTCTTCGTATTCTATTTTATTTAAAATGTGTGCCTGTTAAGACCATTAAAAAATATATTGAAAGACACGCAAGTGCTAATGAAAAATAGGCAGACATTGTGGGCTGTCGTGACTCGTGACTAACCCAAACCACTCCTGCAGGTAGCGTGATGCCAATAATAATATCATTCATTGTTCCGAGTTAAAACACCTTGGTATAACATTATCCTGATTTTAGTCAACTTCTAAGGCTGAATAGATTATTGTTTTATTCAGAATTCTTGGATATCATTGTGTTAATAGGGGTCTTAACAGACTGTACATTATTTACATGTAGTGATACAATGTTGGATTGTTGATGCCCATCATCCTAAGTTTGTCTTTAGGGTGATGGGATGGGCATCATTGACCACTTGTCCCTTCTCAAACTTCATGGGAAGTGATGGGATAGGCTCGGTTCTTTATCAGCCGTGATCACATACACATGGACGGAAATTGTATTTGAAATCCTATCAGAGGCTTACAACCCACATGTAAAATCTAAACCATATTGTCAAAACAATATTGTAATGACATAAAAAGAGAGATCATTTTTTGTTGAAACTATGTTACAATAAACGTGTGTAAGAGTATGCACGTTAGTTTTAATTTCGCAAAGCTATTGTTAGGAATGCGCCTGGGCGTAAAGAGACATAAGGGAAGGGGAACTGACCGGCGACTGCTGCCACCTCCTTTGCCCCGACATGTAAGAAATCAGTAAGAGATAAAGAACTCGCAATCAGTTGCCTGCGCTCCTGAAAATCAAGTTGGTCGAGGCTGTTGGTCCTAGTCCCGCGCACCGCCTGGACGGGCGCGCTCAGCGACATGTCAACTACGCGTCGCCATGTCGTACAGACGGCATCTTCACTATTGCAATAACACCAATTACACTGTCAATGAACACTAAACAAAGGCACACTAGATGTGAAACCGACGCGAACAACGCCGATCACGACGTTTTCATTGCGAAATGCCTGCGCCGCTAGAGACGCTCAACGGCAAACTGGCGTGCGGGCGGCCGGTAACGCGGGGCAGAGTGGGGGCCCGGCTGCCTGCCTCTGTCCCTCCTGCATGTTGCAATGCACTCAGCTCGCCTCTCGGGCTATAGTCGTGGAGAGACGACGGACGAGTATCAGCCGCGCCGCGCGCCGTCACGTCAACACAGACACAACCGGCCTACAACGAACTACGGTACGTCGCGTCGTGGCGGCGGCGTCAGGCCCGCCGGAATTATGAACGTTTTGCTCTATTTGTATAGTAACATTTGTACGCAGATACTGACAACTTCGATTCATACCTTTGTTTGGTACTTGAGTTTTACAAGCTTATTCATATAATTTTACATGGAGATAATTATGTGAACAATCAAGCCTCGAGTTATAAATGGTGGAGTCGTTATAAGTTCAAGGTTGACTTGATTATTTGCAGGTAAATTGATGGATTCCATACTGCGAAGAGTCAATGACGTTGGGTTTCCTTTTATTTGGTGAAGAAAGAGGTGCGTGTATGTGGATAAAATTTTGGTAGGTTGGTATGCCTTTTTAATGGTTGAACTCACAATTCAGCTACTGCCTAAGTGCCTAGGCACTATGGCAGCAGTCTTTGGGCTGATCGCACATACTCGTAAACGGCCCCTTTTAAAGGTGTTCAGCGTGAGAAGTGGCTAAGGCAATTTGAAAGGGATTGTGGAAGCTAATGAACAAAAGTACATCCTCAATACGGTAACGAAAATGCGAGCAGGCGAAGTCTCAAATGATGAACACAAGGCGGTCTGGCACTCAAGTTGACTCGAGTGTCGAGATGTGGTAGAGCTGACTACACAATTTAGATACACAGACACAATAAGCCGTTGACCTGAAACAGCGTTTAGGTCAACCGAGGATAGTAAAACAGGGTGAATAATTTTTCCTAGTGTGGTGGATCGCCAAATCCGAAAGTACAAGAAATAGCGAAAGATACGCAAAGGAGCCTTGGAGCCGATTTTGATCAAATTAAACTGCATCGTTCGATTTTTTCCTAAAATAAATTACTTATAAGGAAAACCTTCCTAAAACAAGACTGACCAATACACTGTGGTTTGCCAGCTCTTTTAACTAATAACTTTCTGCGTCAAATAAGAATGAGCCGAGGCTATAGAAAAGTTATCCTCGGCAGGCTTTTTTAAATGACGTCCTGAATGTGCTAAAAACCAATAGCGTTACTAGAAATCCTTTGTCTTCAAATTAAATACAGCTAGTCAAGTAGGCTTTGTTGCTAGAGTTGAGACTATACATTTTTCTTCTCTTCTACCGGCACAATGACTATTACCGCACGGTAAAATAAAAATAAGAGCCAGACAGCAAGGTGGAAGTGAGGCTGTATGCCTAAGGTGCGCCCACCACCAGACGTACATTTTAGTATCGCCGGGCTATTTTAATGCACCCTTGTTTCAAACCTACTCTACATTGCAATGGCACTTTTGCAAAAACTGACTGATCTCCAATCAACTGAAGTTAGAAACTTTTGTCTGTTGTGGAAGGATGTTTTGAAACTTGATTTACCCTTATAGGCGTGAGAAATGATGGAGAAGAAAAAAAATATAAATGCGAAAGTAGCTCTATCTGTCTGTCCTTTAACGCCAAAACCGCTGAACGAGTTTGGATGAAATTTGGCACACAGATAGAACACGACCTTTTTTTTTTTGGGTGGGAAATTATCAAATAACTTCTCCCGCTTTGGGTGGAGCGGGAGGGCGTGTCAGACTCTTACTGACTAAAACCCACCCGTGTTCCTTCAGTTGCAAATTTCGGACATACACGCGGGCGAAGCCATGGGCATGAGCTATTAGTATTTTTTATAAAAATAAAATATGTGGCGATTATAATGGTATGAACTGTGAACCTGATGCAGAAAACGGTGGACTAAATGCTGTGGCACAACTTGTGGATGGCGTGGCCAGTCCAGCAGTGGACCAGCAGTCTCACCCTATTGACATAGTTGACGTAGAAAGATAAAAAGAGGTTAACAAGAGTGCCTTTGACTGTGTCGTACAGACTCGTACATAATGCCAGTAGATATTGGATAGGTGCAAGTCACGCGACATAGATATGTCATGTCGCAATGCAAAATATCGTGATATACACGCATAATAATTCTATTGGTCTTGTTTGACTTCAGTAAAGTAACATTTAATTTTAGCATCACAAAATACCTTTTACCCTATAGATTATTTCAGTATCTAAGCATAATTTGTGAAATAGCTTTGTCATGAAAGATATCAATGTAAGTATTATGAAATAGGCAATATTTTTGTCGTCAAATATAAACAAAGCCTACACAATGGTCGTCTACTTGTTCAAAATTTACATAACATTTGCTGGTACAAACATTTCGTTTGCCACTTTCGCTGTAAAGTGTCGACCCGTGACCATCCAACACTAATGACTGGTTGTCTACTTACCATTACACTAATTTTAAAGTTTCAAATTGGCACAAATATTTATAGATATACAATGTATGTACTTATTGGTTTAATATCCTATACTATTAAATGATTAATATATGTAGGTATATATTATATACTGCTGTCCTTTAACTAGAACGCAGTGAAGCCCAAAGTTATTTCCGAGAAAATGGCAAAAAACAAAAAATGCGGGATTATTGTTTCTTAAAAACTATTATTGTTGGATACATCAGTTGATATTCTTTTCTGTTTATCCTAAAGAATCCTTTCTGTCCAGAAACTCTTAAAGAAGAAGTGTGGATAAGACGCTTTCTAGTGATGGAATCATCACAAATTGTGTTACTTAACGGCCTACAAAAGTATTCATATCTCTGGAACTATTTATGTTGTAAAAATGTTTCTTAGACAGAAAGATAGAGAATTTTGAACTCTATCACTTTCAACTAAAAAGTAAAAATTGGCCATTTGAGCGTCAACGGCTTTCTAGTTAAAGGATGGCAGTATATTTGTAATCAGGTTCTTGAAATTTCGATTCTCTTATAATTTCGATGAAAGTTGCAATATTGGGATTTACAGAGGCGAAAAATCTGGGAAAATTCGTTTTCTCCGTATTTTCACCCAAGCAAAGCTCGACCACCTGGTACTTAAATTATGATTGTAGGTACCTACTTTCTACTTTCTGTTGTTAAATAGTTTTCAGATTTACTCTGCTCGCTCGCTGATATAACATTGATTTACAAGTAGGACAGTCTCATTCAAAACTTTTAAGTGTAACTTGTTTTTAGCGTTTTAATCTGAATTTTATGCAAAGATAACCTACCTGCGGAGGAGGGTAGATGCTCCAAAAGCTGTCTAGATTTCGGTTGCTTTAGTTTATTACTCAAACAAATGATGTAAGTTATTTTAAACTAGTTGTTGCCCGCGACTTCGTCTCCGATCAAGATGAAAAGTAGTCTATGTCCTAATCCAGGTCATGGTCTACCCATATGCCAAATTTCATTCAAATTCGTTCAGCTGTTTTAGCGTGAAAGCGTAACAAACAAACAAACTCACTTTCGAATATTATAGGAAGGATATTCACTGATCTCAAATTAGCTTTTATTCATTATTTATCGATTGTTTCGTGAATCTGCGGTAAATACATAGTTGCAATTTATGACAAACAAATTACTTTCGCGCTGGAAGTTTACATACTTACATATGTATTTTTAAATGATTACTTAAACTTTGATGATGATTATTATTATATTACTTACTTAAGGCTCCTGGCCGTGACTTCACTCGACAGAGTTTAGGTAAATTCTTGCGATGCTATGTTTGTGTGCACCGTTCACGCACACACGCCTAAACATCGAGCGTAGTGATCGCTTAAACAGTTTTGATCCTATAGACGGTATTTTGTTAAGTTACGTAGGTACGCTTATGAAATAAGTCTGGAATGTTTGTGTATATTCGTTTAGTATATTTATAACAATTCTGTTTTATATGGAATTTTATACTTTTTGTATGGAAAACATGAAAAATTATTACCTACATGTTGAGTTAATTTATGGGTTTATGGGTTTCATAAAGGGGGTCGAAATTTTCATTATTTTTGCGATAAGACACAATTTTCGAGATATAAGCAAAAGAACAGAAAAAAGATAAAGTACAGTTTTTGCAACTGAATGAGTTATTAATTTAGTGAAAATGAAAAATTCGCTATTGGTGCCGATTCTCTTGTATACCGAACTAAACTTACTAAACTATCACTAAAATTCCTTAATTTTGACTATGAGAATCTCAAAGCTATTCTGCAAAATAAATTCTCTAAATTTAAAAATAATTTTGACACATCTAAATCGAATTTGACAACCGCGACTCCACACGTGATACCTAACCACGTGAATCTTTTTAGAGCCGGAGGCGCGCAGGGGGGGCAGCCTCGACGTGTTTTATATGGATTTTTCACTTTTTGTGTGGAAAATAAGAAAAAATATTACCTACTTGTAGAGTGTTAGGGGTTTAAGGGTTTTATAAAGGGTGTCGAAATTTTCATTATTTTTGCGATTGGACACACCGTTTTCGAGATATAAGCAAAAGAAAAAAAAAAATATTCGGTACTGTTTTTTCATCTGAAGTCGAGGTGTTTGTGTGAATTTTAGTTCAAGATAACTAATTTTATTCCGCACCTTTTTAATCGCGATTAAAAAAAGTCATATTTAGTTAGACATGGGTGCCGATTCTCTTGTACACCGAACTAAACTAACTAAACTATCACTAAAATTCCTTATTTTTGACTATGAGAATCTCAAAGCTATTCTGCAAAATAAATTCTCTAAATTTAAAAATAATTTTGACACATCTAAATCGAATTTGACAACCGCGACTCCACACGTGATACCTAACCACGTGAATCTTTTTAGAGACGGAGGCGCGCAGGGCGGGCAGCCTCGACGTGTTTTATATGGATTTTTCACTTTTTGTGTGGAAAATAAGAAAAAATATTACCTACTTGTAGAGTGTTAGGGGTTTAAGGGTTTTATAAAGGGTGTCCCCCCCCCTGACACTCTACATGTAGGTAATATTTTTTCTTATTTTCCTTACAAAAAGTAAAAATTCTATATAAAACGTCAAGGCTGCCCCCTGTGCGCCTCCAGCTCTAAAAAAAATTCACGGGGTAGGGCAAATAAGTACCACGTGGACTCGCGATTGTCAAATATAATTTTAGTGTGTCAAAATATATTTAAATTTAATTTAGAAAATTTTTGTTGCAGAATAGCTTCAAGATTTTCATAGCCAAAAGTAAGGAATTTTAGTGATAGTTTAGTAAGTTTAGTTCGGTATACAAGAGAATCGGCACCATATTGCCATCTTAGTGCTGTCAAAATAAAATATATTCTAAAATTATTTCACGATAGGAAATCATCGTTTGACAGGAATGAACGAAACTTTGGTGATTTTTAGTCTAGTTTTGAGGCATTAATTTGTGACAAGAGAATTGGCACCAGTATCCATAAAGGGATCTGAGACACTTGCGCGAAAGACATTTTCGCGAAAGACACTTGCGCGAACCCACTTGCGCGAAAAAGTTGCGGAAATGAGATTTCTTCATAACATCACGCCATCAATTTCAAAGGGCCCAACACTTTGAAATTGATAGCGTGATGTTATGAAGAAATGTGAAAATTTTCGCAGCCGCCATCTTAGATTTACGTTTTGACATCAAAATCTGCTTTAGAATCCTCAAAAACTATGAAAAAGACACCTATGACGAAAAATCTGAATATTGTCACAGCCGCCATCTTGGATTTATATTTTGACCTCACTATCAGCTTTAGCATCCTCGAAAACTATGAAAACGATACCCATGACGAAATATTTTTAAATGTTCGCAGCCGTCATCTTGGATCTTTATTTTGACTTAAAGTAGTCTTCAGTAGCGTTAAAGAACTTCGTTCCAAAAATACTTCACTTATTGCTACAACAGCATATCGGCGCGGGCATATCGGTGACGCGAACCCATAACTTTCTCCCCTACCAAAAATCATTCAAAACTATGAAATCTAAAGTCAAAATATAACTAGTGAACCCAGCAGGCAGATGTTGTCCTGCGACAACAGCGCCACGCGAGTCCAACTATAGTTATGAACCATCCAAGTTACACAAAAAGAATTTTAAAAAAAAACATCTAAATCACTCAAGCCGTTTAGGATAAGAAGAATTACGAACACACGTACACCGGTATTTTATTTATTGCCAGGCATGCAAAATTTTAATGTTCTTCAAAAACAAGCAAAGTACTTTAAAATAAAATGCGGATCAAAATGTGGTAGTCGACGTACAATTTCTGGAATATGTTAACATCGGACACGTACGTGCGTGTGTGCGTGCTGCGACGCAAAGTGATACGTCCTCACGCTGGGAAGGCCCGTTCGCTACTGACGGAATAGATTTTCCGCGATCGTTTATATAGTTCACTTTGCCATTTATTTACGTAATGAAGTAATTGTTTATTTATAAAATAAAATTTAGATTCTATTAAACAATTAACTTAAAATTAATATATAATTTTTAAAATTTCTTAAAAGTGTTTCTAAGTATTAGAAAAAAATATTTATTTGGCTTGAAGTTTTGAGAAAGTTACGTTATTTCAACATTTTTTTTCTGCTATATTTTGTATGAAAGTTGAAAAAAGTGGTTCCCCTATGTACAAGTAGACCATATAATGATGTTGATGATATTTTTTAATTTTCAACATCAAAAGCAGTTTCTTCTAACGAAACGATCAAACGTCAGTCTCGCGTCATTTTTTGGAAAACTTGTTGCGAATTTTAGTGATTTCCCACGAATCCTTAATTTATTTCAAAAATCCCTTTCCCCTATGTACAAGACGAAGAATTGGACTTTTCAAATCACAAATAATTTTGTTTAAATTCTCGTCCCCTTTCTCACAACGAATAAACAAAATTGATCAAAATCAGTGATTTCGTGCGGTGCGGCGGCACGGAGCCTTAAGCTTTATTTTCAGCGTGCCTAAATCTACTTATTATTTGAGGCTTCTCTTGGGGATTATTCTTATTTGACGAAGGTTTAAGCAAGTTGAAAATAGGTAATTATATTTAACAGAGCAATATTTGTATTGGACTTGTTACAAAGGTTCTTCTCCATGAATAAGTTATAAGCGGTGGCAAGACCGGTGCGTAGAACATGAAAAACATGCATTTTTGTTTTGGGTTTTCAGGTTTTGGACACGGTAAATATTTTAAAAAATCTGGCAACTCTACCTACAGCCAATCTACTATCTTACATATCGTGTTTGACAGATGTTAGGCCTTTATGTAAAACCCTTTCAGTCATGCTCATAGGTACCTGAAAATGTATTCTACTACTTTTATGTATTTTCCAAATGTAAGTAAGTACATATATTATTTAAGAGGGTGCGTCGCAGATAGCTGTCAAATATTTAGCTGTTTTGATTCATCATCATAATCAGCTTTTAATGTTCCCACGGCTGGGACACATGCCTCCTCTCGGTGAGAGGGAGTGGTGTAATCTACCACGCGGGCCCAGTGCGGATTGATGGATGTCACATGTCTTCGAAATTTTTGGTTCTAGGACATGCCGGTTTCCTCACGATGTTTTTCTTCACCGTTTTGAGAGCGGTGAGTGGTGATGAAATGAAATACACAAAGTAAAGAGCCTGCCTGGGTTCGAACCCACGACCTACATCTTGTAAGTCGGGGCCATTACCACTGGGCCACCAGCTCTGCTGTTTTGATTAATTAGTCAATATTACTCAATGAAATTAAGATAAAATCGCTCTGTAATGCACTAAAATCTTGATTATACGTTGCAATAATAACACTGAATTAGATGTTATTGGGTGTAAAAAAAGGATTTGGATAGTTTCTGCTTTTTATACATCTGAAACGAAATAAATAGTAATAATCTTTATTTCTCTCATCACAAAGGTTCACATAGTTATAAACATAGAGACAAGAATTATAGCGTTTTGACATCAGTGTTACGATATCAATTATTAATTTATTACAAATTCATAATCAATAATTTAGTGCACTTCAGAGCGACATTTTATAATTTCATTGTTCTTTTTCGTGTGGTTAGTGACTAACTTGGTGTCAGATTTTTATGCTGCCCATGGGACTCTGACTTGGTTTCACATGCCGTCGAGAAATATCTCCCAGGCACGCCGGTTTCCTCACGATGTTTTCCTTCACCGTTTTTGAAGCAAGTGCGTTGTTAAAGTAAGTTATACAATACGCACATGATTCCGAAAAGTCAGAGGAGCGTGCTTAGAGTTCGAACTCGAGGCCTATGACTTGGCAGTTCGACGGCCACACCACTAGGCTATCACTGCTATTATTATATATAGTTTCATTACTTAAGTAATATTGATAAATAAATCAAAACAGCGAAATATTTGACAACTATTTGCAACGTTGCCAACTTTCAGAATGCACCCTCTTAATACAAATTTCAACCTATTACCTACATGGATTTTAAACGTAACTGGCGAAATGTGGCGTAGGTACAACGCCTCTGCCTATTCCTTCGGGTAATATAGGCGTGATGTTATGGGATTAAAAAAAAATCTTCTTTGCAAATGTTTAGAAGTCATTCATTTTAAGTAAGCAAATCTTTTTTATGAGATCCAAGGATATAGACTACATCTACTTTAATATTTTAATTATGATAATGATTCAGGAGCTCTGGACTTGGTAGATTAGTTTAACAGATAAGACAACATTAACATTAAAATGTGAACAGAAATCAATTGCTTTCAACGCGAGAGTGTCATTTAACGCCACCTGAATGACAAATAAACACGTTTAAGCGACACACAGTGACGACTGAGTTCAATACCAAGATTATATTGATTGAGAACTTAATTAACAACTCCATAAGGTGGACTTTAGTATAAACAAAAGGGGGGTAATCAACAGATGCTTTGCCTTATACACTTAACATAAGCAAAACCGGAAATGAAGATGTCAATGTAATGCAATAATTGAAAAATGTTCGTTCATATCTAAAACGGGGATGGAAAATGCATTTAATAAATGTTTACTTACGATAGCAAAAAGTATGGAAAAATGTCCTATTTACTTATAAATTTATAAACAATAATATGGCGGTTACTCAAGAGTACTAAGGAGGGAATGTGACTTACAGTAAACTTCGTCTATAATTTCAGAATCACTGCTCGTTTCATCGTCTACTGGCCTGTGCCTCGTTTTAATCTTTTGATTTCTAATATCCATATTGTCATGCTGTCGATCACAGTACACTCAGCTGCCCACTGCCAATACACACACCAAATATTAACATCTTACAATACACTTTGATATCCTAGTTGTACAAAATTTAAAATAACACTAAGACATTACGCATTGAATTCTGAGATTAGATAGCAATTGATAGCATCAACTTATCAAAATGTTTTTCTATTGGTGCTTGATCGTATTTATTTCGTCACAACAAATAGCAATCAACTTATTTACAAGGTTAACAAAAAATTACAGGTAGGTACTTATTTTAGTCATTAAAACATAATGTACCTACTGTTATGTAATGTAATGTAATTATGCATAAAAGGAAGCAAAATATGCAATATGATTAACATAAGAAAAGATGATATTTATGATACCCCAAAAATTATAATATTTCTTTCATTATCTGCTTTAATTAGAACCCAGTGCCATATGGACCAGACGATAGACGGGGAGACGCTATAAACCAACAAACTGACAACACAGTTCGCGGTTTTCCCGTATTACTTTTCTGAAATTCAGTTTCACAATAAATACCAGTGTGATCCTTATTTTCTTCCTGTTTTGCTTTCATGAAGTATATTGACATAAAATACTCAGTTTAACTACCACAAAATTGATCAGAATTGACATGGTAAGTATAAAACTGTTTTAAAAAAACGAGCTTGAATGAACACAGTGTTCGCTTTTGATGATGGGCTCGGTTAGATTAAGCGTGTAGTCCCTTTTTTATAAATAGATGTATATTGCCCTAGAAAATAAGCGAACCATATTTTCATGCTAGAAACCTACGTAGCGTTAAATGCAAGCAGTGAAGCTTAATACAAACATAAAATATTAAATACCCTATAATTATGTACTTAAAACATACTCTCTTAAAAATAACGAATCGTAACATTTCTATGTAACGACTGCCCTATTATTTTATTATTATAAGGCAATCGTTACATAAATAAATATGTATAAAAAGATGTGGAATAGTGGGAAAAGCAGCGATTTAAGATATCGATTACCTAGAACATAACTCTAGGACAGTCCGACGCCGTTTATTCATCGACGACGTTATTTCATAAAGCATTAATGGATACCAGTGCCCATTGAAATAAAATACAGAAAGCTACATTGGATCAGTTGGTTAATCCTAACTTCTAGAAAAAGCATCTCAGAGAAGAATATTTACTACAAATAGTATTAAATAACAAATCCCCTGAGGCAATAATATGATCAGAAAGAGAGGGCACTCTCACCTGCTCTAGTATACACTGGGAAATCGCCGTCGGATCGACTGTGAGTAAGCATGGGTCCGTAGCACCGCCACGGCGGTCGGTCGCGCAGCGCCCGTGGGCCCTCCACGGCCGTTCACCTACGCCAGCCCATCAGCACAATAAACACGGCACTCGGGCCTACATCTACGTATTGTAGCACTCTCAGCCTGGCGTCCAGCTCACAGAACTCCCGTCAACTCAACGATGGCGGCGCCACATAGACGGCGAGAGCGAACGGAGGCTGCGCGGCGCATCTTCCGCGCGCATCCCTCACCCTTTCTGTTCCTCTAAGCCCGGCGCCCGCCACCCGCCGCCACGCAGGCCCTCCGTCCCCCATGCAAACACGTGTACTGTGTTAACGTGATCCTTCTATGTAGTAAACGCCCAGTATTATGATATGTCTATGTATACTAATGTCGAGATTTTTTTATACCTCGAATACTTAGGTGATGGAGAGAATGATAATGATCGAGTTAAATTCGTAAAACTCTCATTCATTAATATGTAGACCTTTCTAATTTCATAATTTAATTACCATAGTATTATTTATGCATATTTAATTTAAAAAATTAAGATTAAAATTTAAACACTTACAATCGTAACTTTTTTGTCCATTTATTACCTATATACTTCTTATTGATGCTTTTTCCACATTATTTCTTAAGCATTATTATTTATATTGTTCATCGATAGAATCTATCAGGAATCATTATATCAGGTCAGGATGTTCAGAAAACATGATGTTTGTTCTAATTAGGATTTTAAGATGTTTCATGTTTCTTCCTAAATGTAGTGTCTACTCACTGTTAGATAAAGTTCTCAAGTATAAAAAATATTCTTGCCACAAACAAACCTATATTGTGATAATAATAACATGTTCACAAAATTTTTTTAAACCATATGTGACAGTGCTGCTAGAAGTCCAGTTAAACTGCAGTTTTGGTAATAAGTAGAAAACTTTCTAGTCATCAGGGACCAGAGAACATTATCAAGTAAATACAGGGTGGCAGGGACATTGATGTGAAAACTGTTACCATGTTAGTACATGATTCTGAACCCCCCTGCGTTGAAATTTGTCATCGAATATTAAAAAAAAAAACAGCAGTTCCATACATTATGACCGCATAGGTATTGTACTTTTCTATAAAACAGCAGATTTTTTTAAAATAACCGATGAAAAATTTCAACACAGGGGTTTAGAATCAAGTACGCAACAGTTTTTGCATCGACATCCCTGCCACACTGTATAATTCCACACTGGACCACATAACCTGGACAAGCCATATCTGTGTGTAAAACCCATTATGAAGAGTTTGAAATAGTTTGACAAAAATCTTGTACTCACTTATGTCACCATTAGCTGTTGCTGAATCAAATGGAATAGATAAATGACGACCACCTTTTCCCACAGGATGCACACCCAGATTTGATTTGTCCTCGTTGTCACCTATGCAAAATATATAAAGCTTTTATGTACATGTATTATGGAAGCAAAAGAATCCTAATTTGAAGCTATAATGAATTTCTAGTTTTATGAGGTTGAAATTAACAACAATTTTTAAACCTTATTTGATACTTTTATTGTGAGAAATTAAATTGATTTACATACATGCTAAAACGTTAATTTACATCACCATTTCAATTCAAATTATAACATTCCACAGTGGATTATCAATGTAAGAAACATAATCTGAATAGTCCATATAGTCATGCATGCTTCCAGCTCCCTGATTCTGAGGTCTAAATTTCTTGTCCTGCTCCTTAACATAGAGTTTCTTGTACAATTCCTTCCAATTACTCACATCTGATTGAAAATTACAATCAAAATCTTTTCTACATAAAGAATACCACAATCTATCATTTTCAAGTAAAACTTTCAGTCTTGTACTTGTTTTACAGCAATTGAGGATGTCGACCACTGACAGGTTGATCATAATTTTCAAGAGCACTTCCTCTGGTAGCCCAATTAAACTTGCACTAGGGTAACCATAGTGACTTAGAATTGTGCTTTTGATAGCAGATACAGTTTTATTTTTAAAAGTTGTTGAGAAATGTTTCAGATCCCGAAATATCATTGGAATTGATGTAGCTTGAGGTGAAACCACATAGCGACTGATGGGTATACAAATAGAATAAGTATCAAAGTTGAATTCATTGACCACTAAGTTCACTAACACAGTCGCTCCCAGAGGACTCATGATTAGTTTCAGTGTGATACTTTTAAATCCAGACATTATGAATGTAGTTTCGTATATTCCAGAGGGTAACTTCCATTTAGATAATTGCACAATATCAAAAGATTTCATGGGATCAATCACCTCGATGTCACTATTAACAAGTAAAAATCCATTCTCTATCATTAATACTATGATCAAAACAAATAGAAAGTCTTTTTGGATGGAATCATAACTTTTGCTCTCAGATAAAATTCGTTTTACAATTTCATGCAACAGTGGTGATATATTCTCTGTAGTACTTTCTTCTAATGTGATTTCCATGGTTTATCACATCAATTTTACTTAATTTTGAAGGGAATAATGCAGAACAAACAAGAATTTTCGGGCAAATTAATTTGGCTGAACAACGATTGTTTACCTAAAACGAAATGTCATTGTCGAACAGGTAACAAACGTCAAATTTCGCAGCCGACAATGACATGACGAGTTGCGTTTACGAAGGTAGTGGTATTTTGATACACTCTTAGGATGATGAACATCGTATGATTTTAGCACGAATATTTTATCTATATACTAGTATGGATCTATGACTTGTCTAAAAATGTTGTTCTAGTTTCAAAATAACACTTATATAATTTTTAAAAATCTTACTATTACGACGTTTTCGAAATAAGTTATCATAATGCATGATAATATAAGCATGTTTTGTAAGATAACAAAAAAATCTGAAAATAGTAACTTCGTATCGTATTAATTCCTGTTGTTGTAATAATAAAAAAAAAATAACAAAATAAAAAAGCGTACTTTGTAAATGCTACGGTTAAACAAACAAGTTTTTGGTTTATGAAAAATGTGAATGCGGAATGGTAGCTTAAGAAGTAAGGGAGCAGAACCTATCATTAGATTTTGTAAATGATTCCTTACAAATGATCAATGTATATTCAAGTACCTTTTTTTTTTTGGGTGGGAAATTATCAAATAACTTCTCCCGCTCTGGGCGGAGCGGGAGGGCGTGTCAGACTCTTACTGACTAAAACCCACCCGTGTTCCTTCGGTTGCCCTGTTGCCGGGGGCCACGATTTCCTGATCGGTTTTCTTCGAACCCCCGGCAGGCATTGGCCCTAGCGGACCCCGTCAATTCTGCTGACATCTCTTTGAGGCGCGCGTGGAACACAACGCGCCGTCGACCCGGGCTTGGTCCTTATCGGACGGCGAGCTACCCATTGCTCACCGTCCGCAAGCCCGCGCCTACGGTGGCCGGAAATCGGCTCGCGATTCCCGCCCCGTGCGTCTCCTCCTGCGGCGGTTAGGGGCGTGAGGGCGCGAAGTTTGCCTCTCCCTCACGCGTTCCGCCTCCTCCTTCGCGAGCATTACCGCTTCGCAGAAGGAGGTGACGGCCTGCCATTTCCTCTCGCTCCGTACCATGGCCTGAACCAGGGCCGGACGCGAGAGATCACCGCCGCCGATCGCCTCTACGAGAACACGGCGTTGCTCCGCCCAAGCCGGGCAGACCTCCACCGTATGCTCTACCGTGTCCTCAGGCCGATCCACACAATGGTGACACCCGGGTGTTTCCTCCCGCCTTATCCTGAACAGGAACCTCCCGAAGCAGCCGTGTCCGGTGAGGACCTGCGCCAGGCGGAAGGTGAGAACGCCGTGGCGTCTCTCCAGCCACTCCTCAAAGACGGGTCTTATCGCCGCGATTGTGGCGTGCCCAGCGCGGGGTTGCGACCATCGCACCCTCCATGACGCCATGAGATCCCGCCGGAGCTCTGTCCGCTGTGCCGCAATTTCTTGCGGCATCGGAGTTAAGCCCCAGCGTTTCGCCTCCTCGCGACACTCCCAGACGTGCGCGAGGACCTTTGCCTCCAGATCCCATGGCGGTAATCCGGCAAGGAGGCTCGCCGCCTCGCAGGAGACCGTGCGGTATCCTCGGGCCAGCCGGATGGCCATGACCCTCTGGGACGCGTTCAACCGGCGGGCTGGCCGCAGCCTCAATGATATTCAAGTACCTTACAAGCCTATTATGTTAAATATTTAGGTACAGAACAACACATTTCTGGTTCCAGAAAGGAATGTTAGATTAAATGCGGAATGGTAGCTTAAGAAGTAAGGGAGCAGAACCTATCATTAGATTTTGTAAATGATTCCTTACAAATGATCTATGTATATTCAAGTACCTTACAAGCCTATCATGTTAAATATTTAGGTACAGACGCCAGCACATCAAGCTACTACAATCTGTCAAATTTATTTAATAGATTTTCAACTTCATCGCTAAAGTATAAGGTTCAAAGTTGATTGGGAAAATTTGACAGTTTCGGGTAGCTTGATGTGCTGGCGTCTATACAGAACAACACATTTCTGGTTCCAGAAAGGAATGGTAGATTAAATGCGGAATGGTAGCTTAAGAAGTAAGGGAGCAGAACCTATCATTAGATTTTGTAAATGATTCCTTACAAATGATCTATATTCAAGTTACAAGCCTATCATGTTAAATATTTAGGTACAGAACAACACATTTCTGGTTCCAGAAAGGAATCAATTTTACTCTATTTGGTTAAATAAAATGAAGTACATATAACATACTTCTATATTATAAGCAGTGATCGGAATAGGCTAACTATATTTGCCTAAACTTCGGAGAACAGAGACAGAAAGTGGAGACTTCCTTACAACTATTTTTTTTTTTTGGGATTCGGGATAATCTTCAGTAAGTTGAAAATAAGCTTTATAAGTATATAATTTTTTTGTTGACTAAAAAGAATTGTGCATGTTGCATAAAAAAGTAAAATATATACTTATTGACAAAATGTAATGTATTCAATTATTTGATACAACAATTAGTTGGATCGTAAATATAATTCGAATACATGAATTAAAGTTAGATTATTTATTTCGGGATTTTAAGTGAAAATCCCGAAAATTTGATAATTGCAAATTTCGTTAAAAATATCCTTTACACATCTTAAATAAAGCTTATTTTCAACTTACTGAAGATTTTTCCCGAATCCCGGGAAAAAAATATAGTAGTAAGGAAGTCTCCACTTTCTGTCTCTGTTCTCTGAAGTTTAGGCAAATATATAGTCAGCTAATCCGATCACTGATTATAAGACTTGAACTACTACTATTTTGGCTGTTTTTAATTTTGTGGGTTTCATACAATGTTCAGCTTTCTGTGTGATCGAAAACCTGTTATAACTGTCATTTCAAACATGTGCATTTTTTTTATAGCGTTTCAATAATTGTTGAATGAACTAAATATTTATGTTGCAAGCTGCAATGGAATTATAGTTTGTTTGCTTTATGCTATTATTAAGTAGAACAAATTACTTGATTTGTGGCTATTCTTGTCGGAGGCTTATTAACAGCTAAGTATTTCTTTTGGCTACTAACAATGACTTGAGTTCAATACTAGGGAAATGCCACCTGAATTTGTTGCTTTTTGGGTTGACTTGGGCCACAAAAGCTACTGAGTCTACTCAGTAGTTTAAGTGGCCCAAACAGTATGGCCAGAAGAAGTTGAAAATAATGGTAAGAGAAGATTAATAAAAAAGGTTCAATAAAATTAAACTGAAATAATTAATTTGGTGAAAGAAGTGTCATAATACAAGAAATGGAACTAGTAGATTCTTAAAGTAGCAACTATTTTTATAATAATAATATAAGTATGTGAATTAAAATTCTATTCATGTTTTCACTATAAATACATTAAATAATAGACGAAAATGATCTTCTTTGCTTGTCTTTAGATATTTTTTTCAATGGAATTTACATTAGTATTGTTTGTTTTCATATTATTATATTTGAAATCATAAATATACATGACCAGTATAATAATATATGTACAGCCTACTGAGGTTTATAATTTTTGGTAAATGTTAACATAACATGTTTGATGAAGCAGTTTTTTATCACATGGCAGAAGTAGGTATTTATAATTTATTAATAACTACATATTATATGATGGCATAAACATATTCAAGCATACATTGTAAATTAAAATCATTGGTGGTTTGCACAAGCTGTCCTAAGTTCAAAACTTTAAAACATGGTTTTGTAACTTCTTACTGAAATAACATGCAATAATTTTAGGATATAGTATAAATAAACATAGTTTTACTTAAAATCAACAGTAGCACTGACAGTAAGGTAATTGACGAGATTGTAAAGTTTTTAGTACTAGGGCTAACAATAATGGCAGCACTCTCCTGTCTAACGAGGTTATTCGTAATCAAAAACTTCGTGATCCGACTTCCCAAACAATTCATATTAAATATATAATAATAATACAATATGACGCTTACCAATACTTCCACTATTCGCTAGTTTCTTGTTGCTCTTTAGAGAACCATCCAAGTTATGATTATTCGAACTTTTATCGTTGTCACTAGCCATTGAAAAAATTTAAGTGGTTAATGTAACAGATAAAAAGTATCACAATCTATTGTCCATTTCAAACATGTTTTCTATTTTCACTATTATGTAAAAACAACTATAAAAGTAAAAAAGCACTTTTTCAGAGGTAAATCATGTTTACACCCTCTGTTTCAGACAGACAGATGACAGAAAGTCAGAATGTCAGAAACTCTAAAATCAACATAAGGCGCGTTCAAATAAAAATAAAACTACTTTGGACATGTCTACCCACGTAATGCATGGAGCAGGATGTATGAAAGTTATTGGCTGCTTCGATGCAGTTATGTTAACAGCAATAAAACGGTATCTGTTGAATTTAAACTACAATTTTGCAGCTGGCGTGCATTTCAAATGCAGTCCATCTGTTTCATCGAATAAGACACCAAACAGACAGATGAGATGGCTTATAAAACAAATGCCAGATTGATCGTCTACGGCCCCCAATGGCCAGGTGGATTACGGTGCGGCAAAAAGGGTCATTAAATTATTGTTTTAGGTTCAGCCTTTTTAGCTACGAGACCGAAGCCTTTCTACAATAAGCCTATAATAAGATTTTCTTTTCCTTAAACAGCATTTCAGATATATTCCGCATTCAATCTTTTGCAGTCTTTAGACTACTGCTTATTGAAAATACAGCTACTTCTTCAAGTGGTGAATCCTTTCAAATCTAAACTACATAAATCGTCTCAACTGGAAACCTTTGCATAGTAACTGCTTGTTTCAGTCACATGTCAGCACTTGTGGCTTTCTCGGTTTCCTTTTTAATTTTTTTTTTTTTCGACTATTTAACTTTTGCGTGATAGTAATCTTGGAACCGACATCGACAGCCTAAACTAGTGTTGTAACATATATGCACAGATTATACGTCGCGATTATGTTCATCACATTCTCAAATTCACTACCACCACTGTTGATATAAACTTGCTTGAGAAATACGAACGAAAAAAAATATTTTAACTATTAAAAACGTTTTCATATAATCGAACAGTTTTATCTTTTCCCAAAACAAACATTAGGTTTTTTATGCATTTACATTATTCTATAGAACAGTGGCTGCTGATGTGATATTCTTGAAATGTCATCGTATATGGCTGGTGTTTTTGATTTAGATTTAGATGTGGATACAGTTACTGTTGGAGATTCAGATGAAGACGATATAATTGAAGTCGACGAGGTATTCATAACAATAATATTATTACGATTTAAAATTAGACACCTCATTATTACTTAACCTAAAACCTTGTTCCATATTCTCTTGATTGTCAAGGATAAAATTCGTCGCAGTTGATTATATTTATTTTCATAGAGAGAAATTAAAAATGTCATAAGGTAGTGCCACCTGTAATTTTTTTATCTACTGTCCCTTTTTGCAAATGCAAATTTATTGTTTGTGTTACAAAATGTCTGTCAAAAAGTTATTAGTCTTATTTATTTTACAGCATAGTAAAATTCTAAAAGTATTTATTTGATATTAAGTTTTATTTTCATAGGTGGATTATGAGCCTGAGCTACATGTAAATGCTATTGTAGAGTAAGTAAAACCTTTAACATAATAGTTTCCTTTTATCCTGCATTTATTTATTTAAATATTTCTGAAACTTTTACTTTCAGGACTGAAGGATCTGAAACTATTCAATTATGTGAAGATACTGTAAATCCAGGCCAATGTAAACGTCTTGGTCCTCAAGACTTTGAATTACGCAAAGTTTTGGGGAAAGGAGGATATGGAAAAGTGTTTCAAGTTCGAAAAATTACTGGTCCTGATGCAAGTGCACACTTTGCTATGAAAGTTCTGAAAAAAGCTTCTATAGTACGCAATCAAAAAGATACTGCCCATACAAAAGCTGAAAGAAATATTTTGGAAGCTGTGAAGGTAATTAAAGATAATATTAATATGTTTTGTTCATAAGTACTGTAAATATATTATTAATCTATATTTATAGTACAAGGAATTTCTTGGTACCTACCCAGTATAAAATAATAAAATTTTATAAATATTTCAGCATCCTTTTATAGTGGAATTAGTATATGCTTTCCAAACTGGAGGCAAATTATACTTAATATTAGAATATTTGAGTGGTGGTGAACTTTTTATGCATCTTGAACGTGAAGGTATATTTCTAGAAGATACAGCATGGTGAGTTTATTTTTGTGTATATAAGTTTGTTTCAGGGATATCAATAAAAATATTAACTATTTATTCTGTTTCAGCTTTTATTTGTCAGAAATTATCTTGGCCTTAGAGCACTTACACAGCCTTGGTATAATTTATCGTGATCTAAAACCAGAAAATGTACTCTTGGATGCTCAAGGTCATGTGAAACTTACAGATTTTGGATTATGTAAGGAACATATTCAAGAAGGAATAGTAACTCATACTTTCTGTGGCACAATTGAGTACATGTGAGTAATGATGTTGGACTTTGGGCCTATTTGTTTCCTTCCTGCATACAATACATTTTAATTTCCCTAAACATAATAATCTTGTAATACCAACCTCAAAATATGAAAGAATATTGTAAATATTTCAGGGCACCAGAGATCTTAACACGAAGTGGCCATGGGAAAGCTGTAGATTGGTGGAGTCTTGGAGCATTAATGTATGACATGCTCATTGGACAGGTTGGTGTTTATTAATAACATATAACTTCATGTTGTCCTCTTGATGACCTTCAGTACAGGTAGAGCTCTAGTATCTTTTATTAGCTATTTTATCAAATGAAGACTTCTCAGGCATCCTTATGGCGCGTTTAAATGACCACGCTTATAAACCGTGTAAACGGTTCTCCCGCAACCGCGTCTTGAAATCAATTCGAGCCACCGAACAGCACCGTTAAATAAAATAAATGTCATGCGGGTATGCAAAGAGCAAAAGCAGGGGATCGGGGTACAGTCGTCTACAGGTCAATGGCGAAAACACCAGTACAAGCTGTCCTCTTGTTCTATTGAAATGCTTGGTCAGCTCAAGGTTTACTACCGACGTGCGGTCGATCGTATATGCGTGGATTGGACGCTGCGCGTACGCGCTGTTCGTGTTGAGATTTCTATTTGAAATCTCCGAATTCTTTAAACCTTTATGTAATTTAAAAAAACTTTACTCCTACGGCATAAGGGGAAATGTCCTGGAGCTTATAACCTCTTACCTTAGTGGCCGAAAGCAGTACACAGAAATATATAGAATATGTTCTAAGACCAAACACGAGATTAAACATACATCAGATAGTAGAGAAGTCAAATGTGGTGTACCACAGGGTAGCGTTCTGGGGCCACCATTGTTTCTGCTATATATTAACGATTTACCATGGCATACGCAACATCCTATGGTGTTATTTGCGGATGAAAGTACGGTCATAATAAAATGTAATGATAAAATAGATTATGAAGAAGAGATTAATATAACATTAAAAGGTATTATTAACTGGCTTAACATTAATAACTTAGTTATTAATCTTAAAAAAACAAAAGTAATGCACTTTTACCAACGGACATCTCCGCCCAACGTAGTGGTTAGTTATAATGGACAAAATGTGGTCTCAACAGATGTTGCACAATTCCTTGGTATCTTAGTTGACAGCAGGCTCACTTGGAAACCTCATGCTGAAGACGTTTGTAATAAACTAAGCAAGTCAGCGTATGTGTTGTATAACCTATCGCATAAAGTAAGCAATGATGTACTCCTGACAGCTTACCATGGTCTTGTTGCGCCAATATTAAGGTTCGGAGTAATATTTTGGGGCAATTGTAGTGATAGGGAACAGATTTTGAAGGCCCAAAAACGTTGCATAAGATCTATGTCGAATCTAAAAACTACAGACACCTGTGTGCCTATGTTTAAGTCACTGAAAACACTGACCTTCCCGTCGTTATAAATTTTAGAAGTAGCAATTTTTGTTAAAATGAATTTAAATTTATTTCCGTCACTAGTCGATATTAGGAAACGTTGGGTCCTATTAGAACACAATATAAAAATTTATTACATACAGGCAACTACAAAACTTACTTAGGAAAAATATTATGGCAATGGGGCCTATAATTTACAATAAAATTCCGCACAGTTTTAAAGAACACCCTATACGAAGATTTAAATCTAAGCTGACTGCATTATTATTAGAAAAATGCTATTATTGTATAAAAGACTTTTTAAACGATAAAAATATATAACTATAAAAAAATATAAATGACATATACGAGAATTTATATTATATCAGAATGACTTAATTATTCATATTGGTAATTTAGATAAAAATTGTATTGTTAGTTTTTACGACTGCATGATTTATTTGAAAACTGTATTTTTTAGTTTTTACGACTTTGCATGCCGTAAGGTAGAATGTAGCGGAAAAACTTAGTGATGTACCATCTTATACCTGTACCTACATTGTTGGCAAAATAAATCTGAATCTGAATCTAGCATAAAAACCAAAACTACGATAAACTTTGGGTCAGCACATACTGATCCCAAGGCGGCAAAGAACCAGCAGAAAACGGTTACATTACATCTGTACGCGCTCTGTAGGTTAGATATTTTTAAGGTTTCGCACCCAAAGGGTGCCAACGCAATGAGACCCTAAAACTACTAAGGCTCCGATTTCCGTCTGTCTGTCACAGAGCTGTATAGGATATTTTTTTCAAGGTGTAGTAGAATGCAAATGCGAGCGACGCGAGCTCGAATTTTTTGCACCCCGTCTGGGAATTCTCGGTTAGGTTTTTTTTGAACATACGGAAATAGTAGTTGCATTGTCAACTTATGCAGAATGTTTGAAAATGAAGAGAATGTAGGATGCAAGAGCAAACATAGCAAACTCGAAAATTTTAGGACGTCGCCTTGTGTAGGTTAGATTTTTTTACTATTCGTACAAAAATAGGAGTTAAAGCTTAGTTTAAGTAAAAAAGTTTGAGGCATAAGAGAATGTAAGAGCGAGCGTAGCGAGCTCAAAATTTCAGCACCCCACATATTTTGCATACGTCTCGGGCCTCCAACTCGAAACTGCTTTGACTTGATTGCATGGTCTGACCTGCTAACATATTTTAACCTAATTTTATCAGTGCTCCGCTACTATTGGTTTATATTGGCACATTTCTCCGCTCCTCTGCCTCGCTCTGCTCCAGTGGACAGGCAGCCTTAAGGGGACGATAGCTGACTTTTAATGATTTTATACTGAAGATGACGTCTAAACAAGTAGTGTTGGAAAAAATATATGTTAAATTAGAGCATTTTCTTAATATTTTAATATAGGCATATTTTTGATTATGTTTATATTACATAGTGAAATTAATTTGTAAAGTTATGTCTAACGCGGATAAAAAACTGAGAATGACGCAAAATCCATCAAGTGTATTTTTCTGAAAACTTCACCGTTTTAAAGATAATTAAATTACTGATCTTTTAGTATACGTTTTTTTATTAAAATACCTTTTGTTTTACGTGTAATAAATTAATAATGCGTGTAATTTGGGACAGCGCTCCTTGATGGGCGAGTTCTATTACTGGCTGGACGTACGACGCGATGCGTGAGCTCAGTACAGAACACGCAAGCTAACCATTCAAGGTCTCTGTCATATATCTGCTTCTTAAGCAATAGGAGCGAAGCTCTGACGCGGAGTTTAGATTCTATTGGTTAATATTGGCACATTTCTCCGCTCCAGTGGACAGGCAGCCTCAGTTTGCCAATGTCACTAAGCCTTTTGTTTAATTGAGCTTATACATATAAATTGCGCCGACCCTCGGCAGCGCCTGTGTGCGAAACCTATGAAGCGCCTCTTTTTTGACGTCCTGTTTCGCCGCGTATTTTTTTTGTCTCAAATTTTGTCTTGTAGATTTGTGCTTAGGTACTCATCGATACTCAACTATGATGAATGTTATGTTATTAATACTCATAATCTAAGCCAAAGCCTCATGATTTGTGTAAAAAAAACAGTAATTGGCGCTGACATTTAAGTCTTAGGGTCGCCTCCGGCGCCCCTAGTGCCCTGGCGCCTGTGTGCGCCGCACACTTCGCACATATGGGCGGCGCGGCCCTGCATATAATGTCAGTCACAATCAAAAATGGGATGGAATACTTTATTACATTATAAGTGTAGTGTGTAAAATTTTGTCATTAGGTATGTTTACATAGTTTAATATTATATTTCAGCCACCATTTACCGGAGATAATCGTACAAAAACAATAGAGAAAATTTTAAAAGGTAAACTAATGCTTCCTGCCTACCTCACACAAGACGCACGTGACTTGATAAGGCGCTTAATGAAACGCTCGGAAACGCAACGTCTAGGAGCACAGGGCGCGGCTGCCGTCCGAGGTCATGCATTTTTCAAACATGTTCATTGGGATGAAGTGTTTGCTAGGAGATTGGAACCACCTATAAAACCCAGACTGGTAAGATTTTTTTGTTTCAGTAGTTCGAAAAAAGCTGTCCCATTAATTTGGATCAAGTAGGTAATGGTGTTTTATATGGGACAGCTAATATTTTTTTCGCGATTACAATATCGGGCCCATAGAGACAGTTGTTCAATTTGATAGTCTGTATAATATGACCTCACATTTTCTATACACGCTTTAGAGTTCACATGATAATTATAACGGGTGTAAAAAGCCTAAACTTAAGTGTCGGCGATTTTAAAAATAAATACGCCACTAGCCGCCAGCCACCACTATACATCCAACAAATCGTTCCTGCCGATGGGCGATAAATATATCCGACCGACCTAATGGTCAGTTGTGGATAGAGCTGCTAACCCTCAGGGTTTGACCCAGAGACTTTTCCGGGCTACGAGTTGACATCGTATATCTTCTGGTTAGAGCGCGTTTTCACATTGTCTGATACTATGTCGGTGTCGGATTCCGATACGATATCGGTGCAAGTAAAATGTATGTAATTATGTACCTGCCTTTCAGATTGTCCGATCCGATATCGGATATAGGATCCATATAATTCATACATTTTACTTGCCCCGATATCGTATCCGACACCGCTATCATATCGGACAATGTGAAAACGATCTTAGGGTTCTGCCTCGAATCTTGCGGGCAACGGGGCGGCGGCAGCGGTGGCGCGGGCAGCGCAGACCCGTTCTCGAACTAGGGATGCAGCGGCGTAGCGTGGGTGTCAGCCGCCCGGGGCGGAAGACAATTTAGCCGCCCTCTTATTTAGGTATTTCAATTTAATGTATACTACACATAACATACAGTGTGAGTCTTTATAATCTGCACATACTGAATCGAGGGAATCTTTGCTTAATTATATCGACGGAAAAAATGATAAAAAAATTCTAAATATTTTATTGAAATTTTTAATGGATTTTTTATTTATTTTTTCGCTTCTGTGACTCCAGTGTATACAAAACGGTGTAACTTTTTAACTCGATGTTTTATCACGATGAAACAAACTCCATAATGATTGGAAGTAATTAGGTGTCCGCATTAAATGAAAATTATGTAAAAAACTGCCACCAATTAAAAATTAACACGTTTTTTCCGCAAAAATCTGATTTTTTTTCATCAATTTTTGCAATAATCGTAAAATTTCTCAATAAGATGCCCCGATTACCTTCATTTTTTATTACTTTAAATTATTCTTCATCGTATTAGCTATCCAATAGTAAAAATTGCAAGGGTTTAACTCAATCCCATCATTTCTTATCAACAGCCAAAGAAAGGCCTAGAGCACGGCTACGCACTAATTGTTTAGCAGGTAGACGTCCTTTTTTGTTGAGAATGTGCGCGGGTCGGGGTGCGGGGAGGTAGGGCCAGCTGAAGGGACCAGAAGGGATGACAGACAGGCAGTCGCTCCGAATTATTCGCCGCTGCTACATGTGTTTCGTTACTTTCATTCACTGCTACCTGAGTTTCGTGACTTTCGTTCGCTGCTACGTGATGCCGCGCTTAAGTGAATTCTCTCCGGCACACATTGCCGACATTCATTTTTACTATGGGATGGGACGAGGAAGTGCCAGAGCTGCGCGCGCAGCTTACATAGCTGCGTTTCCTAACAGGCAACCAGTGCCATCTGCCCGCAACTTCCAGGAAGTTCACAGAAGATTGTCGATCACTGGACTTGAATCAAGTAGAGATCGTCGCGAGCCGCCTCAAATAATTATTGATGTGGTTCTGGAACAAGCAGTACTGAGCGATTTGTTTGCTGATCCATCCATAAGTACTAGACGACTGGCTCTTCGTCACGGAATATCACAAAAATCAGCGTGGCGTATTTTAAAGAAAGAAGGATTGCACCCTTACCACTACCAAAGAGTGCAACATCTACATGAAGACGTAGATTGGCGTCCAAGGTGTGTGATGTCCACCTGGATTCAAAGAAATACCAGAGCAAACCCAAACTTTCCGAAAACCATACTATGGATGGACGAATCAACATTTACCAGAGATGGTATTACTAACTGTAGAAATTTACACAGATGGTGCCCTGGAGGTCAAAACCCGAAATTGAAACGTACATCGACTTTTCAAGTAAGATTTTCAATAAATGTTTGGGCTGGTCTTATCGATAACATGTTGATTGGACCAGTCATACTGCCGAGAACTTTGAACAGTGAAAGATTTTTAAGTTTGTTGACTGACGATCTACCTGAGTTATTGGAAGATGTACCACTGTCTTTGCGTCGAAGGATGTTTCTGCAGATGGACGGATGCCCTGCCCATTATGCCACAAATGTGAGATCATTTTTAAACGAAAATTATCGTGATAAATGGATTGGACGACTAGGACCTGTAGGGTGGCCTGCGCGTTCACCCGATTTAACGCCCCTTGATTACTTCCTGTGGGGGACCATGAAGCAACGCGTCTACAGTACTCCCATCAACAGTGAGGTCGATTTGCGTGATCGCATAATTAACTGTGCAAATGATATTCGCAATGATCCCGAAATGATAAGGAGAGCGACACAACAAATTTTAGTTCGCGCGGCTTTGTGCCTACAACAACGAGGTGGACATTTTGAGAACCTAATGCATTAAATTTTCTTTAAAATAATAAATGTTTTAATTGAACTCTTTTTCATTCATTGAACCCAAATAAATCATCCTTAAGAGAACAAAAATAGCGCGTTCGAAGTGCCATCTTTAACACTTGATAGAAAGTGTTTTGTCTGAGCTAAAAGCATACAATTTTTATTATTAGGTAGCTAATACGATGAGGAATAATTTAAAGTAATAAAAAATGAAGGTAATCGGGGCATCTTATTGAGAAATTTTACGATTATTGCAAAAATTGATGAAAAAAAATCAGATTTTTGAGGGAAAAACGTGTTTATTTTTAATTGGTGGCAGTTCTTTTACACAATTTTCATTTAATGCGGACACCTAATTACTTCCAATCATTATGGAGTTTGTTTCATCGTGATAAAACATCGAGTTAAAAAGTTACACCGCTTTGTATACACTGGAGTCACAGAAACGAAAAAATAAATAAAAAATCCATTAAAAATGTCAATAAAATATTTAGAATTTTTTTATCATTTTTTCCGTCGATAAAATTAAGCAAAGATTCCCTCGATTCAGTATGTGCAGATTATAAAGACTCACACTGTATATTAATTCTAGAGGACTTTTTTCGGCAAGAACAGTCATCGTTATTTTGCATTATACAGGTTAGATTTTAAATAAAAACTTTTTTTGAATTGTCAAAGCATCACGTACTTCCTTGAAAGGACTTACAGTACCTATAGTTCTTGAAAATCACGAGCGCGGTCGGCCCTTGGTTGTGTTTAGACGTTGTACATGCATGGTGTGACAGTGTGCGTGCCCGCATACGCCCCGCGCACACACATTCACACCATACATGTACACGTCTAAACACAAACAAGGGCCGACCGAAACGCAACAAGCCTTATCACAAACTGGAACGTATCGGACGAGCCTTCCTGCTCAGGATCACAGAAGGATCCGCTTTAAACTTACCAACACTAAGAAACCCGAATCGAGGCAAAACCCGAGGCACACCAATGTTCCCGGGTACAAACGCCTCTTGGCCTCCCTATTCACTAGATACCTAACACAAGTAACCATAAAAGATTAGGCACAATTGGACGTAGTTTAGCAAAAAGGACTTTGACCATAGTGTGGGTTGAATCCTTTTTTCTAATCTACGTCCAATTAGAATACACCGTAATAAAGCTATCAGAATACCTAACTGAAGCATACCACGCATGCTGCAAACTAAGAGCCCCACGAACCAAGAACGAGAGAAACCCTTGGTGGAACGCTGAACTTAGCAAACTCAGAGAGGCGCTACGCAAACAATTTAACAGAGCCAAAAACACTAGACTCCCGGGCGACTGGGAGATATACAAAGAGGCCCAATATCACAATGTCACAGTAAATGACACTACGAGGGCCATCGTTGCGAAGGGCTGCCCGCAAGGGGGCGTCCTCTCGCCGCTTCTATGGAACCTGGTAGTAGACAGCCTCATCAAAACACTCAATGACAAAGGTTATTTCACCGTAGGCTACGCCGATGACATAACTATAATAATAAACGGGACCCACGAAAATACCCTATGCAACCTCATACGTCAAACCCTGAAGATAGTAGAAGTATGGTGCGACAAGCACCAACTCTAAGTGATCTACAGAAACCGAACTGATTCTCATCACAAAAAAGAGGAAATTGTCGACACTACAACTACCACGATTCTTTGGAACAACCCTTAGCCTCTCGACTGAAACCAAACACCTGGGCATATTTTTGGACAAACAACTGAACTGGGCAAAACACACCAACTATATCACAACAAAAGCCAGCATATCCCTGTGGCAGTGCAAGCGACTGTTTGGCAGAAATTGGGGGATAAGCCCCAAGGTCACCCACTGGCTATACACCACAGTCATCTAACTACTTAATACATACGGCTCACCGGTCTGGTGGCCCAGGACAGACTTGTGTGCAGCCCAAAGAGATCTCGAAAAACGCAGCGATTTGCTTGTGTTGCAATCACTAGCAGTATGAGAACCACACCCACTGCCGCCCTACAGGCAATGCTTGGACTGCCACCTCTGCACCTCATTGTGCGGGAGGAGGCGGCCCTGGCCGCCTTTAGACTCCATTTATCAGGAACCCTAAGCAAAGACTCCAGAGTTAAGTACACGCGTATAAAGGAAGATGCGATCAAACGACAGCCGATGATGGCATCACCCTGCGTCAAAGCCCCGAAATCACACCACTTTTAAAAGCATTACAACATAATACTTACAGAAGAACAGTGTGACTACTCAGGCCCGGAAGAGCTGAGAGTATACACCGACGACGGATCGAAGACCGAATCCGGTACCGGAGTGTTCTCACACGACCTCAATATAAATATATCCCGCCCGCTGAGAATGTTCAACACCATCTATCAGGCGGAGTGTGTGGGCATCATACAAGCGGTCCACGCCATAGAAGCCAGGAAATGACACCCACGTTCGTATACTCTCCGAAGCGCTTCAGTTCTCCAATCCTTACGGAAAAAATATATTACCTCGAACTTAATACTAGAATGTCATAATGCACTAGAGCAGGTAACTGTTTCTAGCCGCAACACTGTGACACTGCAATGGATAAAAGGACACAGCGGATCGCTAGGTAACGATGCAGCTGACGAACTTGCTAGAAGGGATCTAGCATGGCAGTCTGTGGACACGAGCCTATCGTACCAATCCTCTACAACCAAATACGTAGGTGGCTACAAGAGTACACCCACACACAAGCGGATTATTGGTGGACCTCAACACCGGGCTTTTTTTTTTTTTTTTTTTTTTTTGGGTGGGAAATTATCAAATAACTTCTCCCGCTCTGGGCGGAGCGGGAGGGCGTGTCAGACTCTTACTGACTAAAACCCACCCGTGTTCCTTCGGTTGCCCTGTTGCCGGGGGCCACGATTTCCCGATCGGTTTTCTTCGAACCCCCGGCAGGCATTGGCCCTAGCGGACCCCGTCAATTCTGCTGACATCTCTTTGAGGCGCGCGTGGAACACAACGCGCCGTCGACCCGGGCTTGGTCCTTATCGGACGGCGAGCTACCCATTGCTCACCGTCCGCAAGCCCGCGCCTACGGTGGCCGGAAATCGGCTCGCGATTCCCGCCCCGGGCGTCTCCTTCTATTGCGGCGGTTAGGGGCGTGAGGGCGCGAAATTTGCCTCTCCCTCACGCGTTCCGCCTCCTCCTTCGCGAGCATTACCGCTTCGCAGAAGGAGGTGACGGCCTGCCATTTCCTCTCGCTCCGTACCATGGCCTGAACCAGGGCCGGTCGCGAGAGATCACCGCCGCCGATCGCCTCTACGAGAACACGGCGTTGCTCCGCCCAAGCCGGGCAGACTTCCACCGTATGCTCCACCGTGTCCTCAGGCCGATCCACACAATGGTGACACCCGGGTGTTTCCTCCCGCCTTATCCTGAACAGGAACCTCCCGAAGCAGCCGTGTCCGGTGAGGACCTGCGTCAGGCGGAAGGTGAGAACGCCGTGGCGTCTCTCCAGCCACTCCTCAAAGACGGGTCTTATCGCCGCGATTGTGGCGTGCCCAGCGCGGGGTTGCGACAATCGCACCCTCCATGACGCCATGAGATCCCGCCGGAGCTCTGTCCGCTGTGCCGCAATTTCTTGCGGCATCGGGGTTAAGCCCCGGCGTTTCGCCTCCTCGCGCCACTCCCAGACGTGCGCGAGGACCTTTGCCTCCAGATCCCATGGCGGTAATCCGGCAAGGAGGCTCGCCGCCTCGCAGGAGACCGTGCGGTATCCTCGGGCCAGCCGGATGGCCATGACCCTCTGGGACGCGTTCAACCGGCGGGCTGGCCGCAGCCTCAATGAACGCGCCCACACCGGTGCCCCGTAAAGGGCCATGGACCGCACGATCCCCGCATAGAGCCTCCGGCAGGAGGCGTTTGGATCCCCTAGATTGGGCAGGAGCCGCTTCAATGCAGCCCCGGCCCGCTCGAGTCTGGGAGCCAAACGTCGGAAATGTTCTACGAAGTTCCACCGGCTGTCGAGGACGAGTCCCAGATACTTCATCGTCGACTCGACACCGATGTGAACCCCTCCCGCCATTACCTGGGACCCCGACGGTGGCGCATTCCGAGGACCATGAAAACCCATGGCCTCAGACTTGTGCAGGGCCACCTCGAGTCCCAGCTGCCGGATCCTATCGACGATTGTCGCAACCCCGCGTGTCGCTAAATCGGCCGCCGCCTGGTACGACCCCCCCTGCGCCAGGACAAGCGTGTCGTCAGCGTAACAAACGTAACAAACGACGCTGACGCCGCTAGGGAGGTCGGCGCGCAGCACCCAGTCGTATCCGATGTCCCACAGATGCGGCCCCAGGACCGAACCCTGTGGGACACCGCACGACATCTCTTGCCGGTTCCACTCTCCTTGGTGACCGGGGTAGATGACGGCCCTGTCCGCCAGATAGGCCTCGACCACACGACAGAGGTAGGTCGGCATCCGGTGCTCAACACCGGGCTGCAGGCAGTCCAAGGAAGCCATGCCATCTTTGGATAACAGGCTAACCAGGCCTTTATTACGCCTGGATAGGAACGGCCTGCGTCTGGTGACGGGGACCAGCACGGGACACTGCTCGCTAAACAAACACTTCCACACAATAGGCATAACGGACAGTCCTCTGTGCAGGGCCTGCATGGAGGCTGAGGAAACCGTCGCGCATGTGCTCTTTGAATGCACAGGCGTTACCCAGATTAGAACAGAAACCCTCGGGTCACCCAGATCTTTTACAGACGTTTTGAACAGACCAGGAGTTTTAATTAACTTCTGGAGGGAGGTGGGCTGGTTGGAATAACCACCAAACGGCCGCTGTAGCCCACGTACATACAATGGTCCACCTTACGGACTAAGTAACGGAAACCAAAACCCCATAACATAGAACATAGGGCCGACCGCACTCGTGATTTGCAACAATTGTTTTGGGCGGGAGGGACATTCAATATGTGCAAGTGGGTAAAAGCCAACTTCTTGAAATATTAATTGTCTGACTGATCACCAGTGACCGCACGAAATATATTTTTTTGCCGGCCTTGTAATGGTGGCGCCCGGGGCGGTCCGCCCCTCCGCCCCCCCCCCTCGCTACGCCACTGTAGGGATGTGAGATTAATGGAAAAGAATCGATTAAATAAAAATCGATTTTTCTTTATTCAAAATTAACCGATTTGTCAAAAATCGATTTTATTAAAAATAATCGATTTCTGCGAAAAAATCGATTTTTTTGTATTATTTAAAAAAAACATGCTTTTCAAATTCTAATAATAAACCTAAGAGATTCATATTAACAATTTATCAGATAAAAAATCAAATAAAATTATAAGAAAAAAAAAAATAACCAATTCAAAACTAAAAATCAAAGGCAATGGTGCCGATTCCCTTGTTCACAAACTAAACTAAATTTAAGTTCAGTGCATATTTTTCTTTCTATTTCATTAAGAAAAGGACAGAAGATAAATTTTAGTTCAGTCCTGTCAAATTAATCAGCGCCTGACGCCTGAAGAAGTGAATCCCTTTCATCCATGCACAACACTGCAATGCAGACGCGCGGGCGGTCACCGCTTGACTGGAGTGCACCGCTCGTTGCCCGCCTCCGTGCCGCTGTTTTCGAGGGCCGGTCCATTTGATTTTATGCATTAGATCATGCCGCTCCCGCGACGCCGCCGCTGCGCTGCCCGCAAGATTCGAGGCAGAGGCCTTAGACGGGGTGGGCTCGAAGTTCTAAGTCCTATTGCTCTCTTCAATATTACCGGTGGATTTAATGTGGGTTCGGTTATTGAAAACAGCAAATCTTAAGATACTGAAATACCGAAAATCCTTGGAAAAAATCTCCATCCACATTAGTAACGCTTTTGTGGAAAGCGTTTTTTCCCTCATACGGAACATAGGGACAGATGAGCGAAACTGTTTATCAGTTGATATGGTCAAGTCCGAGTTAATAGTAAAAATAAATTATAATATGACGTGTCAAGAATTTTTAAGGTTTAAAAAGCCAGAACAAGAAAAATAGCTTGAAACCACAGTCCACGAAAAATTATGAGAATCAAGCTGGACCTACTTTAAAGTAGTGTTTACCTAGTTCCGTTCTTTTAATAATAAACATGATTGTGAAATTTCTGTATTTTTCTACTATTTTCCTCGCTCTAGTTGTGGACCAGCTCTAAGCTTGTGCACGCACGACTTTTTCCGTGCGTTGCGCTAAAGTTTACCAAAAAGTTATTCCAGCGATTTTTTTTTTCAATTTTACTAATGTAGATGTACCCGACCACTCTTCTTTGTAATAGGGGTCGGGTAATGCAGTAAAGGTACTGACCGTACCTACAGAATGATTTCGACTTTGTGATGGGTCTTTTTACACCTTGTATGTGGTAAAATAATAACAAATCTCTCTCCTTCCACTTACTAGGTACACTTTGTCTCACTTGTATTTTTGCGAGAAGTGTACCTACTCGTAAGTAATAAAATAGTAAAGAAAGAAAGAAAGAAAGAAAATACATTTATTTAGCACAGACCAAAACCACCAGTACTTACACTTGTATCATTTTACTAGCGACCCGCCCCTGCTTCGCACGATTTAACGACGTGTCAAAACATCGAAATTTCTTTATTATACAGTGTGATTCTTTATAATGTGCACATATGTGTGAATATCTATGCTTAATTTTAAAATCAGAAAAAATATTTTAAAAAATCTAAATATTTTTATACTTTTTATGGAATATTTTTTTTTTAACAAAACTGTGTAACTTTTAAACTAAATCATCTATCGCGATGAAACAAACTCCATAGTGATTGGAAGTGATTAGGCGTCCTCATAAAAAGAAAATTGGGAAAAAAAAAACTACCCTCAATTGAAAATAAACATGTTTTTTTAGCAAAAATCTGTATTTTTTTCATAATTTTTTACAATAATTGTAAAATTTATCAATATGATGCCAAAAAGATTTTTTTTAATAATGATTTTTTTTTTAAAAATCCGTCGATAAAATTAAACATAGATTCCCTCATTCCGATATGTGCACATTATAAAGAATCACACTGTATTATGTAAGATTAATTTTAATATATTATACACATAAACCTTCGGGAATAAACTATCCAAATGATGGTGAAAACCGCATCAAAATGCTTTACGTACAAAAAAGTACGAAAAGCCTTTACATGTAAAACGTTTGAATAAATAAGCATAATATGCATGTTTGTAATTACTATTTTCAGACAAGTGATGATGACGTTTCGCAGTTTGATACGAGATTTACTCTGCAGACACCAATTGATTCACCTGATGAGTCTACTCTTAGTGAAAGTGCCAACCTAATGTTCCAGGTAATTGCATTGTTCATTTTATATTTTAATCGACTTATCTGTCTATAATGAATTCGGTAACTGAAAGCAGTTATCAGCGCAGATGTAGAAATGCAATAATAATTTCATTATTATAGAGTCCGAAATTGTACCCATCCTCACCATGGAAGTATATCAATGAATATTGCAGAGCGTCACAAGCTCGATGTGTTTCGTAGTTGACGATGATAAAACACACGCTACACGTTCAGTGCCGGGAGCCCTCCTGGAGGGCTCTCTCTAGTCGCATTTGGGATGCCGGGAGCCCTCGTGGAAGGCTCATTTTAAATGGTTTTTCTTAGCAAATAAAGCGTTATAAAAATGTGATAATAAAGTCAGTTATAATATATATTTTAACAAGATTTATTATTATACGCGTTGGTTTTAAAGATCAAGAATTTTAGTTTAAAAAAATATTCAACCTCCGACCGGGATTAGGTTTTCAGTATTTCAGTGGTGGAAAACCATTTTGACAGTTACAAATATTCACAAAAAGAATTTAGGTATTTTGAGAAAACACGAGGATGATTTATCGATCAAGGCTTTTCAGAGTTCTTTATCAAATTGGTAAAAGGAACACACTTGGTGTGACTTTGTCTGTCACAGACAGCTGCTTATTTCAGGAACTACTAATGCTAAGACTTGTAACTAATGCATATCTATCTGTATAATAAGTGAATTTATTAATCTAGCCTGTATTGTCCCAGTGAAGGTCAAAGGCCCTTTCCCTTTTCCATACAAGAGAAAGAATTTAAAAAATATTGTTATTTTCATTGCAACAGGGGCCTAAAAATTATTCTTAGGTGGGGTAATTAAAAATAAAACCCTCCCATAGCTCCAAAGTTTGCAAAGCGAAAATGTTTAAATCAATCTAGTTGAAGGAGATTCAAGGGGGATGCACCAGGGTAGCCGGCAAAATTCTTATTTTCTTTTGTTTTTTTTTTGCAATTTGCAAGTAAGTATCAGGGAGAATGTTGATTGAAATATGATTCACGACCGTAAGAAATAGGTATTTACAGAATTATAAATCATTAGAATCAACAACCCAACACCTGGGATCAGAGCGAGCGATTATACTTTTTCTTAAAAAAAAAAATACAATTCCCCCACCCCATTAGTACATGAAAATACCGTCGGAGATACAAGTATAGGGGCCTGTCTACCACTGAAAACACTATTTAACTACGTTTTAGTGTTTTATAAACACGGTTTCAAACCTAATGCCAAGAACCCTCCTCGAATGTTCACTTCAGCACACACGTAATGCCGGTGACCCTCTTGAAGGGTCCACTAGCAATATGTATGGCGCAAGACAACATTCGAGTTCACTCATTATGTTGATTCGAATGTGTTAAGCGATTGCAGTCCATTTTCTTTGCTGCAAGGATCTTTTGGCGCTTGAATTACGTTGACAGGTGATGGTGTTGGAAAACATTTGTGAAACTGTCTACGGAAATTGCTTTGTGAAATATATTGAAAAATCAAGATGGCGTTATTAGTTCCGGTTTTGACCAAGCGCCAAAAGAACCTTGTAGCGCTATAACTTTTATCTCAAATTAAATAATTTGTCAGGGCTTTACCTACGTGGCGCCATCTGTAATGGATGAAATCCACAAACCGCGTGTTATAACTGCACGTTCCCCACGACGCCCGAGACCTCAACACCACCACTTCACAGTGCCGCCAGCTTCCACTGCGCACCCACACTCTCACGCTCAACATGAAGACCTCATGGACGTTCAAGGTTTACCTATATAGTAAGTACCTACCCTTAGAAATAATTGAAAATAGATAAGTGTTGTGTTAATTTAACTACTGGTCTGTATTAATGAGAAAAAGCGGGTTTATCCATCCTGTTAACTTTGTTACATAGATATCCTGAATTACGAAAATTAATCACAATTGTTTGATTGAAGTGTAGAGGACCTCTCTACTTTGTTACGATTAGAGAGTTTTGTAAGAATTTTGTGTTTTAATTTCATTCAGAAATAGTATGAACAAAATAATTAAGTAAGTACATTTTAAAATTTGCGGCATTGATATATTTTGTTAACATTCATTCACTGATTTACTTTAATTCCGATTTTATTTTTTATAATGCATTGCCTATTACCGTTAAATTTAATAAAGGAATTGTTTCTGATATTAAGTGCCCTAGTTCAATTGTAAAAACCCCCACGAGACCCGCCAAAACTAACGTTAGTTATTAAACATAGAAAATGAATTAATACATAGGTTATCATAGAGGATATAATTTTAGTATAACACTATAATTTCTTTTATTTAATGTCTGATTTTTTTGTGTCACTCCTTAAAATAATTCGTCTTCACCAACCTTCTCTTGGAAAGATACAGAAGTGTATCATTGTTTACTTTTATAATCTGTACAATATTGTTTCGTTTTTATTGTAATTTATAATAATCAAACGAACTTCCTACAAAAAGCTTATGAGAATTGGAATGCAATAATAATGTATAACTATATTATATCGTAATAAAGATGTGTTTAAGTTATAAGAATGATTGTTATTTGAAAGTGAAATAATAAAGAGTAATACAGAGCAGAGCATCTTAAACATGGATCAAGTGCTGCATTGTATTAGTGATATTTACTGATTGTACAGATTATACTATATGCCTTAAATACATTACACAGAGTTGTTGACTATTACAATTATAGAATTGACTGAAAAGCTTTTATTTTCAAGCCTAGAGTAAATTCATATAGTTGACCATTTTATGCTAAGGATGAATTCAACTACAAAAGATGCCCATGTAATAATATCGGAAAAATGATGGTACTGTTTTATACTACATATTATAATTAATGTACATTTTATACAAGTTACCGTTTAGTCTAATCTTTTGGTAGGAATTAATCACATGTAATAAAATGTTCTAACCCCGATATGACAAAATAATAATTTACAATATACCTTGTTACCATGCTTCACGAATTGATTAAAATGTCATTTTTTATTTTGTAACCAGTAGTTTTTTTTTTCCTTATTTATTAATATCAAATAACAAATCAGGTTTCTAAACAAAATAAATTCTTTATAAATATCTATTTAGTAGAATAAAAGCTTTTACATTGTTATCAATACACAGCTGGATTGTGCTATGTAATTACTGATAGAGGATACTTCGTAATAAACTGTCATCAAATTATTATTCAGAAGCAAATAAGTAGTACTAACTTACAACTAATCAATATAATTATATTACATGCTTATGTCTACTCAGCTAATACCTATAATTGTATAACAATGTAATCATTTAAGGCCATCGCAGACGCAACTATAATATAATAATAATTATATTATAGCAAGACAACAATATATTTTCCATAGTTAGCTACCTCGGACGCAAAGCACATTATATATTATATATATTATAGCTACGTCTGTGACAGGCTTTAAGCTTAATAATGCAAGGTGGGAACATTAAACTCCAACACAGACAAGGGATACTCCTCTTTGTACTGTTTAGTCAAAGAAATTAAAGCACTTTGAACTGCATTGCATAGCCCACTCAGTAGGGATTGTGCAAATGCCAATATCATTTCTACCTTAAAAAAAACACTCCAATAGACGAAAAAAAACTATTTCTGAAATTATCAATAAAATATGGATAAAATATTGAAGATTTCAGCACAGCTGAATTCAGAAAATGTTAACCAAGCCAATACACTAGCATTTTTAAACTTAATAATATATTGCAATGGAAAAAAAACATACAATACAAAAAAGAAAACCTTAAGACAACAAGAAATTTAACAACTTATTCGATTTGCCACAATTGGACATATTTTTAAGAAAATGCCTGAATGTGTGCTATTTCAAAATATTAAACAATTACTTTTATTTCTGTACAACTTTCACAAATAAGGTAAACATGACTTTCATTTTCTTCTGAAACTATACAAAACTGTGCATCACTACTACACATAGCATTATGACCATCCACAACACACAAAAGGGATTTTTTTATTTCTGCTAGTGATTTCTGTGTTCTAATAGCACTGTTGCATTGAGAACAACTCAGATGACCATTTTTAAGCTGAAAATTAGTCTTCTGGCACACTGGGCATATAACATTGTTATCTTCTTCAACTGAGGACCAATCCACATTTTCCAGTTGGCTTTTTTCATACTCTTTGATGCACCTGTAAGGTATTTTTTAATAACATAACATTAGTAACAAGAAGAATAAGTAAGTAAAAAAAACTTCCAGCACACATAGCATGACAACCATAGAAACGGGTTTTCTACGGGTTTTGTCGACAGAAGAATAGACAAAATGACAGATTGTGATTGTTTATCTGTCATTTTGTCTATTCTTCCATCGACAAAACCCGTTTCTATTGTGGTCATGTAAAGCGTGCTGCTACATATGCAACAGACAGAGGTCTAGGTCATACAGGTCTTTAGCTACATGTCCTAATAATTTGGACTTATTTGACAACAAAGAGCAAGTAAGTATCTACTCTACTACTTCAGTCTCATGAAGTTAAGTATATTTATTTTTGTCTAATTATGTGATTTTTTTATATAGGATCTTCTTCTTTTCATGTAGTTAGAGACTAACCTGATGTCAGAGTTTTCAAGGCGCTCATGAGCCTCTGACTTGGCTTCACATGCTATCGAGAAATATCTCTCCGGTATGCTGTTTCCTCACAATGTTTTCCTTCACTGTTTTTTAAGCAAGTGATAATTATACAATACACACATGAATCCAGTTCGAACTCGACACCTGTGACTGGGCAGTCCGACGGTCACACCACTAGGCTATCACTGCTAGCGATATAGGATAATTGTGATTGATAATGAGGACATACCATTCCAACTCTTCTTGTACAAGCTCTTTTCGGAGTTCCTCCATAAGTTCATATTCTTCATCATTGATAATTTCTTCAGAATAATTGAACATATCTTTGTAAATATCAGTTAAAGTGTTGCATAAATCTTTTTCTATTAATGACCCCCGTAGTTTATCCATCAACATACCACGGCAGTTTTGAATTTTGTTTTTGTAATTCTGAAACATTATTTACATATTATATATTACTCATACAGATTCAGTGCAGCATGAAAACATGAATAAAATGATCAAATCTTAATTGCAGCTTTAACCAAGGACTTCGCCAAGGGGGGCAAAGGGGGCAGCCGGGCAGCTGCCTCCCCTAGAGATTCAAAAATTAAGTAAATACAAGGCATTTTAATGTAAAGAAACTACATACTTATGTATACAGCAAATTTTGTTTATTTGGACACCTTTTATCCAAATAAAAGGTAACATTAAAAAAACAATTTTTTAAGTTCCATATCTCCTAAAGGGTGTCTAATCTGCGGTCCGGGAACTAATATATGTGCTGGTGGTACGCCCAGTCATAATACCTATTATGTTTCAGCTCTACAGTTTTGAATAGTTCTGGGAAAAACGACTCAAAAGGTCCCGTTTCCAATTCATACATTGAATATGGGAATTATTATTTTTCTCAGTTCCTATCGGGACTACAACAATGAAACTGATTTGCCAAAAATCAAATGTCCACCACACATGTGTTGACTTACCTACAAATCATACTTTTCCCATCCTCCATATATCAACTTGCCCCCCCTAGGCCATCGGTTGGCGACGCCCTTGGCTTTAACTGTTTTTTTGGTATAAATAAGACCAATGTTTTTAAAACAGCTGATGCAAAAATAATGTTTACTTGGTTCAGATTGTAACTATGGATACATAATATTGGTCACGCATAATATAATGAATACTAGGACTAATAGTCAATAAATTGGAGTACCATGCAGATAGTAACAGCCTACTACTACAACCTATACATTATTTGAAGTAAGATAGGTACCAACTTACCTTTCTCATTTTTTCTTTCAACTCTTTTGGAGATTGTTTAGGTGAGAACCCTAAATTTTTGAATTTCGGGGATGAAGTCATATTCAAAAAGTATAGTCACAGGTTTAATAGTTGTAAAATATGATATAAAGACAACAATATAAAATTTTACTTGCAAAAAAACAAAGTGGCGCTATTGGGCGCTAACAATTTATAAATGTCAATGTCAAAAAACTTTTTTTTATATGATTTCGTCATATAGACATTTGACACTTGCTGATAGTGAAGAAAACAAAAACGTCCAATAGTACTAATGGCTAGTGTACACTTTGATTAGATTTATGTTGTTTTTTGCGCAGTATTTACAAAATACGATTATAATTTTATAACTAACACTCCGTCCGCGTAGATTTCGTACTTCCTCTCTAACTTAAATATGATTCGCGGCCGTAACAAATATGGCTTTACTCAATTATAATCATTACAATCAGAAATACAACTCCATAAGTTAGCAAAGGTGTCAAATGTCATGATTTCATGAAATCATGACATTTGACACCTTTATCTTCTTATTAATCACTATTGCTGATTGTTATGATTATAATTGAGTAAAGCCATATTTGCTACGGCCGCGAATCATATTTTAATTAACATAAAACCTGACACTGACCTGCAAAATGCAAAAAACGTAACAATATTTGAATTTCGCGGGCTACCTTGACGCTTCCCCCTTAAACTACGACTACTATCCAAAATTCACGTTTCTATCTTTCGTAGTTTGGGCTGTTCGTTTGCACTGGCGAAACATTCACAACATATTATCATGTTGAAATCTCTAGTTCCTGTCAAAAATTGTATGGAACATTGACAGAAAGTAAAGATTTCAACATGTTTTGTTGTGAATGTTTCGTCAGTGCAAACGCACAGTTACGTACATATCCTGCACCTTAATTGTATAACATAAGATCAATCACAATCTGAATCATTTTTTAAGGATATTGCCAATCCATTGCTTCATATGTTCGAAAAATTTGTCAGCTCAACAACGTAAATAACGCAATGAATATTGTTGAACTGTCAAAATGCAACAGATTGTGATTGTTGTATGTTACCCAATTAGGATGCTGTTATTTTATACATACATTACATAAAATAGAATAATACTTTCATGATTATTTTATTAAAATACTCGGTGCAGCGCTGAAGGGAAAATCCTGTTCATAAGAACAGGATTTTTTTTTTTTTTGTATAAACAAAAAAAAAAGAGAAAAGGAACACGAGCATTAACTTCGCTTATTCATTGCGTTTTGGTGATTTCAGACTAATTTTTATATTCATAGTGTGCGCTTAAATTAGGGTCATCATTGATCGACAAAAGTGGTAATTTACTCAATAGTTAAGTTATAATGTTTTTAACAGTGATAATGTATATTTTTCAGTAACTTTTTTGATTCGATTTGGAATTTACCGCGATATCGCGCTGGTCTACATGAGTCTTTAGAAATGGTCATATTGCCATCCTGAAAAAAAAAAATCTAAGTACATCTCTACTTATTGTAAATAGCAACTCCAACTAGCAACATTAGCTGTCAGATGAAAAAAACAATGTGTCTGTGAGTGTGAGTGATAAGTAAAAATATGGACAAGTCCAAAAGTTGATAGACCTTATATCAAACGTAATTCAATAAAACCTCAAGTTATAACTTATTACTTTGACACACACCAACATTCACATCACTAAAATGAACGATGTTGAGAAACGGCAGTCTCGACCTGAAAAGGAGACGATACACTCGGGACACTTCATGGTGTCACATTTTGAAGCTGAAGCCCAAGACGACTTTGACGACTTGGTCACGGTTCCCGAAGAAGATGAGAAACCAAATGTTCAAAAAGTCACAGCTGTGGCCACTTATACGATGCCCGGAGCGATGATACCATACACGCCTGATAAAGAGGAAAGTATTCAGCAACTTTCTATAGAGATATCTCTAACAAAGTTATTCAAATGTATGACTTTAGCCTACAGGTGAGTCCTTACAAATTTATATTCACATAGATGATTATAGAATAGACATACTGTAGTTGTTAATTGGCATTGATGTTTTCCTGGTACATGTTTAGTTAGTTGAACAGTTACGATTCTAGTAGCTGTTGTTGCTTGGTTATCTAAATCAGAAACATGTTTCACTATTGTGCTTGGAAATACCTCAAATATTGATTACAAGATGCATTATTTATGAAGAATAATTACTTCAAATTTTAGTTTCAATTTGTAATCTCGGCTTCAATTTGGCATATTGAAGTTCATATATTTTGACTATAATTTCATATCTTAAGGTTATTGAGATTATTATATATTTATTATTATATCAAACATCTTATCAGTAAAGCATCAAATGTTCTCTAAAAATAAGGAAACAGTATGTTTCCACTGGGTTTAGCGTGCAAAGATAAGAGGAGGTCATCATAGTCAGTACAAAAGACACAGGTCATATGCTGAGATAACTCCCTCTATGAATACTTACTTGCTTATTAATAATTTATTTTTCATTTTTATTTAAAGCTTTTGTGTTTTTCTCCACCATTTTTTGACTATTATGTATTTAAATAAATGTATGATAAATGAACAACTATTAAGCTGACTTAATCCTTTCTCTTGATACTGCTTTATTATGCAATATTATGTTGATACCTACTTATACAATGATTGAATCTGTAAACAACATGCTTTGTACTACAAGTGGTTTTAACAAGTTTATAAATAAATTAATTTGCATGATGCTTGTGTAATATTGATCTGTTAGTTATTCGATTTATATAGTTTTCAAGCTGTTATTATATGGCTTACCTGAGCTTACAGAATTTGGATAAGCAGTACTCAACTAATAACCACATTAATGGACTGAGAGATATTGTATTTTAAACATAACATGACATCTGTACTCCCTGAAGGTTTAGGCAGAGGTTTACATTAGTAAAATAGTAAAAAAGCGGCCAAGTGCGAGTCGTACTCGCCCATGAAGGGTTCTGTAGCAGCAAGTAACATTGAATGAAAGGTAAATTGCGGTTTACGATTTATGACGTATTAAAAAAAAACTACTTGCTAGATCTCGTTCAAACCAATTTTCGGTGGAAGTTTATATAGTAATGTACATCATATATTTTTTTAGTTTTATCATTCTCTTATTTTAGAAGTTACAGGGAGGGGGACACACATTTTACCACTTTGGAAGTGTCTCTCGCGCAAACTATTCAGTTTAGAAAAAAATGATATTAGAAACCTCAATATCATTTTTGAAGACCTATCCATAGATATCCCACACGTATGGGATTGACGAAAAAAAATTTTTTGAGTTTCAGTTCTAAGTATGGGGAACTCCAAAATTATTTGTTTTTTTTCTATTTTTGTGTGAAAATCTTAATGCGGTTCACAGAATAAATCTACTTACCAAGTTTCAACAGCATAGCTCTTATAGTTTCGAAAAAAAGTGGCTGTGACATACGGACGGACAGACAGACAGACAGACATGACGAATCTATAAGGGTTCAGTTTTTTGCCATTTGGCAACGGAACCCTAAAAAAGATGATATTTGAACTACATATAAACAGGGTTATTGGTTATACGTCGACAATCCATTAAGGGGATGTAGGAGATGTCATTTGCAACCAAATTACCCCTGATACCAATATCAACCATTTTTAAGTAATTTGACATATTATATATTTATTTCATAAAAATATACCCAATAACCCTGATATACCAGGTCAATGGTTATATGTAACCATTTTCGAGTAATTTGACATTTTATTTTTTAAAATGTAAAATAAAATTTTAAAATAAACTTAAACATATATTTCATACATTTTAACCTAAAATGCTAAATTACTCGAAAATGGTTGACATTGCTATAGGGTTCATCAGGGTCAGGGGTAATTTGGTTGCAAAATGACCTCTCCTACATCCCCTTAACGGATTGCCAACATATAACCAATAACCTTGTATAAAACTACAAACTAAATTACAACTTTTGAAATAAACTATCTAAGTTTATTTCAAAAGTTGTAATTTCCCAAAATAATGGAGACATTTTTGTGGTCCAGCGAAATAATGTATGAAGTTGTTGACCTTATCAACAAATATCTGATAAAGTATTAGATTGTAGGATACTCAAAATAGTAATATCTTAACCATCACCATCATCCTTGCGATGTATGTTGGTTAAAAGGCTATTCTAAGAGTATAACAGTCACTCATTCTCGGGTTATTCACCTGTTTTCCATCTGTTATTGCATAGCAAACACTTATTTGTAGTGCTTTTAGTCTAAATGCCAAAAACTTTAATAAAAATAAAAGGAACATCAGTTCAGAACCCTAAGTGTTAGTGTCTTGACAATCAATTACTTAACTAATTTTTCGTGTTTTTCTTTGTTTTTCACAATTACTCATACTTAATAGTATTGCAGATAAAATGTGGAAGATTTTAAATAATGTTTTAGAATTATTTACTTAGATAGTACTTAATTACCTATTAACGTAATAGAATATACATAATAGTAATGTACTGAACCTTTTATTGTTTACGTAAGTTCATTGATTTTCATGTTTTTAACTGAAAAAAATGTGGCCATGAAACTACATCTTTTTCCAGTTACGCCTAAAAAAATGGAATGCAAAACAAAACATTGCTCTAGAAACTTGACTTTGTTGAGTTCTGTACATAAAATAACAAAGAAAAATATCGGTTTAGGTACCCCGGCTACACATCAAGCTATACATTACCAGTTTAAGCTGATTTCACATTGTTAAGGATTTCCGTACAAAGCGAGGTCAGCTTATACTGGAAATTTATAGCTTGATGTGTAGCCGTGTGTACCTCTCGGAATCACTGCAATAGACGTAAAAGTTATACCTAGTAGTTCTAGGTATTAATTACAGGAAAACCAAAGAATTTCGCCATGTTTGTGGCAAGAGTGAGGAATAGTCTTTAGTTACTTTTGTGATGACTAAAAAGCTCCATACCAAACGCGGTCGGTTTGTATAGCATTTCATACAAAATCGAAGGTCCGGTCATGAGAAATAATAGAAAGCAAACGTACCTACACAAACCGTGCCGCACCCGCACCGCACTTGGTACGACTGCGTGGGGTAGGGTTCTTTACCTCCATAATCTCAGGTGTTTCAACTTCACTCATTGAAACTCCTGCACCCTAATATTGCGTAACAATCCACGCGAGAGTACGTATACCCGGAAAAAATCACACCCTAAGTATTTCAAGAGGACGAACCCAGCACATTATGCTTGGACGTTACGCTTGCGACAACCCATTGGTCAGGCGCGCGAGTCCAATGCACGTCTTCTAGTCAAATTATGGTAAAATGTTGTATATCGCTAATGCCGGGGCCACACCAACGGGAAACGCCGTTGATTATCGTGATGATGGACTTTATTCCTACTGCCGGGCCAACACCAACGGGAAACGCCTATGATTATAGCGATGATGGACTGTATTCCAACGGGTTAACATCCATCATCGCGATAATTAACGGCATTTCCCGTTGGTGTGGCGCCAGCATTACTAACCATTACACCTCATAATGTAAGTACCTACATGTAAAGAAAAAAAAAAGGTTGTCGTGGGACTACGTATACGGTATTATGCTGGGGCCACACCAACGGGAAACGCCGTTAATTATCGCGATGATAGACTTTATTCCGACGGGTTAAGGTCCATCATCGTGATAATTAACGGTGTTTCCCGTAGGTGTGGCCTGAGCATTATACGAGCAGAGGATGACGACACCATGCTGTCTATCAATTTTGAAACGCAAATAAAAACAGATTACAAAAAAAAAACGGCTTCCAAAACAAACACTACAAAGTGAAAAATAATTTTAATTTCGGAAGTCGGTGTGAAGTCCGTTTTTTTTTTTTTGTAATACGTTTTAATTTTTCACTATTTGGTTATTATAGTGTACCTACCCAAAACAAATTCGAATATGACTACCTGCTATGTAAATAACAGTCACAGGAAGTTATTATAACATCATTGTGGGAAAAATACGTATTATTGAAGCTTCAAGCTAACTCAAAAACGTATAGTTTAGCAAAGTTAACAAAATATATATGTGACGCAAGTTTCCTTCCTCTATCAACAGAAAAAAGAATTTTCAAAATCGGTCCTCAATTGACGAAAATATCAATGAATATACATTTAAAAAAAATATAGACGAACATAGAACCTCCTCCTTTTTTGAATTTGGTTAAAAAAGTAAGGGTGTGATAATGACAAACAAACGAGATCGACGACGCAATGGAGCTATCAATATCGTGATCATCTCAAGGTGAACAAATTATAAAGCTTGGGAGAACAGGGCACAGCTCTACAGGACGTATAGCTCCATCTCTTTCTCCCACTGAAGTAATATTAAAATAATACTGCTTTATGAGCTTATGGTAGGCCCCAGATTATCCATCTCATAAAAACATTCATTTGATGGATCGAAGTTATGTCTTGAAATGTATTGCTAGATGGTCTGCTTCGATCTATAGGGTCTCCTACTCTCTACAAAAATTTCGTCTCAATCATCGCTCAATCAATACTTGGAACTGATTGATTAAATTTGATGCGTTATACTCATTTCAAGAGATAGATTTGGTGTAATAGCAATATGAATTGATCGACGCTCAACGAATTTGCATGGTTGGAACAGCTAATCGTTCCAACCATCCATTGGTTGGTACGATTAGCTGTTCCAACCATGCAAATTCGATTGAGCGACGCGACGTCGTGTGTTAGTGTAATACACCCTAAGAACATTAAAACCCTGTAATGATGAGTGGGCCTACTTAACCGATTGTTACGAATTAGATATAAATAATTTATGAGCGCTTGCCGTAAAGTGGGTATTCCTTCAAGCCTGTTGAATCCTATAATTGATATCTATATCAAATTTATTGTTACAAATATCTTTTCTAATTTACCTTCTGCCTTTTATTTATACAAGTAGAGACCGTAGATAAGATAGGCTATGTTTCTTTCTTATCAAACTGCTATTTGCAATAAGCTTAAGATCACAAATTGATAGCGATGCTGATAACCAGCTTACCACTTGATTGTCTGACAATTTATTTCCACTGTGTAGCACAGTTTTGTAATATTGTCTACACTTTTGACAAATATTTTATTTTATTTTTTTAATCATGGCTGTTTTAAATTCGTTCAAAGTAAAAATGCTTCTTATTAGTTCGAGGACCTTTATAGTTAACATTTTTATTAGAGTTAATTTATCTAACATTAGTTTGTGACTGGGTGAACGCGGGAAGAGCATGGTGAGTTTATTTTTTTCTAAATATGTTTTTATGTCTTGTTTTCCTCAGACAAAAATTAACTTCGCCAAAATGGAATCGTTTTAAAGGTATAAAACTCCGGTGGAAGGACAAGATTCGATTGAACAACGTCATATGGCGGTGCTGGCATATGCAGTGTAAGTGCTTTTTTTTTTGTTATATTAAAAGCATCAACGTTAGGAATGCCTCGGTCATGTCAAAATCATAGAGACATTTTGACATGATGAAGGTATTGAAAACGGTTCATACCATCAATTCTGGCAGGCCCAAAAAATTACTTCTATGTTGACAAAATTCTATTTGCAGAGATCTCTTTGACGAGGTTTCTTGGTGCCTACGTATTCTTTTATCTGTTACTATGCGGCGTGTTCTGTAATAGAATTTTTATAAAAAAAAAAAAATGACTCATCTCCTCTCATTAGGTATCTGCGTGATCGGCTTTCGGTAGTTCGGACTAGAATAGTTAATGTTAAGTGAGAGTTCAGACACTTAGGTTTCGTTGCTTTAAATCGAGGTTCATATTAATATCTGTAAGCGGATTGACAAAGTTATTGTAAAAAAATAAAACCTCGAACAGGCATGCACTGGATGCGTGCTAAAAGCAATATTTTGATAATGATGCTGATATGAAATTGGTTATAGGCGCGAAGTTTCGGACAAATAATTTTTGTCTGGGAAATTGAACACCTGTACGAGTAGCGCCAAACAGACTGGAGCACCTACATAAGTATAAGATACATGAGATAACGGTGACCCCAAACTGGACATTAAAATAAAGACAAGGTTGATTTATATTTGATTGCTGCTACCACGGTGATATAATGCGTATTTAGGTACATTAATTTAAATACAATAACTTTATTATACTGTTTAATTCAGTAATTTATTTGGAGGCCGGCTGATTGGTGTTTTTAAAAACAAAAGTTTTATTTAATGGTTAGGATAAAGTGATTTTAAGAGTTCAGATACTTAGTTCTTCTTGCAATATAAATTAATTTAAATTAATTTGAAGCGGTTTGCGTAGGTCATATACATTAGTTTTCTAATTAAGTACCTATATTATTTATTTTAATTCGGCTAATTAAAGCAAGACACGCCCACGTTTTGAATGATTGAAGGCGTGTCGGTATAGCCTACTACGAGGAGTATGTGGAATTTTATCACATTCATATCTGGTTGAGTAATAAATTACGATATAGCAAAGCTTTTCAGATTTATGCGAGGTGAACCTACGTCTGCGCGATTAAGAATTTACCGATAGTGTAGAATATGTAGGCCAAATAATTAATCTAAAATCTATTTCATCTATTAATATTAAATAATTGAACAGCGCTTGTCTCGGTTGTATTAAAGAAACGCCAAAGGCCCAGAAGGTGTTGTGATGTAATAAATGACAATGTTAAAACAGCGATATCGTCTATTGACACCTTGAACACCGAAGGTGCCGATAATATTCTACCATTTATATTATTTTAGTATAATGTGTAATTAAATTACAACTGCATAAATTGTGTTTGCAGTTATAAAGAAACAGAATACATTGGTATGCCAATTCGCTTCCCCGTTAGATGTTGACACGCACGTAAAACCAGAGGTAATGTTTACGCATAATTTATAATTATTATTGACATAAAACTGACGGTATATAAAAATAACAATACTTACTATAACATTGCATATTTTTAGGCAACAATACTAGAAGGTAAATATTGGAAACGAAGGGCCGAGGCGGTAATAGCAGAATATAAAAAATGGCGCAAGTTTCATATAATGCGACTCCTTGGAAAGGGAGACACTTGCGTTCAGGATACGGTAAGAAACAATTTTAATGACTACATATTCTTTACTGAAAAATAGATCTAATGTTGGAAGTAATATGGTTGGTTTTCGCTTAGATATCGGACATGGACACGGTGGAATCGTTCTCGCAGTGCAGCGACCTTGCAGGCAACATGCTCACGGACGAGGACTATCTGAACTTCATGACTGACACACTCTTCTCCACCATCACCAGCCACCAACCTTTCGCCTTCCCCGACTGTAGAGAAATAGGTAAATTCAATTTTGCACTGATGAAAACAAGGTCAAATTTACATTAAAAACTGTGCACAATGAAGGGTTCCGTAGTTGGGATGAATTAATTCCTAAAACAAACTTAACTTTGTAGTTGAAAAATATGTTCTCCCATACGGAATGTATGGGAAAACATGTTTTTGCAACTGCAAAGTTAAGTTGGTCGATTATTACTCGTTAACTTGTAGAGCCTACTTAGCTGTGATAGTTTTCCTTTTAATTTCGTTATACATATAAACTACTGTTGTGATTTTTTTCACACACCCAAAACCAACCATTTAGCCGGCAGGGGGGGGGGGGGACACTTGACTCTAACAAAAATTAGCACTTTAAAGCTTAATATTTCGCTAACGGATCCCTGAATCCAAAAATGGTTTTCACAAACTCTCAATGTTTTTAAAGGACCTTTCCAATGATACCCCTCACTATGGATTAAAAAAAAGAAAAAAAATAACATCACCACTTTACGTGTATGAGAGGTACCCTAAAAAAAAATATTTTTCATAATTTTATTTTACCACTTTGTTGGCGTAATTAAAATATATACCTATGCCAAATTACAGTTTTCTAGTACTAAGGGTCTCGGAGCTAGACCGCGGACAGACAGACAGACAGACAGACGGACATGACGAAACTATAAGGGTTCCTTGTTTACTACGGAACCCTAAAAATGCATACGTCAACATCTGTTTATCGCTCAGCCCTAAATAAACTATAATACTGTATGTTTTATTTTAAAACATTGCAATAATCTAAACCAAATTATGTTTTCAGCCAGAGGAGCAAGTTTAGCAGACTTCATTCAACCAAGTTTAGGCCCACTACAACCCAATCTTGATGATTTTATGGACACATTGGAACCACTTCAGGGTAAATGTTATTTTAAATATTAAATAAGTTTTCTATCTACCTGTTTCAGTACTAATGTGTCAGTAAAATGTTTTAGATTTGTTGACGCCCAGATTATTACCGTCAGTGCCAGAGGAATCTGCGTTAACTTCCGAAGATTCGATGTATCGAGGGGGCATGTCCGTGGACACCTACTCTGCACAGAGTTTTATGACCAGCAGCCAGAGCAACACAGCAGTCACAATGCCGACCAGTCAGATGTCTTTGCACGGTACTATTTATAGTTTACACATATCATGATGACGCGTGAATCATTTCGCGTCAACCGTATCAATGTCATAAAAGTGATATTATTTGTCAATGTAAATCCCCTACTTATAATTCTATTTATTGAATAAAACCTTTGAAAAACAAGCTAATTACTAAACGACATTTTTCTAGGCACAAGCAACAATACTCAAATGATGTCGATGGCAGAACAAACAATAAAGAATGAGCAGCAGATGGGAATGTACGACAGTAACAGGCTATTTTCACAGTCGGATCTACAGAACAGTATGATGAATGCTCAAGAAATGCTATCTCCATACCAATCCATCAGTTATGAACAACAGAACACTTCACAGTCAGACCAACAAATGCACAATGTTTACGTTGGAAAATCATCTAGGTTACAATATGTTAATACTCCAAAGATTGTTGCGCAATCTGAACCTTATAAATATAATACAGGTAAATCGATTAACGCAGGATTATCTGATTCCTTGTCCATTTGCAAGAAGGAATAATACTATTACGTTTATGTTTACAGGTGTAGTACCGCCTTCACAAACTGCACCAGAAACTGTATCATTGCTGCAGCAACCGATACAGAATTCTAAGTACGCGTCTACTATAGTGATTCAGGGGCGGGGCGGGTACGGGCGAGAAAAACCGCGGCAGAGGGTGTCCCACTACTCGGGCCAGGTGCAAAACAATCAGTATCAGAGTTACGGCCAGTCCATGAGCCAGTCGGGGCCGCCGGTGTCCCCGCAGGGCTACGAGTCGCGCTCCATGGGCTCGCGCCAGACGTCGCCACAGATGCAGTACTTGCAGCCGAGTCCACAGGACTCGTATAAGGCGAAGCCCGTGTCGTCTACGGTGAACCCTCGCTCGTTTAAGATGCCTTCACCGCCGCTGGTGCCCGTCACAGCTCCACAGGTAAGATCTGATGAAGTATTTATTTTTGTAAGAGTGTATTTCGTCTATTTGGATGTGTCGAGTCTTACCCATCGCTTTTGTGTGAACAGATGTCGTCGGGGGCGAATTCAAGTGCGGGCGCAGTGTCGCGCGTCAACAAGGAACAGTTCCGCTCGCACAGCCTGCCGCTGGGCTCGCAGCTGAACCCCGACTGGACCGTGAGCGCGCCTGCGCAGGTAGCGCCCGCGCCTGCGCCCACGCCGCATGACGTATCGGTCGCTAAGCACAACGCGAGGGTATGCGCTTTTACTACAACATATTTCTTGCCAGGATCATCCTGGCGGAAAAGTTATTCCCGAGTAGGATCCCCGGAGTAATTGTTCTACATCCTAACAATCACCACTGCTCCTCCCGAGATTGTCCACGCATCGAGCTTGTCAAGTTTTGAATTGCTGACGTTTTGAAATTACAAATTTGTTATTCAATTTTCCATGGGCCAACTACAAGATTTCCTTTATATTACCCAACAGATGTCTGTGGAAGTGAAGAGTGATTTAATCGCTCGTATCCTCGTGCAATGAAATCTCGGCAAACGCTCGAATAATTTGAAATGGTAAGTACGGGTGTACGTGTAACGTACAAAGTTGACAATTTGCAGGCTCGCGAGTCGAACCCGGGTGGCATTCGCATTCGGTCGCGTTCGACATCGAGCGGCGTAGTGGAGGGCGGGGCTGGCGGGGCCGGCGGGGCTGGCGGGGCTGGCGGGGCTGGCGGGGCTGGCGGGCCGGCCGGGCCTGCGCGCCGCCCGCCGCCGCTCAACAGCGTCGCGTCCGAGCCCACGCTGCCGCAAGCTAGCGTAATGCTCGCGCAGCTACTCTCAGCGCAACACTGTCAGTCAATATGCTAATTTATTTTTTTACGTCTTTCGCTCGCACGCTTTTTATAAGTTGGGTACAGAACGGAAAAACAATAATCGATAAACTCATAGTCTCGACGACTTTGTTGACGAAGTTAAGACCAATCTTTCAAACGCCAACGAATAAGTTTCGACATCGGTCACCAAACATCTTTTATTTTCACAATTCCGATCTGTATCTATATAAAAGTCCCTACAAAAACCCGCGACTTCTTCTGACGTCTTTTGTTTCTCCAATTGCAGCCCAAAGCCTGTACAAGTTGAACAGCTGCGAGGAGGGCGCGGGGCCGGAGCCCACGAGGTCGCCGAGCCGGCGCGCGCAGCCGTCGCCCATCGGCAGCGACGTCATGTCGCCGCATCACGTGAGTAACTGGGTAATACGATGTGGCCGAAGGGCAGACTCTTTAGACGCACCTCATTGTGACTCAAATGAACATTTTCATCATAATTTTTTTTCTTGCTTCTGAACTAAAGATCACGATGGTTATAGGTGTCTGAAGTGGTTCGATATTTTTCGGCATATATTATTAGGCCGGCAAAGTAGCGACAACAAATGCCTTGTACTCAGCTGTATTTAACGCTAAGAGTAATTCGCATTGAGTGTATATCCATTGTAGGCGTTGAAGCTGCGTAAACGCTGCCCAAGTACATACGCTCACGCTGTACTAGCATCGCGTATACACCGCTACAAGGTTATTGCAGCGCGTGGCCAAAATCTAAACTAACGACGCCATCTTGTTTTGTGAATACAATTTCTGTGTCACAATTTCACAAATGTTCATCAACAATGCCGTCAACGGGTGTCGATGTCATTCAGGCGTCACTTGGTCCAAACTACGTCGCATTGACGCGATGTTTGCGTAGTGTCAACGCCTACACAGTAGTCATTATCTACGCATCCTGTGCATCAAACTAAGTAAACAAAAATTATAGCTGGAAAACGACTTTTATTTTTGGTATGAGAAATCGCTGTTTTCGACAGCGCGTAATATAACGCACCCAAAACATTGTGGTTATGGTTGCATGCAACGGTACGGAAGTTCTGGGGGTATTTGAATATAAGTTGTAATTTAAAACAAGTTTACGGAAAAAAAATGAACTTTGATCTTCAATTTCTCCGTAATCAGAAGAGCCCAGATATGATACAGTAGAAAAAAAAAATCACGATGACGCCAAATGACTCATCTTCGTTACGGGTCTTTTTACACTCCTTTAACACTCTCAGCCTTCCCGATAATTTAAGGTGTGTGGCATATTGTGTGCCTGTCGCTAAGGTTTGCGGACTAGGTAAAAGCCAAAAAAATATTAAGTCGCTTTCAATAGATACTTCTAATAACCGTCAGCCTACTAATCTCTCTCTCACCGAGAGGAGGCCTGTGCCCCAGCAGTGGGAACTTTGTAGGCTGATTATGCTAATAACCATCATGATCTTTATTACGATGCGAAGACAATATAGCTAACAAAGTAGTATGTACCAGTCCCTGTCTCCGCCGACGTCGCCGGGCGGGGCGGGCGGGGCGGCGGGCTCGCCGCGCGCCGGCAGCCCGCGCGAGCCGCGCCGCACGCACCTGCACGCCGAGCAGAAGCGGCGCTACAACATCAAGAACGGCTTCGACACGCTGCAGGCGCTCATACCGCATCTCAACACCAACCCCGCCGCTAAGGTTTGTAATCAAACTTACAGTAAAACCAGAAAAGGTATGCGCTTCGTTAATCTTCGTGTTTCCGAATTAGCACGAACGTCGCATCACAGAGTAAACGCTACAGTTGCAAAGCTTTTAAGTTTTGAACTGCCGCGCGCTTTGTTTTTTTTTTTTGTAAGGAGTTTTCTCTCTGTCACGTTACCTACTCCGATCGCAGATCGTCATTTGTCACTCAAAAGATTTGAAAAAAATAGTTGGAATTGCATAGAGTCGATAATTTATAATTTTGTCATAATGGCAATGCAAAATAGGCAAGTACTTCCTTGGTTGTAACAGCTCTATATTAGATCTCATCTCTCTTTTTTCCTAAAGGTGTTTTTTTAACTGCTTTTTAATGTGAGTGACATTAAAAGGCTATTTTTTGTTACTATAACGGTATTATACAGACTGATACCATTATAGTAATAATAAGCTTCCTATAAGTCATAATCAGCCTATAATGTTCCCACTGCTGGAACCTCGTCTCCTGGTGTACGATGACTATTGGGGGGGGGTCTCACCTCTTCGAAAGGGAATGGGCTGTAATCTACCACGCGGGCCCAGTGCGGGTTGGTAGATGTAACATATCTTCGAATTTTTGGTTCTAGGACATGCCGATTTCCTTTTTTTTGCTTTGCCGTTTTGAGAGCAGTATTGATGAAATCATTTACACAAAGTAAAGGGCCTGCCTGGGTTTGAAACCACGACCTACAACTCGTAAGTCGGGGCCGTTACCACTGGGCTACCACTGCTTCTTAAAATGTAAAAATACAATAAAGAGAATAAACATTTCTAGATAAGTAAAGCTGCAATGCTGCAGAAGGGTGCCGAGTATATCAAGCAGTTGAAAGCCGAGAGGAACCAAATCAAAGAAGAGATGGAGAGCTTACGACAGCAAATAGAATGCTTAAACAATTCTATCACGTACGTATACACAGTTTTTGTTTAACAATAGATCATATATAAAATAACAGACAAATCAAAAGATATGAAAGAGCACAATATTTTATCTAACATGCTACATTCGTGTGTAATTAGGGGATTTAAATAATCGTCAAATATCGGCTTCGGCGACCGATAAAGTGTATCCCAATGCTAATTTATTGATATCACTAACAATGCGCTCTGGCTTATTCGAAATTTTCAAGCGTCCCTATATAACTTGAAAGGTGTAGCGTTCTATACCTTCCACTTCATTGCACAAGGACTGGTTTACATTTTCATGTAATGGTCATGCACATTTAAATCGCCGTCTAAAATAAAATGTTCTGAAAAAGAATCGTATAACGAATTTACGTTATGACTATCTTTGAAATAAACATCGTGTCTTGCAAATAAAACCACTAGAGAAAGTATGCGCTTCTGTAATCTTCGTGTTTTTCGGAAACAGCACGATTAGATTAGATCTCATCATAGCGCGTTTGTATTGCCGAAGATAGACGATGACGCCCGAAGCGCATACTTTTCTTTGGAAAGCTGTAAGTGTGCAACAACCCGTGACGTAATTTTGCAGCAACTGCCACTCGTTGCTGCCTGCAACAGGAGCGCCGGTGTCGCGCGCGCGCTCGGGGCGCCTGCGCGAGATGTTCGCTCGACACGTCGCCAACAGGACTATGCACAATTGGAAGTATTGGCTCGTATCCTTTTGTAACAATAATTGACATTATTTATTATCACGTAAGTATTTGATAAAACATTTGTAATTCTTGTGTCCTGAAACTTCAAATCAGACAGAAGATTTGGATTACAAATTTTATAGGGGAAACTAGTTCTAAAACGTTTACTAAAATTTAAGGGTTGGTGGGATAGGTGTTGCAATGCAGAGATCTATTGTTTACAATCTTGCAATGATATTTGTACAATGATGTTTTTTCTATTCTTTCGTCAAATAAAGGTAATCTCCTACTTAAATAAATTGCATATCATACAGGTTGTAGCAGTAGGGGATTTGACTATCTCAAAAATAAAGATGAATCAACGGTACTTATTTTAAAGCTGTTTCAGAAAAAACACGAATTGTAAAAAAAAAAAACATTGGTAACTTATAAATTATTCTTCTATCCTTGTCACGCAAAACAGTAATTGTACTGAATTGCGCGAAGTTACTATGGCGTTCTGGTGTTGTGACGTCAGATTGTAGTAATGCTGTCTCTATCTAGTATAGACTAAACGTGAGATATTTATACCATTTTTTTGAAGTGAAAATTTCTTTAGCATCGTTGTGATTTGAAACTCGATGAAACGAAAAAGCGACAGTAAAAAGAGACAGACACAATGTCATAAGATTCAACGTGGGAAAAAATGAGATAGGAAGCATTATACAGTGTTTCTTATGTTCGTGGTTCTCTTTGTGCTCTGCTTCGTACCCCCTACACTCATTCTCATTATCTTGAATTGAAGCCAAAATTTTTGAAGGTTTCACTTCTACCACGTGTGAATTGCACACGTTTTTGTTTTTTTTACTGTGGCTTATCTTTTTTCTTCGTTTCGTGAAATTTAATTTCCCTATTGCAACTTTTAGTTTTGTATAAAACCTTAGTTTTTTTTAAGTTGAGCTAATAAGCAAAGAATAAAGATAAAGCTAAAATTAAAAAATATCACTTTTTTCCCTTATTTTGTCTAAGATAACGCTATTTTAAACACAGCCATTTTGACAAAGCATGTGCTCCTAGGTAGTCTCGTGAGGGCTTCCGATCGAGGACGCTGATAGATAATGTTATCGCAAACATTTTGCCGGCAATCTGCATTTTTTACTACTCATCTATGTTTTACACAGCTAGCGCGATATACCTACGTCAATGATAAAAAAATAACTGATAACGGCAAATATATGCCTAGTTAATAAAAATGAGTTATCTCATGAACAATACTTATCTTCACATCATGGTTTTACTAGATATGTGGGCTTCTATTTTCCGCATGACAACAAAGGGTAGGTATTATTTCGTTCCTATCGGAAAAATGGAAGCCTACTCATAACTATGCACTTTGTAACACATGGCTTTTAATCTAGGATATGTTAGATTAGGTTTTGTTTTGAGATAGTATCCGCCAGCGGCTTCGCCCGCGTTATCTATACTAATATTATAAAGAGGAAAGATTTGTATTTTTGTATGCAACGAATAAACTTAAAATCTATGGGACCGATTCGAAAAATTCTTTCAGCAATGGATAGCTACATTATCAGCGAGTAACATAGGCTATATTTTATCCCCGTACTCCCACGGGAAAGGGAACTACGCGGGTGAAACCGCGTGACGTCCGCTAGTATCTTTATAAATTAAAGCCTATGTTACTCAGTGATAATATAGCATAATACTGGTTAAAGAATTTTTTAATCGGTCCAGTAGTTTTTGAGTTTATTCATTACAAACAGAAATACAAATCTTTTCTCTTTAAAATATCACTAGCTTCCGCCAGCGGCTTCGCCCATGATATATTTATAAGTTATAGCCTATGTTACTCAGTGATAATATAGTATCCTACTGGTGAAAGACATTTTAAAATCGGAAATGTAGAGTTTATCCAATACAAACAAACATATAAAAAAATCTAATCTTTTCTCTTTTTATTAGTTTAGATTATTACCGTAGATAAATTATATATCACACCAACCTTTTAATATTATTTTGACTTAATTTCATTATAAAGTCGTTCGTCATCTTGTTACTTTTTTTAGTGAAATCTAACAATAATAATACAATTATATTTATTGTTGACTTAATCTGGTTTTTTTTTGTCAAATCTTTCATATGCAAATCGATTACCATAAACTGTGTAACTAATAGTGCATTCAGAGTATTAGTACAAGATTAAAAATTATCACCAATCAACCACCACCCATTGACTCATTCTATTCGGTTTGATTTTGGGCTTTAGTCGATAGCGATCTTTATTTAATTCAAGTTCCAAAGGATCGCGTTCATAAACAATAATACATGTCCTTATCAAGCGCATACAGTTTAGCGTAGTGAGCGCGGCGCTGGTGGAGTCGTTCAGCGCGTGCGTGTCGTGCAGCAGCGCCGCCGACCTCGTGCGCACCACGCTGCTGTGGGCCGAGCAGCACTGCTCGCTCGTCGAGATGCGCCCAGGTAATACTGCTACAATTATAATATACTAGCTTTTGCCCGCGGCTTCGCCCGCGTGGATGTCGGAAAATATCCCACAGGAACGTACTACCGGGATTTCATACCTAATAGCCGAGGAAAAAGTCCTACCGCTGCGCCCGCGTTGCCGTCAACCATAATTACTTTTTTACGCGTAGTTTTGAATTTGTGATATCTTTCAAACTTTTCATTTAAATTACATGATGTCAAGGCATATTCTAATCTAAATTAAATGTCCAATTTAAATAAAATATTTTATTGGATAAGGATTAATATAATACCGCTCAAAACATCTTCGGAAATAACAATTAAATTTTTATCAAATTCTGAAAGATAAAAATGGTTATTGTTGGTCATCCTTAGAAGATAGACATATACAATCGCGGACTTTAGTTGAACTTTTTAAGATATACAATCCTGTAGAACATAATTTTTATTTATATCTCACGGTTTACGCGGCGCACGCCAGTAAAGCTCCCAGTCGGCATGACTTTTTTCGACATCGTCAACAATAATTGTCATATTTCAGCCAATTTACACAAAACCTTCCTCATGAATCACTCCGTCCATTAGTGAAAATCCGTTCGGTAGTTTTTGAGTTTATCGCGTTCAGACACAAACAAACGCGGAGGACTTTGTTTTATAATATGTAAGGATACACCTTTAATAGTCATCCAGCATCAGTAGATGGTGGTTAAGTTGGCGGTGCTGATTACCAAAACTTCATACTTACTCTACTTACTCATCATCATCATTTAGCAGAAAGACGTTCCAAGAATTGCTACAACGATCCTACTTCCCGCATTCAGCGGCTTTCCGCGACCTTCACCGGGTCGTCTTTCCACCTTGTATGGGGCTTTAAGCTAGCATTATTAAAATAGTTTTACTGCTGTATGGTGTGAATAGTTAAGGTAATATTATTTTGATATTCGTATTTGTCACCAGCGGTATTGAATTCCCTCCGCGTGCTGTGTACGACGACGGACATCCTGACGAGTCCGGAGCGCCTGCCCGACGAGGCGCGCGCCGCCGTGGCCGCCAGCGCTGGGGTCAAGACGGAGCCCACGTAGGGGGCCACAGCGAGACGACGAGGGAGCGGGAGGCTCCTGAATAAAACATACATTCTCGACAACTTTTGTTTGAGATACGTCGTCAACGTTGTTCCGAGAGTCCTTACATGTAACATCTCTTGCGTCGGCTCGGACCATAAGTCGGTGCATTCTTAGTGCGTATCAATGCAGAATGTTACATATTGGACCGACAAAAAACATTGAATATAAAAAAAAATACTAAACCACATGGTGATTTGTGAGGTCGATCGACTTATCTTTGTTTTTTTTTATTTATTTTTGTTCAAATATTATATTTCGGCCAATTTCTGTTGCGTGTTTCGATCCACGTTTGCCTTAATTTTAACTCCGCCATTTATTGTTTATTTAAATACTTCACGAAAAATATAATTTTGGAATTAAGAGAGCCATTGTTTGGGCACTATATTTTGACTGTTGAGTAACAAATATTTTCTATAGATCGTTAAAATACGAAAAAAATATTTGCAACTGAACTTACTCGTAATGTCTTGTTTTGTATTTTGACCATCATCGAAGTGTTCAAACACTGCATTGCTTGAAGTTTAAAGTTATATCTAAATTGTTATTTCTTTTTGTATACTTTACTAAGCATAGAAACTGTATAAATTTAATATAATTTTTATTTTTGGTTTTCACTAAATTATCATGATTGTTAAAGCCTAAGATAAATATCATCATATTATAGATATGAAGGCTTATGTTTGTATAAAACTTAGCTGTAAAATGAATAACGGGTAAAATATTTGGTGTAGCATCACAAGAAAGAAGTATAATTTAAAAAAGGTATCACATTGTCAACATTATCTTTTATGTGGTATAAACAAGAGCGGTCCAAAATTTGTAGTTTGTATACTGAGACCTGTCTTATGGCTTATTTACGTAAGGCAGACAGTCTCCCCTCGACGGTCGAGAAACTCTCCTCGTGTAAAAGAGTATTGTGACAATTCGGGCAGACTTGCCCGCGCCTTGTATTTGTGGAGATGATAAATGAAGTGTCCTAATCTAGTGCCTTGTACGTGGTAAATAAATGTAATGTTATTGTAAATTCATAACCTTCACATAATTTGTGATTCTGACAGATTTCGGTGGAGGAGAATGTTGTAGTTGCGTGCAATAATAACCTGACTATCGAGCGTGAAAATGTAACTAAGCATAAGCACAATTAGCTTTTAATTGTTCCCACTGCTGGGACACAGGCCTCCTCTCGATGAGAGGGAGCGGGCCGTAATCCAACACGTGGGCCCAGTGTGGGTTGATAGATGGCACATATCTTCGTATTTTTTGTTCTGTACTTCGTATATAACTAAAACTAGTTAGGATTGCTGTACTAATGTTAGTCACATAGTTGAGCACAAGGCTTTAGTCGGATATTATTAGCGGCCAATCGATAGTCTGATATTATTTTTGCTTGCAAATATACATTCTTCTGTTTGCCAATGAAATGCCATTTAAATAATTCCAATCTTGGACAACATACTTTTCTAAAAACCTTACTAACCTTTTTAGTCCAACCTTAAAAGATCCCAGGAAAGGTCTGCAGCAATACTGGCTGCAACTTAACCAATTGGGCGAATTTAAAGGAAATAACTTTACCAAAGATATAACAGCCGCAGAACGCATTGTTGAGCGAGTGCATCATGTTGTAAAATATGTACATGTGCCCGTCCTGTCCGATAACACGTGAATACCAATGTAGTTCGTAAGAAACAATGAATTTATTGAACTTGTCGAGATTTAATTTAGAATTGTCTAAGTGTATTTACGTAAGTACTTTAAGTAAATATTTTTATATTGTGTGATAACACAAATGTTTTTATATAACTATATATAACTCGGTGCCAACGTAAATATTGTTGTAATTTGTTATGTAGTGATATAATTTTATGAAGTATCGTTGACTCTGGCAGCACGTTGTCGTTTGTTAGCGTCGGCGCCGCGCCGCGCTCGTGAGCTTTAAATGAGGTTAAGTGCAATTGTTGTTCTATTGGAAATACAATCTGGAAACATACTAACTGCTGTTTTAGTTGTCATTTATTTGGAACAAACAAGGTACAATTGAATAATAAATTATTACATCGTATAATAGTCGCGATTGATTACAATCTTAATTAGTTCAATCGTTCTCTTGCTTTCATCAAGTCTGTAGTCATGGCGAACATATCGTGTTAAAATGGCTAATTGAGCTTCAATGTCAACACCTTTATAAATAGTTTAAATTCCTCACGTATGAATCGTTTATCATCTGACTTTCAGGGTCATATTATAATTGGTTTGATATATTGCTAAATAGAATCGCCCTGCTGGATGATACACGATATAATTATTCAATGTCAGCACGAGAATGTCAGTATAACATAATAATATGCTTTTATTTGCATGATATTGGTGCCGATTCCCTTGTTCACAAACTAAACTAAATTTAAGTTCAGTGCATCTTTTTTCTTTCTATTTCATTAAGAAAAGGACAGAAGATAAATTTTAGTTTAGTCCTGTCAAATTAATCAGCGCTTGACGTAAATTGACGTAATTTTAGTAGGCAAGTTTTTAATCACGTCTAAACTTGTATTGAGTAGTGACAGGCGCTGATTAATTTGACAGGACTAAACTAAAATTTTTCTTCTGTCCTTTTCTTAATTAAATAGAAAGAAAAAGATGCACAGAACTTAAATTTAGTTTAGTTTGTGAACAAGGGAATCGGCACCATTACCTACTCTCATAATTTTAAGATAAATCCGAAAAGGTAGCACGCGAAATTCACTTTTTTTTATTTATTTTTTTGCAATTTACCTGGATCAAAATATGATTCGCGACCTATCGAATATGTATTTACAGAATTATAATCATTGGTATCATTAATACATTTCTCCAAGTTAGATTTGTTCTCAAATGTCATGATTTCATGAAAAAGTAATTCAATGTGCTACCTTTGCGGATCTATCTTAATCAGTGATTAACTAGTATCGCTGCTTAAAATATGCACTGTATTATACTTGTAAATCAAAAACATGGGTAGGTACAAAAGACTAGCGTGTTTGAAGAAATCGGACGAAACTTTCGCATATTTTTGAAATACAAGATTGATACTAGGGGAAAAGTTCATTTGTCTTTTAAGTTACTAAAATACTGGGCATTCGAATACAAAGTTCGTGTGTCCTTTGCTGTGTGTATACTTTATCAGGTCAATAAAAAAAATGCATATTGCCTATCGGACAGTGGGTGACTGGGTGAGTCATTTTGAGTCTAGGAAGCTTATCGAGTAAAACCTTACTCAAGAACTAGACAGCGCCACGCTGCTTTACGAAAACTTGACTTGATCTTATTATACGCAGATTTCAGATCAAGAATTCGTCTTTTATATCTCGCTTGCACTTGCGAAATAAGAGTGGGACAGAAGGTGACGCGGTGGATTAGTTGGATCGTTGCGCAGCGGCGAGCATTCGCGCGAGTCGCGAGGCGGGCTGCGCGAGCAGTGCGGCAACAGCGCCCTGCTCCACCACGCAGCCGCTGTCCAGGACAACGCCGCGCTCGTACCCGCGCACTGACGATATGCGGTGCTGCAATGTTATGAGAGCATTTAAAATTGAAAGAAAGAAAATATGTATGTTGATTTTATCACAGAAACACGAGCTTGAATACCTACCTATACTTAAAACCGGCCAAGTGCGTGTCGGACCACGCACAATGTAGAATTTATCCCAAAAACAAACTTAACTTTGTAGTTGAAAAATATGTTCTCCCATACGGAATGTATTGGAAAACATGTTTTTACAACTGCAAAGTTAAGTTGGTCGATTATTACTCGATTATTACTCGTTAACTTGTAGAGCCTACTTAGCTGTGATAGTTTTCCTTTTAATTTCGTTATATAACACTGCTGTGATTTTTTTCACATATCCAAAATCAACCATTTAGCTGGCAGGGGGACCATGGGGGGACACTTGACTCTAACAAAAATTAGCATTTTAAAGCTTAATATTTCGCAAACGGATCCCTGAATCCAAAAATGGTTATCACAAACTCGCAATGTTTTTGAAGGACCTTTCCAATGATACCCCTCACTATGAGTTAAAAAAATAAACATCACCACTTTACGTGTACCTATGAGAGGCACCCTTAAAAAAAATGTTTTTCATAATTTTGTTTTAGCACTTTGTCGGCGTAATTAATATTATACCTATGCCAAATTACAGCTTTCTAGTACTAAGGGTCTCGGAGCTAGACCGCGGACAGACAGACAGACAGACGGACATGACGAAACTATAAGGGTTCCTTGTTTACTACGGAACCCTAAAAATGCATACGTCAACATCTGTTTATCGCTCAGCCCTAAATAAACTATAATACTGTATGTTTTATTTTAAAACATTGCAATAATCTAAACCAAATTATGTTTTCAGCCAGAGGAAACTATAAGGGTTCCTTGTTTACTACGGAACCCTAAAAATGACATACGTACGCTGGGAGCCTGATGCTCAGACCTAAAAAGCGTGCTTAGACTTTACTTAAGCTAAACATAGTCAGCATTTAATACGAAGAACCTGTAGCGGTTACACTGCCACATATGAACTACGCATCACAGACATGACGTCACACAAATCCTGCATCGCGCAGTTAGAGTTTACCGAGCGATCGACATACATACAAGATTTCAACTTCAAACTGATGGGCAGTTGCCCACCAGACACAACACCCGTCTGGTCGGAGGATCCTCCCTTTTCTATGGTGGATGAGTGAACTTTACACCCTGTGTATGAATATGCAAATAAGGTTCATATTCGGGTGAAACGCGTGACCGACATTTCTCTCTGGACGAAGCATGGTTATTATACCAATTTTGCTTTTGAAATTTTTTGTCGGTAACTCGGTACCTAGCTCTTGTTTAATGATGTAGGTAGGTATTTTCTTTTTCTTCTACAGCTCTTAGTAGAGGTCGATGCTCTATAAGCTATAGTATAGCGTAATCAGCCTATAATGTTCCTACTGCTGGGACACAGGCATCTCTATAAGAGGGAGAGGGAGTGGGCCGTAATCGTATCATCATAAGCTATTGTGTATGGGTTATTTGATAAGATAAATGAGTACCGCAACAGTGATGATGGTGGTGTGAGGTGCGACTGCTGCCAGCGCCGCAAGCAGCGCTCTTTCAGCGGTAGCGTCCAGCGCTGCAGCGGGCTCGTCTAGTAGTAGAGCACCTGCAAGTCGCGCGTGAAGCGCTGCGCGGGCAGCTGCCACGCGACCCGTGCGTCCTGCACTCCATCCCGAGCTACCGGAGCGACTGCATACGCTGCACTCTGCAAAAGTATACTCCCAGAATGTTAGCAAGAACCAAATTAAAACCTGCCTTTAAGTGAATTTAGATGTGGTTATGAAGTTTCTGGTCCTTTATATTCCACTATACTATTTGGCCTACTACTGACCTTGAGTATTGCCACTCGTTGAGATTCTTTCAGAGTGCAACCCTCTTGTTGACTGTCTTTAACCATAAAGCGAAACCAAGTTTTACATACATGTGCGTCTCAACTGTGCAAACTAATTTAGTTTAGCTGTCGGAGGACGATTCGCTTAAAGCTCTTCTAGTAATGCTCTGTACACTTTATTTACAAAAGAAGAATATTGGTAGTAGATTATTCACCAAACGGTTAAAACAGTGTCTTATGTCACGGGTGCTATATTGACTCAGTGCAGGGTTTCAAAGTCGCTCAAGACGAAGACATATTTATCCTCGCGGAGAATACTCTACTTTTTAACCGACTTCCAAAAGGAGGAGGTTCTCAATTCGACGGTATGTATTTTTTTTGTATGTTTGTTACGCGATTACTCCGCCAATTATGAATTGATTTCGATAATTCTTTTTTTGTTTGGTAGATCATACTTCAGAGGTGGTCCCATATAAATTTTATTAACTTTGCTTGGGTAGTTTTTGAGTTACGAGTAGCTTCAATAATACGTATTTTTTCCCACTTAGTATGTGGATGATATGTTGGGTTCCTCTCACTGTTATTTACATAGCAAGTAGTGGTATTCGAATTTGTGAGGGATAAATACCACAACTAAAAAGTGAAAAATAAAAACTTTTTAAAAAAAAACTACCGACTTCTAAAAAAAACACTACAAAGTGAAAAATAACGTCGGTGGCAAAAAACGAAAATCTAAAACCAAAGACACCGACTTCCGAAATTAAAGTTATTTTTCACTTTGTAGTGTTTTTTTTAGAAGTCGGTTGCTTTTTTTATAGTTTTTTTTCACATTTTTTATTACCTCGCGCAATATTTTTTTTTTTTTTGTAAAAATTGTTGTATACGAATTTTAAGTTACTCAATTATTTTCCAAATTCAAATCACTTTATTGAACATACCAGAGATACCTATAATGAATTTCGGTTAGGTTTGCATAACATAATATTATTTTTTTATAATCTAGCAGGCGGTGTGGTAATAACTTTAGAAGATTCGCATACCTAATCCAGCAGGCTGAGCAGACACAAAGTCGAACAGCCCGACGGCTCTTAAGCTATGCCAAATCTCTTCATCAGTATGCACGGCCAGAGGGTCGAGATTCTCCCGAAGCGTGCCAGAGAACATGGCGGGGTCCTGTGGCACTAGCACGACGCGGTGCCTGAGCGCGCGCAGCGGAACGCGCGTGATATCCTCGCCGTCGATCAGCACTCGGCCGCTGCTGATTGTGGTCGCGCCGGCGCAGGTCAGTAACAATGTGGACTTCCCGCTACCGCTCCGGCCACAGATTGCTACCTGATTTTGTGGGAAGTGGTTATGTATAAATAAATCAATTCTTTATTGGCACAAACTATAGGTTACAAAAAAATGTGCCACCTTCACCAATTTTAGGAGCCAGACTTCTTCTAATGAGTCTACAATTTAGCAAAGTATTATGCAACAAAGGTAATAAAATGATTACCTACTTAAAATTAAGTTGAATCTTGATTTTAGTATTGTAAGTTTGATTAAAGGCTCTTACAAACAGGCGCAACACAAAGACACCGCTCGAGCGGTGTCTTTGTGTCGTGTCACGCCTGTTTGTAGGAGCCCTTAGGCAAGATGATGGATTAATTTCAGTAGGTAGGTATCGTTTCCGATTGGTTAACTATACACTGATTAGTGATGTGCAGGATATCCGTATCCGCGGATATCTGAGGGAGAAAAAAGATCTGTATCCGTATCCGTTACTTTTTGGCGGATCTTGAACGAATCTTTATATTAATACATTTCATTACGTATATGAAAGTTTAAAGATATGTAGCAATGAAATACTGTTAACTTCAATCTAAATTAGTAAAAAAAATATCATATTTATTATCATTCAAGTAGATTAAGTACCAGTATATTAAGTTAAAAGGTAGTAATATTAACCTATCTTTATAGTAAGATCAAACCTCTAATATTTGTGCTATGCTAATTGAAATAATTATGTGAGTTAACACATCAATTAAAACTATGTTGTTTTCAAGAACTTAAAAAAAATATAAGTCATAATTGGACCCTGTTGAGCAGAATAGACCCAACCAACAATTTTTATGAAATTGAGTTACGTACATGACGAGAATCTACACATCGAGTTTTATATTTGCACAAAAAATCCTGGCGGTCTGATGACATTGCCCTAACAAAAACTACCAGATGATTATAGCTTGGCCTGATATTTTTTTTTACAGTTCTAAACTTCAAATCACTTTTACTCAAAACTAACAAAATGTTGGTTGGATCTTTTCTGCTTAACAGGGTCCAATTAATATAGAGTAATGGTACCTAATTTATATTTCAAAAGGAGTAACTTGGCAGCTTTGTTCCCCAAAAGTCAGTTACGATGAGGATCATAAATAATTCCTACTGAACCTGATGAAAGTTGAGATCCGTATTCGTATTCGCGGATCTAAACCCTAATGATCCGTATCCGTAGATCACATTTTTTTACGATCACTGACACTGATATGATAAGATGGAAACATAAATTATGGTTGGATTACCTTTTCACCAGGTGAAATCGTCAGGTTGATATTTTTAAGTATCGATGTCGAGCCCGGTTCGTGCTGAATACTGACATTTTCGAATTCAATTTTTCCGTTCCTTTGCCATCCGACAGGTATTGGACCTAAAAATAAACAAGACAAACTATTGCTACAACTTTGCTGCAACAAAGACATTGAAATTCATCACCATAGTAGGTATACTATGTTCATGGAATTATATTTCCACCCCATCACACGTTTATTTATATTCTTAGTTCGTTTTGTTCTATCGTTTTATCTAGGGAGTGATGCATTCTTTTTTTTCGATCAAGGAATTCTAGTGTAGAGGCAAGTGCTATTTGAATTTGTAGTGCTCTCTTGAACAATACAGTTTTTATTACTTTTATTACCTACATGCATGATTTGGATTCGAACTAGGAAAACTTCTAGAAGTACTTAACATAGCTTTATAACGCCAATGCAAAATTTACTTACAGTCATCTCTATAATCTTCCTGCGGTACATTGGTATCGTCATGCACGCGTTCAAGCGCTGCCAGTTGCAGGTGCAGGTCGGCGCGGCACTTGGCCAGATGCGCGAGGTAGGCGGGCAGTAGCAGCGCGTACGCACCGGCGAGCCCCGCAGCCGCGCCGTTAGCGCCCCCTTGCAGGCACACCGTCAGTACTACACATACGCAGCCTGCTCCTACAAGGTCCTGTAATATGTTCAAAAATATGACATACCTACTGCTGGAGATCTGAGGAACTAAGAGAAGCCAAACAGATAACTCTTGTGTAAAGAATCTAATTAGCGTTCGAACACTTACAGTGGCCACATTGACTTGAACCTACCAATTCAACCCTGTGAGACTCAGTGGGACCCAAACTCTGCAAGAGTTTAGATAGGTGGGTAGATATTAATGAGAACTCATAAACTAGGTGGAAGCCTCTAGAATAATAAGCTCACTTGAACAACATTGCTAGCAGAAGAAGAACATGGCTTTATTTTCTTTTTTAAATAAGTAGGTATAAAATGCTGCTTCACTTACCAAAGTAAGTCCAAGCCAGCGGTTGGCTGAATTCAACAGAAGCAGCGTATTATGATTGGTGTCAAGACTTCGCTGGTACGTGGCGCGCATACGCGGCTGCAGCCGGCCTGCGCGGATGGTGCTGCCGCCTGCGCAAGTTTGAGCACACAGAGACACCACAACCGCTGCGCTGTGAGCCTCCGCGCATTGAAGCTCCCTGGATTCCGAACACATGCTTCGATTATTGAGCTTCCACGAAAATTTTATATCACTAGCACTAGGTATCTACCCCTAATCTAAATCTTTGTTGAAATTCGATAAATTAATTCGTTTTATATTTTTAGTAAGAGAAAGTTTATTTCTGATAATTCTAGAGTGTCCTATTAATACACCAGACACACGCAAGACCTTAGACCTTTGAGTGTCATTTCCAGTCAGAATTCATCTTTTCATAATTCACCATCTTTTGACCGCCTTCCTATCAAATTGCACGTCGCCATCGATTGACCGTCTTCCTAGCTAATATTTACTTACTGCGTATGTACCTAGCGTTACTCAGATAGACCGACTGCAAGGTGAGGTAGAACAACAGCGCCGGTATTGACGCCAGCAGGGTCCACGGCGCGATGATGGCGTTCACCAGCACGGCTGCGGTACATAGGAGGGCTAGCTGCGCCCAGCGGCTGATTGCTGTCGGCAGTTTCTGAAGGAGAGAGAATTAAGAAATAGTTTTTGTTTTTCTCAACAAAAAAAGAAACAAAGACAAAGAGTGAGGTCAAGCCGATCAGGGTTCCGTGATAAATGAAGCGGGAAAGTGATGGTTTCGGGAAATCTAGTCCAATCATTATAAATAGTTCCGGTATTTGGGAGGGAAGCTGATAAAAATAAAATTATTTATTAACCAAGTTAAAAGTACTTTCTTAAATGATGGTGAGTCAGCGAATGTACCTTGAATTCCATCGGAGATAAGCAAATCACTTTTGTTCCGTTTCGCCTATTTTGACGTATATAAGCATATATTAAGATTGACGTGTAAGTAACTAGTATTTGCCATCGGGGATTTTTTACCTTATCGATAACCAAAATATCAGCAGAGAACCGATGCAGAGTGTCGCCCAACGGTGCTGTGCGCAGATGATGCGGGGGAGCCCGCAGCGTGGCCCGCAGCAGGCGGTCGTGTACGGTGCGGCGCGCCTTGGCCGACGCGCACGCACTCGCCGCCTGCGCCGCGCCCGCTGCCAGCGCGCCGCCCCCACACCACATCGCGTATGTGCGCACGCCGCTCCATGTCTGACAAAAGGAGATATAGGTAATTCGTTGCAGTCCTTTCCTTCGGTATGAAAACGCCTTCTTTTTTTGGAAAACTATGATGACTTGATGAGTGTGTGTAAAGATGAAAAGCCACAAAACAGCACGCCTGTATTCCCCGAAGGAGGAGAGGTGTACTATCGAAGAAACGCATATCTGTACACTGTAAGGACTATACTTGTTTGCAGCGCTCGGCGGCTATAGTAACGCTTACCTACGAATAAAAAACCGGCCAAGTGCGAGTCGTACTCGCCCATGAAGGGTTCCGTAGCAGCAAGTAACATTGAATGAAAGGTAAATTGCGGTTTACGATTTATGACGTATTAAAAAAAAACTACTTGTTAGATCTCGTTCAAACCAATTTTCGGTGGAAGTTTACATGGTAATGTACATCATATATTTTTTTTAGTTTTATCATTCTCTTATTTTAGAAGTTACAGGGGGGGGACACACATTTTACCACTTTGGAAGTGTCTCTCGCGCAAACTATTCAGTTTAGAAAAAAATGATATTAGAAACCTCAATATTATTTTTGAAGACCTATCCATAGATACCCCACACGTATGGGATTGATGAAAAAAAAATTTTTGAGTTTCAGTTCTAAGTATGGGGAACTCCAAAATTTTTTGTTTTTTTTTCTATTTTTATGTGAAAATCTTAATGCGGTTCACAGAATACATCTACTTACCAAGTTTCAACAGCGTAGCTCTTATAGTTTCGGAAAAAAGTGGCTGTGACATACGGACGGACAGACAGACAGACAGACAGACAGATAGACAGACAGACAGACAGACAGACAGACAGACAGACAGACATGACGAATCTATAAGGGTTCCGTTTTTTGCCATTTGGCAACGGAACCCTAAAAAGGGTCGTGTGCACGGGATTTTGTTTTCAATTTGGTTAGATATGCGTTACCCTGATGGTACCTATACCTGCTTGTGGTGACTGGTCGTCTTGCTAATCATGGTTTTGTTATTGTAACAAGTAATTAACTGTTTATTTATTTTACCTCGATGGTCCTAGTTTATTATTTATAATAACTTCCAATTACAGCTTTAAATAGCTTTATGTAAGCGGGCACGCCCTTTATGCCTGGAGGCTTTTATTTAGATATTTAGTTCTATTTACGTTTAGTTTTATTTTTTATTTCTGCTTGAGTTCTCGATGTTTTTGGTTGGTATATTGGCGTGTGCTAGCTGACATATGGCGAATAATTTATCATTTAAATTATGTTTTGTGTTGCACAATGTAAGTTATTTTGCATACTATTAGTTATTTTGTATAGAATCATTTTTCTAACTTGAACAGACAGCTGTGCTGCTGGGGAGTTTGTTGCGCCACTTCTTCTTCCCAGCTAAAAGCACTAGGAAGTGGTGAAGGGTGGGCGTTTTGGGGGACTGTCTTATGTAATTTTGAGGTTCGAAAAGTGCTGATTCTCAGCCTAGTTTGAATAAATGACTTTTGAATTTGAATTTGAACCTATAGTTATTATGTGAAACACCAATCTTCGAAAACGAATATAATAGTCGTTACAGCCAAACCAATAGTCCACCAACCCTGCCAGCCTCCACCAGTACTTGAGGAGGCTTTTGTTAGGGAGTTGGATCCAGGGCTCGATTCAGATAGCGGTGCTATTGGACACGACGCTTACTGTTATAAATAGGAGGTTCTTCTCTCTAGTGACCATCAGGAGCTTGTACCTGTTCCCGATATTGATGGAATACTATTTCTTCTAAATCGCTGAAGTTGGTCAGATTACAGGGCAATAATAACCACCACATTAGACCAAATAAAAAAAAAACGTGTGGCACTCGGGGATTGCCGCGGTAAAGCTATTGCATAGCATTTGTAACCTCCATACTTCCTATTTGTCAACGCTACACTTGGGATGATGACGTGATGACATAAAACAAAAATTACGTTCCCATGACAACATCACGTTTCCCATGACAACATCAGGTTGTCATGGGAACCGTCATTACATGGTAGGCGGAGTGGGGATGTTAGGTTTTATTTTCGTTACGGAATTTCTTGATTCGGTCGCCGCGCTCAAAGCCCGCGATAAAATCTATACAATAGCTTAAAAATCACATGTTTTTTTTACAAACCTGTTGATTAGAGAGCTCAGTGCCCGCGCTCTGTGTCGTGGTGTGCGTGAGCCAGTAGTCTGCAGCCAACGCCAGCGCCTGCGCAGCCGCCGCTGTCGCCCAGTACACGCCGCCCCACCAGCGACATGCTTGCGCGTATTCCCACCATATTGCGGACTGATGAACAAATAAGTGAATGTGATCAAATTTACGATTTATATATCTACATATATTGCAATGCTGTGTGACCAACAATTATCAGGATGACTCTTGATGCAGAACTATTGTAGGTCTACATGAGCAGCATTTTCTTACAGGAGTCAATACATAGTACATCGATTATACTTAAGGCTGTAAAATTGATATATGTAGGTACCTATATAATTAAATTGGACTGTTTCAAACAGTCCAATTAAATTAAGTACAACAACATAACATATGATAACATAAGTTGAACCTTAGCACACTCACCTCGCTAACTTCTGGTTTCTGCGATGTGTTGGAGTCTTCATCAACGTCGATAGTGTTATTAGTTTCTATCCCATTGGAGGTCAGAGAACTATATGGCGTCGTGTCCACCATGGAGTCATCAACGACATCTAAAATAAAATAAGCAGTTTAGAATAGAAGAAAGAACAGATATGTAGTGAATTGGAACTTTAGTAGCTCATTTAGGAGGTAAAGCGTTACAAACCTTTACTTTGGTTGTCTTCTGGTGCGGTTTCGGAATCTGAGCTTATAAGCCGTCGTAAAGTTTTTGGTGTCCATCTGGAACATTTTATTTTAAATTTTTAACAATGTTTTAGTCAATTTTTCCTTTACATTTTGTATTCAAACCATCCGTGATCAAATTATTAAAAGAGGGCCAACATACATACATAAACTCACGCCTTCTTCTCATGGCGGTAGGCAAAAACTACAGAACGCCACCTGCTACGATTATCACATACTCTTTTTGCCACGTTTACGTTCGTACATCTGGTCATACACGCACGCCGGTTGCAAGTACTACGCACCTGGCCTTTCTGAAGAACATCACCAATAAGGCCAATATACATAATCCTCCTAAGGCGTCCCCGCCCGGCCTTTCCCTAAAAAGAGCTTAAAAAGAGGGCCAACTCTAGAACTTACGAGAATTGGCTCTTTGAAGTTGGAATTTAGGAGCTAAAACATCTTTCTCTACAGTTAATTTTAACTTTGACATGTTTCAAAAAGAAAAGCACCTGTTGACACTGCGTGGTGTCCTGGGCTTCAGTAACCGGCGTAGATAGCTGGCCTCTCTATGTAAAGCAGCATTAGACTCGTCTGCGCTCACAGCGCGTCGGATATCCGGACGCCATCTGTAGGATTATAACCACCTTATAACCACCCGTACGACTTCTAAAAAGGCTTGAAGGGTTAAGGTTCATGGGTTGCAATATTGGACTCTTAACCCGGACTCCAGCGAATGGTCAGCCAACTACATTGCTCCAAATTGTCTTTGCAGAGAGGCGCTGTTGGTGAATACATTTTGTGCAATGTCGTGAAAAAAAACAAGATAGCGGGCTTAGTTCCGATTATGGCGACGCGCCAGAATAACCTTGTAGCGATAAATTTGAGTTTGGAGTTGACATCAGTTAATCAATTTAATTTACCTGCCCATGGTGGCTGATAAAATTGCAATAGGATCACCTTGTCAGTAGGTTCTCTAGGAACTTACTTTGAGTTATACATGGATGGTGGCGGTGAGGACAGCTGTCTGGAGAGAGGTACTCGTGGATGAGAGGACACCCGACGGCGCCAGCTGCCGCCTGCACACGTCGAGACTTCTGGCAGCAGGTGAGCCCCCGCTGCTTCACTGATGCCCACCTGCGCAGTTTAAAATAAGTATTAAAGTTAGCGCAAATTAGGGTAGGCCCGATGTCCTCCCCCCGACGACGCCCTAAGCCGAAGTTCATAAATCGTACCTCACAGGGGGTGCCCTTAGCCAGCTGTGATCAGCTGTCGCCTAGTTTATAATTAGTATTATACTCTGGCTGGAGGCTTTAAGTTACTAGCTTAAGGCAGCCACTGGATAGCCCGGTTAAGTAGTCACGACCTCAGAGGTCAACTACACGATGCCATTTTAAAAAAAAAGGCAGGTCCGGCCGGACCGCAACCGCAACGCAGCGCTTTTTTATGAACTAACGCACGAAAATAGTTGCGCTGCGGCCCGTTGCGGTTGTACTGTGCGCTTGACTTAAGTACATAAGGTGCTGTAAATCTGACATATTAGGTATGTGTAACAATTGCTTGATATTTTAAGATTCTAGATCTAGATAAACACCACAGTAGTCGCATGCGCCTTCCGTATCTAAAAATAGGACGAAGATGACTTCATGTCCCAGTAAGTGTGTAGGAATTTCCACAAATATTTTTGTTGTCTTTATATCGCTAAAAATGGCTTTGGCTAATTGGCTTCAATTTTAGATAGGCACCTACAAATTGTAGGTTGCAAAACAAAAACTTCAATGAGTGTTGGTTGACTGAGTAAAAACCGTTTAGCGATCTTATTTTGACACATTTCATGTTCCGATACTTACCTATATTTGGGGGAAAGCGAGCCTTCGGATATACATACATAGATCACCTGCATACAAATTGTATTTACCGTGGTGTCTTCAGAGTTGCTGTGGAACCGGGCCCGGCTTAGCGCTCGCACGAGTCGTGACCGCTCCCGTGCCGTGCCGCCGGGCGGGCCGGCGCCAGCGCGGGCTGCCGCGGCGCGAGCCTCGCCCGCAAGCCGCGCCCAGCGAGCCAGCGCGCCTTCACAAGCTGCGCCGCGCCCAATGCCGGCCACGCGACCTTCTTCCATTGCTATTATCTAGGAACATCGAAATGACGTGGAATTGAACGACGCGCGACGGAGCGAAAGTTATAAAGACGGATTTTTATCTATGATGTTATTTTGTATATACCAGTTTATTTGCAATAAACCAGTTTTGAGATATTTTAAGTTCTTTCCTCTGACCTCAGCGTATACGCATATTCCCTCAATCTTAATATTTATTGTGATTGTGGGTTCGATTCAATTTCGATTTCATACAAAACGAAACAAAATGAAATTATTTTTTATTTTGTCATATATCGCAACAATCAGCCTCTCCGCAGCTTGATTTGTTTCTTAAATCTTGAAGGTACCTACTCACCTAAAATAAAAAAATCTTGATGTATCCTATGATTCGGTTGTGTCGGGTCTATAACATTAAACTACTACCGTCGCTGTTCTAGAATTATTGTTCAACAAATGCGCCCTCCCAAAGAGCAGTGGTGGTCCAGTGGTAGCGGCCCCGACTTACGAATTGTAACGTCGTCGGTTCAAAACTTCAACCCCAGGCAGGCGCTTTACTTTGTTCATAATAATATGTATAATTTCATCACCATTGCTCTCAAAACGGTGAAGGAAAACATCGTGAGGAAACTGGCATGTCCTAGCTAGAACCAAAAAATTCGAAGACATTGACGTGACATCTACCGCACTGGGCCCGCATGGTAGATTATAGCACACTTCTTCTCGAAGAGAGGAGGCCTGTGTCCCAGCAGTGGGACATTATAGGCTGATTATGCTTATGCTAAATGCTCTTTATCTCAGGAGTTGGAGATGGAACCTACCAAATCAGCATAATGGAGAAGTTCAAGTCTGTTGGTAGCAACGACGACTGTGCGTCCGGCGCGCGTGGCCGGCACAAGCCCGCGGGCGACCAGGTGGCGCGCTAGTGGCGCATCCAGCGCGGCCAATGGCTCATCCAGCGCCAGTAGCTGCGCGCCCGAGTACAGCGCGCGCGCCACGCACACGCGGATGCGCTGCCCGCCCGACAGCGGCGCGCCGCGGCTGCCCAACCGAGTTGCGTCACCCTCTGTTTTGAAACAAGCCGGTCTCATAATGAATCCTACTATACACACAGTACACGTCATACACAAATGTATGTAGTATGTTACATACATATCCATACACATAATAATAACCATCATTGTTCGATTGTTCCAGATTAATGATTTCATTTGTAACTGTATACACGTGTCTTGATTCATTCGTTTGCAGTTTGATTATGATCTACGCGGATTGCGTTGACAAGGTTGCCTGATAAATTGATAATAAAGCTATAAATCTGTTCAACATCCATTCTGCTTTCTTGCCTGGTAAAAGCTGCAGGTCGGGTCTCAAACCGGTTGCTCTCAACACGCGCCCGTACTTCCTCTGGCACCACGAGCTGTCCATGACGATGTTTTTGCGCACAGACCCCTCCAGCAACCACGGTGGTTGTCCCGCGTACCACGTAGAACAGTTCCTGTGGACAAACGGACGATAATTACTACAACTTGAAAATGGCCTTCACCTTATATTTTTTAAGAAGCTATTGGTTTATATTATATATGCTATATATATTTTGTATATGTTATTAAATAATAAAGTACATTTAATTTCTCACACCTTATCTAGCTGTGATTGTATATTTTATGAAGTCGGGATCTTGCATTTTTTGTCGAAGTGTTTCCAAATCGATAAAGTGTGTTACTCTACAATGCGTCGGAGAGGCGCCCGTGCACCAGCGTGAGTTCTGCGCCTTGCGGTGTGAAATAGCGGGTATTACGCAATTATGGTGCTGGACTTGGTTATATAAACGATATCGAGAAAGTCTATCAAGGTCCTCCTGCAGAAGCAGACAATCTTGTGTGCTTTTGCACTACCTGTAAATTTTGATGTCATTGACATACATTAGAAATCGAGAATGAATGAAGAATTTCTTAATGTCATTGATGAATAAAATAAAGAGTACCCCCATAATTGAGCCCTGGGGCACTCCAGAGGTGACAATGATTGAAATTGGTTGGAAACTATTAATGACTATCTTTTGTGATCTGTTTTACCCATATATATGTCATGAACCATCGTAACATATTACCACGGACTCCGTTGTAAACAATAGTATCTAAGAGCAGTTAATAAAATACCTATGACATAAGACGAAATCTCTGCCTTTACGGTGGGTTTAAGATTAATCGTTTATTGTAATTGCAACATGTAATAAAATTTTGTGAATTGAAGCGATGTCCTCAGTACAATATATGGTACTTGTCAGTCGTTCACAACGTTACTGTTTTAATTAAAGTAATTAGTTTTAAATTGCCACGTTATTTTCGTTTATGGATAGGAACATTCCATCGGTTCTCGTCCCAGGAGAGTCGTTAGTCGACTAACACACTAGACAGCGTATATGTAATTAGGTACTAGAGAATAAGTTTGTTCCTAATGTAGGTAAAATATTCTAATATAGATTCCTTTCCAGTCAACTTTGCAAGAGTTCAATGATTTAGAAAGGCCTAAGATAATCCCTGCGATACCTCCTTTGGTATATTTCAGCGGCCATTCCGATAAAGGCTGTATTGCGGAAACAGTTATTCTTACTTGTTATAAATGACGTCACCTCTGTCCAGATACATCTCTCCGAGGATAGCAGACAACAACGAAGACTTCCCAGCTCCGGTAGTACCAACAACCATAATCAGTTTTCCTGTTACGATAATGATCATTTAAATTATTTCAGATACAGCAACAATTTATGTCATATGTCTACAAACAAGCATCACGGCACGGCAAGAACCACTAAAACAAAACAGGTAATCGACTCTCACCTGCTGGAATTTCTAGATCGTCTACTTCTAACAACATGTCGTTCCTTTTGCCCCAAGTGAAGGCTGCGTTTCTAAATCTTACTAACGAATCCGCTCTACGAGTTGGCATTGTGAATACTTCATCATCAGAAAACTGATCAGCACATTCAGCTCCGTCGGGTTCATCTTTATTGATTATATAAGTATCGTCAACTCCGTTTCTATCAATAATGAAAGTTTCTTGGTTCATATCTTCTTTGGTTGTTTTCTTTTGATCCTCAATATCATTACATTCATTAATATTGTTCGATTCGGGAAGTTCCAAGAAATCTCTAATTCTCTTTGTACTAACCTAGATAATAAAAACATATTCTTTATTTACTGGTAGTTGGTTAGTTAGAACTAATACATCAACTTTACATAAATGAATATTAATATTTTTTCCTTACCATCGCTTGAATCACCATTAGCACTGTTACAGGCAGTATGAGAAGGGGAACAGTGAGTTGATTAAAAAACGCTAATCCAGCGAATACATTAGTGGCCGTTAACTGACTGTTATTTTCTATAAAATAGTATACGGTAAAAGTGATAACTGTTATCATTATCGTCGATATTTGAGTTGTGAAAGCTGAAATGATATTGAAAATGTATTACTCCAAAAAATTTTTTGGTAATCATTGAATGAGATGATGAAATTATGCGCTTACTTAAGAAACTCCAGTAAACAGAATCCTTATTAAGGAGTTTCAGTTCAAGTTCTCTCAGTTGCAAAATTTTTTCGTTGAACAAATCCTCCCAAACATAAAGTTTGATAACATCTATGCCGTTTAATATTTCCGTCATCTTCGATAATCTATGGTCGGTACATTTTGCGATATCCTTTGAATTGTCCGATAATTTCTTTCCGATATAAAACTGCAATGGCGTGATTACAAGAACACTTGCAGCAGTGCCTATGATTGCACTCACACCCAGTTTTGTGTATAATAAATACAATATAACGACGACCTGTAATATAAACAAAAGTAATAAAAAATATTGAGAAGTTATAATCGACTGCCTCTATCAAAAGCGACAGTTTACCTTTAAAGGTATGGCCCAGATATAGTGACAGATCCAAACACACGACATGATATTATACGTGTCCTGCGAGACTAGATTCGTGATGAGACCACTCCTCGTGGAGCTGTTGTCCTCGGTGTCGTGCAGCAGGCGGGACTCCTCGTCCTCGTCAGAGTCCGTCGATGACCACGGGGCCAGCCTCATACACTTATCGTACACCATGCTCTGTCAATAAAAAACTGCATAAAATGCAACTATTATATTACATAGTGAATATTCAAAATATCACAGCAACAACATTGTCATTAACAAAAGCTGAGTTGTTGTAACAAATGAACGAACTTGTAGAGCTGTCTTCAGTCTTGTGCCTTCAACCGTCACTAAATGTGTTGAATTCTGAGATAAGAATGCTTGGCTAATTAGTGCCATCGTAATTATGAGAAGCATTACATATCCGTTGTTAAAGAATTCTTCAAGAGTCACTTGTGCACTGGAGTCATATACTTTAGTCGGATCTTCAATGTACTGGATTATAATGCCCAGTCCTAAAGGAGGCACTACACCGATCAAATCGCCAAACAATTTCAATATTCCGGCAATATAAAAGTTAGGCCATACTTTACGAATGTAACATGACCACAGACTGGGGCTTGCTTCTTTTGCTTTAGAATCCTGAAATTTAGAAAATCAATGTATTGATATGTTATGTACTTAATAAGATAATATATAATTCGATGACATCATGGTAGGCAGTAGGTACGTACGTCTAGGTTTTGATATATTTTCACAAATTCTTTATAATATTTAACCGAGCGTTCCTCTTCTGGAAGTTCTCCCAAGTAATGTGGTTCCAGTGGTGATTTATATCCCTTTTTCAATAGAGAATTTAGCCAAAAGAACGTGACTTTAGAATAGAAGTGTGTGTCGTTATGTTTGTAACAAATATTGGGGACGCTTGACTTAAGATCGTTTCTGAATCGTTTCGTGACCTGAAATGTAAATATTTAGTGTCAAGATTATAAAGTATAATATGTCAAAATAATTTTCGGCTACATTGAGCAACGCCACAAAATTCTAGCTTTCCCACATCAAAACATCAACGTTTGATAATAGAACGCGTGATCTAGTAGAGAGGGCTTTGATAGCCATCACGTAAAATCTCGTTCGTATTGACCGCACGTGCACTCATGGGAAATGCCATCTGAGAGCGGCGCCAGACGCATTGTGGAAATCGTCTCCTCCGATATGCTCCTTGCGCGACGGCTGGCGCCGGCGGCGGCGGCCGGCCTGACTCATACACCACATACCTATGCTTCTATATCAGTGCTCCCAGTTTTAAGCTTATTAATCTGTCATATAACTTTGTTCTATTAAAGAGAAAGTGCCACCATAGCACGTAACGGTGCGCTAGTAGAGAATAATTATATGCGACCAACACGCACATTATTGTTACGCACGTATCACCGGCATGCTCGTTGCTATTAACTTAGTGTCTATTATTGAAGACACGGTATTTACAAACGGAACGGAAGTCATAATTTTATAACCTGTAATGTAATTTTAAGCAATAATAAATCGAAAATTCCACATAAACAGTCGTAAGCGAATCATCAACACCTAGCATGACCTATCTCCGAGATGAGATTTTTCGACGAAATTTAATATGCCAATATTTAAATTTCAATCAGCTAACTATGTACAATACATTTACGCTAACTAGTTTAGCCGCAACGAGCCGTGTTATAGATTAATTTGAATAGTATGGAGGACATTTACATTAGTATATATCTACACATAATACACCCAAATAAGTCATAGGTTTATGTGATAATTCAATATCTAAATTTGCATAAAGTTATGGAAGCATTCGAGCGGTGAATGACTGACTGATGTTTTCCTGTTCGAAAAGAATTAATTAATGATAACTACTCTGGCTGAAATATGATTTCTTAGAACCAATATTTTAGAAGATCCTTTACAAATAATATATTTGTTTGCAAAATATTAAGAGGAATAAGAGGCTAAGTGCTAAGCCATATTACGGCTCGGTAAGGTGTTTATAATCGCAGACTTGCTGAATCGTAGGATGATGGGCTTAAACGGAAGCGGAACGCTTATCAAGTTATATTTGTGCTAAGTCGATAAGTGTTAGCACTAAGGGGATGGATGGATCAGTTTACATAGCTCCGAGAATCAATTAGCACACCAGCCTATTATGAATAGTTTAACTAAAATAATGCGTGAGATACGTGCTCACTACCACGCACTATGTTCTCATACTATGGTAAACACTGCCATCATCCGAACGTAAGCATGACATCGTCTAATCTTTATTATTTGCTGATACCTAAATGGAATGACGTGCCAAGGCCTAATGGTCACCCCCATTCAATTTCACCGCTTTTGTATAATGATCCATTATGATCCATCCGTAATGGTACCTTTTTGTTATTGTATGAAGTTGGCTTGTAATAATATGTAACTACTAGTGATGTGCCGGATCGTTAAAAAATGTGATCCGCGGATACGGATACGGATCATAAGGGTCTAGATCCGCGAATACGGATACGGATACGGATCTCAAGTTTCTTCAGGTTCAGCAGGAATTATTTATTATCCTCATCGTAACTGACTTTTGGGGGACAAAGCTGCCAAGTTACTCTTTTTGAAATACAATTTACCGTTACTCAATATTAATTATGACGTATATTTTTTTAAGTTCTTGAAAACAACATTGTTTTAATTGATGTGTTAACCCGCATAATTATTTTAATTAGCATAGCACAAATATTAGAGGTTTGATCTCACTACAAAAATAGTTTAATTACTACCTTATAACTTAATTTACTGGTACTTACTCTACTTGAATTATAATAAATATGATTTTTTTTTTTTACTAATTTGCATTGAAGTTAACAGTATTTCATTGCTACATATCTTTAAAATTTCATATGCGTAATGAAATGTATTAATATAAAAGATCCGTTCAAGATCCGCCAAAAAGTAACGGATACGTATACAGATCTTTTTTCTCCCTCGGATATTCGCGGATACGGATATCCGGCACATCACTAGTAACTACTAATTATGGTATACTTAATTTTATCGTAATTAGGTAGACAGCATACATCTGCTGGTCTTAAACCATGGTCAGTTCAATTCTGCTCCTGAAGCTCTAGGCAAAGTATAATAGATATCCCTATTTTACTATCTAATTGGCTATATCCTTTGAAACTATTAATATTGCAGTTAGTATGATGGATAAATTACCTCGTCATAGAAACAAACGCAGTCAACTGCGAATATCAGTAATGTCATCAGTAACGAAACGCCTTGAACGTATAGTTCTACGTGAGTAGATGCAGCTCCCGTGACGAAGTGTTGCCACAGGATTGTCCCCGCAGAGATAGTGGCGAGCATCCAGTATATAGCGAGGTAGAGGATGGGGGCTGCAGAGCGCCGGGTCCACAGGGCCACGTGAAAGGCGGCCGCGGCCAGCCACGACCAGGGGGCCATCAGAGCGGCCACCAGCCGGACGGTGTCCGCAGGCCGGAGCATCGCCGCAGCCGCGTCACAACACCAAGCCACTCCCAGAATGAGGCTGGCTATTCCACGTACATTTTGTCCACGCCATCGTTTTGAGTGCCTGCGTTGAATTTTGATGTTAAGGATTTCGCTCCTAGTAAAGAGAACGAACCAAATAGGTGGTTGTCCTGGGGGCCTACCACCAGTTCATTTAATATTACTTCAGAGGGAGAAAGAGATGGAGCTATACGTCCTGTAGAGTTGGTGTGTATGGGCACAGTGTTATTTTTCTAGACATAAAGTTGGGCACTGATCTAAAGAATATATTGCAGTCAAAAGCAAAGGTAGTTTAAAATCGCAGCGTATGAATAGACAGGTATTTGGTTAACGTTAAAATAATATACGATTTGTTTTTTAATAGCAAAAAGTATTTATTAAACATTCAAGTTCATTCAACAGCCGAGTTTTATATTATCTTTCCCTATTTGTAAACCAAATAAAGCGGCTCACAACATTCGCGATAAAATATTTAAAAATAAATAAGGAAACAGTTTTTATATACATTGATATGTTTTCACTTCAATCGTTTCTCATTCATGATTTATCCGATTACCGGTTATACCGGTGATAAACGAAGGCGGATTTCTATTTCAGGATTAAGTTTCACTTGGAATTAAGCTTTACAACATTGTTGGTATATGGCGATAGTATTGATACGTCGTGTATACCTGTAGTGTTTGTGTATGGGAGCACAGCAGCACATGAGTGCGGCGCTGATGGAGGCGCAGTACAGGTTGATGGAGTGCAGCGCTGCCGCCAGCGCGCGCACCTCGCACGCCGCGTCGTCGGCGCGCGCGCATACCGCCTCCATACCTCCTTGATGACAACTATTTCGGTGATATCACGCACTCTCACTGTCCACTATTGCTTTTACGATAGCTACCATTTGCGTGTAGGCGATTCTAGTGAAACATAAATATTATATTTAGTAAGTAGGCTAGGTATATAGTCCGAGCCATGTATAAAAGCGATTTTTATTCGTGTATTATATGAGGTTATAACTACTTTTAGCTTTATGAATGTGATAGAGGACTGGCAGAAGTTGGGTCTGGGCCTATAACGCCGGAAAGACTTTTTGATTATTATAATATTCAGTAAGTAGGTATGTCACCCTTCTAACAGCCGTAGTAACATTTTAGTGAAGAGTGTCATTGTACCTATAACTAATACTACATGTTACGCTCCACGAAATTACGAGAGCACTGAGGGATAATAGTAGGTTGATCAGCGGCATGTTAGGCTCATGATAATGCTTGAAATATTTTCACTTTAGTTCAGACCAACTGTATTTTTTTTAGGCCCAAACTTTATTTGAATAATTAATGACTAGCATATAGTAAGCAATGTATGGCTGTTGGTGTTAACGCCAAGTTTCCAAACTGTATCACGAACAGGATAACAACGAGGGTATTGTGAAGAATGTTAAATGACTAACTATCCGACTCGGGATATTGATTTGGTAAAAATGATTATTTTGTAAATGGAATACGTCACTCAGCGTCATTCCACTTCGGCCGGTATTCACAACAAAACTCACCTCCAAAATAATTTTAATTCCACTGCAAAACAATCACTGGTCACCATCCGAATGTCACTAGTTTGAGAATTTTACGTTCATCCGCTTCCCATTATATTGAAAATTATTGTGTTGGGTTTATGGCATTTTGTAGTTTTTATTATTTGATCAGTTTGTGTGAATTTGCATCGCGTTTAAAGCGTGGCACGAGCGGCGCGTGATAACAGCCGGTTACTACGTTAGCGACTGGCCGCCAGTGGTCGGACTGCCGCATGCCGCTCGAACTGTACGGAGTGTGTCGGCTCGCTGGAGTTGCACTGACTCGAGGCTGGGCCGGAGCCGGCACGGACCCCGACGCCGGGCGCGGCGTCCGGCGACCGGCGCTGGAGGGCATCGCGTCTCGTCGTGTCGTTTCCCCAGCATTACTATGTTACAAGCCAGCATTCTATTCCACAAGCAGTGATTGACCTGCTACCGCAGATGCTCGCTTTTTTATTTCTTTTACTAAGTAACTGGTTGTTTTGTGGAACATTTGAAAGTTGCTCCTACTTATATGCAACATGAGATCAATGCTCTCATGATGTATGATGTATGACACATAATTTGTCTACAAGAGTACCAGACTAGAATATATTCAAATTTTGTGAAATTGTTACCAAAATATTCTTACCTAGCACAGCAAAGTTGACCTGTTTGTTTCAGGTCTGAAAGTTTTCAGCACTCGTATTGAAACCGGATCGTTCTACTAGTCTGAAATTAATTCTAATTTAACCCAGTATTGCATGCATTGCTTTTATTTTGTATTCAAAATCTCTTTTTACGAAACCATGCTATTCATACCTATTCAAAAACATAGGCACCTACATCATCACACATTTTCTTTTTATAAGCTTTTAGGGTTCCGTACCCAAGGATGACAATGGGGGGTACTAAGGTTCCGCTGTCCGACCGTCCGTCCGTCTGTCATAGGGCTGTATCTTTTGAACCGTAAAAGGTAGACACTTGAAACTTTCAGAGTGTGTACCACCATAGTATAAGGAGAGGTAGTAAGCTATCTTCATACAAACGCACCGCGCGCGGCTTGTATGTGTGGAGCCATAGTATCTATTCGTCGCCGCACTCACACTTAACAAAATCTCGACCGGTTTTCTCGTGAGAAACCGGTCGAGAATTCGAAGAAGAAAATTCTTTACATAACATATTCATCGTACGGAACCCTCTCCCCGCGAGTTTCACTCGCAGTTGTCTGGTTTTTTATATGCACGTATTTCTGAGACAATAAAACTTTATCTTCTTTTTTACAAAAGTGATTCATTAGGGGAAACCCCGAAACGGTTCGTTTCGTACTTATGCATAATTTCTACTATTGGTATTCCATGCCAACCAAATTCATGAGTTGTGACCTCATCGAGAGGCAATTTTTCAAATACGTTTTTGGTTCAAGTGCGTAGCTTACGCACTCAATACATAACGACTACTAGCACTCGATATTCAAATAGCAGTGGTTCGCATAAACATGGCGACGTGTTGCGCGCGCGCAGTAGTTCACTGGCACACATATGCCGCCTGTTATTCTCCCCACTGACCCTGATTCTCTTTCCACGGCTTTTCGCATGCTCTCACGCCATCATAGCCCTGCTTTACCTGCTACCGATGATCGATCACTTGGCACTTTTTAATCAACTTCAAAAAAGGAGGAGGTTTTATGTTTATCTGTATTTATTTTTTTAAATGGACATTCGTTAATTGTGGACCAAATTTGAAGCTTGCGCGGTGGTCCCATATAAATTCTGTTAACTTTGCTTGGGTAGTTTTTAAGTTAGCTTTGATAATACGTACTTATTTAATACGATTTGTGTATCATGTTATAAATACTTCTTGTCACTATTGTTTACATAGCAAGTAGTGGTAAAGAATTGGAACAAAAAGTGAAAAATAATAAACTTTTTTACAATAAAATACAACCGTCTTTAATAACACTTTCAACTCCACCCACTTTTCATAAAACTCATACGCCATGCTGCCATACATATTGGAAGTAAACCCTCCGGGAGGGTTACCGGCATTAAGTTTGCGCTAAAGTTAAAACCATCGCGGATGGTCTACGGCATTAAAACGAAGGAAAATTGTGTTTTCATTGTGTCTTGTCACTAATACGTAGTTTTCAAACTTTATTTTTTTGTGAATATTAGTAACCGTGAACAAAAAAAAAAAGAGCTTGGATTTTAAAACCAACGCATATACTAATAAACAGAGATCGGAATTGGGTGTGTGAAAATACCTAAAGTTTGCAGCGAGACATATCATAGAGCTGTTACAACCACTTAAGTTAAGGTGATTAGTAGGCTCACTGACCTTGCGTATGTGGGCGGAGCTAAACCCCTACTCCTGGAAGCGCGCGGTGGCGCGCTACACTAAAACGACGGCCAAAGAATATGCAAGGGCGCAGACACGCACACGTGGGTCGCTGTTTTTGCCTACGATTCCAGAAGGGAATGGTGGATGCAAGGTTGATATTTTTTATAGATAGATCAGGGCTTGAAACCGGTTTATATTTTTCCTAAAACCGTTATAATACCGTTCATTGATTAATCGGTTAATTACAAAAACTAATTAATTTTGGTTATTGGTTATTACAGAGAATATTTATTTATTTATTTATTTAGGATCTCCAACAAAAGATGTACACAATACATGACACATAATTAAAGAGCAACATCGGGTATTAAATAGGTGTACTCCTTCACTTATAGGAGACCACAGCATGCACAATAAAGTTAAAAACTAAGCTAACAAAGTTAAAACATTAATAAAAGGTAAAATTGTGAAAATAAAATAAAATAAAATGAATTTTTGAAGGACTTAAAAAAAGAAAATATAACATTTGGAGAAACTATTAAATTAAGTCTAATAAGCACTTATTATATTTGGACAGAGACTCGCAGATGTCTAAGAATATAATTTTAAAACTCGTGCTAACCTGAATAAACCGGTTTTATTCAGACACACCCGCCGTCGCCGGTTGTCACATTCTCTCGCGCTTATTTATTTATGTTTTTTTTTTCTTTCGTCGTTCGCCGCAGAGAGAATTGGGTACGAATTTTTCATACAAGTGTCATGCGGTCGCTATTTATTTCGTGTTTTATTAAGGGCTGATTTTTCAATCCTCAGATAAAGAATCGTAAAGCGATTATTCCATAGATAGCATGATTCTGGATTTTTCAATAGTCAGATAGTCAGTGTCTGATGATTATGTCTTTATGTTATGATTATGTCAAAATGTCAAACATAAGTTTTGTTTCTATTCTTGTCTAACACGTTGAATACTGTATCTGTGCATCTCACTTGCACATGATAGTGTGAAGTTGATGGTTAACAGATAAACTATTCTTCAGCTATTATACGATTGAAAAATTTAAAATTTTTATTCGCCTGATAAACACCCAAATAATTGCATACGCTAGATAACTATTCAACGACTTAACTGAGGCTTGAAAAGTCGGCCCTTAATAATAATAATAACGTAAACTTATAATAACATCTATCATGTGAAAAATGAAGGAGAATAAAATATATTCTATCTTCGATTTTATCGAAAAGACAAAAAAACATTTAAGGCTCCGTGCCGCTGCACCGCACGAAATCACTGATTTTGATCATTAGTTGTGAGAAAGGGGACCAGAATTTAAACAAAATTTTTGTGATTTGAAAAGTCCAATTCTTTGTCTTGTACATAGGGGAAAGGGATTTTTCAAATAAATTAAGGATTCGTGGTAAAATCACTAAAATTCGCAACAAGTTTTCCAAAAAATGACGCGAGACTGCCGTTTGATCATTTCGTTAGAAGAAAATTTCATCAACATCATTATAATTATGGTCTACTTGTACAGACGCCAGCACATCAAGCTACTACAATCTGTCAAATTTATTTAATAGATTTTCAACTTTATCGCTGATGTCTAAGGTTCAAAGTTGATTGGGAAAATTTGATAGTTTAGGATAGCTTGATGTGCTGGCGTCTGTACATAGAGGAACCACTTTTTTCAACTTTTATACAAAATATAGCAGAAGAAAAAAAATTTGAAATAACGTAACTTTCTGAAAACTTCAAGACAATTTTTTTTTTTTTCTAATACTTAGAAACAATTTTAAGAAATTTTAAAAATTACTTATTACTCTTAAGTTAACCGTTTAATAGAATCTAAGTTTTATTTTACAATAATTACAACAATTACTTCATTTCGTAAATAAATAGCAAAGTGAACTATTTAAACGATCGTGGAAAACCCATCCTGTCAGTAGCGAATGGGCCTTCCCAGCGTGAGGACGTATCATTGCGTCGCAGCACGCACACGCACGCACGTGTCTGATGTTAACATATTCCAGAAATTGTACATCGACTACCACATTTTGATCCGTATTTTATTTTAAAGTACTTTGCTTGTATTTGAAGAACATTAAAATTTTGCACGCCTGGCAATAAATACAATAATGGTGTACGTATGTTCGTAATTCTTCTTATCCTAAACGGCTTGACTGATTTAGATGTTTTTTAAATTGTTTTTGTGTCACTTGGATGGTTTATAGCTATAGTTGGACCAGCGTGGCGCTGTTGTCGCAGATCAACGTCTGCCTGCCGGGTGGGATAAAGTTATGGGTTCGCGTCACCGACATGCCCGCGCCGATATGTTGTAGTAGCAATAAGTGAAGTATTTTTGGAACTAAGTTCTTTAAAGCTACTGAAGACTACTTTAAGTCAAAATAAAGATCCAAGATGGCGGCTGCGAACATTTAAAAATGTTTCGTCGTGGGTGTCGTTTTCATAGTTTTCGAGGATGCTAAAGCTGATAGTGAGGTCAAAATATAAATCCAAGATGGCGGCTGTGACAATATTCAAATTTTTCGTTTTGGGTGTCTTTTTCAAAGTTTTCGAGGATTCTAAAGTAGATTTTGATGTCAAAACGTAAATCTAAGATGGCGGCTGCGAAAATTTACACATTTTTTCATAAAATCACGCCATCAATTTCAATCTTAAGCTATTCTGCAACAAAAATTCTCCTTTAAATATATTTTGAAACACTAAAATTGTATTTGACAATCGCGAATCCACGTGGTACTTGTTTGCCCTACCCCGTGCATTTTTTAGAGCTGGAGGCGCACAGGGCACCATTGGTGCCAATTCTCTTGTACACTGAACTAAATCTGACTATTTTTAATCGCGACTAAAAACTTGTGGAATAAAATTGGTTGAAACTTTAAATTCACACCAACATCTCGACTTCAGATGCAAAAACAGTACTGAATATTTGTTTTTCTTTTGCTTATAATCTCGAAAACGGTGTGCCCAATCGCAAAAATAATGAAAATTTCGACACTCTTTATAAAAGCCTTAAACCCCTAATACTCTACATGTAGGTAATATTTTTTCTTATTTTCCATACAAAAAGTGAAAAAATCCACATAAAACACGTCGAGGCTGCCCCCCCTGCGCGCCTCCAGCTCTAAAAAGATTCACGTGGTTAGATATCATGTGTGGAGTTGCGATTGTCAAATTAGATTTAGATGTGTCAAAATTATTTTTAAATTTAGAGAATTTATTTTACAGAATAGCTTTGAGATTCTCATAGTCAAAAGTAGGAAATTTTAGTGATAGTTTAGTTAGTTTAGTTCGGTGTACAAGAGAATAATTAAGTAAAATAATTAAATTCACAAACTAAACTAAATTTAAGTTCAGTGCATCTTTTTCTTTCTATTTCATTAAGAAAAGGACAGAAGATAAATTTTAGTTTAGTCCTGTCAAATTAATCAGCACTTGACGTAAATTGACGTAATTTTAGCAGGCAAGTTTTCAATCACGTCTAAACTTGTATGGAGCAATCTTAGACTCTACATGTAGGTAATATTTTTTCTTATTTTCCATACAAAAAGTGAAAAATTCCATATAAAACACGTTGAGGCTGCCCCCCTGCGAGCCTCCGGCTCAAAAAAGATTCACGTGGTTAGGTATCACGTGTGGAGTCGCGATTATCAAATTCGATTTACACGTGTCAAAATTATTTTTAAATTTAGAGGTTTTATTTTACAGAATTGCTTTTAGATTCTCATAGGCAAAATTAAGGAATTTTAGTGATAGTTTACTTAGTTTAGTTCGGTGTACAAGAGAATCGGCACCAATCAAAACTTTAGGTAAAAAGTCAAGTTCGGAATAGCGAAATTGCCATTTTCACTCAATTAAAACTCATTCAGGTGCAAAAACAGTATTGTATCTTTTTTCTGTTCTTTTGCTTATATCTCGAAAATGGTGTGTCCTATCGCTAAAATAATGAAAATTTCGACCCCCTTTATGAAACCCATAAAACTCAACATGTAGGTAATCATTTTTCATGTTTTCTATACAAAAAGTAAAAAACGAAGATGGACGGACGGTAGACGGTGTATCTAGTTCCTTCTTTTTACTTTTAGTTACTAACATTAGCCATAAGCGTAGTTATTGTTACTAACAACCTCAAATTGCCTTGGCTATGGAATTTTTTGTCTGAAATACATGTTTTTTTTTATAGCTTTTTAGGGTTCCGTAGTAAACAAGGAACCCTTATAGTTTCGTCATGTCCGTCTGTCTGTCTGTCTGTCCGCGGTCTAGCTCCGAGACCCTTAGTACTAAAAAACTGTAATTTGGCATAGGTATATATTTTAATTACGCCGACAAAGTGGTAAAATAAAATTATGAAAAACATTTTTTTTTAGGGTACCTCTCATACACGTAAAGTGGTGATGTAATTTTTTCTTTTTTTAACCCATAGTGAGTGGTATCATTGAAAAGGTCCTTTAAAAACATTGCGAGTATGTGAAAACCATTTTTAGATTCAGGGATCCGTTTGCGAAATATTAAGCTTTAAAGTGCTAATTTTTGTTAGAGTCAAGTGTCCCCCCCCCTGCCGGGCTAAATGGTTGGTTTTAGACATGTGAAAAAATTCACGGCAGTAGCTTATATAACGAATTTAAAAGGAAAACTATCACAGCTGTGTAGGCTGTACAAGTTAACGAGTAATAGTCGACCAACTTAGATTTGCGGTTGTAAAAACATTTTCTCCCATACATTCTGTATGAAATATTTTTTTTCAACTACAATGTTAAGTTTGTTCTTCGAATAAATTCATCCCAACTACGGAACCCTACATTGTACGTGGTCCGACATGCACTTGGCCGGTTTTATGTTGATTGTTATAAATATAAACATAAACGAATATACACAACCATTCCAGACTTATTTCTTATGCGTACCTACGTAACTTAACAAAATACCATCTATAGGATCAAAACTGTTTAAGCGATCACTACGCTCAATGTTTAGGCGTGTGTGTGTGATCGGTGCACACAAACATTGCATCGCAAGAGTTTACCTAAACTCTGTCGAGTGAATTTTGTGCACGGAGCCTTAAAATATTCGGAAAATAATTAAAAAAAAAAAAAACAAAAAAATAGTAAGCCCACGTACGCACGGACGTAATAAAATCGCGGCTATTTTTTTTCATGTACTTGATTTTTCAACGCACTGGGACGAGAGTGCGTTCCAGTGCGTTGGATTCTCAACGCTCGGCTTAACACCGAGAGTTCAAAATCCAGTGCGCGATAAAATCCCGCCGCGATTTTATTTCGTCCGTGCGAACGTAGGCTAAGTGACGGTCGATCTTTCAGCTTGCGTATCGTTAGGGGCAGAGGACTTATTAAATTTACGGATATTATTTTTAATAGAAATAGGCAAAAACAAAAAAAAAAAAACAAAATTCAAATATCTCGAAAACGGTGCGTCCTAGGCAAAAAATAACCGAAATTTTACCCCCCCTATGTTACCCCCGTGCAAGCAGCATCCCAACAAGAATTTGAGGAAAAAATTTTTTTTTTATATTTCTCAACATGAAAAACCAAAAACCTCTGGTTTTTTTTTACACCATCTCATGGTTTTCGACTAGAACAACAATTCATTTCCAGAAAAGATTTTCATCCGAGCCACAACTTTGGAAATATAGAGATTTTTATTTAAAAAAAAAATCTAAAGGTCCTAACTGGAAAAGGTGCATCGTAGGGCCATATTTCTCAGACATGGTTGTCATGGTCAAGCTTACGATACTGCAATAAAATTGGGTATTTCATAATTTTATTATTTCCCGAATAATAAAAATTCTCGTTCCGTAGGTTAAAAGGCTACACTCCAACCGGTAAGACTTTCATTTTGATGATAAGGATTCATTTTTTTACGGAAGTCACACCTAAAATGAAAGGGTTATTAGCACATTTAAAAATACGTATTAAAAACAAACCCAAAAAAACCAACCCCAAAAAAAATTCAATAAAAATAAAAGTTACACAAACTAAAACCCAACTACGACAAAAACACATAAAAAATAGTCAACAATAAAGCGCCTACGCGCACAATCGAATTGACCCTCTGCAGCGCGAGCTAGTCTATAAACGCACATTAATACAATAAGTTCGTAAACATTCGCACTAACACATACGTATGCGCATAGTCGACGATAGCCGGAGCGGAGCAGCGAGCGACACAGCCCTCCCGTCTCAGTGCTAACGCACGACTGCCGCCCGCGTCCCGCGCAGAGCGCCTCTGACCCTCTATCTCTAATTAGGGACATTTTCTTTGCAAATATTGATTGATTTACATTTCCAGTTTCAAATTTGTAGTACTTTTAATCACCAATTTTTCAGTGTAAAAATATTTACAAACATCAAAGCCGTTTAGAAGTAGTAGGGAATATTAGCTAAAAATAGCGTTTTGCTAAATATTTTTTTAAGGCTAAAGTATTAGCCATACGAAAAAATCCAGTTTCAAAAATGTTGTTCATGAATCTATAGCAAACATATTTTTTTTTCAAATCTTTTAACCAAGCCGTTTATGAGAAGATTGCTTTTAAAAGTGACCGTTTTACGGTACTAAACGGGACTAAGGCCCTTAACCGGTTTGAATTTTACCGGTTTAGTTTCGGTTTTTTGTTTTACATTTCATTTCATTCTTTGAAAAACCGAACTATAAACATTAGCAAGCTGCTAATACAGTTTTAAATTAATTTTTGTTTTGATCTTTTCCGGTTTAAATTCGGTTTTTACAAAAATATCTAAAACTGTATTACAGCTTGCAGATATGTAAAATTCAGTGTTTCAGACGTACAGAACAAGTAGAACTAAAAAACCGAATTTGAACCGGAAAAGTTCAAAACAAAAATTTATTTAAAACTGTATTAGCAGCTTGCTTATGTTTATAGTTCGGGTTTTCAAAGGTAAAGAACATGTAAAACAAAAAACTGTAAATAAACCGGTACAATTCAAAACCGGTTAACTTAAGTGGTTGTAACAGCTCTATGATATGTCTCGCTGCAAACTTTAGGTATTTTCACACACCCAATTCCGATCTGAATTTCTATTTCAGTTTCAGGTTTTTATTTTATTTATGTAGCTAACTTATAAAGATAAAAAAAAATAATCTAACTATTTACATTAGGTACTAAATTAAAAGACTAACTAACTATCTGTATAAATAAAAATAATAAAAACAAAACGACACTTAGGCGTAGAAGTATTCATCCGCATCGCTTTCATCCGGAAACGTGCCCAGAAGACTGGTAGCATTGCCACGTTGAATGGCAATACTAATTCTTTGGCCAAAGAACGAGCCAGCCCTCTGGTCACGTGAAGTGTCGACCAGTCGGCGAGAAATTTCCTTAAAAAGGAGACGCGCACTCGATCCGAGCGTTTCGACCCCAAACGGCTCAAAACTGTAGTTATCAATAAGGTTACAATATTTGCGCCGCTTGAGGGTCTCAGCAGCCGCAGCAGCGGCGCCAGCACAGCCCGCTGTGCTAGGAACATGAGATGGCGCAAGAGTGTCGACACAGGTCGCATCCCACACCAGAGGCCTACCCATCTTCCAAGGCAACAACGTCATCCCGTCTGGTCTCTTCCCATCGTCACGTACCAAGCCGTTTGGTTCTAATACCGCTGGTACGCCGGCGGTGGCAAGGGCTCGACGAATAATGTCGTTGATGCTGGCGTGCCGTGCTATGCGACCTGCGCTCCTGCAGCAGGACAGGCCATGGTGCCCGAGACTGTCGACAGCTTCACCGCAATGACACCGATGCGGAGCAACACAAGGTGCACCCAAGCGGAGACACGTAGCGAGCCGAAACGATGAGTCATCCATCATAGTACCTATGGTGGATGACGGGAGCGCCTGAAGCCACAAGCCTGACTCCCATTCTCCCACAGCCAGCAGACGGGCGCGCTCAACAGTATTAGGTGACGTGTTTAACAGGGTGTTCCGTATAATACTGCAGAGCGGCACGTCCCATCGTCTCTGGGAAGAGGGGTTGTCGGGCAGATCCATATTGGGACAAGCCATTTTCCAAGCGTTCAACGCTTCGGTCAGGCACGGTACCTCAAAATCGGCCAGTGAGGAAGATAAAATGTTCCTAGTTAAATCATTGGTACCTACTGTGGACCGAGGAGAGGAACGCCGGTAAACTTATACTTGAAATTTTGCGGACGCCGAGACCGCCCAGGCGAATGGGGAGTGTAGCTTGCTGCCACGCTCGGTCGTCCAGGGCCACATTTAGGATTGAAGTTAAAGATCTCTGCTAATAAATCTTGTTAAAATATACATCAGATTTTATTTTTACGGTTGCTATGCTGTATTCGATATGAAAAACCTACATTTAAAATGAGCCCTCCGCGAGGGCTCCCGGCTTCCCATATGCGGCTAGGTTAACCCTCCAGGAGTGGAGAGAGGAAGCCAGTTGCAAAAAACTAAAATACAGATCCAAAGACACCGACTTCCGAAATTAAAGTTATTTTTAGTTTTGTGGTGTGTTTTTTGGAAGTTGTTGTTTTTTTTTTTGTAAAAAAGTTTTTTATTTTTGTAATGTCTGTATTTTAATGTCTAGCGGTAGAGATACACCAGTGTATCTCTACCGCTAAAAACTAAAATACAGATCCAAAGACACCGACTTCCGAAATTAAAGTTATTTTTAGTTTTGTGGTGTGTTTTTTGGAAGTTGTTGTTTTTTTTTTTGTAAAAAAGTTTTTTATTTTTGTAATGTCTGTATTTTAATGTCTAGCGGTAGAGATACACTGGCCTTGTCATAATAATGGATAAAGGAAAGGAAATATTACTAGTAAAAGAGGTATATATTTTATGATTAAATATATAAAATTTTATGATCACTTAAATCTATTTACTGATGCACTTATAATTACTGTGGACAATACTACATCCGTAAATATATGTAGGTAGGTACTAAATAACCTAAAAATTCATTAGAATTCAATTAAGTCGTTTAAAAGACGTTTAGAAATCTAAATCCCAGCCGGAAGTTTCGTCTGGTGGCAGTTTATCCTTGGGGTACTTCTCAAAGTTGGCGAGATCCAGGTCGCTAGCCACAGGCTGTATCAGAGGAGCCTTCAGTCGCCTCTCCAGGAGCCCTTCCCAGTCGAAGCCCAGGAACCACCTGCACAATGGAACAGTCATAATTAATGATAAGACGAAGTTTTGGTGGAAGTGCAGGTTCTTGATCAAAATATACATTTATTCAGTTTCATAAGTGACCTAGACTACAGTCTAGGTCAGTCTAGGTCTAGTTTTCTTAAACTCATCCATGATAAAGGTTTCATAGCAATCTTTTACAACGATTTCGAAGGGACATTTAACTTTACCGCTGCCGGTACCTGTGTGTTTAACTATGAATAATACAAATCACGATGTCATAAAATTAACATGATAATAAGAATACCTATCAAGATTTTGGAGTCAAACAATACATAGGAACTTTGTTTCGGATTCTTTGTAATAGTGTCTATGAGACACGAAATGAATTTATATAAATTCGTTACATATGTCCTTGTCCTGTACATTATAGCCGCGTTGATGACTATATTATGAAGATATATGTAACCTTGAACGTACTTATGACTTTTGATGTCTGCTATTCCGTTTTTGAGGTATCCGAGTCGTTCGGCGGGCACAGCCCGGCACAGTCTGCGAATGAGCATTTGAGCAGATTTGGCGACACGCGGGTGGAACGCGACGGCATCGATACCACGCAGGATCAGCGTGTAGGTCTTCATGTGATCCCCACCGGCCGCACGGAATGGAGGCTTGCCAACTAATAACTCATGGATCAGCACTCCTAATGCCCAACAGTCCACAGCTCGATCGTGGCCCTGCATCGAGTGCAAATGTTAATAAAAGGACGATTTATAATTGCAAAAGATGGCTTTCAGTTATCAACAAACCTTATTTAGCACTATTTCTGGAGCTACGTATTCGGGTGTGCCAGCAAACGTCCAAGTTTTGCTATTTGGTGAAATCCGTTTGGCAAATCCAAAGTCAACCTACAAAAATATATCAGTCATGTATTTCACATTGTCAAACTTAAATACCTATATGTTTGGTTATCAATTAATTTAAGTAGGTACCAATTTAATATATCCTTGTTTGTCGAGCATTAAATTTTCAGGCTTAAGATCCCTATAAATAATATCTTTAGAGTGCAGATATAGGAATGCTTCGACGACACAAGCCATCATGAACCGAGCAATGTTCTCAGGAAAGTAGCGCTGCTTTTGAAGGATAGTCCAAACGTCTCCACCCAGCACCGGCTCCATAAGGAAGTAAATATATTTATTGTCTTTGAATGTGCGATATAATCTGAAAAAGCGAAACAATTTCCAGTAAATCATTGATAATAATCATTTCATTTTCGTTTAACGTAAGTAGTTGCTGTAATTAATTGATTTTTAATTTCGACAAGTGTAACGTCAGGCGTACGTAACCCAGTTATCTCAAGGCACATTAGATAAGGGTGACAAGAAGTGATATTTGCATTCTCTAAGTTATATTTTTGTTTCTTGTAAATTTTGAACAGAAATTAGGTAACACTTAAAACAACATGCGATGCTAAATCAAAATCATATAAGTAGGTACCCAATTTCAATTTATTTGTGTAGTAAGGATACATGTGTTCTTTGTAGAAACTTAATTTTAGTTTTATAATGGTGCTGATTCCCTTGTTCACAAACTAAACTAAATTTAAGTTCAGTGCATCTTTTTCTTTCATTTCATTAAGCAAAAGGACAGAAGATAAATTTTAGTTTAGTCCTGTCAAATTAATCAGCGCTTGACGTAAATTGACGTGATTTTAGTCGGCAAGTTTTTAATCACGTCTAAACTTGTATGGAGAGTGACAGGCGCTGATTAATTTGACAGGACTAAACTAAAATTTATCCTCTGTCCTTTTCTTAATGAAATAGAAAGAAAAAGATGCACTGAACTTAAATTTAGTTTAGTTTGTGAACAAGGGAATCGGCACCAATATGTCAAGCCGGTGGGTTTTTTCCATCGGCAAAAATCTTTCATCCCCTATTAAACCCCTTTAGGGGATGAATTTCCTAAAGTCCTTCCTTAGTGCTAACTTTCTTGTAAAAGGTACTTTTCTGTAAAACTTCATACTTTTAGACGCAGTGACGCATTGTTTGTCAGTGAATGAATTTAAGATTTCTATGAAGCAGATCTTCAGATGGCCGTTTTGGATGGATGTGACGCATATTTTCCCCCAACTTGTTTTTGTTATGGTTGAGTGTTTTACTTTTTCTCCGTGCGTCACGATTAGTGCAAATAAATATATTATCTTTCTTTCCTTCCTGTCGAATATCTATATAGGTACGCACTACGCAGAGTGGTATTGTTGTTGTTCTTATTCTTATGTTCATATTTTAATTTATAGTTATTTATAAATCATAACGGGCACAGCACTCAACATTACCTTGCCCTATTTCTGTCAAAGTATTTAGAAATATACCAGCTATACTAAAGCAAACATTTAAGTACCTGCAAATAAACGGACTTTTGCACGACATCATGATATGTTTCTCATTGTACGCATGCTCCTGCTGCTGTTGCTGCACCATGTCGATCTTCTTGAGGCACTTGAGAGCAAACGTGAGGGACTTGTCGGGTTTGTACTGCACCAGCTCGACGCGACCGAACCCTCCCACACCCATGGTGCCCACAATCTCCAAGTTTTTGAGTTCCACGTATTCGAATTCTGAAAGCAATAGTTGATCGTCCATGCAGTCATCAATATAAAAACGATTATTTGTCGCGTGCTAAATAATAAATATCCAGGTCATTGATAATTTTAGGTTCTAATCCGCCTTAAAACGTTTATCTGTGTTGAAAATAATCATGTTACCGGAATTCTTAAAGAAGATTTGCAACCTAACTAGGTTGCGAAATTAACTAATTTCGCCCAATTTGTTTGATCAAATGTCAAACCGGGTCATTCAAATGTTTAAGGTCATCCTAGTAGTAAGTAGTTATAATCACTCTGTTTAAAACTTAACTTTAAAACTTTTGCATACTTAGTAATTGAGGTGTAAGTGAGGGTAGATATCTCCTACATCGTTTTAGGTAGGGCTATTTTAGCAGAAATAAATAAGGTGAAGAGGAATCGGCCTAGTATTGCCCCTTGTGGCACCTTTCTGTTCACGTTTCATACACCATTCTTCGATAGATAATTTGAAACACTGTTTACATTACTTACCGCTTTTAACTTGTGAAGTTTTCTTTTGTTGCGATGGTCTCGGCACATCATGACGAATTTTCTTCAGTTCTTTTAAATCGCCTAATAATTCCGTGAATGGTCTGTAAAATTAAAGAAACGAGTGACATTATAATTATAACCCCAGGATTTTCAAAAACTATAAAAATCAAATCAACCAATCTTTCCTAAACTTTCTTATCGATACCTATCTATTAGGTATCTACTTTCTTTAAGACTTCAAGGACCTAGAACTTGAACTGCAAACTAATCTATACATAATAATTGTCATAAAATCGTAGCGGAGGCAAAACTGTATAGAATATTTTTGAAAAAAAGATAATTGCTATATTTCAGCATCACGCAAATACCACCGGATAGATTTGCATAGATATTGGTGCCGATTCCCTTGTTCACGACCTAAACAAAATTTAAGTTCACTGCATCTTTTTCTTTCTACTTCATTAAGAAAAGGACAGAAGATAAATTTTAATTTAGTCCTGTCAAATTAATCAGCGCTTGACGTAAATTGACGTGATTTTAGTAGGCAAGTTTTTAATCACGTCTAAACTTGTATGGAGTAGTGACAGGCGAAACTAAAATATATCTTCTGTCTTTTTCTTAATTAAATAGAAAGAAAAAGATGCACTGAACTTAAATTTAGTTTAGTTTGTGGACAAGGGAATCGGCACCATTAGCTATAAGTCTGGTCAATCTATAGGCTATAAATTAACTCACTGTTTGCTATGAGGTATGAGCAATAATGAGTTCGTATTCTTCTATAGTTTACCGCAAATTGTAAAAAGATGAACCCAAAGGGATGGAATATTGCAGATTTAACATCTTAAATGGTTATCATCACGCTTTTCCTCTATGGAGCTTAGCAATAAATCACGTACAAAGCTAGTAGCTTAGCGGTTCGACGACTGCTTTTCAGACTTGTTGTTAGTTCGATTCTTAAATATTGATATTTTATGTGATTCTTTTTTTACATTTTGTTATACTATACATATACATTGCAAACGTAGTATACAGGGAACTTTTATAAAAATGTGTCCGTTATTTTAGTATACTGTGTTGTCTTACGACTTTCACGCGACAGAAGTCGCGGACAGGAGCTAGTAAAGGATTTCTTGATATCGGTTTCTATGCATATAACTATAACCCTTAACCCCATTAGATAAAAAAATACGTAACGCTTATATTTTTACGAGCACATACCGCGGTAACAACGTCACAAATCAAGATCTCTGTACGAGTTTGAAATGAGTACTTAGTCAGGCGAACCTGACATGAAGACGTGAGTAAAAACTGTATAACTTAATCAGAAATAACCACATTGCAACTTTTTATCAAGAGATCATCAAACTCAAACTCAAAGCATTTATATCAATTAAACCAATTACAGGCACTTTTGAATTGTCAAGGAGTCGCTCAGTCAAAAAGATGAAGTTAGTTGATCATCATTTAAGACATCAGTAGTTCTTTACCCTCGTTCCAGCGTCAGGCACTCGACTCCCGGCGGCTGTGCGGTGACGGTGGCCAGCCTGCGGTCCTCGTGCAGCAGCGCCTGCTCGCCAAAGAACTGCCCGCGCCCGAGCACCCCCACACGCTTCTCGCCAGTCTCGCCTTCCCGCTTCGTCACCACCACCATACCACCCCGAATGATGTAGAATTTGTCACCCCGGTCGCCTTGTCGCACAACCGGCGTGCCCGCCGAAAAGAATTCCTGAAATATGTAAACATGAGACCGCATTCCTCTTTTTGTCATGCTTATTTGATATATATTTATGTAGATCATACCCTCTTGAGGAATTCGGAGATTTTCGAGAGTTCGATAGGATGAATGCCTTGAAGTAGAGGCACTGAAGCCAGAAAACGCATATTGGCATCTTGCTCTTGTTGTAGACTGCGTACCATAATCTTTTGGAAAACTCGTCGCTCCAACATCCATACTTGTGCTTCTGTTATACCTAATTTAAGAAGAATATAATGTAGTTATTTTGTTTGCTTCGAAAGTTATAATCCATAGAAAAATCGACTTACATCGTATTGAGGCGAAACGTTTAGCTTTGTAAAGAATAGCAAGTTCACCAAATACTTCTCCTTGTCCAAAGGTTTTTACAACCTGTCCGCCTTTGAGGACTTCAAACTGTCCGTTTGCTGAAACAAAAAGATGGCTGCCGCTCTCCCCCTCCCTGATGATGAGGCTGCCTGCTGGGAACTCCTGGCGACTCATCGCTTCGACTACCGCAGCAAGTCGCTCATCATCCATCAAGTTCCTTAAGAAGTCATTGGCCATAACAGCCTTTCTTATTTGTTCAGCTGACCTATAAACAGTAATAAAATAAATGCAAGCTATAAAGGTATAAATAAGATAGCAGGTAATACCCGCCTTGATTCTGATCGTAGAATCTAATCTAAATTTTAAATTTCAATGTCATTTTAAATAGTATTCAAGAGTGTGAGCTAACTTACGTCTTATCCTTTTCGTATTTGTCATATTGCAGATCATTAAGGCGCGAGGGGTCTGTGGGCGTGTGGGGGGCGATCACACCGCTCTTGCGGCGCCGCCTCTTCGTCCGCTTCTGCTGCTGCACCAGCTCCGATATAGTCTTACGACCAGCGCTGCTCTTGCGATCATCAAAATCAGTGTCTGAATCTCTACTATATCTCGACGGATTTCTACTCTGTGTGCTCAAGGTAGTACTGATCTTCTTGTCATCTCTTACCACTACACCATTGTTAGAGGCACTACTACTCTTTCTATTTTCATTTTTGTCAGACTCATCTTCATTATTATTTGACGATTCTATTCCATTATGATAATTGCTGTGAAAAGTATCTGTTGTACCGTCTGGTATTATCTGAAAGGACGAGATAGTGAAATCAAATCAAAACATTATTAAATTTTTGTTGGAATTAAAATCGATGACGATAACTGATAGTGATTAAAAAATAATGCATTTATCGCATGTCTTTGTCTCGTAGTAGGTAACTGTCGTTGCTAGTTCTATTATCCCTACTACAGCGAATTGTAAAAGAAAGGTACGTTTTATGGCGAATGATTCTAAGGAATACCTAGTAGGTACGTATTTTTTTCCAACTCCAACATCTGTTGGCGATGATTTAGGGCGGGCGTTTGTAGACTTCCGTATCCGGTTCGTATTCGATAAGTGTTCTATTCTGATCCGGTTTGGCCATCCTAGTAATTGTATGGACGTTTGTACACTCATGCGTATACGGTTCGTGTTCGATTCGTAAATTCTCATTTCAAGTCCTTTTTTGTCGGTGCAAAACCGAGTATATCAAACAAAACGAATCAAATACGGATATAAGGGCCATGGGCAGACGCTAGGATGTGAATTTCCCGTCCGTCTTATTCACGTATCGAACACGAATCGAATACGAACCGGATACGGATAAGTGGGCAAACGCCGTGGCTGGACGGTTCTTCCATCCGACATTGTCAGTGCCAGCCTAGTGCTACTGAAATATTAAATTAGGAATGGTTTTATTGTATTTTCATTCTTGTTTTATTGATTACTTTTATTTTGATTAATGGCAATGAGTGTTAATTAACTGCATAATTTCATTTATTACTCTATCTTATGCCCCCTGCTTTGTACGGGTTTTACGAGTTGACAAAACATCGAGATTTGTTTGTTAAATGTAAGTTTAAAAATAGTGTTGGCCCAGTGGTAACGGCCGCGTCTTACGAGTTGTAGGTCGTAGGTTCGAACCCAGACAGGCGCTTTACTTTGTGTAAATTATTTCATCACCACTGCTCTCAAAACGGTGAAAGAAAACATCGTGAGGATACCAGTATATCCTAGAACCGAAAATTCAAAGACATGTGACATCTATCAAACCGCACTGGGCCCGCGTGGTGGATTACGGCCCACTCCCTCTCACAGAGAGGAGGCCTGTGTCCCAGCAGTGGGAACATATTTATAGGCTGATGATGATGATGATGATATGTAAGTTTAATAGTAATAATGTATTACGCGTATAAAAACCTTGTGGAATAAATTATCTAAGGGGTGGTGAAAACCATATCAAAATCCGTTGCGTAGTTTAGAAGAAAATACACGAAAAGCGACTGTAATTTATAATAGATACGTGAAGATATAGATGTTTGGCTGTAACAATCAAAATTAAAACTTGCAATGTAAAAGAATTTAGTAATAGCACAGATTACCCGATAAATCACTTCAAACAAAATTTCCAATACCTACACCTTCGAGTCGCTAAACGCTGCGATTGAAAATGTACCTAACCTTACAAGCGTAAAGTGAATTTTGCTTTGTAGCTGCGCGCCGCCGCGAGTTTATAGTAAATTGCCAGGGCTGCATCTTTCGAGCATGTAACACCTCGTGATGTAGTTAATGTTTTTAACACGTCTAAAAACACTGGTGATTACTGGGGTATCTCCATTAAACTATTAAGTAATATAATAGACATAGTAGCTCCATATTTAGCTGTAACTTTTAATAAATGTGTTGATTTAGGAACTTTTCCTGACCTCATGAAGAGTAGTAAAGTCATACCATTATTTAAATCGGGTAACAAAAATGACGTTGGCAATTTCAGGCCTATTTCTGTCTTACCTGCATTCAGTAAAATATTTGAAAAGTTAATACTCAAGCAGTTGCTAAGACATTTGAATTTAAACAGACTTCTTCATGATGAACAATATGGTTTCACAAAAGGTCGTTCGACTACAGATGCAGGTGTTGCTCTGATGAAACACATATTTAACGCATGGGAGAACTCGCAAAATGCTATTGGAGTTTTCTGTGATCTCTCCAAAGCCTTTGATTGCGTGCACCATGACACACTTTTGCGTAAACTACGTCATTACGGTGTCCAAAACGAAGCTCTTAAAGTAATAAATTCTTATTTGCATAATAGGGTCCAATGTGTAGATATTAATGGTGTGAAATCTTGCGGGCTACCAGTTCAGTTAGGTGTACCTCAAGGCTCAATACTGGGTCCATTCTTATTCTTAGTGTATATAAATGACTTACCTTTTTATTTAAAGGATATCTGTAACGTTGTACTGTTTGCAGATGATACCTCTCTTATTTTTAAAGTAGACAGGAATAGACAAGATTTTGACGACGTAAACAGTGCACTCTCAATGGTTACGGATTGGTTTACGACAAATAACCTAGTTCTCAATGCCAAGAAAACGAAATGTGTAAAGTTCGCTCTACCAAATGTTAGAAATCTAGGACCCAACATCGTCTTAGATAAAGAGGTGCTTGAAACTGTGAACTCGGCAGTTTTTCTGGGCATAACAGTAGATGCCAAACTTCAGTGGGGCCCACATATATCAAGCCTAGCGGGAAGGCTCAGTTCGGCCGCCTACGCTGTCAGGAAAGTAAGACAATACACTGACATTGATACAGCTCGGTTAGTCTATTTTAGTTATTTCCATAGCGTTATGTCCTATGGTATTCTGCTGTGGGGCAAAGCCGCTGACATTCAAAATATATTTGTTCTTCAAAAACGAGCTGTTCGAGCAATTTACCAGCTACGTGCCAGAGTTTCTCTAAGAGATTTTTTTAAAGATGTTGGTATTCTCACGGTGGCATCACAATTCATTTTCGCCAACATCTTATATATTAGGCAAAATATACACTTATACACTAAAAACAGTGATATTCACAATGTTAACACTAGAAATAAGGACAAACTACGAGCTCCCTTTCACCGGCTTCATAAGGTTCATAACTCATTTGTTGGGCTTGGTATAACCTTTTATAACAAGCTACCCTCTTCTATGCTAGATTTGCCTTTTAATGCGTTTAAAAATAAAGTAAAATCCAACCTTTGTTCAAAGGCATACTATTGTATCAACGACTACTTAAATGATAAGAATAGTTGGTCACTGTGATTAACTCAAGACAATGTTTATGTTCTTTCTCCAGATTTAACTTACCTACTGACAGTTTATATAAGTTTATATAATTTTATTTTTATTTTATTTGACTTTATGAGTCAATTTTTTAATTATTTTTTTACGAGTCTATTTATTTTTATTTTATTGTTGACATAATCTACTCATTACAATGTTTTTGTTATGAGTTTGTATTGCAATTTGTGGTTGGCTAGTGACTGTACATTTATTTTACCTCGATGGTCCTAGTTTATCATTTATAACTTCCAATTTACAGCTTTATGTAAGCGGGCACGCCCTTTATGCCTGGAGGCTTTTATTTAGATATTTAGTTCTTTTTACGTTTAGTTTTTATTTTTTAATTCTGCTTGAGTATAGTTCTCGATGTTTTTGGTTGGTATATTGGCGTGTGCTAGCTGACATATGGCCAATAATTTATACTTAATTAAAATAATGTTTTGTGTTGCATAATAATTTTGCATACTATTGTATAGAGTCATTTTAATTTTTTTTCTAACTTGAACAGACAGCTGTGCTGCTGGGGAGTTTGTTGCGCCACTTCTTCTTCCCAGCTAAAGGCACTAGGAAGTGGTGAAGGGTGGGCGTTTTTGGGGGACTGTCTTATGTAATTTTGACGTTCGAAAAGTGCTGGTTCTTAGCCTAATTTGAATAAATGACTTTTGAATTTGAATTTGATAAAGATGTCAGAAAATAAAATAAAATGCTTTTTAATGTTTAAGCACGTGCACATCATGCACGCTTTTCTAACACTTGCACGCCTTTAAATAAACAATAATCATTTGAAAATAACATTAACAAGATAACGAAAATAAATACGATTGAACGTTAATTTGCACAAAGTAGATTTTTGCTAAACGTAATTTTCAAATGACAGCTGACAAATGGAGGTCATTAACCTTTCTATTCTTATCTCAGACGCATAGTAGAAGCACAGATTACGTGGTAGAACTAATTAGGTACCTACCAATAAAACACAAAACACGAAACATGCAAGTTTAAACTATTTACCTATTCAAAAAACTATAGTAAAACAAATTAGATAGGTACTCGCATTTCTGTATCAGCAGGTAAACTGAAAAAAGATAAGTTTTTATCTCTTCTCTTGCTGGATCTACATCCATCAACTGCACATAATACACCAGAACCAGCCATATCATAAGAATTTGAAACTAAGTACCTACGTCAGGTCGACCGAAATATATGCGATAGTACGCGCCTCGCGGCTGTCGGCAACCCACTGAGAAATGGTTCCGTTCCGAACCGGCGGCCGGTAGGTAGTTAGCGCGCGTAAATGGAGTGATTTATCTGGTAATCTGTAGTAATAGCCTAAACCTCAAGACTCGTGCCGTGCGTAGCGTAACGTCAGTCCTACCGCGTACCTACTTCTATCGTAGCGCGTAGCGTGTATCGTAGCATGTAACTAATATCGTAGCATGTAACTAATATCGTAGCACGTAGCATCAGTCGTAGCAAGTAGCATCAGTCGTAGCAAGTAACGTCTGTCGTAGCGTTCGTAGCACATAACTTCTATCATACATAGCGCACTGTCGTAGCGCGTAGCGATTGTCGTAGCATGTAACCACTGTCGTAGCACGTTACTAATATAGAAGCACCACAGATATCTGTGCGTAGCACGTAGTGTTTGTTGTGGCATGTAACTTTTTATCGCAGCACGTAACATCTGTCGTAGGACGTAGTTTGTCGTAGAACCCTTTCCGTAGCGTAACGTGCACCGCCTAAGTACGTAGTTTAGTAGTAGTTTGGGGTCTAGGTGATAAGCGTTAGGCGGGAGGAAACGCCCGGGTGTCACCATTGTGTGGATCGCCCGGAGGACACAGTGGAGCATAAGGTGGAGGTCTGCCCGGCTTGGGCGGAGCATCGCCGTGTCCTCGTGGAGGCGATCGGCGGCGGTGATCTCTCGCGTCAGGCCCTGGTTCAGGCCATGGAACGGAGCGAGAGGAAATGGCAGTAACGTTTTTATTTAACAACAGTGTTTGTCCATAGGTACTTACTTTTACAACATCATTATGCAGTTTAGTGGTAGAGATAGAGAATGGTTTATTTGGTAGATTATGGTATTTCATTTTGCTGCTTCGATATTATCGGGACTGTAACGATGTAAAATCTAGATAGAGTTTAAAATTATCCATTCACCTTCAGTGAATAAATATTAGTATGACTTTACACGATTATTTACGCACGGAAAGTATTTACCGAGTCCTAACTTCTGTACAAGTTCCCAACTTCTTCTGATAATTACAATATTATTATGGTCTAGTGGTCGCAAGCATGAGGACCTGGGTTTGATTGATAGGTCAGGTAAAGCCTATCTATTTTTGGGTTTTCCTTCAGGAATTTCTCAGTAGCAACCCGGGGTCTGGATTTGTGCTCGGTGGATAGCAATAATAGGCTTTTCCCCTCGTTACACATAACTGGGTTTTCTAGGTCTTAGACGAAATGTGGGTCTGCTATACAACATGTAAAAAGAACCCTGTCCGATCCGTGAGGACATTGTTAGGTATTGTACTGAGAGTCTATTTATGTGGTAAAATAATTATCAGGAAAAAAAAAAATGCATAAATTTTTTCAATGGAGAATTTTACCGGGTTATTAGGTACATGGGGCGCGGGCGGCCGTCATTTAGCGCATGTCTACAAGTCATCATAACCACAGATAATATAATACTACGTCATAAACTCATAACTTATGACCCCTGTTGAAAAATTTCTAATTTTTATTATGTTTATATTTATGATTTGGATTTATATCAAAGTACATATGATTTACATCAATGTATAATGATTTCCATCAAAGTATATATGATTTACATCAAAGTATACATGATTTGCGAAAAAGACTAGCCCCAATAAACGAATAAGGCGCGAATACATTTGTCGATCGTTGAAAAAACTCTGTTTTGCTATCGCGATGTTTTGTTACGATCATTGCTTTCACATAGTGATTATGACTTATGGTAGTCTTGACTTGGTTACGTAAGGGATTATTTCAAGAAAATTAACCTATACCAGTGGTCGGCAAACTCACTAGTCAATAGAGCTAAGTATTAATATTATAACGACTAAGATTTCTCATGAGAACTAATCCTTTCTGTTTGTCCAAACTGTCTCAATACACTTTTCTTAAAATTCCCATTCTCTTTCACTCCAGAACGCTTCCTAAAATTAACTTGCTAAGAAGTAGGATGACTTCATCATCATATCGGCTGATAATAATATGATGAAGGCATCTTACTTATTAACAAGTTAACCTTAGGAAAGGTACAGTTAGGCCTCGGTCTCGAAGTCAGCGATTGTGGAGCGGGCCACCCCCGCCCCGCAATCGCTGACATTGAGACCGAGGCGGCACGTGAGCGGCGCGTTCAAATGCATAGTTTTATATGGAACTGTTCTCGCTCCCCGCGCCGCTGCCTTCGAGACCAGTTCCATATAAATCTATATATTAAAACGCGCCGCTGCCGCCGCCGCCTCTCGCTTGCTGACTTCGTATCGATAACCAAAGTGATTAATTTTCGATGTCCTGTAAATTTTTGGTGAAAATATTTCGGAAATAAATCTTTGAAGTTTAGTTTAAATTTTGAATAAAACTTGATGACCGAAACCCCGACCCCCGAGCGTATCGCTCGCACTCATCGACATTTGTAGAGCCGCACTCTATAGGCCAGAGCCGCAGTTTGCCGACCACAGACCTATACAGTACGACACAACTTAGATGTAGCATCGGCAAAATTCGTAAATCCGATCACAATCCGTACTGAGTGCGCCTTCAAAATTACCAATATTTATTACTGCTTTAGGTGAAAATGATCTTTACGCTAACGAATATAACCAAATACATTCGTAAAATTGAAGACTGCAAATTTTCAAATCTATGCTACATCTAAGTTGTGTTGTACTGTACCAATAAACAACAACTAGTTTGCTAATTGTGATGATTCTGGCGTTATATAAAATTACCCTTTCAACCGCACATTAATTTCCTTCAAAAGGTTTAGTTGTTAGACGAATAAAATAATTTAAGTTATCATACACTTAGCAGCAATAGGCGGTACAATATTAAATAAGTATACTACAGAAGATTTAGTTTTCCAATTACATTAAACAAATCTAAAAATCGATAAAAACTTAATCCCTCATTACTTTTTCATGATTGCTATCTGCAGTGATTCGAATAACTTTATCACATTATTTTATCAAACATTTCGTTTGATTTTTAGTTATTTAAGATGGCTTTTAGATAACCAACAAGGTAATTTTCGATTTTTTTATTTGTAAGTCCTTTGTTCTAACCGTTGATATCCATAGGCGCTGGTAGGTACACTAGATGAACATCAACTTTTAGTAACCACGATCTTGCAAAGGTTTCTTCCACATATATACTATGTATCTACGTAAAAATCTACGTCTACCAAAAGCTCATGGTGGAAGTACTTTTCTCCCCTTTTTTTTAACAATTAAGCAGTTGATTGAAATAATTACCAATTTGTGGGTTTAATTACAATGGTAGGTAGACACTACGATCCTTATGACCAATCATTAAGAACCGGCTGGCCGAACACGTTGGTGGCGTGGCTAATATGCATGCTATTTAATAAAGTTTATTTATTTAAATATTTGTTTATTTATTTTGTGAAATGCATTTATAATTAAAACGAGCGCGTAAAATTTCATGAACAGACCTTTGGGCGTTTAGATATTATAGAAAAGCTACTGGATGTTTCTACTAAAATAAAATTATTTGAACTTTTGAATAAATTATCTATGGCGTACGGTTTTTATTTTTCCATTTTCATTCTCCATGGAAGTTTTGATGCTCATAGCTTCCAAACCAATTTTTTTTTTCGATTTTGCTTCCATGCAGGCCTAGATAATGACGAGACAAATTGATATGGGTAATTTTGAATTTTTAACGTACACCGTCAAACAGACGAGTAATCACCAAACTACGTTTGTATGTATGGAAGAATTACCGGAAAGCGTAACGTTAAGGTGAAAATAATACTAACACAGTTACCTACATAATGTTTTAATTAGGTCACGTCCTAATGAGAGTAGTGGTTGTTGCTTCAGAGGAAGTAGGTTGTATTTCTAAAAACCTTTTTTCTTTCCTGCAGGTACTTAGTTCGTGATCATAATCGTAGAAATATAAACAAACGCTAAGCGTCAGACAAGAGGTACCAAGTATTCTATTATTTTACTTACAAAGATCGTTTCACGGCGTTCATCAGGATTAATTTCAGCAGGCACAGTGAACTTGTACCTCGCTCGATGAGCCCATCTGAACGGCGGACACAACACCATTTTGAATTAATTATTTTTACAAGAAATTAATTTGCATTATACACAGCACATAACAGAGTAGCGAACCACTGAGGAGCGCTCGCGCCGGCCCGACACTGCTTGAACGACGCAACCGCAGCCCTTATCGCTCTTACCAGATAATCTCACCATTCCGATTGTTTTAATTATTTCACACTAAAGAATCATTACCTTCTATGTGTTATCAGAGAGCCTTGCAATCTTATCGCCATAATATGATTGTCACCCAATCAGTATTATTCACAAAAGAGCAATTAAATCTGCTATTCTGTAAAACAAATATGTGGTAAACCAGTAACGGGAATTAGTAAAGCTGATGCGGAAAATAAAATACGTGTATTTTATACTATAATTTATTTATAACGTAAATGAGTACACAATGCCAAAGGCTTTAAAATGATTCACTTCATTCAATATTTTTCATTAGAAAAAAAAATATTTACAATTTAAAAGAGAAAATCAGCTTTGCAATCCATTAAAAATTGCCACACAAAAAAGGAAAATTCGTATTATTAATTTACTTTAGGTATCACAAATCGTATATGAGGGGGGCTCGCTGTGCACTTGGCTTGAAAAAACTCGGTTAAATAATATTGAACTAGTATTCTTTATGTAGATCTGTGCATTAATAAAATGTGCAAAGTAGGTATCTATAAAATGTGCCAAACGGAAGACATTCATTATGTAACAAATCTATTGTAGTTTACATTAAACTTCAAAAACATTTTGTCAACATTATACTTACAATGTACAGATACAGGAATTGAGCACGGTATTGTTATATTTCAAATACTGGCCGGCTGCGACAGTGTGCACGGTGTACGGGACTCGCGCGGAGTCGCGCGCACGCGCTTTGTTGTGGCCCACTATGCAACTGCAACGCATACTGATTGCTTTTACTACTAGCAACTTCACCAAAACGTCATCTTACAATATCTATCAATAAGATGGTAAAATGTATAAATTAATGTATGTCGTACTTTTTGTGCTATTTTTACAACAGCATTAATTGAAACTGACACCGTTAAATATTTTCACATTATACTTAGACATAGTGATTTTTTTTTTTGGTGACAGTGTCACAAGCCACAAACTAGATAAGCAATTAATTAATTTCACAATCAGTATGCGTTACACCATCTAACTATGTACGGGTTAATCGAAACTATTAAAATCATAGACGTGATGTGTGACGATGTCGTGCGTTACAATGAGTGTCATGGCACGTCTACGATTTTAATGTTTGACACACGGGAGCAAACACTACCCCGCTAATACCTGAATAATCTACAACACCAACGGAACAGCTTTGACGAGTGCAATTGACGAACAAGTGATACTTATTAACTCTGGCTACTTTAACAATATGAACCCTTGGGTACAGGTTATACGCACAACATGAGGCGGGGGACCCGCCGGTAACACTATATACAGTCGACAGCAGCCGGCGCCGCGCGAGGCGCGCGAGGCACGCGAGCTGCTCGCCGCGCGGGCGGGCGCCGGCTCTGTGGCGGTAGTTGCCTTCAGTGCCGCTAGCGAACGTCGCAACTAGCTAACACCACTACTGATATGATTTATTATGCACAATATAACAATTCGCTTTAGATCTAATGAATACAGTATCGAAGCCGTCGATCGTATAAGTTGTGCACAGCATAAAACAAGAGAGAGTAGTATGAAACTTTAATTTAACATCTCATAAAAACTGAGAAACAAATCGCGTTACAAAATACATATCCTTAATTTTATGATTATAATATTTATAATACATTGTTCTTGATGTTATTTTTTTTTTCAATCTTATTGTAGCACACTAACCATTTTGTCAGATATGTAATTTAAATTCTGATTTTTCTCCAAGTAACAACAATTTGGCTTATATTATGTAACTTTATACAAAACTTAGGTATTTTGCTTTTGTGATTTATTACATTACCATTAAAATCATACATAAAAGACTTAAAATAACATAATCAAAAATTATGTATCTTTTAGAATGAAGCAAACAAGACAGGTTTTGGTCAATTTTGATTAAATTATACAGTTACGAATAGACACGAATACAATGTTTGTAATTAATATAATTATTCCAAAACAGGTCCTGTTAACTTGTATAAAACTTGATGATTTAAAAATACACAATTCACAAATATTTGTGACTTTCATTGATAAAAAATACTAAAACTAAACAATAAAATCAAATAGAATCACATGTACTTTTTTCTGTACTCAGATACAAAATCTTGCATTAATCAGACAATTCCTACAAACCTAAGAATTACTTAAAATAACGCATTCACGCATGAGTATTCAGCAGTAAAGCACAAAATATTGTTCGAAGCTGCAACGAGACTACAATAACGTACGATAAAAGTAAATATAACTTATTATATAAAGCCAGTGGCACTAAAAGGTGAGAATAATAATCAGTAAAAGGAAAATATGACACGAACCGCTTATTACATATCGTACGGAAAGAAAATAGAATACGAATCGAGACAAAAAGACGACAACTAATTCCGTAAATATCACATGAAACCTTTACGAGTAAGCACCTTTACTATTATTTTAATAAAAGATTGTGCGCGAAGACTAGAATTCTGCAAGACAAACAATATTAATGTCATGGAAATGCTACAAACTGAGTTAGTTAATCTAATTCTGGTTTCAAGATGACACAACTGGGTGAGAACATCACCTTAACACCTTTAATTAATTAAAGCTATCATCATCAGACGACACCGCGCCGCGACGCGCGCCCGCCCGCAGACGAGCTCCGCACTACACGGTGTTGATATGTCAGCGATGGCGTGCCGGGCAGGGGCGACGCGTCTGCACCAGTCCCGACGTATTCGGTACATTATCTCTACTTGCTACGTAAAGGTTTGAAAAATAAACGGACAAAGCTCTAAATACGTCGACGTCGACGCAACCTCTCATACAGACACATCTGTAACACAATGTGTACCATATTCCTTAGGAATTTACAACAACATGAGAAGATTGACAATCAACTATGAATTAATCAATTCAGATCTATATATTTATTTATATAGTCATTGAACTACGTTAAGATTAAACTACTCTAGATGGCAAACATGTAGATATGTCCTTAGAAAAAAATTACTTAGGTGTAAGTAATGAAAACTTTTAACAAAATGAAGTAAAAAATAAAAGTCTGTAGTTTTGTTCTAGTTATCTATCTACACCACGACTTATAGATTTCGTAAGTTTTTCTTACTGAAAGACTATTAAATCTATTGAAAAGAGGTTAATGTCATGCAACACTTCTCCGAATACGTATGAATCGATGGGTTTTTGTGCTTTGGTATAAATGTTGAGCGAATTCATAGATGTTACAATACTTTAAAATCCTAATGCAAATGTTAGATCTAAAATTTACAACTTCTAAAAGGGTTGGACCCGTATGCGTGTTTGTTCTATCAAATGAAAGTCCGTACGCCAGACAAAAATATTAAAATAGCACTGTAAAAATAAGACATCGTTAAAAGACAATAGAGTTATTGATTAAACATAACTACATACAAGGAGAAAATCTCAATGATATGTAAGAACTCGACGGAGTTCCCTTCTTCCCTTACAGACTACAGCTAAAGCGTTTCGCCTACATTACATTCTGTAAAACATTAGCTTATTTATAAACTAGCAACCGATTATTCGATTTACAACTAACAGGACCTCAAGTAAACACTCCCGGGTCAGAGATTAGAATCCGTACGAGAAGCGAACTGCAGTGTGGCGTCTCATGCGGCTCGCCACCGCACTGGACTGACGAAAGGAACGGGGACTATCGACAAGGTAAGCTTCAAGCGTAATGTATGAACCAAAACGACACAATGTTAGTACTACCGACTGACGACACTGTTATATCAATATTCAAACTCGCATATTAAACGCCCGGAGACACTGTTTGCGGAGCAATCAAAATGGCCGCGACTTTGAACACCGTATAACTGCGTCATTGGTCACGTTCTCAGGGATAGCCTACAACTATGTGACAAATTGAATCGGGTACAAGGTAACTTTAGAAAAAATATAATACGTATGTGTAAAAAATAACAACCAAAAATGGCACCACATTAATATCGCACCAAATAACTTGTTAGTTCAAAATAGATCTTCTGAAATTTCTATTGTCTCTGTGTATATGTCTACGTAATAGATAATAACGGTGACTTTACTGTAATGATTGAATTCAATAATTTGTAACGGTTTTAACGTTAACTCACACGCGTTTTTATTAAAATAAAAACTAATGTAATAATGATGAGTGGAGAATTACCTTTTAAGTTAACGAGTATATTATTATTTAGAATAAGATCGCTGAATATGTATTTAGGAAACAACATTTTGGAAATTTTGAATAAAAAAATTATTGTGACCCAATAAAATGTGTTTCCTGTTTAGTATTTACAATTTTTATGATATGCAAGTGCAAAGCTCACTAAATATATCATTATAGTAAATATTTCTTCTATTGTCAATGATACAAGTGTAACATCTACACTAGACAGTACGGTACTCTAATCGTAATATGAATTCACTTCAGTGTAATTAGTAAAATTATAGTAACCCTTAGAATATCTAAATAGAACGAAAGCACTCACTTTAGCTGCTCGCACTTGTATAGCATTAGGTACACAAATCATTTATATTAAAGTTCAACTTAATAAAGTATTTCTGTTAGAAATTTTAATGACTTTGGTATTTCATAAGTTGTGTACGGCGCGGCTGCGGAGTCCGCAGCGGACGCTTCGACGACTCAACGACGCTCGCTCATTACTCATTATTTTAGTTCGCTACCCAAGCTTAGATACTTATACGGTAGTCGGCTAGCGTTTATTATTGATCCTTAAATTTATGAATTATGTTTGTACGTTTACAAAGAGAGTTCATTGTCATGTTAAGGTGAAGGTGACGAAGGTAATATTCGAGTTAATCGTTTCATGATCCACTGGCTTTAGTATGGCGTAAATCTGTTGTATCCACTTCTGTACACTGCAGTCTGTAAGTTAAATATTATCACTGTTAGTATACTTTGTACATGTCGTGTGTTTCGGGAAACTTAAGTGCCGATAAATTCAAATGTAGATCTTACCCCGTATCCCGACACCGGTCCGATACCGTGGCCTAAGTATGGATCTGCGTATTCTCTGCCGTACCTGCAACACGCAACATGTTTTTTTGTGTTAAACAACAGCATTATACTAATTAATTACTTTTTACTTCAGTGCAGAGCAGAAGCAATTTTTCTACCTCTATGTCTACTGTTCTACACATATTATAATAGTAATGCACTACCTGCATTATTGCATATATTTTAAACTACACTAATGAGATAGTTTGCGGTAACTCAAAAATACTGTACTGTTTCAACAACTGGTGGTCAAGTTTGTATCTTATCGCGTAAATTAGGTATTTAACAATGAGCGATACTCACTAGGGAATCTATTTCTTTTTTATGACTTGTTGAGATATATTTTTTCAATTCAATTAAAATAGATTAACTTCGGGAATAGTGACGCTTAAAAGAGGGTCGAGTGTTAGTGTCGGATATAGAACGTTATAAGTAATGTTAGTTAAGTCCTTAAAGCTTTGTATTTACATGAGCGACATCAAAGTGTTGGAGGTGGACGTGGGTACTGACGTGGCACCGAGCGGCGCGAGCGACTGCGCGGGCGCGGCGTTGACAGCGGCGGCGGCGGCGCGCGCGGCGGCGCCGTAGTTGGCCGCCGCCGCCGCCGCCGCCGCGTGCTGCGCCGACGTCAGCGGGGACTTCAGCAGGGGCGCCGCCGCCGCCGCCGCTGCGGCTGCCGCCTGCGGAACACACCACTGATCAACACGCGCTATAGGATCTGCTCGCCCTGCAGCAGAACGTTCTTATCCGAACAGTGAGCCCACAAAGGCACGAAGACGATCACCTTTTTTGTCCGTCGAAGATTTACGGCTTTCGCGGTCGCTCTTCGGGTGTATTCGATCGCAAAGGTAATCTTACCGGTATGGGCAGGTCCACAGACGACACAATGGCGCAAATATGATTTCCATGTCACATTGAATAGCGATCTGCGTAGCCATAAGTTGAAAGCGAAAACGATGCAGAAAGTAGGTACTACATACAAGAGAAAGATTGTGCACGTTTGTAAATACTATTTATTTACATAAAAATCGATTCACATGCAACTCTGCCGGCACACGTTCTATGATGCTTGGTGTTATATATTCTGCACAAACCATCGATTTCAGTTGTCGACTTTCAGAATGAGATGCAGACGATTATGTTAATGTGGTCGATGAACATGTACATGCATTTAAAGAAACAATTATGACGGAATCGATCCAAACTAAATCAAAACGTCGAAGTATTCTAAATCTAGCTACATATTATTATCGGTGATTGTTAGTGTACTTAATAATTGCAATTACATTTGTGGGCTCAATGTTCTACTCGCAGCATGGTATTAGCATCAGATAGATTCAACGTACAGCCTCAACATATGCCTAAAACTAAATCACCCACCACAATACCAACGAACAAGGATAAACTCAACAGAAAGCAAACCGCGCGAGCCGACCGGCCGCGCGTGTGCCAAGTCCATCTGGTTACCACAAACACAATGTGCACCCTGCATTACGGTGGATTACCAACCAATAGGACCATACGAATATAATAAAGGAGCAAACAAAATCCCAGCACTCACGCCATGATGGATATCGAACTTATACTAGCGTGGTGGAACATGAATCAGGAAGCGATAGAGATACAGATACAGTCGCATATCGAGCGAAACTGAACTCTAAAGGCGTGACGTTTACCTCGGCTGCCGGCTTCGCGGCCTGCAACAACACACGCACTGTCACCTCCTGGCCCTCACTCAACTCGACTATTGACACGGTGTCAGCAGACTAGTCAGTACACTCAATCATTAGGTACTCAAATATTAATTAATAATGGAACTGACATTGGAAAAGGGAGTAAAAACAAAAACTTTAGTTACCTGCAGTCTGTAGTTGGAGTCAGCCGTTGCGGCCGCGGCTAAGAACGGGTCGTAATATACACTGCGAAATAAAATAACATTATGCAGAACATTTATATTTTTTTGCATAGCTGTAATATTATTGCAAATTGATTTCATATTAATATCAAATTGTAATTTAATAAAAGTACGTACTTAATAAAAATGTCTAATCTACTTAGTGCAACGAACAGTAACGTTCATTCAAGTGCTATTAGTGCAGAGAAAAATATTAAGGAAGAAACTAGACAACCGACATCTACTGGTAATTGACTAATCAACACAATATTACAACGTTTGGGATAAGCATTAAACATAGTTATCTATAAGCTTAGCGAACAATCCAGTTAGAATTAACGTGACTATTGTTAGTTACACATTTACATTGAATAATTACGTGATGTGCTGGTGTAGTTAATTTATTAAACAGAAAAATAACTCATACCAAAGTTAGGTGAATCGGGGACAAGGGATTGGGGTGTCTGGGAACGTGGAGGAGACTTGCGCCCTGTTGTATAAACGTTTCTGTTAATATTTATTAACTAATTTACATGATTGAATTCAGGTGTTCAGCTGCAGCCGGTTAGACTGGAACCCGACCTCAACGAAGTTGGGAAATGCTAGGCTAAATGTGTTTGCATAATTATGGTCGAGTTAACAATATGCAACGAAATGTAACTCTAAAAAAAGTTACGAGGAAATTGTACCTTTCTACCTTGTTTGAAAGTGGTATTTTCATGTATTAGCGTTTTAAGTCCATAAAGCTTTGTATACGTATTTACATGACCAACATCAAAGTGTTGGAGGTGGATGACGGTACGGCGCGTATTGTGATGCGCTCAAACTAGTAAAATCACGTATCGACGGTTGTCATATTAGCATAATTTCGCAATGCTTAAAACTTCTTCACATCGAGTGTCTGTTTACCTGCCGCGGCGTGGTGTCATCAAAGAAAAGTAGGTTGTAATCAACGGGAATATATTAGTCCGTGGAGTGACTTTTCCGACGGCAGCGACGAAAATAGGTCGCATTCGCGACGATATCTTGTCCGTCAAAGCTTCTTTTAATTGAAACTGCTTTTGATTGAATATTATAATTTATCTCAACGGTTCTGATGAACACTAGAGACAATTCATGAACTATGTTTTTACTTGAAGTATACCGTTCATGGCTTTTAAAATAATATGGCATGACTTTGCAGCATAATTTGGAAGATTTCTGAAATCAGATTGATTGTACCGCCTCCATTCAAAACTTAAACCATACGCCAAAATTAAAACATACGACACGACACGTACGTTTATGTACGTGTCGTGTGTTTTACGTCATCATCTTATTATAACGTTTTCGGGCATTTTCACAAAAATGCATAGGTGTGTGTTTAGTCCTGTCCCTCGAAAAGATAGTCGTTTTTCTTTTCTAATATTACCAGTATCAACAAAAAACGATTACCGTTAGTTTTAGTAGACATCTAGTTATTATTCCATTAATAACTTAACTCCCCAAGTACTCGATTATTTAAATTAAATATTAATTAAGTGATAGGAAGATAGCATTTTGACTTGTCCCTGGACGGTGCAGCTATATTGAACATACAATAATTGCATTTTATCCTTAGAATTGACTGCAGGTATACTATTTTATTTCTTCAAGAGATTGTGGTAGACTATTTTAAAGCATAATTCAAATATTCTATCTTAATTTTTTTAAATTATGGAAATTTAATTGTAGAAATTAAATTGTGAGCAACCTGACACGTCAAGTTTGTTACCGTATTTTTTCCATGAACATTACTAAAATTTTGTTAGATTTTATTCATATAATAACAAAATCAGAAGCTTTAAGTCATCCACTATTTTGTATTCGTCAGTTTTGCCCGAAACACTATAAATTGCGTTGCGCAGTAGCACTCATCGCTCGGTAGAAAACTTTCTGTCAAGGTAAGTTACCAAAATGTTGTATAATTTAACATGTAAACAACTTGATTGTGGTAGTTATTGAGAGCTTTAACATGTAGCTCCATAAATAAATAGTTACTGACGAATCACTGCAATTGTACCTATTTAAATTTAATACAAATCGCGCAAAGGTAAGGTAACGTTACGTCAGTTTTGTGTGGTAACATAGAGGCCTGACAAGCTAAGTAATAAAACTGACTGTTAGGAATATTACACACGCTACTTTACCAACTTGGTCTAAAGGAGGTTATGATATCATAGTCTTTATAAAAAGCAGGCGCGGTCCGAGGGGGTCATGACCCCCCCCCCCAAAATCTTTCACGTTGTATGGAGCCTGAATGATTTACTTAGCTAACTTTTAAAACTACTACAGCCACGGGTTACCGTGGCTCAGATACCTCCCTAAAACTATTCCTCGGCAGCACCCATGGTGACCCCCCCAAAATCTTGGGCTGCGACCACGCCTGATAAAAAGAAGTGTATACTTATATTTTCATAATCTACATTTTGAATCCACGTCTTGCTTTTTAAATGTAAATTCGTACTGAGCAGTTAAATATTTTATTAGCCTGCAATTTTGTGTAGATTTTGCTTGATTAAAAAAATAAAACAAACTCAACAAAGTATCTCATTAGTATAAGAAAACATAAACTAGTGTAAATGCTCCATAACAATTTTGTTACCGTCAGCTTTGTTACTGTCCCCCTAATTTTCAAGTCAAAATCTTTTTTATTGATAATTTAAAGCATTAATTACTTAAATTCCGATGTTAATTAAATGACAAATTTAATAACAGAATAAGTTTTATATTCATAATGTATGCTTTCGTATTTTAAACTCAATAATAGAATATCGTAACGTTCGAATGTCATCACTGGTAACAAAATTGTAATTATGAGGCATTTTTCTTGGTTATATTATAATATATCGCATTTTCTCAAATTGATCTAGTATATCCAACTTATGTTCTTTTATTAAATATTAAAGAAAATTTGATTGTTTATTTTTTAATCGCATTTAATTTAAGTAACAAACCTGACGAAATATCCTTGACTTACCCTCTATTTTATTTTATATCTCATAATTACGTGATTAATTATTGCTTTTAAGCTGGGAATCGTAAAATATAGAATTTGAGGCAATGCAAACAAGTACAATCTCGCATAAAAAAAGAAGTTGAAATTACATCTCACTTCTTTTATACCCTATAACTTTTTGTGAAAATGCCCTTTCAAGTTCTACTAACCAATGTACTGTGCTATAGACATTTTTAAAATAGTTTGTCGGTTTCATCTGAGTTATGGTTTCAGACTAAGAATTGTGTTCAGGAAATAAGGATAATTTGGCATCGTTAGCGAATTAGTGGACATTTAAATATTGCTGTTTTGAAGATTGATCTAATCAATTAACCTAATTAATTTTGGCCGTATCAATTTTGTCATTAGCTAGATATAGATGCTGTGGTACAGTCGGTCAAGATTATAAAGTTTCGTGTGGACGACAGCGACTTATAGTCTCGGGGGGAGGGGGGAGGTAGTGCGGTGCGTTTACTCACGGTGCGTAGGCGTGCATCTGCGAGGCGTAGGCGGCGGCGCGGTTGAGCACGGCGTGCGAGAGCGCGTGGGGCGAGGCGTGCGGGGCGTGCGCGTGCGGCGGCGGCGCGGCGCGCGGCTCGCGGCGCAGCGCTACATGCAACACACGGCAGTGGAGTGGGGGGCATGCGTTACCTGCGGCGCTGGGCGGCGCGCGGCGCCAGCACGAGCGGCGGCGCGGGCGCGGCGGCCGGCGCGGCGCCCAGCCACGGCCACGACACGCCCGACACCCGCAGCCCTGCGCACACACTGCGTGAGCACGCTCCGGGGACCGCGCGACAACACGAGCCCACACAATACTACACGCTACCCGCTCGGTTCGCTACACACCACGGTTTCGTGATGTGTGCGACGATGTCGTTAGGCTTATCTCCACGCTACTGAGTCCGAGCGGGCGTGGGGTTCGAGTGCCAGCACTGATGCGGCGGGGCTGCAGTCACCGCAGAGGGTGCTATATTTATTGGATTCGATTCGACAGATAGGGACAAGAATCTTAATAACCGAGTAATCCCACCACATTGAGTGAAGGAGGTTCATGCTCGAATGATTGTTATGGTAATGTAAACGCGAAAGCTTAATTTTAGTTTATAGATTAAATATCATACCAAAATCGTAATGAAGGTTCTCACCTTCCGGCCACTGGACACACACTAGAACAAAATAAATATAATATTTATATATAAACTTCACAAGTTAGATGGAGGATTTCGCTAGATCTAAAACAAAGAACATACCTATAAGACATTCTCTACTACAAAATTGAAAGATGAACATAGTGCATTACGGAAGTTGCATTCATTCCAGCAAACGTCAAGGTATGAACATTCATGTGTCTTGTAATAGCTGTACAAAACTGTGTTATGTTATCTAGCAAGCTGTCTAATTGACGGTGTCATCCGTTTTAATACAGTGAGTTAAGTTCGCCAGGCAATGCGACGCCGGAGACAGCCTTCTGCAACGTTCGGATATTTGTCTGTAATACTGAGTGAAGTACATGTCTGTATGAGGCGACTCAAATGTACCGCGGGTGACGAGTGCTCGGCGAGACTGTCTCCGGAGCGGACAGTGGACTCATTCTCTAAATAGCATTCACCTAGGAGCATTCAGACAACGGAACTAGCCACATGTAGGAATAAGTAAGTACATTGACATGGACAACACCGATGTTACAAGTTCAGCTCTCTCACCCAAAGTGGGAACTGATCCATTTCTAGCCAGAATAACTGGATGGATTAAAAAGAGAAAATCCCAAGATGCATTATATTTGTACAGGTGTGATACAATAAGGTATTGTTATTAATAGTAATGTGTGAATTTTATAACTTCATTTTGAAAGTTTTAATTTAACTCATTGAATTTATTTCATGAACGATCGTTGGGTTACTTACCGTTAGGAACGGTTGGAGGTTTCTTTGTCTGCACTCTCGCTGTCGCATTATTAACCTGATTTGAAGTAAAATCTATATGAGAATACGTTTGGGTTTATACCAAAAACAAAAACATTGGCTGATTTTAAATAAACTTTATACATCAAAAAAAGTTATGAATTTTTAAAACAGGTTTTTATTTCACAGAATAGATTATAACTGCAAGGATATGGAAAGTATTCAAGAAGCGCTTGATTTAAACTCAGATTTTTTGTGAGATTCGAACCCACATCAGCTTCTTCTATAAAACAGGAATACAAAAGTAAAAAGTATTTTGAACAAACTTCTAATGTGAAAATCAGCCAATTGGATACCAGATGTCGTACAGATACAAAAAAAAAATTCAACTATTAAATACCAAACAAAAAGAATTCTTATTTGAAACTTTAATATTTAACCGCAGACATCTGATATGTGAACATAAAATAAAGGAAACTTGGGATTTACTTCTGACATTAATAAGGGATATTGAAGAATATTAAAGTGAGCATACTTTTCCTCTCTTAACCACATTCACTCTCTTCTCAGGCGCAGACTGACTCGTCTACAAGACCACTTTTCAGCGCTTCTCTAGTTAAATTTAAAATGAATAGATAGAATGGAACTAAAATTTGTTTAGCAATCTTACCTCTGCGGCATTGTGACGATACGGTTCGTTCTACATTTCTCTGTGAGACACTCTCTCTTTCGATCGGCATATTAAATGACCGTCTAGAGAGTAAAGGGATAAAATAAATAAGGTTTGTTTGTGGATTAGAGTTGGGCATACTTAGTGCTAATATGCGGGACCGCGGCGCGGCACGCTAGCATGACAATAACTACAGAGCAGACGAGCGCAGGTTGCGGTGGGCGGTGGGCGTAGGAGCGGGATGTTATAAGTTACATAGTGCTACGGATGGTATTCATTGAGTCATGCACACCTCTATCTTTCTGCCCTCAACCACGGTGCCGTGAAGACGCTCTCGTGCTCGCTCCGCATCACCACTATTTGCGAATGTTACAAAACCGAATCCCTGCATGCAAGACAGACAAAACATGCATTAAAAACAGCGTCGCTCAAAAAACAACGTGCAACAAAAATTAACATTTATGCATTGCATATTCTTTTTAAATATTCTAGTGAAATATCGAGAAAATATTATCGAGTCGATTACGTTGATACTTTGAGCGTATTCTAGCTGTATGGGTACACATAAGCGTTTGGATCACAGTAATAAATTAATGTAACGTCGCTCGACCTAGTAGTCTGTACTATTGGTAGGAGAGTTTGTATCACTGTATACAACGAGTCTTAAGGATTGTTCGACACTAATTCATAGACACTACTTACTTTAATCAAAATGACAAGTCATTGTGTGAGATGTTAGCTGCGATTTGTTCTATACAGAAAACTCACCGATCATGCAGTGGCTAAGATGAACTAATTGGATCTAGGAACACAGGTATACCCAAACGGACTTGGTATTCCATTACGGAGCAACCACAGTACAAAAATCAAACATCGATACAGTACTTATTTTTACATTTAGATACTATTATTAAGTAAAAATAAACTAACTTTGGAATCATATCTATATTATTTTACAATATAACATTGTGCATGTACTTTACAGTGCCCAAAACTAACACGTTAAACATAAGCGATACTTAAGATTTATTAGATATTGATAAATATACACCTGGTACGTCCTAATTAATTACAATACGTGAATCACACAAATTACTGTCAAAATTGTCGTAAATGGCATTCAGTACGCGTTATACAATTTCGTTCAATATTATTGAATCAATAGATCGTGCTCAGACAAATGAAACTACTTACTTTCAATAAATGGTGATAACCCATAGATACAAAAAGCAGCTAGCACAGCACACAATACAGTGGAAGAGACGAGTTGTGAAAGTGGCAAACAAGTTGCTGATTGTACGAAACGCTTACACTTATAAAAGCAAATGACAGCTCTATTATTACCATTCTGAGTGCAAATACTTAACGTAAACATTAAATCTGGGCAGAGAGAAAGAGAAAGAAAAATAATAATTTACGAAGAGGCGAGGGCCCGTCCAACGCGTTACCGCGGTACCCGACCGGACTGTAACACAACGCACACAGTGCAACAAGCTCTCAGTATGTTGACAGACACAATCGATCCGACGGACGAGGAAGACACAAGTGACGTACAGCTCGGGGACATTACGTTCATCTCAACTCGGAGCATTCTAAACCGGTTCGTTGGTTTACATTTATTTACCACTGAATTATGGTATCTCTTATTTATTGTTATTTTCATACCGTTGGATGTTTTCAAGATAAATCTTTAATACAATAACAGAATATAATAATATATAAATAAATAAGAAGGGTTTTAAAATTATTCAAATCTTAGCTACATAATGATTTAATATTTTTTTAATAATTTTAAATATATATTTGCAAACACAACAGCAACTGTAAGAACAAATTATGAGTTATATAGCCAAAACCGGTTAGAATTTTCCCAAATGAAAACGGAATGTTACCGAAGTTATACGAGATAAAGCCAAACTAAGTGATGCACCCTAAAAGTTACTTCTAGGAAAATAACTTACATCATATAGTCATTGCGTTACATTATATAACATTGTGTTTCCAGGGTTCAGCAAAATATACATGCCCAAAACTAATAAAAATTATATTCCCTTGTTAGGAAGCATATGACTGAACGAATTTTTGTATTATTTATTAATAACATAGTGGACAGAAAATAGTAAGTACACTGTCAATCTAATAGACTAAATACATCAGAATGACTGATCATCCAAACTACAACATAGATGCATTAAAAGGTTTGTACATAGCAGTGTAGAATCATGTCATAAACGTAATAAAGATATAAGAAAATACAACAATACAAAGATCGAAGCAGTTTGGACGATTGTAACAACCTCATTAGTGATGAATAATAGAGCTGTCCTGAAAATATGACTTAGGAAATCAGCTGTTATAGTGACGATGCATCATTCTCTAATACTGCATATCCCAATGTGAGGCATTGAAGAAAAAATAACTTGGAGCTATTATTTAAAAGAGTAAAATACTTCTTGACATGAGCGAGCATGGACTACTTTAGGGGCGGTCACCAAACTGACACAAGGAAAGCAGTAAACACGAAAAAGCGTTCAATCCAATCAATTATTATAAAAATATTTCGATAATAACTCTTTAAATTTCATGGGAATTATCATTTACAGTGAGTTGTTTTTTGAGTATATTTGAAATGTAAAATTAATGTTGCTAAATATCAATATATTGCACCAATGACTTACTTCAGGCACATCATTTTACGAAAGTTATAAAACATTCTTACATTTGAACCAAAAAGGAAAGTTATTAAAATGATACAATAAGTATGTCGTTAGTGCAGTCAAGTAAATATAGTTCAGATTTATTCAAAATCAGAATAATAGACATTATTATTCAATGATAATATACAATGCAATTAGAGATACTGCACCAAACATTAAAACCAATATGCTATGAGAAAGAAGTTTGTTTTAAAACACAATTATGATTATATTAACTAAGCCCATTTGCCTTCAAATTTCTGTTAAGCAAGGAATAATTAATCAAATCGCATGACTTGAAGAGAAGTAAAACTTTAGAAAATATTATTATTAGGAAATATTTGTATAAAATCGGTAGTTACTTTGGTTTGGGCAGCGATAACTAATAATTGTTAGTAAGACTTCTTAGCTACTGCACTTCTGCTTGCCGTTATATCGTTCATTACTAGGTAGTCATTTATCAATGTTAATTTATAGTGGAGCGCCTGGGGGTTTTGCCCTCGGACTTTTGTAACAGTGAATGAATTTTTAGGATCGAGGTGGGATTTTGTTTTTCATACTATAAATTGCAATGTTTATCAAGAAATGTTTTTTCGATCGCTTCAGTAATATAGATGCCATTCTGGTTTCGATAGGATTACAATTAAGGATAGATGTTTACCCCTTTCGGAGACACCTTTTTGGTGATCGGTTTTTTTTTTTAAATATATTAACATATTTATTACAAATTTTTTTGTAGTATTGTGACCCTTTCAGTAACGCATCTTTTGATACCATTTTCATTTCTCTGTCTTAATAACTGATTAATACTCCACCTATCATTCAAATAAATGAAGTCGAAGAAAATATTTCATATAGACAAAGATGATTTTTTAAAAAATAAACTAATATTTTATTAATAATTTATTTAATGACCAGATGTATGAACGTAAACGAGGCAAAAGGAGTATGTAAGGATCGTAGCAGGTGGCGTTCTGTAGTTTCTGCCTACCCCCATGGGAAGTAGGCGTGAGTTTATGTATGTATGTGTATTTATTTATTTAATTTTCCTTAATTAACTTCTTTTTCCCGATTACTATCTCTATATAAATAACGTTAACTTAATTTTGATATACAAAAATATTCTACGTATTATAAATATTTGAATTTGATTTGTTTTTTTTTGTATGTTTACAAAAATATTTCTTTTTTTTTTCAAATCAAGATCACATTTTTTATAGGTAAACTTTTTAAATTCATTTACTGTAACTGAAATTCGAGGTTTTCATGTTTTTAACGCTCCAGACACTCCACTATTAGTCCAAATGTGGTAAAGTCTAACAATACAAGTATTACAGGTCAATAGCTATGAAGTGCAAGATTGGTATACATATAAATTAAAGGAATAATTTTAATTTTATTTTTTTATTAATATTCATTCAGAAATGTTGTGTTTTTGATCAAACAGATACTTGTAAATTCTAACCATGACTTGCTTTAACGAGGTTATTAAATGTCCAGTTCTGAATTTAAAACGAACAAGAAAGTATCATTTCGTCAGGTCTCACCTTGGCAGATGGCTTTGCCTAGCATGTTGATGACTCGAGGTACCGCGGTAGCAGTGCGTGAGACTTAGTTATAAGTAAATAACAAGAGCAATAATATCTGCTTGGTTAACCTTGACAAACATACTCGACGAGTCTATCAGTCAAGGGAATCTTAGTCTTGCTCTACTGCCTTGTTTAGAGTTGGAAACATTTATTGCCCTCGTTAAAATATTATAGTTATTAATTATTCCTTTAATTTACTTAAAGATTTGTAAAGAAACAAAAAGAACACTGTATTAAACTGATCTTTAAAAATTATTGTTTTATTTTCAAATTAATATGTTAACAAAAAAACGTAGAGGTTTGTATTTTTTTTAATACAAAATTTTTGTATTTTTGTTTCTGAACATAGAGACACTTTTAATAAGTGACCACAATGAAATCTGTGTATTAACAGATTTCAATGAGCCACTTAATTTTCAGCTCAATGGCTGAAAATATTGCTTACCTTCGAGCCACGTTCATTGAAGATAATTTCTACATCAAGTATTGTGCCATATTGCTGAAAGGTAAAAGGTTAGAAATTAAATAGCTGGTTGTTTACAACGATAACTGGTTTGGTTTTGCCATGCTTTGAAGGGTATAAAAGTGAAAGTGAATACGTACCCCAAACATATTTCTAAGATCAGGGTCCCTAAATCTGAAGGGTATATTGGAGACGTGTAACCGTTTGGGCTGCGATGCTTGTGAGACGGGCACGAGTGTCTTTTCGGGCGTGCCGGCGGCATTGCCGGCGGCGACGGCGGCGCTGACGGCCGCGGCCGCCGCGTGCGCAGCGGCTGCTTGCTGCGCGACCACGGCCGCCGCTTGCTGCGCCACTACCGCCGCCGCCACACTCACTGGTGTGCTCTCTTCATTTGATTCGCCTTCGCTTTGCTGGGGATGGCAAATATTTGACATTATAGTATATTTGATTAGCAATAGTATTGAGCACTGCAGTCCGTGTTAGACAGGCTATGTAACTATTGGAATTTCTTGATATTACCTATGTTAAGGAGTAGTCTCTAACTAACAATGGTACCTAGGTGATTTTCTCCATAATCACCATGGTCGAGGATTGAACACGGTGGCGAGAAATTGGAGAAAAGATTGAAGGGTAATGTTCAGCCGTGGACTGCTTATAAGCTAATGATGAAGAGTGATTGATCATCAGATGATGAAAGATCAACAGTTTTGATCAGAACTTTTCAATCAATTGGTAAACCCTCGATCAATACATTGGAACTAATCATGAACTTACTAATACACAGGCAAAACATTTAGCCACGAACGAAATGAGTCTAGATGCCCCAGAGACCGTGAACCAAACAAACCACTCTAATCAAGTGTATGGGTACCTAACTATACTTACAGAAAAAAATCTGTAGACATTACGCCTACGACCCAATATTTTTATAGCTAGTTGACGTAGAAACAGTTTGGTAGTAAAGTATTTACAGACATGGGTCAGTTATCGAAAATCATCTGTATCTCTCCGCAACATACGAGTGAGCCGCCCCATTTCACACAGCTGAGCAGGACATGAGATATTATGTTTCCCCAAACGAGAAACGGTGAATTCAACCGGTCATATTTTTATACGTTTTCCTCTCTTTATGTAAGTAAATAGACCCGGATCTGAGGACCTTTCAAAGTCTTGGATAATGCAAAACACTGTCTACATACAGGTACTTGGTAGTCTAACTATTAATCATTCTTTCTTTGCAATCTTACAAGCTCAGGCAAGTATACAAAAAGTATTGTTATCTTTATCCATAAATACGAGCACAAGGGAATGAAGCTTGGATGTACATTGCCCCAGAAACAGACAGATAGTAGACCTGGGAGTCCAACAATGTCGTTTTTAAAAGTTATTATTGTTGTTGTTTTTTGTTGTTTTGTAGCCAATGTAATATTCGCATTTTGTTTAGTTGATCTAGGATTAGAAAAAGAATTAAAGAAACTTACTGAGTTGTTATTTTGATTTTCTATTGAATTCTGCGTGTGTGTCTGTGGCGGCGGTTGAGGTGAGAAGTTAGCCGGCGGTAGCGGCGCAGGTGGTGGCGGTCCTTCGCTCTTCACGAGCGGGGGCTGTGGCGGCGCCGTCGGGCCAGCAGCCTCGGCCTTCACTCCCGCGAGCGCGTCGCCGTTGGCTGCAAACTGTGCAGCGGCTGCCGCAGCCGCCGCCGCCGCAGGGAACGGGGTCGCCATACCCGTCCCCACCATATGCTGAAATTAACAAATAAAACAACGCTATAGAAACTGTTCAGTATTCACCTATAACCACCCATATATGTGTCAGCAGAACGACATTGATCATCAAAGAATTCAGAGCTATTTATCTCAGGGACGCGGTCTAGGTAGCTTATGTACTAATTCTGTCGTAATAAATAAACCCGCTTATAGTTGACGTTTCTGGGCTGCGAATCGAAATATTGACGCGAAGAACTCGTGCCAAAACACGAGCCGGTTTGCACTGGCTCCTTCACAAGCAGTTAATTCACATAGTGCCAGGGCCGCAGAGTGTAGAACCTATTGAACATAGGATCAGAAACTTTTACCACATCTTTATTTTGAGAGATAAGTTCTTATTTTTTTTAATATTAAGTGCCCTAGTCACAACTCAAAGAAAGTCCTGAACAACACATCTGCCTGTGTATCTTGCCAGTTACATAGAGTTGACGCCATTGTTACAATGACAATTATTTATATATACACGTTAAAATACATTTAACGCGTGTAAACCTATACATGTATATTTTTAATTAAGTATTCAAATTAGTAGGAGTTAAAGTCGAATTTCCAACAAGGCTACACAGCCTGTTGTTATTTTTAATACACACGCTCTCTCCCTTTAATTTTATTTTACGTCCCAAAAGCCTGTCGGTCGGTAACAAAATTAAATTGCGAATGAAATCTAACAGAGAACACCCTCGGCCAGAGGGTGGCTCGTCGCCGCTAAAAACTGTGGCCTGGACATTAAAAATAACGTTTTGAGCTTTCATCCCTATATTAAACGTAAATTCCAGTTACTTTATCATGCATAGTAAGCAATTTTTTAGTAGTGTTATACGAGGTTGTACGCTACTTTGAAGCAATTTAACAGAACAGTACAGCAAGTACCTACGTACCTACTATCTACGTAGCGCAGCGCCGGATACGAGAAAATTAGGAAGTGGCCATTGGACACAATTGCATAGAATGCCGGCTGACTCCGCGCTCGCTCGATCACAGAGCTCGTCGCAAATTATCATATTGAAATATTGTTTTTGTTACGTACGAACATACTGTATGCATAGGATGTCTCTCACAAATTCGTTCAACCCCGCAGTATTAGGTGCCGTCCTATTACGCTAGTATTGAAAGAATGAGTACGGAATCTCTACGCAGAAGTAACTTATTTAACAAAATTATTATGAAAAAATAACAGAAAAAAATAACAATCTGTCATTTTGTCTATTCTTCCGTCGACAAAACCCGTTTCTATGGTTGTCATGCTACGCGTGCAGCAGTGGGAACATTAAAGGCTGATAATGCTATGGCAGCCCGTTGTCCCGCAGACACAGGGGCATTACGACGACAGAAAAATCCCTTCTCAACCCTCCCACTCCTCCTTCTTATCTTTTGTCTCACTTCCAATATCTATGTTCTTCACACATTAAGAATCTGCGTTCTTCTAACAATCTTCTCATACTTCTGACTTTGTTCATTCTTCCTTTCATATTCAGGCCATTCTTCTATGGAATGCGCTTCCTCTTGACATCAGGGGGCCTACCACAAATTCATAAAGCAGTATTATTTTAATATTACTTCAGTGTGGGAAAGAGATGAAGCTCTACAGGACGTATAGCTCCATCTCTTTCTTCCACTGAAGTAATATTAAAATAATTCTGCTTTTGAGCTGGTGGTAGGCCCCCAGGACGGCCACCAGTCGGTATGCATTTAAGCGGAAATTGCAGATTTTTTCAAAATAAATAGAGTCATCTCAACACCTCTCTCCCTTGTATTTGTATATATATAATCTAGGTATATATTATATTAAATATGTATGTATGTGTATTACAAGTACCTATTTATGTACTGTTGTTCCTACATTTTATTTCGAATGATATATTTTTAATATTTTTTTCTTTGTTCCTCTCAAACAGAGCACCTGCCATCTAATCTCTCCACCACCCTTGGTTGACTGGTACAGAATGCCTAAGGCATTAAGTCCGCCTTTGTACCTTTTTGTGTGTGAAAAGTTGAAATAATAAATAAGAACCTGACGGTTTTTACTATTCCCTATTTTTTTTCTACTCACGACGAGAGAATTAGCAAATCTCTCATTTAGTACGTTATAATATTACTAAGGCAATTTAAGTATTAAAACCAATTTAGTGAAGTTAAAGTACATGCAATCTTGAAATTTTCAGTGAGCTTATGCAAAATTTGTAAAGCGCTAAGTCCAAAGTAATAGTTGTTTATATGTACAACAGTCAAACAACCATTAACGGGATTAAAGACGGGTAGGTAGCGGGCAAATCCCGAGAGCGCTCCATAGATTACTATTGTACCCGGTTCTTGTAGAAATAAATACATAATCTTCACGCCTGGGTTTTGAGATAGGTAGTGCCGAGACGTACTGGTGAATACACAAATTCGTCGATACGACGTTGGTTTTCAGCATCAGGGTCTACGAGAATTAGCATTTATTATCACTCAGTACTTTTTGCACTCCCAGGTTTAAACAAGACTTGTGAGCACCCCTACGTCGTTCTCTTACTGGTCAATATAATAATATTGTTTCAAAATATTATTGATATCTTCGCTTTTCCAACCGATTTTAGAGGCCTTGTTCGAGAAACTATTTTGGATATTGCGCCGTAATATTTTTAACTTTTAGACTGTATCTTTATAATTTCTTATTTATTTTTTGCATACTTCTTTAGTGTTAAGTTTTATCATTTAAACATGTAACTTTATTGTACCGCACAAATTCGTCAAATTGTAAGCGCACATCGCATTAGTTTTATTACTGTGTCTTTATAATATGTGAAAAATGTCGTGGATTTATTACTTTTACTCACACTGTAGCTCAAATTTTGTGTAATACTGTAATGTGTAACCAGTAGCCGTTTATTTTCCCAAATAAATAAAATAAAAAGACAAAATAATTTATATTTGTATCACATTGTAACTTTACAGACCCTGAAATTGAAACTCAAACTACAGCCGCCGTGCCCCACAAGAATCCTGTTAAAGTTTAATAATACCGTCTCCTATACTGTAAACTTGTAAAGTTTCAAATCTGTTTTTGTGCTGGTATGTACACAAAAGTGAAGACACTTAATGTTGCTAACTCGACTGTCAAGATTTAGTGAACTAATCTAAAGCTTGGCTAGTTGGATTAAAACAATCTTCCAATAAGTGTTGGTAATAGGTAAGTTTAGAAAATAGAAATCCTTGATAGTTGAATTGAACCTCAAACTAGTAAGTATGAAATATGAATACTGGCAATTGTAGGTACCCAATTGATACGTTCGTCACGCGTAGGCCTCCGCACACCGGAACCTCATCAATAATGATGCGACACCTCGAACCCATGTAGAATTTTTTGGAATATAAATGTAAAAAGTTAGTGTAATATTTTCTTGAAATTACTTTTCCTTTGGTGTCTTTTTTATCTCTCCAAGAATTCCATGGCAAAAAGTATTTCTATTTTACCATTATTTATTTTCTTTTCATGCGAATTCTCAAAGCACAATATTAATTAAGTGATATCGCACAAAGACCGCCTAACAGCTTCTAAATTCAAATCCCTTAACAATACGGTGTAATTCCTGCCTCCCAAAAAAATAAATATAACATTTAGTGAATAGTACAATTTTACCATTGTGTCGCCTTAACAACAGGCTAGGGGCTCCATTTGAGAATCAGCCGTTATCGTTATTCATTTTCACCTCGATAAAAAGGTTTTATTTTCAAGTAAACAAGTAGATACCTAATGTGAATGTTGAATTGGCGGTGGTAATTTCCACTTCTTTCTTCGAAAGAAAATTCAATATGATAAAGCAAACCGTGAAAATATTTTTGTATGATATACCTGTGGAAACAGAAACAGGCCACCCATAGACCAGAAACATCAAGGGTTTACTATCTATTAGCTTAGGTTTAGGCGCTTAGGCAACCTGGCTGCTTGGCTGCAGACATAGTAATTAGTATGTTTGCATCCCCGAAGTCCTCTTTCACGCAAATAAGAGCAAAACTAGAATTTGCGAGTAAATTTTATACAGGGTGGCAGGGACATTGACGCGAAAACTGTTACCATGGATTCAGTACATGATTCTGAACCCCCTGCGTTGAAATTTTTTGCTATTCCATACATTTTGACCGCGCGCATTACACTTTTCTACGAAACACCAGATTTTTAAAAAATAACCGACGAAAAATTTCAACGCAGAGGGGTCTCAGAACCCTCCGTATCAAAACGTCCTAAAAGCAAAATCATGTACTGAATCCATGGTATCAGTATTCGCGTCGATGTCCCTGCCACCGTGTATTAAACGAGCGATTTGAGCTTGAACTTGAGGTCCGTTTCTGTCTGAAAAAGCAACGCACAATTTCTTTCGATAAAAGATCCGGAGGCGATACCGATAATGTCAATAATAGGAAACCAGTCAACGGGCGGTAGAAATAATAGAAGTATTTTTAATAATGACCCTTTGATGACGGTTGTATAGGTTTTATCGATTTTTAACGTCTCTACTTCGTTCAGTTTAGAATAATAAAACTCCTTTCTTTTTACCTTCAAAGACTCCTTGGCGGATAGTAAAAGTCCTACCTAATATCACACAAGACACTGTAACATAAATTATTAAGTTAATCGCCAATAAACTAACATTTATCGCCAATTAAGTCTTGTTATAATAATCTTATCTACGTTGGGCAAAGTAATAACGTCTGCAATATTTTGGGGAGAAGAAAAATAATAATGTGTGTCTACAAAAAGTGTGGCGTGGCGATACTTATTAAAGGATAATGTCACAAGCTTACCAGCCAATAAAGTAGCATGTGACTGTTAGTTATTTTTAAGACGATACGAAACAACATGAAGCAATAGTATAGAGAAGAAAGTCATTGTGCCAAGACACTCGAGAAGTCGAGACGACACACGCAAGACGGAGTGGAGTGTCTCAGCTCTTCTGCTAGAGAACGAAGGGCACTTCGTTTTTGAGTTCTAATTTTCCAACCGTGACACCGCCTCCGACACCGGTCCGAGGCGGACGATGATTTAGTACATGTGTCAAGTTGCCTTAGCACCCTCAGATCTTGTTGCTATTTATGGTAACACGACGACACAATAGTCGTGACTCATTCCGTAGCAGCGAAAGAGGCTACGTATTTATACGACAAGTTAGTAATACTCAACTAACTTCATGCATATTCTAGTCACATGGCCCAACGGCTACAACTTTATTTAAATTACAATTCGATTTTTATAGCGTAAAGTTTATGTAAGAGGACGAATGGTAGCCTGAAGAAGCTACTGAATAAATGATAATTAAGTGCCTGCTGATTGAAGTAATACAAATATGCACTACAATATTAATGGTGTGTTGATATTACAGATGAAACAAGATGGATGCTACTGTGTACCCCTTGGTGGATATTTGGAATAAGGTTAGAATAAGCAAAGCACTACACATGTGGTGGGCCACCTTCCAGTTGTATCCGGCAGTCTTGTAAACAAACTGACTTTTTATAGAGCGCGCCTGCGATTCGTCTCGCACAACCGCCTTGCTGCTTAGTCTCGTTTGCTTCGAAAACTGTATAATTATGTTTGTAAACGGCTAGGCTGAGTTTATATTATCGTTTCTAAATATACCTACAAAATGGCTGTTACTAAAAGTATAGCCAAAGGTTTAGTAAACAAGACCATTTAAGTTAATTTAAATTCTGATATCGTATGGATGGTAGGCGCTACGTGTGAAGAGCATAGTGTATTACAAAAGTAATTCGATAACGTCGCAGTCTTATTACGTTCATAAGCTAATAATATTTATGAACAAAGTTTTGAGTTTAAGAAAAACATTGGAGTCTGAAAGCAGCATCCACGTTTCTGAACCCGTCGTAAAAATACAGGGAGGGATATGTTTGAGTCGCTACTCAGGACGAATGTATCAATTTTGCAACTCCCTCGTGTATAATGGTTTGAATGGGTACTAAGAAGAATACAGAATGAGCTAGTCTTTACGTTATCATAGTGAAATGTGTTATTTAGTATTAATGTTGTTGTTGTTATTATGCTTTAAGGATAAGTAAGATGTGCATTATTTACCTTTATACATGTTTTCATTTTCCTTCAATTACCTATTGTTTCCGATGGAATGTTTTAGTGAATCAGGAACATAGGAACACGCAATTTGTGGTGATATCATCGAAAAACCGGCCAAATGCGAGTCGGACTCGCGCACCGAGGGTTCCGTACAAACCGCGTTCATGAGGGAAGGGGTTAGTAAGTTTAAAAATATTAACTAAAACTAAATGTAACTAAAAATTTATGCTTTTCGCAATTTTTCCGTTATATGTGCTATAAGACGTTGCTTCGTACCAAATTTCAAGATTCTGAGTTCACGGGAAGTACCCTGTAGGTTTTGATTCCCTTGCTAGTGTCGAAAATTTGCAGCATAAACGGCTGTATCTTTTGTGTCGGCTTAGAAGTTTGATTTTTTCACAGCTCCAAGGGACAGTAGACTTGAATATTTGATATGAATTTCAGCTTGATACCTTCACGCGTTCCTGAGAAAAAGGGTCTTGACAGACAAATGGACAACAAAGTGATCCTATAAGGGTTCCGTTTTTTCCTTTTGAGGTACGGAACCCTAAAAATGAAGTGACGTAAGACTTTAAAGATTAGTTACTTCAATAAATTGTTAGAACAATAACTAAATTGGATATGAAAAAGCATGAATTCAAATACAAACATAATAAAAATGTTTGAAAATGGAAAATTTTAATACGGAAAGAAATTTTAATGCAACAGTGCATGTATCATTATTTTAGTACATGTAAATATCGGTAGCAGATAAGGCGGCTCCGAATAGGTAAACAGAACCACATTTTATTCGAGTTGAATGTGCAATGCGACTTGAAATGTGCATGTCCTTCGTTCTGAATAAATCTGAAATTGAATTACTGAAACTAGTTCTGGCATTTCCCTTATGCATCATGTCGTACTCACTCACTCAGTAGAAATACGTTAAATGAAAATTTCAAAGAACGTGTGTGAAGCAAGTCCAGTCGATCCACCATAGAAATATGTGTCGTTAAAACTGCTTGATAAAAAGCTATCCTTAAAACTTGAATGCTCGAATAGGACGAGGCGCGGGCTGATTCACAATTAGGCAATTATACGAGGAGCGATTAAATGTAATTGAACACGACACAAGTTACGGGCAACGCACGGAGGGACACTTGTTCAAAACATGCGTCATCTCGAACAATATTATACATCTGGATCTGGACCGCTAGTTGAGATATCTTTGTATTGTTCTAAAATAGCAGTAATGTCTTTTTGTGTATGTAAGTACACATGGTGGCAACTGAAACGTGCCAGTCACTGAAATTAAAGTATTAAGAATACGTAGCAATGTTTGTAAAATAGCGATCAATGAAGTAAATTCGTGCAGTTATTTTTAGAAATCGTTAAATTATGATTTACGATACTTCTACGTAGGTTAAATGTTTCATTGCTCCTCAATGTACTCGTTCTTGTGAATGCAGTTTTCAGATTATAAATTCAAAAATATTTTAACGATTGGAGTGTATTTTATTAGAATAAATTGTTTGTTCTATCCGAAGATAAAGAGAAGTAGTAGCCGTGTAAGCATCTTTTCTATTTTTATGCAAATGTAATGATAATATTACTCTTAACCACACCCGAAGACCAATTAAAAATATGATTCCAATAATAGTTATATAACATGACGTAGGTAATCAACGTGTTTTTCCGCTTACAGCAAAACCTAAAAAACGGGAAGTTTAGGATGTAACTCCTCGTAAAGTAACTATTAGAAATGTAAACGTTATTTCTAATCGTTATATCTTATTCTCAACTTCAAGCCTGTGATTCGAATAACGGCTCGACATATATTTCTAGATATATTTTCCCGGCTATTTGCTCCGAGTTCAAAGAGTTCAATAAACCTCTATATTTAGCAGATGTAAACTGAACAGCATTAGCGCTTTCTACAAACGCGACGATAAGTAAGTAGTAAGTAATAAAATTATGCGCTGCTTAACAAAGAATTAGAGCAGTAATGCAGCTGCAACAGTTTCCGAGGAAAAATACATCCAGCTAAGTGCAACTTTCAATACCCGCTTGATTGATCACCTAAGTTTTGAATGACGTTAGGTTTATTCAAATTTTAATACATTTCCGTGTCCTGAACGGAAGTGGAAACCATAAAGTGATTATAAAATTAACAGATTAGGATATGAACAGCTGTAGTTGAGTAATTAACCTAACCATGTTTTCCTTGTACACGTATTGTTTTTGTTATCATAACGATGAATTTAACCAACACATTTATCGCTAGTTCAATTGTGTTCTTTACTCATTACATCATTAATCGGATCAATTTTCAATAATAATGAACAAACATGAGTACAATTCAAACATAATTAGATACCTAGTTATCATGGTAATAATTGTTCACAAAAGCGTGGATTAATGACAAGCCGCTTCATTGAAGTGTGTGGACTGTGGATGTTGGTGTATCCCCCTGTCCCTCCTCCCTCCTCACGCTGCGCCCGCGCCCCCCTTGTGCCACCCGCGGCCCGCCTACTACCCTGACACCCTCACACTGAACAGATGCTGAGTCTGATCTGAGTAAACACAAACACAGACCCCTTTTAAGCCGACGGCACGATAAAACTACACAATGAAAATAATGATATCCCTTGGCGTTTAACTGAAATGTGCTATGACAATGAAAATGTCCACATAATTTTTTGGTCTTTGATAATAATAGAAGAGGAAAGTAACCAAAACTGTTTAAGAACAAGTTTAAGCTCCTTATCTAATAAAATAAGCTAATATGTAAAATACCTAATTAAAGTTTACCGTGCATGTTATACAAAATATTTGAGCTGATACTGGGAATGCGAGTACTTTAAATAACATCATTTTCCTTCTCGTCTACTATAATTAATTAGGTATTTCGGAATATTTTATGCCTAGTTAGTCTGCGGTATTGGTGTGATGGGCTGTAATTTTTAATTACTTCAGGTACCGATTCAAGCATAAAATTGAAAATGTTACATAAAACCATGTTTTTTTTTAATGATCACATGATTTTCTCGCGATAGGTTGTCGTCATGTGAGTCACCATGAGTAATAAGAGTTCATGGAGTTCAATTCGGAGAACTATTATTGGTTTGCTTTGCTACTAAGTTGCTAACTATTTGAATCAGAAACGTGTACAAGCTGAATTCTTCAAGTTGAGACATTTTCCTAATAGACTTACTATTTTTGTTCATTATGTCCGTCACATATCGTCGTTGTGCGAGAAATCATTAATTGCAAAAAGCTAAATTCGAGATAACCGTGTTTAAGTCTTTTTGTTCTTATAATCAGTATAATACATTAACGTTTATAGTTACAAAAATGCTTTTTATGAACAAAATATTGATATTTTTACCCTGCACTCTAATATTAAGTAAATTATGTAAATATTTTTACCCGTAACTGAGAAATATAATAAAAAGTAAGATAGTTAATTTTAGCATAGTCAAAAAAAAAAATATTCAGGTGTATATATTCGACGAGAACCACTGATAAATGTCTCTAAGTTATTTCTTGCAGACGAAAGCTTACGAAAAACGACGATTGACTGTCGATTGTATACGAAAAGTAACTAAGTAACATCAGTAAATGAGAAAAAGTTATTAAAAAAAATTACATAAATTACAATTTTTTTGCTTTAACAAGTAGTTATGTACTTCTGACATTCTCGTATTATATCAAATTAAAATAAAATCTGCTCTTTTACTTTTTCATAAGGTAGATCATGGTTTAAAAAAACTTTGACATCATTAACTCATTTTGGCTAAAAACGTCACTTAGTGACTTCTCGCACTACAACGACGATATTTATTTATTATGGGCATTGATCTACTAATTTCTTCTATGGACCACTTTTCAATACACGTCTTCTGTTTTCTAATTTCTACGGAAACGTTTGAAACTCGATACCGAACGAAGTTTTGTATAACAAATATGCATGTACCATCAGCCACATTGTTCATAATGTAGTGCATATGTAGAGAAGGGTAGTTCAGTTAAATATTTTAAATCTTAAGTGAACGCTCCCAGATTTGCGTCCGGGATTCGCCCTCTCAGGGATGGATAGAGCTTGGGTTTGAGCGGGATTTCTTCTGGTGAATATTATTTTGTATTAATATTCAACAGTTTGCAGCGGCGCTACGTGACCGGGAGAGTATTTACAATGCTTAGCCAAGCGCGCAACCCAGCCTCCGCCCGGCCACCCTAATGCCCGCTACCTACACCGACATTATGCATATGAATGATCTTGACGGTTCGCGATAAAGATTAACGTTATTTAAGCACCGAATTATCTATTACACTCATTTGCTAGACTGGAGATAATCGCACATTCAATTTTAGTAGTGCTAACGCATGGGCGAGCTAGGATTCGGTGTTACGAGTATATTCGTAGCAGTGTATATTATACAGGGTGGCAGGGATATCGACGCGAAAACTGTTACCATGGATTCAGTACATGATTCCGAACCTGATTCCTGCGTTGAAATTTTTAGTCGGTTATTTAAAAATAAATCTGCCGTTTCATAGAAAAGAGGTACCTACGTGGTCAAAATGTATGGAACAGTAGCTTTAAAAAAAATCGACGAAAAATTTCAGCGCAGGGGTTTAGAATCATCCTCGTGGAGGCGATCGACGGCGGTGATCTCTCGCGTCCGGCCCTGGTCCAGGCCATGGTACGGAGCGAGAGGGCATGGGAAGCCGTCACCTCCTTCTACGAAGCAGTAATGCTCGCAAGGGAGGCGGAACGCGTGAGGGAAAGGCAAACTTCGCGCCCTCACTCCCCTAGCCGCCGCAGGAGACGCCCTAGGCGTCGGGAATCCCAGGCCGATTCCTGGCAATGGGTAGCTCGTCGTCCGATAAGGACCAGGCCCGGGTCGACGGGGCGTTGTGTTCCAGACGCGCCTCCAAGAGATGTCAGCACAACTGAAAGGGTCCGCTAGAACCCGATGCCTGCCGAAGTCCGAAAGGGATACCGTGGCCCTTGGCAACATACAGGCACCTGAAGAAGGAACACGGGTGGGTTTTAATTAGTTAGGAGTCTGACACGCCCCCCCGCTCCACCCAGAGTAGAAATTACGGGGTTCAGAATCATGTACTGAATCCATGGTAACAGTTTTCGCGTCGATGTCCACATGTTTACATGGGCGAAAACTAAACGAACTTAGTTTACTCCCCAGTCTGGCCTGCGCTTTATTCTGTGATTACCTTGACCTTCTTTTGAGATCAAATCCTTTGACTTTTGTGTGAGGATCAAAGACCTTCACTGAAGTTTCTGTACCTATACCATCACTCGATAAATTATCGGAAATGAAAAATGGTTAGGATGCATCTGGTGTGCTGCTATTTATTACACGATGAGTTTGAATTTTTCAAAATGAATGATGCAGAATCTTCGAACAACTAATTTGTGAATAGCCCACAGTTATAGTTATAAGCTACAACTACAGAGTAGCACAAATTGACTTCACATAATGATAATAAATTACCCGCATTTTATTCTACCGATAAAAAACATTAGGTTTCGTCATTTGTCATGTTGTAACAATGCGCAGATTGTGTTGGGTGAATGCGACCCGAATCCCGACCCCACTTAGAATGCTGTGCGTACATGTATACAAGGCCGATCTGAGGGCGTCACTCGGTAATGTCCTCGCAACAATGGAGATGGGCATTCAGAGCTCACTCGTAAACGGTGGGAATAGCTCTCTTCCGGGCGCTGCAGCGACGACGGCAGTCGCTCCACTCCGAGCCAATATCCGTGTGAATCCCGCTCTATTATGTTATACACAGAAAAACACTACTACTAACGAAAAATTGAGCGCAAAATGAAATACATTCTGATCAAAACATGCAAAGTTGAAATAAATTGGAAAATTAGAAAATTGGTTTTGATTTTGAATTTTCAATTTGTACTGGCAAAAGCGTTTATCGTCGTCGAGTACTAGATTAATTTCTAAAAATGATAGGTAACTTCTATAGCAACTGATACAACCTATTTAACTCAAAAAGTTGAATTAGGTACTGCTCGTAGGAGCGATAAAGTGCACTGTCAATGTTTTTGGTCCCATAAAAGTGTGGGATAGTACCTCGAGTGGCAATTTATTCCGCAATGCTTACACTATAAACCGGAACCGCTCTGTTTTAAGATCTATCTTCGGTGAATTTTAGGTAACTCTGTACGACGTATGTATTCTGATATCGATTTTCAAAATAGCGCTCGCGAAATAATGCTGTATTTGAGCCTACATTATCGACGTAGTGATTTATTTTGTTTCTTTTTTTCAATTTTCATTCATCGTAGATAATCAATGAAAATTGGGATTTGGGCTTTCGGTTGAAAACTACGAAACATGAGGTTCAGCATTTTAGGAAATTCAATACCCTTGAGGGTAAAATAGGGGTCAAAGTTTGTATGAAAATTCGCAATATTTTTATTAAATTAATGAGTATTGGGTTTCGGTTTAAAAATATGAACACGTGTTTCAGAATTTACGAAGATTCTACTCTAAAAGGAGTCAAATAGTTTGTGTAGGAAAGTCAGAATCTATCGCAGACAAAATCGCTGGTAAAGTGCTGTTAGGATAAGGATCATAGTCATAACTTTCAGGGCCGCTTTAGATCCTCAAACTACAGATATAATTGTACAGATTGATGAAAGATAACAGTTGAATGATTGAAAGTTACAAGCCCGAACTGAACGTTTGGGTACAGAATGAATGGTTTGGGTTCACCCCTTCTACTGTAGTTTTCGTGTTCGGTTGCACACGAGAAGCCCGAACAGCGGGGATCATTTGACTTGGCCCAGTTTGGCTTAGTACCTACCCCTTTCTGAGTCAGAATACCTACATTATTTCGCCAGCTGGAAAAGCCATTCTAAAATTATTTTATGGTTTAAAACAGCAACTATGCTATTCCACGTACAAAACTGTTAATCAACCAGTAATTTGAAGTATGTAATTCTCTCTGTTTTTATATCTGTTAGTATGTACTTACAATTCATATTTTCCCGAAGAAAATCATTTACACTTTCATAACTATGCCAAGAAACCCGAAACATATTAAAAAAAATAGAGAAAAAGAAATTACACTTATGTAATCGATTTTATGGCGGAGGGTAACTGCCTCACAATAGGTACCTATAAGTATTTCATCAATAATTCCCATCTCCTCCATTCGTCCCCACACGTCGGCCTGCCGCTCAACGAATTACCGGAATCAATAAATATTTGATTACATTTTGAACGGCATTTTAGGGAGAACAGAATGTGTCAATAAAGAAGATTCCAAATTCACATTATTTACTTTGAGTCTAACAAATATTTGTAAATTCCTGCGGTGAATATAACCTATCCCTGTTCCTTGTATCCTTTGTTTTATGTTCGCCACAATTAATTACATTTCAAATTGTGTATGGTAGTACCTACAGTATTAAGATTTATAGACAAAGAGATGGTTTATCAATTTTACGACACAACATCAGTCAATAAACTCAATTTCCTTTAGCCCTGTGAATAGGCCTCTTTAACTAATAAATTATGAATCGTGCACTCTCCCAGACATACTTCTTCCGTTGTGCTTTTGAGAGTGACAAAAATGAAAATTAATAATGGATTGGAAGTCACAGGATGAACATAACATGCAGTTAGTAACCAGTGTACGTGCGCCTGTTAGTTATGTATGCAAATCAGGCACGCGTATGGCAACTTCACGCCAATACGAGTTACTATTCACACGTCATATTACGATATCGTTGCTAGAAGATATCTATCGACAAAAATAATTACCAAGAGTGTCTATTAGATTTTTTTTGAGCGCAGATTACTATCGAACGTGTTATACTGTGGGTGTAGTATAAATTTATCAATAAAATAGAACCTAATAAAATTATTGGATAGGTCTAATAATTAATTAGCGAATGAATAACTGAGAAAATAGGTAAGTACCTACCCAATCATAAACAAAATAATATAAAACATTGTATTTATTATCGAGACATCAAAGTCAAAACAAACAAGAATGTGTTTGCATTAAATTTAATAACCTATGTTATGTAAATAATAAAATGTATTTGCATTACTACAACGAAGTTCGTTTTTGAAGCGAAAACTTCTTTAGGCGCGTTGGGCATTTTTGAGAGGGGATTAAACCATTAATTTCGCGACTTGTTACCGACACCGTGGAGTAAAAGACATCAACGCGTTGATTACCGCGGTGCCGATTTTTTTTCAAGCTTTCACTTTTGTCGGCACTCCTGGAGTGCCAATTTTTTGTTGTTAAAACTATTATGCGAGAAACTAAACTATTATGAGTAGATACCTAGGTATCTACTCCAAAAAGTAAATACCCGGCGGCTAGTCGTTATATAGTCCGATCAGGTTTAGTTGTCCGCAACATTCCTGATCCGAAAGAGTTCCGTTCCATGCCCGGCAGAAACAGATAATATGGCAACCACGTATTCTGCTTTATATTTAGATCAATGTAAAGTAATGTACGTTTGGCTTTGAGTATTCCTGATCGTGAATCAGACTAAAGAAATTAATGGAATGCTGTCCGTACCACAGACACCAAAGAATCACTAAAGTCCGACGTAATTTCGTTTTCGTTTTTTTCGTCTGAAATTTCCATATTCAGCCGAATAAAAAAATCGTTTGCGGTCGGACTCTAACAATCTCGGAAATATTAGAATACAAATCGATTATATATAGGATACCGCTGCATATTTCGATTTCAATGCCGTAAATGCTAGGAATATTTTCCCGGAATTTTTTACAATTGCCGTTTGAATGGAAAATCTAGAACGCCATCGATCAAGCGTTAAAAAATGATGATGTAGGTACTATTACAGAGGAAAAAAGAACGTTGACGTTGGTTGCATCACGGGGCGTTCGCTCGGTTCGCCGAGCCAATCTCTTTGAAACTGCACCCGAGGTCTACCCTATTTAACGGATCGCCGATCGCGTTAATTAAGCGTTTTCAATTTATATGCCACATTTTATGTACAACTTACATAATGCGACGAAAATACAGCAATGTTTGACGCTTATGAAAAATCACACGATTTGTTAACGTGAATATTCAGGAGTGTTCTTGATGAAAAATGTTGCTGTAATTATTATAAATCACTGAATTTTATAGCTGATATAATTTTTGAAGTGAAAACTTCTTTAGGCGCGTTGGGCATGTTTGAGATGGGAAAAAACAATTGAACTCGCGACACCGTTACCGACACCTCATTTTTGTAAACACGATTGTGCTCTTTATTTATATTACGTTACGGATCAATGTTCTATGCAAGTATTTTTACTTTAAAGGTTTTGGATTTTTTTGTTTTTGTAAACGCGATTTTGCTCTTTATTTATATAAATTTAAGGACCAATGTTCTATACAAGTATTTTTCTTCAATCAAGGCGATTTTGTTCAAGTTTTCACTTCTGTCGGCACTACCGGAGTGCCACTGTTTTTTTATGTAGGTGAAATTTATACATTCTGTATGAACCATGTTCAGGAAATAATGCCTACTGACGTAAACAATTTCAAAAGCTGTGCTTGTTATAAATATGTCACATTAAATAGTTACATGTAGTCATAAGCATATATACATAATAACAAGATAGATACTTCTTCGAATGCTATATAACTAAGGAATTTCTCCTGGCGCACGCAGGCATCTCACGCGAATGGTCACGCCACGCAACTTAACATGGAAAGTAGGTATAGATTTTATCAAATAAGGTTGTTGACGATTGACTGTGTGTGCTTATAATAAAATAAAACACAGAAATCACAGTTCAGGGATTTTTAACAACGTTGACTTAGTATTTTACTTAGTGTTAGATCGACGCGAAAACAAGGTGTTACTTTTGATGTCCCATAACTCTAGGGTATTAATGAGACCATGTCAAAGAATCAACTGGCATATTAATTATTTTTCAATGTCTTTTTTTTATTTTATTTTTTTTCATACAAAATAATTCGACAAAGTCCCGATTATTTATGTAAAACACCCTTATGTGAAATAATAATAAAAAATAAAACATTTAATTTAGACCATTTTTTGTCCATAAAAAAAACAACCTCGCATTTTCTTAGCTTTAAATATGAACGATTAGTTTGAATGAAAATGATTTATTCGTACGTTTCAATGAAACTTAGATACACACATCGAGAGTCTAGTATTATCTTCAAAACTATGTATTTTTGGACCACGTTTTGTATTATTTTTACTTATAGCATAATAACCTTACGAATTATGGGACATCGGAATAGTTGTATAGCAATTAACATGCTATAGAAGCAAATGAACGTTATTAAATTGTCGAGAAAAACTGTTACAGGCACGAATTTTATAGAATCAAGCAATGAAAGCAACAAATTGTAGCGATGGGTATTCCGCGCCTACGCTGGTCCATATTTAAAATATCAAACTGTTCTCGAGTAAACATACTGTCATAGTAGTGTCAAATGATGTAAAGAAATTCCGACAGTGTGATGGCGGCCATCTTCGTCTGCTGCGGCTAGTTATCCTGGCTGGCAGGCTAAAGTGGGCCGAGCACCTGTCCCTGAGATACTATCACTTCACCTACGGGAAATATTGATCTTATTTGAGCTTGATTAACTTTGTCGTTGTCGACGATGCTAATAATACCCAAACTCTGGCACCGGTCCAGGCGAGGTCTTAATGGTACTTCGATACACGATAATTTTCAAAGGTGACACGTATATATTTGATTCGATTTGATTCATTACAGAGATAGAGATGACACTATATTTCACAGTATAAATGTACATCCACGCCTTTATGTAAATTAGTGACACCCCAATTACCGTTAGAATCTGTGTGTTTGTTCGTAGGCACACGCGGCAACCACGCTAAACTGCCCCATGGGCCTTCTTAACAACCTGCGTTTACAAAGCTGAAGCCATGAGTCCGTACATCATTGTATTCAAGAATTATTACTGAAAATATGAGTTACTTTTGACCATTTTACATAATATAACGAAGCTGAAAAACATTCAAATGTATTCCAGAATTATTCGAGGGCAATATTCCAATTTAAACTCCGCATACCGAACGTCAACAAAAATATGCATTCGATGCATATGAACTGTATATGTAAGTTGGAAACTCAACGCACTACTATTAATGTCTGCATATAAAACCAGATATGCAGGTTACGCACAAAATATTCGCGATTAGTAGCAGACAGGTAGTACAATCGATTAAATATTTAAAACTTGTTTGCATGCAAAGCGGATACTTAAGTTTAATAATGTCTTGATTCTTATACGAAAACGTTTGGTCGTCAACACTTCTAAAGAATACTGAGTACCTTTTGTTTTTATAATGCGCATAATCAAGTCAGTTTATGATCCTAATAAAATAAGAATAGAAAAAACAGTATTAACAAAACTGCTCTTGTCAAATATTACGTATTTACAAATACGACGACATAATAAAAATCATGTGTCGAAACATCAATAGAAAAGGTAAATAAGTAAATAATGAATAAATGTGTGTTATGTAATAAATAACATTACGTGTACAGATCAAAGCGGGTCTGGTGTCTCGTAGCAGACTCCTGGCCTATATCAATGTCACTTGGAGATGAGGCAATTTAATTTATTTATTACATAAGGATTTTGATGAGATTACACTAACATGCATGGTTAATACCGGATGAAATGGAAGCGTTGAATGGATAGCGAGACAGTAGGACTAAAGTCGTCTCAAACAATGAAGAAATGCTAAGTCTAATTAGAGTTTATAATCTGTATAACTTCACAAAATATGTAGCATTTGAAGTGCTACGGTAAAAGGACTTGTGGAAATTCTACCTACTCGTACGTGAAAAGAGTCTGAAAGAAATCTTTTGTAATTCGCCGCACATACCTATTAACCTTGAATTTTACTTGGTCTCTGAGGTCGTGTTCATTTTCACTTAGCTATTGTTAATGTAATTTTCTTCCTTTTGCGCGGAGATTTCTTTGATAATATAATATCGTACACGTAAGCATAGTATTTGGACGCATCGCAATTAATTATGAAGTAACGGAATAAATCTACTAGAAAACATGAACACATTTAGGTTTATCTAATAGAAGCGAAACATTAATTCGTTAATCTAAAATGCTTTGATCTACTACTACAAGATCATAAAACTAAGAGAACAGATCTAATAATTATACAAAAACAAGAATCGAACTGTATATATAGAGAATTCGGGTTATGCCTTATTGTACATTGTACCGCGAAGTACAATGTATCATGGCGTTCTATGGAATTAAATGTAAACGATATAAAAGAAAATTAACCTCTCGCATAAGAACAAGAAAAGGAAGCTTAAAAGTACTACGACATTTAAAAATGAGGGTTAGTCGTGCGGGCGAGTGAGTAGGCGTTCCTTATTTAATATAAATCGAATTGGCAGACATGAAATGAGATCAGCTAACTTACGGTTAGTAAATTATAAACTAGTTATTATTCAGACATGTTAAATGTGAATGCATCCACATGCGTAACTAGTAGTGCTAAAATAATAAACGGTAAAGTAAATACCAGCAGGGTAGGTGTTCCTGTATCGATGACATTGCCGTTACTCACCTGAAATAAACAAAAACTCACTAAGTGACTTCTAACTCTGATTAGGTGATGTATTTCATGAAGTTAAAACAAGTCGTTCATGTGACATTGTGATAGTAACCGATGGAATGAATCGATGACACGGTTCTGTTGATTTTGTATATCATAACTTCTTCAAATAGTTTAATCTTATCAGAGAGCTGACAATAATGTTTGATCTTAAAGTAAACATCGTTAAGCATCGACTTCGGATGTTACATTACATTGAAATCTACCTATTTCAAAATAACTAGAAGTTAGAACGATTGCACAACTAAGGTACGCATAATGTTTTCGCAACCCTAATAGAGTTGTTAGTCTTTATATGTATAGTAATAGGATTCAAGTTGAGTAAGTGATTGATGTTTACTAAGTAACCTTGCCCGGAGGTGTACGGCTGATAGCGGTTTGACTGGCTAAACTTTAATATTGACCTCTTGATAGGACTAGAGATAATTTATAAATATTAGCCATAGGTTTAAAAAATGGAACGTATGCAAATAGGAAACTTGTAGTACCTACCGGGAAAACATACATTAACTTTTCTTCCTACTGCCTACATAACCTAGTAAATAATGACTACGAAAGAGAAGTTACTACACAAGACTCGTTAATGTTCTAGCGAGTGCCACTAGTACCAGTATCATATTGACGGTCGTATACTCGTGCATGAGTGTAGAATACTTCCAGAAGAAAACAGTACGCTAGGCAAACAAAGAAATATGCTGGAATACGATCCTCTAACTAAATATAAAAGTTGTAGCTTTTTGCAACATTTTCCCGTTGCGAGAATATAAAAATACGGTTATTATTTTGTAAACGTGAAACTTCAGCATATCGGAAAACTCAGTTGTGAATACTGATCCGAGTATACACCAAAACCTTTATAATAAACGTGACAATTATAAAATGAGTAAAGTAAAAATATAAAAAGCCAGCTAAGTGCAATTTTTCTGTGCTATTTATGTAACAAACGTACAACAAAGTTCGACGAAAAGCTTTCTTTTATTATGAACGAAAACAACACTGAAACATTATGAGAAAAGGGGACAAATTCATTCTGAAATTGTTTCAGAGAAAATCGCCTTTGACAGGCAAGCAATGGAGTGATTCCCTACGAGTTCTTTTTTCTTATTTTGGAACGTTCAAAACATTTGAAGCCGCAGATGTTTGTATGGTAACAACGAATAAGTAATTGATTTACTGATTATTAAAAAAATCTACAAGCAATGTATCTTTCTTGTGGAGATATTTAAAAAACACTGAGTAGGTAGCATTGAATTAAGGAATTGTTATTCAAAGATATTTTCAGTAGAGAGCAAACGTAAGTGATGCACTTTCGACGTCAGGTATTATTGCATTGCGTTATCGAGTCCGATGGTCGAGTCAAGGGGCGTCGCGACGCCGCCGCCGCCGGCCGCGGACCGAGCAACGTTGGCACAGGCCCAAATATTTTTCATGCGCCTCACTCTACACCGGGATAAGTTGCCCTATTCACCTGAATCGGAATACGAATACATTTAAATCAAAGAATAATTTATAGATATCGCCGATATCGTTGCTCAACTGGTACAGCGAACGCGCATCGATCCTTTTAGGGTTTGGTTTCACGGCTGTTTCTTGTAGATGGCATGTTTGACCCTTTGATATCGGACTATCCCATCTTCATCCATTCAATTAGTGATCAATAGCAGACAGTAAATAAACTGTTACTGCTTTGCTGATAATAACAATGGCAGAACGCGATAAAAGAAAACTGTATTCATCATAATTTGTTATTTTCCTTATCTTCGAGGACGAGGACATTAGTAATCTAACAACATTAAGTTTCGCGGAGCTTCTGAACTATGTACATTCATCATTAATGAAGTGGTGGTTAACCAGGACTAATTGATAACACGTAACATGTACTTATAAATCATCCAGAGTATACGGATTAATGGTGTATACTTGTACATCTGTTTAGCACTGAGCGCGTCACGTCTGGCGGCCCTCCACTACACGTTTTCAAACAATATTGCACAAATCGTGCCAGATCCATTTACTACATATTTTTCATACATTACGATATAAACTCATTTTGTGAGTGAGTTTATACCTAAAATGTAAAACAGATAATGCTTATTTTTACTTCACTTGTTTACAGCTTCGCTTCTATTTCAGTAGATACCCAAGCATCAAAAACGTTTGATGAAAGTTTACCAGGATTGTAAAATATACATTTGGGAAAGGTATACTTACTTCAGAGTGGATAGACATGGTAGGTAGATACTCTATCATAGTTAGGAGTTGGTACACGTGAAGTCTTGCACTTTTCCAGTAAAAAAATACCAGAATATAGATGAAGTCAGTTTTCGTAAGAACTGAAACCTTGTGGTTCTAATCTAATCTTCTTTCGCAAATTACTTCTTGGACGCGATATTTCGGCATATTCCAGAAATCCCCACCGACAAATCCCCACCAGTGGGGATCGTTATTTTTTTTCCAGAAATCCCCACTAGTTAAAGGGTTAGGGTTAGGTTAGAACTGTGACCCCCTCCGCAAGAGCCGAGCGAGCGAAGCGAGCGGTGCCGCGGCAGCGGCCGGCGAGTGCCAAAAACGACTAGAATATTAGAAAAAAGGCTAAGTTTATTTAAATAGTGGGGATTTCTGGAAAAATAATAATAATCTCCACTGGTGGGGATTTGTCGTTGGGGATTTCTGGAATAAACCGATTTTTCGGTGGGACGATAATACATTTTTGATTTTTGCGTGTAATTTTTTATACTCGTATTTGGCCCAAAACCATATTTTCGTCACACTACCCAATCGATGTAGTTTTGAGTTTGATACCGATTCAGTGTATTAAAACTATGTTTTCGAATATCCTGCATCTTGTTACGCGTTTATTTATTATTCAACGCGGTTAATATCGACGAATAGCCATGGGTACTGGGTAGGTAGCGCTCGTGAGTGGGCGTTCTCAGTGTGTGGATGCATGATGGATTGTTACATTTTTTACGATGTTTAATTTTTCATAATCTTACTGAAGGCATTTATTTCGTCAGGCAAGTACCTACTTGCGGTTTCTATGGCAGGGTCATTATGCTAATAGACATTGTTAATTATAATCAACGACAATTAGAAGAGATTATCATACCTAGTTACATACGGATCATTGACAATAGCAGGGATATACCAATTAAGTAAAGAATAAGACGCTAAAAATATAAAAACAGTAAATAAGTAAGTATGTACTTTTTATGGGTAATTAATCGTTTAATTTCTTTGTTGTTAATACCTCAATAAATTGCTGTTATAAAACCTTTTATGAACACGGGGCTTTGAGAAAGATTTAACTAAGTAATAAGTAACTTAAAACAATGGAGATTTATTTTAATTTCAGATTAAATTCTGTTCTTATCTAGACGATCTATTTTTCAACGTAAAAATTAAGACATTTCCAATGAGGCCCGCCTTCAACAATTATTTCTAGAGTATCTAGCACACACAATAAGTATAATATCGAGACAATAAAGATTGAAAAGAATATAAAAAGTGAAAGTGTTCCGTCTCGTTCTTCAGAGAAACAAACGTGTCTTATAAGTGTACAATTAACGTTGACCGTGTATGTAATCTTGAGCCGCTTTCCATTAGACGGTCTATTACACGCACGTCCACAGTGCATCGCTCCGATTGAACGATGCTCAAACAGTGGCGGCCATGATATAAACGGAATTATAATTAATCTGGTACTTGCAACTATTTACTACATTAATACCAGTTTGCCTTCAATAGCAGACATATACCACAGACTGCAACTAACCAAATTATTGTTTAGATACCACAAGAACCATAAACCCGTCACTTATTGATTTACTCTGTGAGATAAACTGCTGATTAAGCAATGCCATTTGGAGAGTGAACATTTAGTAGATGCTGGAAACTTCCAATACCTATTAATGATAATATTAATAATACGAAGACGCTAACAGCACAAACAACGCCGATAATAAAGTTATTTCAAGGACTTTCACCCTTTGGGTTGATTATTTATGACATTATACGTGTCAAAGGCAAACAAGTTAATAACATTGGTTCTCGTAGAGACAATGATAAAGAACAATAAATCGTCTTATGTGCGGTCAACTGTGTAAATGTAAGCCCATCATCTTGTGGAAACGAGTCGTATAAAAGTTGTTTCGCTGATTAAACATGGTACGAAGTTACTCGTATAAATATGGGTGGATCAAGGTCTCGTGAGTGCGGAAATATTGGTAACGCTTCCTTTCACCCGTGCAGTTCGACGCGGGCCTGGCGACTGCGGGTGCACCGTGCAATCAAAGCTCGCTATGCAACCAAGTAAACACTACGAACTGGTAGTCCAGGTGTATTGCCACGTACGCACTCAAGCCGCACCTCGACACGCTTAATTAACCGCGCTGAATTCAATCTTTTAGTGCTGTCATCCGTCTTTGTCTCGTGATTGGATACCGATCTATTTTGGTGCTGAGGGCAAAGAATATATCTGGTATAGTATAGCGCCAACTCAAACAAGGACGCGTAACGTAAATGAATGAATTTTTAAATATGGAGGTAAATAAGATTTTAAAAAAATAAGTTTTGCAAACTGTACCGTGTGACATATCAAAAGAAAGGGCTTACTGTGAGGGTCCCAAATATATTTTTGGAACAAAGTTCTTTAACGCGGCTTGTAAACTTTCAGAAATCGTCACGCTAAAAAGTGTTAATACTTGCGACTGTCTTCTTCTAATTCAAAGAGAAAGAGAGAGGAGAGAACGCCGGTAGAAAAAAACAAGAGAAAAGAGTAAAGTGATTACAGTGTCGTGGGATAAAATTGCACTTACATATCGGTCCGAGAAAGTGTTAATTTGATCAAAATGAAAATCCAAGATGGCGGCTCTGAAAATTTTCTAATTTTTCATCATGGGTGTCGTTATACTAGTTTTCGAGGGTGCTAAAGCCGATAGTGGGTCCAAATGTAAATCCAAGATGGCGGCTGCAAAAATTCGTTTTTGTTTTAAATCATACGTGAGAAACTTCATTCCTGACACCCCCCCGACCGCACACGTTTTTTATAAAAAAATATAATAATTTTAAAATAAATACTATTTTTTTTTTTAATGTAAAATGACAATTCCTCTGAAATTTTAGGCCCTTATATCTGAAACTACAGAGCCTAAAATTTTGAAAAAAATACGGAAATTAGTAATGTTCTCTACTCATAGATTACAGGAAAACCTATAAGAAGTCTATGGTCTTAATATAACATGATAAATCTCTCAATATTGTGCGTACGAATTTATATTTGCGGTTCAAATGAACACGTTTTTCAACTACAATGTTAAGTTTGTTCTTGGCATTAATTCATCCCAATTACGGAACCCTTTACTGTGCGTGGTCCGACACGCATTTCCGGTTTTAGTTTAGTATAAAAGCTTTTTACAAAAAAAAAACAACCGACCTCCAAAAAAAACACTACAAAGTGAAAAATAACTTTAATTTCGGAAGTCGGTGTCTTGTGTTTTGTATTTTCGTTTTTTGCCACCGACTTCCGAAATTAAAGTTATTTTTCACTTTGTAGTGTTTTTTTTTGGAGGTCGGTTGTTTTTTTTTTTGTAAAAAGCTTTTATTTTTCACTTTTTAGTTGTGGTACCTACCCCACACACATTCGAATACCACTACCTGCTACCAGTGACAGAAACTTATTATATCATCTACAAAGCAAGTGGGAAAAAAATACGTATTTTGTAGCTAACTCAAAAACTATCAAAGCAAAGTTAATAAAATTTATATGGGACCAATTCGAGAGCACACCCTTTCAAACAAAAAAATAATTTTCAAAATCGGTCCACAATTGACGGAGAAATCGGTGGACATACATAAAAAAAAAAAAAAAAAAACTTACGCGACGAACTTATAACCTCCTCCTTTTTGGAAGTCGGTTAAAAAGTAATAATACATTTTATAACATAAGCGAAACGACATTTCGAAGAAAATCTGTTTCATTGTCTGCATTTCAGATTATTATTTAACTTAGATATACTTAATTACTTGTTTTGGTCTAGGTGGTACATTAGTCTCCCCATTTAGATATTATACGTCGTATTAACGTTCAAATGAAATTGTCAATAAAAACCTTATAAGGCTTGTTATCAGCTCACAGATAAATGTTTGACCCCATTATCTGTTTATAAACACGCAACGACTTCCAATCAGTGACCGAAGCCGAAGATACGAACAGGAAGAACTGTGACTAAACTGTATCTTCTTCATTATTATAATAAATCAATAGAAATAAAAACGGAAACTAATTTCAAATTTACTTTCTTTCATTTTATTTTTTGTACCGCCATTTGAATTCGAAGATCATTTATTTTAGGCAGCATTTTCTACTTCCATTTTAAATGTTTTTAGGGTTCCGTAGTAAACAAGGAACCCTTATAGTTTCGTCATGTCCGTCTGTCTGTCTGTCCGCGGTCTAGCTCCAAGACCCTTTGTACGAGAAAGCTGTAATTTAGCATAGGTATACATATTAATTACGTCGACAAAGTGGTAAAACAAAATTATGAAAAACATTTTTTTTAGGGTACCTCTCATACACGTAAAGTGGTGATGTTTTACTTTTTATTTTTTTAACCCATGGTGAGGGGTATCATTGGAAAGGTCCTTCAAAAACATTATGAGTTTGTGAAAACCATTTTTGGATCTAGGGATCGCTTTAAAGTGCTAATTTTTGTTAGAGTCAAGTGTGTGTCCCCTGTCGGCTAAATGGTTGGTTTTGGGTGTGTGAAAAAAATCACAACAGTAGTTTATATAACGAAATTAAAAGGAAAACTATCACAGCTAAGTAGGCTTTACAAGTTAACGAGTAATAATCGACCAACTTTGCAGTTGCAAAAACATGTTTTCCCATACATTCCGTATGGGAGAACATATTTTTCAACTACAAAGTTAAGTTTGTTTTTGGGATAAATTCATCCCAACTACGGAACCCTTCATTGTACGTGGTCCGACACGCACTTGGCCGGTTTTTAATTTCAAATTGATTAGCACACCTATTAAAGAATAAACAGTATGTCTACCGAATTGAACACTTCTAAAATCTCTAAGGATTAAAATGCTGTAAGCAGAACAAAGCTGCGCTGTATACAGCAGCTTTACAGAATGGGATTAAACGTTTAATACGATCTACCTGGTAAATATAATGCACACGATTCAACGTCATTAACTGAACACGAACAGTCCCTGATCTGAACTATCTCATTTGTAGGTAAATAATATGCATTAGAGATCACAGTAAGGTTAATAGGGAATCTATCTTTATGAGCATTCCTGTTATTTCCGTTTAAAATTAAACAAACAATATGAAAATTGGGTCCATTTAAATAAAACCAGCAATAAATTGTGTTTTGAGCTTAGAACAGGGAGCCAAACTCTCAAATGATTTCGCAATGATGCGCAATATAATACCTACCTCTAATAAAAATAGGAACACATCAAATATTTTAGGTACTTATGTGTATCTATTCTAAATTGACACTGGGAGCTGTAAATCATGTGTAATAGCACTCAAGTCGTAGACGGTCGTCTGATACGACGATATTTAAACTAGATATCTAAGCTGTTGGACAATGGCCAATGTATCCAAAAAGAATTTTGACAACAATTTTGAGATATGTTGATACCAACCTATAAAGTCGAATCATCACATCAAGATCGGGTGCTAAAAGAAGTAATAAAGAATTAATGTTACCTCTTAGTTAGTGTTTTATAAAAATAGTCGAGAAAACCGCAACACGCGCTTAGTGACAAAGTGAGGAATAGAACAAGCGGTTAACGAACTACAATAAAACATTACACAGTCCATACCACAGAAATGTTTTAAAAGATTGTTCAAACACGACGCTAGAGTGTAATAACATAGTAACTACACAAGTTCCCGTTAACTCCTCCTTACTGATATTAAATTCTCTGTCATAAAATTCTTCAATTTATACATTTTATTCTTCTAACTAAACAACCATTTTGCTCCCGAGTTCAATGAGTTTGTTTAAAGAATGTAATATCAATTGAAAAAGTGTTATAAATTTGAGTATTTTTAAAACATTGATGCTCCTTCGGAAAAGATGGAACTCGGGGGTTCGAAGAAAACCGATAGGGACATCGTGGCCCCCTGGCAACACGGCAACTGAAGGAACACGGGTGGGTTTTAGTCAGTAAGAGTCTGACACGCCCTCCCGCTCCGCCCAGAGCGGGAGAAGTTATTTGATGATTTCCCACTCAAAAAAAAAAAGGCCGTTGTCTACATATTTACTCAAGTTAGCACAAAATCCGGAATTAAAAAGAAAAATATTAGAGCATCATGATTATTCATGATACAGAGGGGTCCCAAAATACCATATACCATGGCAGTTGTGGCATTTTCAGCTTTTAGCAAGAATAGATAAGATAAAATATGTATTAAGGTGCTTAAATCCGCCGATTTTCAATAATTTTATGTGGGAACTGTACCCTAATTGCGTAACTTATTTTCATAAACAATTTTGCCTAATTTGTTTCATTTTGACAGTTCAACAACATTCATTGCGTTATTTACGTTGTTGAGCAGATAATATTTTTATTTTTTCCAACTTATGAAGCAATGGATTAACAGTGTTTTATTACGCAATTACCACTGGTCTAAAGTTCCTACTTAATCTCTAATTTATTTGAGTACATTTCGATGTTGTCGAAAAAATGATCCATTTAGTAAGAAAATACCATAATATTAAATGTTCTTTAAGTATGTCGGCCTGTTGATTAGCGAGCGTCAACGAGCGGTTGGTAGACAAATGAATGCCCGCTGGAGACGGCTGCCGTCAAAACTACAAAGAAAGTAGGCGGCCTGGCATTTTGCTTGGCGACGTTACACATAGCTGATATGTATTAACGACAAATATTTACATCGAACTATACAACATCTAACAGAAACATACACTTCACAACATGTACCGTATGCAAAATCTAAGAATAAATGAAATTCTTGAAAGTTTCAGTTTTTTCAGAAAGTACTGACTATTGAATCGAGATTGAATCGGTATCGAACTGTATCGTTATCGGATATATAAATGACATGTGTTATTTTTTATTACATATTTCTTTTTAAGCAGTGATTATCAGTTTTATTATAGAAAACAAAGCCTTATTTATTTAGGTATTCACATTTTGCACACAGTGATTATTTGATCTTCACGTAGAACGACTGATTACACTTTCACGATGTCCGAATAGCCACTACTTGGAAATGGAACAGAATTTGTAGGATATTATCTGCCAAGTAAGTTAACGAGAACCTAATCGGAGATGGTGAAACAGGCCTTAAGAGTAACCTGACTAACGACTAATTAAGGTGTTAAGTGTCATTAATTCGGAGATCGAAGATATAACAAATAAAAATAGATTCAAAGTCAATTATTTGTAGATCTACAAAAGTGGGTTAAATGTTTTAAAAATAAATGTCACTGAACGCTGACGCAGGTTTATTTTAATACCATTAAATCAAACCTTCTCGCTACAGTTTCTCTGAGATTGTAGGCATGGAACCGTCGCCATTGAAGCCGAGCATCTGCTAGTGGAATTCATCCCATTATAGAGTGAATGATTACACATAGACACAGGTGCTTTTTCAGCGAGCAGTATTACCGTAAATAAACACAGCCGGCAATCGTAATATAAAGGGTAAAGTTTTTGAGATGAATGCAAAGCGAAATCATGAGAACGGGTTTTTCGGAACTCGAAGAACGGGTTTTTCAGAACTCGAGTTCACGTCTCTTTGGATAATTATTTGTTTTCTTCATAATTTTGAATTTTCCGTAGAAATTTTATCACAAAAGCACACTCTGTAAAGTCTTGCCTTTAGTAAGAAACAAGGGAAATGATACCTTTTGATTTTAATGCGCAATTTAAATTCGTCTTCAGTTTACTGCTGAAGGGCATTACATTAAAATAGATTCCACTGTAAGTAAATATGGTTCCGTTGTGGCTTGTTATAGTTTTATTGATCCTATTACGCCTTTTACCTCTAGGGATAGCAGAAATACGAGCAGTCTAAGCACCAAATACATCAATTTTGGTCATAAAAATTAGTTTCCAGTGGATCGCTTTGAGACTTCTGATTGCTACAGTCAAAGACCTCTGAAGTTTGATCCCGTTGTCATATTGAGTTGCACTTTCTAAAGCACAATCGGGAAACTTTTCAGTGATAAGCAAGATTTTATTTTATTATTAACTTATAGGATAACATTCTATTTTCTGGAATATGCCATAATACCAAAATTCGATTCGAATATCGTAATTTAATATTAGGTATTTCGGTTTCGCCGAGATGGTATTATGGTGCTCTGAATACAATAAAATGCGTGTAAGTGAAACGGATACAATACAATCAATTTGCCGAAATTACATCGAAACAAGACGTATGAGGTACACACGGCTACACATCCAGCTATACATTTCCATTATAAACTGACCTCGCATTGTACGGAAATCCTATGCAATGCGAGATCAGCATAAACTGGAAATATATAGCTTGATGTGTAACCGTGTGTACCTATTCCTAATATTGATACATAACACGATACAAACCTTCCGCTTTGGAAGACATTTATCAACTTACTCGTAATGTATGTTTCTGAGAATTTATAAATATTTATAAATTGATTATGAATAGGACCTTTAACTAATAAGTGCTTCTTTAGCATTTATTTATCTTCGAATAAGCACATTTGCAAAGGCAGAGGCACGATGTAGATAATATAAATTTCTTTCTAATCTAAAAATAAATAAAGGTAAGTAAATATAATTATGTTTGCACGATATTGATCCCTCCGTATGTGTCATTGTCTGGCTCAGCAGTGAGCTGTGTTTTTGAGCAATATTGTTCTCTCACAGAAGCTGAAGGTTTTCCTTCTAATATTATTCGATGGGTAATGCCGGGAAGCCATGGTGCATGGTGTAATGAACGTATATTACTGACGTAACTATCCAGGTATCTGTGGTAAGTATTACAAAATTAGCCAAACTTGCAAGGTTTACAAAATTTCTTGGTAATGTTTATATTATGAGAGTGTATTTGTTCAGCAAACATCAGCGAAGGCGAATGTAAAAGAAAGCTTCCGCCAGTAAACAAATGACGGATCGCGTATGGCTCAATGCTGAGTTGCTGGCAGACGAGAATGTTTACCACAACCCGTACGATTTTTTTATGGAAGGATTTTTGAACTGAAAACTTCTTTAAGCGCTTTGGGCATTTTTGAGATGGGAAGAAACAATTGAACTTGCGACACCGTTACCGACACCTCATTTTTGTAAACGCGATTGTGCTCTTTATTTATGTTACGTTACGGATCAATGTTCTATGCAAGTATTTTTACTTTAAAGGTTTTGGAAGTTTTTTTTTTTTTGTAAAAACGCTATTGTCTCTTTATTTAGATTAGGTTACGGACTAGTGTTCTTCTATACAAATATTTTTTTTTTACTACTATAAAATAAAAATACTAAATACTACTGTTCAAGTTTTCACTTCTGCCGGCACTCCCGGAGTGCCACTGTTTTTTTTAATCTTTCATGGCTAGGCAGTTCAGGAGTAATTGGTAGTTTTAAAGCTGTAATGGCGCCAAAGGAAAATATCGATGTCAATATTTTGTGTTAAGTGCTGGTGCCTGCTAGCTTAGAGCTTGCTCGCAATTTCTGTTGCAATCAGGGTCTTCCACAAAATTTCCGGCCTATAAATCTAACGGCGCCTATGAGCCAGTCATTAAATAAAAGCAAACACTGTAGTATTTACACGACTTCGGAAAGTTGTACGGCAGATTTATTTACACACACCGACCAATGCATGAACAATTTACGAATTCAATAATACGTAATGCGCTCATTTCATGTGTACCGTGTTATGTACACTGTACAGAGAGAAAAGCCGCACACATTTTCTTGACGCGTAAAGATTTAAATAGCAGAAACCAAGTCGTCATCCGCGGCAAGATGTGGGACGGACGGAAACCTATTTGCCATATCGTGGCGAACTAAGTGCTTGTTCTCACGGACTACGGTAGGGCGAGAAAATGTAAGTTCCGTTCACTTTATTTAACTTCTAATAAGTTTAAAATTAGATCTATTTGCAGAATAAATTTAATAAAGTACGTTAAAAATGTTTCAATATGACTATATACTATTACTAAAATTCTCAGTCCTCAGTCCATTTTACCTCGTCGTTCGAAAAAGTATTCTAGAGAAAACCTAGGTAGCCTGCATTTATTATCACATTGATTAGGTTCTTCTGATATGTATACCTACTATACCAAAAGCTGCGGTTGGGCAACATTTCACTGAAAGTAAGCTGTAACTAGAAGTAACTAATAATGATACAGCAAATAATTGAAAAGTTTATCCCCAAAAGTGCTAGATAAGTAAATTTTCGTCATTTCGATGGAGTTCCAAACGAGCGAAATAAGTAAGTCATTAACGGATCCAACAAGGACGACTCTGGCCGACTGTTTCGAACATTTAAATTAATTTGTAACTTTCAGGGATTCCGAACACCAACAGATCTGCTGCCATTAGAACCGGCTGCCCCGTAACGAAATTAGTAAAACCTGAAAGTATTTTTTTATTGTTGTACTCTGAACATTTTTAAAAGGAACTTCTAATGTTTGATAACTTTTCTACGTCGCTGACATCGGTCAAATGTTTTTCATTTCATGAAGCTGTCGTCTCCTTCCTTGTATTGCTGTGATTTTGATTTAGGTAGTGTCCTTTTGTAGTAAATCAATATGAAAACGGTATGAAACTGTTTAGTCTCGAGTCTCATGGTTACCTGCCGCCGCGTTTAAACGAGCAGGTAATCAAATAATACTGCAGGTAGTGAGCAAAAGCCAATATCTCTCACACACCACTATACAGATGATAATAATAATAATTACTACCTACTCACAGATGCATCAAAGCAAGCATGCTGTATTTAGCACAATATGCGTCTGGCTGGACCATTTATATCGACGTTGAAATCTAATTTTCTTGGTTATTCAGACATTGTTCACACGTGTTTATTGTTGGGGTGGTCCCCTATGTTGTTCATCGAAAAGTTATATACGGTTCGAAATAATAATAATAATGAGCCAGTATTAAAGAGGCCGGCTGCGATTTGGAACGAGGTTTGGCTTGCTGCTACCTGCGTGTTCGATGTTTCAATGTTTACTGGCAGGTAGTCGACCCAAAGTCGTGAAGTGAACAGGGAGATGTGAACAAAAGGCCGGTATGCGAATAATTTGTCCTTATTACCATCACCGGTGGAGTTTCGCGTTCACCTTGAGCCATGAACGGGTTCCTGTAATCTCCCCTTCCGTCACTGGCAATGGCGGCTCGTTCCAAACATTCAAAATGAGGGGAGCAAGCAAGACGCTGCTTTATATTAAATTTTATTTCAAATTTTTAGACGTCTAACATCGTAGGTACCTACATATCCTTCTTGTTACTGGCATCGTCACTGACTGACTGCAGTCTGCCTCAAAAAGAATAGGTACCTGATACCTGTACACTGACAAGAATTCATTTGATTGTCAACTAATTGTGGTCCACAATACTGTATCAATGTGTGGCTATTATAAGTACCCAATTTGTGATATGTTTTGTTGTGGCTATACAAATACATTGATTACAAGAACAAGGGATTGTAGACAATTAAATTATTCTTGTCGATGTAGGTATAGGTAGTTCTCTCAAGTTGAGTAGGTACCAACATTACTTTGCCGATCATTGTAGGTATTTTGTATTAGTATCTTGGTTTGAAACATGATGAGCATATTGTTTTTTTTTTTAAAACACGTGATAATTTGGTAGTTTGGTTAAATTCCGTACGAAATCTATAAATAATTTCTTTGGCTCTAACATGAGGTTTAGGTTTAGTGGTCAAAGAATAAACAGTGTTTGGATTTTTGGGATCACAGGCTCCCACAAACATGCGCGACGCGATAACGGTAGAACAATTTCCGTGAAGTTTTCATAGAAATTGTTCCACCAAAGTCGCGTCGGGCCTGTCTGTGGGAGCCTGTATCTGTACAGTGTAGGTACCTACTGATTGAATATTCTGACTTAAAAGTTTTCGTATTTATGGAAGAACGATACGTAACTGAAGACTTCAAAATATCTATAAAGTGGGTTAGGATTATTAATAAAATTTGTTTCACAACAGTCAATTCGGTGGCGCCGGGTCGTCAAGAGCAGCGATCCAAACATAGACGTGTAAGAGTACAAAGTAGGTAAGAGACAGTAGGAGTACCTACACATTTTTATCAATTTATACATATAATAAATCATATATTCATCCTAATCATTTGAATCTGAGATTTAACACTTGACAGGATTCGTGGAATAGTTCGGTCTTAATCCAAAGCAGACAGATAAAAATTCCATGCTATTATTATAAAGCATTTGTAATGAAGAACGCACGCTTATCTAAACATATTAGCAATGAGGTGTTAAATTTCAGACGTATGTCTACCTAGTTAATGAAGCTAAAAGTGCCTAGGTATTGGCTTACATTTTAAATCAACGTGCCTGCTACTATTCGTCATACAGAGAACGCGGTCAAAAGCCTTGTATTCAAGTTATATTTTTTTGACAAATAAAACGTGAAAAAATTGCTGGATTCCAAAAGACGTTTGACAGATTCATTACAAACAATTTAATTTAATCATAATCGCAGATGTTTTAAATTAACTATTTTTGACAAAACCTTTATAATCATTGTGTAAATTAGTTACGTTTTATCAATTATTATAAGGTAATAGTAAGGTAGGTATGCGGGTATTATAGCTATTTTATAAAATTGACAGTTTGATACTCCACTGAGTCTGATAAAAGTTGCAAGATAATATAAAAAAAATCATAAAAACTATTTACCATAAAAGGTACCCGGTCTATGACACGATATTTTTTAACGCAAAGTTATAAACCAATTGACTACAAAAATACGTAAGTAAACAAAATTATGTAAAAATAAGAGTACGATTATTGATACAACGTTGTGAGTAAAATGAAAACGGTCTCTTTTTATCTTACGTCATTTTAGTAGAGCAGAAAAAGACAAATAACAATGAATTCATTCACTTCAATGTCAACAATGGATGCTAGAAGAAATTCAATGATCCGTATTTTCGATAGGTATTTGGTAGGTAGGTATAATGCTGATGAACAATAAATGAAACAAAAAAAGCTATAGTTAAATAGTTATCAGGAGCTATACGAGTCTAGAGACCTAAATAAAGGTTATATTATAGTTGTTATGATTAAAACATTTTATGACAACAACAATGGTCAGCAATTAACAGTTATGATCTTTTTATGCCAGTGAAACCGTGAAGTAGGTAAGTATGTAACGCCATGCGCCATAAGTGCCATAACATTGTGCTCCGCCGTCTGACACCAGGGTTATCTTTATTACGTCCCGGGCTCGAAAAACAAATTATTATCTATGTTCCTATATAAATATTATTTATCGTTAAAGATATTGAAGTGAATACTCACAGGATAGTACATCCCCTGCGGCGGCAAAAAAAAGGCCCCTGATCCCCACAGCTTGCCGTTTGTATTTACTTTGTGTTGCACAAAAATTCACTCCACGTACGCCCTTTAGCTGGGCGTAAACTTCCACAACACTAACTTATAAATTCGAGGTAATCATGAGTATTTAATGGTATTACAATGAATAGTACTAAAATAATCAGGGTTGTTTAACTTTGAGGTTATAATGGGTATAGCGCGGAGGAACGCGCTCTAGCACTGAAAGCGGTTAATGTCGATGTGCAACAACGGACGGCTACGAGCACGCGTGGCTACTCAGCGAGTCGCCTCGCCCGTGCAAATCCCTATGTGAAAGACAAGGATAGAGAATCGAGTCGGTTTGATTCGACATTCGAAGCGCGACAAGTAATGTTGCCGTTTCTTTTACACATAATTACGGATGGTTTTTAACTTTTCGGTCACAAGCACAACTCTCAATAACAACAATTTTTGTTATTGGTGGTATAATATAGATATTTTACTTGGTATTCGTTATTTTTAATGAATAATATTTCTAAACTCTCACGCTTACAAAGGTATGCTGTTAACAAAGATATTTCTCAAAATAAATGTCGCTTGTGTTCAATATCAAGGTCAAAGCTAAATTCCAAGCGAGTAATAAAATAATCATACTAGTGACTTATCTATTTATCTGCCAAAATAAAGCAATTTCTGTAGTTTATTATGCTCTAGTCATGATTATGTACAAAGCTACATTGAATGGAGTGAGAGAGAAACTGCACGGTAGCGGGCCCTCCCTTTGTTGTCCCTGTCGCAGTGCCGAGAACGGTTCGGATCAATGAATCGTTCCCGGGCCCCCCGCCCGGACCCGGCGTCATCCCAACCTCCATGCTCCGCGCTCCCTCTCGCGTCTTCTCATCTCATTTCCCATTTACTTACCTACTCTCGTCCCACGTTTACCCATGGTTTTGATACAAAAGATATTGTATTTTTTGTTGTAAACGGAATATACGGCAAGTACTTAAATCTAGACATTTATTTCTAAGGTTGCTTTCGTTGTGTTCGAAACGGTATACCAAGTTTAGAAACGGTTCCAAGAATCTGCGAATGCTTCCTTGAATCGAAAAACGATATAGTAGATACTCGCATATTTCTCACATAATTTATTTTGGCGCAATACCTACCTAAATGATGCCTAAGTTTATGTTTCTTCTGAGTATAGGTAGGTACTTAAAGTTTACTGACTTAAATTAATTGGTTGGTACCAACATACACTACTCAAGCTACCTTATGAAATGGAGCTCCCATTTCCACCTACCAAACTATGCAAAAAAATGAAACAATGAACTTATGGTACTGAACAAATAATGATATTCTCACAAACAAAGGAAGTTGTCGGGGAGGTACATTACAACAAATTGTTGACGTCACAGCTTCTACTGGTCACCAATAAGTTACCACGTCTGTTACTCTGTCTTTATTTAACTCGGAAACTGCAAAACTGTTTTGGACAGATATTTACTAGGTATGTATTTTATACCAAAAAATTAATTGGTGAATGGACTGAATGGTGATCAATCGAATTACGTTTAGCTCTTTTAATTACCATTTATTACAGGAAGTTGCTAGTTAGAAATAATTGACAGTGACCGAAACTATGTGTGATGTGGTCCATCTAACTAAACCAACGTAAATTAAGAGCGTCCTGCTGCGTCTGTTATGTACAGACGCCAGCACATCAAGCTACTACAATCTGTCAAATTTATTTAATAAATTTTCAACTTTATCGCTAAAAAATAAGGTTCAAAGTTGATTGGGAAAATTTGACAGTTTCGGGTAGCTTGATGTGCTGGCGTCTGTACCAATTTAAACTAATTAAAGAATACGGGTAACTTTAAAAACGGATATCACGTTTGAGATCGATCATTTGCTTTCTAACAAACTCCGTTTGTAATTACTTCAATACGGGTTCATCAGTAGTTATTACGAGCTTTATCGTCATGACGCTAAAATAACTTGTACTCATCTGTCTGGGTTACAAATGGACGTTTTTTACCCCGCAGCTGTGGACCCCGGCTCTGTGCCCCCCGGCCCCCGACACGAGTATGTGACTATGTGAGACAGACAACTAGAGCGCATATATTTCATTGTTGCATGAGGATGAGGGTATAAAACTCTCAATGTGTGTAGGTCCGTAAAATGCCTTAAATACTTTTACGTATTTAGGTACGTGCACTTACTGGGTTTGCAAAATTGAATACATTGTTTTAGCCCTCGTTATCCCACGGACATCTTATCCAAGTGTTCCAACTCGTAAATAATTTATTAAAGGATTAAATCCCGATCGTCCTTTACCTACATAAAATATTAAAGGGCTTTTCAAAACCACGAAACGAATCCCGAAACTGATTACCTATTTATAAAAACAATAGCCAATATTAGAGTACGTTTAAGTATCATAATAAGTTCACCCTTCTCGAAAATGACAAAGAGCTGATTCACTACTGCTCAAAATGATCAATAAAATGGTTTGAAACGAGTTTTAAATTAAGTCATCGCATAAAAGTCGGAAAGTTTAAACAGACAACGCCATCTGTTGACGTAGTGTGGCATACAAATGACTAGGTTACGGGGCTGGCGATTGCCTGTGAATTCGTTGTCCATGGAATGTAGTTTATCGTTATGTTCCCCCCCAATCGGCAGTTGAGGAAACTTTGCACTAGATGTCGGTTGGAAGCTGATTATGAAACGATTTGTGTTTTAAACTTTTCAAAGTTATTGTAAGCGAAGCGCGTCCAGAAATAGATTTAAACGTAAGTATAACACATGTAAATGCCAGCATTTATGTGTTCATTGAAAGAGATACAAAAGTGTGTGGAAGTAAGTACAACAGATTGTTACGTTGAAAGTTACACAAAGGAATTAATAAATTAAATTAAATAGTGAACCTGCCAAACAACGAGGTGAAAACAATAATTAAAGTGCTGTAGATATATATCTACATAGATACTTACTCTAATAATTGTCTACCCTCTTCTATTTCAAAGGGTCTAGAGAGTCAAGAGTGTCACATTACCAAAAAGTTTGAAAAGGAAAGTCGGAACAGCTCAAAGCGCAAGCAATTCCAGGATTTCAGCGTGTAACTTGGCCTTTTAATTACTTGTTTCTAGGTGAGTACATACTAAAAGGTATTTTCAGTTGTACGCCTGGATAAAACGTTCATTTCAGTTTTTAATATAAGCCAACGTAGCACGGACGTAATAAAATCGCGGCGGGATTTTATCGCGCACTGGATTTTCAACTCTCGGCGCTAAGCAGAGCGTTTGAGAATCAATTGCACGAAAAAAAATCGCCGCGATTCTATTACGTCCGTGCGAACGTCGACTTACGGACGTCCCTACACATGAAGAATTGAACTATGATTTTTGTTGGTAGGTACTAGTAAGTACCTACTTAGCCAGAAAAGCTGCTGATTTGGAAAAATATGTTTTTCTTTCCTGAAACTGACTTTGTGTAGACGTTCCATTATTCCAAATCAAATCAAATCAAATCATTTATTTTTGCAGAAAAACACTGTTACAATGATCTTATGTTATGTTGTGACTACAATGATACCGAAACACTTCTGAAACTTTGACACATACACATCCTCACACTCAGGTACTCTCAGTCATACCTACAGGCTACACTCTCACTCACAATACTCACACACATACTTACACCCCACATACATACACATACACACATTTGATTTAAATTAATGTTAATTTATGTAGTTTTAGCAAAAACATTATACAATTTGCTATTTTTATAATACGTCTTGCTATGGAAGAGCGGATTCTCCTAATACAGGCACTATCTGCCTAAAAGGAGGATCCAATCAAAAAATTTGTTTAGACCTCTACTTGTTTTTACCAATAAACAATTTTTTTTTTTTTTACTTTACCTACAGATTTAAATTTCTAAATATCATGATCGTATAATTAGCAACATCTTTTCGTGTGGTTAGTGACAATAACCTGGTCAGAGTTTTAAAGCCGCCCATGGGCCTTGGCTTCACATGCCGTCGAGAAATATCTCTCAGGCTATCGGTTTCGCTAGGGCCGATGCCTGCCGGGATTGCAAAGAAGTCCGAAAGGGAGATCGTGGCCCCCAGCAACATGGCAATTGAAGGAACACGGGTGGGTTTTAGTTAGTAAGAGTCTGACACGCCCTCCCACTCCGCCCAGAGCGGGAGAAGTTATTTGATAATTTCCCACACAAAAAAAAGGCCTACCGGGTTCCTAACGATGTTTTCCTTCACCGTTTTTAAGCAAGTGATAATTATACAATACACACATGAATCCGAAAAGTCAGAGGTGCGTGGATTCGAACTCGAGATATATGAGTTGGCAGTCTGACGGTCACTCCACTAGGCTATCATTGCTGAAAACGTCTAATTTCCTTCAATAAGATCTACGTAGCAACACATAGATAGTGTTAATAAGTGCATAACTTAACGCTTAATTATACTTACGATTACTTATACAGCGTGTATCAGAAAGATCTGTACCCTAATTGCGTAATACTCTATCAATCACAATCTGTTTCGATTTGAAACAGATTGCTAATCCATTGCTTCATGAGTTGCATAAAAAACAGCTTAAGAGGCCGGCGACACGGCTCGCAACTACAAATCGAGATGTTTGCAAAATTTAATTCCAAGCACGTTGCGCTAATGTGAGTGCCTGTCGGAGCGATATACACCTACAGTGAGCAATACTGCCACGTACACATTGACAATTATTGCTTGACGCGATAGTACTACTTACTAGCTTTCGAAAATTTATAATAAAGGATGTGTTCCGTAATACAAAAAAAAAAAAATATGAATGAAAACTTATACTACTATATTCTATACTATTTTTTTTTCGATAATTTGTAACTTGATAACATAAACTATGCTTCTGCGGAAACAATATTACAAATATTGTTGTTTATAATACATAAAAAACAATATGAAAACATGTCATTTACTCTGTAAAAATGTACGAAATGCAATTCGCTTACACTTAATTTAAAAGTAAGTTTTTGGAAATAAAAAGACGTAGGAGCCTAGATAAATACTGTCTCAATCCGAATATCAACATAAATGGTGGAAATATGCTCAAATTGCAAATGATTTATGTACTAAGTACGTTTGTATGGACAATTCATACGTCGCCGCATTCTTAACAACGTAAATAACGCAATGAATGTTGTTGAATTGTCAAAATGAAAAATGTCATAAGTAATCGTTTACGAAAATAAGTTTATGGCCCAAATGTAATCCATAGCAGTGTATGTTGTTATTATTTGTTAAGGGTATGATGGGACTGTCATACGCATGGCGATTATAAAAATCCCAAATTAAAATAAATTAAAATAAGTTATGCAATTAGGGTACGGTTCATATTTAAGGGTGTGGTACAGAACATCAAACTGAGCAACTTTCTCTATGAGACCAACATCGTAATCGCGAAAAAGTTATCAACTGCCCCATACAAAGCTTTCAATACCTACTCGACACAAATGTATGGGACGGTTTTTTATACAAACGCTGTATAAAGGAGTAAAGGCAATTTTTTTTATAGAAATATTAACATCCTTGCAAATCATCGACGTACCTAATGGGAGAAGGAACCTAAGGATCATTAAAATTTAATTAAAAGTAAATAGGCATCTGTAGGATATTAATCAAATTATTTTAAGACTGTTTTTTAAGGCAAATTAATTTGAAATGATCAACAAGCACCGTTAAAGTCGGCCTCGGATATTCTCTGACTTTAGAAAATAATGAATCTATCAATATAGGTAGGTAGGTACCTATTCCAATAAATCTGGTAATTAATACATACCCAGATACATTTATCAATGTAGTCCCATTCCTGGTACCACTCCAGTAATAACAAACACTTTGTATGCAATGTATACTTAAAAGTACCCATTGTTGCAGGTAGGTACTTGTGTTTAATTAAATTAAATATTTAACTAACATAATTTCATAACAGGAATTTCAAGTTTTTTCGATATTTAAATGACAACTTATCAAGTTTCAAAAATTCCAATTTCAAAATAAATTGTTTGAAACGTGTAAGAACTTATTATGTTATAAGTAAGTACTTATCCACGTAATGTAAAACTTTAGAGATGTACTAGAAATACATAATGTAATAAAAGTGTTTTTGTAAACCTTATAAACCTACCACAAATTAAATGCGAGATACGGTCGCTATTAAATATTTCGAATTTACCAATAACTTATATTGAGTATTTCTTCAGTGAGCCGGAAATCAAATTATTTCAGGAAAATTCGGAATTGCTCTTGTAAATTTCGTTATAACATGAATAAGTTGGGCTAAACTTTCTTGTGATGTTTATATGAAGCTTTGGCTCGGGATTTTAATGCCGGACATATCATTTTTTCTGTAAGCTCTTACCCACGAACATTTTCCTTCAGTCGCTAGGCGTGGCGTGTGTTGTGCTTAATATTCCAAAGCTCCACGACCGTGACCTCTGTTTTCTTAAAAGTCATGTAATTAGTTTCATGCGTTACCTAAAAAGTCTTCTGTTTGCATTCTGTCTAGGACTCCTATGCTGTGGAATTTAAACGAGGCTTATTTTTCTCCAGATTCTATGGAATTGAAAACTTAAATATTTTATTGAATATAGGGCAATTGGTTCTGTAATAGACTCCAGTAAGTCCTACTCCTGATGATCGTAAGTAGCATTTATATTATTCCTCCAATTATCTAAGCACTCAACTTCTCGTATTTCTGGAAAAGCGAGAAAATGTTGGAGTAATAAATAGGTCATTATGACGATCGCTTCTTATTCGAACTAAGAATATTTTGTGACTTTATTATAATTTATTTAGGTTTATTCCGCGACTCCATTCGTGCCAATCTCAAATATTCGGCCGACGATTTGCCTTCGAACGCATTAAATTGACCAAACTACCTTGTAAGTCGATTCTATAAATAAGAAGTAATCTGAAGTTAAATTTCTTATCGCGGGTATATTACTTAATTGGATTGATTATATTATTATAACATTTATAACATACGCCACTAAGTAGAGTTACACTTGGTAGCACGAAATTTTCTTTTAATAGGATTATTTGCTGTGGTATGTAGCTGGCGAGGAAAAACAAGCAATGTAAAATACCTACGTAAGTTTCTTTCATCGTTGTTTACTTATAGGTTGTGACATTATTGCTTCGGGTCTGACGATCAAATCGAAATACAAAACGCAAGAAAGAATACCATAGAACGGTATTGTCTTTCTGGAGAACACTCAACTTGGGAACTTATTCAAGTAACTTAAAGTAAAATGAAATTAACATAAATAACAACTTATACCCAATTAAATAATAGACATAACACAATAATATGGTACCCAAACTTAAGTAAAACTATTAGCAAACTAAAATATGAACACTCAGCGTTTTGGTGAATGATGACCGAAATAAGTACGATTCAAGACTTGGACACTAACAAAGAAACGTTGACTTCCTAGTTAGTATTTCTATTTCAAACCTGCCACTTAACGCAGGAATCAAAGGATTAAACACCTAAAGTATTTTTAACCGACTTCCAAAAGGAGGAGGTTCTCAATTCGACTGTGTTTTTTTTTTCTTTTCTTTTGTATGTTTGTTACCCAATTAATCCGTCAATTATAATTGACGGAGTAATATGAATTGATTTTGATGATTTTTTTTTTTGTTTGGTAGATCATACTTCAGAGGTGGTCCCATATAAATTTTATTAACTTTGCTTGGGTAGTTTTTGAGTTAGCTTTAATAATACGTATTTTTCTCATTTAGTATGTGAATGATATGATAACTTCCTGTCACTGTTATTTACATAGCAGATAGTGTATTCGAAATTGTGTGGGGTAGGTATCACAACTAAAAAGTGAAAAATAAAAACTTTTTACAAAAAAAAACAACCGACTTAAAAAAAACACTACAAAGTGAAAAATAACTTTAATTTCGGAAGTCGATGACAAAGAACAAAAATTCAAAACCAAAGACACCGACTTCCGAAATTAAAGTTATTTTTCACTTTGTAGTGTTTTTTTTTAAGTCGGTTGTTTTTTTTTGTAAAAAGTTTTTTAGGACATTTTTGGCATTGCCAATGGATTTGAAAGTTGGATTTTATGTGGATATAAAGTGACTGTGAGTCTAAGATACCGATTTAATTATTTAAACTTAGATATCAATTTTATTACACGAATTAATTCAGTTTCAATTATTGGAAATCTATAAAATTGCTAGCCAATTTGCGAAGCAATTCTAGTAGATACGGCCGGTTAGTAATTCTGGTCAACTCCTAATTTTGCTGTCTGCTCATGCACGAGTTAATTATCGTATTATTTGTAGCTTCTCATCAGTTGGCCTTGTGTACATACATGATAAGTTAAAAGTCAAAAGAAATGATAAATATCTAAGTACTAATGACACAGATCAAAGAGCCAACATTATGTTATCAAGGTATAAGTAATTAAACAGAAAAATAAATAACATAATACGCCTGTAATTCCTGACGGCAAAGGTGTATCTTGCCTGTTACGTTAGGCATAATCAGCCTATAATGTTCCCACTGCTGGGACACAGGCCTCATGTCACATGTCTTCAAATTTTTGGTTCTAAGAGATGCCGGTTTCCTCATGATGTTTTCCTTCACCGTTTTGAGAGCAGTGGTGACGAAATTACTTAAATAAATAAAATAAAAACACAAAGTAAAGTGCCTGCTTGGGTTCGAACTCCTGACTGGGATTCGTAAGTCGGGATCGTTTCCACTGGGCCACCACTGCACTTTACATTACGTTTCAGTCCTTTATATGTTCTAATAGGGGCAAGGCCAAATCCAAATTCCAAGCTTCTCCTGAAATATTTTCGTATCGAAAACTCAGTACCTCCAGAGCTCCTGTGAGGTGGCGAGTCTCCTTGCTGAATTACCGCCATGGGATCTGGAGGCAAAAGTCCTCGCCACATTTGGGAGTGGCGCGAGGAGGCGAAACGCCGTATAGGCGCGGGCTTGCGGACAGTGAGCAATGGGTAGCTTGCCGTCCGATAAGGACCAGGCCCGGGTCGACGGCGCGTTGTGTTCCCACGAGCGCCTCAAAAAGATGTCAGCACAACTGACCGGGTCCGCTAGGGCCGATGCCTGTCGGGGTTGCGGGTTTGTCCGAAAGGGTTACCTGGCCCCTGGCTACAGGCAATTTAAGGAACACGGGTGGGTTTTAGTCAGTACATGAGAGTCTGACACGCCCTCCCGATCCGCCCAGAGCGGGAGAAGTTATTTGATAATTTCCCAACGAAAAAAAAAATACCTCCAGAGCAGTGTTATTACACTGCCCGACCTGGGAATCAATCCAAGTACAAGGCACAGACAATATGGCTTGCGGACGGTGAGCAATGGTTAGCTCGCCGTTCGATAAGGACCAGGCCCGGGTCGACGGCGCGTTTTTTTCCACGCGCGCCTCAAAGAGATGTCAGCAGAATTGACGGAGTCCGCTAGGGCTGATGCCTGCCGGGGTTGCGAATAAAACCGAAAGGGAAATCGTGACCCCCGGCAACATGGCAACTGAAGGCACACGGGTGGGTTTTAGTCAGTAAGAGTCTGACATGCCTTCCATCCCTCCCGCTGCGCCCAGAGCGGGAGAAGTTATTTGATAATTTGCCAAAGCAAAAAAAAGTACCTCCAGAGCAGTGTTATTACACTGCCCGACCTGGGAATCAATCCTAGTACAAGGCACAGACAATATAATACTAGCATAGGTACCGAGGACGGCAATAGCGCTCCTAGTACCTACATAGACTAGAAAGTCAGTCAAAACAGAATACCCAAAAGAATACTAATTAACTAATTAAGTCTGTTGATAAGGCCAACATTAAATAACAGAGTGATAATCACATAGACTCATTATCTTTCTCACCATATTATCTAATTATATTTGACAATATTCTTCTTGATTTATGAGTGTTGTTCCACAAAGAGTTTCGTGAAACTTTACTATCCACAAAGAGATCTATTTAGCGAGGGAAATTAAGGAAGTTTCGTTTCCGATAAGTGCCAGCCAGTCGATTCAGAAGTTTGTTTATCTTTTAATCAAGGCAAATTAAATTACCTACACATAAGGAAACTTGGAGAGAAAACTCGGTAAGCATAGAGCTGTACTCTACCTCGGTTGTTTCCGTTTTGACATATTTTCGTTTCGGCAGATTTTTGTTTCGTCGGATTTTCGTTTCGCCAGATTTTTGTTTCGACAGTAAAAGTACAATCACAAAGAGTGATAGATTAAGTGTCTATTTATCTATCCATTTTAACTTTATCTACTCTCTCTATGTCTTTGGTTTTGTATTTTCGTTATTTGCCACCCACTTCCGAAATTTATGTTATTTTTCACTTTGCAGTGTTTTTTGGAAGTCGTTTTTTTTATGTAAAAACATTTTTATATCTCGTTTTTTTTTTTTGGGTCATTTTGTAATTTATCTAAGCCTAATGCTAACTGCTTATCACCTTTTACAAAATATTGCTTTTCCCGATGCAGGGACGTTATTCGTCGAGTTCTCCCGATACTTCACCATCAGCTTCACTTCTCCATATGCATTATGACGAGCATAAATTGCTTGGCAACCATATTAAAGTAATCGAATCGCAACCCGTGCAATTCTTATTATTGAGTAGTTCCGGTGGCCATCTGTGGTCTTCATCATCAGTTTCACTTCACCAAATGGTACTTTCTAAGAGCAACTGCACGATTTACTATAAAAAAATACCCAAATCGCCATAAATGTGCCTATAATAGGTATTTGAAAAGTTCCGTCGATTTCTCCACGATCCTATCATCAGATCTATGATGACAATGATACCACCTTGGAAGTATACCCTTTCAAACAAATTATGACGGAGTTATATCCGAAAATACGTTAAAAAAAAACATTCGAATTGATAACCTCCTTTTAGAAGTATTAATATACCTGTATGTCTTTTGTTTTGTACGTAGCTGTACGTTTAATATAACTAAGTGACACACTGTCAAAACAAAAATCTGCCGAAACGAAAATCTGTCTAAACCAGGGGATCCCAACTTTTTAACATACGCGCCCCCCTAACTTCCTTTTAAAATCACTACGCCCCTGAGTTACTTTGTCGACATAACAGCATAACCAGAATGGCATAAGAATACAAAGCGAGCGAAAGTAACGTCGAAAATGTTTGCACCCCCTTGGATAGGTTAGATTTTCTTTTGATCATTCAAACAGAAATAGAAGTTACTTTGTCGAGTTTTGCAGAAAAACTCAAGAATTATGAAAATTAATGTAAGAGCGAGTAAAGCGACCTCTAAAAATGTTGTATAATTTCTGATTCGTTACATTTTTCTTTTAACCATTCATACAGAAAAAGAAGTTATTTGTCGACTTATGCAGAAAAGCTGATGTATCAAGAAAATATAGAATGGAAGAGCGAATGAAGCCAGCTCGAAAAAAAAACGGTTTTTTAATCCCTTCATACAGAAATAGAAAAACTTATTTTGTCGACTTATGCAGAAAAGCTGAACCTCATTTTATTTTACCTAAGTACGTATTATGAAAAGTTTGGGTTTTGGACAGTAGTCTTAAGCTTTCTAATACCAAGAACATCATCATCATCATCATCATTTCAGCCGAAAGACGTCCACTGCTGGACATAGGCCTCCCCCAAGCACCGCCACTTCGACCGATTCTGTGCTTTCCGCATCCAGCGGATTCCTGCGGCCTTCACAAGGTCATCGGTCCATCTTGTGGGAGGCCTTCCAACGCTACGTCTTCCGGTACGTGGTCGCCACTCCAGAACCTTTCGACCCCATCGGCCATCCGTTCTGCGAGCAATGTGCCCTGCCCATTGCCACTTAAGTTTGGCAATTCTTCGGACTATGTCGGTTACCTTGGTTCTCCTGCGGATCTCTTCATTTCTGATTCGATCACGTAGGGAAACTCCAAGCATAGCCCTCTCCATTGCCCTTTGGGTGACTTTTAGCCTTCTGATAAGGCCCATTGTGAGCGACCACGTTTCAGTACCATAGGTCATCACTGGCAACACGCACTGGTCAAAGACTTTCGTCTTGACACACTGTGGTATGTGGGACGAAAATATATTGCGTAGCTTCCCGAACACTGCCCAGCCGAGTCGGATTCGACGATTGACCTCTTTCTGTGTATCAGTATGGGGAGCAGCAAACAAAACCAATCTGCTTGCGCTGGAACGAGCTCAACGAGCTATTCTAAAAATAGCCTACAACAAACCTTGGAGATATTCTACTGACACCCTGTACTCAGAATGTAGCCTCCTTCGTGTGAGACAGTTGTTTATTGTTTCGGCTCTGCTACGATTTCATAGGCATGCTAAAGAACTGGCCCGTCGTTCATCCAGAACGTTAAAGTGGGATCGGCCAAGAGTACACTCTTCTTTTGCGCGCAGATCTTTTGCATTTCTTGGGTCATATCTCTACTCAAAATTCTACTCCCACAATAGAACTATACTCAACTTAACGTACACCAGCTGTAAAAATACTATATTTAACTGGTTGCATCCCAAAAATTATGACCAAACAGAAGATCTTTTGCACATACAGTCGTAACATCTGATATGTCACGCAATCCACTTTCACCACTTACACCCCCACACACCCCACACACATCCCACACTTCACACACACTAACACCCGAAAGCACCTGAACGTTTTTGTAATCCATTTCTTTTTTTTTTTCTTTTAGCTATTGTTTCTTATATTTTTTTGAATTTAATTTAATTTTTTTTTCCAAATTAATTCACTAGTTCAAACGAATAAATAATTGTTTGCCTTACTTGGGAAGAGACTGGACCCCACGACACAGGGAATCCTAGTGTGGGGTCCAGGGAATTTGTAAAAAACTAGCACCTAAGGCTCCTATGTAATTTGTTACTCGTTTTTATTTTTATTGTACCGTGTTTTTGTGAACTGAATAAAGCTTTTTTACTTTACTTTACTTTACTTCTCGAAGTTGGACCTACCTAGCTGGACAATTTGTCCTAGGTAAACATACTCGTCCACAACTTCGAGCGTAGCGTCTCCGATCTTCATGGGAGTGGGTGTCACATGGGCATTTGACATGACTTTTGTCTTGTCCATGTTCATTTTAAGACCCACTCTTTCGGAGGCTCTACTGAGGTCATCGAGCATTGTACTGAGTTTCTCCATGGTCTCAGCCATGATAACTATGTCGTCGGCAAACCGAAGGTTAGTGATATACTCGCCATTGATGTTGAAAAAAAAAAACCAAGAACATAAAATTTAATAAATCTATACTTTATTATTGGAGCAGCCGCGCCCCCCCATTGGTCACTCTACGCCCCCGAGGGGGGCGCGCCCCACCGGTTGGGAATCCCTGGTCTACAAGGAAATAACCCCTCTACTTTAGTTGCCTAGTTAAAGCAGGTAATTGGCCTAGTCTAATCTGACAACAACAAAACATCGAATACATAATTTAATTATTATTTATAAAAAAAAATAAGTATTTTACATATTTTATACGTGAAGAAATCAATCAATCTGCCTAATCTTTTTGGTTAGACTAGAAGCCGACCCTAACATAGGTTAGGGTCGGCTTCCAGTCTAACCGGATGCAGCTGAATATCAGTATTTTACATGGAGCGACTGCATGTCTGACCTCCACAATCCAGTTACTGAGTAATACGATACCCCTTGGTAAGACTTGTTGTCAGACTCGGGCTACTGACGACCTATAAAAACTGTCAAAGATTCACAAATGATAGCTGGGACCAATGGCATAACGTGCTTTGCGAGGCATGGAGGGGTGTATGTAAAGATGGTCACCCATCTACGGACCAACCACGGCCAGCGTAGCTTAACCTAATCGATCGACCCGTGTCTCTGTTATTACTTAGCCACAGTCTCTCTTTTATTTTATTTTATACTCAAATGGGTATAAAATCTAAAGGCAAATGCAATGTATATCTTCTAGTTTCTAGTTTCGTTACGAACTAATGGAATGGTATGTGCTGAAAATACAGCGCGGTAGCAGCAAGTAAAACATACTTGTAACGTTCAAAGTTTGAATTTGTCGCCGTTTGTACAATAATACTTTTAAGTGGGTACCTACTATGTCGTCTTCAGAAGAAGTAGAAGACTCAAGACTGGCCGCATACGTACGGTTTCCTGATTCGGAATTCCGTGAGACTAGCGCAGACGTTCGATTATTTTTTTCTTTTGTTTTCGAAACGAACGTCAGATTTTTTTTCGTACGGAAAACGTACAAACGTGTGCGCCTAGTTGAACATTTTGTATGTAAGGCAAGCATTCAGGTTTCCGAATCAGAATCCTGATTAGGAAACCGAATCAGGAATCCTGATCAGGGAACAGGAAACCGAATCAGGAAACCGTACGTATACGGCCAGCCTTAATTATAATTATTCTCTCTAATATACTTACATACCTACGTTCTAAAAGATCATAGATATGAGGAATGATCAGTACGGAATATGTGGGAAAATTTTTTTGAGATTTGTGACTCCTCTAATAGGTACTCTAACCTCAGTTGGCCCAGAAGAGAATTTTCACCCTTATACGAAACTGCAATGATAAGCATCATGAAATAAACGTGAGAATTGACGTTTTTCTCCTAAGAACGTTTTCCTGACCTTACTGTCCCGTCTTATAACTCCACCCTGTATCTATATAACAGCAGTGAGCTGTAAGACTGAGAAGGTCTTAGAAAGATCAGAGAAATAAAGTATTGCCGTTAAAAGAAAGTTTAGAACTAAGTACTTACTTGAGGCGGCTAGAAACGAATGTCGAGCATTAGAGATCGTAGCTGTTGGCATCCGTTTCTTTGCCGTAGGTCTGTACCTACTTACAAGTACACACGGCTACACATTAAGCTATACATTTCTAGTAGGTATAAGCTGACCTCGCATTGTACGGAAATCCTATACAATGCGAGATCAGCATAAACTGGAATTGTATAGCATGATGTGTAGCCGTGTGTACCTATCTACATGTTTGTGCGGTACCTATTGTTGAGGTTTTGTCCGGTTGCTTTCGATAACAGACCTTCGCGAATATTTTATGAGTTGATGGCATGAATAATGAGATAATAAATACTATTTCATATTTAGAAGATAAGAAAAGAATTGAGACTCAGCTAGCTTGGAGAGCTGACAGAGCGCGACGTGATGTAAGAATATGTGAATTGATTGAACGATAAAAATAGTTATTCTACAATACTAAATACATACCTTTATTTATTCGACCCGGTAATGTATAAAGACGCGGAGCCCTTATAGTACTTTCTTTCCTGAATCCTGTAGAACACAGGCCTGAAGTTTAAATCTCATGAGTAAACTACAACTCAAATATAGAATCGTCTGCCCATTATGTGGGTTGTTGTAGTACCTATACTCCGTTTGAAATAAGATTAGACATTTAACTAAACTTTTTTTACAGTCCGTTCAACCGATTTTGACTTCTATTGCGATAGTGGCATGACAAATGACAGCTGCAGTAAACAGTTGGTTTGTAACCACTTTTTTTGCTTTTAATGCCATCCTTATGCCTACGGTATAGAAGTCAAAATCGGTTGAACGGACTGTAAAAAAGGTTTGTTTAAATGTCTAATCTTATTTCAAACGGAGTGTAAGTAGTTCGGAGATTTCAGGGCAAGCTCCACCATTGAACCATGCACAAGGTGTTAATTAACGAACTGTGGCTACACCACGTGCTTTTATATATAAATCTGCTTGGATTTTATTTTTTATAGGCATACCGATGAGATTTTTAACGAAAGGTCGGAAAATACTTCACTCTTTTATCAAATTAAATATGTTTTGAAACGCTACGTTTTGCGTAATGAAAACATTTCATCATGAAAATGCTGAAATACATACCTATTGAATTTATTATTCCTCGGTTATAACATTCATCAATTCAAATTATTCTTCTCACTTCATGAGCTTACTGTAAACAGAAACGTTATTTCCTCCGTAAACTTCTCCAAAGTTTCCTTCAAAATGTGTTTCGGTTAGTACAAACAGATTGTCTGTTTTCTCTGCTAACAATTTGATTTTCTAACATTGTTAAAATAAGCAGGTAACTTGCCTACTTATTTACATTATGTTAAAGCCTGTGTCTGAGAAATCTTGTAACAATATAATCATAATAAAACGAAAAGATTGAAGTAATATCTAGCGGTGCCTGTTGAACATTGTAATTGAAGTTACCCTTTGTATTCGAATAGCTCTGATGTTGAATCAATTAACATGGTTCTGATTGGTAAAGTTATGAAAGCTTTTGCGTAAAAGCACACTATATACCTATTAGTATAATGTACCTATGTGTACCGCATGTTACACATTATTACTATTATTTGCTAATTTTATATCTCTATTGGATTTTGTATCGTTGTAATTAATTGTGAAAGCTTTTGTTGCATGTTCAATTTCATTACGTTCCATTGTAGCTCGCAATTTCCTTTTCCTTGTACCTATTCGTTACTTGGTGGTTCATAATTTGGCACTGAGTACAAAGGAGGAGACATTTATTAACAGCGTATAACAGGCATCATCAAGGATTCTGTTTGAGTCGCGCCGTGAAAGCCCACCATGCATAAGCTTTATTAGTTGTCTACCGTGGTAGAGGAAAAATTACAAAATTAATGAAGATATTCTGTGTATTTACTGTAAAAGAGAAAAAGCAATACGACACACGCGTTTTTCAAAGCCACTTAAATGTTATTGTCGGTACTAGATGCCTAATTCCCAAATAATAAATAAACACAGATTGTCTAAATAAACATTGTCATTATTAATTAATCCCTAATGTCTTCTCCAGCCTTCGACGTAACCAATCCTTGTATATTAATCCAGTGTATTTGCATATAAATTAAATACACACGGATAAGTAGGTATTACACTGTCTCAAATCGATTTCAATTTCGCCGCTCGTTTGAAGACATCATTTCTGATCGAAATCAAACAATTCTATTATGGTCCTGAAATAACAAGACAGCTGACCTTCGATAATCCGAAGGGATTGCGAACCTATCAGTTATGATGACTGAACACGTTCCTACCGCAGCCTCCACAAATAAATTCCTAAACATCGAAGAAAAAGATAACATTTTTGACTGTTATATTTTTCAAGAGACGGCGTAATTAGAGACGCGAAAAGTAATTATAACAGAAAGCCGTTTACGATTGAGAATTCTATAAAAGGTAAGGTCCTTAATTAAATTAAAAAGATGATACTTCACAACATGAAGCCAGCTTCTGACTAATGAAATGTTTTCAGCATCTTTTTGTGTGAAGTTATGAGGAAGTATTACAGCGAAATACCAGTACAATCATACAATACAAGTACTTACTGATATTGTTGTTTGAATGTTTTTTATATAGAAATAATAATTATTAGGTTTTTTTACTTTAAGTTATTCACGTAGCAGTAAACTGAAAATTACTCCCAGTTTTAACTGCCACAGTGCCATGCTACCGTTTTCAAAAGTCACTTAAATTTAAAGAATGGCAGACACAAAATAAACACAAACCGTTAAGTATCTGTAATAAACATTAACCTTTTTGTTCTTTTTCACAAGCGGAACATTTCAACCGACCACAAGCCCTATCGATGCTATCAAAAACAAATCGAATGATTCGCCAACATCGCATCGACGAGCCCGTGCCGATGCCAAAGCTTACCGGAAATTGAAACCATGACATTGCACCGCCCACTCGTTTACGTACAGTCACGAGCATTATCTTGGGTGTGTAATATATGGCATAATAACATATAGTATAATATCACTTGAAATAACGTTCACATGATATAATTTTCATATGCTATAAAAACAAATAACCTAATTTCATGTGATCTAATGTTATATTTCTTATAACCTTCTTTTGCTCTAATAACATTTAGTATAATGTCACCGTATAATTATGAACTTTGTTAGTTTATAATCGATCGGTATTATTTCCGTTAGATTATAAACTGTCGAAAAATTGTAAACAAATCATTTACAATTTAACGCATAATTTTTCGATAGGTTATAATGTATCCATGAAAAACTGACAAATTGTGAACTGGTAACCAACTTGTTTGCGACGTAATGCACCTTTGGCTGCTAGCAACTTGGAAGTAGCGCTCGCCGGCCGCTGCCGCGGCACCGCTCGTTTCGCTCGCTCGGCTCGCGCGCGGTTTGTCACAGTTCTAACCTAACCTAACCTAAATGACGACGTTTATAAATTATATTAAACGTTACTTATAGATTTTGAACATTTATAGTAACTGAATATTATACTAATTAAACATTAATTCAAATGTGCATTATAGAAAATGTTCATTATACCATATATTAAATTAGGTAAAATTAAATTATATCAAAAAATCATTATATCATTTCATCGTTATATAAAAAAAAAAAAAAAATGAAATTAGGTCATATGAACATTAAAACTTTTGTTATTATTTCAAACGTTACACCCATTATCTTACATTTACACAAGATTCAAAAGCGATTCGTTTTGAATTTTACCAGTTTAGTTTCGGTTTTTTGTTTTACATGTTCTTTACTTTTGAAAAACCGAACTATAAACATTAGCAAGCTGCTGATACAGCTTTAAATTAATTTTTGTTTTGAACTTTTCCGGTTCAAATTCGGTTTTTACAAAAATATCTAAAACTGTATTACAGCTTGCAGATGTGTAAAATTCGGTGTTTCAGACGTACAGAACAAGTAGAACTAAAAAACCGAATTTGAACCGGAAAAGTTATGCTGCAAACTTTAGGTATTTTCACACACCCAATTCCGATCTCTGGTTATTACTTAGCCACGAGCTCCAGCTCCTCGTATTATCGAAACCATATATTATTATTAAAACTCAGGCCCAATTGTTATTTCACGGCAAAATTGCTATCGAATTTTGCGTAAGTGTAAGGGTACCTATTTATAAGCTGGTGACTGTACAGCCATCGCAGCCATCGCACAGCCAGGCCTGCCGCGCCCGACCTTAATAAAAACTTATAGCTTATACTTACACCTTGTATATTGACAAACAAATCCGTAGGTCGCAGATTATGTTACGGAGTTTCAGTATCAATTCCTGATATTTGTGTTGGGCGGATATTAGGTACTTATTTGTTACCTACCTACGCTAAGGGAAAATGTTTTTGTTGTTCTATCTAGACACGCGGCAGCGTGTCGAGCCAAGTACTAGGCAAGACACGGCTGCAGTGTGTTATATTACACGAACCATTTGGAGCCACTTTTGACCCCTTAATAACTCAAAATCTATGTAACATAGACTCATGAAATTTGGTTTATTTATAAAAACCCCTTAGATTAACTAGAACTCCAAATTTCATAAATAAAACTCAAACGGTTATTGAGATATTAACGTATAAAAATCGGCATTTTTATCAACGACCCTGTCACTAGACATCAAAAACATTTAACCCATTTCCGGGTGACCTAGAAAGTTGAAAAGAGATTTCCCGAAAGCAGGCCCATGGTATGATACTGTGTCAAAGCTTATTTATCAAAAATTATGTTGTATTTTTTTCAAGTCGTTTTATCAAAATTTATTTCTTCTAGCATTAGAGAACCTAATAAATATTTATTTTGTTGATACTTAATAAAGAACTACATCCGCCATTCAATCCTAACCTGAATGTTGCCAGATGACAGACTATTCCAATAAAATAATTTGTAATCGATTGAAAATATCGATACTAACCCACATGGAGTAGGTGGAGTATCCACTACACGAGTATGTTTTAAATGCTATTTTTTATACTCAAATACTGTAAAACTATGATTTTACAATAAATAAAATATTATATGGTCTGAATATACTCAACAACTTAAAAGCGTTTCGAGGCAGTAATGTTATTTTATAAACTACCAGTGATCAGAGTAAGTAGATTGATTTGAGGTCAATGAACTGGCACGTATATTAGTATGGATACGCCTCCGGGATTCCGGGATTTTGAAATTATTAAGATTTTTTAAGGAATTTCAAATGTTGTAATGTGTAGAATAAAGAATACATCAATATGAATAAGAAATGTTCAACCCTTTTGGTGTCTGTTTAATAGTATATAGGTGATCGGACTCCAAGAAAAGGATAGATATACTATAAAACAATATAATATATTTTAAATATTTATCTATCGCATTCTATAAATTTCCAATGTAGTAGTTTAAAAATCCTTACTTTAACAACATTTGATTCAATCCCGTAAGTACCAAAATGAAATCCCGGAAAAAAGGCTTATCCATGTTATGATTTCTATGACTATTCATGATGCGAGTACGTAAAATCAATCGACCTACTCCGATCACTGATAATCACCCAATCGATTTCGTCAATCGATTACCAAAATAATTAAACCTGGTAACACTGACACCATGCATAATGTCAAACTGTCAAAAAAAATCTGTCAGATCAATGGCATTGTTGGCTGTTTGTTTTACGTTGATTTGAATTTATTTTTCCGTATTTACTTTATACTTATATTACGTTACGATTTAATGCTGTCAATTTAAATTGAAGCCAGAGGAACTATTGCTTATCTTTCCATGGCCCTGGGTAAGTTTATTATGTTCTCTAAATATTTATAAACACCGTCGTATTGTATAACCTCATTGATTTTAGCAGCCTATTAGTAGAAGGCCTATGTTCAGTCAGGGGTACGTCGCGCGTCGTCAGCTGTAAATGTCTATAGTATGATGTAATTATATAGCATAAGTAAATACACTGAATTTTTTTACCTTTTTCAGGTATGACGATGACATGTGTTATTGCAAGACTTGACATTATTGATTATATTATCTACAACTCTATCCCAAGTATTACTTGCTCAGCAAAATCTAAGCATATTATGTTATGTATGTGGCATGTCAACTGCAAGTCACAGAAGTCATCAGGTTAGTGTTTTTAAAATGGCAGAATTACTATGAGTGATATAATTATTATACAAAAGTAAATAAACAACAATAAGAGTATTTTCTTACTTTCTAGGTTAGGTATACATTTGGATAAAGTTTGTCATGCTTACTGAGAGAGGCTGCTACCAGAGATGTTTATAGGCAAGCAAGTGATGATAAAAACAGAGCCACCCTAGAGTGTAAAAGATTTACCCATAATAGATCAAAACAATAATCTGGTTAGGGCCAGAATCAAATCGTGACATGTGAGCAGCAGGACTTAGTGTACATAATTATTGATAAGTGAGCAAAATAGGACAAATTGTTTAAGAGATCATCATTGCTTATTACTGTTTTGTGGGAAAGCGTACATCTACCATCTACCGTACCTACGCTGCTTTTTTATGAGAATGAAGCTGAAGCCGTTTTAAATTCTATGAGAAATAAAATGTTTTTAGTATTTAGGTATTGTTGTGTTATTTGTTAAAGTAAACCTTCCTATAGAAGCACTGAAAATGCTGCTGCCAATGAGATTATTCATCTTTAATTAAGAGAGTTGGCTAAAATAATGTTTATGCCATTAAATCTTTCATATTTAGCGCGCAAGATTATTAATTTACCTTTATAAAATTCAAGTCTGTAAATGCGATAATCGCCATTTTGATGACAGTCGAGGTCGAGGCTAAAAAACATAAAAATTGGGGATTGCGAACATCCAAACTCCACCATAAGGACAGCGACTATTACAACATTTAATTATTTGACGAATTCATCCATTTTTCAAGTTAAATAAGTAGTAGTAATGAAGTTTTTGATATCAAAAGTCGAAGATTCGCGCCAATCGTGCGTGTTTACATTTTAACTTTTCACAATTAACACACATACACATATCTGATACGACTTTAAATGTGACAATGTGATTAAAAATATTATAAGTAACTAGAAAATGCCCAGATCTTTACTTATTATACGAACACATGTTCAATAATACGTAATATTCATTACTACTACTCAATTTGTGTTAAAAATTGTCGATCATTGTTTTTTTTTTTATTGTAATGATGTGCGAAAACGATTATGCCAAACGTTTTTTTTTTTTTCAATTTTGATTGTCTCGATTAATTTATAATTATGTCGAATGTCTGAAATCTATACTTGAAAATTAAAATAAAATTGTTTTAAGCATTAAATACAATAAACATTGTTTAAAATAATTATTTATACTTTTCTAGTGTTTAATCGTTTTTAGGACATTCAATATAAAACGAGTCAACACATAGAACGAGGATAGATACTTACCTCATTTATTGAATTTCGCGCCGAATTGTTTCTATTTATTTGAATTTAAATTCGGAACGTTGTTCAAAATTATTTTTAATTTATTGGACAATTATTTACTATGGATTTTATTTTTGATACTTTCTGATATAGAATGCCTAGTATACATTTTTTAGGTAGGCTTAAGAAAATTTTGTTTGTGAATGATGTTAAATTAATTATATAAATTAGGTAGGTATTCCGCAAACACTTTTAAATGACGTCTATATTTTTAAATTGAAACTTTTATTACATCGTCTCAAACTTTTTCGTCTGTGTGTTGCATGTCGCGTGTCGGTCGGCCGCGGAGTAGGGATAAAGTGAAAGGCGATCGTCAGAGCAGCCAAGGCCGATATGGCGGCGCCTATAGTTCGCAGCAGCTGACCGTGTAAAGTTTCACTTTTACCGTGGTTTCATAAAACCAACAATCATTTTTTTTAGTTGTATGAGTTTGATAGTATTTGTTTTTAATAGGATAATCATACTCGAGTAATAGAAATTGTTTATTTTTGAGGTAGTTTCAAAACGAAATTTAAAAAAAACTGCCCAAGTGTATGTCGGACTACGCACAGTGAAGGGTTCCGTAATTGGGATGAATATTTACGCATAAACATTGCATAGTATCAATTTTATCGACTGCAAAAATAAGTTTGTATTTCTCGAAAAAACTATAACAAACAAAGTTAATTCTGCGGTTGTAACCGAAAATAAACTGTATCTCAAAAATTATTGACTTCAAAAGCAAAGTCACTTAGAAACATCTTAACATTTTAATTATGAAATCCAACAATACACGCTTTATATGCATAGATTTTTTTCATCTCTCGGTTATATGTAAGTATGGAGAATGCCACCCCCACTATTATGTTTATCGTAATTTCACTACACCATTGTTTAACGGTGCAAAAAATACACCTTTTTCAAAATTTTCATCGATAGAGTGTAAATAGTCTCCATGTTAAATGACTGTATGACATCCGGACGCACGGACAGACGAACTTGACGAAATTAAGAGGTCCGTTTTTTTACGGATTTTGATTATCAAGTTTACAATTGGCATGAAATTGATGTCTATGACAATTGATCTACAATATTATTATTATTTGGAATAGCCGCCATCTTAAAATCCAGAATGTCCATCTAATTCGATATCAGCACTATCTCCCGAAAACTATGAAAATGACAGTCATGATGACAAATTTTCAAATGGGGTTAAAAACTGCCACTTGCTCACTTCAGATAGCGCTGATCTCCAGCGTCTTATAATTTGACAGCTAACTATACATTTTTGATTCGAATGCCAAAAGTTGATGTAAATTCCTGAATTTCATGACTGAATTCAAAACACCCCGTCGAGTCAACTGATGTGTCACGTGTCAAAATCTTGGTGCCTAATGTTAGGCGGCAGTGAATAAAATTCATTTCATTCATTCTCTGATCTCGAAAAACGTTGTTACAAACCTCAGGTCGGTATGTTCAAGGTAGTTGGTAGGTTGGTACTATGCTTGAGACGTTTTTGAATTGATAGATCGTATGACTATTGTTTTAGGGACTATTGTCGTTTAATTTTTAATATAAACTTACGAATAGTTAAGTCCATAGTGAGGTCAAAATGTAAATCCAAGGGGCGGCTGCAACGGCGGCGGTGATCTCTCGCGTCCGGCCCTGGTTCAGGCCATGGTACGGAGCGAGAGGAAATGGCAGGCCGTCACCTCCTTCTGCGAAGCGGTAATGCTCGCGAAGGAGGAGGCGGAACGCGTGAGGTAGAGGCAAAGTTCGCGCCCTCACGCCCCTAACCGCTGCAGGAGGAGACGCCCGGGGCGGGAATCGCGAGCCGATTTCCGGCCACCGTAGGCGCGGGCTTGCGAACGGTGAGCAATGGGTAGCTCGCCGTCCGATAAGGACCAAGCCCGGGTCGACGGCGCGTTGAGTTCCACGCGCGCCTCAAAGAGATGTCAGCAGAAATGACGGGATCCGCTAGGGCCAATGCCTGCCGGGGGTTCGCAGAAAACCGATAGGGACATCGTGCGTGGCCCCCGGCAACCGGGCAACCGAAAAAACACGGGTGGGTTTTAGTCAGTAAGAGTCTGATACGCCCTCCCGCTCCGCCCAGAGCGGGAGAAGATACTTAAAAAAAAAGGGGCGGCTGCAAAAATTAAATAATTAAATCATACGTGAGAAGGAACTTTGTTCCTGACGGGGTCAAAGTCAAAGTCAAATTATTAATTTCAAATAGGCCCATGTATGGCACTTTTGAACGTCAAAAATTACAAAATAATAAAATTCATTCTATTCGCCCCTTCCAAAAGGTAGTTTTCGTATGGAGAAGAATGGGCAAGAAACTCCACCGTTACTCTTTTAAAATGTTTTACAATTGTTTGTATATGTACGTACATTTGTTAAATAATAATTATATGTGAAGACGGTGCACCTAGAATAAAATTACTATACCACAATAGGTAAAAAGAATTAAAAATGAAACAACGACAGATAATTTAATATGTGATAGATACATGATGCTCACATATTTACAAACATTGTAAAAGTAGACGATTTTCCTAAAATTTTACAATTAATAAGTCAGTGTGTGAGGAAGTAATCACAGAATGTAAAATCAATGTCATAAAACACAAAGTAATAAATTTTACAATTAAATTAGCAAACATTTTGATTTTGTCTTGATTCTAAATTGTCCTATGGAGCAGGACCAGCATGTTTCCAAGCACTCTTATCTTGGATATAATCCTCTAATTTGTAATATGCTTGTTTACAAAGTGTATTTTTAATATGAGTTTTAAATTTTCTTTCATTTAATTGCTAAATGTCACAAGGTATTTTGTTGTAACATTTAACACAGTACCCCATAAAAGATGTATGTACTTAAGATAATCTAAAAAATGGTTGATCTAGTTTATCTTTATTTCTAGTATTAAAATTATGTCTATCACTTATTTTATTAAAGAGATGTGGATTTTCCTTACATACATAATATTTTCATAAATGAATTGGCAAGGTACCGCCATAATATTAATCCTTTTAAAAAGTTTCGTGAGAGATTCGCGGCGACGTAGATTATAAATGGCTCTGATAGCTCTCTTTTGCAAAATAAAGATGGATTCAATGTCAGCAGCCCGACCCCACAGTAAAATGCCATACGACATGAGGCTCCCCGACTGCATACGTTTTTTTTTAATAATAATACTTGCCGCGGCGGCTCAGCGATCTGACATCATTGCGGAAAATTGTAACAATTGTTACGAAAGAAATACCTACATTCTTACACAATATTGCTACGCATATTTACAAAAAGAATCTAATAGATCACGTTTGATTGACGAATAATAATAATTTCTTTACAAAAAGTAATGATATCCCATCAAAAACATAAATGTGAAAATGGGAGCCAAATTCCATAAATATGGTTGTCGACTTCGCCGACAAAAGAATTGAAATCTAAATGGGTGCCAAGTTCTGTAGATAATCCTGAAATTTATTTATAAGAACATGCAACTTTCTAAAATAAAATTAAAACACAAATTCTTGTTTTTTCTGCTATAACAATGTTTGCTATTTAAAAATATAACTTCTTAAATTTGAACAGTCGAATTATTTACACAAAGCACTTAGGATAAATTGAAGCTCAAGATTTGACTTGGCTAGTTTTTACCAGCAAGCTGAAATTTTAGAGAAAGAAGATATTTTGACCTTACAGTTACAATAAGAAACAGTAACTTGCGCATAACATAAAGAACAAATATATAAATACGCCTAGGTAGACAGTCAAAGCTGTAAACAGTTACAATAAGAAACAGTAACTTGCGCATAACATAAAGAACAAAAATATGAATATTTTACTTTATTTATTTGGCTCACCAACAATTAAGTACACCGATACAAAGATATGAGATACATGCAATAAACTTATAGACTAGTGTACAAATTTCTTACAGGTAAGCACATCATGAATTACTTATTTGATGTTGAGTGCCTACTTAAAATTAAATAATAATAATTAAATATGCCTAGGTAGACAGTCAAAGCTGTAAACTCGATAAAAAAATAGCGTCCAACTGTTAGCCGCTTAATGCACGCACACTAAAAAAGTAAAATTACAGCACAATGACGTGGCGCGAGTGTAAGACGTAGCTGTAATGCACACCAGCATAAAAAAGTTACCCTGTTTGTTTTAGTTCTTTTGCACCGCGACACTGTAGACAAATATAAAGATGATAAATTGATTAGCCAAATATAAGATAACTTGTATGTAAAAACTAGCCAAGTCAAATCTTGAGCTTCAATTTATCCTAAGTGCTTTGTGTAAATAATTCGACTGTTCAAATTTAAGAAGTTATATTTTTAAATAGCAAACATTGTTATAGCAGAAAAAACAAGAATTTGTGTTTTAATTTTATTTTAGAAAGTTGCATGTTCTTATAAATAAATTTCAGGATTATCTACAGAACTTGGCACCCATTTAGATTTCAATTCTTTTGTCGGCGAAGTCGACAACCATATTTATGGAATTTGGCTCCCATTTTCACATTTATGTTTTTGATGGGATTTTGTTTTCAGTATTTACCTATTATTAGCTCTTACGTTCATCGGAGTGACGTAGGTTATTTTAGGCCATTAGTCTTTCCGTAATTGGTTTGTGTGATTAATCTTATCTAAAAATAACACTTTCTAAGAAAACGGAAGGTTTTGCTAACCCGTGTTTTTAAGTGCCCATTTGTTTTAGTTCGTGACCCCATAAAACTCAGCGATTTTTATTGTTGCTACAATTTATAGATGCGAGCCTTAAAATCGGGGAGGATTAACCCCTTGGGTTCTCAATCCTGCATTAGCATATAGAAAGAGCAAGTAAACCTTCCTTTCATTTTACTTTTATAGAGATTAAGTTCAACTCTTTCCTTGCTTTTGTTTCTGTTAGACAAATACGTAAGCCAAGAAGAATAGTCTAAGCATTTATAGCTAAGCTAGCTGCGCCCCGCGGTTACACCCGCGTGAGGCTGCCTATCCACTGGAGCGGAGCGAGGTAGCGGAGCGGAGAAATGTGCCAATATTAACCAATAAGAGCAGAGCTCTGAAGCTATTGATTAATATTGGTACATTTCTCCGCTCCGCTGTCTCTCTCCGCTCCAGTGGACAGGCAGCCTTAGTCTCGATCCCGTGGGAATATCGAGATAAAAAGTATCCTATGTCCTAATCCAGGTAACGGTGCCAAATTTCATCCAAATCTATTCAAAAGTTTTAGCGTGAAAGCGTAACAAACTCACTTTTGCATTTATAATATGATATTACGTTAGGATGTCTGCCACCAGAAGGTGATTTGTTTATCAAGGTAAAGCAGCATTACCTCGGGAGGTTGGTTTTTACAAATAGGTACTAAAGAGTGCTTCGGGGTACGGAAAGTAGTTTTGTAAGTAGGCTGTAGTTTCTTATCAAGCTGAAGTTAAGCAAACGGTCCGTATCTTATAAATGACTGATTACAATAGGTCATACTTTTTTGACGTGATAATCTAACTCTTATAAATCGATGAACGCCGGCTGCACGCACGAAAAAGTGTTACGTTCCGCCTGAGCCGAACGTACAAGCGAGAGCGCGGAACAAGCGATAAAGAGGCATGATCGGCCTAAGCGTTAGGCTTGTGACGTTATCACGTAAAATTATCGTCCGTAAACCGACTGTCATCATCATCATCATTAGCCTATAATGTTCCCACTGCTGGGACACAGGCCTCCTCTCTGTGAGAGGGACTGGGCCGTAATCGACCACGCGGGCCCAGTGCGGGTTGGTAGATGTCACATGTCTTCGAATTTTTGGTTCTAGGACATGCCGGTTTCCTCACGATGTTTTCCTTCACCGTTTTGAGAGCAGTGGTGATGAAATAATTTACACAAAGTAAAGCGCCTGTCTGGGTTCAAACCTACGACGTACAACTCGTGAGTCGCGGCCGTTATCACTGGGCCACCACTGCTCTGCTAAACCGACTTTACAGACGACCAATTTTTTTTAGCATTTAGTTATTCTACAGTATCAGTAAAGGGTTGTAGAAATAATTATGTATTCGGTTGAATTTTGTCGACTGTTAGAAAACTGACCTATATCAGGCATATATTTCCCTTGTTTGCGTTAAGATGAAGACATAAAGACAGGTATACCTAATATACTTAAAATATGTAACGCTGAGCAACATTTACGCTCCTCTGCTCCCCTTAATCGATATTACGAAATCGGTCAAGGGCCACTAATGTGATACGGAAACTTGTGTACCGGTGTAGGGTGAATCGTATAGATGAGCGATAAGAAAATAACGTCATTAGCTGTAACGGTATCGAGTTACTCGCACTGATATTATGCTATACACGAATTGTTATATTCAAACCTTTTAAATATATGTCGTAAACTTATGATTTGACCCATAGAAAAATTGTTCATCATCATCATATAGTAGTCCACTGCTGGACATAAAAATCACGTCTTCTCTGGTCACGCAATTCGTGAGAAAAAAAACAGTGGCACTCCGGTAGTGCCGACAGAAGTGAAAACTTGAACAAGATCGCATTGGTGGAAGAAAAATATTTGTATGGAACGTTGGTCCGTAACCTTATCTAAATAAAGAGCACAATCGCGTTTATAAAAAAAAATACTTCCAAAATTTTTAAAGTAAAAATACTTGCATAGAACGTTGATCCGTAACTTAATATAAATAAACAGCACAATCACGTTTACAAAAATGAGGTATCGGTAACGGTGTCGCGAGTTCAATTGTTTTTCCCATCTCAAAAATGCCCAACGCGCCTAAAGAAGTTTTCACTTCAAAATTAAGTTCGTTACGTGTTTCTCGAAGTTATCAAGATAATCATATTTTCTTGCTTCCTTCTAAATACGTTCACATGACACTCAATTTCTGCATAAAATTAAATTTTCATACTACATTTTTGTCACGATAGCTACACGAAAACGGTAAATATTTTGCTCGATGTAGGTGTTACGGACGAGTCTGGTGTCAGTATATAACTTCGTTACTGGCACGGGAGACTGCATTTGCGGTGACATACATTAATGCATCTATCATATTATCATTCTGCTGGGTGGTGAACGTTATCCCGACCGATAATGACCGGTGGTAACGTTCTAATGCCATAATCAACACATTAGCAAACTGATTAGTACCTGTACTATGTATACATTTTAATGTTGTTTTAGTAAACACAAGTCAATTTAGTAATTTACTCTTGTTACTATGATTAAAAGGTTTAGGGCTAACAGCTGCATAGGTCGATCGATCAGGTTAAGCTATACGCTTGCCGTGGTTGGTCGGTGGATGGGATACCATCTTTACATACCAAGACCCCGCCGTGTCTCGAAAAGCACGTTTCAAGCCGCTGCTGGTCCCGCCTGTCAGAATCTTTGACAGTTGTTACGGGTCGTCAGAAGCCCGAAAGTCTGACAACCAGTCTTACAAAGGGGTATTGTTACCCAGTAACTAGGTTGTGGAGGTCAGCCATGTAAAATACTGATATCCAGCTGCATTCGGTTAGACTGGAAGTTGACCGCAACATACTTAAGAAAAGGCTAAGCAGATTGATTTATTATGATATGATACAATAGTCCATTGCTTGCTTACATAGTAACACTCATGTCTAGTTGGTAATGTAAATTGCGTAGGCTTCGTAGCAACTTGCTACGAAGACCGTAGTCTTCGTAGCAAGTTGCTACGGACCGATACAAAAACCTCTTTGTAAACATAAGTGCTCTCTTTAACGTGAGTGGGTTTTGTACAAACCAATATAAAATGTATGAACGTAGTTGATAATTTCCTTAAATCAACATGTTTATGATAAACGAATTTCTGCCCGCGACTACGTTCGCGTGTAAGACACCACAAAATACTAAAATAACACCCACATTTTTATAAAAAATTCCTGTTGTAGGTATACTACGTTTGTAGTTTTCGTTCCAGCAGCCAAAATATAAGAGAGTCAGGACTGGTGACGCGGGAGCAAGCGACGTACAGTTGTCCGTGTGAGAAGCTGCTGTCTCGAGGTCGCCACCCACAGCCTTCAGTAGCAATTTCTCATTGCTTGCGAAGATTTTCGTTTCTAGTGAACTAATGAACGGCTGCGGTCCTGCGTGCCATAAGGTACTAGCTTATGGCACAACACTGATACACTGACTGATGCATTCTTACATATTATTCCTGACGAACGGCTATCACTAAAATAATATAACATCCTTAATATTATAAATGCGAAAGTAAGTTTGTTTGTTACGCCTTCACGCTAAAACGGCTGAACGGATTTGGATGAAATTTGGCACATATATAGATGATGCCCTGAAAAAGAACATAGGATACTTTTTTTTTTTTCCCACGGGATCGAGACTTATGCGAATGAAACAGCGGGGCGCAGCTAGTTAGATTATAAACACACTGGATCCTAACCATTATGCCTACATCTTCTTTTTTCTTCATGGATAACAGAAGAGGCCTTGTTTTTCTGTGTTCGTTCTAAAAACTATCATTTGTATAACATAATGTAAAAAGAAAAAAGAATCACAAAATATATCAAGAGTTGGGAATCGAACTTACAACCATAGGTCGTCGAACCGCTAAGCTACTTGCTTTGTTCTAAGTTGACTTAAATAGCCGTTCTTATGTATGTCATGAGACTGCTTAGCTCCATACTGGTATAGCGTGATGATAATCATTGAAAAGGTTAATCTATAACTATCTGCTGTATTTGTTCCCTATTCAGCCCAGTGAAGTAATGGAATAATTTGACTGTTGTCATAAACTGGTATATTTTGTTTATTTAAATAATAATAGTTACCTAATTAAAAAGTTATTTCCAATTTATATTAGCAAAATTTTTCATGAAGGATTTTTTTTTTAAACTGTAAAGAATAAATTTGCAAATAAATACCGATTATATTTTGTGATAAACACAACGTACTTGAAACAGCATAATAGTTTAACAAAACGTAAAAATAAACCAACAGTGAGGGATTAAACTTACAACAACCACCGGTTTGTGAAGCACTCGTCGAATCGCTAAGCCAATTTCTTTGTTCAAAGTTGACTAAAATAACCGTTCTCCTATTATGTCATGATTGATTGCTTATCCCTTTAAAGGCATAGCGTGATGATAATCAGTAACTATCTTCTAAGGTTAATCTGTAACTATCTGCAATATTCTAACCTTTTGGCTCATCTTTTTACAATTTGCGGCAAACTGTTGAAGAATACGAACATAATTCAAAATAAGTAAATTACGTAAATTCCAGAATCAATGTTGCCGATTCCCTTGTTCACAAACTAAACTAAATTTAAGTTCAGTGCATCTTTTTCTTATTTATTTCATTAAGAAGAGGTTAGAAGATAAATTTTAGTTTAGTCCTGTCAAATTAATCAGCGCTTGACGTAAATTGACGTAATTTTAGTTGGCAAGTTTTTAATCTTGTATCTAAACTTCTATGGAGACTGACAGGCGCTGATTAATTTGACAGGACTAAACTAAAATTTATCTTCTGTCCTTTTCTTAATGAAATAGAAAGAAAAAGATGCACTGAACTTAAATTTAATTTAGTTTGTGAACAAGGGAATCGGCACCAATGACGAACAACGATAATTTTTCACTCGCCAACATGTTCATTTGTTTCTTCTTTACTCTATTTGCAAGTAAAGCCGCAATTTAAATAAAATCTTGGTTGCCATGTGTCGAAATAAAAAGTTCGTTCCATTTTTAGGGTTCCGTAGTAAACAAGGAACCCTTATAGTTTCGTCATGTCCGTCTGTCTGTCTGTCCGCGGTCTAGCTCCGAGACCCTTAGTACTAGAAAGCTGTAATTTGGCATAGGTATACATATTAATTACGCCGACAAAGTGGTAAAACAAAATTAAAAAAAACATTTTTTTTTAGGGTCTCATACACGCAAAGTGGTGATGTTTATTTTTTATTTTTTTACCCCATAGTGAGGGGTATCATTGGAAAGGTCCTTCAAAAATATTGTGCCACTACCATTTTTGGATTCAGGGATTCGTTTGCGAAATATTCAGCTTTAAAGTGCTCATTTTTGTTAGAGTCAAGTGTCCCCCCCCCTTTTTTTTTTTTTTTTTGGGTGGGAAATTATCAAATAACTTCTCCCGCTCTGGGCGGAGCAGGAGGGCGTGTCAGACTCTTACTGACTAAAACCCACCCGTGTTCCTTCGGTTGCCCTGTTGCCGGGGGCCACGATTTCCCGATCGGTTTTCTTCGAACCCCCGGCAGGCATTGGCCCTAGTGGACCCCGTCAATTCTGCTGACATCTCTTTGAGGCGCGCGTGGAACACAACGCGCCGTCGACCCGGGCTTGGTCCTTATCGGACGGCGAGCTACCCATTGCTCACCGTCCGCAAGCCCGCGCCTACGGTGGCCGGAAATCGGCTCGCGATTCCCGCCCCGGGCGTCTCCTCCTGCGGCGGTTAGGGGCGTGAGGGCGCGAAATTTGCCTCTCCCTCACGCGTTCCGCCTCCTCCTTCGCGAGCATTACCGCTTCGCAGAAGGAGGTGACGGCCTGCCATTTCCTCTCGCTCCGTACCATGGCCTGAACCAGGGCCGGACGCGAGAGATCACCGCCGCCGATCGCCTCTACGAGAACACGGCGTTGCTCCGCCCAAGCCGGGCAGACCTCCACCGTATGCTCCACCGTGTCCTCAGGCCGATCCACACAATGGTGACACCCGGGTGTTTCCTCCCGCCTTATCCTGAACAGGAACCTCCCGAAGCAGCCGTGTCCGGTGAGGACCTGCGTCAGGCGGAAGGTGAGAACGCCGTGACGTCTCTCCAGCCACTCCTCAAAGACGGGTCTTATCGCCGCGATTGTGGCGTGCCCAGCGCGGGGTTGCGACAATCGCACCCTCCATGACGCCATGAGATCCCGCCGGAGCTCTGTCCGCTGTGCCGCAATTTCTTGCGGCATCGGGGTTAAGCCCCGGCGTTTCGCCTCCTCGCGCCACTCCCAGACGTGCGCGAGGACCTTTGCCTCCAGATCCCATGGCGGTAATCCGGCAAGGAGGCTCGCCGCCTCGCAGGAGACCGTGCGGTATCCTCGGGCCAGCCGGATGGCCATGATCCTCTGGGACGCGTTCAACCGGCGGGCTGGCCGCAGCCTCAATGAACGCGCCCACACCGGTGCCCCGTAAAGGGCCATGGACCGCACGATCCCCGCATAGAGCCTCCGGCAGGAGGCGTTTGGATCCCCTAGATTGGGCAGGAGCCGCTTCAATGCAGCCCCGGCCCGCTCGAGTCTGGGAGCCAAACGTCGGAAATGTTCTACGAAGTTCCACCGGCTGTCGAGGACGAGTCCCAGATACTTCATCGTCGACTCGACACCGATGTGAACCCCTCCCGCCATTACCTGGGAACCCGACGGTGGCGCATTCCGAGGACCATGAAAACCCATGGCCTCAGACTTGTGCAGGGCCACCTCGAGTCCCAGCTGCCGGATCCTATCGACGATTGTCGCAACCCCGCGTGTCGCTAAATCGGCCGCCGCCTGGTACGACCCCCCCTGCGCTAGGACAAGCATGTCGTCAGCGTAACAAACGACGCTGACGCCACTAGGGAGGTCGGCGCGCAGCGCCCAGTCGTATCCGATGTCCCACAGATGCGGCCCCAGGACCGAACCCTGTGGGACACCGCACGACATCTCTTGCCGGTTCCACTCTCCTTGGTGACCGGGGTAGATGACGGCCCTGTCCGTCAGATAGGCCTCGACCACACGACAGAGGTAGGTCGGCATCCGGTGATACCGGAGTGCCTCCCTGATGCAACTCCAGGGCAGGGTGTTGAAGGCATTGGCGATGTCTAGAGACACCGCCAAGACGACCCCACCCCGGGCCACAGCATCCCCCGTCGTGAGGGCCCGCACGCGCATGATGGCGTCCACCGTAGAGCGCCCCCTGCGGAAACCGAACTGGCTCTCCGCCAGATCCGGCCCCACTCGCACCAGCTACCCGACGAGGCGGTCTGCAATGACTCTTTCAAAGAGCTTGCCCACCTCGTCGAGCAGCACAATGGGCCGATAAGCGGACGGAGAGTCCGCTGGGCGCCCCGGCTTCTTGATGAGGACCAGTTTCCCCATCTTCCAACGAAGTGGGAACTGGCCCCTCTCCATGCATGCGCTTAGGAGCCCCCTCAGTCGAGGCCCGAGAGCCCCCATGGCCAGGACCCAGGCTTTTCCGGGTATGCCGTCGGGTCCTGGGGCGGTATTCTTCACACTCATCTTACGTACCGCCACTCTCATTTCTACCTCAGTCACCTCAGGAGAATCGCCGTCGTCGGTGTGGTCCGCATCGGGCACCGCAATAGGCGGAGCCATGGGCGGAGGGGTATGATCCCCTCTAGAGGGGAACAGAGCGCTCACCACGTCCCCCACAAGCTGGGGCCGGAGACTCTGCGTTAGCGGGGGGGCCCATGGGCGGAGTTTCTCCCGCACCATCTTGTATGGGCGCCCCCACGGGTCCCTGTTGAGAGTCTCCAGCATCTCCTCTCGGGCTAGCGCCCTGGCCCGCAGGATCTCCGCTTGGAGGGCGGTCTTCGCCGCTCTGTACCCCTCGTACAGCTCCGCCTCAATGGCTTCCGTATCCGAAGGGCGGATACGGAGCCTGCGATGCCTGGCGTACCGGCGTCGCGCAGCAACACACGCCTTGCGCAGAGCCTCCAGCTCTTGCGACCACCAGTACAGCCGGCGCGAAGCATGTCTAGGATGGACCCGGGGCATTGCCATGTCACACACATTGGACATGGCCTCCCGGAACCACTCCGCCTCGTCGTTGATGTCGGCAGGCCTGTCCGGTGATGACACCCAGGCCTGCACGATCGAGGCTTCCAGGAGAAGCTCCCGGTCCAGCTGCTTCAGCGCCCACCGCGGACCACTCGGGGCCTGTCGGACCGGCGCACTCGAGGTCTGGGTGGAGACGTCAAACCGGATGTACCGGTGATCGGAGTAGGTCTCCACCCCCTCCATGACGCGCCAGTCAATGACACGCGGCGACAGAGCGGGGCTGGCGAACGAAATGTCCACCACCGATTCGCCCCGCATCCGCACACACGTGGAAGTGTCCCCCCCCCCTGCCGGCTTGGTTTTGGATGTGTGAAAAAATCAGAACAGTAGTTTATATAACGAAATTAAAAGGAAAACTATCACAGCTAAGTAGGCTCTACAGGTTAACGAGTAATAATTGACCAACTTAACTTTGCAGTTGCAAAAACATGTTTTCCCATACATTCCGTATGAGAGAACATATTTTTCAACTACAAAGTTAAGTTTGTTTTTGGGATAAATTCATCCCAACTACGGAACCCTTCATTGTGCGTGGTCCGACACGCACTTGGCCGGTTTTTAAATTACACGACAGATATGAGTTTTCATAGTAATTTATTCGGCCGCTAAACACGACAGATATGGATTTTCATAGTAACATTGTTTATTTATTTATTTATTTAACCATTTATGTACACACAAATAATATACAGACAAGACAAAAGGAAAAATACGTACAAAGGTGATGCTTATTTCTAATGAAATCTCTTCCAGCATACCTGCGATAGGACAGAGGATAAAAAGAGATGTAGACACCGTGTGTAAGAGTAAAGAGAAAGTAAAATACATAAAATCAAAACAATTCAATTGCTGACCGCCTACTCACATGTATTTGACCAGTACGGAATTTTCGATTTATCTCGAAGAAAGCTGTCAAAATAATGCTCGAATTTCCAAGCATTGTTTATGAAAACTACATTTACGGCATTACAATCGTTCCCAGACCTCGTGGCACTTAATTTTTTTTTTTTTTCTGTACAGTTTTAAATTTGCTTCGATTTTATTATTTATAGACAAACACTTCTTGAATGTACATACTTCTACATGTTGGAGCGAAGTATCGTACTCATTTATATCAAAGATTTCTGAAGGCAGATTTTTCCTGGTATTTATTAAAAAAACTTTTTCTTTTATTACAAACGTGTTTTCTTTGAAAAGGTTTGCGGGAAATTACAGTGGAGACGTAGAGCTGAGATAAAAAAGTTTTTATTACATAATGCTACAGATGATGGCGTCAAACATAACGAAAATACCTTTCAGGTCAAAAGGGGGTTCCGTGATCTGTGATTGGGATAACAAAATTCATACACTGGGATTTAGACCACATAGTTATTGTAGCTATGGGGTCGTAGCAATAGTAGTAGTTAATTCGAAGACATGTGACATCCACACATGAAAGGAAGCCTGTCTCCCAGTAGTGAAACATTATAAGCTGATTATGCTACAGTAGCTACCCACCATCTCTCAAACTCGTGGTTGGAAACAACTTTTGTGGCCCCTTTTAGCACCTCCTGATTAACTCATCTGGCAGATGATGTCAACCAAATTCTGTTCCAATATTATCTCATCATCTGTTACGACGCCTCATTGAGGTGGATAACAATTAAAATTCTATTGTGTCTCGTTAATGACAGTTGAAAGGATAAGGGAAATATCTAACTGATCCTCTAAGACTTATTGACCTTCACAGCTTTTTTAATTTAATGAACATTTAAAAAACAATTGCCCCTTTTAAAATAAATGACTTTAAGTACATAACTAAGCTAGGGTACCCCGTCCAAACGGGTAGGTTGGGCTAGAACTGTGACCAATAACGAGCGAGCCGAGCGAGCGAAGCGAACGCTGTCGCGATGGCGGCCGGCGAGCGCTACATCCAAGTTGGTCGTAGTTAATTGGATATTTAGTTTTTTTTAGGACCCAAAAATAGGAATTATTTGAGGTTTACAAAATTCATTATATTAGAGTGTTCAATAATATTTTTAGGAAAGCAAAATGGGAATTACTTAAGGTTCGATTAAATATTTGCCATTTTATTTGTAGTTATTTATGCTCTTTTCATTCGGACACTGTAGAACGGCCTGAAATCGATTTTTTAAACATGCAGTTGGGTAATTATAGGAAGTAAGAAAAAACATAATTTATACAGTGACAGAGTGAGAATAGTTTAGGCCTAATATTATACAATAGTATTACTTACAGGACCCTAAAAAATCGCTACATTTGATGTCGTTTGCTTATCATGTAAGTATCTAAACGAGCGAACATTTGCGGCTACAGTCTACAACAACTTTAATAGAAAACGTAATAATATTCATAACTACTATAACTCAAACTAAACAATCAAATTAGATTTAAATTATGCAAATATTTGTATTATGTAAACTAAGTAAGCTGAACTTCTATCGTTACGCATTTATGAAGGTATATACAAAATAAATTTATATTTACCTTCTGCTCTGGGTAGGCCTCTGGTGTGGGATGCGACCTGTGTCGACACCCTTGCGCCATCTCATGTTCCTAGCACGGCGGCCTGTGCTGGCGCCGCTGCTGCGGCTGCTGAGACCCTCAAGCGGCGCAAATACTGTAACCTTATTGGTAACTACAGTTTTGAGCCGTTTGGGGTCGAAACGCTCGGATCATGGGGCCCGAGTGCGCGTCTCCTTTTTAAAGATATTTCTCGTCGACTGGTCGACGCTTCACGTGACCAGAGGGCTGGCTCGTTCTTTGGCCAAAGAATTAGCATTGCCATTCAACGTGGCAATGCTGCCAGTCTTCTGGGCACGTTTCCGGATGACAGCGATGCGGACGAATACTTTGACGCCTAAGTGTCGTTTTGTTTTTATTATTTTTATTTATACAGATAGTTAGTTAGTCTTTTAATTTAGTACTTAATGTAAATAGTTAGCTGTGTTAAAAGTTGTCCTTCTGCTCTAGATCTTAGAACATCTAGACATTGTTTTTTTACCACTATTTTTCTATTCTGACGTAGGGAAATACTCTTTCGTTGATGAAAACACAGTCATGCATGGCTCGTAGCTATTTGCGTACGCTTTGTAGCAAGTTGCTACGAGGTCTAAATAGACTGCTACATCCCAATTAAGGCATTAGTCCGCCTTTGTATGTTACTCTTACTTGTGCATAAAAAAAACTTACTTACATAAAAAGTAATTACTATAAAATGTTATGAAAAAACTGACTGCTCATTTTTAAATAGGACTTTCATTTCTTTTAGTATAGTATTTAGTTGCTTTTAAATCTAGAATAATCAACCTGTAATGTTCCCTTTGCTGGGACACAGGCCTCCTCTCTGGGAGAGGGAGTGGGCCGGTAATCCACCACGCGGGCCCAGTGCGGGTTGGTCTTGGTAGATGTCATATGTCTTCGAATTTTTGGTTCTAGGACATGCCGATTTCCTCACGATGTTTTTCTTCACCGTTTTGAGAGCAGTGGTGATGAAATAATTTACACAAAATGAAGTGCCTACTAGGGTTCGAACCTAAGAGATGTCAGCACAACTGTCGGGGTCCGCTAGGGCCGATGCCTGCCGAGGTCGCGGGAAAGTCCGAAATGGATACCGTAGCCCCTGGCAACATACAGGCAACTGAAGGAACACGGGTGGGTTTTAGTCAGTAAGAGTCTGACACGCCCTCCCACTCCACCCAGAGCGGGAGAAATTATTTAATTTTCCACCCAAAAAAAAAGTTTCTAATCTACGAACTACAAACTCGTAAGTCGTTTCCACTGGGCCACCACTGCTCTCTAAAGCTAGCCTTCACATAATTAATAGTACCTACAGCCTCTTTCAGTCTTTCACAGGTGGCCTTGAAATGTAGGCCAGAATGTTGAATGGGTACGCAGCAACAGACAAAGATTGATGACTTTTTACTCCTTTTAATCATGCGCTGCTTTAAGCAGTAACTGTGAAATTCTATTTAAATTATTTTAAGCTTTCGGTCGCGACTACGTTTCGGAGCTAGTGGCTAAGTAATAACAGCCGCACGGGTCGATCCATCAGGTTAAGCTACGCTTGCCAGGGTTGGTCCGTGGATGGGTGACCACCTTTACACACCGAGACTCCTCCGTGCCTCGGAAAGCACGTTAAGCCGTTGGTCCCGGCCGTTATTCGTGGATCTTTGACAGTCGTTACGACTAGTTACGAGTCGTCAGAAGCCCGAAAGTCTGACCCCAGTCTTACCAAGGGGTATCGTATTACCCAGTTACTGGGTTGTGGAGGTCAGATAGGCAGTCGCTCCATGTAAAATACTGATAATACTGGTTGATATTCAGTTGCATCCGATTAGACTGGAAGCCGACACCAACATAGTTGGGAAAAGGCTAGGCAGATTGATTGGTCGCGACTACATTTGTATGAAAAATATATGAAAAATAAATAAATAAAATAAAAAATATAAATTTGAGCTTTGGTTTGAATAACTTCGGGGTCGAGCCAAGGTAGAGAACCAAGAGAAACATATACATAGTCCGTTTGCTTCATCATCATCATCATTTCAGCCGAAAGATGTCCACTGCTGGACATAGGCCTCCCCCAAGCACCGCCACTTCGACCGGTTCTGTGCTACCCGCATCCAGCGGATTGCTTATATTCGTTTTTCGTAGAAATTACTTGGTGATCAGTAAAAATAGTAAAGCTTTCAATTTCAGAATGCCATGAAAAAACCCATATGCTAGCGGTAAGTATTTGCACTGAACAAGGAAGGTATTTCGACTGACAGATCCTTGGTTTATTTACCAATCTATCGGTATGATTAACCAGTAAATACTCGAGTAGCAAAGCTGCAAAGCAACATAATATCTATAAACAACATATAACAATTAACTGCAGAGGCCATCTCAAACTATGGCTAATTAATAATACCTAGATAAGTATATTATAGCTATTTACTGTATTTCTATTTTCTTAATGTTCCTCGGGAATCATCGCATTTCCGAATACAAACGAATGCAAATTTCCATGTCATGTAATTTGAATTCAGAACTAAGTACTTTATTGTTGTTTTGATTTCAGTGTGAACTATTTAGAGCTGTAAAACTATTTTCCTATCTTTCATGGCTGCGATTTTAGCAGCTTTCCTTCCATTTTTAAAATAAATAAAAGCGTATTAACAACTCTATATACTTCCAAGTCCATTGAGAGCGTCCGGTCTACACCAAGTGCAAAGGGCAACTGATAGAAATCCAACGACTGACGAAACACGAAGTTTGCCGAGGGACAATAAGAAAAATAAATACTGTACGTAATGGTCTAGAAGTAATATTTTCATTAACATACCTTAACCTTCTCGAAAGGTTTCAGTATCTAATTTACCTATAATTGTTGAGAATCCCACGACTTCTTATTAAGAATCCACTTACTTACTAAAGCTAAGAGCATAATTATTTTAGTTAATTACAATCAAATTAAACTCGAAGACTCTCGACACCTGAATTATTATTTCTAGTTTAACCCCTCTTTTCAACGAACGATAGAATAGGCAGCAGGTAGAAGCTTATACGGCTTACTGTTTGTGCTAACAAGATAAGACGGAGATACCTGCTTTACATAAGCAACACATGTGAGAAATCCCTTCAATTCCACTAGCATAAAATATAGGGAGATTAACCTCCGTATACAAACACGACACTTCATTTTAAAACGTTTTAACACGTTCAGTGCCGGGAGCCCTCTTGGAGGGTTCACCTAGTCGCATATGGGAAGCCTGGGAGCCCTCGCGGAGGGCTCATTTTAAATGTAGGTTTTTCTTATCGAATACAGCATTATAAACCGTGAAAATAAAATCTGATGTATATTTTAACAAGATTTATTAGTAAGTATATTCGTTGGTTTTAAAATCCAATTTTTTTTTTTCGCAAATTGCTCTTACCAGTACGTATAGCGACAAAACCCCCTGAAAACACTATTTTACTTCGTTTAACAGTGTTTTATAAAACGGTTTTAAACCTAATGCCGTTGACCGTCCGCGATAGTTAACTTTAGCGCAAACGTAATGCCGGTAACCCTCCCGGAGGGTTCACTTCCAATATGTATGGTGGCATGGCGTATGAGTTCTATGAAAAGTAAGTGGATTCAAAAGTGTTAAAACATTTCCTGTCTCTACAAACACCTCACAAAAAGTATCAAGAACTGCATGAGACAGAAGAAGACATAACTTTTAGTTGCGTTTGAGTATCCGCCTGATGTAAATTTATATTTGTTAGGTAATAGTACTTAGTTGGTAGTTTAAGCAGAACTATTAACAGTTAATTGGGTTCCCTTGATGAACTGATCTGATACGCCAAAGACGAAGGGATCGCGTGATGACGAGAATGGCGCTCGTGAAAAAAAAAGCGTTGGTCGTTTGTGGCCGACAGATTGTTTTTCCTCAAAATTGGATTCAGTTAAATTGAGCATCAATTAAGTCTGGATAAATGGCTTTAAATGTGGCATGGTGGGGTTAGTGAGTTTTTTTAAAAGTATTGTTAGAACATGAATAATTAATCACGCGCGTGGCGTAATAGAGTTGGAATAAAAATAAAACTTGCATTGTTTATAACTGCCATAAACAATAGGAAGCCTTAACCCAGCTGCTAGTTTCTTATTATGTGAAGAAAAACGAAGTTTAAAAATGTCGTTAGAATATCTTCATTTACTTTTATGTAAAAAGTTTTATCATAACGTCGCCGAAACCTTGTAAAACCACAAAATAAAATTATTCAAAAAATATTTAAATAAAAGTCATAATAATATTTTATTTTATTTATACAATTGTTACAAAAACGTTTTTTCTTAGTTTTGAGACTCTATATGCCCTTTAACAAAGGCCTCCTCCATCCCCTTCCAATTCTCCCTGTTCCTTGCTTGTCTAGTCCATGTCTTTCCCGCCGTCCTCACCAAGTCATCCTGCCATCTTTTCAAAAGTTTCCCTTTCTTTCTCTTCCCCTCCCTAGGATACCATAGGGTCACTTTTTTGTTCCATTTCTCTTCTCTCCTGACAATGTGGCCGGCCAATCTCCATTTTAATCGTCTTAGCTTCAGTACTACTTCTTGTGTTTTTGTTGCCTTCCTGATTACACAGTGATTAGTTGTTTCAATTTCCTTTTCCCCGTCATATTCCTGTCATAATAATATAGAGATTAAATTCACAATACTAAAGAAACTAAGACAAAACGAGGAACGTACCGTATATTCAACTTTTCACAAATCTTCAGAGACAATGACGGACCGTAGGCACCGTAGCGTAGCGTCCGCTACACAAGCCTACGAGCGTAGAGCGTAGAGCATGCCGTTGATTGTAGGCAAATAGTTATCGCGTGCTTCGTTCTATTACTCCTGCCCAGACTTTGGATAATCATTCCATAATACCAGTTAATTACCACCCTTGACCCGATAGTGCATTAAAACAACTATTAAATGAATATTTGCAAGTTGTTGTAACTGCTCAAGTTAACAAAAGCTTGCTTATTTAATAAATTGTATAAGGTACAATCCTACGCTACGTGCTAGCGCGTTAGTAAGATCCAGCGGAGCTTACGATAAGGTATCTTGCCGTAGTTGCACGCAACACGAGAATTGCATTTCATAATTATCGTCTAACAACGGTGAAAGTTCTCTATTGCAAACTTAGTCTCAGATAATATCAGCCATCGAAGTTTGTACTTTTAATATAAATTAACGTAAGTTTTGGGTCATCAAGATCCCTCGGGGCTGAGGGTCAGTCTGCCGCATCTACAGGATTATGATTACTTTACAAGTTTGAGACATAAGTTGGGGATAACGAACCGCTATCAGAATTAACTAACCACATCATGGAGATCTATGTGTTGAGGCACAGTAAGAGGATCAGCTTTTTTTAAAATGAGGAATATCTTTTCTTTGTTGTCAATAAAATACTCGAATGTATTACAAGTAAAAGCCAATGCGTCATTATACGTGAGGCGAAGCTACAAATTGTTATTTTAACAATGTCCTTTACTCGAACTTCTAAACACTATTCTACCTACAGCATCGATCAGGCGATTTCAATTAAGTCGATATTAAATGTGTCAAAGTGTTCAATATGAAGTGAGAAGCAAGTAGTCAGCAATACAATAGTGTTGACGTGATTAATAGCGTGACCAGGGTATAGGGTTCAATTGAGTGGAGCAATATAAAATGAGCATTGTGCGCTCCCGCCCCGCCACCCGGCCCGCATGCCCCCGCCGACAATAACCGCCCCTTATGAACTTTCTCCTGTGTATTCGGAAATAATAGCAAAAAGTTGTTAAGGTCTTTTAATAATAACTTTCCCGCATCGCGTGTACAAACTATTTCTATAAGTTGATCGCTTAAAGTATTTCTGCACAATACTTACATTACTTAGTATTATTATTTTTATTTACTGCTGACTGACACGTCCTAAGTTATGATACATATAGGGAGTATTTATCCTATCCTATACTATTAAACGAGCAATATTTGAATATATATTTGTAATCACGTTCAATCTAGCTAGGTCTCTTATTTGGGAAAATTCGTTTTCTCCATATTTTCACTCGAGCAGAGCTCGGTCGCCCAAAGTTTAGAACAAGATCTACGAAGGCTACCTTAGAATAATGACATGGAATTAGTAAGTACCTACTATCATGGCAGTATGGAATTAGTAAGTACCTACTATCATGGCAGCATGGAATTAGTAAGTAAGTACTTACTATCATGGCAGCATGGAATTAGTAAGTACAATACATGGATTAGTATGAACTTTCTTATACTTACTATTGAATGAGCATTCTCTATTTTCACCCGAGCAGAGCTAGGTCGCCCAGGTACTACTATTAAATGAGCAATATTAATTGTGTATACTTGTATATTTGTAGCCACGTTCTCGAAAACGGCCCTAACGATTTCGATGAAAGTTGCAATATAGGGGTTTATGGGGGTGAAAAATCCATCAGCTAGATGGATTTTTCATCCCCATAAACCCCTATATCACCGCGGTTTCATATCCGGGAAAATTCGTTTTCTCTATTTTCACAGCCTCGGGAATGTGATACAACGTTAGTATACCTAGATGATATGTTTATCTATTTTCACCCGAGCAGAGCTCGGTCGACCAGGTACTTTTATAATAAAATACGTTGAAGTAGTACTATAATTAAGTCAAAATCTTTCACCCAATTTAAACGCCTTTGACCTAATATGCCCTGAGCACCACATTTTCATATTCATCTGTTAATATTTTAGTTAAAGCGCAAAAGGAATCTTACTAAATTAACATGTCGCCACTCGCCAGCTCGCCACGAAGGAAATGTCAAACGAATTTAACTTTTAAACCGTTTCGCCTGTTGATTCTTGACCGATTTTCCTCGGCGTCTCTCATCTCAGTTTTCTGTGAATATTCAAGTGAATATGGAATTTAATATCTCCGAGCCCGTTGAAATACACTTCGAATTTCCTGGTAACGTAGCCGCCTCTTGTAATTATAGCAATTAGCGAGGTTATTTTTAAATAACCTAGTTACGTTGAATAATTAAATGAATAAAGAGGATATTAAAGGACGTAAAATATTCATGCTGAAGGGGGGATGGACGAGAAAAATAAATTCTCAAGAGCTTTTGTTCCCGCGAAGCTGTAATGACTGCAGGAAATAAATTACTGCCCCGAGGGCGACCGAATTTAGGAAATTGGGAATATCATTTTAAACGTCTGTGTATGTCTTGAATTAATATTTTTGAAATTCAGGTCTATTGTAGGCACGTAACTACATAATGAACACTGAACTACCTAATTGCATGTATTGCTCAATTATTTCTTTTATTTGTACCTTTTCAACGTTTTACTAATTGCGATTTGTTATCAAAAGGTTTGAAATTACGAACGGAAGCGCAGCCAACAATTACTTGGTACAGTTCCGTACGGCACTTTTCTGTGGCAAGGTCAAGACGTGGCGGTAGGTGAGCCACCAGCTTCGTGTTGCCCCGGCCTATATAATACGGACAAATAAGCACCAAGCTATATTCTTACAAGTAATTGAACTGAGCCTACTGTTAAAATCGGCTTAACAAACCGCGCAATTCATGGAGCGACTCGTTAACAATGAGGAGCCTACTAAGCTTTTGAATAAATGGGATTTTTTTGCTTCATCATTCTTTTGTAATTTAAAAAATGTAAGCAAAGAAGCTTATTTATTGATTCGAGGTCGCATTGTTATAGTAACGACTAAACAGCTTTCATAGTCAGGGACAGGTGTTAAGTCTGTGGCGGTCGCCGGTGTCAAAGCCAATCCCTTCAGGAGCGGAGGCACTTGAACCGAAGGGATGCTATTGAAATAGATCGCTAGACTCGACCTCGCTAAACGCTTCCTGTGACCAGAAATGATGAAAGTTTCGGTCATGTTGGTTTACATTGAGACTCAACAGTAACTATTAACTCTGTCGCTTCATTTGGACAATATACATATTCATTGGAAGATCATTTTAATGAGATTTTTTTTGAGAAGTGAAACAAATCTTAACAATGAAGTACAGGAAGCTGTCCTCGTTGAAAATACACAAGCTTTATTAAACAATAAAAAAAATGCACACGTAAACCGTACTTGGGTTTATGTATAAGATGAAGAAACACGAAATTGAACGACTTTTCACAAAAATTTCAGAATCCAGAGATTGCGATTTCCATAATCCCATTACATATTTACCTGCTTACGTGTATATAACATAAATGTGCTAAGTAAATCTCTCTAATTTAATTTCTTGCCGTCTGTGCGCCCCATTTGACTTAATTATAAATTTAATGTGTTTAGATATTCTCTAGGCCCGGCAGATTACTTGGGATGCTCTACTGAACCTATGCAAAATAACACTTTATTATGACAGGATACGTTCTTAATTTGGCACAAGGCAGACAAGGCGAGTCACTTCCAAAATGTAGAACTTGCCTTACTTGTATATAAGATCCAACTTAGTAACTGGTGGGTACAATTAACTATAGGTACAACATGTAAAATAATATTTATACTATAAACTTATAATCGTCATAAAGTTATTTAAACACTCTGCAAAGGATTACAAAGCAACTTTACATGTACGGACAACGGGCATTATGGTATTCGGTTTTTCTGCTGTGGTATTCAGAGAGCAATTCTAATTAAATATTTTGTTTACGTCCACTGCTAAATTAATGGTCCACTTAACTTTGGCGATCTAAACGCATTTTCAAACTCACCTAAAGCCATAAAGCTGACCTAAATTAATAATGGCGTCGCAAAACTTTTCGGTTAAAACATGTGAGAATTTTATCAAGTCTAATGAATTAATGAGTCTACAAAATCTACTGATGATATTTGATAAATTATTTAATAATGTAACGGCACTGATGCGGATTATCCAAAGGGATTACTTCATTTCCCAACACGCCGTACTCTATTATAATCTGGGCAGCCACATCACTCAATTAACATTAATAATTTAATTGGTGGGTAGATTATAATACGAGTATTTGGCCTGCGTAAACGATTTATCTATTCAAGTAACCATTTACATTGGGCCAATCATTAGACTAAACAGACCTGTACCCTAATTGCGTAACTTATTTTTGTAAACAATTAAGTATGCCTAATTTGTTTCATTTTGACAGTTCAACAACATTCATTGCGTTATTTACGTTGTTGAGCAGATTTTTTTTCCAACTTATGAAGCAATGGACAATCACAATCTGTTTCGATTTGAAACAGATTGCCGTCTGTTTCAAATCGAAACAGATTGTGATTGTGTTGTATTACGCAATAGGGAGTACCCTAATTGCGTAATACAATACAATCACAAATCTGTTCTATGAAAACTCAAGTGCTTATAAGTTACATAAATCTGAAACGCGGTTAAAGAGCGACATACGCTTTAAGCGTCGGCAGTTTACTAAAACTATTGGATATTGGCACAAGTTGCAAGGAAGTCACTTATGGTATTGCGAGCGCTAGCTGAGATAAGCCTGGTTTAAAGCGAGCCGGGTGAACTTGTCGCGAAATTCCGAACTATTTCCGTGCTATCTCTGTTTCGTGTCGCGCTGCAGTCGGCACCTCGGCGGCTCGAGGGCGTTCTAACTGCAATATATAACAGCTTGTTTAGTGCTTCTGATGAGGGACCAACTTGCCGCTCACCGCTCAAGTCCCATTTTTGTTGGCTATGTTTGCACACTTCAAAACTTCTGTTCTTGTTCAGATGCGGTTTATATTTGTGTGATTAATCGTCGGCTCATTAAGGTACCGCTTTTACGTTTTATTGATGTCTTGACTAATTTTAGTTTGAATTCAGGTTATTGCTGAATCTGTAAGACATGTTAATGATTCCAGTTCGCTGCATAATTGTATATTTTGTTCTTAGAGTAGGTTTATCTATGAGTTACATGTGGAACACCTAAGATGTCCATTTTACGAACAACCATGGCGTAAAACTGCCGCCCAATTGAAGTTCAGAGACGGCTATTATAACCGTAGCAAACACGTGCCATTTCTCAACTACAAACAATTCTGCGAGCAAGTTGTTTTCACACAATGTGATGGAATGTTATGCCATTCTCCCTTCGTGTAACCTGCACGGGAGCTCGCCAGGAGCGCGATCTCTCTCAAACATTGTTCAAAACGCTATACTTGGGAATTCGACCGCATAACTTCGGAACTATCAGCCCCGACCCGACCCCGCTGTGAATATTTCCACGTCATCTGTCATATTCTGTAAATTGTAATTATGTGTCTGCAAACCTGTAATAGTCCGTTAAGGCATGGCAGTTTGCGTTCATTTTATTGTCTGGCCAAATATTTAACTAAATGATAACACGCCAACATAAACACCCACTTGTTATTTTCACGTTACTTTCGAAATTGCGATAATTCACTAAAGTGTGGGTGGATTTGAATGTTGAGAAGCATTTACCTACCTTATAAAACAAGGTACCTTTAGTTCAATCTAATTCTGAACCAATAAGAAACCGATAACTTAATAGAGCCTTGCGGATGTTTTTGTTGGGAACCGTTTACGCTTGTGGTAGAGAGTGTTATTTTACCTTGTAATACTTGGGTAGAGTAAGCACCTAACATATGTAGGTATAGTCCAGAGATGTTATGGAATACGGAGCTTCGATTCAGACTCCGAAAGATCGAAATGCAGTGATGCACGTAGAATGTGTACAAACAACTTTTAACTTGTCTTCGGGTATATCCGACGCGTCACGTTAATTTGTTAAATTAAGTTAAGGTGCACTAGTCTATATTTTTTCTGTACAAATTTTGGGGGGCAGGTACTCCTTTTTTTCTCATTATTAATTTTGTCTTAACAAAAAAACGTCCAATTGGAACCGTGCACCTAGCTTCTGACGTTTCATAAGTGCCCATGTAGGTTTATGTAAAATAAAATATTTTGATTTTCATCAGCCAGTGAAAATCCCGTCAAAATCGGTCTACCCGTTTCGGAGATTAGCCAGAACAAACAGACACACAGATAATTTTCAATTGTTGTTTTGTTATAAGTACCGTTTAAACATGCATTTTGTAAAAAGCTGTCATTTTGACATTACAAAAAGACACTACAATTTTATTTATTTGTAAAGAAAATATACCCTCAAGTAGGTAAATCACACATAAAGCGAGCCGAAGTAAGTAGGTAGCTGAGTAGCTCACTTTAATATTCCATTTTAGTTAAAAGCGCGAGATTTCACGAAAAGCATTCAAAGTGTTCGCACAAACACCCGGTTATTGTATTTACCTGTGAAATAAGTAGCTACTCTAATAAGATTAACAATGAGTGGCGACGGTTCTAAATTTTCCACGAAAATAGGTAGGCAATATTAAAGCCGGGCGGAGACAGATGGCACCTCGCGGTTACAAGAAAAATAACCGAGCATTAATTTGCTATGACAATGACTTATCTGTCTGAATTCTTCTCTAGATAAGTATTCTCCATTATATGACTGTACAGAATGGTGATAAAATGTCAACATGGGCAATTAAGATTTTAAAAGATTATTGAACGGTATGTATTAAGTACTTTCTATCAGTTACATTAGAGTAGAGTAGGAACTAAATACCAAACTTTTTCCGAAGATTAATCAATAAACGAAGACGTGTCAGTGGTCCGCTTTTATCTGAACGACTCCACGCGTATTCGTAGTGACGTGATTACTTGTCGGTTTGATCGAATTTAAGACCGGTTCCGGCACTTTGTGCGTTAAGTGAAAATAAAGGCACTGGCCAAATTTAATTTGGCGAGGAGAGTGAGAAACCAACGTAAGTGAGTAATATTTCAGAGGCTTATTGGTCGATTCGCACGAATTTACTCGCCCGAAAAGGGCGAATCGTATCGACTTTTAAATAAAAAATAATATTTCTTTTTCTGTAGGCGATTCGCACAATGTTAATTTATTTGTGAGCGAATCGTCAACTTCAGAAAAACGTATTAGGGTCTAAAACAAAATTTTGAACGTTTTCATAACATAACATCACGCCTTGTTTCCCCGAAGGGTTGGGCAGAGGTGTCCCTGTAGCAGGTACACCCACATTTCGCCAGTTATGTTTAAGTCCCATGTAATAGGGGGCGAGCCTATTGCCATCAACCGGACACAAATCCAGACTTCGGGCTGCTACTGAGAAATTCCAGATAGAAAAACCCAATAACACTTTGCCCGACCCGGTAATCGTACCCAGGACCTCATGCTCAGCAGTAGCACTTGCGACCACTAAACCATCGAGGCAGTCGTTTTAATTTATGTTATTTTTATGTTACAATTACATAAAAGTAACCTAGTAAAGTTTTGACCCATTAAGCAATAGGCACATTTAAAATTTTATGGAATAAAGTCACGACGTGACGATTCGCCCGTTTCGGGCGAGTAAATTCGTGCGAATTGACCAATAAGCCATTTCAGAAGAGTCTCTTGTAGCTGCGACTTTTTATGGTGACTTTTGTGTAACCGCGAAATCCACTAAGAAAAGACAAAGTAGCAGTATAGTAGTAGTAGGTAGGACGGGTTCTTGTATAAAGTTCCGGAAAATTCTTGTTTTTGTGGGAAGTATAAGGTAGGTAGGTACATACTTATTCAAAAATGTCGTTAGTCCGTCAATGAATGCAAAACGGTAACACGTGCGGTGATAAGGTAAGGTACAGCATGAGACCGCCTTCCGGAACCCTGGTGGCATTTCGACCACATTCACCCCCCTCTCCCCCTGCGGCGAAACACCTCCCTTGGCTGCATACTTTTTGTGAAATCAGATTTATTTCTTCCGCTCGTACGGAGTTGGTATTCTTTTTCAACAAGACTGGCTTTGCTGCTGAAAACTTGTTTGAAACATGAAAGGAAAATTGTTACCAATGTGAAACAACAATTATTGTAGAGCTGGCGAACAATCATAGAGTTTCCAGATGTAATCGAAATAAATATTTCCGCAGTTTTATTTTTCTGATGTTAAAAATAGGTTGAGAACGTGTGTTTAGAATCTTTAATGTTTATAAGATTTATAAATCGATGATGGTTTCATCGTTTGTTTAAAATAATCCCTAAGTTTAATAATTGGCACGCCGCGCCGTAGTGAAGATCGTAAAATACTTTGTTTATTTTTTGGAATTTTTCAGTAATACATTAATCCATATACTACATGTTAATAATATAAATTAAAAAGTAACTCTGTCCGTTGCGTTTTCACGCCTAAACCACTGAACGCATATCAATAAAATTTGACAAGGAGATATCGATGGCATCCTGGAGAAGAACATAGGTTACTTTTTGTTTGAAAAATAATCATAAAGGGGGATAAGGGATGAAAGTTTGTATGGGAAACCCAGCATTTCAAGTTAGGGATATGAAAATTCAAATGTATGCCTTTGGTAATAAATAAAGAATTACGTCTTTCAGCATTTTTGAAAACTCACCCCCTAGGGGGTAAAATCAGGGATAATTTTAAAATTCGCATTTGTTATTAAAAAAATTATGTATCTCTCAGGGATTGGAAATAGATTCATAGTCCGTATCATGAGGTAACATTTAGTAATTTTCATTAAAATCGGTCCACTCAGTCAAAAGTTAAAAATTACTTGGCGTACAATAGCGAGACCGGCATAATTTTAACATTCGGTTATTACTATTATCGATATCGAAAATAAAAATTATTATAGCAAATAGAGAGGCTCTGTCTTTGCCTAGAATGCATCGTGACAGCATAGGTACTTATACTCCGTTTGAAATAAGATTAGACATTTAAACAAACCTTTTTTACAGTCCGTTCAACCGATTTTGACTTCTATACCGTAGGAATAAGGATGGCATTAAAAGCAAAAAAAGTGGTTACAAACCAACTGTTTACTGCAGCTGTCATTTGTCATGCCACCAACGCAATAGAAGTCAAAATCGGTTGAACGGACTGTAAAAAAGGTTTAGTTAAATGTCTCATCTTATTTCAAACAGAGTGTCGTTTATAGTAGGTTTTCAGAAAAAGCACTTCTCCTGCTTCATTATATTCGTGGCCAGGAACTATTGATGAAAAAAAACCGGCCAAGTGCGTGTCGGACCACGCACAATGAAGAGTTCCGTAGTTGGGATGAATTTATCCCAAAAACAAACTTAACTTTGTAGTTGAAAAAGATGTTCTCCCATACGGAATGTATGGGAAAACGTGTTTGTGTAACTGCAAAGTTAAGTTGGTCGATTATTACTAGTTACCTTGTAGAGCCTACTTAGCTGTGATAGTTTTCCTTTTAATTTTGTTATATAAACTACTGCTGTGATTTTTTTCACATATCCCAACCAACCATTAACCAACCATTTAGCCGGCAGGGGGGGGGGACACTTGACTCTATCAAAAATTAGCAATTTAAAGATTAATATTTCGCAAACGGATCCCTGAATCCAAAAATGGTTTTCACATGCTCATAATGTTTTTGAAGGACCTTTCCAATGATACCCTACACAATGGAACAGAAAAATAAAAAAATACATCACCACTTACGTGTAGGGGAGGTACGTTATAAAAAATATATTTTTTAATTTCATTTTACCACTTTGTCGGCGTAATTAATATATACACCCATACCAAATTAGAGCTTTCTAGTACTAAGAGTCTCGGAGCTAGACCGCGGACAGACAGACAGGCAGACAGACGGACATGACGAAACTATAAGGGTTCCTTGTTTACTACGGAACCCTAAAAAGGGTCCTCAAAATGCCTCAAGATACTATCTGTGATATGAGATTGTGATTGTTTATCTGTCATTTTGTCTATTCTTCCGTCGACAAAACTAGTTTCTACGGTGGTCATGCTACGCGTGCAGGAAACGTTAAGTCGATCTCAAATATGTAGAAGAAGATATCAAGAAACCGTTTCATTTCGAGACACTTTAAAAACATGAAAATAAAACTGGCTTGCTTACCTCCTAATCAGGTTAATATCAAGCGACTGTGAGAGCCAGTCTAAGAACCTCGATAATTTGATATTTTCTCTGCAAAAAAAGCAGAGAAATTATCAAATTAATATATTTGAACTTATAATAAAAATATATTTGAAAATACTAAACCGCGTAAGCAGAACGGAGAGTTTGAGTTTACCAGTGTCTTCGATACATGGACTTTGTGAAAATGTCGCGATTTTCTCCGCCGTAATTACAAAAAGTGCAATAACTAGGTTAAACCTGATTTCGAGAAAAACGCGGGTAAAGATTTTATTTTTGTTTTGTTTGTAGGTATCTCCAACACTATCAATATGGTATACAAGGCAAATTCGTCATAGATACGTAAAAAGTGTTTAAAAAGAATATATAGATCTGGGTCTGCAAATTCCGAATATGTACATATCTCAATTCGGCGCAAAACATTGCTTGTTGCATTGTTGTTCCTATTTTCTACAGGAGAGTGACTTTGATCTTGAAGAAATTTCATCTTGGATAGATCGAATTTATTATTAAGTACTTTCATACTATCCATATCCAATAAGTACACCCATCCATCCATACTATATATGTTAAAGATGCCTTTCGGCTGAATGGCTTGGATGACATGCATACAAATAAACCATGACCTGGGTATGGACAAAAGATACTTTTCGTATCTCGGCAATACCTACGTTCTCGTGAGATAATTACCGACTTCAAAACCTAGTCGTCTATAAAGAAGATAGGTAGGTAGGTATATACTTTATAGGTAGGTATATCGGGTTCATCCTTAAGGTACCCAATCCTTGAGGGACCCGTCCTTTAGGGCCCCCGATCCTTGAGAACCCCGATAAATTTGATAAAATACCAATGTCGTTTAAAGTATAATTGCCAACAAAAGTGTTAAATTAACAAAATTATTAATCAGTTGGAATTAAGTAATAACACAGTTGCTAATAAAGTAGCTCTTATTTCACCGCTTTTAGGTCCATAATGCAGCTTATAAAACACGCGTACTTTTTACTTTATTTTACTGCACTAATGCGTACTCAGCAAAGATTTTTTGTGTAAAAAATAGTAAACACATAGTACCTATACATTGTAAATTGCCAACAAAAGTATTAAATTAACAAAATTATTAATCAGTTGGAATTAAGTAATAACACAGTTGCTAATAAAGTAGCTCTTATTTCACCGCTTTTAGGTCCATAATGCAGCTTATAAAACACGCGTACTTTTTACTTTATTTTACTGCACTAGTGCGTACTCAGCAAAGATTTTTTGTGTAAAAATAGTAAACACATAGTACCTATACATTGTAATGATATTTAATGGATGTTGGATCTTTGGTATAAATGATAAGTTTTGAAACATGGTGAAAAATAATCATATATTTCAATACTATTAATACAGGTTACGCGTAACACACATAATATAATCACAGATTTTAATATCACAATTTGTTTGAGATCATAATAAAAAAAGTTTTCAACCTTGCTATGACCGTCAGTAAAATTTACTTTATTCGGCAACAATTTGGGTGAATAATAATCAATCATAAAATACAACATAGTCTTGTCTTTCTTATGCAAGTCATTTAAATTTTAATTTAATTATATCAGTTTAACTCTAGACTAGGTCCTGCCTTAACCAAACTAACATTATTTAATTAATGTACTTTGAAGCACTTTTTGTATCGATGGTACACTAGTATGATAATGGCAACAATAACAAAAAAAAGATAATCAAATTTATCGGGGTGCTCAAGGATCGGGGCCCTAAAGGACGGGTTTCTCAAGGATCGGGGACCTTAAGGATGAACCCGGTATATCTACCTACATATTCACCTTAAGAATAAATGCACCCATGGGACTGACGTTTGACGTCTGTACCAGTGTAGACCTGTCTGTCATTTTTTTATTGAAAATAATTTAAAACACAAGTTTTCGTGTCAACTTTTAATAAATTATAAACTTAGTGCAATATAGCGTGACATACTTTTGAAGTGTATTATAAATAGTGCGCATAAGAGACGTAAATTTCGTAAACAATAATACAGTGACTTGGCATAATTAGCTGCTTACCCACTTATTACAAGTAATTGCAGCACTAACGTGCTAACAGAGACATCTGCCTTTCTCGTGAATATCGATCTGCAGTCCGTATCGAGTCATCTCTGGCGCCATCTAGCGTGCGATCCTAGAACCACTTGGGTAGCAAGCTTATCTTGGTTACCATCATGCCGGGTGTCAAGTGTGGAGGTTGCGGCCGTTTCATCTCGACAGTAGAGGGCGCTAGGTGTGGCAAATGTCAGGTCCAATACCACCGAGTGTGTGTCGGCATTCCTACGAAGACCACTGTAACTGCAAGCTGGCGTTGCCCGGAGTGTAAAAAGGACCTCATCAGGGATAACAGGGCTGATACCCCAGTCAGAGGCACTGCGGAAACTTATCAAGCAGCAACCACCGTAGAAGAAGCCTGCGTGCAAACCAGTACGCCTGATTCCTCTGACGTCCGTTCCAAACCTGCACCTTTGCAAACTTTTTGCCCTTCTAATGATGCCACTCCCCCGCCGTACAGTGCCCCTGTAGTCGATGTCATGGCCCGAGAAGTATCGCTGAGCGCCGACATGAAATTAATCATGGAAGAGTTGAGGGCGGTGCGTGCGGAGATCCAAGTCTTTCGCAAGGAAATGGAGATGGAGATGATGGAGCTCAAAACCTCCATGAATACCTGCATCACGCGCATCGACAGTCTGGAGGCCAGGGTGGACAGTTTGGAGCGGCGGGCTTCATCGGCTCCGGCGAATGCAGGCGCAGTGGACGAGATTGTGGAGGAGTTGCGGCGTGAGCTCAATGACAGGGATCAGGATCTCCTGGCAAATGACATCGAGTTAACAAATATACCTGAGGCCAATGCTGATAGCCCGATACACATCATCAAGATCATAAGCCAAAAGTTAGGGGTAAACCTTGAGGAACGCGACATTGTCAGCGCGGAGCGAGTCGGCGGGAGGCAGCTCAACGCGACTAGCTCTGCAGGTGCGACAGAAACTCGCCCGCGCGCTATTGTTGTGCGCCTGGCGCGTCGTGATCTGCGCGATGATCTGCTGGCAAGCGCGCGAGTGCGACGTGGTGCGACGACGGCCGACCTTGACATGTCCGGCCCGCCCAAGCGATTCTTTCTCAACGAACGCCTTACAAAAACAAATCGTCAGTTGTTTCGGAAGGCACGGGATGCTGCTAGTCTCTTCGACTGGAGATTCGTGTGGACCAAGCGCGGCCGCATTCTTGCCAGAAGGAAGCCTGGTGACCCCACACAAAGAATCCGCACCGACAAAGACATATCTTGCATATTCGGACCTGTCAATGAAACAGCCTAATTATTCTCTGGTTTTATTTTTCTTTATGTTGTTTTGTGTAGATTTTGTGTTAAATATTTGTACTTGGGAGGATATGCGTCGCAACTGTTTCTATTCGGTGCTTGTCCACAACTCGGCAGGTGTGCATAGTGAGTTACAATTTCCATTATTATTTTATATGTTTGTTCTTCATATTATCAATACATTTACATTTATTACAACATACCGATATAATATCCAAAAATTATGTACAATCAATTTATTTACTACGATTCTAATCTACGCTAATTACAATTACAGTATAATATCACTACATCATTTAAGCTCATTGCAGCTCACTGTTGAACATAGTTCCTACCTCTACAGAAATATATACTTACTCATACTCAACATGAATAAACAGATACACAAGATATACACACAATACACAGATGACAAATGACTCCTAGTAAATGCATTAAGTTTGGTCTACTGAATGCGGGCTCTCTAGGGACTAGTCAAGATGAATTTTTAGTGGCCATGGGCAACCATGCTGTGGACATCATGGCTATCAACGAAACTTGGTTGCGTAAGGGTGAGGAGGACCGCGCGCCTAGTGTGCCTGGGTACAAGCTTAAGCACATACCGCGTCCTATGTCTGTACGTGGTGGGCGCGGCGGAGGGGTTGCTTTCTACATAAAAAATGGAGTTACTGCGCGGGTAAGAGCTCATCCTGATCATCCCAATGTTGAACAGCTCTGGTTAACCCTTAATGTAAATAAAAAAAAAATACTCATTGGCACTGCATATCGTCCACCATGGTTAGACTTGGAGCTTTTTCTCGAGGGCTTGACTGCCAGTATTGGTGGATTGGCCCCCTACGATAATGTCATATTATTGGGTGACTTTAATGTTAATATGGTGGATGTCAATAGCCCCAAAACTAAACAACTTATAGATTTTCTCAGTTACTTAAACCTAAATCAATTAGTCCAAACACCCACACACTTTGTAGGTGATAGTAGTTCGTTAATTGACATAATCTGCACTGATGCCTCTATTCGCAATGTCGTGGTGAATCATATTAATGAACTTGGCCATCACTCGTTTGTCACATGTGAGACGATTTTTAAGAAACATAAGGCTAAACCAATATCTGTTGTATTTCGTCCACTCACAAACATATTAGAGGACTATTTTAACACAGATTTAAAAATTATACCTTGGTCGATTATTGGAGACATGAGTGATGTCAATTCTATGGTGCGAACATTCAACTCATTTGTGATCCAGCTATTTGATCTCCACGCTCCTCTAAAGAGAAAGACATTTAAAACCCGCCCTACTCCGTGGATAACAGAAAACATAAAGTTAATGTCAACTTTGAGAGATGAAGCCAGGGACAGATATCGTAAATCTAAACTGCCGGTTCATAAAGAGTATTATCTAGATCTTAAGCACCAAGCAGTCATGGCACTAATTAACGAGAAGACGGCATACTTCGCCAAAAGCATCAATGACCAAATTAAGGACCCGAAACTATTATGGCGGAATTTAAAATCGGATGTGCTTCCGGATCACAAGCAAAGATTGTTGCCAAGTCACTACAACAACCCTGATGACATCAATGCAGCGTTTCTGGACGTCCCAGGTAATTGTTGTACCAACATCTCACAATTGTCCTACTTTGAGACTAATAGGTTTGGCCCTGCCACATTCACACTAAAAACAACCAATCCTGAGTCGATCCTGAATATAATCAAGAGTCTAGGGTCAAATGCACAAGGTGTCGACGGTATAAGTCTCGACATGATATCTCTCACACTGCCAACTACCTTGCAAGCCATTACAGACATCATTAACCGGTCCATATCCACGCACACATTCCCCGAACTCTGGCGATGCGCTATTGTACGCCCTATTCCTAAAAACAATAACCCGGTTAACATGAAGGATTTGAGACCAATCAGTATTCTACCTTGCCTGTCTAAGATCCTGGAACGTGTGGTATACTCGCAGGTTATCCAATATCTCGAAACCAATAGCATTCTTCCAGACCTTCAGTCGGGTTTCAGAAAGGGTAGAGGTACTGCAACGGCTCTGGCAGACGTTGTGGGTAGTATTCTTGAAGCGCGTGACCGGGGGGAGGGAACAATTCTGGCTCTGCTGGACTTTTCACGGGCTTTTGATGCAATTAATACCACTCTACTGCTGTCAAAGTTAGCCTTCTATGGCTTCGACAGGGATGCGGTGGAGTGGTTTAATAGCTACCTTACTGACAGGTCTCAATATGTAGAGATGCGTAGGGAGGACGGGTCTACAGTGTCATCCCCCCCCCTCCAGGTGTCAAGGGGTGTACCCCAGGGATCGATTCTGGGGCCTTTGTTATACATTTTGTACAGTGCAGATATTATAAAGTCTTTTGTTAACTGCAAATATCACATGTATGCTGACGATATTCAGTTGTACATATCCTTCAAAGGTGACGAAACATCTTTGGCAGTGCAGAAAATAAATGAGGACTTGCATAGAGTGGTTTTATGGTCGCAGGAGAACTCTCTGGTTCTGAACCCCCTCAAATCTAAATTTATGGTGCTGGGTTCAAAGAAACAAGTTAGTGCAATACTGTCTGCCAACCCTGAGTTGGTTATCAATGGAGAGAGAATTGAGAGAGTGGAACAGACATGCAATCTGGGGCTAATTATGGATCCAGAGCTTCGCTTTGAGGCCCACGTGACCAATGTTCTCCGAAATTGTTTTTATAGATTAAAGGTCTTATATGGAATACGTAAATACCTAAGCATACCAGTACGGAAGCAACTTGTTGACAGTCTCATTCTATCCAAGTTAAATTACTGTGACACAGTCTATGGACCATGCCTGCTTTCAAGAACGGAGCGTGTAATCCAACGTATCCAGAATGCATGTGCTCGTTTCTGTGTTAACATCCCGCGAAGAAGTCATGTTACTCCATATATTAACCAACTAAAATTATTAAAGATGGCGGCCAGGAGGAAGCTTCACTTAGCCAACTTGTTGTTTGGTGTTGTTTCAACCCATAAACCACACTATCTCTATGAGAAACTAACATGGAAACAAAACTACCTAAAGTATGGTCTGCGTTCCATGGTAAGTCCACTGTCGGTGCCAATGCACAGAACTACAGCATTCAGAGGGTGTTTCAAGTTTGCAGCTACGCGCTGTTGGAACGATCTCCCACCACCAATGCGACGCCTGGAAAAAATGCAATCCTTTAAATTCCTATACAAAAGGTTACTCATACATGAACAAATTTCCGTTAAATCTTAACATTTATGTACTTTTGTGTTGGTTCACTGTACCTCAGGGGTCTTGGCATGCATGCTTGGTTTGGGATCTCCTGTGGGAGGGCGTGGCCTGCTTCGAATTCCCTCTTCTGTCAGTGAGGCTGTTTTTGAGTCTGTTTTTCGCTACTGCATTCATCCCATATGCTTAGGAACGCCACCGTGTTTCTGTAAACTACGGTTAAATCAATTTAATCAACTGGCACACTACGGCTTGTCAAATGGGTGGTGTACGATATATATTTATATATATATATTTATTAATTCCAATCTAATTTCATTTATTTTTAAGAGTAATAAAATTTTCAATTTAATGTATAAATATAACTCCAAACAAATTTCATCTAATTTCATTTATTTTAATAGTAATAAAATTTAATACAATCTCGTTGATAAATATAATTTGTTTTACTAGCACTTACTTGATCTCCTATTGTAGTCACCGAGTTTTTGTCATCTACACCTTTCCAATACTTTACAAACACTGTTCACAAAAACCACAGCTAAACATTCATCTAGTACATCCTGTGTTATTTGTTCATATATTGCTTTGCATCATAACATTCATTACATAATACGCCATGTTATAATTATTACGTAACCAGTGCTGAGTACATGTAATAATTAGCCAATAAGTCAAAACGTCAAGCAAATATTTTTACACAGATTTTATTTTATTTTTTTGCACAGATTGTAATAAGTATGCGGCGCGTGAGTCGCCGACGGCACGAAATGTTGCCATTTTAAATATTATATTTGTATAAACATTTAGGACTAGTATTGTATTTATCTTATGTTTGATTTGTTATTTCACTATATGCTGCACCGGTTGACGTCATCACGTCAGCGCCGGCTATCGCTGAAAACCAGCGCTGGGGCTCTGTCTTGCATGGGGTCGCAGCTTTATGCTGAGCGATGGCCGTTTTGCGTGGATGTGACGCATATTTTCCCCCAATTTGTTATTTTACGTGTTTTTTATCTTTCTTTGCGTCATGTTTACCGCAAATAAACGAATTTTCTTTCTTTCTTTCTTTCTTTTCTTTCACCTCTATTTGTTTCCTTAATATTGGCAACTGGCCACAACCAGCAGTCATATAAAATGATTAAAGTTATTGATTGCACGTCAACAATTAACGCGAAAGTTTTCAGCGTATCATTCCACAAATGGGCGGGTTGCGGGGTGCGCGGCCCGGGGGTGATATTGGACCGGCTGCCGAGTGGTCCCGCTAAAAGCACACTACAAAAGTTACAATGCTCTCAGCAGTCGTCTCAGCTTTCCACCATTTATTCACAATAAACGTTCCCTGTGAGGACAAAAATGCTGATACATTACTTTGTGACTAGGAATAGAAAAATAAAGGAGTCTATCTACAAGCAATATTTTACATGAAAGAAAGGCTTGAGCGCATGAACGTATACACGGTAGCAGTAGTGTTGCCAGGTCCGATTTGTTGTAAATTGGTACATGAGGTCGAAAAAATCCGGATTAGGGTTGCAGATCGGGATAGTAAACAAAAAAAAACAAGGGGTTTTAAGTCTATTTAATCTTACATATCAAATCAGTCTTGCTATACTCAGTTTGAAATTTTTTTTTTTTTTTTTTTTTTTTTTTTTTGTTTTTAGTTTCATATCTTGTAAAAATATAATACCTTTTTTACAGTCCGTTCAACCGATTTTGACTTCTATTGCGATGGCGGCATGACAAATGACAGCTGCAGTAAACAGTTAGTTTGTAACCACTTTTTTTGCTTTTAATGCCATCCTTATGCCTACGGTATAGAAGTTAAAATCGGTTGAACGGACTGTAAAAAAGGTTTGTTTAAATGTCTAATCTTATTTCAAACGGAGTATAGACTAGTAGAAATTATAAAATAAAATCGTACTTTAAATGTAATTGACGCACTTTAGAAGAATAAAGTAGGTACCTAAGTATTAATGTAAATTATTTGTTTTTACATAAAAAAAAAAAAAATTGGCTTTGCCGCCTTTGGAATGGCCTTGTTTTTTATAACATAGTTATAAAATTCATTGCATGTCATTTTAAAGTTGGTTTTAATTTGAATTTCTGCTTTCACATGCTCGAGTGTCAAACGGTTTCGCCTCTCAGACCAAATTAAGTTAGCCTAGGATAATACCCTTTCTGTTGTTGCGTTTGGTACTGGAATTGAAGCCATAAAAGAAAATAATTTTTGAACATTTACTAAATCTTGATTGTCTTTAAAAATGTTGTGCCATTTTTGTAGCGGCGTTATGTCTTGGTTTTGCACTGCTGCCTTCACTAATTCTTTGATTTTACAAACTTCTTCATAAAGTTGATCCATGTCGAAAAACGTATCAATTTTTACATACATATTTTTTGATTAATCGGGACATTTAGCGTCCAGAATCAAGTACAAATCGGAACGCGTCCCCAGATCCCTGAAAATCGGGACGTCCCGCACAAATCGGGACACCTGGCAACACTAGGTAGCAGGAACATCGACGCGAAAACTGTTACTTACCATAGATTCAGTACATGGTTCTGAACCCCCTGCGTTGAAATTTTTCGTCGGTTGTTTAAGAAAAATCTGCTGTTTCATAGAAAAGTGCAATACCTACGCGGTCAAAATGTATGGAACAGCTGATTTTTACACAGTACCTCAGTCTAGTACTTATTTGTTTACAAAATCAGATATTATTGAAAGTAAGTAGGTATACATGTACTCTACCTTATTGAAATATCCACACAACATAATATAACGGACATGCAAATGTATTAATTAACGTATATTAAAAATAAACATCAAAGGAAAACTTTATTAAAATAATCCGGCTTATCCCAATGAAAAAAACTGCATTAATTAATTTCGTTAAATGACGCAATTAAAAACATTTACATCGGAATGTCCATGAGGCGTGCTGCGAGCGTGCATTGCTAATGGTTTACTACGAATAACCAACTCGTCTCGATTAACAATCCACGGAAACGATTCCACGATGAAAATGTTTGTTTCTCTCCACGACCGCGAAATACACATCAATCTCAATAAGTGACATTTACGGACTTCATACATATTGGGGGCTAATTCGAAAATAATTGTTCACAAATGGAACGATAAAATGAAATCGTTGTTGAAGAAAAGTGCACCCAAGGTAAGGTAGGTGTTGCTTGGAAAGCGATTAGACTTATTTAGACTAAATGGTAGGCTAACATGTAGGTCTACGAATAGATTACACGCGAATGTTACGTAATTAATTAGGAGATCGATAAATATACTGCGCAGCTATCAAAGTCCATTATGTATTACCATTAGAGTGAGTATACACATTGCATAGTAAATAACTCATCGTTGGTAGATACTTAGGTAGTCTAGTAATTCTTAGAATTTGGAATGAAACAGTTTCGGCGAAGAACAGAACTTGCAATGTAGTGCAGCCGTCTGAAATTTAAATAAGTATAGTAAGTAGCTCATGATTCGTGATTCATGAAGCTATCGCGGTAAATGCCTTTCATTTATGTCTAGTTACTTGAAGTTATGCTTAATAAATTAATTTAACCTTACGTAATGGCGTGTAAACTTTTGCATTTTGCAGCAACCGTTCAATCACAGACTATCTCAACGTCAAAATCAACGCAGTTCATTACTTATCTATACTTAGGTTAATTTACGTTTGAATTATTACGATAAAGCATCAAAGATAATTTATTATGCTGATTATGCTAATGAGTTTTGTTTTTAACGAGGATGCCTATTGTTTATCCTAGATAACAAGCAAAAGGAAGAAGACCTAGAAGAGAAAAAACAAAAAATATTATTTCTCTCCAAAAGAGAAGTGGACGAATTACAAACGCAGTCCAACAAAACAAAGGCGAACTATGAAAACTTCGGTAGTTACTAACTAAAAACAAAATAGTGGCTGCGCTCAGAGGCAGCGGTGGCCGGGCGCGGGCGGGCGGGGGCTACGGGCAGCAGTCCCGTCGATATGCATCGCTAGGCGAACGCCATCCTCCGACATCATTACATCAACTGCACTGTGTGAACACTGTGAACACACAGATGTGATGATCGCTCACTGAACACCACACAACCCTCTGAACTTGCTTATTTTCGCCGCCGCTGCAGTTTACTATTACATTAGACGGCTTCATAGTTTGAGGTATCTGAAAACAGAGCTCTGGTGTACGGCACTAAGTAAAGTAGTATTCGATTTTTAGCTGCATTACCTACTGTAGGTTGATAGTTATCAGGTAACTGGTGGTTGAAAATGATCTGCAAAAAGCCGGCAGTCACTAATCAAAGTAAGCTATAAGCACAGATGAATACTATAAGCGTTATTAGTAAATAGCCTAGGTAGGTAATAAAACGGCGAAAATAATTTCAAGCCATATTTTCAAGAAAATAAAACTTTTATGGCATCATTATTATTTTGTGTTCACTTATCTAGTAATTACTTATTTTCAAACTATAAATAATACCAATAAGGCTTTATCTTTAATAGAAGGTAAATGAATAAATAACGCAAAAAAAGAATATGTTTTGCGTTGCAGTGTTTACAAGGCAAAATTAATAAATCATATGACTCAAGCTGAGGTATTATAAGCTTACCCACATAACAAAAAGGTATTACGGATTCTCTGAAAAGCGTTCAGCATCTTTTAATAAAATGACAAAATGAGAACCGCATTTTACATAAAACAACTTTTCAGCTTCTTTAAAGAATGAAAAATACTGTAAAATATTGGACATTTTGACCCATTTTCCTGTGCAGGAACAGAGATCAAGAGGATGTTTGTTGCCCGAGTCTCGATTTCGTGAATCAGCTTTGTTTTAGAAAAGGCTCACATTTCACTCAAACTATGCATGCTATTGATTGAATTCGAATTCAAAAGCTAGTACAACAATAGCCGTTTTATACATAAATTCTATGTGAGTTCGTTATTTTTAGAAATACGTAGGATTTAAAGAAGCTTAAAACACCTTTCTTAGGGTTCCGTAGTAAACAAGGAACCCTTATAGTTTCGTCATGTCTGTCTGTCTGTCTGTCCGCGGTCTAGCTCCGAGACCCTTAGTACTAGAAAGCTGTAATTTGGCATAGGTATACATATTAATTACGCCGACAAAGTGATAAAACAAAATTATGAAAAACATTTTTTTTAGGGTATCTCCCATACACGTAAAGTGGTGGAGTTCTTTTTTTTTATCCCATGATGTGGGGTATCATTGGAAAAGTCCTTCAAAAACATTGTGAGTTTGGGAAAATCATTTTTGGATTCAGGGATCCGTTTGCGAAATATTAAGCTTCAAAGTGCTAATTTTAGTTAGAGTCAAGTGTCCCCCCCCTGCCAGTTAAATGGTTGGTTTTGGATGTGTGAAAAAAATCACAGTAGTAGTTTATATAACGAAATTAAAAGGAAAACTATCACAGCTAACTTGTAGACTTTACAAGTTACCGAGTAATAATCGAACAATTTTGCAGTTACACAAACACGTTTTCCCATACATTTTGTATGGGAGAACATGTTTATCAACTACAAAGTTAAGTTTGTTTTTGGGATAAAATCATCCCAACTACGGAACCCTTCATTGTGCGTGGTCCGACACGCAGTTGGCCGGTTTTACATAGATTAAGCTCACCATTACCCTTGGTTGTATCTATTGTGTGTGCAGAAAAAAGGTGCAGAACTGCAGGATCTCATTTTATGTCACGCACATCTAATATTTTCAGACCACACGGTTGTTCAATTCAGGGAAACAACCAAGTCAACCCTTTGTGTGTGATTGAATGCTGCAGACCAAGCACTAAGTACATGATAATAAATCAATACCTATTAATTATTATGTACTTTGTAGCTTCGTTGTATGTATTTACCAACAAATGACATTCGTGTTTATTAAACTGGCGATGAATTACCGATAATTATTAACTGTATTATTTTAATGAAAGCCTTGATAAATTCCAGGAAAAGCGCATCAGTATCACATCGCTGCTCAAATGGAAAGAGATTAATCAGAATATTATTGTGTTGATTGTGAATATTTTAAATTTTATTTAACTGGCGAAATGTGGATGTACTAGGTAGGCACATACACCTCTGCTTATCCCTCCGGGGATAACAAGCATGTTGTTATGTTATTTAGAAGTTATTTAACTTTGTTTGTAAAGAACTAAAACCAAAAATCTTTGTGCAATACATTTTGTTCATAGGGGCTTTTGCAAATAAAAAAAAACTTTTCATTGCGGTTCATATTTTTTCCTACTCGATAGATACTCCCATCGATGACGTCGGTCAAATGCAATACACATGAATAAAAAATATATGTTCACAGAGATCTGCCTACTACCTTTCTAAGTTACTAGTGAAGCTATCTAAGTTAGTAGCGTTTATCATGAAAGATACATAACCCCCACAAAGTTAACAGTTAACATGTGCCTACATAAGTGGAAGTTAACAGAGGCCTTATAGGTCAGCCCTAATTACTAGACGCAAGCTTTCATTTTGCATACAAAATAACAGAAGACTGCCGTTACAGCTCATTATCATAGACTTGAATCTTGTCAGCCTTTTAAATTAAAACATCAGAAACAAACTTATGTAGTTTCAGCTTCAGTTTTATCCAACAACCAATTTCCTAGATTCCACTTGATAACTTGAACGATCCGATGCACAACACACCTTTGTTATTCTTTCATTTTGCATAGCGATGCATTGAACAATCAAAAATGGATAAAGCTCTTCCGTGAATTTTATGGATTGCACAACCAAATAGATACCTATATTTTTTTTCCATAATTTTCCAAACGAAGTGAATTTCAATTTCGTTAGTGCACTCATGATAGAAGTTCTTGTTATACTTCTGTAGCATATACCTACTGTTCTGTATAATATTGTTTTCTCGAATTAATTAGGGCATACAAAGTACCTATCTATGGAAGCATGTACTTAAGTTTAATTAACAATATGTGAGAACCACGTGGCAACACATCCAAGTTAAACCATCTAGTGCCTTACTGAGTACAAGTTCGGTTCCCGAGGCAGTCTAGTCTAGGTACGAACTCACAAGTTTCAAAGCCAATTCAATTACACCATTTACAACTCGCCACTTTAAAATAGTCGTGAAGTCTGTCAGTTAAAAAGTTAGATGTCTGCGTAAATTCTTATGGATATTTATGAGAACAAGACACTCATTCTTATACTTTTAATTAATATCTATGATGATCTAGATGCACCTAACTCTGTAATAATAGGTAGGTAAAAGTACCTTACCTTATGGACATTGATATTTCCTGCCTTCACCGGCTTTTATCCAGCTATAAAATACGATAAGCCTGAGTAAGTACTGATTTATATCTAGGTACCTACGATGTTTCCCCTGCTATCCCTGTATTTCGGCAGCATTGATGACTTCTGCTAAATCACTGGCAAAATGGTAAATTGCGTTGGTACATAATTCATACCTACAGTACATATGTATGTAAAATCTCAGCGCAACAGCTATCGAACGTATGTACGTTCGATGGCTGTTGCGCTGAGATTTCAGCTACACATAATATTTATTATTTTTCAGATTCACTGAAACAAAATCTTTGTGGGTTTGTATATCAAATGTTAATCTGTACCTACCCAAGTTTTTAGCTCTAAAACATTCATGAACTGTCAAAACATAACGAGATTTCCAAGTATTTAAGTAGGTTGTTCCTTAATGAAACGAAACGAGAAGGTCTACATCAAAATAACAAGACGAGCGCCGAGCAGACAGATAAATTATAATATAGGAGCGTATTGACGACACGAAGTTCTCGGCGCGTGAGTCAAAACCACGTAAATAAACGGACATGACTCCATCACTGCCCAATGTTAAGAATGTTCTTGTTATAATAAAGTACGATTTAAAGTCTTGGATACCAGCATACTTTTTATTTAATAGACAAAGGCTGTCTCTGCCGTATTCATCGCCATTGTTGACGTCCAAATCTCCTATTGTTATAAGCAGTCTTATCAATTTCTTCGTCAACCGTACCGAAGGTTTTTGTGAAAAACATTTTAATTCCACTTTTGATTGTTTGTTTGTTGTGATAAACAAAAGTTACAACACTTTTCTTTGGTGCTATGATACTTAGAAATTCCATAAATAGGAACAAATTTCATTTAAATACAAGTAATAAGTAGAACATCGAAGAATAAACAACGATACAATTGAAGCGCAATCATTGAAAAGTTAGCCATTCAAATGTAAGTTAGAAAATAAGAAAGTAAGTACGAAGTTTCTTTGTAAATTGAATCAAACAACTTTGGAAGAAATAAAACTGAGTTCAACAGGTTGGGTTAGTTACCCGATAAAGTAGAAACTTTTCGTCTTGTTCATTAACAATACAACACAATTGTTACATGGAACTTTTTAACATAAGTTTACCAACTTTAGGTACTTACTGTCCGCAACTTTTAAGTGCATGTTGCAAGTATGCATGGCCGCCTGCAGCCTTGTAATTAAAGGAATATCATCTAAGTATAGTTAAAGTGTTAAACTTACCTTTAGTGACAGCTTAAGGTTTGTTGTTTATAAGTCGGTAGGCAGGTTGGTGGACACGCGTGGCGGGTGTCGCGTGCGGGGCGCGGGGCGGGCGGGCGTGCGTTATGGCGCGGCGTCGCGACGGCACTACCGCGCGCCGCCGCCGCCCGCCCGTGCGTCCGCCCGCCCAAGCGTCCGCCCGCCCCACGCGCCGACGAATTCCTTGCTGTGATTAATCGTCGAGCCACCTGCGGAGCCTTTTGTATATCGTTAATGTGTTCGGCTTGGTCTCTATAAACAATTTTGAATAACAATGAGGTATATAGGACATTTTCCATCAAATTCACATTAACTCTCTATAGGTATTTCCATATGTACGATAGCACATTTATTACAAGGAAAACTCGTCAGAAAAATATAAGTAATTTGTCAAAAAACCACTACAATTTGGCTTAAATAATGCAAAAATAAAATACCTAGGTACGAATTAAGATTTAAGTGAGCATATTGTGTACAAAATAAATAGTAAATAGTCGTATTTCCATAAAGATTGCTTACCATAAATCCTGAATACTATGAGATAAAGTTTTATAGTGTACTTCATACAGAACAAATAAAACAAAGTCGTTTCTCTTTAGTTGGTTGAGTAATGACTGTGGAATGAGGGGGGCGGGGGGAACGGAGGTTTTACTCGTAACACAGACTCGTAACTACTATTAATCTGTGAGCCGATGAATGAGCTCAGGATGAGACAATGACAGCTTCCTAAAGCGAGCAGGTCTGGCCAGGACGACGGACGCGAACGGCCTGTGCGCGACCTAATTTATTTCACTAAGGAAATACTATGACGAATGATGCTACGTAGATAAATTTTTATTAATGTTGTTTTCTTACTTGTAGGTCACGTAGATTGAAATTCATAACACTGCGCACAGCGCACTGTACATTTTCCTTCGCTATTTGCCAGGTGGTCTACCTACTTAAGTTTCATCTCTTTGGCTGTATACAGAAAGAAAGCTGGAAACTTATAAGCGCTTACCGGCGCTTGACAGCGCTGGTAACCCGCGCAGGAAAATATATGAACGCGCGCCGATAAGCACTGAACGATGCCGACAAGTTCCGCAAGCTTCAACACGCGCTGGTCAGCGCTGGGCGCTGCCATTTAAAATTAATAAACAACTGCACCTTAAGTCACCTTAAAAAAAGTATTTTAATATTTTTATAAATCTACCTAATTTATAAATAACTTTATCTTTGAATAAATAAGCGATAAATATATTTGTTTTATACTTACCGAATGGTGACAACAAGTCTTTCTTCTGGAAGGATTGGTTGTTTATGCCAATTACACCAATTTGATGAAAAATTGGTGTAATTGGCATAAACAACCAATTACCATTCGGTAAGTATAAAACAAATATATTTATCGCTTATTTATTCAAAGATAAAGTTATTTATATATTAGGTAGATTTATAAAAATATTAAAATATATTTTTTAAGGTGACTTAAGGTGCAGTTGTTTATTAATTTTAAATGGCAGCGCCCAGCGCTGACCAGCGCGTGTTGAAGCTTGCGGAACTTGTCGGCATCGTTCAGTGCTTATCGGCGCGCGTTCATATATTTTTAAGGTGACTTAAGGTGCAGTTGTTTATTAATTTTAAATGGCAGCGCCCAGCGCTGACCAGCGCGTGTTGAAGCTTGCGGAACTTGTCGGCATCGTTCAGTGCTTATCGGCGCGCGTTCATATATTTTCCTGCGCGGGTTACCAGCGCTGTCAAGCGCCGGTAAGCGCTTATAAGTTTCCAGCTTTCTTTCTGTATACAGCCTTAGCTGCCATGGCTTATTTTTAATTTATTTTAATTTTTGAATTGTTCTCTGTTTTATCTTTTTATTACGGACGCTTCTTACGTGCACGTCTTTGTACTTTGTTCTCACATGTATAATTTCAATATGAATTATGTAACCAATATTTTATAACAATTTTTTATTTAAAAGCGTGTCCGTGGAGTTTCTTGCCCGTTCTTCTCCATATGTACCTACCTACTACGCTTTGGAATGGGCAACTAGCTTGATATTTCTGACTGACCGATTCCTTGACAATTCAAAAGTGACAATTATAATAAATACTTTGAGTTTGAGTTTATAACTCACAAGTGTGACTTCTGAAAGTACTCCTGGGTTTGATTCTTAGGTTGGGCATTATTAAATCCTTCTTCAGGAATATCTCGAACCAGACTGGTCTAGAGTCTGGAACCGGATCCGGATAAGAGCAATAGCTATGTTATGGCTCAATTTACATGGCCACGGAACGGAATGGAAGCGAGTTTTTGTAACGATATTGTACATAGTAAAATGAACTTTATGTCAATTATGTAACGTACAATTTAGATACGAGCTTGTACACACAGATACACATCAAGCTATACATTTCCAGTTTATGCTGATCTCGCATTGTATAGGATTTCCGTACAATGCGAAGTCATTGATGTGATTGCGATGCGAATTCAGCTTATACTGGATTGATGGGAGTGTTATACTTGATGTGTAGCCGTGTGTACCTACCCGGGGCGAGAAAACGCACGAACTGTTATTTGGCTCGTATCTAGTTTGTACATTATACCTACTATTGATACCTAGCTACTTGCACCTAGCTTCTGACGTTTCAAATGTACCCATGCAGGAGTATCTGTTTTCTTTAATTTTGACATAAATTTTGGTTTTATATCAGCCTATTATTGTCCCACTGCTGGGCAAAGACCTCTTCTCATACAGAGAAGGCACGAGCATTGATCACCACGCTTGCTCAAGACGGGTTGCCGATTTCATACTTATACCTATTAACTAAGTATAAGTCCAGTACCCTAATTGCGGAATACAACACAAACACAATTTGTTTCGATTTAAAACAGATTGCTAATCCATTGCTTCATAAGTTTGCAAAAAAAATCTGCTCAACAACGAGAATAACGCAATGAATGTTGTTCAACTGTCATAATGAAACAAATTAGGCATAATTGTTTACGAAAATAAGTTACGCAATTAGGGTACTGGTTTCCTCACGATGTCAGTAATATCCAAGATAAACTCAGAAAGTACATATGAATCGAAAAAGTCACATTGGTATCGGCCCGGATTTGAACCAACAACCTCGTGCATGAGAGGCGAGGCCTGAACCATTGGGTCATTACGACATCGAAAGATTAGTTTGCTTTGTAAAAAAAAAATCGCTTGTATTCCGTTCCGCGGTAATGTAAATTGACCCTAAGTATTCACTAAGCGCGATCGCACACGTTACACTTTTTAACCGACTTCCAAAAAGGAGGAGGTTATATGTTCGTCGCGTATGTTTGTTCTTTTTTTTTTTTTATGTATGTCCACCGATTTCTCCGTCAATTGTGGACCGATTTTGAAAATTCTTTTTTTGTTTGAAAGGGTGTGCTCTCGAATTGGTCCCATATAAATTTTATTAACTTTGCTTGGATAGTTTTTGAGTTAGCTACAAAATACGTATTTTTTTCCCACTTAGTATGTAGATGATATGATAAGTTTCTGTCACTGGTAGCAGGTAGTGGTATTCAAATGTGTGTGGGGTATGTACCACAACTAAAAATTGAAAAATAAAAACTTTTTACAAAAAAAAAACAACCGACCTCCAAAAAAAACACTACAAAGTGAAAAATAACTTTAATTTCGGAAGTCGGTGGCAAAAAACGAAAATACAAAACCCAAGACACCGACTTCCGAAATTAAAGTTATTTTTCACTTTGTAGTGTTTTTTTTGGAGGTCGGTTGTTTTTTTTTTTTTTGAAGAAGAAGAATCACTACTGTTTCTTTTAGCTCCTATAAAAAATCTGCTTCCGATTTTATGCAGTGTACGAACGCTCTTAGTCTTCCTATTACATTTACAAAGTCCCGAATTTGGGCGAATACAAACAGCCTAATTCTGGCATTACCTCGCTGTGGCGAGGTGCACCATATGATATGAAATCGTGCACGGCAAACAATCCCGCTTATGAGCTGCCGAACTGATAACGACACATTTACGAGCGCGCGGGGAAATTGAATTTCTAAACGAATTTTTGGAAGTGTCAGTGTTATGCAAACATCTATGATAAATTGGGGGTAGGTAGAGCTGTGCCAGCTTTGGTATGTTACAGATTATTGAAAAGTATAGGTACAATAGATAACCTAGACTGTCATAGACCTTTAAAAGGTGGATCAACTCCCGAAGAGGCAAATTGAGTGACGAGTTCAATTCTCAGGTCGAATAAAGAACTCTTATAAGAGGTACAGCTTGATAGTAAGTTCTATAACATTTCGACTCGACCATTTTTCATAGAGCTCATACGCCATGCCGCAATACATATTACAAGTTGACTCCAGGAGGGTCACCGGCATTAAGTTTGAAATCATGTTTAAAATATACAACTAATTTTAGTTTTCACCGTTTATAATTCCGAAATCGCTAAGAAAAAAACCTACATTTAAAATGAACCCTCCGTGATCCCGGCATCTCATATAGGACTTGAGTGAACCCTCCAGGAGGGCTCTCGACACTGAACGTGTTAATAAACTTTTATCTGTATGAATAGTAGGTATAGGTACCTATTTTGAATACAGAGAAAGAACAAATATTGTTGATCATACGCTTGCTCTAGCTATTTCAGGTATTTAAGTATCCATCGTGACTGCACTACTGAACTTCGATGTTTAAAATACCGATGTACTGTATTTATAAAGTTTAAAAGAGCGATTTACGTGAGTTAGAATGTACGCTATGACGAATTACTTAATTCAGAATGTTCATGATCTCGATGTACGGAACTTCGAAAGTTTGTTATGACGAATTACTTAATATACATACATACATACATACATAAACTCACGCCTTCTTCCCATGGGGGTAGGCAGAAACTACAGAACGCCACCTGCTACGATCCTTACATAGTCCTTTTGCCTCGTTTACGTTCATACATCTGGTCATACACGCACGCCGGTTGCGAGTACTACGCACCTGGCCTTTCTGAAGAACATCACCAATAAGGTCAGTATATGTCCTCCTAGGGCGTCCCCGCCCGGCCTTTCCCTTTACATCAGCCTTGTAAATACATTTTGTTAGTCGCCTTTCATTCATTCTCTCAACATGCCCAAACCATCTCAGCATACCCTTTTCAATTTTTGTCACTACATCTTCTTTTAAATCACACCGCTGTCTTATCACATCATTCCTCAGCCTATCATTCATAGTCAGGCCACACAGACACATTACTTAATATAGTATGTTCATAATCGCGATGTACGGAACTTCGAAAGTTTGTTATAACGAATTACTATTTAGAATGTTCATCAGCCAGCGCGATGTACGGAACTTCGAAAACTCGCTATGACGAATGACTAAATACCGAATGTTTACTTTCGAGATTCAGAGCGAGTATTGCTTGTCCCTCTTCTTATGACATCTTATTATAATTTATTATGTAGGTAGGTATGTAGGTATGCGGGAATCTCGATAGGTAGGTACTTATTGGCATTAAAAAACTTGAAATACTTACATTAGGTAGGTACCTACATTCCAAATTAAAGAACCACCTGAAGACCTCGAGGCGATCACGTCTTTCTTTTATGATTATGTTTGCCATCAGAATTTATATTTTTAAATAAAGATACACGAGGTTTCTAGAAATACACGAGGAGCTTTCTAGAGCTCAGCTTTGTCTTAATATCCATAGCGGAGCTTTATTAGATTAAACGGATGATACCCGTTTGTTGTACCTAATCTCACAAAGACGTTGCGTGGGTACCTTCTTTGATGTAAAACACAGTTTTACACTGCATAAAAAAGGCATTTTAATTAACTTTATCACCATTTAGCCATAGCAATCTACAGCTGGACATACTCTTTTTAATCGTAAGATATTCAAGTAGGTTTTTAACTCGAACCTCAGTCACTCTCATCCAGCTGTTGCTAGCCACCCCGCGAAAGTCGTAACTTCCCCTAGCTTGAGTTCGCCCTAGCCCACGTTCAGACGGCCTATTGCTACTCCAGCACGCGTAGCATGACCACCGTAGAAACGAGTTTTGTCGACGGAAGAATAGACAAAATGACAGATAAACAATCACAATCTGTCATTTTGTCTGTTCTTCCGTCGACAAAACTCGTTTCTACGGTGGTCATGCTACACGTGCTGGTTGCTTATTTTGTGCTTAGTATAGTACTTATTTTGACCACTCTCGTTCTCGGTCGGTCGAACCATGTGGTGTGAAAAATATTACTGCGGGTTCATATAAAAACCGGCCAAGTGCGAGTCGGACTCGCGCACGAAGGGTTCCGTACCATTATCTATAAAAACGGAAAAAAATCATGTCTGTTGTATGGAAGTCCCCTTGAATATTTATTTTATTCTGTTTTTTAGTATTTTTTGCTAAAGTGGCAACAGAAATACATCATTTGTGTAACTTTCAACTGTCTAACTATCACGGTTATGAGATACAGCCTGGTGACATAGGGACAGACAGACACACGGACGGACAGCGGAGTCTTAGTAATAGGGTCCCGTTTTACCCTTTGCCGCACCCAAAAAAACGGTTACATATAATATTAATGTGATAGATACCTACTTAGTGTATTTTACATATAGGTAGGTGGTAGGTATAGGTAGGTACCTTAAATCTTATAGAGGGTGTCCGGTAAAAAATGGATAACCTTGAAATAGCATAATATGCTATTTCAAGGTTATCCATTTTTTATTTTTTTTAGAACGGTCAAAAGGTCTATTATATTATAATAGACCTTTTGACCGTTCAAATCAAATCAAATCAAATCAAAATCATTTATTTGCATAAATAAGGTACAGAAAGTTCTTATGAAAATATATTGATCTCTTATTATGCCTTTAATTTCGGCGTGCAAATTTTACATAATCAGATATTATTAGAATTTAATTAATTACTTGAATAATGCATGCGATTAGTAAATTACATTAAATAAATTCAAATTTGGTACCTACTTAACAATTAATTCATAGATGACATTATACTTATACACTACAAAAATTCACAACTTATAATCTAAAAACTCAAGTACACTATAAAAGCATTTATCAGTGAGTAGTTTTGTTAAATTACGCTTAAATTTTAAAAAAGGAAGTGTCTTTATTGTACTCGGAATTTTATTATACAATTTGATGCACATGATATAGCTGTTGTTGGATGTAAGTGTGAGATTCGTCTTGGGTTGATACAACTTATTAGTATTATGAGATCGAGGGGCATAGTAGCTTGTCGCTTGCTGAAAAAGAATCTTATGCTTGTAAACAAATATACATGATTCCAAGATATAGATGCACGGTAAAGTAAGTATCTTATATTTTCTAAAGAAAGGGCGACAAGACTCTATTTGTTTCAGCCCAAATATAGCCCTTAAACACTTTTTTTGCATCACGAATGCTTGATCAATTTCCACACAACGACCCCAAAGAACGATACCATTTCGCAAAATGGAGGAAATATAGCCGTGGTATGCAGTAATTGCGGCATTTCGTGATATCTCGCAGCTGATACGCCTCAGAGGGTAGACAAAACTATTTATTCTACTGCAAATGTCATTTACATGGTTTTTCCAAGAACAAAATTTATCTAAAGATATCCCAAGAAATTTTACTGAGTCAGTTTCTGTCAGGGCGACCCCTTTATATGCCACATTTAAGTTCAGTGGTTTTGTTCGGTATGTATGAAACTGCATAAATTTTGTTTTACTAATATTAACCTTTAAATTGTTAGCTTCAAGCCACTCTATAGACGTTTGGAGAGCCGTGTTTATTTCCTGCTCGTAGGTATTTTTATTGTTGCCTTTTAATATAATAGTAGTATCGTCCGCAAATAGTACACATTTATGGTTCAAAATATTTGGAAAGTCGTTTATGTAAAGCAAGAATAAGGGTGGACCTAAAATACTGCCTTGTGGCACGCCATAACTATTTAACAAAAATGCAGACTGAGATAACTCTCTCGTTTTAGAATGATCATTATAACTTGATATTTCGACCGCCTGTACTCGATCAGTCAGATATGACTCCAGCCAGTCGTACGCTTTTCCTCTGACTCCGTATCTGAAAACTTTTTCTAATAGGCGGTTATGACTGACATGATCAAACGCCTTGCTCATGTCCATAAAGAGCACTGAGACAGGAATTTTGGTATCAATAGAGTCCGTTACTGACTTTATCAATTGAAAGGCTGCTAAAGAGGTGCTTCTATTTTTACGAAAACCATTTTGTTCGTCATTTATAATTTTGTGTTTTTCAATGAAATTTGATAATTTGTTATGAAATACTTTTTCAAAAATTTTGGAAAATATAGGTATTAGTGTAACGGGCCTGTAATTGTCCATTTGAGTTTTATCCCCTTTTTTATATAATGGTTTCACTATTGCTCTCTTTAATGTGTCGGGAAATATTCCTTGTTCTAGTGAGAGGTTGATAACATATAAAAGTGGTTCCAGAATCAAATTTACAGATAATTTTATAATGTCAGTACAAATTTCATCAAAACCACTCGCTTTGGAATCATTTAGAGACATCACAACTTTTTTTAAATCACTACCGTCTAATGGACACAGAAATATAGAATTGCCGATTGAATCAATATTTTCCATATAATTTAAATTAGAATGTTCTGTACTATTCGGGCTATTCCTGGTAACAGTGTTAATGAAGAAATTGTTAAAATGATTTGCAATAGAGTCAGGATTTACATAATCAATGTTGTTAATAGTAATTTTTAAAATACATGAATTCTTTACATCTGTGTCAGTATGTTTTTTTATCACATTCCACGCGGCCTTACACTTATTTTGAGCTTTATTTATGTAATTTGTATTATTAATTTTCCGTGACGTCAAAATGCATTTTTTCAATAAATTACAATAGTTCTTGTACCTCTTTCTATGAGGTTCATTATTTTTGTGTTTTAGTTTATAGTGGAATTGACTTTTACTTTTACAACTTACTTTTATTCCTTTAGTAAGCCAATTTAATTTATTTAATGCTTTATTAGTAACCTTTACGCGAATTATAGGAAAACATAAGTTATAAAATAGTGAAAATGTGTCGAAAAATTTACGGAATGCTTCGTTTGTTGATGTTTCTTCAAATACGTCATTAAAAGACAAACATGAAATTGATTTTAAAAACTTATCCTTATTTTCATCACTATAATCTCGTTTAAGTTCATACCACCATTTCAGAACCGGCTGCTTCCTCTTTGCAACAGGCCAGGAATAGGATTGAGCTGAGTGGTCTGATAAACCCAAATCGTGTACTTTTGCCCAACCCTTTCCAACACTGGTTGCGATGTGATCAATACAAGTTTGTGTCATTTCTGTTACTCGAGTAGGCGTTAAGATAACATGTTTGATGTTGTACGTATCTAACAGGGAATTAAATTCCCTACTTTCCTTAGATTGTTTTAAAATATCTATATTTGTATCTCCACACACAATAATTTTCTTTCTTGTATTACGACAGAGCGTTCTTAAAAGAGTGTCTAGTTTATTAAGAAAAATTGTAACATTCGATGAAGGTGTTCTATAAAGACAGATCAATATTATACCATATTTAATTAGTTCCAAACTACAGCATTCAAATACACATGTCTCACTTATTTTTTGTGTTTCCTGTATAACTTTAAATTCAATGTCATTTTTTATGAGAATAGTGACGCCCCCTCTTTTAGATGTTTTCCTCGAATAGTATGCTGCTGTCGTGAAGCCTTTAAGGCGAAAGGTTTTTTCAGTCCCTTCAAGCAAGAATGTTTCAGTAAGACATAGGACATCTACGCTAATTTCATTATTTTCTAACTCTAATATAGCAAACGATATTTCATCACGCTTGTTTAATGCCCCAGCTATATTTTGATGCATAATAGTTAAGCTAGACTCACATTTGTTCACGAAAAAAATCATCATTTTTTTTAGTCGCTGTATCAATATTATTGTCAGTCTGTACACCCACATCTTTTAAACTATAGGTTTGTACACCTACGTTCTTCCCTGTTCTTCTACGTTGTTGCCCTTTCTCAGTTAATTTCTCAGTATAACTTTGATAAATATTTTTGTAATTTACCTGAAGGATTTGCCTATGAATCAATCTACAGGCGTGCAGTTTATTCACATATTTCGTTGACATGTTAAAATCACTATGTAATGATACAAAATACGAATTCTTGCAATTACAGCATACAAATTTCAATAAATTGTTAACATTTTTCTCATTTAAATAATTATGTTTGTAAACTTGACCGACTAAAACATTAGTGAATTCTAATTGACATAGTGTGTGATGTAAGTACGTTTGAATGTCCATAGGGTTTATGTCATTTGAGCCTGTTAGAATTATCACAAAATCAGATTTATTAAAGTCTTTACACATACTTGCGCAGGTTTTCAAAACTTCTTTAGTAGTTGCATTCGGTTTTACAAATGAAGTCACGGCAAACTTCTCCCCAAGATAGTCCTGGAGAATGTTTCGGACATCGTATCCTAATTGATCGGCAAAAACCATGACTCTCTGGGTAGCACTTGTTTCAGTTCTAGTTTGTGGTTTCGACGTCAACTGCAGATTCAGATTAGCTGGCTCCTCGTTAGTTGCTTGTATACTTGATACTTTTAGATCCGTATCCGAGGTGGAAGAAGTCTCTTTGCTTCGTATGTCGTGGTTAATTGGATCAATGCACGTACTGGCATTTTCAACGATGCTTTTTGGTGGTGACTTTGCGTGCGTTATTCTCTCAGAACTACAGATTGACCCAGCTGTATCAAAAGAAATGTTACCAGTATCGTTTGGGGTCTGCGTTACCACGGCAGTATCAGGTTGATGAGTCAACATAGGAGAAAGACTTAATTTTTTCGGGGTAGAGAAACAGCTCGTTCTTAATATATTTCTTTTGTGTGCAGACTTCGGCGAAAATCTTTTTGTTTCCAATAAATTCACCTTCTTATAGGTTTCAATAACTTTTTGGAATTCACCTACATCCATTTTTAGGCGACAGTTCTCCCTATTTAAGTTGTCAATCTCAAAATGAGCGCTTTCTAATTCCGTAGTTAACCTTTTTATTGTTTCTTTATAGTTTACAATAGCGTCGCTGTCATTCAGTGAAGTATTTGGCAAACTCATAATTGTAGTGTCTAGTAACGTAGAATTGGTGCTCAAGTCACTATTTAAAATATCACCCATTGAGTTCGACCTTGTTGGTTTACGGACAGTAATGTTTTCCATTTCAAAATTGTATATTATAGCGTCGGAATTCACAAAAAACGTACAATAATGATAATCTATATTATGTCCAAACTGTTAAAAAGTTTAAAAACACAAAAAGTCCATACACGCAAACTGTAATTTTGCTAGATTTGAACGCGCACTCTCTATATTAGAATGCAAGGTGCTAAACCGCTGCGCTACGACGCTACCGCTAAAAAAAAATACAACAGGTACCTAGTACCTAAGATTTGTAACTAACTTTTTTTAGTTTATTATACAATCTTCTTCACCATGACAACAAATGAATGAATTCCATCGGTTATTTGTTGTTGTAATATTGTACGTTGACTATGCGGACAGAGAGGTAATAAATAATGTGACTAGTAATAGAAAAGTTTTTTTTTTTAAATCGTATGTGTTTTAGATACTAATTGGGATATTTTTTTCCCATGGGAATATCGGGATAAAAATTCTGTCACCCATGTGCCAAATTTCGTTCAAATCCGTTCACCCGTTTTAGCGTGAAACCGTAATAAACAAACATTTAAAAAGAAATGTTTTCTCTTTTATAATATTAGTTTAGATTCAAAGCTCCCACGGTGCAATGTGAAGCAAGCACGAGTTTCTATGGATACCACCACACCTATTGATTACTCATGTGCCTAATGTGTAAGTAATTCATTTGATTTGGGGCACATCAAAGTAACGACAGAATACAAGCAGGTACAAGTACGACACAACTTAGATGTAGCATAAATTTGTAAATATGCATTCATTCATTTTAATTTTATGAATGTAGTTGGTAATATGACTTTACAAGTTATTGCGTTTGCGTAAAGATCATTTTCACCTAAAGTAGTAATAAAGATTGATGATTTTGAAGGCGCATTCTGTTCGGATGGTGATCGGTTTTACAAATTTTGCCGATGCTACATCTAAGTTGTGTCGTACTGTAGGTACCTGGCTATATATTCGTATGCTTAACATTTGTGTTGGGTCCGTTCCGTATTCCTTGTATGACCATTCTATTTCAGGTTGAGCAGTTTTGGAGATGTAAATACTTAATCGACCAGTAACGCCGAAATTTCTGACTGCTTGAATGGGTTCCGCTATGTTAGGTAAGCTTATGGTAGGTTTATCTCCTCATATGAGCAATGTGAGTTCTGTTTTTAAGGTTTCGTACCCGAAGAATGTCAAACGGAACCCTATTACTAAGCCTCCGCTATCCGTCCGTTCGTCTGTCTGTCAGCGGGCTGGATCTCATGAACCGTAATAGATAGACAGTTGAAATTTTGACAGATTGTGTATTTCTATTGCCGCTATAACAACAAATAATAAAAATTAAATTAAAAACAGTCCCATACAAGAAACGTGTATTTTTAACTAAAGTATTTTTTAAATTTAAATATGTTGTGTTCATTATTATACGGTGGTAGAGAACTCTTCGTGTACGAGTCCGACACGTCCTTGGCCAGTTTTTAATTAATGATTTTCTTTCTTATTCGTAATTACTTTATAACGAGGCATATCCCTCAAGCTTTTCAAATTGGATTCGTTCAGGTACAAATTCGTTAAAATCACCAAAAGCATTTTATATTATGACTAAAGAAATTAATTTAATATTAACCCCTTACCTACATGTGGTAAGCAAAATCAACAATCAAAACCATGAAACAATACTGAACAATAATTGTTTGGCCCCTTTGTAGTTTCTGCTATTGAAGCTAGTTACTATGGCAGACGTCAAACAGTTAGTTTGACCACAGTATGCGGCTCTCGAAGGCCTATTGAACGCACCGCGGTCTTTCAGACTCCTATTATTAAGAAAATTAAGGGAGTATGTACAGACGCCAGCACATCAGGCTACTACAATCTGTCAAATTTATTTAATCGATTTTCAACTTTAACGCTGAAGATGATTGGGAAAATTTGACAGTTTTGGGTAGCTTGATGTGCTGGCGTCTGTACTTAAATGAAAAAATAAATATTTGTGTTAATATTTATTAGCTTACTATTAGAAGCCACAATTGCTTATAATCTTTTTTGAATATAAGAAAGAAATAGGATTTACAATCGGATGAAAAGAAAATAACTGAAGACAACAACATAATGTTTTTCGATGATTGCAAAAACTGACAATATATTGAATGCGAGTTCAATCACGGCTCACAAATACTTCAATAGACATTTTCCTGCTATCATAAATATCCCATTACTTACAAACACAAGTTCCTACCATATGTCGGTATTAGCGTCGGTATTGGCTTTATATTGAAAACGATTATGGAGGGAGAAACGGATATAATATAAATAAGGAAAGGCGATACAGCATTTTTTATCGCTTCCTTGGTCTTTTATGTCATTTTCAAGAAAATTTTACGTACGTAAATCTCTGTAAAACTCATGACTAACAACAATAATATGTAAAATAAAACATAAATGTAGTTGTAAAAAAGGATGTCAAAACTAAATCTTATTTAAAAAACTTACACCACTAAATTACATCAATTTAAGTTTCTACAATTATCAACTTTAATATTTGAAATAAATAATATTTTTCTTTTACACTATAATATTAGTAATGGCACTAGTTATTATTCTGTTATAACAAGGCACAAGGGCGAATAAGGGAAGCTGTAGCAACGTTCTACTACGACGTCGTCGTATTGGAGATTGTCTGAGATTACCACAACGAATCTGTACATAATGTACATTACATTATATAAGATTACGATTATTAGTACACTGCGGATCTTTGAGAGTATTCGGCGTTTCGATGTAATAAAAAGATGTTCTCAGAACTTGATTGAAAAAATATATCCGAAATACGTGAGATCACTCATAAGTCATAACATAACATCAATTTCACTTTCTGCCTACATCATTTATTCAACTTAACGTCAAATTATTTACAGTCAAATGGCAGATTTATACAATACATCTCACTTTCTGCCTTACAATATGAATTCTATTTATGGCAGTGACTAAATTAGTTATTTGATCAGACAGAACAACTTTATTCATACTCGCACAGTATAGGTACAGACGCCAGCACATCAAGCTACCCGAAACTGTCAAATTTTCCCAATCAACTTTGAACCTTACATTTCAGCGATAAAGTTGAAAATCTATTAAATAAATTTGACAGATTGTAGTAGATTGATGTGCTGGCGTCTATACGTTTACAATGAGTCAATATTTTAGGATCATAAGTTTTCATTCGAATATAATATATAAATGTTTACGTTTACGTAAATTGCTTTTAATATTAATAGTAAGTATTACACTTAAGATACAATAATATAGGGTTACCAGATTGACTCAACGATAGACTGACTTCATACACATAGATTCTTCATAAAAAATTACGGCAATATGAGATTTTACATAGCAAATGATGAAGTCACTCCTACCTTTTAAATATATTAATATTATTATTCCCGATTTAGTCAGTTTTGTAAATTTAGTATTACTACCGTCAATAATAATAATTATAAAATGTTATAAAGCTCTAAACTACAACCTATCGAACGCGGTATGGTCTTAACATATGAAAAGAGTGTTTAGTTTTAACACCCCGCGACATGTTCGATTTTACGAAGCTACACACAAACACATAAGTACATACGACATACATTCACACATAAGTACAAAAAGCGTACAATTTACATCCTGAGATTAAACAGACCTTCAGGTAATATTATAAAACGAATTAAAAAATAAATGTAAGGCATAAATACAGACTGTTTGCATTTGTGTTATACAGGTTGTGGCGTAAATAATGCCTAACCCTGAAACTGTCGATCGGTCTGATTATTATTTATCATTTACCCCACTTATATCGCCATATGCCCATGGATGACCAAATTATTTTAACATTTTTTCTACGGAATTATGCAATTTTGGGCCCCTATATCGACAAAATAATGTACGAAATGTAAAAAAAATTGTGGGGTAAAAAAAAAATCTAAAATCTGGCCAATCGACAGTTTCAGGGTTATCCATTATTTATGCCACACCTGTGTAAATATATCTACGACATTATAGACAAAATATGATTTCAAAATACACGCTGAAACGTAATCAAGTTGGCAGGTAATATTTTAGCATTTTGCGCTTTCTTTGTAGTCATTTAATTTAATCACGGGTAATATAAATTCTATTGAAAGGCACAATTTTAAGGCAATTCTCTAAACAGTAGGTACCCTAATTGCGTAACTTATTTTTGTAAACAATTTTGCCTAATTTGTTTCATTTTGACAGTTCAACAACATTCATTGCGTTATTTACGTTATTGAGCAGATTTTTTTTCCAACTTATGAAGCAATGGATAAGCAATCTGTTTCAAATCGAAACAAATTGTGATTGTGTTGTATTACGCAATTAGGGTACAGTAGTGCTATTCTGTAACCATCTCACCGTGTTATCTTAGGTGAAGTGAGCGTGGAGTGAGCTGTCAGTTGCTAAGGATTGAAACTATTGGCAGCTCACTTCACCAAAGTAATCACGGTGAGATTAAAACAGAATAGCACTACAGGTCTCAATATATCATCACTCGAAAAACTATATTTGAATAAAATTCTAAAAACCACGATATTTCATTGAAACTTGATTATTATATAAATGCAGCATAAATTATTGTATATTTTGAGACTTGACTGTCTGACGATAGAATTATTTTCCAGCATACGTAGGGTTTTTGAAGATCGACGTCACTTGCTTTTAAATGGGGTTCTCGCCCTAGGAAACAAAAAGTACACAGTGAAAACCAAATAGGTAGCAAAATTAATAAAAAATAACCCTTCTTTGCAGTCGGGTTAAAAAATGCAAGTTAATAATGACGAATTCGAAGACATGTGACATTCGCCAACCCGCACTGGTGGTGAGTTACGGCTGCATCGCTTCACAGATGAAGCCTACCATTTACCAAGTCACAGCAGGAACGTAGGCAGGATATTTTGTAGTAGTGTCGAACAAAACTAATGATATAACGGTCTTGGATTATTTATATGTATATATGTCGTGCCCGGATCTTAGAATTGACCATTTCATGAAATGGCCAGCTAAAATTGATGAATTTTTCGATGCTATATTTTAAGTTTGTGAATAGTTTGAGTTAAATTAGTATTTCATTTAGTTATTTTTACTACATAGATAAAGCAATAATTTTTCACTTTGTAGTGTTTTTTTTTGGAAGTCGATTGTTTTTTTTTTTGTAAAAAGTTTATTTTTAGCTGTGGTACCTACCCCACACAAATTCGAATACCATTACCCGCTATGTAAATAACAGTCACATGAACTTATCACATCATCCACATACCAAGTGGGAAAAAATACGTATTATTGAAGCTAACTCAAAAACTATCCAAGCAAAATTAATAAAATTTATAGGGGTGGTCCCCTATAAATTTTCCCCTCGAGAGCATACCCTTTCAAACAAAAAAATAATTTTCAAAATCGGTCCACAATTGACGGAGAAATCGATGCACATACCTAAATAAATAAATAAAAATAATAAACATACGCTACGAACATAATTATAACCCTCTTTGGAAGTCGGTTAATAACACATACAAACGCCCATGGTACATACTGATAAGCCATCGATATCGGCATTGGTATCGGTATTGCCGAATATTTACTACAATAATCGGTATCGGTATCGTATAGGGAAAATTATGTATCGTTACATGCCTAATTATAATAACTAATCAGTACAGTACCCTAATTGAGTAATGCACGATCAATCACAATTTGTTTCGACTAGAAACAGTAGTGCTATTCTGTAAAAATCTCACCGGTGAAGTGAGCTGCCAATAGTGTCAATCCTTAGCAACTGACAGCTCACTCCACGCTCACTTCACCTAAGATAACACGGTGAGATGGTTACAGAATAGCACTACAGATTGCTAATCCATTGCTTCATAAATTGGAAAAAAAACTGCTCAACAACGTAAATAACGCAATGAATATTGTTGAACTGTCAAAATGAAACAAATTTGTCATAATCGTTTACGAAAATAAGTTATGCAATTAGGGTACTGGTCTCTATGACTTTAGTGCAGCGCAAACGCGATGTACTTACATTTTTAGGCCGCAACGGCAAATTCACTTTAAGTAGTAGCAAATGATACTTTCCCGCATATTATATTGAGCAGATAACGGTAACGACAGAATATACCACATGCACCGAAATAGTACACTAAGGCCTACAAACTTACAAAGTGGAATTTAAAGAAAATAATGAATAACTCACAAAATGACCAGGCTGTTCGCAGGGACAGTCGCAGACCATCTCCAGGTCAACAGTGAGGCTGTCGGAGATACCGACGGGGGAGATATCGAAAGTCTGCTTCCACTTGTTGCGGTCCTTGGGGCATTCTTTGAGGGTGATTTCAGCTGTGAATTCTACCACATCTCCTACCTACAAATGTATGAAAAATTTTGTACATAGAATCCCAAATATAAACACTTTAATGTATTTTTTTTTTGGGTAATATACCTGTAATCCTTCGCATTTGTTTGTCTGAGTGAGCTCTTTGCCGCTAAGACAAGATGAGTAATACACTATTTGTACAGCATCACTCGATGAATCTTTCATTTCCACTGTTGACGTAATTTTCTGCAAACAATCATAATGTAACCTTTATTTTTATCATCATCATCATCATCATCAAGCCCATAAATGTTCCCACTGCTGGGACACAGGCCTCCTCTCTGTGAGAGGGAGCGGGCCGTAATCCACCACGCGGGCCCAGTGCGGGTTGGTAGATGTCACATGTCTTCGAATTTTTCGGTTCTAGGACATGCCGGTTTCCTCACGATGTTTTCCTTCACCGTTTTGAGAGTTTTATTTTTATATCTGCAATAAAATTTAAGGTTATTGATAAGCTATTGTCATATACATATCATATACATGTTTTGATTTGTACCTCTTATGTGTAGAGGTACAAATCAAAACACTCACTGCCAACGTCCTGGGGGCCTACCACAAGCTCATAAAGCAGTATTATTTTAATATTACTTCAGTGTGGTAAAGAGATGAAGCTCTACAGGACGTATAGCTCCATCTCTTTCTCCCACTGAAGTAATATTAAAATAATACTGCTTTTGAGCTGGTGGTAGGCCCCCTGATTTACCTATCCACATTTTTATATTCCTATGGTTCTTGGAAACCTACTCTTTATTTTGTTGTCAAATTTCATTATTTCGGTATTCGACCGAATGATGTCACACAAAGTCTTTTCAAAATCTTTACGATTTATTCTATTAGACAGTGCTTACAATCAACTTTAATTCATATAATTACGACAAAATGTGTTATGCTGTTGTTATTTGTAAATCATAGTATTTATTTTATTTTACGAAGACTATAATTTGTATGCAGTGCAACTACAACATTATCATTTATCGTGAATTTTCCGCAATGGTAGGATAATAATATAAACGTTTGTTGAACTCAATAAAATAAAGCCAACAGAACAATGTATAAATACGTTTACGTATATTAATTAGAACTAACCTACAAATAAAATAAATGATATGTTATATTCTGAATTAAATAACAATGCTATATATAGCATGAAAATAGGCTCCACGGGTGACGATCCAACTGCCTAACGAGAGCCTCCTCAGGTGTTGGTCGAGACTCTTGGTTATTATGCCTTTGGCCGTCACGACTATCGGCACAATGATTGCTGTATCCACATCCCACATGTCGACAACTTCGCGAGCCAGGTCAAGATACTTAATCTGCTTATCTTTTTCAGCTTTCACGAGGTTCTCGCCATGCGGGACCGCTATATCATTATTAAAGAAGAAGGGTTGCTACTGCTACTTACGTTATACTGTTCCCGCACAAGATCGACGACGTTTTCAGAGTCGTTGATAAGCACTCCGGTACTTGATCCCTCGATGTGCTTGCTCAGCTGTTCATATACGCTGATCTGTTCCGACGTCACCGCGAAGATCACATTGATGGCGTGTTTCTTTACCTAAAAACATACGTTATAATATTACTATGTGACATTTCATCGTAATTATGGTGGTGAATGATGATAGAGTGGGGTACGTATCGGAAGGCCCATGAAAAGATGGTTTGATGAAATATTTCTGTTTGTCGGAAAGAATTGGCGAAAAACGTATGATGTGTAATATCTGACATCTCACCTTGGTAATAAGCAACATTAAAGGGGCGGGGCCTCGTCAAGGTCGTTTCTGACGGCCAACTCCAGCACCGCGCGCGCTCATTGGTCAAATAGCGCGCGCTTCCCCGGCTTCCTGTTACACACTTCCGTTTTTCACGAAATCACTCCCACATATTGCAGGAAAGCGAGAGGAAAGATGTTACACATCAAAAAGGGATGAATGAAGTCGTTAAGGCAGTAGGTTGTAAAATTTGTGGTCGATGATAAAAATGTGCGTCCGAAAACCTCAAACATAAGTCACTGCCTGCTATGCACGATTTTATAGGGAAAAAACACATTCCGCATTTTAAATACTGATATTCACAACATACAGTGGACCAAATAGTCATGTCATAAAAAAATATAGATTTCTCATTCCCAGGGGTATCCAAAAATACCCCCTGGTAGGTTCCGCAATTCGCGCACATCTGGGAGTGGCGCGAGGAGGCGGAACGTCGGGGCTTATTAACTCCGCTGCTGCGAGAAATCACGGCACAGCGGACGGTGATCAATGGGTAGCTCGCCGTCTGATGAGAACCATGCCCGGGTCGACGGAGCGTTGTGTTCCACGCGCGCCTCAAAGAGATGTCAGCAGAACTGACCGGGTTCGCTAGGGCCGATGCCTGCCGGGGTTGCGAAGAAGTCTGAAACGAAGATCGTGGCTCCCGGCAACATGGCAACTGAAGGAACACGGGTGGTTTTTTGTCAGTAAGAGTCTGACACGCCCTTCCGCTCCGCCCAGAACGGGAAAAGTTATTTGATAATTTCCCACACAAAAAAAGGGGTATCCGAAAATACCACTACAAAAAAAAAGATATTTTTCACTCCTCTTGCTCAAAAGGCCGTCATTGTAGAGTACCAGAGCGGGAAAAAAATAGCATTTCTTGCTCTAGGGGAAAAAGTAATTTCTTTTTAATTTTTGTCTGTTCCAACGAGCCTTGAAAAACGAAAAAGTCTTTATTCTTATGTAGAATAATCATGATTATGGACTCGACTTATTACTGGTTCACAAAAAAAGAAGAACATTTTATTTTTGAAAATGGAACTAAATGCGGCTATCTCTTCGGTAGAATGCGTGCATTGCGTTGCGGCTACAGAAGAAATAAAAAAGGCATTGGCGCGAAATCTTTAGATTTTTTCTCTAATTACGAATTGAATTGGTGACCGTATATAATTTACAACAGTGAAAATGTCATCATCTAGTGAGAACATCTTCACAGAGGACTGAAATTAAGTTGCCGGAAAAAACATCTCGTTAAATATCCAGAATTGTACAAATTGTACATTTAAATAAAATAAACTATTTGAAATTCTATTGAATTATTTTATTTTCTCGCAATCGTAGTGAAAATTAGAGTGTAACACACGGCGCTAATAAAACCCATTATAACTCGGTTTCTATTTACTCCCTCGCTAAAGCTCGGGAGTAAAACTATCTCATTACAATGGGTTATTTTAGCCCCTCGTATAACAATCTATTATTTATTTTGTAGTGAGCAGTTTTCATTTTTTTTTTTGTTTTGACATGAATGTTACTTATTGAATGTTACTTTCATACGTAAAATAATAAACTTCCTAACAGTCCTGCAAGTTACTCAAAAAAAGGATCGATAGCTTTCGGATACATGTGAAATCTACTTTTTTTTAAGTCTTTACTATTTTGTCCATCCTGTATAACTTGGGGTCCATTTAAGCCCGCTTGCAACACAAATCACCAATTACACTAAACGTATTTAAAACATAATAATATACACTCGGCGTCACAAAAAATAAGAACTCCGAAAATAAGTTTCAAGCACTCTCCGAAAATAAGTTTCAAGCATGTTGTCCCGCCATCAACGAATACATTAAACTTAATGAATATTAGTATCAATTGAAAGTGTGTTTAACGACCTTTAAATTAACATTAGTTAGAATTCCTAAACAGAACAGATCTCATTAGCACGTAACGATAAAAAAAAATGTTGTCAAAATACGCATACGCACCCACAGGTTTGCTCGGTTAAGTCATGGCCTCAGAGGCCAGCTATGAGATGCCTAACAGAAAAAAAAAAATATGTGGGTCACTCGCTATCCAACCTTTGAAGTGAACACATGTGAACAGCTACAGCAAGAAAATACCCCAGAAAATGGATACCACTGCAGATGAAGCCGCTCAAGTCATTGCACTACTGCAATCAGGGATGCGGCAATGTGATATTGCTCGGCAACTCAACTTAAGTCGTTTTTCCATTCGACGAGTGTTCCAACGCTTCCAAGAGACTGGTGGCTATATCCAAAGACGTGGATCTGGAAGACAACGGTGCACATCCGAAAGAGACGATCGCTTCATTGTTTCGACGTCTTTACGTAATCGGTTCTCCAATGCTGTTGAGCTGCAACAACAACTGCGATCAGCTAGCAGAACTTCTGTAAGCGTCTCCAGGATTAGAAAAAGAATGTGGGAGAAGAAAATTGCAGCTCACACGGCTGCTACAGGGCCAAAATTGACTGCACAGCATAGGAGAGACCGGTTGTAATTTGCCCGTGACCATGTGGATTGGACAATAGACCAATGGAGAGCTGTGCTCTTCTCGGATGAGACGAGGGTGGGTCTTTTCTGCAACGACAGGCGTAGAAGAGTGTACAGGAGGCAAAGGGAACGATTCGCACAAGCCTGTATTCAAGAGACAGTGGATTACGGAGGTGGTATCATTTGCATTAGCTTGCTTTTTTTATTCCCTGGTAAACAAAAAACCAAATCTATTGATTTATTCTGAAATTTAAATGAATTGCCATTCCAATGATACCTTATAGTCATATGTCTACCATTGATTAAAAGGGTTAAAAATGACTTTGAAGGGAATTCTTAAAGAGGTGCGATTTTTGTGACGCCGAGTGTATGTGGTTCTATTTCTGTAAACCGTTTGAAACAGAGACAGAATGATGTTTTAAAAAACACTACAAAGTGAATAATAATAACATTATATGTATATTTTGCACTTCGTAGTGTTTTTTTTTTCTTTTGGAAGAAAAGTTTTTTCTTTTTCACCTTTTTGCTATGGTACCTACCCCACACAAATTCGTATCCACTACTTGCTATGTAAACAACTGTGAAAGGAACTTATACTAAACGAACGTCATCAACATACACAAAGTGGATTAAATACGTATTATTGAAGCTAACTCAAAAATCACTCATTAGAACTTGACCAAATTTATATGAGACTTCTTCAGGAGTAGGTATAATCTTTCAAACAAAAAAGAATGATTAAAATTAACAAACATTTAAAAAATACAACCGTATTGAGAACCTCCACCTTTTTTGAAGTTGGTTGTAAACGTTTAACGCTAAACGTATTTAGTGATTTTTGATTTGATGTGCACGTGGGCCTTAGTATGACTAATATTTTAGCGATTGGTATCGTCCAATGGTAATATTTTTTCCAATTCACGTGTTTGGTACAAAACACGTCCATTGGACCAATCGCTAAAATATTAGAGTCACTCGACTAATTTCAACAATGGCCAATTTTAATAAATCGTTTGATTTACTCGTATAACTAACGATGACATGACTGTAATAATTTACCCAAAGTATTAGCAGTTTACTATAAGTACCTAAATAAGTAATAGGTCACTTTCATGAAAGTAAGATTAATGAAAGGTCGTGGAAAAACTTGAACCAATTAAAAACAAAAGATAAACCTCATGATTAATCTGTGAAATACTGGGGTAGTCTTGCAACGTCGAGTGTGTGTAGATATTGTCAGTCATGTGACATTCGCCATCGTTAGGTTCCACGATACCACCGAGCTGCAATTGAATAAACAGTTTTATTAACAAGCATTAGCAAGCAAAACGAAAAAACAAAACAAAATAAAATGCGAATGCAATTATGTCGTCCCGTCTGTAATAGCAACTTTTACAGTAAAATATCTTGATCTCCATGATGACAATATGCTTCCGAAATGCACTGCATAAAAATTAACCAAACCCTATTTTCTTTTAGGGAGGTTTATCGACAGCTAATGTTCAGTAAAAAAAACAGACCTAATTTTAGGGTGTTTATTAATAGTTCGAGTTGCAATTGACTATATCTACATAATTATATCCTCTAAAAATAATGATATTACCTTTCCGTCTCCAGCGAAATGGAAACCAGCATCCGTTGAGAAGACGAGAAGTCTTCTGGCCTGCGGGCTCCAGCCTATCTGTTGATTGCACACAACCGCTTGCATGATCGCGTCGAAGCCTCCTTCGGGGGCGTCCAAGTTACCTGATACGTCTGCTTTAGCTACCGCTTCCTGTGGGACGAGAAACAGACATCAAAGACCCATGAATTAAGCAATGTACTCGTAGTACTAAATACCATGCAGTACGCGTTTTATTTCAAGAAAATTAAAAGAATTTCCAGAATGGGTTCTCTTAAACTCGACCTTATAATTCCCGATTAAGAATACCGCTCCAACTGCTTTATTCCTTTATGTTGTAAAAAGCGTTAATTTATAGCAATTTTAGCTGTCTATTCGAGGTCAATGATTAGTAGACTGTGTTTATGGAATATTATGATGATGATAACTTACTACGAATAAACCAGTATCAGTGCTGAGCGACATCTGATTTTTGTATCCATAAGGCGCAGCACAGCCTGTACAGGGCGATATCAAACTAAAAAAACAACATTAATTCAGTATCTCAACCAATACCAATTCCAAGTCATCTATTTCATAAAATCTTTTATTATAAGTACTTACTTCTTGGGCACAGTAGATACGTAAGGCATGACTAGTTTATCTACAAATGAGCCGAAACCGATTCTGAACATGGAAGTCATGTTCCTCATGGTTTCAGAGAGCAAACTTCCCAGTGTACTGAGCTTCTCTTTGTCGTTCTGCATAGATCTACTGAGATCCATAAGATAATATAAATCGACGGGATAATCTTGAGCCCTGGAGTAAGCAAACGTGAGCTTATGCATTTGATCTGTAAAAAAAATATCATTACATGTAGGATTACCTTAACAAGTTAAATTCATCAGGTCATTGTGTCAATATTAATTCATCCTTACAACTCGGCGATGACATTGAACACGAACTGTATAAGTTGAGTTATGACTGATGATTACCTAACTTCCCACACAGAACGGTATAGAAACAATTTACTTACTCATTCTTAAGTTGAGTTTCACTTTCTGTGGTTTCATCTGTACTAAGATCTGGCCACCAGGAGCACCTCCGGCCGCTGCTGGTGGGGATCCTGACCCTGAAAAGCTGCTTCCCATCGAGCTATAAGATTCTTCGAATGATGATGAACCTGCGGCCATACCCATTCCGGAATTTGCTGAAAAGCAAAAGTAGATGCCGCATAGGTATAACCAATTTGCTTGGAAAAAGGGAGAATCATTAGGTCAGTTCCAATTGTTGATTATATCTGTTACCTCTACTCAGCTCAATGTTGTCCTTGGGATCGACAGAGCGGTAGTTGTCCGGATTGAAGATGAATTGTTCATCGCATCCTGCGGTTCCGTCCCTCTCCATGGCAGGGTTGAAGCATCTTGAGCTATTGAACTCTGGCGCGTAACACCAGGCACAGATGGCAGTGCGAATGCAGTCGCTGCAAGTCGTCTTACTGGAGCAGGGGTTCTGCGCCGGGAGTTGTTCCGCCTGCTGCCCCCAACATACCGCCAGCAGGCTCACCCACACACATAGTCGTAAAACAGTCGATCGTTGTTTGTACATTTTGTAGTTAGTATATAGATTCGTTTTCAGATCAAATTCTGTAACAAGGACAATTTTGATATGAATAAAAAGTCGGTGATTTCAACTAATTTACGTTAATGGGCAATATGTTGCGGTTGCAGATTAATTGTTATATTGTCCTAGTATACGTATAACAAGCGTTTCAGCGTGCTTATACAAAGTCATAACTTTCTACTTGCGTGACCCAGTATTAGAGGCCAGAACGTTAGGAAAACTTATTTTAATCTTGAACGCAATAATATACTTTTGTAATTTAGTACATTACCGGTATTACACAAACCCGTGCAAGCAGGGCCGGCCCGTTCAAATAGGCGAACTAAGCGACGCCGACGGCCTAGTGCGCTCGTATTAGGGGGCGGCAATCGGCGGCATCGAAATTAAAAAATAATACAGTATATTTATTTTTTATTTACCTGCAACTTGAAAATACTCCAAATTTTTTACCCATTATTCTACCAAAATGCGCACATAGACATTTACGAAATCGGTACGGTTCATCTGGAAATCAAAAGTGAGTTTGAAGCCATCCATTTCTAAAAAAATCGCGATTTCAAATTGCTTCTCTTGTTGTATGGCATAATATTTTGTTCAAAATTAATTTGACTATTATGGTTTGACCGCGATCGCTGTACCGATGGCGCCTGAGAGATATTTCTCGACGGCATGTGAAGCCAAGTCAGAGGCCCATGGGCGGATTTAAAACTCTGACACCAAGTTAGTCACTAACCACATGAAAAAGAAAGAACATTGTTTTATTTTGTCACGAATTTTCTTATAAGGGCGCCGTTCCAGCCTTTCGCCTAGGGCGCCAGTTATTCTCGGGCCGGCGCTGCGTGCAAGCCTCATATAAAATGCATTGGAAGTAAACGTAATTGAGTCACTCATAAATTACACAATTTACTACATAATGATCATGCCCTATAATCCCTGACCGGAATCCCTTATAGATGTGTATCAACCACAGTAGGTACTTTGATACTTATTCCTCTGACACTTTATCAATGATAATTTAGCTTATCACCATACTACTTACATACTTATGTCTACGTATAATATGCAGAAAATAGAGTAGCTCGTGGCTAAGTAATAGCAGCCGCACAGGTCGATTCACCAGGTTAAACTAAGTTTGCCGGGATTGGTCCGTAGATAGGTGACCATCTTTACATATCGAGACTCTTCCGTGCCTCGGAAAGCACGTTAAACGGTTGGTCCCGGCTATCATTCGTGGATCTTTGACAACCAGTCTTACCAAGGGGTTGGTATCGGTATTACCCAGTTACTGGGTTATGGAGGTCATATAGGCAGTCGCTCCATGTAAAAAACTGGTATTTAGCTGCATCCGGTTAGACTGGAAGCCGACCCCAACATAGTTGTGAAAAGGCTAGGCAGATTGACTGATAGATGCAGACAATTCTACTTTTTTATAGGTACTTATTTAAAACTTTGGTGCCTTTAAACATACCTTTCTTGCTGACTAAGATTGCATCGCATCGGTAAGAAATAAACCACCAAGGAAAGACGTAAATGAAGCTTAGCTACAAGAAGCTCCTTACATCAAGAAATACGAATAATATTAGTCTACCGAAATCACAGCAAATAACTTAGGCACTAATTGAAATAGAAACTTCTTGTAGTGCTGTCTGTATAAAACGATTGCACGATGGCAATTGGAGAAATGAACGAAAGGATTCATTATTACAGCTCTGAAACCAGTGACTCAAGATCGGGGTCTATTTTACGCGACCCCTTAACTTTACCTATTGCCGTATTTAGTGGATCTGTGCAACAAGGTACAATAAAATTACCCACGGCCTTGATCCACATTACTTCTTAATAAGAAGCGCTACTCTGAATTGAAAATTAACGAGAAACAAATAATAATTTACCTGAATAACTTTGAAGAGTGCTGTTTCACCGAACATCGCTTGTGATAATGGATCAGTGGATGTTTCGCTGTGGATTTTGCAATATGTTTATCTAAGTAGAGTCAAAACAAAACCTCGGGGTTATCGGATTTATTCGAAGAGCAAAAAAATGTTATATTATACATATAAGATGCACTGTTACTGTGTTGTGGTTTGTTATTGGGTTTATCCATCTGGAATTTCTCAGTAGCAGACCGGAGCCTGTACCCGGTTGCCAATAGACTCGCCCCTATTACAAGGGACTTAAGGCTCCGTGCACGGAAAAAACCCTCTTTTGTCAATTACTTGTCTAATTGTGAGAAAGCTTGAAATAATTGAAAGATTAAGTCTGTCTGACTATAAAAGTAGTTTTCGTGGTGCTAAACCATTCGTGTCAGTCACAGCACCTGTTAATAGTTGCATCACTTTTGCGCTCTCGAAAATATGATAAATTACGCCTTTGATTTACAGATTTATTTAGATATTGTATAATAATAAAATAAAAATTTGATTTTATTTCAAGGATAGCTGAAGGCTATAGTGTCTGATTTTTAAATTTCTTGATATGGTTTACTAAATAATAGAAAAAATACATTAGAGTTTAAAAAAGAAGTAGGTTTAAAAAAAAAAAGAAATCTGCTGTTTTTTTTACGGAAGTTGAAAAAAGTGGTTCAGCCACATGCAAGTAGACCATTTAATGATGTTGATGATATTTTTTAATTTTCAAAATCAAATGTAGTCTATTAAATTTTTTATTATAGCAAGCAAAGCCGATGTCGACCATTCTGCGAATGTCTAAGTGAATAGGAAAAGCAAGTGTGTATTGCAAAAAATAATCAAAGGCGAAAACCTCGACTTTTCAAATCACAAATAATTTTGTTTAAATTCTGTTTCCCTTTCTCACAACTAATGAACAAAATTGATCAAAATCAGTCGATTTCGTGCACGGACTCTTAACCCCTTACCTACGTGTGGTAAGCAGAATCAACAATCAAAACAATGAAACAATATTGAACAATGATTTATTAGTAGCCCCTTTGTAGTTTCTGCTATTGAAGCTAGCTACTATGGCAGACGTCAAACAATTTGACCACAGTATGCGGCTCTTGAAGGCCTATTGAACGCACCACGGACTTTCAGACTCCTATTATTAGGAAAATAAAGGGAGTATGTACTTAAATAAAAAATAAGTATTTGTGTTAATATTTATTAGCTACTATTAGAAGCCACAATTGCTTATAATCTTTTTTGAATATAAAAACCTAAATATTTACAATCGGACGAAAAAAAAAGAAAATAACTAAAGACAACAACATAATGTCTTGCGATGATTGCAAAAACTGTCAATGTATTTACGGGTTCAATCAGGGCTCACAAATACTTCAATAGACATTTTCCTGCTATCATAAATATCCCATTACTTACAAACACAAGTTCCTACCATATGTCGGTATTAGCGTCGGTATTGGCTTTATATTGAAAACGATTATGGAGGAAGAAACGGATATAATATAAGTAAGGAAAGGCGATACAGCATTTTTTTATCGCTCTCTTGGTCTTTTAAGTCATTTTCAAAAAAATTGTACGTGCGTAAATCTTTGTAAAACTCCAATTGTGCGTTTTCCATGACTAACAACAATAATATGTAAAATAAAACATAAATGTAGTTGTAAAAAAGGATGTCGAAACTAAATCTTATTTAAAAAAAACTTACACCACTAAATTACATTAATTTAAGTTTCTACAATTATCAACTTTAATATTTGAAATAAATAATATTTTTCTTTTACACTATAATATTAGTAATGGCACTAGTTATTATTCATGTTATAACAAGGCACAAGGGCGAATAAGGGAAGCTGTAGCAACGTTCTACTACGACGTCGTATTGGAGATTGTCTGAGATTACCTCAACGAATCTGTACATAATGTACTTTACATTTTATAAGATTACGATTATTAGTACACTGCGGATCTTTGAGAGTATTCGGCGTTTCGATGTAATAAATTGATGTTCTCTGAACTTGACTGAAAAAATGTATCCGAAATACGTGAGATCACTCATAACATCAATTTCACTTTCCGCCTACATCATTTATTCAACTTTAACGTCAAATTATTTACAGTCAATAGGCAGATTTATACAATACATCTCACTTTCTGCCTTACAATATGAATTCTATTTATGGCAGTGACTAAATTAGTTATTTGATCAGACAGAACAACTTTATTTATACTCGCATAGTTAGATATACGTTTACAATGAGTCAATATTTGACGATCATAAGTTTCAATTCGAATAATATACGTAAATTGCTTTTAATATTAATAGTATTACACTTAAGATATAATAATATCGGGTTACCAAATTGACTCAACGATAGACTGACTTCATACACATAGATTCTTCATAAAAAATTAAGGCAAAATGAGATTTTACATTTCAGATGATGAAGTCACCCCTACCTTTTAAATATATATTATTCCCGATTTAGTCAGTTTTGTAAATTTAGTATTACTACCGTCAATAATAATAATTATAAAACGTTATAAAGCTCTAAACTACAACCTATCGAACGCGGTATGGTCTTAACATATGAAAAGAGTGTTTAGTTTTAACACCCCGCGACATGTTCGATTTTACGAAGCTACACACAAACACATAAGTACATACGACATACATTCACACATAAGTACAAAAAGCGTACAATATACATCCTGAGATTAAACAGACCTTCAGATAATTATATAAAATTAATTTTAAAATAAGGCATCACTACAGACTGTTTGCATTTGTGTTATATAAATATTTCTACGACAATGTAGACAAAATATGATTTCAAAATATACGCTGAAACGTAATCAAGTAGGCAGGTAATATTTTAACATTTTGCGCTTTATTAGTAGGCATTTAATTTAATCACAGGTAATATAAAATTCAATTGAAAGGCACATTTTTAAGGCAACTCTCTAAACAGGTCTCAATATATTTATTATCATGACTCGAAAAACTGTTTGAATAAAAATTCTAAAAACCACGAAATTTCATTGAATACTGACAACTTGATCATTATATAAATGCGGCATAAATTATTGTATATTTTGAGACTTGACTATTTATACACGATGGAATTATTTTCCAGCATACGTAGGGTTTTTGAAGGTCGACGTCGCTTGTTTGTAAATGGGGTTCTCGCCCTAGAAAACAAAAAGTACACAGTGAAAACCAAGTAGTTAACTAAAGTAATAAAAAATAACCCTTCTTTGCAGTCGGGTTAAAAAATGGAAGTTAATAAAGAAGAATTCGAAGAGGTGACAACCACCAACCCGCACTGGTGGTGGATTACGGCTGCATCGTTTCATAGATGAGTCTAAGTCACAGCAGGAACTTAGGCAAGTTATTTTGTAGTAGTGTCGAACAAAACAAATGATATAACCTTCGATCAACGGTCTTGGATTATTTATATGTATTGATAGAATGTCGCGCTGTAAAAGAACTAAAACAAACAAGCCAAATTTGTTATGCTGGTGTGCGTGACAGCTACGTCTTACACTCGCGTCACGTCATTCTGCTTTTCTAGTGTGCGTGCATTTAGCAGCCAACTGTTGGACGCTATTTTTTCGACGAATTCACAGCTATGAGTGTCTATCTAGAATTCTAGATATACCGGATGCTTTTTTTTACCGTTTCGAACTTTTTACAGGGTGTTCTACCCATAAATATAAACAACTTTCACTATGGGAGCAACTCTGAAATCACGAAAAAAAAATCTACTGTTTTATACATTTTGGTCAAGTAGGTATTGAACTTTTGTGTAAACAGCTGATTTTCATGGGTAGAACAGCCTGTAAAAATTTCGAATTTGTAAAAAAAAATCACCCGGTATTTATATCTTTGATAACGGTGTTGTCCTTCTACAAGGTCAGGTGCGTAGTACTCGAAACCGGCGCGCATGTATCACCAAATGTATGAACGTGGACGAAGCAAAAGGAGTACCCATATAAGGATCGTAGCACGCTCCGCTCTGTAGTTTCGGCCTATGCCCACGGGCAAAGGCAGTGACCTCCAAATGAAAATGTTCTGTACCTCAGCCTCATTTACATGAAGCAAGTTTCTTGCCCGTGGCATTAATAAAATTGAAGCAAAAAATTACTTGCATCGTCTAAACGTTTGTTGCCTCAACATATTGTAAGCCACGGGCAATAGGGATGATGACTACAAAACGGCGATACATTGAGTTAAATGTGCCATGACGTCATGAGTATGTAGATTTTATACTTACTTGTGACGTAGCGACCCCCACTCTCCAACTTTAATGCGTTATATCAAAGTCATTTTTTATTAATATGATGAAGCAAAAAATACGTGTCAATTTTTTTTATGATCTTTCTGACGGACTAAATAGTTTTTTTTTCGACCCAGGCATCATCCCTATTTAATCGCACCGTGTAATTCTTAATTTTTTAGTCAATGGCCTATTTTTTCTGGCATTACATGACCCAATATAAAAAAAAACTATGTTAGTTATTACAAATTTCATGCGCAGAATTTTCCTTACCGTGTCCCACTTGGCCATCATGCGTTCCTTCTCGAAGCGCGCGAACTCCCTGCGGTCGTGGATGGTGGTCGCCATCTTCCACAGCATCAGTAACGCTAGACCCACAAGCACGATCGCCGCGATCACACCGAGCACAATACCCAGGATAGGCACCTATGAGTTATGAAATAATAGCAGGTTAGGTAAGGCGGAAGAGCAGTGAAGTCCTGTGGTAATAGTTATTTATGCAACTGTTGTATAATAAGGGGTATTAAAACACGAAGGAGGGTTTATCACACGAGGCGAAGCCGAGTGTGATAATGGTGCCGATTCCCTTGTTCACAAATTAAACTAAATTTAAGTTCAGTGCATCTTTTTCTTTCTATTTCATTAAGAAAAGGACAGAAGATAAATCCTGTCAAATTAATCAGAGCCTGTTATTACTGCATACAAGTTTAGACGTGATTAAAAACTTGCCTACTAAAATTACGTCAATTTACGTCAAGTGCTGATTAATTTGACAGGACTAAACTAAAATGTATCTTCTGTCCTTTTCTTAATGAAATAGAAAGAAAAAGATGCACTGAACTTAAATTTAGTTTAGTTTGTGAACCATTAGTATCACATGAGTGTTTTAATACCTAATTATAACAGTTGCATACAATATTTTATCTACACCCATGATATGAATCCTCTATAAAAGTTTCTGAACCATTAGGTGTTTGTAATTCAAGATCAAGAATAAAGAAATTCCCACGAAATTCAGTACAACTGCACGTATGTACGTCGCCTGCAGCAGCACATCACACACACATGCGTGCAGCGGGGGCTGCTGTCCCCCGCTTGAACGTTGAAACGAGTTGCGTAATGAAATTTAGTACAACATTGTATCACTCATTGGGATGAGGTAATGGTTACTATGACACTGGCTGTTTTAATGACGGCAATAAGCTAACTGCTTCTGAAACTTTTATAGCATGGGTGTAGATAAAAGCAATTCCACTGATAGCAATGGGGGAGCGTGACGAACTGCGCAAGTATTCCAACACCCTGGCCAAAGGTAATTGCAGAACACCGAGTGGTATTCATCAGTAAGAGTCTGATAGACCCCTCCGAGTCACGCGGGACAGCTGAGAATATCCATACGCAAAAAAAAAAACGAGTATCATGTCGAGGTCATGGGTTCGAACACAGGCAGGTATGTACTGTATGCAACTGATTTGGATCACCACTGCTCTCAAAACGGAGAAGGAAAACATCACTAGTTAACCAGCAGGTTTTGGAGCCAAAAATTCGAAGATATTTCCACAACCCGGACTGGGCCAGAGTGTCCCTCCATTTTTTTTTGTTGTCTTTGGTCTTTGTTCTAGCTAGAGTTATATCAATGGCGGGAAAGGATTTGTGTATGGCATCCCAATGAGAGAAAGTTTAACTTAAACAATGGCTTGTGATAATCTAAATAACAACAAATATTATTACGAAGGCAAGTACTTATAAATTAATTTTACATTGAATTACGAATTCTCCCTAAGTCATTCTAGTGGCGATTGGAAGGCTATTGTTCAGTAGTGAATGTTTACATGCTAATATGAAAATGATGGGTACCTACTTATATTTACTATTCTTTGAGTTCAGCCATATCTATGTATTTGTACACTTTATTTATAAATAACTATGGCTATGACTAAAAGAAACCATGACGATTGAGAGTGAATAAGGGTGGTTTCGCAGCTGTCCGGGAGACCCGTACGGGCCGTCCGTACACGAAATACCTGTACGGGTAACGCTCGCAGTGCTCTGAAACGAGGGAGTTCGTACGATACGGATGCTAGCGTTGTACGGACCAAGTCGCGTCGCTGTGAAACAATGTTCTTGCGCCTCACTTGAGTCTCCGTTCCCGGAGCCCGTACGGGTTTCCCGGACAGCTGTGAAACCAGCCTTAGCCTCAAACGACCTTCAATTAAAAGTACTACTAATTAAAGTGATGTTCGTCCATACCTTCTTAGGGCATTCTCGTTCCTTCTGCGCCCTAATAACAAGTTGCTGGTTCTCGTTGTAAGAGTACACGTACACATACAAACAGTCTTCGTCGTCGTAAAATGAGCACAGATGCTCGTTTCGAGATTCGTTGGCTGAAACAAAAGACGAACATTAAGGTAATAGCACTGTGAGGTCACACGCAGGTAATGTACAAGATACCATAATAATTCAGTGCGGATGACACACTAGACGTGTCAATGAAGATGTTTGATGACACGAGAACTGTGTCATATTATTATCTTTATTTCTAAAGCTGTATGTAACTGTAACATCAAAGGGCAGGGGTCGAACTTACAACCATTTCCTCGATACAATTATAATTAGGATTATTCCCGTCAATGAAAATCATAAAGCAGTCCAAAGGAAGTTAGGGCATTGAAGTTTAAAATTGTAATTTTTGTGGTGTGCAATTACGAACAATTTTTAGGGTTCCGTAGTAAACAAGGAACCCTTATAGTTTCGTCATGTCCGTCCGTCTGTCTGTCTGTCTGTCTGTCTGTCTGTCCGCGATCTAGCTCCAAGACCCTTTGTACTAGAAAGCTGTAATTTGGCATAGGTATACATATTAATTACGTCGACAAAGTGGTAAAACAAAATTATGAAAAACATTTTTTTTTTGGGGTACCTCTCATACACGTAAAGTGGTGATGTTTATTATTTTATTTTTTTACCCCATGGTGAAGGGTATCATTGGAAAGGTCCTTCAAAAATATTGGGAATTTGTGAAAACCATTTTTGGATTCAAGGATTCGTTTGCGAAATATTAAGCTTTAAAGTGCTAATTTTTGTTAGAGTCAAGTGTCCCCCCCCCCTGCCGGCTAAATGATTGGTTTTGGGTGTGAAAAAAATCACAACAGTAGCTTATATAACGAAATTAAAAGAAAAACTATCACAGCTAAGTAGGCTCTACAGGTTAACGAGTAATAATCGACCAACTTATTCCGTATGGGAGAACATATTTTTCAACTACAAAGTTAAGTTTGTTTTTGGGATAAATTCATACCAAATACGGAACCCTTCATTGTGCGTGGTCCGACACGCACTTGGCCGGTTTTCATTTTGCTTATCTTATTGAACTTAAGCTCCGATGTTGCTTAAACCGTTTTTACTGTGCATTTTTTAAAATTTTCCCTTTCAAGTAGGTAGTGGATGTCATATTGAAATCCTTTGTAAGAATCTTTATAGTAGTGTTGCCTCACCTTCAATTTTGCCTTCTTCGACGATAGGGAACAGCGCACAATCGCCACAGGTTTTAGTATCGGGGTGGTAAAGCGGTCCTCGCTTGTGTACTTCACACAATACGCATTCTTTGAACTCGCCACAACGGCCGGGACAAGTCTAGAACATATTGATAAAGGTTTTAGCAGGGTCTTGTTAGGAGTTAATTAAATAAGGAATAGTATTGTTGTCCTTATATGGGTACTTACAGGACACTTTTCACAGTATTTGCCTGAGTAATGACGGTCATCATCAACATTACACACACATTGACCGCACACACATTTTCCATTTCCACTGCATATTTCGTTGTTTTCTGTAACAAACGTAATTATTAGCGCCTTGAAATTGAAAGTGCGTATTACATTCAGTTTTAGCTAATTACCACATTGATTAAGCACAATTATATACAATTACTGCAATGTGAACGATACACCAAGCATGTTTTGTCGCAAAAAACAAAGCTAACGGTTTAAATGCTGTATAATTTTCATGATTGCTTGAAATGCATTTTTTTCACCCTTCGAACGGTAATGACTACTTTAAACGCCATTAGCAAATCCTGCGTTTATTTTATGAAGATAAAATGAGGCTTCGCGAATGGCATCAAAGGGTACGGTGGAAAAACTTTCTATACAGGGTGGCAGGGACATCGACGCGAAAACTTTTACCATGGATTCAGTACATGATTCTGAACCCCCTGCGTTGAAATCTTTCGTCGGTTATTTTTTTTTAACTGATGTTTCATAGAAAAGTGCAATACCTACGCGGTCAAAATGTATAGAACAGCAGATTTTTTTTAAAATAATCGACGAAAATTTTCAACGCAGGAGGGTTCAGAATCATTTACTGAATTCATGGTAACAGTTTTCGCGTCGATTTCCCTGCCACCCTGTATGCTTCGTTTATATAAACTCAGTTAAATTAATTGTTAAGTAAATTAACTACCAATTTAAATTGTCCGTAAGTATATTCAAATCATAACTGTGATAAATGATTTTATTTCTGTAAGTAGGTTTGTACAACAAATATAAAACACGTCAATCATATTTTAAGAACTAGATGAGGTCGGCGTTTCCTATCCAACTACTCAGAGAAGAAAGGCCTAAACAAACTCAGCAGTCAGTCTCTTTTAAAGTCCAGACATAATCTTGGTCAGATCATGTGAAGACCATGTAGATTGATGTCTGAAATGGTCTTTTGAGGAAAGAACCACGCAGTCATTGCGAACTTAAGGGACCGTTCAAGTTTTACGTTAGCACTATAGGAGGGCGGTCTTTGCTTTGCTTATTTTTAATGACATAGGGGGTGAGGGGGTCTAGATGTTCATTACGTCAGCAGTAATTATTTACTTTTTTACACATAATTATGGCAACCCACACATTGTCTATACTTGAAAACGAAACGCATATTCGGGGATTCCCACAAATAATGAATACGTTTAGGTACTTGCTTAAAACCGAGTAGGGGAATTACCGCGTGCTATTCACTTGTCTAAATTTCTGCCGTCTATCTATTGTTTCGTTTCGGTACTATTGATGATTTGACGTGTTGTAAGCAAAACAAATTAATGCATATACCAATGGTTACGTAAGTACGGGAGGGGGGGGGGGGGTAAGAGCTTTGCTTTCTTTTGGTGACAAGGAGGAGGGGGGGTAAATAATTGTAATAAATCTGCTAACGTAATACTTGAACGGCCCCTAAGCAGTTCAACGATTCGACGAACATTTGACAGGACATTTGGGTAGGCCGCATAAATTACTCAAACTGTCAGACCATGATTAAAACTAACTGAGAAAAATACAGTGAATGTGATTCTGTAACAGTTGTATGATATAACAACTATTACAATGCAAATTGATGTAAAGTATGAACAAATATCAATATTATTCTTACCAGGTGACCGGCAAGGCGTCTGATCCTTCAAACATTGGCAGGCTGGTCCAGTGTATTCGGGTGTACAGCTACACTTTCCACACACACATTCACCGTGCTCGGGACCGGAGCATAGTAAACCCTTGTTCATGTCACATGTGAAGTTATCGCACTCGCAGAACGGGCCGGAGATCACCTGGTGGAAAAGTCGAGTTAAAGTTGGTTTCTGTTTCTTTTTTTACCAAGTGAATTTGTTTGAAGCACGAGTTAATGATAACGGACCGCAATATGTTATCTACCACTTTAGCTTTTCGTTTTTATAGGTCCTACTTTACCAACTCAGGAGACATATTATATAACTAGCAAGAATCCCATAATTCGACATTCTAACGACATCCCATCAAGGGTTCATAAAATGTAACTATTAAAAAAAATATTATACTATTAAATTTCTATATTAATGTCTGTAATTTTTATGGTGTACATAATAAAGAATATTCTATCTATCTATCTAAAAAAAACCGGCCAAGCGCGTGTCGGACCACGAACAACGAAGGGTATCGTGGTTGGGATGAATTTATCCCAAGAACAAACTTAACATTGTAGTTAAAAAACATGTTCCCCCATACGTTCCAGCTACAAATGTAAGTTTGTACGCATAATATTGAGTGATTTACCATGTTATTTTAAGACCATAGACTTCTTATAGGTTTTCCTGTAATCTATAAGCACAGAATTATACTCTGTATTTTTTTCAAAATTTTAGGCTCAGTAGTTTCGGAGATGAGGGGGAGTAATGATCAATTTTCATCTATTTTCTTAAATATCTTTAGAAGTATTTATTTACAAATTATTAAAAAAAGGATTTTAGATCCTTGCAATAAAGGGCTTATTGCGACTTGCGAGAATATCTTACCTTTTGAGAGTCTTCCAGCTTGTTACACTCGCAGACACCACAGATACATGTCCCTCTGTTAGAGCACAGAGGTCCGGAGCTCGCATTAGTAGGCCTGCAGCCGCGTTCCTGTTCGGCTGATACGCCGCCGTGGGCCGAACATTCGCAGTTCTTGCCGAAGCGGCCGGGTTGGCACACGCATACTCCGCACGCAGAGACACCTTCGCCGCTGCAGACTAGAGGACTGTTGTTGTAGGCCTGAGTGTGGAAACGAAAGAATTATTGATGTAGTATAGTTGTTATAGTACGGATGTACCGATTCCGATATATCGGCCGATATAATCGGCAGGCTGATATATCGCCGATTATATGGGTCAAAACCAAAATTATTGACCATTTCGTAACAATTACATTACTTATTCTTATTCGTAAAAAAGAACTGTAAATATCGATGTTATTAAAATATATGGTTTCATAAAGGAATACTACCTTAGATTTAATATTAAATTTGTTAGCGGGTGCTTCAATGACATTTAAAAATATATAATGAAAATATTAAAATGGTACCATAATTATCTCCTTAAAAAAACCTAATTAATACTATTAACAATATGTATTTAATAATGTACCTATTTTATAATATAAAGATAATTGTAAAGATTTAAAATTTAACTTGTGTATCATATTAGCTTCCACGAAAGCTTTATTATCTACTAAGCCCTAGATATCGGCATCGCATCGGTATCAATATTGCCGATTATTTACTACAATAATCGGTATGGTATCGGAAAAATCATGTATCGTTACATCCCTAATTATAATCACTAATCAGTACCCTAATTATGTAATTTATTTTCGTAAACGATTATGACTAATATGTTTCATTTTGACAGTTCAACGACATTCATTGCGTTATTTACGTTGTTGAGCAGATTTTTTTTTCCAACTTATGTAGCAATAGATTAGCAATCTGTTTCAAATCGAAACGGATAGTGATTGATCGTCTATTACGTAATTAGGGTACTGGTCTCTGACTGTAGTGCAGCGCAAACGCGACGTACATTTTTCGGTCGCAACGGCAAATTCACTTTAAGTAGTAGCAAATGATACTTTCCCGCATATTATATTGAGCAGATTACGGTAACGACAGAATATACCACATGCACCGAAATAGTACACTAGGGCCTACCAACTTACAAAGTGGAATTTAAAGAAAATAATGAATAACTCACAAAATGACCAGGCTGTTCGCAGGGACAGTCGCAGACCATCTCCAGGTCAACAGTGAGGCTGTCGGAGATACCGACGGGGGAGATATCGAAAGTCTGCTTCCACTTGTTGCGGTCCTTGGGGCATTCTTTGAGGGTGATTTCAGCTGTGAATTCTACCACATCTCCCACCTACAAATGTATGAAAAAATTAGTACATAGAATCCAAAATATTAACACTTTAATGTATATTTTTTTGGGTAGTATACCTTTAATCCTTCGCATTTGTTTGTCTGAATGAGCTCTTTGCCGCTAAGACAAGATGAGTAATACACTATTTGTACAGCATCACTCGATGAATCTTTCATTTCCACTGTTGACGTAATTTTCTGCAAATAATCATAATGTAACCTTTATTTTTATATCTGCAATAAAATTTAAGGTCATTGATAAGCTATTGTCATGCACATCAGAGTTATAAATCAAAACACTCGTCAGGATTTATCCACATTTTCATGTTCCTATGGTTCTTGAAAACCTACTCTTTATTTTGTTGTCTAATCTCATTATAATGTTTATGATGGCATCGTTATAAACTTGGCATTCGACCGAATGATGTCACACATTTATTAAGTAGCGCTAGAAGTCTTTTCAAAAACTTTGCGATTTATTCTATTAGACAGTGCTTACAATTAATTTTAATTAATAATTACGACAAAATGTGTTATGCTGTTGTTATTTTTAAATCATGGTATTTATTTTATTTTACGAAGACTAACCTATAATTTGTAACCAGTGCAACTACAACATTATCATTTATCGGGAATTTCCCGCAATGGTAGCTCTAAGTAGGATAATAATAAAGAGGTTTATTTGAACTCAATAAAATAAAGCAAACAGTTATATTAACTATGAACTAACCTACAAATAATGTGGATGGACTGATAATAAATAAATAATATGTAATATTCAGAATTAAATAACAATGCTATAGCATGAAAAATAAAAACTTTTTACAAAAAAAAACAACCGACCTCCAAAAAAAACACTACAAAGTGAAAAATAACTTTAATTTCGGAAGTCGGTGTCTTGGGTTTTGTATTTTCGTTTTTTGCCACCGACTTCCGAAATTAAAGTTATTTTTCACTTTGTAGTGTTTTTTTTGGAGGTCGGTTGTTTTTTTTTGTAAAAAGTTTTTATTTTTCACTTTTTAGTTGTGGTACCTACTCCACACATATTCGAATACCACTACCTGCTACCAGTGACAGAAACTTATCATATCATCTACATACTAAGTGGGAAAAAAATACGTATTTTGTAGCTAACTCAAAAACTATCCAAGCAAAATTAATAAAATTTATATGGGACCAATTCGGGAGCACACCCTTTCAAACAAAAAAAGAATTTTCAAAATCGGTCCACAATTGACGGAGAAATCGGTGGACATACATAAAAAAAAAAAAAAAAAAACAAACATACGCGACGAACATATAACCTCCTCCTTTTTGGAAGTCGTTTAAAAATAGCCTCCACGGGTAACGATCCAGCTGCCTAACGAGAGCCTCCTCAGGTGTTGGTCGAGGCCCTTGATCGTTATGCCAGTGGCCATCACGACTATCGGCACAATGACTGCTGTATCCACATCCCACATGCCGATAACCTCGCGAGCCAGATCAAGATACTTAATCTGCTTATCTTTTTCAGCTTTCACGAGGTTCTCTTCATGCGGGAACGCAAATCATTAGTAAAGAAGAAGGGTTGCTACTGCTACTCACGTTATACTGTTCCCGCACAAGGTCGACGATGTTATCAGAGTCGTTACTAAGCACTCCGGTACTTGATCCCTCGATGTGCTTGCTCAGCTGTTCATATACGCTGATCTGTTCTGACGTCACCGCGAAGATCACATTGATGGCGTGTTTCTTTACCTAAAAATATACGTTATAATATTACTATGTGACATTTTATCGTAATCATGGTGGTGAATGGTGACAGAGTGGGGTACGTATCGCAAAGCCCATGAAAAGATGGTTTGATGAAATATTTCTGCTTGTCGGAAAGAATTGACGAAAAACGTATGATGTGTAATATCTGACATCTCACCTTGGTAATAAGCAACATTAAAGGGGCGGGGCCTCGTCAAGGTCGTGTCTGACGGCCAACTCTAGCACCGCGCGCGCTCATTGGTCAAATCAAATAGCGCGCGCTTCCCCGGCTTCCTGTTACACACTTCCGCTTTTCACGAAATCACTCCCACATATTGCAGGAAAGCGAGAGGAAAGATGTTACACATCAAAAAGGGAAGAATGAAGTCGTTATAGCAGTAGGTTATAAAAATTGTGGTCGATGATAAAAATGTGCGTCCGAAAACCTCAAACATACGTCACTGCCTGCTATGTACGATTTTATAGGGAAGAAACACATTCCGCATTTTAAATACTGTAGGTATAAAACATATACCTTGGGGTGCATTTAAGGCCCGCTTGCAACACAAATCACCAATCATCATCATCTATTTCTGTAAATCGTTTGTAAACTGCAGACAGAATAATGTTTAAAAAAAACAATACAAAGTGAAAAGTAACTTATACAGGGTGGCAGGGCACTGGCATCGACGCGAAAACTGTTACCATGAATGCAGTCTAATTCAATACAAGATGCTTTGAAAATTTACATCGGTTTTTTTTAAACTGCTGTTCCATACATTTTGCCCGCGTAGGTATGTACTTTTCTACGAAACAGCAGTTTAAAAAAATAACCGACGAATAATTTCAACGCAGGTGGGTTCAGAATCATGTACTGAATCCATGATAACAGTTTTCGAGTCGATGTCCTTGCCACCCTGTTTTTCACTTTGTGGTGTTTTTTTTGGAATTAGGTTGTTTTTTCTTTTTTTGTAAGAAAAGTTTTTCTCACCCCATACAAATTGTTATACCACTACTTGCTATGTAAACAATAGTGAAAGGAACTTATACTAACGAACGACATCAACATACACAAAGTGGATTAAATACGTATTATTGAAGCTAACTAAAAAACCACCCATCAGAACTTGACCAAATTTGTATGGGACTACTTCAGGAGTATAATTCTTTCAAAAAAATAATAATGATTAAAATCGATTTATAAATGACGGAGTTCTGAGGTAACAAAAATTTAAAAAATACAACCGAATTGAGAACCTCCACCTTTTTTTAAGTTGGTTATAAACGTTTAACCCTAAACGTATTTAGTGATTTGATGTGCACATGAGCCTTAGTATCGTTCTGGTACAAAACACGTCAATTGGAAAAAAAATACCATTGGTCGATACCAATCGCTAAAATATTAGAGTCACTCGGACTAATTTAAAAAATAGCCAATTTTTATAAATTGTTTGATTTATAACTAACGATGACATGACTGTACTAATGTACCCAAAGTATTGGCGGTTTACTATACCTAAATAAGGAATAGGTCATTTTCATGAAAGTAAGATCAATCAAAGGTCGTGGAAAAACTAGAACCAATTTAAAACCAAAGACAAACCTTATGATTAATCTGTGAAATACTGGGATAATCCTGCAACGTCGAGTGTGTGTAGGTATCGTCAGTCATGTGACATTCGCCATCGTTAGGTTGAACGATACCACCGAGCTGCAATTGAAAAAACAGTTTTAATACCAAGCATTAGCATGCAAAACGAAAAAACAAAATAAAATGCAAATGCAATTATGTCGTCCCATCTGTAATGGCAACTTTTACAGTAAAATATCTTGATCTCCATGATGACAATATGCTTCCGAAATGCAGTGCATAAACATTGAACAAACCCTATTTTCTTTTAGGGAGGTTTATCGACAGCCAGTGTTCAGTAAAAAAAAATCAGACTAATTTTAGGGTGTTTTTAAAGAGTTCTACGAGTTGCAATCGATTGTATCTACATATATCCTCTCAAAATAATAATATTACCTTTCCGTCTCCAGCGTAATGGAAACCAGCATCCGTTGAGAAGACGAGAAGTCTTCTGGCCTGGGGGCGCCAGCCTATCTGTTGCTTGCACACAACCGCTTGCATGATCGCGTCGAAGCCTCCTTCAGGGGCGTCCAAGTTACCTGATACGTCTGCTTTAGCTACCGCTTCCTGTGGGACGAGAAACAGACAGTCAAAGACCCATGAATTAAGCAATGTACTTGTGGTACTAAACACCATACAGTACGAGTTTTATTTCAAGAAAATTAAAAGGATTTCCAGAATGGGTTCTCTTAAACTCGACTTTATGATCCCCGATTAAGAATATCGCTCCAACTGCTTTATTCCTTTATGTTGTAAAAAGCGTCAATTTATAGCAATTTTAGTTGTCTTTTCCAGGTCAATTATTAGTAGACTGTGTTTATGGGATATTATGATGATGACAACTTACCACGAAGAAACTAGTATCAGTGCTGAGCGACATCTGATTTTTGTATCCATAAGGCGCAGCACAGCCTGTACAGGGCGATATCAAACTAAAAAAAAAAACATGAATTCAATATCTCAACCAATACCAATTCCAAGTCATCTATTTCATAAAATCTTTTATTGTAAGTACTTACTTCTTGGGCACAGTAGATACGTAAGGCATGACTAGTTTATCTACAAATGAGCCGAAACCGATTCTGAACATGGAAGTCATGTTCCTCATGGTTTCAGAGAGCAAAATTCCCAGTGTACTGAGCTTCTCTTTGTCGTTCTGCATAGATCTACTGAGGTCCATAAGATAGTATAAGTCGACGGGATAATCTTGAGCCCTGGAGTAAGCAAATGTGAGCTTCTGCATTTGATCTGTGAAAAAAATTAAACCATTACATAACAAGTTAAATTCATCAGGACATTGTGTCATAGCTAATAATTATAATATTAATTAATCCTTACAACTCGGCGATGACATTGAGCGCGAACTGTTTATCATAACTAGTTGAGTTATGACTGATGATTACTTAACTTCCCACACAGAACGGTATAAAAACAAAGTACTTATTCATTCTTAAGTTGAGTTTCACTTTCTGTGGTTTCATCTGTACTTCTTCTTTTCGTGTAGTTAATGACTAACCTGGTGTCAGAGTTTTAAAGCCGCCCATGTGCCTCTGACTTGATTTCACATGCCGTCGAGATATATCTCACAGGCATGCCGGTTTCCTCACAATGTTTTCCTTCACCGTTTTTGAAGCAAGTGATAATTATACAATACGCACATGAATCCGAAAAGTCAGAGATGCGTGCTTTGGGTTCGAACTCGAGACCAATGACTTGGCAGTCCGACGGTCACACCACTAGGCTATCATGAGTTATGACTGATTACTTAACTTCCCACACAGAACGGTATGAAAAAAATGTACTTACTCATTCTTAGGTTGAGTTTCACTTTCTGTGGTTTCATCTGTACTAAGCTCTGGCCACCAGCGGCACCTCCGGCCGAAGCTGATGAGGACCCTGACCCTGAGAAGCTGCTTCCCTTCGAGCTATAAGATTCTTCGAATGATGATGAACCTGCGGCCATACCCATTCCGGAATTAGCTGAAAAGCAAAAGTACCGCATGTTACCAACTTGCTTGGAAAAAGGGAAAATCATTGGTCAGTTTCAATTGTTGATTGTATCTGTTACCTCTACTTAGCTCAATATTGTATTTGGGATCGACAGAGCGGTCGTTGTCCGGATTGAAGATGAATTTTTCATCGCATCCTGCGGTTCCGCCCCTCTCCATGGCAGGGTTGAAGCACCTTGGGCCATTGAACTCTGGCGCGTAGCACCAAGCACAGCTGGCAGTGCGAATGCAGTCGCTGCAAGTCGTCTTACTGGAGCAGGGGTTCTGCGCCAGGAGTTGTTCCGCCCGCTGCCCCCAACATACCGCCAGCAGGCTCACCCACACACATAGTCGTAGAACAGTCGATCGTTGTTTGTACATTTTGTAGTTAGTATATAGATTCGTTTTCAGATCAAATTCTGTAACAAGGACAATTATGATATTAATAAAAAGTCGGCGATTTCAACTAATTTACGTTAATGGTTAATATGTTGCGGTTGCAGATTAATTGTTATATTGTCCTGGTATACGTATAACAAGCGTTTCAGCGTGATTATATAAAGTCATAACTTTCTACTTGCGTGACCCAGTATTAAAGGCCAGAACGTCAGGAAAACTTATTTTAATCTTTAACGCAATAATATACTTTTGTAATTTAGTACATTACCAGTATTACACAAACCCGTGCAAGCCTCTTATAAAATGCATTGCGAGTAAACGCAATAGAGTCACTCATAAATTACACAATAACCTAGATAATGATCATGCCCTATATATAATCCCCGACCGGAATCCCTTATAGATGTGTATATGTATTTACTATTGGTCAGCCACAGTAGGTACTTCGATACTTATTCCTCTGATACTTAAATAATATGTTTTATCAATGATAATTTGGCTTATCACCATACTACTTACATACTTATGTCTATGTTATAATATGCAGACAATAGAGGAGCTCGTGGCTAAGTAATAACAGCCGCACGGGTCGATCCACCAAGTTAAGCTGCGGTTGCCGGGGTTGGTCCGTGAATGAGTGACCATCTTTACATAATATCGAGACTCTTCCGTGCCTCGGAAAGCACGTTAAACCGTTGGTCCCGGCTGTCATTCGTGGATATTTGACAGTCGTTACGGGTCGTCAGAAGTCCGAAAGTCTGACAACCAGTCTTACTAAGGGGTATCGGTATTACCCAGTTACTACTGGGTTGTGGACGTCCGGAGGCCTACCACCAGCTCAAAAGCAGTATTATTTTAATATTACTTCAGTGGGAGAAAGAGATGGAGCTATACGTCCTGTAGAGCTTCATCTTTTTCCCACACTGAAGTAATATTTAAATAATACTGGTTTATGAGCTGGTGGTAGGCCCCCAGAAAGGCAGTTGCTCCATGTAAAAAACTGGTATTCATCTGCATCCGGTTAGACTGGAACCCGACCCCAACATAGTTGGGAAAAGACTAGGCAGATTGATTGATATTAAGTATATGCAGACAATGCTCATTTTTTTTAAGGTACAAGACTTATACTTATTTAAAACTTGGTGCCTTTAAACATACCTTTCCTGCTGACTAACTAAGATTGCATCGCTACCAAACGCTTGGTTAGAAGTAAATTCTCAGACACGTAACAGGCCAAGGTCTCGAATACAACTAGGTCAATGGGACAACTAAAAGGATAATTTTGTTTACAAATCCATAGAACAAAGCTCAGCGTATGTAGATGAAAACGGTGGTATAAATAAAGATTGTGTAAACCCAGTGACGAGGATTTAGACCGCACTATTAGCTGTAAAGTATGAATGATTGTACGACGCCGTCATCGGCTCACAGGTACTAAATAGCGTTGAGTAAACGTTATGATACGGTTGGGACATATGGCCACCTGTGGGCGGCCGCAGCGAGTGAGAAAGGGCGCCGCCCACGCAGAGTCGTATCCAGTCCGCCTCGGCTATTGCATGCCATGTTCCGAGTTACTAACCAAAATAATATTGATATCAGGTGATTGAAACCTGTAGGTAGATAGGTACCTACACGCCTAACTTATTCATATTGTAATACTTTTCCCTTTAACACTACTTTTTCCTAATAAATAAATGAGTAATTTACACACTAACGTCACACACAGCAGAGTCTAAATAAGGTCATGTGTTCACCTTGTTGACTTGAATTGCAAACAGCATTTTAACTGCCATAAATGCTTATCTTTCCGCATAAGATGTAGGAGTCAAATAAATGAACTAAGTTGCTTTGAGATGAGACGCTCGTGCGAGTACACGACTACAGGAACGCAATTATTAGAAACAAAATTATAAACCGAGTAACCGAATAACAAATCCCGTAGGATGACAGATATCCAAATTAGGAACAAATCTAATATAATAATACCTTTAAACGAGCAATTCTTGCATATACTTATGTATTTATAATAATCTGAATATCGGAAACGGCTCCAACGATTTTCATGAAATTTTGTTTGCAGGGGGTTTCGGGGGCGATAAATCGATCTAGCTAGGTTTAATTTTTAGAAAACTACCAAAAAACAAAAAAACCGAGCAAAGCAAAAAAATCCGAAGTCATTCAGATATTAGACAATAAATTGTTCAAAATCCTTAAGACGGCTTATTGGTGATTTGCCCGAATCGGGCGAATCGACATTTTTAAATAATGTAATTTTTTCATGAGGCTATTCGCACGAAGTTAATTTGTAGGCGAATCGACGTTATTTAAATAAAGTAAAACAACGTAAATTCTGGTATTTCATAGGACTTAAAAGTTAGAGGTTGGGAGTATTAATACCGACCCGCAAAAAAAAACAAGGCAAGGCACCTAGAGAGATTTCAGTAATGATTGCTGCTCTTGTTTGCACTTACATATTGACACCGGCAACTTGATAAGTCACTTATCATATCACTAGGTTAGCTCACATAGTATTATCATCACAATTCTGTACTCTTCAGTCTTCACAATAACTGTCAATTTTTTTTTTTTTTTATAAAACTTATATTTATAATATCACTTGTAGCTTTTAGCTCCTTTGTTAACTCTACAGTTAAACAAATAACACATCACCTAAAGTAATATGTGTTCAGTTCACCAAACAAAACTACATTCAGCCCAAATTATGGGATTATTATCACAAATTTTAATTATTTTAGTCAGTCTCAGTAATTTCTACAAATTATATTTGTAATATTGTTTAACACAGCGCGACGTGCGCCCGCGCCGGATACACGCGTGACTAATTGTACAGAAAATAACTTCGTCAGCGGGTGATACAGCGAGCGCCGTCACAGTTTCTTCTCGGAATCGATACTCAATACACTCATCAAAACATAATACTATGACAAGGCCGGCAGAACTCATAAGCCCTGCGAATATTTAGGTCATAGTCCTTCAGATTATCCCTACGAATGGGAACCATATTGGTCATGTAAAACTAAAGAAAACAGTTCCCTGTTTAACTAACTAAGATCGTACTTGGAAGATAGCCATCAAGTAGTTCATCACCTGGTGTAAAATCATATCGTTCAATTGGTCTTCCTCAAGGTTCAATACTGGGGCCAATCATTTTTACGCATGACCGCGCATTTGGGAGTGTTATGCGGTAGGTTTGTGGTGCGTTTGTAATTAGTGTGTTGAACATCAACATAATCATTGAACATGATCTGGGGGCCTACCACAAGCTCATAAAGCAGTATTATTTTAATATTACTTCAGTGTGGGAAAGAGATGAACCTCTACAGGACGTATAGCTCTATCTCTTTCTCCCACTGAAGTAATATTAAAATAAAACTGCTTTTGAGCTGGTGGTAGGCCCCCTGCCGTATTTGCTTTAAGATCCACAAAGGAAAGACGTAAATGAAGCTAGGCTACAAGAAGCTCCTTACATCAAGAAATACTATTAATCTACCGAAATCACTGCAAATAATTACTAATACACTAATTGAAATAGAAACTTCTTGTAGTGCTGTCTGTATAAAACGATTGCACGATGGCAATTGGAGAAAAGAACGAAAGGATTCATTATTACAGCTCTGAGATCGGGGTCTATTTTACGCGACCCCTTTTATTTATTTAATACTTTCAGCATATAAATGTACAGAGGCGGACTTAATGCCATAGGCATTTTCTACCAGTCAACCTTTGGGTGATGCAGAGACAAACAGTGGTAGGTCTATGCAATATCGAAATTGTGGAATATATTATTTAAATTTACCTTTTGCCGTATTTGGTGGATCAGTGCAACTAGGTACAATAAAATTATTAAATTACCCACGGCCTTGATCCACATTAGTTCATAGTAAGAAGCGCTACTCTGAATTGAAAATTAACGAGAAATAAATAATAATTTATCTGAATGACTTTGAAGATTGCTGTTTCACCGAACATCGCTTGTGATAATGGATCAGTGGATGGTTCACTGTGGATTTTGGCATAATGTTTATATACGTAGAGTCAAAACAAAACCTCGGGGTTAACAGGGGTTAACACAAAACTTAGAAACTAAGCGACTACACGCTAAGGGCACCCCCTGTGGGGTACGGACCTCGGCTTAGGGCGTCGCTGGGGGAGGACAGCAAGGGACACGCTGGATCGGATTAAAAGCATAACTGGCGAAATGTGGGTATACTTTAGGTACACCTACTCTTAACCCTTCGGGGAATACAAACGTAGCAACGCGAACTTCAGAGTCAATTGTTAGCGTGTGATAAGACGACCTCCAAGTTTGAAGACAAACCGGTGCTTCTGTAGGTCGAGTAAATTACGTCATTAACAACTCTGGCCGAGCAAACGATGATTCAGGTTGTGATATCGTAAGCATTCTTTCGCTTATACAGTCACATTTGATGGCCATACGAACATTTAAATCATTAGTTGCTCACACTTGTGAGTAAGCGGAATACAATCGAGCTTCGATCAATATATTGATCGAAGCAATCGAGACTAAATTATAAACAGAGCTATGAGGAAAAGAAACAGACCTTTCTATCTGTTGTTAGGTACTTTGTTTGATAACAAATTTTGTTTATTTACACGTAAACTAAACACAGACTTCCATTGTAAGTATTTGTAACGCAGATTACGTCATATTTTAAGAAGTCGCGAATTACGAACAGGACTCATTTATAGCATGATGCTCTTTCTAGGAAATTGATTGGCTAACAAGTATAACTGAACGCAGTGCCTACAAAGTTCCGCAAAGCCTTCAGCTGGTTTCCTTATATCGACGATAACGGTTTAGGGGTGTACCAGCCGGGTCATCGACCGCTCCTGCTTACATTGGCGGGCGCGGCGCCGACACTATTACCCCACGACAAGGAGCGCCATGTATGGAAGAGAATCCCCAATTAAAATATTGCATGTTTTTTTACTACAGGATTTGCTACATTTTTTATTTAATTCCTGGCTGGTTTTCTTAGAATTTTACATTTTAGGTTGCATATTTGACTTTTTTGCATACAACCAAGAAGTATAAGATCTTAAATATTGAAAATATGGAATGGAATAAAAATAATTTTCCTTAAAATATGACTAAAGGCATGAATTAGATCATAAGTTTTCAAGTGAAAATATGACTTCTTTAGGGGAACTATACATGATGGGAACTATTATGAGTTTAATTTAATGTTATGAACACATTATTTATGTCCATTCATAAATAAGGATCATTGTAGCATGAAGTTGATTGCTTTGTTGAATGGAAGCTTATTTAATGAAAGTTAAATTAAAACGTAGATTATTAAATAATTACCTATCAGAAGCATCATTAATATGTCAGTTATTAATCACATGAAAGCCCAAAAAAAGAATAATGACTAAAAAGAATAAAATTATGAGTCAGTGTAGTTACTGGGATTCATATTTTAAAGCTCAGTTTGATAAAAGTTCTATTTTCACAGCTGATTGTTGTGACTTATAAAATAAATATTATTATAACAGGATAAAAATAAGCTGATAAGCTTAGAGTTATGAAAACATATCTCATGAAACAAAGAAATATAATTATGCACTATTGTAAGATTTACTTGTACAGTAATATTGTGAGATGGCAATAGGCTTGCCACATGAGACTTCATAACTGGCGAAATGTGGGTGTTCTATAGGTGCACCTCTGGCTAACCCTTCAGGTAATATAGGAGTGATTTTATGTTATTTAATTGTATTTATTCTTTATTATAGGTATCTACATAATATATTTAATATCAAAATTATGTGAGTTAATTAGGTACACATTTTTTTTCCTTTTTCACAATAGGTTTTATGGGATCTAAAGTATAAATTAAAAAAGAATACCAGGCTAGTATTAATATCAATATTCAATGCGTATCACTGTAACATATACTTCAATTTAAGGCTTGGCACTGAGGCAAGTAGTCCCAATTTTGGCCAAAGGTTTCCTAGGTATTCTTGATCTCTTAATTAAGATGAAGTTAGCTGTTCGTTTTCACCCAGTTCTTATCACCAATATCATTAAACCTGTTCCTAAGTAAATTAGGTTTGGTTGAAGTGAGTTGTTCATGTTTTATTTATAACTCATTTGTGTACTAAAATATTTTTTGCTAACTGATTTTAACCAGTGTCATGTCACGAGGCAGGAAATCCGAAAGGTACATATTTTGTTTATTATTGGTTGCAGCTTTTATAAGAATCTTAGACAAACAGGGATCATGTTGATAAAAGTTTATGTTGTTAGTTGATAAAAGTTCAAACCAGTGGATAGTGGTGGTATTAAACTTCGAGACAACTAAAAGATAAGTTTTAACATTTTTCCTTTAATTACTTTTGTAAAATTACATTGTTTTAGGGCGAAATAAATATAATTAGGTCGCTCGTGGGCTGACTACTCAGCTGAAGTTTACATAGTTTCAGATCAATACAGAATACACATATGATTACTAATTACAATGCAAGTAACACTTACCAGTGCTTTCCCGTTATAAACGATGCTATATTATGGTCCAACACATTTTAATTCATTTTAGTTTTATCAAATAAATAATCCAAGTTCACAAAATGTACAAATTATATGAATGAGTGATTGAAGCAAACTTACAAATCATTCACAGGATTACTCATCATTCATTCCGGCTATGGGCAGAAAACTCAATACATTCATTCAATTATTTTTTTACTGAAGTTCAGAAACTACATTTGCAAAGGTTTACGGTTTCATTACGTGAAATTTTGTATGATTTGTATGGAAAACTGATAAACTGTGATTGATCTTTCATTATTTTTGAGTGCCTGGACTTGCATATTCTATATTTTCTCACACATTCACAATGTAATAAGTAATCAGAAGGAACAAAATTCACCATGTTAGAGGTTTTGAACGCAACTTGGTTCCAGATCGATTTTGTTCCATTATGTTGGTTGCACGTAGATCGTTCAGCCAATGAAACACTTCTGGCCTTTCTTCTTCGAAGAATATGGCCGACATTTTGATATTGCTGTCATGAAGATTTTTCAGTGACAAAATTTTAACTTTGTAGTTCTTCATGCACGGTTTTATGTTCCCAAATCGTTTTATTTTTTAATTGCTTAGACGGAGTGTAGTGTAAGCTATTTTATTTTTTGAAAATGGCAGCTGATCGCGAGATTGCTGCTGAAGACAGCATCAGAGTGGTTTGCCGATTTCGGCCACTGAATGACTCTGAAGAAAAAGCTGGATCTAAATTTATTGTGAAATTCCCTTCAGGACCCGATGATAATTGCATTTCTATAGGGGTAAGTGCAAATAATTTTAATGTCTATTGCTTTCCCCTATCATCGCCCTAAATTAGATCATGATGACTAATACATTACGAGTTGTTCACCTGCTACGAAATGGCCTTTCTTTTTCATTCCGCTTCGATGGTCATGATTATGATCGTGTTAATTTAAAGAATCTTGCCGAATAATCTCTGCATAAGTACAAACGTCTTTGTTTTGTCGAAAATCAATACAAATACCTCCTCGACCTTGACCTGAGTTGGTATACCACGATTTTTTATGAATTTATTTTGTTTATTAGGCTTAATTATTTTAGATCATTACCTACTTCCAATTCCAAGATGAACAAAATGTGAATGTTGCTTATTAAATTCACATAATTACCCTCTTTTTTATGTACAAGAATATCTTTTAAGTACATGCTGAAGAGTCTCTGGAAATGACTATGTATTGCAATTATAAAAAATATATCACATTAATTTTCTATCCTGCTACTATAATGATTCTTATTAGAAAATAATTTAGAATACTCAAAAAATTTATGTATCAAGTACCTTGTGATTATCAAAGATATAAAGCTAAATATATCAAGAATAGTTGGCCTCACTGACCCTATAATTATTACATAATTTATAGCATCCTATAAAGTATGTAATTAGAACTACTAATTAGAACTGGATATATTCACATCCAGTTATGATTGAAGCATGTCTAATAAACATTTCAGTAATTATTTTCGCATCCACTTAAATCAAAACCTATTAGGAACTGGCACCTGACAAAAGAAACCAGGAAAAGATAATGAGGATCATACTTATTTATTAATATGAGGGTAGTCTTTAAAGATCTTAAAAAACTAGACAGTCAGAATTTGACAGCCAGTAATGCAAAATATACAATTATTATTTTTTTATAAATTAGGTATCCATTTACTTATGTATTAAATTTTTTGATGTAAGTAACAACATTATTTATTTATTTATAGCCTTGTTTCAGAGTTACAATTTTGTTGTTACAAAAACGTTTTTTTCCTTAGTTTTGAGACTCTGTGTGCCCTTTGGCACAGACCTCCTCCATCCCTTTCCAATTCTCCCTGTTCCTTGCTTGTCTAGTCGATGTATTTCCTGCCGTCCTCACCAAGCCATCCTGCCATCTTTTCAAAGGTTTCCCTTTCTTTCTCTTCCCCTCCCTAACAACATTATTACTCCTTTATAAATATTTCAAAAATAAAATATGTAAAAATTTAAAATAAGAATAGCCTGCCCAGCATAAGGAACAGGGTCCAAGCTAATAGTAACTATGCATCAATATTATGCTTTCAAGAATTTATTTAGAAAGCAGACTGGTTCAGCATTTATTTTGGCTCAAATGTAACAACCTACAGTTTATTGCCTGTCTAGGTGATGATGTCAGATACTTATGTTGACCTGATTCATCTTGGGCTGAATATATATTCTATCTACAGTATACAGTATGTTTTTGCACTACACAGGAAATATTTTCAAATGAGAAATCTATAAATAAACTGTTCAATAGGTCTACCAACACCAATATAGGTACATTGAACCTTGTTAGTTCATCTTCTGAAAGTAGAGAATTGTTTGAACATTACTTATAACAAATTAAAGAATGAAAATCCTCATGTCTTTTTTATTGATTAACCACAAATATCTGAAGACAAGTCTAAAACAAGTAGAAGCCAATAACCCACAAGAAAAAAATGACCATGACTAGAGATCCTCTTTTTAATAGCAGGCCTACATCAAGTACAGAATAAATTAGCCTTGGAAGGGAAGTGCTTGTTTAGCATCTAATTTTAGAGAACATGAGTCAAGTTAACTTGAGACCATAATTTTAAAAGTTAATAATTTTTTGAGTCTATTAATTTAGACATAATTTAATTTTGGGTTCAGATATTTTCTTACAAGAAATGTTAACAAAACAAAACAATCTTGATATTTTTATGTATGAAAGCCTTTGGCCTTCATGCTACATGTAGCAATAAAGACTTGTTTTCTTTTTCTAACTTTGAATGGTTTAAAACAATTTAATATTTCACTAGATCATTAGATCCTAATGTGTAAAAATGTTGAGAATGTTTTGAACATTGTAAGGTCATTTGCATAATGAAATGCCAGCAAGTGACTAACACTTGAACAAGTAGAAGTCTATTAATCTTGCAAGAGTAGTATTATCTACAACAAGTAGGGTATTTATAGCTTTGTTAAATTACTCATACTATTCAAGCACAAATTATAATTCTGTATTTAGTCTACTTGAATCAACACTAATATTATAAAGAGAAAAGATTTGTATTTTTGCTTGTAATACTCAAAAACAACTGGATCAATTTAAAAAAAAAAATCACCAGTGGAATGCTGTATTATCACTAAATAACAGGCTATAACTTGTAAAGATATCACACGGGCGAAGCCACTGGCAGAAGCTAGTAATTCATAATGTAGTTATTATATCATACATCTTATACTTATAGGTAATAAATATTCTTTACAATGTCTCGCACTATACACAAGAGTTATTTAGAATGAAACTTTCTACTATGAATTGCCAATTCAATTACAAATTTTTCCCAACACAATATATTTTCTGAAACAAATGTAATACATTTTTGCTCTATGTAAATTTTCCTATTTTTAGGGAAAAGTATACTTGTTTGACAAAGTATTCAAACCAAATGCAACCCAAGAAAAGGTTTACAATGAAGCTGCCAAGAGTATTGTGTCTGACGTACTGGCTGGCTACAACGGCACTATTTTTGCATATGGTCAGACCAGTTCAGGAAAAACACATACTATGGAAGGTGTCATAGGTACGAGTATGTAGTTTCAATTGAATCTTATACCTACATGAAATTGTTCTTCTTTGATCAAATTTTAATACTTTCTTTTTGTTTTGCAGGGGATCCAGGGAAACAGGGTATTATTCCACGAATAGTAAATGATATATTCAATCATATTTATGCCATGGAAGAGAACTTGGAATTTCACATTAAAGTGTCATACTTTGAAATTTACATGGACAAGATCAGGGATTTGTTAGACGGTTGGTAACTCGACTATTTCATTCTTTATATCATGATATCTATAGTATGAGTGTTCATGTCTGACTGGTAAAATGATTATTTTCAGTATCAAAAGTAAACCTCAGTGTTCATGAAGACAAAAACAGAGTCCCGTTTGTCAAAGGTGCAACAGAGAGATTTGTGTCAAGTCCTGAAGAAGTGTTTGAGGTTATTGAGGAGGGAAAATCAAATCGACACATTGCAGTCACAAGTAAGTACTAAACATAGTTCAAAGTAGAAGTAAGTTCTATGTGTTCAGTTATTAACCAACACTTTTTACTACAGACATGAATGAACATTCATCTAGATCTCATTCCGTCTTCCTCATAAACGTTAAACAAGAAAACCTTGAGAATCAAAAGAAACTTTCGGGCAAGTTATATCTGGTGGATTTGGCTGGTTCTGAAAAGGTACTTATTATTCTAATACTGAAATTATGTTAATACATCAACCTTCACTAGTTAATGCATATATTTATTCCATTATTATAAGGAAATATTTATTATTTTCCTGGTCCAGTAAACCATAAATGCTTATTTCAAAAAATGTTTTAACAGGTATCTAAAACTGGTGCTGAAGGTACAGTCCTTGATGAAGCTAAAAATATTAACAAATCGCTATCGGCGTTGGGTAATGTCATTTCTGCATTGGCCGACGGAAACAAATCACATATACCGTACAGAGACTCAAAACTGACGCGTATCTTACAAGAGTCGCTCGGTGGTAACGCTAGGACTACGATCGTCATCTGTTGTTCCCCCGCGTCGTTCAACGAGAGCGAAACCAAGAGTACACTTGACTTTGGTAAAAGGTATGTGTTATAGACACTTGGAAATGTAATATCAACATATCAGTCACCATTCAATTCCATAAGTTCGCCCATGAACATCCAATAACAGAAAAAAAATGAATTAGCATTTCATATTTTACTACTCTGGTGACAATCTTCATGTATTATTTCCTTTGTAGAGCCAAAACCGTCAAGAATGTCGTCTGTGTCAACGAGGAGCTCACTGCTGAGGAATGGAAGCGCCGGTATGAGAGAGAAAAGGAGAAGGTGGGCAGGCTGAAGGGCAAGGTCAGTACCATAGCATAGCATTACATAGTAAAATTATTCAGCAAAAGGATTCTTAATTCTCAATATTGAATTTATCAGGTCGAAAAACTGGAGGCAGAGTTGAACCGCTGGCGCTCGGGCGAGACCGTACGGATCGAGGAACAAGTTAACTTGCAAGAAATCGAGGCCGTCACTCCCGTTACGTCATTCATTGAAGAGAAACCACCTGCGGCGGTAAGCGATGATTCACTACGAACTATTGTAAATAGAACAAGTTATAGGAAGGAATCCATGTAACAAAGATGAATAGTTTGAAATTAATAACAATTATTGTTATTGGTGTAGGATAGATACTCTTTTATTCTAAAGAATTTTCCATCATGGAATTTTTTATGCCTTACACATAATGTTCATTGACTTCCAAGTCCCATAAATTTCGAATAGAAGGTCATATACCGACCTTATTCGTGACGTCCTTCAAAAAGGTCAGGTGCGCAATGTGCGCCGCCTGTGAGCATGTATCAATAGTTAAAAAGAAAGAAAATTTTATAGTTATCAAATGAAATTATTGTTTGGAACATAATAAATAACAAGCACTTTCTTTAGCTTTGTTTGTACATGTGTACACATGCTTTTATCTAACCAAGATTGTTTTTCTCAGCCGGTGCCAGTCGCCGTGTCTAGCGCAGTCGAAGATGCGGCAATGCAGGGCAAACTGGAAGCCCTGTACCAGCAACTGGACGACAAAGACGAGGAGATCAACCAGCACTCGCAGCTGGTGGAGAAACTCAAGGACCAGATGATGGAACAAGAGGAACTCATTGCTTGCACAAGGTAATGTATAAGCTAAGCGCGGTAGTACAAAACTTAGAAGCATTGACGCTGTGCCGCGACGTTCGTGCTAATTGGAAACCCGAACATTACCGAAGCGCATAACTTTTCTGGTTTACCTGTATTCAGTGGCGTAGCGTGCCTTGGCGGGGCCCCGTATAAAAATTTGTTTGGGGGCCCTTATGAAGGTTAAAGATTTCTCACAAAAGAAAAAAAATGTTTGCATAAAATTAAAAGAAATATTTATTCATCATAATTATCTATCTGTCACTTTTTCCAAAATTTTTACAAACAATTCAAATTAAATATACACACTCTCCTTGCCTTTTTTTTTCGGCAAAATTAAATCATTTATCACATGATGAATTTGGGAAGTTTTTGTTATTAATTCTTGCTTACGCACGTCGGGGGCCCCCGTTGCCCGGGGTCCCCGTATAATTGATACGGCAGATACGGAGGTAGCTACGCCCCTGCTTGTATTTGAATCAATGGATCAAATAAAGTACATACAAAAATATAAACCTCCTTTTGGGCTTCGCCGCGGTCAGCTAAAAATTACTCATTAATAAATTTTTTGCAGTCATGCTGTGATACATTATGCAACGTCATTTAGATTTGCGATTAACATGGCGACATGTTTTCTACATACACTGATAAAAACGTGCTGATACCTGAAAATACTTGAACATATTTTGAGATATATTTAATTTCATCCAGGTGGTGGTATTTTCTTGATAGATGAGTATGAAGATGAAGAAAATTGATATATTTGAGATATATTGACTGACTAGGCCAATTTAGGCGACTAGTCGACTCTTTAATTTATTCATATTAGTAATTTAATATGCTTTAAAAAACGTAAAATACTAGTATTCAGCTGCATCCGGTTAGACTGGAAGCCGACCCCAACATAGTTGGGAAAAGGCTAGGCAGATGATGAGTAATTTAATATGCTTTAAAAAAACAGAGTAATTGGGATGAAATCTTGAACCTTTATTGTTAATCATTTTTAATTTAGAATAAGCCTCACAATTTGTAATATAATCTAGGAATAGGAACTCTTCCTTTAGGAGTCAATAATTGTAACTTAAATTAAAAAAGATACTTTAGAACGAAACAAAAAAAAAAACTAAACGAGAGCTTCCACAACTCTGAATAAAGAATGTACGTCACTTATTTTTGACGTGATAACGTCTTATAAATTGATGAACGCCGGCTGCACGCACGAAAAAGTGCCACGTTCCGACTGAGCCGAACGTGCAAGCGAGAGCGCGGAACAAGCGATAGAGAGGCACGATCGGCCTAAGCGTTCGGCTTGTGACGTTATCACGTAAAATTATCGTCTGTAAACTGACTTTATAGAAAACCATTTGTTTTTTAATATTATCACAGTTTTGGTTTTGTACACCCGAATTCCACCGAAAGCAGCGGCTGACTAGTCAATCTTTTTGCAACCGATTAGTCTGTCATAGTCGGCCTATCTCTAATTTATTTTCATTCAACAATATGTTCATAACAGACGCGACTACGAGGCCCTGCAAGGCGACATGAACCGCATCCAGCAGGAGAACGAAGCCGCTAAGGAGGAGGTCAAGGAAGTACTGCAAGCCCTCGAGGAACTCGCTGTCAACTACGACCAGAAGTCGCAGGAGGTCGACAGCAAGAGCCGCGAGTGCGACCAGATGTCCGAGGAGTTGCAGACCAAGCAGGTCAGTTACAAGGATAAAAGGATAGGAATGAGTTGTTATTAGAGTCCGGCCGAATTTCGTTTTAATTTTGCGGCAGAAATATCCATTTTCGGCAATTTTCGTTTTCGGCCGAAAAAGAAGAACCGGGAAAATACTTTCAATTCATTTATTTAAAGAAAATTCATAGAAACAACAACTAACAACACAATAACTGTGAAAATACTTTTTCTCGCATATAACATCAGATTGTATTTTAACGACCTCTGTGGTCTAGTGGTTAGCCCACCTGTCTCAGACCAAAAGGTCTCCCTGGTTCGATTCCCAATGAAGGCAAAATTGTCTATTCGGTTTGGTTGGTGGTAGGGCTTGTTCTAAGTCCGCCAGGCAAGCTACCACTATCTTATCTATGTCTGTCGCCATAGCAATAATGTTAACAGAATTGTTGTGTTTCGGCAATTAGCAATAAGATAGCCAGTACCTCTGAAAAAAAATGTTTGTTAATTAATGTCTTTGAGAATAGTATAAAGTTTCATGTGATTTAAGTTTATTCGTTTAATTATAATGAATATTGAAAACAGCAGGACATCAAAGCACTACAAAATTGAACTAATTGGTAGAACCCGAAGGTTGCTATGTTGTATACCTACTAAAACATTTTCTTGTTTCAGAGTGCCTTGGCCAGTGCGACATCCGAACTCCAACAACTGCGCGACCTATCAGCTCACCAACGCAAGCGAATTGCCGAACTACTTACGAACCTTCTTCGAGATCTCGCAGAGATCGGTGCTGCTGTCGGAGGCACCGAACTGGACTTCAAACTGAACGTGGACACTGTGGGCAAGTTGGAGGAAGAGTTCACGGTGGCACGTCTTCATATCAGCAAGATGAAGAGCGAGGTGAAGAACATCGTGCAGCGATGCCATTCACTTGAATCTGCCAACATCGACGCCAACCAAAAGGTTAGTGAACATTGTCCTCCCACTTTATTATTGCTATTCTTGTAGCAAAATATTACAATAAACTATTTACACCTACGCAACACCACTAAACGAGATATGAAGATCGAAACATTTCGATTCGTTCGTCGATTTTTCATGGGGTTTGTGCATACATGCACGATTTTATTCTTATATGTGTGCACATGTTTTAGCAAATAATTAAATCAAAACTTATCTAAAAATAAATAGGCAATTTTCTAAAATTACACTTGACAAAAATTACAAAGAAACGAGAATTCGATTCAATCCTCTTCCCAACAGATCGAGGAGTACGAACGCTCGCTGGGCGAGTGCAGGCTCCTGATCTCTCAACACGAGGCGCGGTGCGCGTCGCTCGCCGAGTCCATGCGGGAGGCAGAGAACAAGAAACGACAGTTGGAGGAGGCCGCTGACGCTTTGCGCGAGGAATGCGCGCGTTTGCAGGTATGTGGACCACTAATATATAATTCTGTTTTTGTTTATTTTTATAAAGCAGCAAAATACTGAAGTTGTCAGCCTCGCTTCATAGCACAATCGGGCTATCATATTCCCACTGTTGGGAGATAGGCCTCCTTTCTGTGTGGCATTGTGGGGGTTGGTGGAGCCCCACATTCGTGCTTCTTTAATGAGGTCTATAATTTTTGTGCACACCAGTTGGCACCATTGGCGAGTAAGGTCCTATCAGTACTTTTATTTGATATCTTTTGGATATGTTAAAGTACCCATAACTTCATGTAATATTTATATTATAACATATTAAAACTTTAAATGAATATTTACATTATATTGTTCCTAAAATTTAATTATTATGGTACCAAATTAGATTCCTCACTTGTTACTTAAAATCTTAAGGCATAAAAAATCAGGAATGGCACAATCTTTACAACAATCATGAATAAATAGTGAAATTCCGCGATACAAAAAAACACGCAAACAGTAAATCTGTAAAATTTGACATTTCTAGAGACCCTACTTTACACTAGCGCCGCTGGCGTTTCAAACGCGATAGCGCTTTATTCTGCTTGTAGGTATTATATGAAGACGTACTCTATAATAGCCCAAAAAGTACAAATATTTGCCTGTGTACAGGCCGCCGAGCGCGTGCAACTGGCAGCCGCCGAGCAGCGCGCCGACTCGCAGGTGCGCAGCGCGCTGGAGGCGCAGCTCGAGCAGCTCCGCAACGCGCACGCCACGCAGCTGTCCGCGCTGCGCGACGAGCTGGCCGCGCTGCAGCGACACCACCAGGAGCTCAAGGAGTCAGTACCCACAATACACGTGTTTTAAACCGAACTTGTACTTCAACAATCTTGATCTACATAATGTTACTGCACGTAAAGCCGTCGGTCCTGCACCTGAAGATCAATTCCTACGGTTAAAAACGTTCAAAATCTTGTCGCAATCTCATCTCAGCGACAGTCAGTGTCATTTTTGACAAATTAAGACTCCTTAGAATGAGAACGTTCTTAAAAATACGGGGATTGTCCCTATGATCTCTCTCCGGCGATGTCGGATTGCCGTTACATGGGGCTATGAGTGTAAAGGAAGAGGGAATGCACGTGTGCACACACTTGTGCATTATAATATCGTCTACGTAGTTGACTAGTCTCCGTTGAGATTGGCCGCCGTGTCTAAAATTCGATCAGAACGATTTATAATATATAATATTCACAGTGGAAATCTATTGACCTTCGCTAACGTCACAAATAATACTCATCAGTTAAATATAATACTAAAGTGTATTTGTTTGTTTGCAGTACCTACCAGGAACTGACGCTGGCTCGCCAGCAACTACAGGACGACTACGAGAAACTGAAGCGCGAGGAGGCCGACAAGTCCGCCAAACTCAAGGAACTCATGTTAGTGTCACGTTCGCCGCGACGTACTCTCGATAAAGCCGAGAAAGAGGTTGTCAATCAAAAGATGGTGTTGAAAGAGGAGGGCGATATCTTTAGGGATTACATCATATCGCCAAAGAGGGAGAAACTAGGATTTGCATACGGAATGGGCCTTGATATTGAAAAAGCTTCCGCCAAAGAGGAGAAGTCGCTCTCGGCAATCCCCAAGTCCCCTGTCCCCCGCCACTCCTGCAACATCCACCCCCTCCAACTACATCTACTTATATCTGTCACCATGATCCTACTCACCCATCGTTATCCACAAATTGTTGTTTTGGTTTAAGCTTCATTACATGTTTTCTGTGATATAAATGTGGATCTCTATACACCAGACAATATTTTTTGCAGTGCCTTTAATGACATGATCAGCAATTATTGAATAGAGAATCGGAATTGGTTTTAGTTGGCATGTTATTTTATTGAAAATATGTCGAACGGGACCAGCTCAGATTACAAATTAAATTCTATGTATGGATTGCTGAATGAAATGTTGACTTTAGCTCAGTTTATTAATTTAACGTGTGTGAGAGATCCATGTATTCATTTGATGTAATAATAACGATGCTATCACATTCGCAACTGGTTTACATTTTGAAGTACAGCAATAGTACAAAATACCTAGATCTGTTATAATGTAATGTTATGTAAGCCAGTTGTATTTATTGTTGTTTTGATATTCAAAACGATAAGTTCATATTTTTTTATGCATTTTTGACGCTTGGCTTTAAAGACTAATCATAACACTAGTCGATAAAGCGTTTAATGCCTAGTCAATCATAGATGATTTAATAATGATTATTTTGCTTGTAAGATACTTATAATATTTGAATGTTGTAGTTATTTGCTATATTGTAGCATGATCTATATTAACGTTCGTATTTATTTAGCATGAATTTTTTCGTAAAAATACAGTAAACACTGTAATAGTATAACTGGAGCTATATTCTCTACTCCTTTCGTTATGAATTATCGCGTTGTGATCATTTCGGTTGTTACTATAAAATAGCGTAAATGAATAGTCGCGTCTTCTAAACTGGTATCAAGTCACACTGCCTTACTGCGTTGTAAACAATAAGGTATTTGTACAGTTGCACGTTTACCTTTATGGATTTCGTTTTAAAAACTATGTGTTCCTAGATTTATTTACACTTGAAATAGCGTTAAGTTACAAATAAACTTTTATTCGTTTGTTAGAACAGCTTGTATCGCTGTAATACTTAAATAATCAACTCGTATTCTATAGATCGTCGTTGAAGCTTGCACAAATTATTAGTCGCAAATATATGAAGCAGCAACTTAGAATGATAACGTAAAACAATATTTTCATGTAAATATAGCTGTAAATAACCCTGAGTGTTTGTATAGAGAGTCGGCGAGTAATATTTTTATCAAACTATTTTTTTATACAATTTGAAAACCGTTATAGCTAACTTCGCATGGATATTATCGTGTTTCGGAACATTAGTGTTCACCTTACTGTTTGTCCAAATAAGATCTCGTATACTTAATCAAAGTTATTAGAGGCAATTTAGATGATAGATAAACGTAGGTATTTTAAAGTTATTAATAGACAACAGGCGATATGGAACCATTTAGTAATAATTTAATTTGAATCTGCGATGTCTGTTTTAAGGCATTTACTATTAAGAGCCATTTTAGCATTCCTTCAAGCATTTACCACATAGGATTTATTCGCATTTAACTGATAATTTAACATTGCATGAAACATTTTTCATTCCACTCTAATACTGGCTATCAATTCAGTATTCGATTGCATTTTATCGCATTATATTGTTCCTAGTGTCCATGTCACTTTCCCTAGTCTGTGTGCACTCGAACTGCCGAAGAGTGATTGTCGCCTCCATGTGTTTAAGATACCGTAAATAAAAACTTCTCAGTGTTTAAAACGATATAATAAAAGCACATATTTTATGTGCTTGTAACTTAAACACACCAGGCGTACCTTTGGTCTAGCAATTTAATCGATGCAATATTTAGAACATTCCTATTCAATACACTCTTCTAGATTAAATTGCTTGAAAGAAGCGACAAAACGTATATGTGTTACACATTTGTTATGATCGATGTAAGTACGATGTAGACGTAGTGCGAGGTCTTGTAACGCCTTACGCTTTTTACTTTTGAGTTATCATTTTATTCCGCACGTATCCCATTCATATTCATTCTGCCGAGGGTTGGCATTTTCTAAAACAAACGGCCTAAGTACAAGGAGCGGTGATTTATATGGATGGGTGCGTGCTGGGAGTTAGATAGCTCACATCTGTTCGCAGGTAATAAGGGGTGACCATTAACTATCATTGAATTCTTTAGTATTTAATTGTACTAACGAGAGACCTATTGTTATGTGTAGTCAAAGCGTGGAGCGGCGTGAACAAGCCCGCGCCGACCTCAAAGGATTGGAGGATACTGTGGCCAAGGAGCTCCAGACACTGCACAATCTGCGCAAATTATTTGTACAGGACCTGCAGGCGAGTACAATATTGAAATCAGTTTGATTAAAATTATTAATACATTTTTGTGCATCGTTGTTATTAACATCATTGTATCGCGCAGGCAAGGATAAAGAAATCCAACAATTCGGAAGAAGGCGCCGAAGAGGAGGGCGGCTCTTTGGCTCAGAAGCAGAAGATATCGTTCTTGGAGAACAACTTGGAACAGCTCACCAAGGTGCACAAGCAACTCGTACGCGACAATGCAGACCTGCGCTGCGAGGTGCCCAAGCTCGAGAAGCGTCTGCGAGCCACTATGGAGCGCGTCAAGGCGCTGGAAACAGCACTCAAGGTACATTTTATTATTCAAACTCAAAAGCATTTATGTCAATTACCATTTACAGGCACTTTTGAATTGTCAAAGAGTCGCGTCAGTCAGAAACATGAAGCGATTTGCCCATGCTAAAATGTAGTAGGTTCCTATGGAGAAGAACGGACAAGAAACTTCTCAAGGACACTCTTTTAAATAAGTTCTTTTTTTAACGGTTACACTCGTTAAGAGAAAAACATTGCGCTTGCTGGTTACGTAAGAGCACGCGTTTTTCTGGTATAATCTATTGCGCTTTTTACTATTGATTATATCTCTGCTGGCGCTTGTGAATTTTATCGCACTTAAATTTTTTCGCTATATCAAGAGTTCGATTATCTTGTACGCAATTCATTTATTAAAATTGTTAACTAATTATTTAATGTGTTGGGTTTGCAGGAGGCAAAGGACGGTGCCATGCGTGATCGCAAGAGATATCAATTTGAAGTTGATAGAATTAAAGAGGCTGTGCGTGCTAAGAACCTTGCTCGGCGAGGCCCACAAGCACAAATTGGTAAGCAACATTTTAAATTGATATAATGCATTGTGCGACAAGGGATAACAAATATTAACATTGCGATTCTTTCCAGCGAAACCCATCCGTGCTGGTGGTGGGCACCTAGTGGGCGGCGGAGCGCCCGGCGTGGTGCGACCTGCGCCCGCGCAAGATATCAAACGGAAATCTATCATTGTGGGCGCGCGAGGTAACTATATTTGAAAACATATGTCTACCCGTCGTAACAATTAATGACAATTACTAAATAATTATGCACTTGTTGTTGTTACAGATGAGAGTTGAAGAGATAGCCGTTACATCATAGAGAATTTAAATGAAACTTCATAGATGTACCTTACAGGGGCGACGAAAATAATTCTTTTAAAATCATAACCATTATTATAACTATGTGTTTATGGAAAGCCTAATAATAAGTGCAACAAAAAAAAAAAATGAAAAATATTGGTAGTATTCTCTTAGGCTTAATGTTTTGAGCTACCTAATATTAAAGTCTATAAGTGCACATGGATTTAGAACAGTTAATAGCTTTCTGCGATATAATATATCAGGTTTCATATAAATTCGATATAGTACCAGTTTTAAAATAAAAGTATTACGGTTTGAGCAGACCGAAGCTTCAATGGTCTTTTGATGTTGCTATTTTTAAATCAGATATAATATTTTTATGAAATGACAAAAAGTATTAATTTAGTTTCTCATTATGGATGCTTAAACTCGATTAAATGTTCGATGAACTTAGAGATTATTTATCTGCTTGGGAAAGAAATGCGGCAAACTGAGACGTGAGCAATCATTCAGTACAAAGACATACCGAGCCAGTTACCAATTTGTGTGAAATAGACGGAATATACATGCTCTCATTTCTTTCTCATATGGATATAAAACAATGATTTCCAAGATGCAATATCTCGTTATCTTTAAGAAATATGCTGTGAATTAATTGCAGAATTGCATATGCTGCCGCACAAATAAAATAAAAACAAAAAAAGTAAAAAAAATATATTAATAATATGTATGTTACTGTCGGCGTTGTTATCAATTCCACGTGTGGTGGCAAATGCAGAGCAGTGTGCATCTTCAATGTGTAGTTGTAGTTTAAGCTTCTTTAATATATATATTTTTATATATTGTGATAAGCGTTGATATGCCGACATGCGAGCATTTATTTAGTTAACGAAACGAAAACCTATGGTATATGTTTACAAGGTGTCATGGGTGATAACGAGAAGGTTCATAACTATTCAGATACATTAAGCTTCAGGTATCCGCTCATACCCGGTGAGTTTACATTGGTTTCACGTGCGTGTGCCTGGACGACTTGCTACTACAAGCAAGTTCACTGTCACTAGGCACGGTCTGCGCCAGATTGACTTGCGATTCGATATTAGTGGGTGATTTTTGTATTCAGTCATGAATATGAAAATCTCTTTCAACTAATTACATTTAGCTCCAGTGACTTGTAATATTAAACTGTAACAGTATGTTTGTTACTGCTTATGAGAACATAATTACCCACACACATAGTTGTTGCATATTGTAGGTTATCATTCATTGCACCTTCTGCTTAGTCCCTCCTACTGCGCGTCACCTTCACGTTAGCTTGTGAGCTGTGATGTTTTTTTAGCAAATATTTTACTTTTGTATTGCGTCTTTCTTGTAACTGTCTCAGTAGTAATTTTAGTCACTAAGTTACAATATCGGCTCTTATAATATAGTCCGTAACAATTAAGAAGTATATTTTTAATTAAATGTATGGCATATTTCACTTCGGATCATCGTCTGACATCTGTTCACATGAGAAATAAATAAACTTTGGAAAAATAACAGCGTCTAAAATAGTATGTTTGATTGGTTAATAAAGTTCTCTATTTGCTTTAGGATGCATCAGCTTCGCAGTAGATCTGTAACTTATATAAGTACTTATGAATTAATCACGATGGATCGCAGTCCAGTATAGGCTTACTGCATCTAGACACGGAGCAGTGTAGTGCCCATGTGACTGCGTCCTATGAGGAGTTATGGAACTATAGCCGACTCAATGTCCAGAAAACCAAAGATGAATCACAAGTTTAGATTTATTGTTCGAGATTACTTACCAGTTGAAATTTATGTAAGCCCCGAATTACTCAATGGTTCCAAAGCTCCTTGGTGTGTTGCAATACATTTATATCGTTTAGATGTAAAGTTGTAGTAAATTATTTCACACTTAATTTAGATACATGATTTTTATCATATTTTATTTATTGTATTACATAAAACTAAATTATCTCGTTTTTTTTTTCACTTGTGAAGTGTAATAAATGCGCTTTTTATATACCTTTAGTTACATTATTTTAAAATCATGATCAAATACCATATATTTTGCATTCAAAATTAGAGATGCCTACAAAGATGCATTCCACGAGGAAAGCACACTGTGTCTTTGTTAATCTTTAAGATAGTTGTTTTGTTAAAATGTAGTTAAAGAGGCTATCCTCGGTTTCCACTCGCCTGTTGCATAGATACTCTAGCCGGAGGTCGACGCGCCTCGGCCGCGCCCTAAGGTGGGCAACCCCAAACCGACAGGCTTGCCTTTGCACCAAGTGATTTAGTTTGTATTGACATCTTTTGTATCATGTATTTTAATATATGGAAAATTCTCAGAAAGAGTGTTTTCTTGTTTTTTTTTATTTATTATGAAAATAAAATCATGAATTTATTTGCTAAAGCGTTTTTTATTGAACTCTACCCCTGTTATTACCTATTATTGTGAATATAGATAATAATTCCACTGCTGATACTATGTTTTATGTCCAACTAGTGTGCCGAGTACTCCTAGGCGATTTTTTGAAAGTTATTGAGCACACAATAAAAACACTTGGAAGTATAGTGGAAAGATGAATATGTTTGCCTATAAACCAAAGCTTGTTCGACTGTACTTACAGACTACAATAATAGGATATCACGAAATATGATGGAATTACACGGATTCGCACACACGTAATAGGGTGTTGCGCTTACAAACCTATTTGAATCCATTCATAAGTCTCTAGTTACATTTTCACGGCTGAACGGATTTGGATAGGCACACGGATAGACTACGACCTGGGTTAGGACATAGGATACTCCTTATCCTGGTAGGTAGTATGTTCCCGTGGGCTCGTGGCTAATCAGCCGCACGGGTCGATCGAAGGTTAAGCTACCCTTGCCGCGGTCGGTTCGTGGATGGGTGAGAGTGATCATCCAATACTTATCGAGAGACCCCTCCCTCCGTGCCTCAGATTGGTCCCGGCTGTATTCGTAGATCTTTGACAGTCTTTACAGGTACCGAAGGTCTTTACAGAAGCCCAAAAGTCTGAAGCAGTCTTTCCAAAGGCTATCGTGTTACCCAGTAATTGGGTTGTGGAGGTCTGATAGGCAGTCGCTTTATGTAAAATACTGGTATTCAGTTGCATAGGGTTAGGTTAGGCTTTACCAAAATAGTTGGGAAAGGCTAGGAAGATTGTTTGACTGAAAACGTTCCCGTGGCTAGTATTCCCATACAGCACTTTTCGGTCACAGAATCTTCAAAGCAGTTACGAGTTGTCGCAGTTTTGTAATTGCCAAAGTGTTCAGTTTTTAAAATGAGTACAATCTAGTAAAAAATGTGCATTAGCGTGGTCACCATGTTACTAGAATAATAACTTAAAATTTATATTTACAAGAGGTGTCGTAATTTTACGTCATTGTTAATGAACAACATAACATAACATCACACCTTGTTTCCCCGAAGGATTAGGCAGAGGTGTCCCTGTAACAGGTACACCCACATTTCGCCAGTTATGTTTAAGTCCCATGTAAGCGGGCGAGCCTATTGCCACTGACCAATATATTACCAAAATGCATCGATCACTAATAAAGAACTAGATACACAATGGTGCCGATTCCCTTGTTCACAAACTAAACTAAATTTAAGTTCAGTGCATCTTTTTCTTTCTATTTCATTACGAAAAGGACAGAAGATAAATTTTAGTTTAGTCCTGTCAAATTAATCAGCGCTTGACGTAAATTGACGTAATTTTAGTTGGCAAGTTTTTAATCACGTCTAAACTTGTATGGAGACTGACAGGCGCTGATTAATTTGACAGGACTAAACTAAAATTTATCTTCTGTCCTTTTCTTAATGAAATAGAAAGAAAAAGATGCACTGAACTTAAATTTAGTTTAGTTTGTGAACAAGGGAATCGGCACCAATGCCAAGCAAAAGTTCTCTTAAAACTGTCATCAAATTGTGTTTAGGTAATTCTAGTTGAAATAAATATACATTCATGTAAATTCAACCTTAACCGCAAAACTTAAAGTTGTTTTCACAAAGCTATGTACAAAAAGCAATAAATTTTTACGACCTACTCACTGGTCAACATACATCAAATCAAATTCAACCTTACACGCATGTTTTAAAGTTTACTTGAGAATTACAAAGTGCCAAAAAAAGCAATAAAGTTTTACGACCCAGGCTCGCCGCTAGGACAAGAAATGAGTGGAGTCGAACTGTCCAATATTTTTTGTTTATACTGTAATTATAAATGATCTTTTTTTTAATTTCGTTAAGTTTAGTGTATAAAAAATTATGTGTGCAATTCACACGTGGTAGAAGTGAAACCTTCAAAAATTTTGGCTTTGAGGAGGATAATTGTAGGTTTTAGTAATGATCATAGTGATACAAAGTTTGATAATTAATTTATATTTTATTCGTGTATATTAAATAGATTTATTCAGACTCAGAGCTTACATTTTCGATACACATCTACTGCGCGCGCATTTATGACTTGATCATTATTTTACTGTGATGTTATTTTAAAACTGCGATATCTCCTAAGATATTTATTGAAATCGAATGATGTCAAGAGCAAAGTTTTAAATTAAATACTTCTGATGAGTAATGTATTTATTTGGATAAGGATTAATATCGTGTTTATAAAAACACCTTCGCAAATAATGCATTATTTTAGAACAAATTTGGTTAGCATAAAAAAAGTTATAGTGAGCCAACCTTAAAAGATAGACATATGCTGTCGCGGACTTTTTTTTTGAACTTTTAAAGGGGAACAATTCTGTCGTACATGATTTTTGCGAAACTAACCGTTTTCGCAGCGCACGCAGCAGAAGCTCTCAAAAGGAAAAATAAAACCCCCCGATTTTGAAACATTATTCATTGGTGCTCCGCTCTTATTGGTCTTAGCGTGATGATATATAGCTTATAGCCTTCCTCAATAAATGGACTATCTAACTAGTAGTTCCTGAGATTTGCGCGTTTAAGCAAACAAACAAACTCTTCAGTTTCAGAGAACCACGAACATAAGAAACACTGTATAATGCTTCCTATCTCATTTTCTCCCACGTTAAATCTTATGAGTTTGTGTCTGTCTCTTTTTAACCGACTTCCAAAAAGGAGGAGGTTATTACTGTCGCTTTTTCATTTCATCGACTTTCAAATCACAACGATGCTAAAGAAGTTTTCACTTAAAAATTGTGAAAGCATATTTTATTCTATTCCATGGTGTATACAGGGCGGCAGGGACATCGTCTTACACACAACATCTTTGACGTGCTATAAATATTTATTACATTTTCCATACCTCACTGGATCTCGAGGAAAGCTAAAAAAATGTGAGTGAGTATGTGAGTTTATCTCACATCTTTAATTTTATTACATGTACTTAGTCAAAATTAAATGTATAAAATCTCACTATAATATATATAGAAACAGCAAAGAAGGCTCATTAAACTAAAAAAAAAACACTGGCACTTTGGGAGTACCGATAGAAGTGAAAACTTGAACAATTTTACTGTGAAGGAAATACTTTTAATGAGGTGTTGGTAACGGTGTCGTGAGTTCAATTGTTTTTTCGCATCTCAAAAATGTCTAACGCGCCTAAAGAATTTTTCACTTCCAAAAAAACAATCCTGCTTTAATAATAAAAAATAAAAAAAACAATAGCGTCTCCACAAATGGAACAGAGTCAACGCACATAACCTGAACAATTTAAGTGAGCATGCGATAGTATGATTAATAGGTTTAGTAAGAGTCTTTACAATTGAGATGTTTTATAAGTCCTGCTATTTAATAAGACTTAATTTAAAAAAAGTTTTTACGATGATTTCTTGGCAAAATATCAGCATTTACGGTACAGTGATAACAATTATACTATATAATAATAATATTAATACTTATCGAAAATATGAAACTCCATCCTTTTTTAGCGTCCTAGATGTGTGATTTTTACCATTTTTTACGAGTTGTTTACAGTCGGAGCGTCCGAATGCTACTAAATGAAAAGAGCACCCAAATGTTCAATTGGGTGCTCATTCGGTGAGGACATTTTTTGGCGCTGATTGTGTATCTAGTTCTTTATTAGTGATCGATGCCAAAATGTGAATAAATGAGTCATCATAAGACACTGTTTCGACAAGTGATCAAATGATTGCAGTTGAAAATGAGTAAAAAACCGAAACGATTCCGTCTTTGTTGACCCATGTACTAAGCACAACTAGGTTTGCCAACCATACTGTTAAAAACAGTATTATACTGTTTTTCACTCTAAAATACTGTTTACTGTTCAACAAAAATAAAGTAAGTATAATTATGAATATACTGTATTCGCTCATATCCAGGGCTAATTACCTAAATAAAAAGTTGCATCTACTACGTAGAACATCGTGCATGCCCCAGCATTGTCGCAGTGATTCAGCTAGCCTTAATTTCAGAATACCTTTTAGATAGGTACTAGTATTATAGTTAGTTCTGCCACCTTAGTATTCACAGAACGAGTGTTTTCAGTGATGAATACTAAGTGGTGGGAGGACAGAAATAGAACTTCGGTGGAAAGAAGAATAAATTTAATAAAAAAATTGCTCCTCGTCCACCAAATAGGTGAGGCTTACGAAGCATTCAAAATTAGTGCTCAATTGATGAGTTGCGCGAATAGCACTAATGAATTATGTATCTGTGTAAAATAAAAAACTTAAAATACTGTTTATTTTTCCGAAATACTGTTTATTTTCCCACTTTGACCATAATATTTTTTATTTCTTGTATAAAAAGTTAAGGTAAAGTTAAGATATATTATAATTATGTAAAGGCCTCCGAACGTTTAAGAATCCCTAGAAACAATAAACCTTTTTGTGAATTCGGTAACTTTATATAACTACTTCTGGTTTTCCGTCGACATAATATGCGACACAATCTAGTTCCTGACCAGTTGTTGTATTTTCTTTAAACAAAAATATATTTTTTAAATTATTTACCAATTTTATGGTTTGTTTTTGTTTCCATAACATATAGTTAGTATTAAATCTATTAAAGCAAAACCTTCCAAGCTCTGGGAATGTAAGACTTGTTAGTAAAAACTATTGTTTACATTGTACTAAACAGGTTAAATTACAATTATATGGTGGCGCATTGATAAATTTCAAACTATTTGAACAAATTACACAATGAATTTCTTTCCCCATATATATTTGACCAATAAAAATCATTTGATAAATAGAATGTTGACAAAACAGTGATTGCTAATGTTTTCTTCTTATTTTGGTACTTCACGTCGCAGAACAAAAAGCGAACGAATGATTTCTGAGAAGTGGTTGCAGACTAAGAACAATGTTACCACACAGCAACGTAACTTTAAACCAAATGTTACTGTGGCGATGCCGTAGCGACGGAACTAAACCCACAAATAAAATGATTCTAGAATAAATCAGCGCGCTAGTGTCGAATTGTTTCGTAACGGCTACCAAAAAGCTCTATATGGGTTGTGGCAGTTTTATAAAGGAAATAAAATACGTAATCTGTATGTATTGTGGTTTACTGATACATAACATTTCTACATCCTAAATAACATGTATAAAATATTTATTATATTTGCTTGTGTAGCTCATTACGGAAACCTAGAGATGATTATGTACGTAGCGAGTTATTTGGATGTTAAATATATTGCGTTCTACAATAAAAAAAATAAAAATCATTATTGCAGACCACAATAAACACACTATACTTAATACAATTTCATTTTAATATCTTATATATGTTTTTTAATAATACTACATCATAAATAATACGTCTAAAACATTTATTTGCTACATATAACAGCTCTAGGTTCCCAACAATGAACAATATAATTAATTATACAATACACTTACACATTTTATAAATTCCATTTTTATTTACATAATATATTATTTTACTATCTTTGTAAAAGATCGGCTTCTGTATTACGCAAATATAACATTACAAGCCCGATCAAAACCTATGAATAAGGTATACTAGTCAATCTTCTATAAATACAACATTTCATTTCTAACCATAAAAATAAATTATATTTTTGTAGTGGTAGTGGTATCTTTAGCCTTACTGTGCATAATATCTAAAAGTCAAGCTATCTTAGAAACTGGTCAAGAATGTACTCATTTGTTTGAAAACTTTACGGCCTGTTTCACCACCTAGAGATAAGTTCCAGTTATCTGATCAGACAGAAGTGACAGATAATCATCATCATCAGCCGAAAGAAGTCCACTGCTGGACATAGGCCTCCCCCAAGCACCGCCGCGCCACTTCGACCGGTTCTGTGCTTCCCGCATCCAGCGGATTCCTGCGGCCTTCACAAGGTCATCGGTCCACCTTGTTTGTTAGGCTGTGAATGATCAGAAGGATCATTTCATACAAATTCTGTTCTATTCTTGAATTTATCTGACGGTGACTATCCGGAAACTGGGTAACAGGACCTTATACATATTAACGAAAGCAGATTGGCATCAAAGTGCATTGTATGAAGAAATAGAATCATTCGATTGTTGGCGATCTAGTGTGTTATTTAAACCATTCTCCTTAGCAGTAGATGAAGTCCTGTAACAAAAATAAAATAATGACCATAAATATTGATATTGGCCGTATGGCACAACGAGTTTTAGGGTGTGTGTGTCCATTGAAGCGGAAAAGCACCTTAAGAAAGGGACTGTCGTGCAATTACGAGTGACAGAAAAAACCGGCCAAGTGCGTGTCGGACCACGCACAATGAAGGGTTCCGTAGTTGGGATGAATTTATCCCAAAAACAAAAATAACTTTGTAGTTGATAAACATGTTCTTCCATACGGAATGTATGGGAAAACATGTTTTTGCAACTGCCAAGTTAAGTTGGTCGATTATTACTCGTTAACTAGTAAAGCCTACTTAGCTGTGATAGTTTTCCTTTTAATTTCGTTATATAAACTAAGGCTGTGATTTTTTTCACACATCCAAAACCAACCATTTAGCTGGCAGGGGGGGGGGGGGGGACACTTGACTCTAACAAAAATTTGCACTTTAAAGCTTAATATTTTGCAAACGGATCCCTGAATCCAAAAATGGTTTACACAAACTCATAATGTTTTTGCAAGACCTTTCTAATGATATCCCACACTATGGGTTAAAAAATAAAACATCACCACGTTACGTGTATGGGAGGTACCCTAATAAAATGTTTTTCTTAATTTTGTTTTACCACTTTGTCGGCGTAATTAATATGTATACTTATGCTAAATTACAGCTTTCTAGTACTAAGGGTCTCGGAGCTAGACCGCGGACAGACAGACAGACGGACATGACGAAACTATAAGGGTTCCTTGTTTACTACGGAACCCTAAAAGAGACAAAAAGCCGAAATTTTACTGTACGCGATACGCCACATAAACTGCCGCGGTCGATATGAAAGTATTGTATACGAACCCAAAGAAAGGTAACAACGTGATGAGTTGTGCGCGGTTGGTGCAGTCCCTAAGTTCTGGAAGTACGAGTAGTATGTGTCGCAGATACGCCTGGAGACCCACACGTCGCTGCTCAACCAAATGAGCATCCTATAACAGAGAAATACATTTCTTAAATCGGAGTGGTATGCTCGTTCCAGTGTAGACCCCATCCAGCGCTTTCCATTAGGCGATATCGAGGTCAAGAGCAGGCAAAGCAGGCAAAAACAACGGGGAAATACATGTATACTACAACCGCGACCAGACTACTTTTCACCCTTTAGCCCTTAGTAATAAGGTTGATTATGCATTTATTCGAGGTATATAAAAATCTTTTTGAGTTTTTTTTTTTGAAGTGTTTGGATTTGTAAAAGTACTTCACTCACCCGTTTTCGTAATGTTTTCTTTGGAGGAAACTTATACGTCGCTATATCAGGATGACATTTTCTTAGCTGCATGTGTAGTTCGTGAAACTTAGCGTATCTATGATAAACGTTCCACTCCTCTTGTCCTATCTTCAGGTAGATCTGAAAATCATACATTCAAGTTATGAAGAACATCACAAAATGGTTGCGGAAAAGTCCGAAAGGGATACCGTGGCCCCTGGCAACATGGCAACTGAAGGAACACGGGTGGGTTTTAATCAGTAAGAGTCTGACACGCTCTCCCGCTCCACTCAGAGCGGGAGAATTGTAGCGACAATTTCAAATATATCTTGTTATAATTTTAAAATAACGAAATTTAAAGATATTTAAGAAAAAAGATGACAATTAACCATTACCCCTTTATCTCTAAAACTACTGAGCCTAAAATTTTGAAATAAAATACAGATAATGGTTCTTTACTGATAAATTACAGGAATACTTAAATGAAGTCTATGGTCTTAAAATAACATTATATAATAATAATAACATACATTTACAGTTGGAATGTATGGAAGAACATGTTTTTCAACTACATGTTTTTGGGATAAATTCATACCTACTATGGAACCCTTCATTGTGCGTGATCCGACACGCACTTGTTTAACTTTATCTTCACTGCAAGGTCGATATTGGTTTGGCAAAAACAAAAGCTCTGAGCTGCGCTTCGCCAGGTCTACGCCGGTCCTAGAATTCGTGCATGGCTGTAAAAAGCGTTAATTTACCTGATAAACATGATATGAATGTGTTTTCTTGCCAACCAGGAATGCGCTGGGTATGTGAGCCTTAACATTAGATTCGGGATAATCCAGCACTTCCATAGCCGATATACTCTCATATTCTTTGAGTCGCTGCTGTAGATATGTATTGAACTCCATAAGCTCGGCGTGCATCTCGGCCACCTACAAATGTATTAAGTGCAATCAACCCCATGTCCATTAACAGTTTGATTATCAGCATCTTTATTTCGAAGTAATAAGGGCGATTTTCGTAATTCAAGTGTTACTAATGACGTGCGTTTGACGCGTTTACCTGGACTAGTTTCCTTTCATACTGATCAACTTCCGCATTATCCCCGGATTCGTTTTTTAAAGCCTTCCCAATTTCAACAGCCGACATGTATTGACGCAACTGGTCTTTCAATCGGTCATTTTCTCTTAAAAAGGAAACATTTATTAAAACTGATGAATAAAAATTGTGCTTGACCACACCGTTGATTTACGTAATATATTGTGAAGATATGTTGTTCTATGGTACACACACGTTATACTTACTTACTCAGATCCAGTACTACATTTTCCAACTTCTTAATTTTTTCCTTATTGGCTACTTCCATTTGGGTGAATTTCATTTGTAAGTTTATATACTCTTTTTCCTTATTTTCTAAAATCAAACTTAGTGTCTTATCCTCCGGCAGAGCTTCGTCTTCTGTAAAACAAAGCTCTAAGCATGAAGTACTTCCATCAATACTTCCTGCAACCTCTTCACTGTCACTTTCAGATATTTTTAAATTATTTATACTTAATTCAGATACATCGTCTTTTATAACGTTGTGTACATCAATACTGTTTGAAGATGAGAATATTTCCTTTGCACATTCTGATAGTTTCGACAGAATTTGTGAAGGACTATCCATAGCTTTGACACTGTCTGGAAAGAAGTGTCTCAGACTGCTCTTGTATTCTGAGCTAGTGGGTTCACTACTAGAAGCAGCCTGAGAAACTATTTTAGGATCTGGTGAATTGAGGCAAGTCGCCGGTGCACTGTTCCATGCGGAGTTATCTCCTTGTTCTGCAGCTCCAAGAGATTTTCTTTTATTTGCATTTAGATTTTTTTGTTCATTTTTATCAAAAGATATAACTTGGCGCAAAGGCCTTCGTTTTAAATTACTCGATGATTTCACGGGCATTGGCAAAGGTATCACATGTTCTGCTTTGTTTGAATGATTAGCTTGTTGTGAGTCATTCAACTCTGGTCTGTCGATTGATAACGCAAACAAGACTGTTGATAAACCTGAAATAATAGATACAAATTATTAATAGTATTTTATTTCTTTTTAACTGCCTCGTTGGTCTCTTCCTGATTCGATTCCCAGGTCGGGCAATGATATTGCTGGCCTTTTTCCATCAAGAATTTCTCAGTACCAGCCCAGAGTCTGGATTTGTGCCCGGTTGATGGCAATAGGCTCGCCCCCTATTACATGGGACATAAACTTAACTGGCTAAAAGTGGGTGAACTATAAGTACACCTCTGTTTAACCCTTCGGGGATAACAGGCGTGATATTATGTTATGTAACCCTTTTTAATCAAATACTATCCTCATGTAAACTGTCATCAGCTTTGCATAGTGGGCTTTACTAAACAAGGTATGTATTAAAAAAAAATCTTATCTCATGCATTAAAATTAATTATGATAAATATTTAACCTGCAGCCATGCTTGGAAGAAGATGAGAGGTATCAGGATCTCTGACCAGAGCCCCTTCCTCATAGTATTCCATTAGCAGACCATGAGCTACCCAGCTTTGAAGATACCTGATAAAAATAAGAAAAATATGGAAAAACTATATAGATTTTTTGAATATTTTTATCTCCTTGAAATATTTACCTGTCAAGAGATCTCTCATTCAAAGTGGCTCTGAGAAAAGCTCTGAAATATCCTAGTGGTGTGTTGATGTTTGTGAGAATTTTAAACCTTTCCTTTTCATGTTTCGTTAGATGTAGGCAAGTGTAACTCCAAAGAGAATTGCCTGAAACAAAATAATACTTACAATAAGTTTCCATTGAGATCTTGTTTAAAAAAAAACTAAGTAAACATTATTGCATGTGTTACTGAAAGCGAAACTGTTTCCGAGGATATTTTTTATCATATAACATTATCTTACCAACATTAACAATATTAAAAGTGAAGTTTAAACCTGCTGTAACCAAATTCTGAATGGCCGAGTTTGATAAATTAGTTCTAATGCCATGGCTAAGCAATTTCTCCCATTTTTCGCATAGTTGTGCTATTCTGAAATAATCACCTAATTAATATTATATTTGCTTAAACATTCAGTTACTTAATAGAGCAAAATTTTATTTTTATCACCTTATATCATCTTCTGTGGCTAACTCAGATTTTCCTCCAAAACGAGTTTGACAATTTTGTACACAGTTTTGCAGTTCCTGATAAATATTTTTACCATTTTCAATCCTTTTCTTTAACTCCTCTCTATTGTCTATAGCATTAGCTATTGTGTTTAGTATCTTGCTATTCTGAAGAATAAAAAGCTGATTTAAATTTTATCTTCAGTTGATTTTTCCTGTGTGAGTATTGTGAATAACACACAGGAAATTATAAACAAAATTGTTTTAAATTACAGTATTATTTGTAAATCCTCAAACAATTCAAATTACTTTTATTTTGTAACAAGCTAGTAAAATATACCTAATAATAATAATTAAATAGTTTCTTACTAATCACATTTCTTGGTGAATGTTATAGCCAAGAACCATCAGTTAATTGATATGGTATGAAGACTTACACTTGTGGTGGGTGCATCATTGGTAATGAAGTGGGCTACAATTCAAGAACCCACTATTTTAACACATACAGAATAATGACACATGTGCTTCAATAATAAACATCCTATGATATTTACTGAAGACTCCACATTCCATTATTCTCCACTGCTATCTTACAATAACTAACTTACATTGGACTGTACAATTTTAAATTCTTGATAGAAATATTTAACACATTATCATATGTTATGAGGAATGTGAGGATAACATATTATTCATATTTTCACACTTAAGACTTATTCCTGATTTCTAAAAGCTTGATCAACTCTTATTTGTAATCTTCTACAGATTTACTAATCAGAAACTTGACGATGCTTTCAGAAACCAATGGTCATTTTGTTAACAGAGGTACACCATGCACTAATCTCTCTCAAATAATCACAATGCTACATACAGCTTCATCTATTTGGTCCTTAGGGCAATAGCGCACTGGCGGCCAGACCGCAGCGGTCAGTGAGATAGATATATTAATATGAAATCGCCATGGAGCATGATCAACAACAAAATCGGCCTGGGCACTAGTATGCTATTGCCCTATAATACTATTTGGATGTTTTAATATTTGCTAAGTGCACCATTTTGACTATTAAGTACACTTACATCAAAGCATGAGTAACAAAACAAAACATGACTAACAAAACAAAGCATAGACACACACATCAAGTATGTTATTTAGATACCTGCTAGCTTTTAAAAACATAGATGTTTATAGTTTATAAGTCATCTATTCATATAGCGAGCATTTAAAACAGTTAAGCATGCAAGCCTTCTTCTTTAATAAATGATTATTTATTTTTGACTTGTATATGAAGTGGGTAGGTATTCACTTAACACTTGAGTTCAAAACTTGAATACGACAATTTAAATACTCTTGTATGTTTGCATTTAAAATTAGGTATCAGACTTATTTCTAACAAGCACTTGTGTGAAGTATACATTCATTAAATCGTACTTATTCGTAATTACATTAGTGAGCGACCGTGGTCATTTCTTACCATGTTATTGGGCCCCCGTAACTCATTACAATAATAGAAATTCAGATAATCAAATATAACACATAGTCATAGAAATTCAAACAACTACAAGTTAAAGGTAAACATTATTTATTTTTGACTTTCGTTGCATTTGTCTGACAATTTTGAAGGATGACATATTGCTTGAACAACTCTGCTTGATGATGAAAGCCGACGACGTACTCACGGACGTAATAAAATCGCGGCGAGATTTTATCGCGCATTGTATTTTCAACTCTCGTAGTTAAGCCGAGCGTTGAGAATCCAACGCGCTAGGATACACTCTATTCCCAGCGCGTTGAAAAAACACACTGTTGGATTTTCAACTCTCGGCGCTAAACATAGCGTTGAAAATCAAGTGCACGAAAAAAAATCGCCGCGATCGTACGTCGGCTTACATGCTCTGTGTTAATGAGCAGTGGCCAATTTGGACCTTAAAAAAAGGGTTTGTTACCGAAATGGGACTGTGTAATCATTGGCAATCATATAATTTGAAAAGCTGGTAAATAATAGATAATCGTCTTAAAAAAATACAACTTTTGTTTGGCAGAACGCAAGATATTCTATCATAATTCTGAACGCATTCGTAATTTTCACGTTCATAGAGATGTCCTTACTGTTTCTAAAGTTTTAGTCGATTTAATTTCTAACTCGAAATTCAATCTCAGGCAATCTCAACCCTTAGCCCACGTTCGCACGGACGTAATAAAATCGCGGCGGGATTTTATCACGCACTGGATTTTCAACACTTGGTTAACACCAAGCCACCAACCGGCGCATTGGATTCTCAACGCGCTGGGACGTACTCTCGTCCCAGCGCGTTGAGAAACACAGCATTGAAAATCAAGTGCACAAAAAAAGTTGCCGGGATTTTATTACGTCCGTGCGTACGTCGGCTTAGAGTATATAACACTGAAGAAGCCATAAGCGCAATATTCCGAACAAAAAAGTCTGTCACTTTTGGCGGGGGGCGCGGTAGCTACTACGAAAAAGAACAATAATTATTGTTTTTTTCAAGCCCGGAAAGAGAAGTCCGTATCATCGATTTTTTATGGGCAAGACTGGTTTATGTCGTTAACTTATTAGTTTTGTGTTGTTAGTATAGATGTAAAACAACCGATTTAAAACGTTTTATATCAAATGTTGCAAATAAATCGTTTTAAATGGTTGAAAACTCGCCTACAAAAATAAAAGAACTGTGTTTTACACTTCATTACATTAGGATTTTGAATTTCAATGAAAACGTGACTTTTAAATTTAAATAAGTACTCACTTATGGAACTTTATTCAGTCTTTATTTATTTGAACGCTTTTTGCAAGTTTTAACAGCACAAATAGGCATTTTCACGGAACATTGAATGAGAACCGCGCGTCTCGAAAACGATTAACGATGTGCATTAGAATCGATTTGAAAGTAGTTTTTATGACCGTGCTAGAACATTTGTTCTTGTACTTTTGTTCGTAAGTCTTCTCCAGTGTTATAAACTCTCATTTTAAGAATCGTTAGATAGAGTTTGAGAGAAGAGAAAAACTATTTGAGAGTAATTCATTTTTATGTAAAAACTATTTTAAATTTTTTGTGTGAACCCGCTACATGGATTTGGATGTTTTTTTTTTTGGAATTCAATTGCCTAATAACAGTGATTTGATACTATTTGCGACGTTGTCCACTTTCAGGATGCACGCTCACGGCAAAAAGGCCTTCTTCCAAACTGGTAGATTGTAATGCCATATTGAAAAATGGTTAAAAAATAAAAAATCTTAAACAAAATGGCGTTACCAGCGTGAGTGTATAGAATTTGTAATTCGTTCTTGTGTAATTTGCAATTTACATTGGGTATTATCCTCCTAATTTATAAACTTAAAAACTTATTTAATTTATTCATATTTATGATTTGTGGTTTCTCTTTCTTTGAATACTTTGAAAAGTGAGATTAGCTATTGAAGTAAAGAAGTTGTATCATGAGTAATTACGAAGATGATCAAAGCGAGGATGGAGAATTAGCGCGTAGCCCTACTCAGGATGAAATGGATTTTAGGTAAGTTATCATCAAATTTTGCAATGTTCTTTTCCCTTGAATCGATTGAGAACATGACAAAGATGTAATGTAAATGTTGTGAAATATCATGTCTGTCAAATAATGTAAATCCAGTCCAGTCGTATTGCTTTTCTTCCTTGTTCAACTATTTGTTTTCACATCTGCATAATAGTACCAGCTATTTACGTCTTCCATCATCTTCCTTATAATGACAAACCTTCATGTGAGCTGGGATGGGTTTTACCTATCGCCATGCGTATGAGGAAAATGTTTGTGCAGTAATGCGTATGTAGATGAAATTAAATTCTAGTTTTCGTGTTTGCCTAACCTTATGTTATATCACTATATATTTACAAAAATAAATAAAGTATTCAATTTTATAGTTTATCTGACGAAGATCGCGACAATGCTGATTCCTTAATAATCAAACCTCCCCAAGCTGTAATTCGTACAACACATCGGGACAAAAGAGGTCATAAAAGAACTGTCAAGGATAGATACAAAGATAATGCTAGGAAAGAAAAGAAACATCTCTACAGGTAATTATTTTTTAAACAATTATTTTGATTGATTAATTTACTTCTTGTAATAAAAGGCTTTATACTGTTAACAGTATAGTTATTTTATTGCTTTTGGTATAAATTATTGTTTTGTGTTTAGATAGTTCTGATAAGTTAACTTCATTTTGCATCTTAGACAAACAATAGTAATAACTATTTTGCCATGTTTATGAAGTTCAAGATCAGTTGATGCAGAATTTGAAGGAATATTAATTGTGAAGTATTTATATTTTGACTGTTTTATTTAAAGTTTTGATTTATTTGTTCAATGCTTAATAATAATAAATATCTCACTATTTATCCAATCTTCACTTTTTCATCACCTTGTTTACAACATGTTTATAAATCTAATATTATGTGCTTTAAGGTCTGACATCCTACTGACATTGGGAATGTTATAGATCAATCATAAACCTTTTTCAACAGGGAACGAGATAAGTCTGACAAATCAAAGCGAGAGATTAATAAGAATCCTGATCGTGAGGATATGGCCAAAGAGTACTATAGAGAAAAACAATATTATAGGGAGAAGGAAATGTATCGAGAAAACAAAGAAACATTTAGGGACAAGGAAGCTTACAGAGAGAAGGAAGCATACAGAGAAAAAGAAATGTATAGAGGAGATAGTAAAGATAACATGTATAGGGATAATAAAGAAGTCCGAGAGAAAGAAATGTATCGCGAGAGAGATATGAGAGAAAAGGAAATGTATAAAGAAAAAGAAATGTATAATAAAGAAAAGGAAGTTTACAGAGGTGAAAAGGATCCATATAGAGAGAGGGAGCATTACAGGGAGAGAGAAATGTACAGGGATCCTTCTTTCAGAGAACCCACTAGGTCTAGAGAAGCCTATAGAGAGAAAGATATGGCATATAAAGATAAGGATATGTCATATAAAGATAAGGATATGTCATATAAAGATAAGGATATGTATAATAAAGAGAAAGATATGCAGAGGGAGGCTTATCTTGGCCGTGACAGACAGTATAATAAATATGCTGAACCAGAACGAAAACGTTCTGACAATGAAAGAATAGAATCTAGATTAAGATCATTAGCTGAAGAAGGCCATACTAATCATAATAACGAAAAAGAAAACAGAGATAGGACATCTGGAGATAAAGAATTGGAGGATTTAAGAACTAGACTTCTGAATAAAAGAATAACCAAAGAGTTACAAGGCCAAGATGGCAAGAAAAGTTCTGAATATTATGAGAAAGAGAGTAAATCCTCATCTCGCCACTCATCACTAGACAAACATCAAGAACATAGGAAAAATAAAGTTTTGTTTGCAGGTAATAATTGTAAATATACTTAGTTGCAATAGTTAGTACGCCAGTTAGTACAATTATATGCTTCTTTATGCATTGTAGAGGTGAGATGTATTAGGTTAAATGTGTACTGAGTCCGCCTCCGCCTAAATGATTATCCAAAAAACTAGGTCCACAAGTATTTAGGCATCTCTAGTTTATTGACATTTCCTTATCTAGCGAGTCTTCTAACAGCGAGATCAAGTAAAGGAGTATGTATTTTCGGTTTATGGATTATTAACGTCTATTAGACCAGCATAGGTATTCATATCTTTTCTACATTTTAAACTACCTACTTAAAATTAAATCTTATTGAAAACATCTGTTCATACTTTACAGGCTACTTCAAAAAATCAAATAAAAGTAAGTTCTTTATAAAAAACAACTACTGCTAAACATTTTCACAAAATATTGTTTCGAAAAGTATTTACCAAACTTAAACAAAAATAATGCATGCTGCTTACCAAAGTAATAGTGATTCTATAAGTATGGACATTAAGTTTAGAAATGCAAAACAAATAAATCACTCGTATACATCGAGTGCCCAACCGAACGTGTCCGAATAACACTGGAACTGACCGAGCTTGTGGGTAACTAGACGCGACTATAGATAGTAGTACCATGTCAAACACCATACGCTTAAATACTCGAGACGCGTTTATCTGGTGAGCACGGAATAGGTCTCTACGCGTCCAGCCTAAAACCTATTCCAGTATATATATCTCACCTCTAATGCAATGTAGCAACAAAAATTAAGTATTATGGGCATCTTATAAAAATTAAAACCTTGTTTAAGATAAAGAGAGGGAAAAAAGGAAACATGAATCCCGTACAGAGTTAGAGGCTAGAAGACAGGAGCACCGTCGTCGCGGCAAGAAGCGTTCTGTGTCACCCACTGAAACCACCACTAAGAAAGCTAAAACCGATTCACCAAACTATGGTGATTCTGTAGTTACTGTATCTGATTCTAGTGATGTCGAAATGAAAACTGATTCACTGCACTCTGAGCCTGAAGATGGTAAGTAATCACTGAATTTTATTTCATTTTCGAGCAAAAAGAACTTGATCCCGAATACGACCTTCAAAAACGGCCCCAAATAGTATGGCCCAATTTAAATCCCAGTCCAAAAATTTAAATCTGCTTACACCACCAATAGCCAAATATATTGAAATAACATTATATAAAATAATAGAATGGAAATCGTTTATTTGCTTATAATATTGGTATATAGATTGGATGAAACTGAGACTATGAGGAAGTACCTAATCATTTCTTATTTATCTGTGGGGGCTTGTAATTAGCAATTTAGTCAAATATTGTTGTTATTATAATGTTATTAGTCTGTAAGCGTTCCGAAAAATAATAAATAAATAAATCATTTTAGGTGAGCACACTAACAGTGAAACAGAGGAGGATAGCTCATGCACAGAGTCTGACTCCGCAGCCGAATCTAAATCTGAGGGAGAAGAAGAGGAGGAACGCATGGATGACAATAAGTCTGATAAGGAGGAAAAAGAGCAAGAAAGGGTCAATGACAAGACTAGACCTCCATCTAAATCAAAGTCACCCAGCCCCAGTCTGTCCAAAGCCAAGCCTGAGTCACTACCATCATCTCATGGAACACACTCGCACAGGTAAATTTCTTCATTGTTTTCTGATAAGATAATGTTCGTTTCGCGTGAGGAGGATGGAGAATTTCGGCGTCCAAAAACTTGTAAATCACTAGATTCAAATACATATTTAGGGGTTATTCGCACTTCGTCCCATTCGCACTTCGTACCGCGTTCGCAGTTGGTCCCATTCGCACTTGGTCCCATTCGCAGTTGGTCCCATTCGCACTTGGTCCCATTCGCACTTAGTCCCACGCAAGTAGTTTGTAAGGGAAGAGGTAGGTTTGTAGACCAAAGTGTTATATAACATCACGCTACGACCAATAGGAGCGGAGCATCAATGAAAATGTTGCAAAAACTTGAAAAAATATTTCTTTTGAGAGCTTCCATTGCGTAGGCTGCGTAAATGGTTAAAGTTACGCAAAAATCATGTATCACGGAATTGTTCCCCTTTAAACGTTCTAAAAAAAAAGTCCCTGACAGCATACGTCTATATTTTAAGGTTGACTCACTGTAACCTTTTTTATGGTAGTCTTTGTTCTAAAATAATTAATTATTTGCGAAGGTGTTTTTACAAACATGAACAAAACGCACAAACACAAAACAACAACAACACAAGGACAAAATTGACAAAGTTAGAAACTACTTGCATGGGACTAAGTGCGAATGGGACCAACTGCGAATGGGATCAACGGCGAACGCGGTACGAAGTGCGAATGGGACGAAGTGCGAATAACCCATATTTGGTATAATAACCCATATTCTTTAGAATTATACATTTTTTTTGTAAATTTTTTCAAAGTAGTTATGTCCTTATTCCCAAAGGTGTAACATTATATATGAATCAACTCAGCCTATAGCAGTCCACTGGTAGACATGGGGCTCTCCCAGGCTGCTGCACCAGAACACCCTGTCCTCTGCCTTCCGTATCCAACATAATATATGCAACTTTTTTTTTTTCCTTTTATTTAAATTTGCAATCGGTCGTCAGACCATAAGCGAATTCGTTGCATGACAAATGGCGTTGAGGTGGAGCAGCCAGTGCTGCGCCTCCCACTTATAGAAAGAAGGTGGTTCCTCTTCAGCCTTTTTACCACCGCTGTCGGGTTTAACAGTTCAGCAACTAGTGGGTTTGGATGCAAGGTTAGGCATGCCTTATGTTGTCTCTTGTGCCGCTCGATTTCAGAGTTTACTGATGGCATTTGTAGATAGTCGTGGATTTCGTCGTTCCTAGCAAACCAAGGCGCCTTTGCTATTGACCTTAGGATACCATTTTGGACTCTCTGCAGGCAGAGTATGTTGGTTTTGCTGGCAACGCCCCACAATTGGATGCCGTAGGTCCATATCGGCTTAAAAACCGAATTATAGATGAGGAGTTTGTTGTCTACAGAGAGCACATAGTTTCTTCCCATAAGCTAATAGGTTGCGAAACTTGAGGTTTACCTCGTCCCTTTTATTTTTAATGTAATGCTTCCATGTTAGGCGCCTATCTAAGTGGAAGCCAAGGTACTTTACACAATCTGTGTGTGGTAGGGTATCAGGACCAAGTTTAACAGGTGGGGTGTTTCCGTGTCTGAGCGTGAAAGTGATATGGTGAGACTTGGATGCACTGGCACGAATCCGCCATTTACAGAGCCATTTCTGGGTTTTCATCAACTGATAAATAGGCTATGTCGTCGGCATATGTTGCTATTGTTATGCCATCCAATGTTAGATCCGATGTAAATATGTTGTACAACACTGGGCCAAGAACAGATCCCTGTGGTACACCAGCTTTCACTTCAAACAATCTTGATCTTGCTTCGCCTTGTGTCACTTGGAAGCAGTGCTCGGATAAATACGACTGGATAAGTAGGAACATTGAGTGCGGAAGTTTGTCATGAAGTTTTCCTTCACTAAAGTGACTGAAGGATTGCTGGCTAAAGCCAGCAATCCTTTATGCCAGACACGGCCAAAAGCTTGTTGTACATTAAGAAATGCCGCTGAGCAATACTTTTACACTCAAAAGCGTGTCTTCTTGTTTGGTAAACTCGGTGAACCTGCTCTGTTGTTGAGTGAGATTTTCGAAAGCCAAACTGGTGAGACGGAACAACACCATTAGCGTCCATGCATGGTTTTAGTCGATTAAGGAATATCCTCTCCCACAGTTTGGAGAGTACAGGTGTTAAGCTTATCGGCCGATAAGACGAAGCTTCATATTCAGGTTTGTCTAATTTGTGAATCATGACAACTTCAGAGATTTTCCACAGGTCAGGAAAGTGAGATGTTCGAAAGATTGCGTTGAACAGACTAGCCAGAAAAGAAATGCATTTTCTGGGAAGGTTTTAAGTATGGAAGGCGTGATCAGGTCGAATCCCGGGGCTTTTCTCGAGCTCAGCAGTCTGATTTCTTTCGCTATATATATATGCTAATTTTGAATTACATTTTCAGGTCACTGTCCAGATCTAAGAGTAGAAGTAGATCACATTCCTTTTCACCTCCTCCTCCTGGAGAAAATGGAAAAACTACTGAGGAAGAAAAACCCAATGAAGATGATGAGGAAACGAGACAGAGAGAGGAAGCTATTAATGCTCTTCCTCCTTACTACCCTGCTTTACAGGTAATTATCATTTTGTATTTTGGTAAATGAATAAATAAGTCTGAGGAACTGACATGCACGATTCGAGCGTACAAATACCCTAAGAACCAACTAAGTCGACTAATAACTGTACTTGCACTGCACAGTGAGTGTTGGCGAGTCTAATTTGATGGATTCCTTTCGCTCGCGGCCATGTTAGCCCGACCACGTCGTCACCGCGCTGACGACGTGGGCGAGAAGGGTACGGAAATCCTATACAATGCGAGATCAGCATAAACTGGAAATGTATAGCTTGATGTGTAGCCGTGTGTTCCATGCGCTAATGTTTTAAGGGGCATTTTTAAGTAATAAATTCCTTCCCATCTATTTGTCATTGCCTTGAATATGACATATGTTTCATTACTATGTTTGAACATAGAAAATCATTGTTTGCTTGCAGGTGAACGATAAGTAACATTGCTCATGTAACGTGACGCCACTATTTACCTTTTATTATTAGACTAATCATTCTATGGAAATATTAATCAAATATTTAATAACATTTTATAGGGGTGTCGATCCGTTGAGGAGTTTCAATGTCTCAATAGAATTGAGGAAGGCGCATACGGAGTCGTTTACAGAGCGCGTGACAAAACAACAGACGAAATTGTTGCTCTCAAACGACTTAAAATGGAAAAGGAGAAAGAAGGATTCCCCATTACCTCTTTGAGAGAGATTAACACATTACTCAAGGTAAGATCACAATCTTTAATTTTATTATTGTAAGCTCACTTGAGCCATCACAATGCATCACTGCTCTTTTCTCGAAGGTATTTTATTTTAAAACTATTTTGTTGACTTTACATACGTGCTAGTGTTTGAGCCGCGAGCTGTGAAGCACTCGATGGCTCCTGTGTTGAATTCATTTCATTAATGCCTTGTATTTTATTCCTACAGGCCCGGCACCTCTTACCTGCAAGAGGGTTGTGCTAGAGGTGTGACCCGATTGCAAGGGTTAACAACTTCGATACGGGCGGGCTAAAAGTATCTTAGGAATTTATTCCAGGGGGACCAACCCTTCAATGCTTTCTTGTTACGTTCTACATCTTCGAATTTGATGGTCTACAAAAAGTAATTTTTTTATATACAATGCTTAAAATACGAACATCGAAGGTTACTATAAGATAATGATGCAAGTTTTGATTAAGATCATCAAGAACATTATCAGGTAAAGTTAGGGAGTATTTTTAAGTTCTGCTGAAGTACTTCGAAAGTAATCTAAGAAAAGTGTTTTTTAATTAATATTTTTAAGTTTCACAAATCTTAGGGACTAGGAAAACTCATGGCTTTTATACTCTTTATATCTAATACCTTTTTCCTACAACTTGTTAGCTGTTTGGCAACTTTGTGTGGTTATTTTTTCGCTAAGCTGTGAATCAATGGTTGAATATTATAATGAGTAAAAAAAAGTCTAAGGTTTCCTGTAAATCCTAGTATGATAATCTTATAAGACAGCTATATAAATTCATCTTCTGTGTTGGTACAATGGCCTGGCAACCCATTCATAAATATATAGAGTGCATAATTTGCTCACTGATCACTTGAAATTTAATTCCCACTTAAGGCAAAAAAGCATGACAGGACTTAAAATAAATGTGTGCTGTGAAATATATCCCATTCCTTACTGACATTTCGAGAAATAAACTTAAAATGAGCACTCAAATCGTTCTTACTGCAAAACGATTATGTTTACACTATGAAGTATATCCTGCAAATGTGTTATGAAATGTTTTATGTTTCCAGCACAACATTTATATGTTTTTATTTCTCAGAGTTCAACAACAGCTGTTTATATATTCACTTTTAGAAATGCTATGGGACGCTTGACGCGGAAAATGCCCCCAAAAGTGACGTACATGCATTCGTCTGACAAACGTGTGTGATTGAGACGGACGGCAAAACTCGACAGACACGCTTCTAGCGCGCACGACTGATTCTGCTTCGCATAGATATACAGTAGATATGAGTAATAGCTATGCTTTAATTTTACGCTAACAGGGGCAATTAAAATCCCGCAATCCTTGGCAATTTCTATACAATCTTGGTTTCGACCGCAATTGTCAAGAATTGCGCAATTTAATTGCCCGTATAAGCCTGCATCTTAATAATATTACAGATCGTTCTGGTTCAGATGTGTTAAACTAGTTCACTATTGGCTTGTTTTCTACATTATGTAGATTGTGGTTATTATAGAAGTTGTAGATAAACCAGTTTTATATTAAATAAAAAAATCTTTATTAGTTTAGCCGCACAACAAAATCAGAGCTAATTTAATGTAAAATCGACTAAATATTGTGTTTAAGTAAAACCTTGTGCGCAATTGCAATGTAGTTATTAAATAAATTACACCGTAAGGTTAACTGAAACTGACGACGCACACTTGAATTACTATAGAGTACTAGCGCGGCTTATGCTCAGGGGGCATACCACAAGCTCATAAAGCAGTATTATTTTAATATTACTTCAGTGTGGGAAAGAGATGAAGCTCTACAGGACGTATAGCTCCATCTCTTTCTCCCACTGAAGTAATATTAAAATAATACTGCTTTTGAGCTGGTGGTAGGCCCCCAGGTAAACCCGCTATTAAAATATGCATCCAACTAAAGACTTTTCGTTACCATAAAAAAAAAATCTTGTAAAACTTACAGAGATACCCATCAGTGCAAAGTTCCGCCAGCTAATTTTATTTGCGGTTTGCCTGAATATGTTCATATAACCAATTTATTTAGCCTATTGTGGTCAATGTTTGATCCTCATTTTTCCGAACCTAGAACTGCTAACTTACTCAAAAGCAAGCCAGCTAGCTGTCAGAGCACCTAAATTGAATCAAATATTATTCAAATTATTACCAACCGAATAAAGTGCCCATTTAACTTTAATAAGTGTCAAATTGGCACTAATTCAATATAAACCTGTGGCCAGTTTGACCCAAATTCTGAACAATTGTCAAAAAAATTGAAACATATTAGTGGGAAATTGTTTCTATTAATTCGATCAATATTATTACAATTGAATCGATCATTCGAATATGATTTCATTCAAACTCGATAAGGCAAGCCTCTGGATCGTATCGTTGTTCACTTTAATTTCTTTAAGTTGCGCGCATGAGTGGCGTGTCTGCGACTGTCATCGCGTGTCTCTATACTTTATCGTAAATATTTGACATCTGCCTCGATAAGCGTTACTAGAAAACACTGTAGGACATTTTCCTCAGTCAACAAGTTTGTTTATTGATTCAGGGGTTCATTGAATGTCGTCGAATAAATATTTCCGAACAAAGCGGCTGTGACAATACAAACAGTATGACATGTTTTAAATAGAGATCAAATGATTCACCCATATAAACAAAATCTGCAATTATTTTTTTGTAACTTTGTTTATCTTCAGCGTGGTTATTGAGATTGGCCATTAAGGGCAGACCTTAACTACTGTATAGATAGTGCAATCCACGAAGACGCGCCCCACTCCGCTTCGCGCCGTACTAGAGTTCAGCTTACAGTACAGTAATCGCGGAGTGGGGCGCGTCTTCGAGGATTGCACTATCTATAGCTAGAAGAAAACGTTCTTAGGAGACCATCCTTAACTTTTAGAGTAAGTACTACAAAACCCAAACTAAATGCTATGAATGGTCCTAAGAAAGCTGCTCTTACTGCCCCATTTCAAATTACTACCCAACCTGAAAATATTTTCTTATTTTACCAGCAAATACTGTTTTTTTTCGCCATAATTTACTGTCATTTGTCAAACAAACACGACTAGCTTGCGTGAATAAGGTGAATTCTATAGAAATATCGATCCACACATATCACAGTCTTGGCATTCTGAGCTTCGGGCCGTCCGTTCCCGAGCATGCTCTGATGTACACGAACACAGCCCAATCGGCCCGGAGCCCGGAAGACCGTGACCCAGTACTTTGACTATAGAATAGAGCTTTATAGTTATATTCCAAGTCCAAACACGTTTATTGAACCTTTTTGGTAAAAAAATTGAACTTCAACAAATTAGTCTGTGTTTCGAGTAATCTAGTTAGTTTTACTCATTTGGTACAAAATTAAATGAGAAAGATACAAAGCAGGGAATGTTCTACAATCTGTAATTTTGCAGTTTCCAACAACACGCCATTTTTCTCCGATTCTGCGACGAAGTGGTTGAAACTTGAAGCGTCTACGGCATATTTGTTTTTCTTACACTAGTTCAATGAAGTTCCGCTTGCTGATCATGAATTTAAGACAACGAACGTCACGTGAAGATTGATTATCTAGATCAGGGTACCCCAACCATTTTTCGGTCTATCGGCCTGGATTATAATATTTCTTTCATTATTTATTCATTTACGTAAAAAAAAAGACAACCGAGCTTCATAATTTTGGTGACATTTATTTATTTAATTGTGGGTTGGAAAATAAGACTTGTCTTCTCTGGACTAGTCAAACTGAACAGCGATTGAATAAGTAAATTACTTACCTGAATTGTATACTAGTAAAGGTGGCTACGCACATTACTACAGGCTTTTCATACATTTATAGTATTTTTATCTTACGAAGCGACGCGCGCTTTACTTGTGGTACACTGTACAAACACCTTGTGAATGTGTGTGTGTAAGCGAAGGAGCTCTCGGTACCTTCCGAGACAACGGCGAAGTCGGAAGTTTGTGTGTGTGTTATGTGCTAACGCTACTCGTCTTCACGCGCACATTCACAGCGTGTTTGTTTTTAATTTGTACACTTGGTTACCACAAGTAAAGCGTGCGTCGCTTTGTGAGATAAAAATACCGTAGTTATACTGGATGTTTTTTTTTACAGTCCAAATTTTTACAGGGTGTTCTACCCATGAATATAAACAACTTTCACTATGGGAGCAATTCTGAGATAACGAAAAAAAATAATCTGCTGTTTCATACATTTTGGTCAAGTAGGTATTGAACTTTTGTATAAACAGCAGATTTTTTTCGTGATTTCAGAGTTGCTCCCATAGTGAAAGTTGTTTATATTTATGGATAGAACAGCCTGTAAAAATTTGGAGACTAAAAAAGATCATTCAGTATAAGTAGCTGCCTTAACTGGGTTGTTTTCTTCGCCATGTTTTTTCTCAGGAAGGCGTGCTCCCCTGGTCTAGATTATCTTCAACATTGTTTAAAATATAACTAACCTGCCTGCTTTTTTGCCTGTCGAGCTTAATGGAATATCGACTTCCGTTTATTACCATGCTGTTTTTGAACTTGAAGAGTCGATCACTACTACCTTCAACTTATCAGGATTGAACATGTTGGTATATTCTGACTGATTGAACCTATCAAACGTCCCGAAAGTTGTCCAAATAGCGCTACTAGTCTACAGCTTCTATACGAAGTGTTTTTCGTTTTCTTTAGCAAACTTTTTTAAGAACTTTGTTGTACCCTCTTTCAACTTCAGAATATTTTTAGTAATGTTCACTGATTTGAAAGTGACAATAAGTACTTTCCTATTTGCATCCTCTAAGAACCAGTTTCGGAATAGCAGATGCATAATATACAGGGTTATTGGTTATACGTCGGCAATCCGTTAAGGGGATGTAGCAGAGGTCATTAGCAACCAAATTACCCTTGGTGACCCCTATACCAATGTCAACAATTTTCGAGTCATTTGACGTTTTATATTATAAAATGTATGAAATAAAAATATAAAATGTCAAATGACTCGAAAATTGTTGACATTTGCATAGGATTCAAAAGGCGTCATTTGGTTGTAAATGACCTCTCTTACATACCCTTAACGGATTGCCGATGTATTACCATTAACCCTGTATATCAGGGTTATTACATTTTATATTTTTATTTCATACATTTTAAAATATAAAATGTCAAATTACTCGAAAATGGTTACTTATTACCATTAACCCTATATATTAGGGTTAATGGGTACATTTTATATTTTTATTTCATACATTGGCATAGGGGTTATCAGGGGTAGTTTGGTTGCAAATGACCTCCCCTACATCCCCTTAACGGATTGCCGACGTATAACCAATAACCCTGTATAATGTTGCCACTGCTGAGACGCAGACCTCCTCTCTGTGAGAGAGAGTGGGTCGTAATCAATTTCTCTATACTGTTAAGCATTTGTACAGAATGTTTTGCTTAGTGAGACAGTACGTTAAAATGTTAAACAGTACATTTAATAATAGTATGGGACATACTATTGAGTTATTAAATGTACTGTTTCACATTTAAAGCCTTACCGTATTGCGAAACTGGCTAATGTTAAATAAAATGTTTTTCTTAACTACGCTTCCAAAGTTCTGCGTAATCAAGCGTCTATCTGGGTGGGGAACTAACAGATATTGATCGCAGTGCTTAACATCAAACCAGCACCCTAATTGCGTAACACACTTTCAATCACAATTTTTCAGATTTTGAAGGAAATTCCTAATTTATTGCTGTTTGTAGAATTAGCCTACTGACAACGTAAATAACGCAATGAATATTGTTGAATTGTCAAAATGAAAGGCATTGCAATAGGGATGATGCCTGGGTCAAGAAAAATAAATTCTATTTAGTCCGTCAGTCAGAAAATAAAAGAAATAACACAAATTTTTTGCTTTATCATATTAATTTAAAAAAAACTTAGATAAAACGCATCAAAGTTGGGAAAAGGGGGTCGCTACGTCACAAGTAACTATAAAATCTACATAATCGTGACGTCATAGCACATTTTAACTCAATTTATCGCCGTAATCTTTTGATAACGTAAAAAAGAAAAATACGTGTCCAATATTTTTTTTAAATAATCTAACTGAAACAAAAAAAAATTCATCGTCGCTTTTGTGTGTTATACAATTAGGCTGCTGGATGAATAATAATTATCAACCAGTGGTCATTGACTCCAGAAAATCATCAAAACTTTATTTTTGTTTATCATGTTTCGTGAAACAGAACGAGCCACATTAAATCGGTTAATAATTAAAAATCTGGTGTATAATCTTTTCCAATGTTACCCTGCCCAGAGATATGATCGACTGCGTTTGAAGCTAGATGAAGGTGTAGTTCCTCCGATGGCAACCGCAACTGCAAACCGCAGTGGCAATGCCGCTCAATCGCTATGACAGACCGCAGATGAACACATTACCTCCTGTCACCGTTTTCATAGACTTACATAGAAACCAGTCATATCGCTGTGGTCAGTTAAAGTGATTGGGCTGCGGTTGCTGCTGCGGTTTGCAGTTGCGGTCGCCTTCGGAAGTGTACCTTGATAGGCTAATAAAGAGTTTGGAGATTCACTAGCCTTCATCGGTCCGTTTAGGACGGCAAAGCGATTGCCGATGAAGCCTCGAAAAACGGTTGCTACTTTATTTTTACCCGACTGCCAAGAAGGGTTGTTTTTCCTTGCCTCTGGTACTTAGGAAAATATGTAATTTCAGCCACACTACAGATGCATGAATTTTGAGATATTTTTATTTTGATAACATTATTTTAAAGCATCTTGAGAGATGTGCCATTGTTGCTGTGTATCTGTACGCGTAGCATGACCCGTACCCTAATTGCGTAACTTATTTTCTTAAAAAATAGGGTAGTTTCCTAGGTAAAAAAAAATAAAATTCTATTTAGTCCGTCTTTCAGATAATAAAAAAATTTTAGACACGTATTTTTTGCTTTATCATATTAATCAAAAGTAACTTAGAAAACACGCATTAAAGTTGGGGAGTGGGGGATCGTTACGTCACAACGTCGTATAAAATCTAGCAAGGCGTGACGTCATGCCACATTTTAACTCAATGTATCGCCGTAATCTTTTGATTACGTCAAAAAATAAAAAATACGTGTCCAATCTTTTTTTATTTTCTGAAAACGGACTAAAAATAAAAAATTTGGACACAGGCCCATTATGTCTAATTTGTTCAACAACATTCATTGCGTTATTTACGTTGTTGAGTAGATTTTTTTCCAACTTATGAAGCAATGGATTAGCAATCTGTTTCAGATCGAAACAAATTGTGATTGATCGCGTATTACGCAATTAGGGTACTGTTCTATTTATACCCTGCGAAGACAAGGTTATAATTATTTTCTTCATTTATGATTTCGTGCCATAGAAATCTCTACAATCTGTCCTTTTTAAGAAAGGAGGATGTTCGTCTGTATGTAAATGTATTTATTTTTTGCCATCCTTTTCTACAGTGGTCATGTTACGCGTGCTGATGTAAGACCAAAGCATTGTATTTTATTAAAATTATTTGTAAACTGCCCCGTCAGAAAACAGAACGCAAGTTTTATCGATACCTACTAAAATAGAAGAAAAATTATTTTGTTCTAGCTTTCTAATCAGACTAAAACCGCTTGGGTTTTTATTAAAACATGCCTGTTACTTAGCTGATTATTTAATCGACAATTCACCCGATTATGACTATTTTGTCATGTTTTCGTAGAAAGATGTCATTTTTAATGCATCGTTATTAACCCTCGATGTTCGTAATTTTCTGCCATCAAATTCTATTGTGATATCCGAAAAATATAAATACCATGTCAGTAGTTCGAATAACAACTGGCATGGCAAAACGTGGACTTGCGCCCATTTTGCAAACCTTATCTTGAAGAAAATAACCATTTATTAAATTATTGTGTAATAAAAGTTTCATCTTGATATTCTAAGGTGAATTTAATGCTGTTATTAAATTCGCCTTAAATATTTCATATTATCATAATTCATTATTGTATTAATTGTTCGTTGGAAACGGTATCTATTTTCTAGTCAGCATTGCTACATAAATAAAGCCTCGGTAAAGAAGAAATGTACATAAGATACTTATGTTACAGTATAATATTTATATTGTCGCAGATGTGGAAGCATCAATGGTGCCGATTCTCTTATATACGTACAGCGAACTAAACTAACTAAACTATCACTAAAATTCCTTACTTTTGACTATGAGAATCTCAAAGCTATTCTGCAAAATAAATTCTTTAAATTTAAAAATAATTTTGACACATCTAAATCGAATTTGACAACCGCGACTCCACACGTGATACCTAACCACGTGAATCTTTTTAGAGACGGAGGCGCGCAGGGGGGGCAGCCTCGACGTGTTTTATATGGATTTTTCACTTTTTATGTGGAAAATAAGAAAAAATATTACCTACATGTGAGAGTGTTAGGGGTTTAAGGGTGTCGAAATTTTCATTATTTTTACGATTGGACACACCGTTTTCGAGATATAAGCAAAAGAAAAAAAAAATTCAGTACTGTTTTTTCATCTGAAGTCGAGGTGTTGGTGTGAATTTTAGTTCATGACAACCAATTTTATTCCACATGTTATTAGTCGTGATTAAAAATAGTCATATTTAGTTAGAAAATCTAAATTTTAGGTTAAAAACGTCAAATTCAGAATAGCAAAATTGCCATTTTCACTAAACTAATATCTCAGTGCCATCTTAGTGCTGTCAAATTAAAATATAGTTAAGTTGTCACTTTAGTCTATTTCAGAATAGGAAATCGTCGTTTGACAGGAATAAACTAAATTTTGGTGATTTTTAGTTTAGTTTAGAGGCATTTGTGACAAGAGAATCGGCACCAATGTATTCCTTTGCCCCAGAAGTTCCGGTAAAAAATATTTGTTGTTGGTATAGTATTTGATAAAACCGTTATTGTTATTGTCAAATCCTACACTCGAACTTCTACTTAAATTGTTGCTTAACAATGGGCATATATCTAAGTTATATTTTCGAAAAATATCGTTATGGAAATTATCGCAATAAATTATTAAAACATTGAATAAGGTCCAATTGCTTACGATAATTTCTATAACCGAAATATTTATCTATGTCGCTCTAGTTTATGTACAAATACTTGCTGTAAAATATTTGTAAGAATACTGGTTGATATTTTCGAAAATTAAAATCACGTATTTTTTAGTGATTGTGTCAGTTTAATCATAAAAAGCCTTGCAAAAAAAACATATTAAAATTTTATCCATACACAATATCCTGCGTGATTTTAATTATTGGACATCAGGATTACTGATATTGTTATCTACGGTTTGATTAAATAAGTACAGCTTTAACACCTGTCACAAGTGTGTATCTGAATATTATTGTCAATATTTATTTTGTTTCCGTGTTTGTTTTAATTAAACTGTAGATAAAACAATTACTCATCGTAAATGCTATATCACTCGATATGTTTCTGTTTTGTGGTCAGAAATGTTTTTTTAATATTTCTCATTCTTAGAACAAAATATTTTGTTATCTTTTTAGTTTCAGGAGCTTTTTTTATTGCTTTAGCAATAAATCAAAAAGTTAAAAGACCTAGGGAGTTTATTAATTTTACAGTGTATAATTTTTTTGCAAATCGTTTTCGTACAGTCATACTCATATTATAGGTATCTGAAAATGTTTTCTTCACAATAAATATGTATTTTTTAAGACAAAGTGGCTATTTTAGAATTTCTCTTGTTTGATTTTGCCACTTCAATTTCTTTTTATAAGTTATGGCAATTTCAACTCTCCACATAATTGATTTCAAAGGTTTGAAGATTTGATAGACAAGACTCATAGTAAATATAACAACAAATCCGCAACCCTAAAGTGTAACTTGGGTTTCTTTCCTTTCCTGTTTGAATTCATATTGTCTGGAATTTATTTTACACTAACCTGTGTTTTGTTTTGTCAAGTCATTTTGTTTAAAAATCAGGAATAAGCATAATTATGTGTATTTATGTTGTAGTTTGGGTACATTTCTGGAGTGCATGGTACGTATTTATTTACGCAATATGTCTACGGAGCCTCAGTATCACCAAAATTTAATTTCGTAATTTATTAGTATTGTAATTCTTTTTTAATTGTTATTATATTACTCTATGCTAAATCCATACTTATCTACGCTTCATATGGGTGATTTATCTTCGTCAAAAGGTATTTTATTTATACAAGCTTTTTTTCTGCAGTTCTAATGACATTAGCTGGCATAGTCACCCCATCGATATTTTGATTTTACTGCAATGTAGCGACGCACATAGAAACTGCCATATGTGGGTAGACAACCCAACATGAAATATCCATATATACCAGTTTCGTCGTGCGTCGCAACGTTAAAATGGCGATGGGATGGCTATGCCACTTAGGTTCTTTGCCCTTAAAATTTGTATTTCATAAGAATATAGATGCGAAATTGTTATAGCTGCTACTTCATGATGTACCCAAACTGCTACAGCGGCTTTAGTTGACAATAATTCATCATTAATATCCCACAAAGCGGTGCGTGTTTGTTTTGTATAAGACCTGCGTCATTTACAGACAGCAGCATTATTATTATATCTCTGATTAAGTATTGTGAAGCATTCATTTTCAGATAATTTGTATTTTCGATCGCATGTGCGACAACTTAAGGGTTTGGACGATGATATAAATACCATAGCTTAAGAATGGTCCGCCATGGCTACCCTACTAACACGTCGCACATTCTGCTCTGTTGTTGCAGGGCCAGCACCCGAACATAGTCACAGTGCGGGAGATAGTCGTAGGCTCCAATATGGATAAGATATTCATTGTTATGGACTACGTAGAACATGACCTGAGAAGTCTCATGGAGACTATGCGTGGAAAAAAACAAGTATTTTTACCAGGTAGGTCACAAGTAACAATATTGCCGAAAATAACCTTTGAATTTTATTCGTAATCTTCATTATAAAGCGTTGTTCTGCCCTTTACAGGAGAAGTAAAATGTCTAATGACGCAACTACTCAAAGCTGTCCATCATCTCCATGACAACTGGATATTACATAGGGATCTTAAAACTAGCAATCTTTTACTATCACACAAAGGCGTATTAAAGGTTGGTATAATTATTGAGAATCTGAATTGAATTTTGCTTTAAATCGAAAGAAATAAATGTCCTAGTAATGTTTACTTATTGCTCAGTATTCATATAAATTGTTTTCAGGTGGGAGATTTTGGCTTGGCCAGAGAGTATGGCTCCCCACTGCGCCAATACACCCCGATCGTAGTGACGCTGTGGTATCGTGCGCCCGAGTTACTCTTGTGCTGTAAAGAATACTCTACTCCCATTGATATGTGGAGCGTAGGGTGTATATTCGCCGAATTTATAGCCATGAATCCTTTGTTTCCTGGAAAGTCCGAGGTGGATCAATTGAATAGAATATTTAAGGTAAATTGTTTGGCCTTCAATCGAATACTTTATCAAAAGAAAAGAGAAACGCATTCACAAGTAATGTACGATTTGTTTACAGGATATGGGTACACCTTCGGAGATGATTTGGCCCGGCTACAGTGAACTGCCTGCTGTACAGAAAATGACTTTTGCAGAGCATCCTTCAGGTGGTCTGAGGCAAAGAATAGGTTCCGATCTACTTTCGGAAAAGGGATTATCTTTATTGCAAGGTTTCTTAACATATAATCCAGCTAAAAGAGTGACAGCGGATGCCGCGCTAGAACACGATTATTTCAAGGTAACTATGAATGCTTTTATTCCACAGTTCCCAACTAAACATTTTAACTACCAACGTTATAATTATCAAGTCCGAAAATGCTCAAAATAACTACCCAAAGATATATCGTGTTGCAACGAATAGTATATCCGGACTCAGGCCAAATACCGAATATTCGGTCTGATTAATTCACGTTCGAAAATTAGCGCGCAATGACAAGAAGCTCTCCGATTGGCCCGCTGTAACATTACGCTTCGCCAACCGCGTCAATGCTTGATAGTGTTATGTTTTTGTGTATAGTTATAACAGCTACAGCCCAGTTATGCGATGTAAACAAATATTTTTTGTTGTTTTATTTGCAATAGAGATCAATGTGAGATATGCAATAGACGAGCAATTACACGTTCTCGAACTAGCAACGTATGTTCAGCATTGATCAAAGTCGCATGATTATTTTTTACTTCAAATTTTAAGTATTCGGTATTCGGCCGAATAGTGATTCAATATAATTCGGTATCCGGCCGAGTATCAAAAATTAACCGAATACGCCGAATACCGAATAGTAACCGAATATTCGTTGCAACTCCAATCATGACACGAAGTTAACTGGTATATAGACTTTCTAAGTATATACACACGGCTACACATCAAGCTATACATTTCCAGTTTATGCTGATCTTGCATTGTATAGGATTTTCGTAGAATGCGAGGTCAGCTTATACTGATAATGTATAGATAGCTTCATGTGTAGCCGTGTGTACTTGAATCTAAATAAAATTGTTTCGTGTTTGGTCTTCAGGAGCAGCCGGTGGCGATCGAGCCAGCGATGTTCCCGACGTGGCCCGCCAAGTCGGAGGGCAACCGGCGCGCCACGCACAGCCCGCGCCCGCCCGCCGGCGGCGCCGCCTACGCGCAGTACGCGCGCGCCGACTCCGACGAGGCGCTCGGCTTCCAGCTGCATCAGCGCTCGCTCAACGTTGCACCAGGGTTCTCGCTCAAGTTCTAGCGACGGCCTCTCGGGCGACGCTCGAATCTATAGTCTTAGCTAATACTATTACTGTGTAAATCGTTTAATCTAGCTATATAACATTAGCCGGACGTAGCTCTAGGTACTTTAATTTCCAAACAAATTACCCGCTAAAGTACCGCTACTGCGGCGATGATGAGATTCTAATTACCATCTCGCTAGATGCCGTCGCCTTTTAAGGCACAATAAAATAGAACATAAGCAGAGGAATGACAAATTCTTTATACATCACACGATTAATGAAATTGTGCAGATCAGAATTTCAAGGAAACTGCCATTTTGATAAGTATTCTGTATATTGCAATAAAATCATTCGTTACAACAATTACTAAAAACGTTAAATAAAAACCTCGTGTATATAATATAAAACGTTATTTATGTACTTATGGAATACATAACAACAATTTATTGAATTAAATATCTCATTGTGACTCTTTGCCATTGTTGATGTATGTATATGTAAAATAGCATAAAATAATATTTTTTCATTATTGATGTAATCGTGTATGTATTGAGAGTCTAACGCTCAAAAAAAAAAAATACGGATTGAGTAAATAGCGTTCGACTTCTGATATTGATCATTTAAATGTTGAATGCACATAATGTTACAAACTATTCAACATTTCTGTGAAGTTATAGGTTACACTGTGTAAATACCTCTTAATTTTAGTGGTGTACCTCATTGAAGGTGAAATTAGTGTAGAATAAAAATATGGTACAATAATTATATGTTTTTAACAGATATGGTATTATTATTTAAATTATCCTCATGTACCTTTATGATACTTACAGATAAAACAGGAAATTAAACTGATGTTCTAGCAATCTAAATTTTATTTAGCATTATAGTTTTTGTATTTTTAATCTGGCATACATTACCAACACGTGAAGGATTGATGCATGAGATTAAGTTGTAGCGGATTTATTTAAACTGACTAGATCAAACTTCTTTTTCGTTCATTTTGGTAGATAATAATTATCACAATAGTATTATTAACTTAACTCTTCGATACCGTACTAACGGCCGGCGTCGTTCATGCCTTTGGGCAATGCCAGTAGTGAGTTTATCAAGTCACCATTGCGTTTCCACGTTTTATATTTGGTGTCTACCAGAGCATTTGTTTCAATCACCATTCGCCGGTCCAGGACGTCATCTCTATACGCGTTGATCATTGAATGAATGTGCCGGATGTACTGAAAATATATTAATTAGTTAAAAGATTTGACAAATAATCGCTACAATTAACGCATCCAGAATTTTGGGATGTAATGTAGTTTTGGTGCAGCTGAATTTGCGAGTGAATCCTTCCTTCGAGGGTAGCGTGGAAGTCAGTGCTCGCTTCAGAGAGGATCCATCTATGTGGATTTGCACATGCGGGTTGAAATTTCACGGAGAGAGATTAATTTAGGAATGGCTACGAACAAAACAAATGACTCATTACATCACGACTGTATACCTCATATCCTCATTTCAAATGACGTTATTTTAAAACGGACCATGGTTCAGACGTGGAGTGTTAGAAACCCACTTGTAGTAATATTGACGTAAGTAAACTCAATAACACTACTCACTAGCTTTATTAAACTTAAGTGGACACTCAGAGGGATTAAATAGGAATACAATACTAGTAATGATGAGTAAACCACAGCAAAAGTAATCATAAAAATATAAGTAGCTTACTGACTGCCTCTCGAGTTATCTAATCTGCTGATGAAGTTTCCGAGGTGGCCACTTGGGAATCATGTACAAAGCGGATATCGAAACGACTTGTTAGCAAAATTAACACATTCTATGTTACCACTGATGCGTTACATATCTGTCAAAGCCATATCCGGTGATAATGCATAATAAAAACTTATCTACAGTACGCGGCCGTTATAGCACATGGAGTTTTAGAAAGAGTTCGGCTTCGTAGAGCATCGCGCGTCGTCTCTCGTACTAAAGCTGCGGACACGCGAATAGTCCTAGTCGCCCCCACATGGATTGCCACCAGGTGGCAATCGGACACGAAACCAGCGACGAGCAGCGATAGCCAAGCGGGGCGGTACGGTGGCCACCTCTCGCCAGTGGTTTCGTGTCCGCAGCCTTAGTAAAGTTTAATATTATCTGTGGTAACGTGCAGCATTTCTTCTCAGAGAAATTGAGATGGAGACTGTGACAGAGGAATTCTCTGTCACAGTCTCCACCAAAAACTCCACGAGCCGTAATAAGTACCGGCCTTGTAGATATACCTACTAGACTTACAACCGTGTTGAAAAGATGACGTTTTAGATTTAGAGAACTATAAATTCCCTTGGTTTTTTTTTACGATATGTAGGTAGGTACAGCATAATCTTGCAGTTTGTTCGGATATGAGCGCTGGTGCATTCTGCAACATATCTACTTACAGTGACTTGACAGCTTTATATTCACAGTTAGGCCCTGCGCAGACGACAGACTATCCGTGACGCACTTTTTAGTCTGTGAAAATAGAACCTATGCAATTATATGCAGTAACGCACACGATGCGCAAAAAGTCCGGCGCACAATAAATCCGTGTAATTCGGGCAGACCGCACCGCGCCGCGGCGCGCCCCTCCGCACAAAAAGTGTGTGAAAAAAATTGAACGTTTGCTTCAACGCGCGCTAACGCAGACGGCGCACACTTTAGTCGGCAATCTGCATTTGCTAGGGGGGTGGACGTAACGCACGCGATCTATTATCATGGCGCCAGAGGTCGATGTAACTATGTTAATTCAAGAAATACAAAACAGACCAGCAATTTATGATACTTCTAAGGCAGAATATCATGATAGGCAGAATATCATGAATGTTTAGTATGGAACTGTCCCTTAAGTAATCTTTCCGAAAGTATAGGATGTACCCAAAATTCTCTATTTCTTCTTCTTTTTCTGTACTTCATGTACAAAATAATACTTCGCGATCTCTGCACGATTTCCATAGCGTCTACGTCCCTACAGCTCTGCCGACAAAATGATCGAAGATGTGCGTCGTGTGCGTTGAGTCTGTGAAATGGGCATTTTCACAAAAATGCATAGGTGTGTGTTTAGCCCTGTCCCTCGAAAAGATAGTCGTTTTTCTTTTCTAATATTACCAGTATCAACAAAAAACGATTACCGTTAGTTTTAGTAGACATCTAGTTATTATTCCATTAATAACTTAACTCCCCAAGTACTCGATTATTTAAATTAAATATTAATTAAGTGATAGGGAGATAGCATTTTGACTTGTCCCTGGACGGTGCAGCTATATTGAACATACAATAATTGCATTTTATCCTTAGAATTGACTGCAGGTATACTATTTTATTTCTTCAAGAGATTGTGGTAGACTATTTTAAAGCATAATTCAAATATTCTATCTTAAACTTTTTAAATTATGGAAATTTTATTGTAGAAATTAAATTGTGAGCAACCTGACACGTCAAGTTTGTTACCGTATTTTTTCCATGAACATAACTAAAATTTTGTTAGATTTTATTCATATAATAACAAAATCAGAAGCTTTAAGTCATCCACTATTTTGTATTCGTCAGTTTTGCCCGAAACACTATAAATTGCGTTGCGTAGTAGCACTCATCGCTCGGTAGAAAACTTTCTGTCAAGGTAAGTTACCAAAATGTTGTATAATTTAACATGTAAACAACATGATTGTGGTAGTTATTGAGAGCTTTAACATGTAGCTTCATAAATAAATAGTTAATGACGAATCACTGCAATTGTACCTATTTAAATTTAATACAAATCGCGCAAAGGTAAGGTAACGTTACGTCAGTTTTGTGTGGTAACATGGAGGCCTGACAACCTAAGTAATAAAACTGACTGTTAGGAATATTACACATGCTACTTTACCAACTTGGTCTAAAGGAGGTTATGATATCATAGTCTTTATAAAAAGCAGGCGCGGTCCGAGGGTGGGGGGTCCTGGGGGTCATGACCCCCCCAAAATCTTTCACGTTGTATGGAGCCTGAATGATTTACTTATATTACTAACTTTTAAAACTACTACAGCCACGGGTTACCGTGGCTTAGATACCTCCCTAAAGCTATTCCTCGGCGGCACCCATGGTGACCCCCCCAAAATCTTGGGCTGCGACCGCGCCTGATAAAAAGAAGTGTATACTTATATTTTCATAATCTAAATTTTGAATCCACGTCTTGCATTTTAAATGTAAATTCGTACTGAGTAGTTAAATATTTTATTAGCTTGCAATTTTGTGTAGATTTTGCTTGATTAAAAAAAAAAAACAAACTCAACAAAGTATCTCATTAATATAAGAAAACATAAACTAGTGTAAATGCTTCATAACAATTTTGTTACCGTCAGCTTTGTTACTGTCCCCCTAATTTTCAAGTCAAAATCTTTTTTATTGATAATTTAAAGCATTAATTACTTAAATTCCGATGTTAATTAAATGACAAATTTAATAACAGAATAAGTTTTATATTCATAATGTATGCTTTCGTATTTTAAACTCAATAATAGAATATCGTAACGTTCGAATGTCATCACTGGTAACAAAATTGTAATTATGAGGCATTTTTCTTGGTTATATTATAATATATCGCATTTTCTCAAATTGATTTAGTAGATCCAACTTATGTTCTTTTATTAAATATTAAAGAAAATTTGATTGTTTTAATTGTTTATTTTTTAATCGCATTTAATTTAAGTAACAAACCTGACGAAATATCCTTGACTTACCCTCTATTTTATTTTATATCTCATAATTACGTGATTAATTATTGGTTTTAAGCTGGGAATCGTAAAATATAGAATTTGAGGCAATGCAAACAAGTACAATCTCGCATAAAAAAAGAAGTTGAAATTACATCTCACTTCTTTTATAGGTACCCTATAAATTTTTGTGAAAATGCCCAAATATCCGCGACCGACTTTTCGCGCGCCATGCAGACTTTTTGTGCGCCGCAGACTCGATCGCACAAAGTGTGCCGTCTGCGCAGGGCCTTAGAAATTGCGGTAAAAAAAAAATGGTAGATACCCAACCAGTACCTAGGTACCTGCTAAATAAGATACTATCACTATTTATCGTTTCAGGGACCCTGATGGCTCAGAGCGCTTTTTTCACACAAGGATGCGGGTTCGAAACCGGACAAGCAGATTTATCAATGTGACTTCTTCAAATTCATATTACTCAAGAATATGGCTATCAAATGCAAAAAATAGTTTTTCAAATCCGACTGGTAGCTACAGAGATTAGCGCGTTCAAACAAGCAAACAAACTCTTCAGCTTTATTATTTTATACAGGGTGGCAGGAACATCGACGCGAAAACTGTTACCATGGATTCAATACATGATCCTGAACCCCAGGGGGTTCACAATTATGTACTAAATCTATGATAACAGTTTTCGCGTCGATGTCCCTGCCACCCTGAATAGTAAGTACTGATTTATAACTTGTTAAAAAGAGAATTTTTATGAGTTTCGGTGAGTTACATTACAAGGAATCGGCACCATTGATTGATAAGTTCATTATTGGTTCGTATGTATTCAATTACTTACATTTATTTATATTTTCGGTGTTTTAATTACACCTTACAGGTGCAACCGAGGCGGGTACCTTTAGGTAGGTAGGTAGGTACTTATTTTTCAATGAAATCATGTAGATATATCCGGTATAGGTTACCTACATAGGGGGAGTCCCCCTAACGCCGGACGGCACCTAGCGCCGGACACAACTACTATCTCAGCAGGTCGAAACGCTTTCTATACGAAGTTATAGTGAAAGGGGTGCGGGGGCGCAGCAATACACGCACACGGAACGCGGATCGCCAGTCTCACTCAAGGACAAGCTGGGAGCCGTCGAATGCTGTATTTGGCGGAGAAATACTGTATCGGATAATATCAAAGTGAGTGTTACTGCTAAGTTTTTGTGATTAAGTGCTTATGGTAATCGTTGCTTGATGTCATGTTCCTTATTTTTATAAATACCTAATAGTTTTTGTTTGTTGTCTAAGAGGTTTTATAATATAAACATTATTTTTTAGAATCGACTGTCCCCTGGTACCGGACAAAAAGTTGTCCCTTAACACCGGACAGTGATTATGTTGGTTTTTCGTGTCTATTTAATACTTTTTTATAATTATTGTCATATATTATTTCAGAGGATAGCAGATTGCAGCGAAAATAAGCATGGTAGAGATAAAAGAGAAAGGAGGATGGGACCAGCAAAGTTTAAAAAAAGGCTCTAACAAAGAAACTAGTTAAGAGGACCATGACGAAAATTGGATCCAGTGCTGCAGCTGTCACGCGTGGGCTTAAGAAGCCTGTGCTGATATTCCAGAATATTATGATACCTGCATATGCAATAGCTGCAATACGTTTACGTATGTTGTCCGGCTTTAGGGGTTTCAGAATTGGTGTGTCCGGTACTAGGTGCCACTTTATGTGATTTAAAAATCATAAGCACAAGTTTGATTGTAGTTCTTATAATAATTACGCAGAAGTTACCTTTTTTGTTCATTTATATTGATTTTAAATATTGTTAACTTAATTAATTCATAATTAAAGTAAGATATCTTAGGTATTATTTTTATTTATCGCCAAAAAACCTTAAGTGTCCGTCACTAGGGGAACTCCCCCTACTTCTCATAATTTTCATTAGGATTTTTGCAACAGGTGCGCTTGATATTTCTGTTCCGATAGTGCCGTGCAATAAAAACTGTAAATTGGGGGAGCGAATAATGCCACCATAATTACTAATCGGCATTTTCGGATTTTTATCAATAGTGATATCAGTAGGTAGGTAGGTAAACTTTACGTCTACTTATATACTTTTTTCAAAATATATTTTGGGACAGGACATGGAAAAACTTTTAGCGATAATGCAGCAGGTATATGGATATCAAAACATTTAAATAAATGTGTTTTTCTCGTAACCGCAATTTTGTAAATAGATAGATACCTATCTCCCTAATTAGGTAATTAGGTACACCTACCTACTGCAAATACCTAATATCGGCAGAATTGCAAGGAAAATTCAGAAAGCTCGTAAATATAGTTTTACTACTTTTTAAGTTACAAGGGTGTGTGGAGTGATTAGGTACTTAAACCAGAGGTCAACAGAAAAGGGAATTTGGTACAAGATCATCCAACCACAGCTTTCAGTGTAGATATAATTGGATCGATCAAAATCTGCTTAGCAGAAGTGATTTAGTTATGGCACTAAGACTTCGTTCCGGTCACATTCCAACAAAAAAGTTTGGTTTTCTGATGAAAAAGGTTACGTCACCCAACTGTGAAGAATGTGGAGTAGTCGAAGATGTGCAACATGTTTTGATGGAGTGTGTGCGGAATGACACCTTGCGATTTAATTTATTTGATCCAATAAACAAGGAGAGTGTAGGTAATGCTATTCTGGCTTGTCCTTTATTTGTTTATTAAAAAGCCTACTTACACTTATAGTTTGCACCACACATACAAGTTATAGGTCAATATCTATTAGTAATTATAATTACACCATACAATATAAAATTAGATTTAATCATAAAATTTGATTAAATTACATAAAAGTAGACAAAATTTGTTGAAATTAAACCCTTGCTTGTTCCTTTATCGGAACAAGCTAGGATACTGCAAACTGGCATTTTTAGGGTTCCGTAGTAAACAAGGAACCCTTATAGTTTCGTCATGTCCGTCTGTCTGTCTGTCCGCGGTCTAGCTCCGAGACCCTTAGTACTAGTTTGTAAGTAGTAATATTAATAACAGTAACGTTAGAATGAAAAGGTGTTTTTAGGTTTAGTTAATTATGCTGATGTTACAGGGCGACGTTATCGCTCAGCGATAAATCGCTTAAATTAAAGAAAAAAAATATTACAAGGGTGAGCGGAAAATTGAAAATGCCTATTGAATTAGGCGCTAAGCAGACGATGGGCAATTTGTCCGCGGACAATTTGGAATAGTATGCGGATATCTAACGCTCATGCAGACGAAATGCCAGGATTTCCATTTGATTCCAAATTGTCCGCGGATAAATTGTTTATAGTCTGCTCAGCGCCATAGGTATGTCACTGCAATCTACACTGCAAAATTACCTTGTCATTTTCCACGTAGGGTATTATTTGGGCTAAATCCTCCTCTCCATACGATTCGATTTCTGGCTCCTCGATGTAGTCGCTGGCAAATACTTCACACGTGAGAACCAGCGCCACGAAGAGGAAAACCGCGCGACGGATTAGGTTTAACATTCTGTATCACTACAAATAAAAAATGCTATGTAAGTTTATTCACTAATTCAAATCACATAATTGTAGAATTTATTTACTGCATTATTGGACTGAAGATTTTGCTATTCCGCATGTCTGAACCCACGAGAACTAGGCAGCCTATAATTCCTATCCTCAGAACAGATCACTCTTATACCGAGCACTAGAAAATATCGATTAGGTATGCATGAATGTAAATAAACATTTAACATTGCAACCGCCAGGACCTTAAGCTCAAATTGATAAGGTAGGTTTACGTTATCACCATCAGGTAAGCTGGGATTGTATAATATATTATTACTTATATTTACTAGTTTAAGTCCCTTCATAAAACTCATGCCGTAAACCGTGTGGGTGGTAGCGTGCTGCCTACTGCTGCCGGTTTGGTTCGGCACAGAAATTAATGAGGATCCGCACACACTATTTCAATTTCCTTACATATTATAAAACAAATTCCCCCGCCGCGTCTGTCTGTCTGTCTGAACGCGATAAACTCAAAAACTACCGAACAGATTTTCAAATGGTTTTCACCAATGGACAGAGTGATTCATGCGGAAGGTTTAAGTGTATGCATTAGGGTTTGGTGTAAATTGGCTGAAATTTTACGATTATTGTTGAAGATGTCGGAAAAAATCATGCCGATTGAGAGCTTTATTGACGTGCGCCGCGGAATTCGTAAAAATTCAAAGTAATCGTAAAATGTTCCACAGTATTGTTCGTCTTAAAAAATTCAACAAAAAGTCCGCGATGGCATATGTCTATCTTCTAAAGATGACTCACAGTAACCATTATTATCTTTCGGAATTGTTATTTCAGAAGCTTTTTTGACTGGTATCATATTAATCCTTATCCAATAAAATATGTTATTTAAATTGGGCATTTAATTTAGATTAAAATATGCCTTGACATCTTATTATTTAAATGAATAGTTTAAAAGATATCACAGTTTCAAAATTATGCGTAACTACATAGTTATGGTTGACGACAACGCGGGCGCAGCGGTATTAGTCAATGACATTTCCTCGGCTATTACGTATGTTTTCCTGGTAGTACGTTCCCGTGAAATATTTTTCTACATCCACGTGGACGAAGCCGCGGGTAGCGGCGCTAGTATTTATTAAAACAATATTCACAACTATTTACAGTCCTATCAAAAGAATAACGATGCAGAGGTGCAGCATTGAACTTTCTTGAATTACTTTTTCTGTCGGTACGTTGACATAAAATAAACGGCTTGAACTAAAAACATTTGACATAATTATAAGAAAAGCACTTCTTACGTAGTCTACCTTACCTTAAACTAAAATTAATCCTTCAGTTAGTTTTAATCCGTGGTCTTAGTAACACAACACTAAAAGTAGAGTCAGCAAAAGTACACCCAACTCCGCCGTATTGTTAACTAATGATGCGGATTGTATTTGATGGTGACCGCCTGCTTTTCGGACTGGCAATGGTGGAGTGTGTAGCGTCGGTTAAATGGGCAAGCAATGGTGGGCGGCCGGCCGGGGGGCGAAGTTGTTTTTCCTGGCAGGGTCGCGGGGCGCGCACTCGGGCGGAACCAGAGCGACGGCCCACGGAGCGGTGCGACAGACAGCTCAACCGCACTCTGCAACCCTTCGCCGTATCTGTGCTTGTCAACTTAACTTACGTCATATTTTATTTTTACTTATACCTTAACGATATTGGCTTTAAATAGAAGACAATCGTAGACCTACTTTATTTTTATTAGGTTTTAGTTTGTTTCATGAATTGTGCGGGTCCAATAGTAGGAATGAATGGCATGATCACCTATTTACCTAGGTAGTATTCGTTGTTAGGTTGTTACCTACATCGTAACGTTTCGTTTTCTGTGTAACGATGTTTTGGAACTGTTATGGTGAGTCCCTATTGGTTGAAGATTAAGAAAGTTCTTCTGTCTCATTCTTATCTAAGCAGTGACGTATGACATAACGGTGGTGTCAAGCACGTAGAACTAGAGCCAGAGGCTTCGTAAATCTCGTGTAACAGCAAGTCTATTGAAGTAAAATTAGATATTTTGTGAAGTCAACCACAAATCAAGAACAACATCTCTGCAAAACTTAGTAGGTACCAGACTTTTGAAATAGCAATAACTTTAAAGTACACAAAATATTTAAAGTTCACTGATGAGCAGTGATCGGAGTAGGTAGAGTGATTTTATGTACTCGCATCATGAATAGTCATAGAAATCATAACATGGATAAGCCTTTTTTTCCGGGATTTCATTTTGGTACTTACGGGATTGAATCAAATATTGTTAAAGTTAGGATTTTTAAACTACTACATTAGAAATTTATAGAATGCGATAGATAAACATTTAAAATATATTATATTATTATATTGTTTTATAGTCTCGCCTCGTCTAGCCTCGTTGGTCTAGTGGTCGCAAGCGCTACTGCTGAGCATGAGGTCTTGAGTTCGATTCCCGGGTCGGGCAAAGTGTTATTGGGTTTTTCTATCTGGAATTTCTCAGTAGCAGCCCGGAGTCTGGATTTGTGCCCGATTGATGGCAATAGGCTCGCCCCCTATTACATGGGACTTAAACATAACTGGCGAAATGTGGGTGTACCTCCTACAGGTACACCTCTGCCCAACCCTTCGGAGAAACAAGGCGTGATTTTATGTTATGTGTGTTTTATAGTATGTATACCTATCCTTTTCTTGGAGTCCGATCACCTATTACTATTAAAAAGACAGCAAAAGGGTTAAATATTTCTTATTCATATTGATGTATTCTTTATTCTACACATTACAACATTTAAAATTCCTTAAAAAAGTCTTAATAATTAAAAAGTCCCGGAATCCCGGGGCATATCCATGCTAATATATACGTGCCAGTGCATTGACCCCAAATCACTCTACCTACTCCGATCACTGCTGATGAGTCTCGATTCTCACTATTCACTTCCGATGAAAGGCGAAGAGTGTACAGGCGACCTGGTGAGCGAGCCTGCTTCACAGCTAGTCCAATACGGTGGAGGCTCTGTATACGTATGGGCTGGTATCTCTTCAGAAGGTCGCACAGAGCTAGTGGCCATAGAAAATGGAACCCTGACTGGGGAAACATATGCTCAAGAGATCCTTAATGAGTATCTAGGGCCATATTTGGTAAACATGGTTGATGGATCGATACCTGATGCAAGATAACGCCCGGCCACACACCGCTCGGGTCGTACAAGAGTACATTCAGGAGGTTGGTATCAACTTGATGGCTTGGCCATCAAGACGTCCTGATCTCAACCCGATCGAGGATGCCTGGGATGAGTTCGAGAGGCTGCTCAGAAGCCACAGACCAACTTTTATCACTGAGACAATAATGGGAGAATATTTCCCAACATCGCTTCCGAAACCTCCTCGTCTTCAGTATGCTAGAGCGGCTCGAAGCTGTAATCAGATTCCGAGGAGGCAATACCAGTTATTAAAATGTAAATAAGGCGTAAAACATACTTATAAATGTAGTTTGAGTTTTTGCCAGGAAGTTAAATTGGCCATTTTTTTGGGTTCCGTAGTAAACAAGGAACCCTTATAGTTTCGTCATGTCCGTCTGTCTGTCCGCGGTCTAGCTCCGAGACCCTTAGTATTAGAAAGCTGTAATTTGGCATGGGTGTATATATTAATTACGCCGACAAAGTGGTAAAATAAAATTAAGAAGTACCTCCCCTACACGTAAAGCGGTGATGTTTTTTTTTCTGTCCCATTGTGTGGGGTATCATTGGAAAGGTCCTTTAAAAACATTATGAGTATGTGAAAACCATTTTCGGATTTCCGAAAACCGTTTGCGAAATATTAAGCTTTAAAGTGTAAATTTTTGTTAGAGTGAAGTGTTCCCCCCCTGCCAGCTAAATGGTTGATTTTGGATGTGTGAAAAAAATCACAGCAGTAGTTTGTTTAACGAAATTAAAAGGAAAACCATCACAGCTAAGTAGGCTCTACAAGTTAACGAGTAATAATCGACCAACTTTGCAGTTGCAAAAACATGTTTTCCCATACATTCCGTTGGGAGAACATCTTTTTCAACTACAAAGTTAAGTTTGTTTTTGGGATAAATTCATCCCAACTACGGAACCCTTCATTGTGCGTGGTCCGACACGCACTTGGCCGGTTTTGATTGGTATTTATCTTTTTAAGTTAAAAACGTTACTAATGTATAATAAACTATGGTTTCAAAGAAAGTTGATGAAATTTGCTATCTTAAAACGTTTTTTATTTCGTAACTCTGACTTCTATAGCTTAGGAGAAATTGCAATTTTAAAAGTCTGGTACTTCGTTTTGAAGGCCAGTGTAGGTGTTATATTCCCCTAATTGGGCAGAGGTTTAAAAATACACCCACATTTCGTCAGCAGATGTTTAAAAAGTCCCATACACCGCTGGCTGCTTGATCGTTTTAATTTTTACATTTAAGTAGGTAGTAAGCACAATTCACGTTCGTATTATGTTCCGAGCTCGCGTCACAAAATTAATTAGCTAAACACGTCATAATTTTTAAAAGAAAAAAACCAGTTATGTGTTTCCCACCAACGTAATCAAATGGTAGATTTATTTTGGTATAGATCTATTTTGATCTAGCTTATACAAAGCTAAATATATAAATTTATTAGGCAGATAGGTACTCGATAACATTTTAATCTAGGTTGATCATTTTTAGGGTTCCGTTAAAAAACGGAACCCTTATAGATTCGTCATGTCTGTCTGTCTGTCTGTCTGTCTGTCTGTCCGTCCGTATGTCACAGCCATTTTTTTCCGAAACTATAAGAGCTATGCTGTTGAAACTTGGTAAGTAGATGTATTCTGTGAACCGCATTAAGATTTTCACACAAAAATAGAAAAAAAAAAAATAATTTTGGAGTTCCCCATACTTAGAACTGAAACTCAAAAAATTTTTTTTCCTCAATCCCATACGTGTGGGGTATCTATGGATAGGTCTTCAAAAATGATATTGAGGTTTCTAATATCATTTTTTTCTAAACTGAACAGTTTGTGCGAGAGACACTTCCAAAGTGGTAAAATGTGTGTCCCCCCCCCTGTAACTTCTAAAATAAGAGAATGATAAAACTAAAAAAAATATATGATTACTATGTAAACTTCCACCGAAAATTGGTTTGAACGAGATCTAGCAAGTAGTTTTTTTTTAATACGTCATAAATCGTAAACTTATCGTTACTTGCTGCTACGGAACCCTTCATGGGCGAGTACGACTCGCACTTGGCCGCTTTTTTTTTACGTGACCAATCGTCTGGAGGCCCAGACGATTGGTCACGTAAATAAATGATCAGCCTAGATTAATTGGGTTTCGTTTTATTTTATTTATTTACTTTATCCTTAACCCTATATAGGGTAAACAAAGGATATGTGATGCCGGACGTGATCCATTGAAATTGGCTCTTTCTATTCCCATAACATTGAACTTGATTAACCCCTAGTACTTAGGTAGGAAGGTAATAAGTATTTAATACCTATAGCTTTTTCTTGAAAATATATAAAACGACGGCCTACCACCAGCTCATAAGCAGTATTATTTTAATATTACTTCAGTGGGAGAAAGAGATGGAGTTATACGTACTGTAGAGCTTCATCTCATTCTCACATTGAAGTAATATTAAAATAATAATGCTTTATGAGCTGGTGGTAGGCCCCCAGGCGCCCTTTGAGTTGTTTGACTGCATTAACTTCATGACGACTTGTGAATCTTGTGATTAATTGAGTCTTTGTGTTACAGGTAAACGTAGAAGAACGAAAAACTCATAGTTATGTTTTATTTTACAGATACAGGCAACATAAACTTTATTTAGAGCAAGTGAATTCTGTCTGTACTCCAAGCCATGAGCGCAATGTGTCAAGTTGATGAGCCACGGCTGCTCGCGCGGTCCCTCCCAAGCTCGTGTATTGTTCCACACTCGTCTCCCATGAGAAAATACTCTGAAGTTCCTCATATGTTCCAAATTCAGGGCTGTAATAGAAAAAAGAAATGAGTCTGTGATTGTACTTGCTAAACAACGTACCTGCTTAGCGTACGTAAGGTAGGAAAGAGTAATGTTGGGGATCGGTAGTCTGCGTCGTTCACCCATAGTTCGTTACCAATCTGTTTGATGTTTCCCATGACTGGAAAATATAGGCAGATAATCAATTAGTTCCTACCTTACTAAGAGAAATAGCGTACCAAATATTGTGGTATTCGTGGTAAGGCATGTTTTTGAGGTCGACACCGAGGGTTGCTGCACGACGCAGAGTTGCTCCGACGAAGTGATGTGCTCGTCGGAAGGGAACCCCACGACGGACCAGTGCATGGGCCAGGTCTGTTGCTAGCATGCCAGGGTCCAGGGAATTTACTGCTCTTTCACTATTCACCTGAGAACATAAATCGACATCAGTAGCACATTTATTTCCGGCTTTGAGCATCATAACTATGATCACGAAGATTATGAAGCCAACTTACTTCCATGGTTGCAATAGTGCCAACAGCAACTTTCAAACAATCAAGCAATCGATCATAAGATCTAAACAGGAGCTCCTTATCTGATTGCAGATCTTTATTATAAGTGCTCGGTAATCCTTTAATAACGCAACTGAACGCAAACGCCTCCCCGAGCAGGAGTCCCGCAGCTCCTCGAATCAGTTCTAATCCGTCTGGATTACGTTTCTGGGGCATCAAACTTGATCCCGTCGAGAACTGGTCAGAGAAGCGAACAATGCCGAACTCTTGAGAACTGTAGATAATAAGATCTTCTGCTAATCTACTAAGGTGCAGGCCACATAAGGAAGCCCAGTTGAAGAATTCCACTGTAACAAAAATACCTGATTAAGGAACACCCATTAGTAAGGTACGGACGTTAATTGGATTCCCGTAGTTACCTACCTAGATGATCTCTCGAACTGACAGCAAACATGGAGTTAGGCGTCAGGTCTTCGAATCCTAGATTGTTAGCCAGTCTCAATCTATCGATAGGCAGCGCACAACCGGCAATAGCTCCACTGCCTAAAGGACAGCGCGAAAGGCGGCTCTTTTGTTGTTCTAGTCTTGTCACATCGTCGTGAAGAGCCCAAGCATGACTGAAATTTCAAGTGAAATAGTAAACAAAGTGGCTTCTAGCACATTTATTGATGTGGTTTTGGTTGTGGTGTTTTAGCAGTTACCTCAAGAGAAAGTGACTCCACCGCACAGGTTGAGCGCGTTGAAGATGAGTGTAACCTGGTGCAATTATATCTATTTCGGTGCTAGCTCGGTTCACCAGGACCTTTAAACATTGGTATAGTACATCAAATTAGAAAGACAACGGTTTGTTGTTAACGGTTAGTTGAATGTTGGAAATAAATACCGTGATCAGTTCTTTAAGAGCGGCGTGTAACTTAGGTAGGTTGCCAAGCATCCACAGTCTAGTATTGGTGGCCGACTGGTCGTTGCGGCTTCGGCATGTGTGCAGGCGCAGCGCTGCATCACCTGCGTATTTGAACAGTCGCCGCTCTACCACTGAGTGGATGTCTTCTTCAGGATCATTCAATCGCCTGCTTTGTATCATTTCCTCTTCAATGTCTTTCTCCACCTATAAGGGTATTCATTTTATAACAAATGTGAAATGATCATAAAATTCTGACTTCACCATTAGTCTAATTGTAGAAAGTACCTACAGTGGAGCAGGCGCGCCCCCTAATACAGAGACTAGGTTTAACTGGTGAAATGTGATTATTATTATTATACTTAACACTTCAACGAATAAGGCGTGATGACGATAAAAATATAATTTTAAAACTACGCTACGGTAGGTACTTACGGTGTACGGTATTCGATAAGAAACTTACCTTGTTAAGTCCTTCTTGTATTGCTTTATTGTCGTCTTCAGAGAGGTGTCCACTTTGATGTAGCTCGGTAGCCCAGCCGCGACTGCCTTGTATGTCCTCTCGGAACAATCGAGCATCCACTGCTAGCGAGTCGTTTAATCTTCGAAGCACGGCCGAGGGTTCCTCTTCGAAGCATCCTCCCCATAGTTGATACCTGTCCTAGAGAATTCGTTTAAAAAAGGTTTTAGTGTAATTGATATATTTTTTTAGATACATAGGTAGGTATGTAGCAAAATCCTTGAGTAGATTTTCAGCACAAATATCGTGGGTAATAAATAAAGTAAGTTCGGTATAGACTTAAACAAATAAGATGTGTACTCACGGTAGACATCTTCAAATAATGACTGCTAAGATAATTAAATGTTGAGGCACATGATCGTTCAACACAATTAAATTATCTTGTGCTCTCTTATCTACGGGGGTTAAAAAGGTTGCAATCTAAATATTTTATACATTCACTGATATCGGAATGTGTTTTGTATACTAAACACCTATATAGCTAGGGTGTCGGACTAGCACGCAAACAAAGAGTCCACTCACCCCACCTGTCCATCGGAGTTGGACTCTATTTGGACTGCAGTTGGACCCATTAAAAAATATGTTGCTCATGCTATTATTGCTTAGAAACATGTGATTTTTATAGAAAGTCCATCGACTTTCAATCGAATATTACAAAATATGATAAAACTAAACGTCATCATCCGTCGTGCTTTTGTCACCAGTGTGCTAGCTTTTTTAGAACCCAACGGCTTGGCACGCGACGATGTAAAGACGGAATGACCATAATGCCTTGGAAGCTAGGCAGGCTTTTGGTGTGCGATGCAACATGTATCGACACCCTTGCGCGATCCCATCTTCCTAGCACGGTGAGCTGTGCTGGGGCGGCTGCTGCAGGTGCGGAATACCTCAAACGGTAAAAATATTCCAATCTTATTGGGAGTTATATGTTCGAGCTGTTTGAGGTTGAAACACTAGGCATGTGGTTCGAGTGTCCGAGTGTTGTTTTTCAAAACATTGCAAAGCGGTTGGACGACTCTTCACATGACCAGAGGGCTGGCCTTTTTTTGGCCAAAGAATCAGCGTCCCCATAGCACGTGGCAAATGCTGCCAGCCTTTTGGGCACTTTTCCTGTTGACAGCGATGCGGACGAATTTTTTGATCCTCTATGTTTCTTTCTCCTCCATTTTATTTATATGTACAGATTATTATTATTTTATTTCAGTTTATTATATTTTATCCGAATATTATGTCATTCCTATTTCATTTTATATGCATACAAAATAAACTAAACGTATTATTATTGTTTTACGTTTTGTTACTTTTGATTTGACAAGTTGCAAGCAGTAATGGATGACAATGACATTGACATTCATTTGACAACGAATACAAAAGCATAACCTAAAAATCAACGTTCTGTATATAAAATATTATTTATTAATGAAATAAAATAATATCAAAAACAGGTTTGTTAAAAAACGTAACAGTAGGACTTAAAGTGTCGGTGCAATAGACAGTAAAAGTGACCACACGTGTTTCGTAAACTTCGTAAAGTATGGTCTAACTTTGCTTTTTGATAAAAATATAGTCAGATAAAGGTTTAAAATGGATAACGCAGAAGCAAGTTCTACAAAAGATGATGAGAATGTATCCAAGGAACAGGAGGAAAATAATTTTCCGCATTACACACTATTTGACATTACGATAGATTCAGGTTTGCAAGACGATGAGGGCAACGAAGTTCCGAGACCTTTTACCAAAAATCAAATGCGCAAATGGTTAAGAAAAGTGAAATGGGAAAACCGCAAAGCGGAGAAACGAGCCAGAGAGAAAGCAAAAGCTAAAGAAAGGAGAAGAGAGGCACGGGAGGCCAATATAGATCTAGGACCAAACAGGAAGGCATTAAAGAAAATGAAGTTAGAAAGACCTAAAAGAAGTACTGCAATAGTAATAGATCTTAGTTTCGATCATTTGATGATGGAAAAAGATAGGTTTAAAGTAATAAAACAAATTCTCCGCTGTTACTCGATAAACAGGAGATCAGAAACCCCTGTTCAATTCCATATTACTAGTTTTGGGGAAAAAGCTAAAAGTGATATGTCTAGGCATAACGGATATGAACACTGGGATGTAAGTTGGATTCCTATTGTAAAACAATAAATTGCATGTTAGTTTTGTAATTTTTCTGCCTATTTTTGTCATCATCTTTATATAAGTTTATGTTATGACTACTATATCTTACTGCTTAGGACAACATGTACCTCCTAGGTTATAGTTATTCACAAAGTAAGTCCTGAATCCAATTACTTAAAAGGTTAGATGGGGATCCCCTTATAATAGTCTAGATATATTGGATGTTTAATACAGAGTCTACAAACACTAGATTTTATTTAGATTTTGATGCATCAGTCCTTTTTAGCAACATTAAAGTCATATAATAAGGTTTAGTCACCAACTTCCCCCAAAATAAAATAATTTATTCAAGTTTTCAATTTCCTGTATTTTAATATCAATCTTGTATACAATATTGAAGTACTATAAATAACATACCCATATATTAAATCACAAATAATATCATTAATAATAAATAATATCTTTTCAATAATAAAATATCTTTAATGATTTACAGATAAACTTCCATGAAGCACCATATCTTGAAGTATTTCCTAAAGAAAATATAGTATATTTAACAAGTGAATCTGATAATATCATTGAACAATTTGAAGAGAACACTGCCTATATTATTGGAGGTCTAGTTGATCACAATAAGCATAAGGTAAATTATACACTGCAAAGTTAAATTAATACCTACCCTAGTCTGAACACTCCTTGTTTTTGGGCATAAGAGACTGCAAAATAAATAAGATAAATGCTGGGCAGTTTCTTTGGTTTTAAGTTGTTCAAAAGTACATGTTAAATAAATCTATCTGCGTTATCTATCACAATAATTATTAAAAAAAAATACATTGAATAAAAATTATCATTTAAAAAAATACTATTTTCAGGGTCTCTGCCATAAAATAGCAGAAGAGCAAGGCATTAGACATGGACAACTGCCATTGGACAAATACATTAATATGAAAACTAGAAAAGTGCTGACAATTGATCATGGTAAATATATTATCTAAAGACATTGCACTTATATTACATAATTGAACTAATTAATCTAGAAAATAAAACCTAATATCTTTGTTTTTTTTACAGTATTTGAGATTGTCATAAGGGTGTGTGAAGGAGTGCCATGGCAAGAGGCACTGTTGAAAGTTCTGCCATTGAGGAAAGGTGCCCATGTTTGTGACAATATTAGTAATTCTAATTCAAGCTTAGACATCAGTGAACATTCAAATTAAATTATTCTTATTAGGCAATAACTATAATTCTTGTTATGTTTACTTGTGTTAGTGTAACAATAAACTTTTTTTTAAACAATATAAATACATTTATAATGTCGTATTTATTTAAATACTGGTCTTATTAAACACAACATTTAATGGTGACTAGGAGACATTTTATAGTATTTATCACTAGGAGCACTTTATTTTATTGTAGCTACTAACAATACTTTAATGTTTTAGCATTAAAAAAATTAATTATATTTTAAGTACCTAACTGTTCATTGAAGGAAAGCCCTAAAACAAGGGTTCTATTACCTACCTATTTAAGAACCTACTTACACCAAATATTCTTAACAATTAAACCAAGTAAAGAATTATGCATTTACACAATAAAAACATGACTTGAGGCATGTAAAGTAAGTCAACACTTTTTTTTTTACATAATATGTTGATCATGCAGCATACTTATTACGTCTCATCTGATTTTGCGACATCAAGACTCCGCGCAAACGGGCCACCGAACACAGCTACCGGTGGCTGGCGACAAGCTGTTAACTTGATTTTTAACACATTTTGTATGGAATCGCCGCACACGTGTAGCGAGTAGTGGCCACTCGCGACTCAGTGTCCGCGACACGCCACCGGTGGCGCCACTCGCGGCTCAGTGTCCGCGACTTGTCGTCGGTGGCGGTTCTCTTTGTATTTGTTACAAATTGTAGCGGCCACCGACGACTCGTGGCAGCCACTGACCACCTTCGTTAGCGCGGTACCAAAGGACGTGGCGCGCGACAGCCACCAGTGGCTGTGGTCGGTGGCCCGTTTGCGCGGAGCCCAAAACTCAGACCATATAAAAAACCAAGACAGAGCGCTGCAAACAATACAGTGAAGCATACCAAAACTACACCTCCGCTCTGTGCATATACACTCACACGCACACATTTACAATGACACTACAATCAAACTACACCTCACTAAGTGCACACATGTTTACCAAACCGGCTTTACATCACTGTTAACAGTGCTATGTCTTGGTTTTCTATTTGGTCAGAGCATTAAAAGCTAATTAAGGAGGTATTTAAGAAAAGATGTCACAACTTGTGGGTACAAAATACATAATCAATAAATTAATAACGTTTGTGATTTAATAATATCATATCTAAAGCAGTTTGTACATGCTCTTACTACTCGTAGAACGATTACTACTATGTGTAGTGAAGATTACAAACACGAGTCAATCTAGATTACTGCGCATGATTTACGAATAGCAATTCAACTTAGTTACCTTGTACAATATAAATATTTGATCATTTGTTTATTATAACGAGTGCAGGTAATAACTTATCACGTTAGAAACTTTCCATAGCCACTAAGATGCAGGTAAGGAATAAATAATTTTCAGAGATTTCATTATTTTATAGGATTTAAATAATTAAGTTATGCTTTTGAATGAAATTTTTAACAAGCGGGGCTACTAGTTCAGGATTGTTTAAATGTACATGATGTGTTCCACGTACAAAATGAAATTCGTAGTTTTCATTGGATTGCTCTAAAATTTCGCGCATTTCTATAGAGTACGCGTCGGCCGAATAAGGAGAGTCTATCGCTTTGACATATAAAGTTGGACATTTAAGTCTTCTGACGAGAGCTTCGACGAACTTCTTGTCTTCCGCATTAAATAATGAATACTTCAATCTGGAGTCACGTGAGAAAAAGTATTTCGTCGGATCAGTTTGTGACTGCTTTGCGCCTCTTTTCAGAAGGTGGGGAACACTTTCTAAGGCCACAGACTTCCTAGTTCCCGCATGCCAAATTTTTATCATATCTTCTAAAGTATATAACGGAGGTTCTTTATCCAACCGTGTTTGTGCAACTAATCCTTTACGCATGGTTTTAGAAATTCTTTCTACTACAGAATTTAAATCGTAGTCGTCGTAAATAAGACTGTCTATTGCAATATAAAATTCGACCTCATCAGGGAACACAGCCGCAAAACGCATGGCTGCTATTGCTCCCATAGAGTGAGACAGTAATGCAACTTTCTCCATCTTGAAGTACTCCTTTAGATATAAGATAATTCTCGGCAATTCCCATTGATAGTACAGCATACCTGAAAAAAGGTAAATTATAAAAATGAATAAAGGTTGTGTAGTAACCGTTACTTTTATAAATATACTAGCTGCTCCCTGCGGTTTCATCCGCACAAGTCTTGATCCCATGGAAATATCGGGATAAAAAGTATCCTATGTTCTAACCCAGACCATGGTTTACGCATGGGCCAAATTTAATCCAAATCCGTTTTAGCGTGAGAGCGTAACAAACAAACATACAAAATATCAAATCTTTTCTCTTGAACTATGATATTAGTTTAGATAAGTGATATAAGTCACATTAATTAAACACATCTAACAAAAAAAAAACATTATCTTACCAGGGGGAATCCACGACGAAAACCCATGTCCAGGAAAGTCCAGAGCTAATATAGGTCTATCTTTGATGATCATCGGTATCAAGGGGTCCCAGGTGCCTGCGTTGTCTTGCCAGCCGTGCAGTGCCAGGATGGGTTGTTGGTCGCCGCTGCCCCATAGCTTTCCTGCGATGTGCCCAAACTTTACTGGAATCTGTATTTCTTTAGTCGGCACCTGTCGAAGCAATTAGATTTTTCATTAAAATGACCTCATTATCACTAGACTTGACTGCTTCGTAATACCTTTGTCGTACTCTACTACATATTTCGAAGCATTGTGGATTATTTCATCAGACTAACGCTCGAATTTAATTAATTAATTTTATATTTTTTCAAGATTTCAAGATTTGTCTGTAGGTAAATCAATTATTTCTTTGACCAGTACCCTAATTGTGTAACTTATTTTCGTAAACAATTTTGCCTAATTTGTTTCATTTTGATAGTTCAACAACATTCATTGCGTTATTTACGTTGCTGAGCAGATTTTTTTTCCAACTTATGAAGCAAGGGATTAGCAATCAGTTATAAATCGAAACAAATTGTGATTGTGTTGCATTACGCAATTAGGGTACAGTTTCTACTGCAAAAAAGTTACGCCCGAGGTTTGTGAAAAAACCAATGACACTTAAACAGTACTTACGTACAGTACTTGTAAGTAATTAAAAATATATTTTTAATTTAACTTGTTAAAAATAAATTGTAAAATGATTCTGCAGGTCATGAAGGTATAATTGACCAGCAGAATAATTTTTTTTAAATCATGTTGAAATTTTGAGTAGACTAGTCGAAGAAATGGACCTGACATGTTTTATTCAAATGCCTTCAGCAATGATAAATAAAAAATAAAAAAACGGACTAGTAATTTTGAAATTACTGAACTGAACTTCAAAAACTATATTACGATGACAGAAAGGTAAAAAAAAATTTAACTCACCTGAGTATGGAGTTTTTTACTGAGGATAGGCAAAGACGACTTTAAAGTCGTGCCATTAGAGCTCAAAATCAATTGGGATAGCAACCGCTTTGCCATGTTTCAGGTTTAACTGCACAATTTTAGGTCTGTATAGATAACGAGAACACGGTACTTAAAATAATATTCACATTTGTTTCCTACTGCTTTATTTGTGTCTAGTAATACAATGACATGTTAAAATAACCATAGTCACGAAGAGGTTAAGTTTATCGATCTGTGAACCGTCACAGATTGTTACCGTGATAAAAACGACCAATGACAATTTAGAGTTATCACGTACTTTTTGGAGTTTTATGAAGTTTGCTTTAGTTATGTAATTTTTACACAGTACCTAATTGAAAATATTTCACTAAACCAGCGCGGTTTAACGTAACGCAGTGACGCACCGCGCAAGAATAACATTGCCAAGGCCGGGCTCACTGTTATGTACGATTGAATGTTACACTCAGACAGAATGGACTTTGGACGCGTAGTACCAGTCATCAAATTATATTATCATGGTATTATTACTGATGATTACTATAATATCTACCTATTAATAATCATAGTAGGTATTTGGTATCTGTACCTCTATGGGTACACCTCTGACTAACCCTTCGGGAAAACAAGGGGTAAAGTTATGTAGGTAATCATAGTATTTTAGTAATTTTTAGGGTTCCATACCACAAAAGGAAAAAAACCGACCAAGTGCATGTCGGACCACGCACAATGTAGGGTTCTATAGTTGGCATAAGTTTATCCCAAGAACAAACTTAACTTTGTAGTTGAAAAACATTTTCTTTCATACGGAATGTATGGGAGAACATGTTTTTACAACTGCAAATCTAAGTTGGTCGATTATTACTCGTTAACTTGTAAAGCCTACTCAGCTGCGATAGTTTTCCTTTTAAATTCATTATATAAGCTACTGCCGTGAATTTTTTCACATATTTAAAAGCAACCATTTAGCTGGCAGCGGGGGGACACTTGACTCTAACAAAAATTTGCACTTTAAAGCTTAATATTTCGCAAACGAATCTTTGAATTCAAAAATGATTTTAACACACTCAAAATGTTTTTGATAGACCTTTCCAACGATATCCCACACCAAGGGACAGAAAAAAAAACGCGTCCCCACATTACGTGTAGGGTAGGTACATTTTAAGCGTTCAAAAGTGCATAGGCACGCTTAAGAGTCGTATTGCTGTGAACACGCGGTATAATCCGTACATGTGCGCGTGTAAGCAGTCAGACGTCTGTGGTGTGTGTACCGTACACACACCACAGGGAACGCAGTTTTGCACTCACACTGTCGTATCGTCGCGGTTCGCGGGTGCCGCACACAAAAATATATTTCCATCACTTTTGTTAGACACGGTAACACATACACGTGACCTTGGCCAGTTTATGGTATTGCTAAAATTCGAAAGTAAGTTATACATATGTGCAGATAGCAGAAGGCGTTAAGCGTTGGTCTTATATTCAAGATGGCTAAGGTTCTAATCTCGTAAATCACAGCGCTGTTTTTGCAAATATTATTGTTTTTGTTTGCAATAATAATATTTTTTAAATATTGCCGCCTTTTTATTAATATTGTTATTGCAGGGTTAAGGGTTTAGAATAAAAAATGCGTGATACGTGATAATAAAATTAAAAAAATATTTATTCGTTATATTTATTTTACTTATGTATAGTTAACAAACTGCTACAATTATTTATCATTACTTCAGCTGAATAAGATGTGAAATAGATGTCTAGAAACTTAAAAGCAATTTGTATTATTTTGACATGTTTAAATTTTGAAATGTTTTAAAATGGATTTTTTTCACCATAAATATAAAGCTTTGATCATGGTCGAAGTAATTAAGCAATAAATAAGAATATTAGACTACTTAAAATGTAAAAAAACTACTGACAAAATAGGTGATTTTAAGGTTAAGTATAGGCAGTTTGTTTACTTACATTAATTATTTTACATTTTATTTGGCTTTAGTAAAAATATTGGTTGGTATTGAGGTTATAGCTTAAGTATTCATTTTCTTTACGAAAAGAAGATTGAAACTAAACCTCAAATTTTAATCCTAAAATAATAATATTAGAGGAGAGTAACCAAATATGGGCTACCATTTTGTTTTTGCCTCAAAAATAAACTATTAAAAAATTAACCATTTATTGACGTCAAAATAATCACATATACATTTTTAAAGAGCTAAGTAACAATCTTATGTTCTTAATCTTTATATATATAATTCTTCTGTGAGTGTGTATGTCACTGAACTTCTCTCAAACGACTGGACCGATTTTGATGAAATTTTTTGTGTGTGTTCAAGGGGATCTGGGAATGGTTTAGATTCACAATTTTGTCCGCTGGACAATGTTTTGACAGGACAACGTCTGTCGGGTCCGCTAGTATTATAATATATTATTAAATTGAGCATTAAACAAAATATCAAAATAGACGCTAAATATGGAACAGGTACTCAAATATGGGCTACAAATAGAAATTTATAATATCTTGTACGAAAATAACAATTATAAATATTTATCTTATAAGAGATTAAATTACTTTGGAAGATGGAAGAAATTACATAATTTACTTACAAAAATCACATATCTAGTTGTGCTATTCTGTAAAAATCTTACCGTGATAACTTAGGTGAAGTGAGCTGCCAATAGTGTCAATCCTTAGCAACTGACAGCTCACTCCACGCTCACTTCACCTAAGATATCACGGTGAGATGTTTACAGAATAGCACTACAGGTGTTAAACTCTGGTCCAGCACAGTCATTATGTGTCCAGAGCTAATATTAGCCCATATTCTAAATTCTTTACTAAAATCAACTTAATCTTCACTACATAGTATAAAACAAAGTCGCTTTCTCTGTCCCTATATCCCTATGTATGCTTAAATCTTTAAAACTACGCAACGGATTTTGATGCGGTTTTTTTAAATAGATAGAGTGATTAAAGAGGAAGGTTTGTATAATAACCCAGTTTATACTCGTGCGAAGCCGGGGCGGGTCGCTAGTTACATATATAGCAAGCAATAAATCGACCGAAAATCATAAAATTTAACTTATATTCTGATATAAAACACATAGTTACAGTATTTAGACCTAATTTTCATGATTAAATAACACATTGATACGTACCGCAGAAAATTTTTCGACAGCACCAATACAAGTATGGCCGACACTGGCGACAGCTCGCGCGCGATTGACGAGAATGAGTGAGTGCGATGTTAGAGCGAATGAATGCGATAGACGACCGTCGTTTGATGCGTTTTTCGATTGTAGGTTTTCGAGAATTGTTACTAGCCCATCACTAGCTCACATTTAGTTACTCTCCTCTACTAAAATAATATTAAACATTTTCGGTCTATCTGCAAGAAATACGACAAACACCATATTGAAACGTGCTTAAAAAATTCGCTACTATAAATTCATGCAATAACGAATCTGTTGTTTATTACGTTGGTACGGTCAATATTTTAAGGTCAAAAACGGTTTTCTAGCTGGTCTTCAGTGATGCAAACTTCAGAGTGCACGGCGAACGGTTCATAATGACGTGTTTTTAATAATTCAGCAAAATATCTCGTTGGTATGAAACCATTTGTTTCATATTCATTCACCATTAGACGTCGCTGCTACTCGATAATAAGCCCCTTCCTCATATCTCTTAACCCTCACAGTATTTCTCTAGATCAAAGAATAACATTGCATTTAATACCTAATACCTATTTCCATATAATACCTAATTATTTATTATTCACTAATCGAATTAAACCTCATAGTGAATTTAAAACTTTAAAGGCATCTTCTGTCTCAACAATACCTCTGTTCTATCAACAATACCCTTGATTAAGATTTATGTTTAGTAAAATATGAAATATTTAAATATCTAATGAAACCGGACTAAGTGTGAGTGTTATCACTCACACTTAGTCCGGTTTCATTAGATATTTGTGTAAATAACATTCACTTTTACGCAGCGCAATAATATTCTCTGATCTGATCTCCCTTCAATATTTATGTCTGCTGCTTTTTGAAAATAATAACCACAACACTGCACTAAATACTCGTCACCAACATTATCTACGAACCAACAAAGTTCTATTAAGTGAATACTCGTAACGAACTGCATCTACCCCACAGAAATCGAAATAATTTACTTAGTTATCGAACTAGTCGTTGGTTGTAGACAAAGTGAGTGTGTGTGTGTACTGTGCGTGTCTATAGTATTGTAACAACTTATAGAAGAAGGTCGTAAATAAAACCGAAGCGTCAGTCTATTGCTTTGTGAGATTGCCTATGGACTTTTGGTCGGTACTGTACCCCTAAAAAAATTTTTTTTCACCGCAGCACCTCAAACAAGCAGGTTTTGCTGTGTAAAGACTGTGAGCAAAATTCGATTTTGCTGCAAGCGTGAGACAAAGTAACTTTTTAATTAAATTTTTAAAAGCCCAGAACAGTGCTGGGGGGTAAATAAACTAAATTTGATTCTACAGTATACTTTTTCATATTTTTTTAAAAATAGTATCAAGCGATTTTTTGACTTAGTATAATGAATTATAGAAATAAAAATGTGAATTATATGTAAAAGGCACACCTATTAGATGTTTTTTTTAAGAGATATTTATATTTGTAAATTTCTAACAGTGATGGAAATGACGATAGTAGGATGGAAATGATATTCTCATTTCTGGAAATGACATGACATGACTGGTAATGATTTGCTGTAACAAACCGATATTTATAGATCAAGTACATCCAAAGGATTAATAGATCAGAACTCAGGGTTTGTAAATGAAATATCATTTTAATCAACACAAGCTTTATTTCTTTAATAATAATTCAATAATTCTTTGGTAAAGTCAGTCATAGAAACATAATGAAGTCTTGTCGATTTCGTATAATCTCTTAACAATATTTAGACTTCTAAAAGCTTTCATGATTTAAAAAAACCCAACATTTATCATTATAATGGTCAAATAGTTACTCAAAGTCAAACTAAATATCTTTTACACTGAATTGTTCATTCTTTTGAAACAACAATATTTTTTCTATCATTGCTAACCCAATTAAAAGTAAAAACATCGTCAAATCAACCTACGTTTTAAAGTATTAATTTATATTTATTTATTTAGATTAAAAGAAAACTTTTTGTTTGACAAAATGACAATATTTTTTGGTGTACTAGAAATTATATTAATGTTGGGGGATGTATTTGTTATATTAGTAAGAATACGGCGAGATTTGTAACTCCTAACGAGAGGTGCTACATATTCAGGGGCATTTGTGTCTCCAGAACTCGGCCCAGGGCGGGCTTCTTCAGTAGCACAATAGTTGAGGACTTTCGAAAATCCTAAATGTTTATCGTGAACACAAATATAATCACAGTCAAAACAGCTGGCCTTTCTGAACACGAGATTAAATAATCCTTGTTTCCATATTACTTGGTGAACATTTAACGTGCCCTGGAATGGTTTCAAGTTTTTCGGAAGTAGAGCTTCTTTAGCTAAAACCTCATCTTCAGTAACAGTCATTATGGTAATATTTTCAATGTTCTGTTTTACAATGTCTATGAACTGATCAAATGTGCTGACGTCTTGACCAAAAGTCACAAGATTGTCTGCAGTCCGTTTTAGCACTCCTCCAATCCCATCTGGGGCCCCCTTCCCATGTCCAGCTTCACTGTAATTCCAGGTTATTGCCTTTAGTTGTGGAAAATCTTTACAAAGAACTGAAATTATGTAGAAGATATATTTATTGCGGTACTGGGAACTTGGAGAATCAGATTGGAAATGGATGGTATCTACAAAAGGATTTATCTCTATAGCCAGCTTAATCATGGGTATTAGGTGCGCCCAGATAGCTGCGGCGTCGTGTCTCAAGCACTGGCTAACTGTGCATGCACAGGTAGTGCCAATGGCACTACGATGAAAGTCATAGGTATATATTACACCAGTATGCAAACAAATCTCTTTACGACTTGGTCCAAAATGAAGACTCTGCACTTCTTTTCCGTATTTGAGCCCAAAATTTTCTGAAAAATCTATATGTATGAATGCTTCTGTTACAATTAGATTATTTTTCTTGTGTTTCGCGTTGTTGTATTGTACGTTTATAATAAATGCGTGTTTGAAAAAATTTGGTAGCTGGTAATCTAATTTTTCTATAACTTGTAGTGGAGTCATTTCAGTTGCCTTTTTCGTAGTAATATATTGTGTTTTCATACCGTTTTTAGTCTTCATAGTTTCTTTGCAACGAACCCACTGGTAGAGTGTAAAGCTTTGATCATTGGAAAATTCTTTATAGGATAAAACATTATCCTTGCATGACGGGCAGTCTCTTTTCAAACAATTATCGTTGTATTGAGAACAACACAGGGACTCTAAAAGCTGTTCAAAATTAGTCTCCTTTATTATTTTCGCTTTATGCAGACATACAACTTCTAAATCTATATTGCTATGAATTATGCAGGCACAAGTTTCTCTGAGTGCTTTGCCAGGAAAGATTACCCAAAATGGGCGATGTCTACAGAAGAAGGCGTAACTTACAGGAATTGCATGCTCTGATATAAATTTCTTGTGTAATTGTTTTAATGGTAATATTAACTGTCTTTTTTGTTTTTGAACCTTATTTCGAGTGATGTACTGCTTTTTGCCGGGAATAATTATGCTGCTTGAATCTTGTTCAAAGAACTTCCTAATAAGTATTGTTAATCTTTGCCTTGTTCGAGTTTCTTGATCTGTTTGCGTTTCTTTTACTTTTTTACCCTGTTTCTCTATCTTTTTTGAAACCAATTGTAATTTATTCACTGCCATCTTTCTTAGCTTCTTTTTGAGACTCTCATTTTCTTTTCTTAAATCTTGTATAATTTTTATTAAAATTTTACGTCTTTTTTGTTCTTTGTACCTTATGTGTCTTATTTTCGTAGCTGGTGAATTTAAAGGATCCTCCATAGCTGTAGTCGTTTGTGTTGTCTTTTTAACTGATATATCTTCCTGGTTTTGATGTTCAAGGAGTACTACTTCTGGTAACTTAGTTTCATTTTTCTTAACTTTTTTATTTTCCCTGTACCTCTTTGATGCTTCACGCCATTTTTTCCTTTGTTGCCTTTGATCCCTTGGCGATTTTTCATCAATAGGAATAACTTGTTCCTTTTTCTTTCTTCTTTATATACCGTAGTCGTTCTTTTTCTTTTTCTCTTTCGTACGTTTCTGGATCATTTTTAAGTTCTGCGTACCTTTTACGCTTGTAGGCTGATAGATTGGCGGGCGATGTTTTCTTGTTCATGATCACCAAACCTAGAACACAATATTTAACAATATTTTCTATGTTATATAAAGGTACAAGTTCGAGACGAGCTGCAGTCCGTCTTGGACTTGTACTACTTCATATATCACATTAATGAGCAAATGGTCACTCATTGGTGATGCTGTGGTCTATCTTATAGATAAAACCACACGAAAGTAACAAGAAACAAAGATAATAGTCATTACCGGTAATCACGAATAATTTCCGTCTTTAACATTTTACTGGAGATGATCTTACTGGAAATGACATATTTTGTTTCAAGTCGAAACATGCTCTTAAAATACAGTATCAACGTAACAATAATAACCTCAAATGAAACACGCAAACAGCCGGAATATGTGTAAAAAGTAATAGATAAATGTATTCGTTACTTACACTTTAATCCGTCCTTTTGGAAATGATGTGCATGCGTGACAATCGCTTTACGTAACTTTTAATCAATATATTTTGAGGGCCAATCACGCGTCCACTTGCTCGGCGGCCTGTTGGGGAACTGAGGAAGGTGCGGGCGTGGGACGACATGTGCTTTGTGCCACAGAGTAAGAAAAAAATACTGTTTGACGAACTTTTACGGAAATGATGAAAATATCGTAACATTGCATGAATCATTTATTTTAGACTTAATTTGATAGTTCACTTAAAAAGCTTTTAGCTGTAATGTATCTTTATTTTATAGTTATTATAAAATAATTATCAAAAACGCACCCTTGTTACTCTTTTTGGTATTATTTTGATATTTATAGTTAGATGCGTAACTTTTCGTCGGGTTGGAAATGACGTTAAATGCGTGTTTTGTTAATTTTCTAAATATGCATAATATTCCCGGACAAAAAAATATTGGCGCCTTTAAATATAATATAAAAGAAAACATATGCATTTGATTTAAATGACTGAGAGCTATAAATAACGGCACAGTGACGAAAAACTTTTTTTTTAATGCGTGTAGTTTATTTACCCTGGGTCTACTCACAAAATTCGAACGATTAAACTACACTTTGTTCTGTCACTTTCACTTCGATACGAAAAAACGAGAGATAAAAACAAGTCGATTCGAAGTTCGATTTTTAAATTCCATGCATATAGGCCCAAAAAAAAAACAAACAAAACGTTGGGAAACACATATGACCGTAAAATTGCAAATTATCTGTTAAGGTTTAAAATGTAAATTATTATATTTTTTTCTAAATAATCGAATTATATTTTTTTATGTAATAAAGTGAGTGGAGAACAGTGGTGGCACAGTGGTAACGGCCGCGACTTATAAGTCGTAGGTCGTAGGTTCGAACCTAGTCAGGCGCTTTACTTTGTGTAAATTATTTCATCACCACTGCTCTCAAAACGGTGAAGGAAAACATCGTGAGGAAACCGGCATGTCCTAGAACCGAAAATTCTAAGACATGTGATATCTACCAACCCGCACTGGGCCCGCGTGGTGAATTACGGCCCACTCCCTCTCACAGAGAGGAGGCCTGTGTCCCAGCAGTGGGAACATTTATAGGCTGATGATGATGATGATGATGTAATAAAGATAATGTTGAAAAAATAAATACGAAGTTTATCATCTAGATAATTATTTATTGTTTAACAATCTTTAATATTTTGGCAGAATACCGCGGGTGCAGTTTCAGAACGCATCTTTAAAAAATTGCGGGATTTTTTTAAAATTGTTTTTATCTTTTGAGCTAGCCACAAAGTTCGATACACGTTGGTTAAAATATGAAAATAATAATGAATGAATATGAGTAAGTCCAGTGACGAAGTCTGTTATTTACCACCGGAAGAATTAAAGCAGTATGTAAAAAAATGCAAAACTAAGTTTCATGCCTGAAAAGTCTTGCGAAAAATATCCGAGCAATGGAGACTTACAAATACAAAGGGTGCATGCAAACACTTTTTCGGAGACTGTACTGTTAACGTACTTCATTGAATTATCACAAACGAGGCAACCATTTATAATGTGGAGTATTTTCTCAATGTTGAAAGCCACAATAACGACAAAAGATGACGTCGTGTACATTGAAATCTATCCCAAACTTATTGCATTTTTGAAAAGAATGTCAGTCAGTGCAATAATTTTACTTTCAACTTTTAATTTTTTGATATAAGTACTTTGTTTTACAAATATGTATACATGTGGTTAAATGTTTAGTTGTATTTTTTTACCTTCAGATACTACGAATAATAAATTTTGATAATATTAATATGTTCTCGCTGTTGAGGTGAAAAGTTGTATGTGTTACACGAGACCAAAGTTATTTGCATCTCGTGTTTTTGAATCCCTCGCTGCGCTCAGCTCAGGATTCTAACTAAGAATCACTCGCTACGCTCGTGATTCAATTATAGAATCCTTCGTTTCCTCGGGATTCAAAATAAACACTCGCAGCAAAAACCTACTTTGCTCTCTTATTGCACAAATAACTATTTCATAATTTTATTTTACCACTTTGTCGGCATGATTAATATGTATATCCATGCCAAATTACAACTTTCTAGTACTAACAGTCTCGGAGCTAGACCGCGGACAGACAGACAGATAGACGGACATGGCGAAACTATAAGGGTTCCTTGTTGACTACGGAAACCTAAAAACGGAACCCTTATAGGATCACTCGTGTGTCGGATCACTACAGTGAACTAGCTTTTGCCCGCGGCTACGCCCGCATGGATGTCGGAAAATATCCTACGGGAACTTACTACCGATACCGAGATTACATACCTAATAGCCGCGGAAAAGGTCATTGACTCCTACCGCTGCGCCCGCGTTGCCGTCAACCATAATTATTTTGTTACGCGTACACATGGTAGCATGGAACAAGTAAGTACCTATACTATCATGGCAGCATGGAATTAGTAAGTACTTACCTACCTGCTATCATGGCAACATGGAATTAGTAAGTACCTACTATCATGGCAGCATGGAATTAGTATGTACATGGAATTAGTATGAACTATCCTAAACTATTAAATGAACATTCTCTATTTTCACCCGAGCAGAACTCGGTCGCCCAAAGTTTAGAACAAGATATTGAATAATGACATGAGAATAATGACATGAGAATAATTACATTAGAATAATGACATGGCAGCATGGAATTAGTAAGTACCTACTATCATAGCAACATTGAATAAGTAGGTAGTACTATACATAAATTAGTATGAATTTTCCTATACTATTAAATGAGCGTTCTCTATTTTCACCGGAGCAGAGCTCGGTCGTCCAGGTACTGCTGAGTGCTGACACATATTATACAGGGTGGCAGGGACATCGACGCGAAAACTTAAACCATGGATTCAGTACATGATTCTGAAACCGTACATAAACATTTTGATGACAAAAATCTGCTGTTTCAAAGAAAAGTGCGATACCTACGCGGTCAAAATGTATGGAACAGCAGATTTTTTTTTCAAATAACCGACTAAAAATGTCAACTAACACCTTGTATGAATAGGTAATAAAATTAAACGTGCTAATAACATCATCACGCCTTGTTTTCCCGAAAGGTTGGGCAGAGGTGTACCGGTAGTAGGTACTCCCACATTTCGCCAGTTATGTTTAAGTCCCATTGCCATCAACTGCGCACAAATCCAGACTCCGGGCTGCTACTGAGAAATTCCAGATAGAAAAGCCCCAATAACACTTTTCCCGACCCGGGGATCGAACCCAGGACCTCATGCTCAGCAGTAGCGCTTGCGACCACTAGACCAACGAGGCAGTTTTATTAATAAATCTATATCGTTTCATCTTCAAACTCTAAATTAAAATCTCGATCTCCTCCAAACCTGCCACCGTCGTCAAAATTTTGGTCAGAAGAACAATTTTTTAAATAAAATTTTAAACAGCCAATGGTGCCGATTCCCTTGTTCACAAACTAAACTAAATTTAAGTTCAGTGCATCTTTTTCTTTCTATTTCATTATGAAAAGGACAGAAGATAAATTTTAGTTTAGTCCTGTCAAATTAATCGGCGCCTGTCACTCTCCATACAAGTTTAGACGTGATTAAAAACTTGCCTACTAAAATTACGTCAATTTACGTCAAGCGCTGATTAATTTGACAGGACTAAACTAAAATTTATCTTCTGTCCTTTTCTTAATGAAATAGAAAGAAAAAGATGCACTGAACTTAAATTTAGTTTAGTTTGTGAACAAGGGAATCGGCACCATTGGGAACAGGGATGTAACGGATATCCATATCCGCATCCGCAACTGCGGAGCATCCGCATAAATTTTGATATCCGCAATACATCCGCATCCTCAACTTTTGATTTTAAAAGCTCCGCATCCTCATCCGCATCCTCATAACTTCTATGAGGATGTGACCCTACGTTGTTCGCACAAATAGTGAATTTAAAAACTCGCGCCGAGCTGAATGGGCGGGCCGATAAGTGAGTTATGCCTTCCTATTGGCTGAATTCACAATGTCCTTGTCCTTTGACAGTCGATCGGCCGTACGTGGGAGTGGTGGCACAACTGTGGTGTCACATCAGTCACATGTCACAATTTGAGTTACTGGGTGGCGGGTGACGTGTTATTGTTTACTTTTTGTTTGCTCGTAGAAGTGAAGTTTTTAACAGGCGAATTACGCTACGGTAACCTACCAAATGATTACCTACAACCTAAAATACAAATATAAATACTTTAAAAAACAAAGGCAATTTTTTGTACGACATCCGCACCCTCATCCGCATCCTCAATAAGGAATTTTCCAATATCCGTATCCTCATCCGCATCCTCAAACCCGATTATCTCGATATCCTCATCCGCATCCTTATCCGTTATATGACATCCGTTACAACCCTGATTGGGAATATAAATTTAAAGAGAAACGCTTACTTGGCAGGTGCAATTATTGGCTTGCCATTAGGCCACTAAAGCTGCATGTCTGTTTGGTCTATCGATTGTACGTACGTCTCCTTTAACTTTCTTGTCAATTTTGAGTTGGTTCTTTAAAATCTTCATCGAACGATGTAGCATAAAAATTGAATATAGTTGATCATTTTTTCCAGTTGACTTTACTATTATTTAAAAAAAAAAAACACATTTGTTTCCAAACTGTCCCGTAAAAGTCTGTCTTTTGCTTGAAAAGGTTTTCTTTTCTTAGTTGTTTAAAACATCTATGTACCTATTCTTCCGCTGTTTAAACACATTGGACATTTTTCAGAGCCGATTCAGTTTTTGAAAAATCCGTATCATTCGGAAAAAAAAAACAGTGGCACTCCGGGAGTGCCGACAGAAGTGAAAACTTTAAAAAATCGGCTCAGCGGTAATCAACGCGTTGATGTCTTTTTAATGGTCGTTTTGGCCATTAAAAGACATCAAAGCTGGTGTCGTCACAGTGTCGCGAAATGAATGGTTTAGTCCCATCTCAAAAATACGCAACGCGCCTAAAGAAGTTATTACTTCAAAAACATCGTCGGCAAAGGTGGATAATTAAATAACTGCGATTTTGGTCAAATTGACTTCACCATTTTCGTAACACCCAAATAATGCCGCATAAATAAATCGCAATTTTCTCCAAACAAGATTTTTTATTTTTTATTTAGTTCTCCATCTACGCTAACGACATTATGACCAGTGGGTACTAAAATAAGTTACGCAATTAGGGTTAATTGCGTAACTTATTTTCGTAAACAATTTCGCGAAATTTGTTTCATTTTGACATTTCAACAACATTCATTGCGTTATTTACGTTGTTGAACAGATTTTTTTTTTAACTTATGAAGCAATGGATTAGAAATCTGTGTCTGTAACAAATTGTGATTGTGTTGTATTACGCAATTAGGGTACAGATTAAAGATATTATTATCGAAATGAAATAGTGTTTAATGTCGCATGCTGTTTCAGGATCGCCTTCAACATAAGGACGATTTTAATGTTGTTGTTGTTTTTGTGTGTGTTGTTTTGTTGTTGTTGTTTTTGTTTGTTTTAAGTTTATAATTAATTGATTAAATGTACCCTACCTACTTATACGTGTACGCCGTTAAGGCAAAACATGACTGTGATATAATTTAATTGTAACATCTTGCATGCCATGTGTGTGTATACTCATGTTTTGGACAAATAAATGATCTTTATCTTTACGATTCTGGCCATCGCAGCAATCGCTCCATACAATCAGATTTTCCAGCGTAACTTACCTTCCACGTATTTCTTCTAGTTTTTTACAAACGGCAATTGTGGCTGTATAATAGCAGAATCCATTCAGCCTCCGATGATATTGGCCACTGTTACGTGTGGGTGGACGGAAAAGCGGGTAGGGGCGCACAGGAACATGTCTTATGAAAGAAATAAAAAATAAAATATTCATAAACTTAATTTATTCTTTTCTATGAAGTTTTTAATTAATGGTGCCACTCTTTCAGGGTTATTTAAATGAACGTGATGTTTGCCGGGCACAAAATGAAATTCGTACTTGTCATTCTGTTCTTCTATAATTTCACGCATTGCAATAGAAAACTTGGAGGAAGAGAAAGGAGAGTCTGTCGCTTTTAGGAATAACATTGGACACTTCAGTCTTCTGACGAGAGCTTCGACAAACCTTCTATCTTCAGGAATAAGTATGACGTACTTTAGTCTCGAGTCTCGCGAGTAATAATATTTATTGGGATCGGTTTTTGATTGCTTTGCGCCCCTTTTCAATAGGTGCTGAACACTGTCTAAGGCTATAGACTCATTGGTTGCTAAATGCCATGTTTTAGTCATTTCTTCTAACGTATACGTTGGTGGTTTCCTTTCCAACCAAGCTTTAGACACGAAATCCTTTTGTAGCAGTTTGGGATATATCGTGTTTACTAATTTATTTGAATTTTGGTTTTCTAATAAAAAACTATCTATTGCTATAAAAAAATCGACGTCATCAGGAAACACGCTCGCGAAGCGCATTCCAGCGATTGCTCCCATAGAGTGAGACAGTAAGGAAACTTTGTCCCACTTGAAGTGCTCTTTTATATATAAAATCATCCTCGGCCAGTCCCATTCGTTGTAAGTCATACCTGAAAATGAAAAACATATTGATATCTTTGTACGGTAGAGCTACTTTTTTTATTTCTCAAAGATCGTGTATCGAGTTGTTATAACTTATATGTACCTATACGTAGGGAAGGTACCATTTTTTTATTGAGTAGTTATGATTGCGATAGCTAGGTAGGGTCCACAAGTTTAATTATAATTGTGTATGAGTACCGGGAGTCCACGACGAAAACCCATGTCCAGGGAAGTCCAGAGCTAATACAGGTCTATCTTTGATGATCATCGGTATTAAGGGGTCCCAGGTGCCTGCGTTGTCTTGCCAGCCGTGCAGTGCCAGGATGGGTTGTTGGTCGCCGCTGCCCCATAGCTTTCCTGCGATGTGCCCAAACTTTACTGGGATCTGTATTTCTTTAGTCGGCACCTGTTGGAAAACAATAAATGAATAATCATGACGATCTAGTCGGTATTTTGATTTTTAACGACTTATCGTGAAAATCGCAAAATCATAAACACTTACTCGTTACATCACCATCATCTTTAATCGCTATAACCTATACCTATCTAATCTTTCTGCAACCGTCGCGACAACCCATCTATCTGATAACACATCAACACCCAGTAGCCCATTAGGTACCTACCGCCAAGTCAGTTTTTCCATTGTCTAGGTACCATTCAATAATCAACCATCACCGTTGTAAGTTAAAGTATCCCAATTTATGAAAGTAATCAACGTGATCGTAAAAATATATGCAGGTCAGTACAACGATCGGTTTCGAAAATTACGAAATTTACAAAATTATCTTTTCCGGGCTTGCTTCGGTCATTATCTAATTTAGATAACCGCGATACAATTCACAATGAATCGTATAGTTTACTTAAAATAAACAGAACTCGTAAAGTAACTTACTTGAGTGCTTAGTTTTTTATAGAACGTAGAAAGAGGCGTCTTGATTTTCGGCACATTATTGGTTAAACCCTTGTAGAAGAGTTTGGCCATGTTTCGAGGTACTTATACCAAATTTTTCAATTATGTTGATAGTTGAAGTAATTTTCAGGAACTGAGTAGAAAAGTATCATTTAACATTTATTTATCGTTTTCTTATTTAATTTATAAAGGATATTCACTTGTTTCTACAATTATGTATTTAGATAACATATGAAGGCCATTGAACTGTGGATTTGGCTAAATATTTTGATTTAATTACATTTAGAATGTACTCAAATAAATAATGGTCACTTTTGTTAGTTAGTTGAGACACTTTTTCGTTTATATTACTACGTTCCACGCAAATATTATATTGCCAAAGTCGTGCTCTGTTATATGAATCAACTGTTAAACTGAATGGAGTTTGGACTTAAGTAGGTATCTAGATACCTAATCGAGTTTTATTATGAAAATATCCAGTACAGTATTTAGCGGAGATATCATATCATTGGTCTCACGATTACTTATTTTATTTCCAGGATATTACCTATATCTATATACCTACTTAACCTTTTTTGCACGGACCGGTGCCCTTGGTTACCTATTTACAAAACGTATCATCATAATCACATGTTGGATTTCGCACTATGGACTTGACAACTACTTAAATTGTATTACGTACCGTGACACAGCATGTAAATTATTCACGACAAAGATCACTAGGCGTCTGATGCAATCATGTAACATAACTATTATTATCGTCATCGTAAAGACTCTTGTAAACGCTAATAAAATCAGACGTGAAGGTATATGTATATAGATCAATGGTCGCCTATTATTTTAAACGAACTTGTGAGCAGTGCGCCGGAGCTAGACAAGAATAAACTACCTTGCTGCCATTCTTCGTGTCAGAAAATCTGACTTGTTTAGTCAGATTACAAAGACAACCCGACAGTTAGACACACACACGAGTCAAATTTATTCACGGTAATAGTTTTGAAACCGTTAGTAGATTATTAGATTTAGTTTGGCTTGATGTCATGGGCGCCGGGAGCGGGGTGCACTTGCACCTCCCTGGCTTCAAAATAAATTAAAGTTGTAAAAACATTCAGAACTAAAGAAATATCCGAAAACGCCTAACACAATAATAGAGAACTTAACCTATTCGAGGCGAGATCCTAAAATGTTTCGATGCATTTTTTTGCATTGCATTCTGCATTAGTTGACAAAGTATCGAACTTCTATTTCCGAAAAATTTATCGGCCCTAGGCGGGGTGCTAATATCGAGCTTGCGTCGCTCGCTCTTCCATCCTACTCTATCTTAATTCTTAAGCTGCTTTGTATAAATTGACACAGTTAGTCCTCTTTATGTAGGTATTATTGGACAAAAAAAAACCTATCCCATTTGAGGCGAGATGCAAAAATTATCGAGCTCGCTTCGCCCGCTCTATAAATCCTAAATTCTCTTATTTGTTAAGCTTTTCAGTATGAGTCGACAAAGTTACTCCTTGTATGAGTGGACAAACAATAACCTAACAAAAGTTACATGCTCTGTGACCTAACATATCCGAGGTAAACTGCAAAAATTATCGAGCTCGCTTCGTAGAGCTGATGACCCCCTTAAAATAAGCCGGCGCCCATGCATGATGTGTACATAAAGTAACTAGGTGTTATAATAGGACAGTCACTAAACGAAAAAACAATATGCCTGGATAACATAGTCGAGTCCCGCTGCATGCCTGCAAGTGTGTGTTAGATCTTTTTGTAGAATATCGGGATAAACATCCTACGTCCTAACCCGCAGGTCATGGTCTACCCATGAGTCAAATTTCATTTACTATAATTTCTAATGCAGTGTAATGCTCCATTGCATTAGAAATTACAGTTGCAGCTACGAGATCATTATGGGACCTACAATACCACCTTGGGGTACACTTCTTAAAATTTTCCTGGTTACTAAAACTCTACTCTTATGAAAGTTTATGAATGTACAAATAAATAAAAAATTATAAATTAATTATAGGTCATTACATTAATCGTCATTAAACAAAATATCATCAAAGTAGTTGTATTTTGAGTAGTATGGAAAGGGGACGAAGTGTCTAACGCTTTCCCTAAGACTATTGTATGTAATGTTTTTTTTTCAGATATTTATTTATACTATGTAAAATAATGATTCCGAGCTCGGTTCGCTCGAATACCAGGTTACTTCAAAATATGTATTATTCTAACCTTTGTTTTGTCACAATAATTATTTTATTTTTAAATATTAATACTTTTTAACTCTAACCTGTACATTTTTGAGGTGAACAAAACAATATTATGCAGATGTCAAGTGCCTTTTATGCGATGTTTATCTGATTGTCATTAAGTGTAGATACTTCATGACGATCAGATAAAGGTAATCCAAGGTATTGAGATTTATAATGTAGTTTTCAAGGTAGGTTGCAATGGGAACAAGAGATGCAGAAGCATAAATAAAATGATTAATTTAAATTAAGTATTTCCTGGTCATGCGTCACTTCAACGTTTGTATGAGTATTGCATTTTTAAGCGTTGTCGCATGAAATAGTTTTTGGAAGTAGGTTGGTAGGCATAAAGAGAGACTACAGACGGAGATTACATGAATACGTGGTTTAGGGTGACGATGAAAAAGTCAAAAATGTAAAAAATATGTTATCGTTTTATTATCAGACAAGACAAAACATGAACCATTAAATAAGGGATCTTGTAAGACACCGTCTTCACCTATATTCATTGCAAGTATACAGCTGTGGTAACTATCTATTCCATATAATAAAGTATTGGCTGTAAGTTTTATATCGATAAGGATACATACCTATACAAAAGTTCTTCAATCTTTTGTTGTCTATAAATCAGATTCAAAATTCTTAATTCCTTGCACTTTTACTTAAATCGGAAAATCTAGACAATAAATCAGGGTTGTAACGGATGTCATATAACGGATGAGGATGCGGATGAGGATATCGAGATAATCGGGTTTGAGGATGCGGATGAGGATACGGATATTGGAAAATTCCTTATTGAGGATGCGGATGAGGGTGCGGATGCGGATGTCGTACAAAAAGTAGCCCTTATTTTTTATAGTATTTATATTTGTATAGGTTGTAGGTAATTATTTGGTAGGATTTTTTTTTTTAATAAGTATTAAAGTTCTGAACTGAAATTTTAAATTGTGGAGTCAAATGCATAACTTTAATATTAAAAGTTAAGTAAAGGTAAATTATATTTGATAAAAAGTAACCTGCAGGCCTTTTCGTCTTCTAAGCGGTATCTAAGTTCATCAATTTATCATAGATGGACAAGAGCCTGCTCCACAAAATAATTGTTCGCTCGGGATACTTGCCAGTGGCGGTGATTAAAAAATTCGAATGATTTTATACCCAGTAAGCCGACGTTCACAGGGACGTAATATAATCGCGGCGATTTTTTTTCGTGCACTGGATTTTCAACGCTCTGCTTAGCGCCGAGAGTTAAAAATCCAACAGTGTGTTTTTTCAACGCGCTGGGACGATAGTGCGACCCAGCGCGTTGGATTCTCAACGTTCGGCTTAACACTGAGAGTTGAAAATCCAGTGCGCGATAAAATCCCGCTGCGATTTTATTACGTCTGTGTGAACGTCGGCTAACTCAAATTGTGACATGTGACACCACAGTCGTGCCACCACTGCCACGTGTGGCCGATCGTGTCATAGGACAAGGACTTTGCGAATTCAGCCAACAGGAACGCGTAACTCACTTATCGGCGCGCCCATTTAGCTCGGCGCGATTTAAAAAAAATCCACTATTTGTGCGAACAAGGTAGGGTCACATCCTCATAGAAATTATGAGGATGCGGATCTTTTAAAATCAAAAGTTGAGGATGCGGATGTTTTGCGGATATCAAAATTTATGCGGATGCTCCGCAGTTGCGGATGCGGATACGGATATCCGTTACATCCCTGCAATAAATGTCGAATAATATTACAAAGTACTTATTAACACCTACTCCTATATTAAAGTGTAACCGTCAAGTAAAAATCAAGGAATTCACAAAAACGACGACATCAGTAGAAAGTTTTTCTACGTATTAAAAATATCACATTGAAGTATCTAAATATGTAAATTTTTTACCTAAATTAAGTTTTATATTAGGCACCCACATGACACAGTCTCATAATCGGTACTTTACACAAAGAAGTAACCGTTTTAAAATTATAATTGCTTGGGTAGTTCCTGATGTTGGACCACACGTTTTTATGTTTCAAGCGGCAGGTGCACACAGCTCTAGAGGTAGGTCAGGTTCGGTGAGACCTCGTCGCATCGCGTTCAGCAGCGAGCACTGTCCCCGCGCGTCCAAATCGAGCGCCCACAAGGCAGCACCACGTGCGCCCGCGCGCCCGGCCGCTGCGGCCGCACCGCCCACGTCCGCACCACTGAGGTACGACGCCCATTGCCCACCGCGAACGCTGAACGTCCCCTCAGAACTCCGACTCTCCTTCCACTGATGCGTCGCTAAACCATCTGCGACCTGTGCCAAATAAAATAACATTAACCACCGACTTCAGCACTGGGTAATACGATTACTAGAGCTCCTAGAGTACTGACTAGCTTTGCGATCATCAACATGGAGTATGGCTCTGCCAGGAAGTAGGCTCTTCGCAGAATCATAAATCATAATACCTAATGTCATGGTACCTAATTAATAACCATGTTGCATTTATTCCAATTGGTTTAGATTTGGATAGGTAGGACTCGTGGGTTCATAAAGTGTATTCAAGATCGTAATCTTGATAAATGTCTGCAGGTCATGCAAGTACATACATATTTTGCACCATCACTGGCGTCGAAATCTATCTAATCATGCGGATCTACGCTTCAGAGTGCTGCATCATTTAACATGTTACGTTCACACGATGAACATTGACGTATTCACTATCTTTTTTATCAGCAGATAGGAACCGTGTCGCGAGATAGGACAAATAGTTACCTATGTCATTGTCTGTAGCGGAAAATGGTTTTAGGTTGACCTTGCTAGATTTTTCCACATTTCATTTGATTATTTGATAAAATGAAATGCCCATATAATTTTGAAAGATGCGAATAAGATAAGGAACTCGGACGTTCTATTTGTAGAGTCGACTACGTGAGATTGGCGAACATCTGTTTTCAAATATCTATTGTTTTTCTAATCTGAGGAAAACTATAGGTGTAAGCGTAGGTTCAAACTCCTAGCAATCATGTTATTTTGGTTACTGTAAGTAGGACCAATGTTTCTCTACTAACCTCATAGTAGGCCAAGAACCCAGGCACTCGAGTGTACGGTCCAGGTTCTCCGGGGCCTGTGACTGGGGCTCCAAGCCCAGCGTTTGCGGCGCTGCGCAGGCTGTAGGACCGCGCATACGCAGGAACTCCCAGTACCACGTGACGAGGCGGTAACACGCTCGTCCAGTATGATAGGGACGTGTTCTGGACAAAACAAATTACATTTATTTATTCATAAAAGTTTACCACCAACTTTTGTACACAATATATCATGTTGATATGAGCGCAAAACCAGCACCAGATTGCTATAATTAATTAATTTACGACTCAGAAGAGAAGCCATACTATTAGAGTGCGCTCATATCTCACACACGTGTGAGGGGTTTCTTGTCTTGTAATAAACGGTTATTTGGAACTTTATTGTCAGTAGAATCTCTTAATTTATATCTTTGTTTACAGTCAGAGTTTTGAGAAATGGGATTCCAACCGCAAGTCCTTAATTTTTCGAAAATAAATAGAATGTTTAATTTTAAACCAACACTTACCAAGCTATTGACTCCTCTAACATGACTAGATTCTAGCGGTACTAAATACGACGTCTTTCCAGTCGAGGATGCATAATAATCATTAGCAGCAATCGCCACCCAGTCCAACTCTGCGGCTAGAATGTAAGGCTTGTAAGCTAATTGAGCTATTTCTGGGGAAGCAGAGACCATAGCTGATATCTCCAGGTCTTGAGGACGAAGAGTCCTTGATAACTCTGTCAGTAATTCAGCGAAGTTGTCCCTTTCTTTTGTGTCCACTGTAGCATTTGTGCAAGGAGTCTGAAATGAAATAATTTAAAGTTTCATCAAAAACGTGGACTTTATGTAGGATATATATTATTACTTTTTCTTTACTTTGTAGTATTGCTTGGTACAGACGCCAGCACATCAGGCTACTAGAATCTGTCAAATTTATTTAATAGATTTTCAACTTTATCACTGAAGTATAAGGTTCAAAGTTGATTGGGAAAATTCGACAGTTCCGGGTAGCTTGATGTGCTGGCGTCTATACATAATGATGGACTAGCGATGTTCTATTAACTAAAATATATGCTTTGAAAAAGTAACATAGTTTACCTGTTTACATCCAGGATATTGCCAAGCAATCTGAACTCCATCAAAGTGCCATCTTTGTAAGAATTTCAATACGGAGTCTACAAATGTTTTTCTGTTTTCTGGGCTTGATACCATTCTGCTCCATTTTCTGCTTTCAGAGTCCGTAAGCCCACCAGCACCAATAATAACTTTGACTCCTGTTTGCTGCAATTGAGTCAACTTGCCGTAGAAGTCTGGAAGGACACAATTCGTTATAGCTTTACACCTGGGAACTAATCAAATTGACGTCTTTGTGCTATAGGTACTTAAATACATACCATTTTCAAGATCCAGCTCTGGGTTTCCAGGTACCAAATTGAAGGAATTGCCATCAAGATGAGCCCATGCATATATTATGTGCGTGCAGAGAGTTGGGTTTACTTGTTCAGGTCCAAAGCTGCCTTTGCCGGGCCTGAGATTTAAAATAATTTGTCAAATATTTTATTGTAATATTGTATATGTTATCTTTCACTAATAGATTGTTTGTTATCTTTACCTATAGAAGGCCCAGTTAGTGAAGTAGCATCCTACGATAGGTTTGTCCTCTTGCGTCTCTTCGGGTTCTAATCCTCCTAGCCGCAGTGCAGACTTTGTTCTGCATTGGGCCTTCTCTGGCCAGTCGCAGTGGTTCTATATAAACAAATTCATTAGATAGTGTGTTTAAAGTTTACACGGAACTGTGTTTATTAATGACTGCTTTTCATCATCATCTGCCTAGCCTTTTCCCAACTTTGTTGGGGTCGGCTTCCAGTCTAACCGGATGCAGCTGAATACCAGTATTTTACATGGAGCGACTGCCTATCTGACCTCCACAACCTAGTGACTAGGTAACACGATACCCCTTGGTAAGACTGGTTGTCAGACAACAATGAATTAATGACTGCTTTTAATTCCACCTTATGTTACAATACAATGCATCGATATATCTTGCACTGAGTGTATCTGAATATATAAGAACTTTTTTGAAGTTGAAAATATACCTTATGCCAGTGTAGCGGTGCTGGACACTCCAGTTGCATCCAGTGACCGTTGAGACACAAGTAATATTTGCTGCATTTACTCTCGTCAGCTTTGAATACGTTTCCAGTGCACGACATGCCTTCAAGACTTGGACCCTGTCAAACATCACAATATAATGTTACTATAACAATGTTACAGAATTAGTTATTCAAACATTTAGCAGTAAATTTTTTATCAAAGTCAAAGTCAAATAATTTATTTCAATTAGGCACAAAAAGGCACTTTTGAACGTCAAAATTTACAAAAAAATAGAATTGATTCTAGTCGCCCCTTCCAAAAGGTAGTTTTCGTATGGAGAAGAATGGGCAAGAAACACCACAATATCGGGGTTACTTACACTGTCAGTATCTAAGTCCGTGTCGGTGGCAATACCAGCATCAGTATCAGTGTCGGTATCAGTATCAGTATCGGTATCGGTATCAACTTCTTCTACTGGTACCATCACTGGGATATCATCAGTTTCCTCAATGTCCGGAGTGGGAGTAGCGGTCGGTATTGAGACTGGAATGTCTGTATCAGTTTCTGCATTATCTGGTTGCACTGTGAACATAAAATGTTTATTACTTTTGTCTTCATCTTGACATTTTCTGCTGACTATCTCAAAGTCAAGATTCAAATGGTTTTTTTTTTGTTAATATGGTCGATACGTCTGATTTTAAACTTACATTCTTCAAGTGAGCATCTTGGTGGTGCTTTACTGCCACGCAGCACATGATTGATGGTAGCTAGGAGGGGTGACTTTCCACAGCCGCAGTTCCTTCCACTGAAGTCATCAAGGTCAAGGGACCACGCCATACCGCCTCCCAAGCCCATGGAACGGATATACTCTGCCTTATGGCGTACCATGAAGTCATCGTCGAATGAAACCCATTGGTCGTCAAAGCTGGCGTACGGACCCATGCGACCACCTGGGTCACGGGATACTTGCCAGCCCTTCATTCTGATGCGGTCGCATATCTAGGGGAGAATAGATAAAATGTGATTACCGTAGCAGAAACTGTCAGGTAGGCTGGGTACGACATTAAAATACATACAACAAATGTTAGTGTAGTTACATTAGCATTGGATTCCTTTAAGAATATTAAGCCAAACGTTCATATTCAGTGCATTTTACATATTAAGCATCCCATTAATGTGGTGCCTTTAACATTTTGCGTATTAGTAACTTTACACAGTGTATTTCAGTACGTAATAGCAGAACACAATAAAAGTTATTCACTATGTTATAACTCACTTCGTAGAATGACAAGAAGCCTCTAGCTCTAGTCTCATCGCCAGCCTCTCCACCCGCATAGGATGGTACTCCGAGGCCAGTTCCTGCGTTTTCTTCCAATGAAAATGATTGACCGTAGAATGGCACACCTAATATGAGCTTCTCAGGAGTTGCTCCTTTGTCGATCCAGTAGTGCACTGTGAAGTTCTGCGGGAAAATACAGTTGATATTATTATGGCATTTGAAACAATAGCCATTTCTAATTTTAGTTTCTGGTAAGGACTTACAGTGTTCAAAGTTTTGTCTATGTCTCCTTCGCTAGCATACATTGGGGAAACATGTCCAGTCTTCTTATCCCATTGACCGTGGTAGTCGTACGTCATTAGAGAAATCCAATCCAGATTTTTTGCCAGCGTCGCTACATCATAGCCTGAAAAAATTTAATACCTAAGTATCAACATGCTGAAATCAACGTAGACATGGATTTGAAAAAAAAAAAAATCGTGTCTTACCAGCATCTATGACTCGTTTGCTGGCTGAGACAGCGGCGGAGAGCAATAAGCCGCGAGGTTTGAAAGCAGCTCGTAGTTCCTTCACAAGACTAGCAAAGCCCTGTTTGTCAGAGCTCGGACCCTTTTCACAGTTCACCTAGAAAATAAATCCACCAAGTTATTTTTGTTCATTTGCAATTGGATCAGAAATAATTTTTGATTTGTAACACCTACCTGCCAGCACTTAGGATACTCCCAGTCGAGGTCTAATCCATCGAACTCATATTGTTCGATAAAGTCTACAGCGTGAATCACGAACTTCCTTCGCGCTGACGGACTGTTCACCATTCGTGAATACTTGTCACTCGCCGAATCATCCCATCCTCCAATTCCAAGGACCACTTTCACGCCTTTCTCTTTTAGAGATACAACCTTTTCATAAAATTCTGTAAATTGTGAAAAAATTGCCAGTTAGTTATTAGAATATTGTGGCAGAAATTAAATACTTGTTTTAATAGCTACTTACTGTTTTCCACATCTAACCACATGTCATGTGGTTTGATCACGAGGCGCTTTGTGTCGAGGACAGCAAACGCGTACACAATATGGGTGCAAAGCGAGGGATCAATGTCGCTAGGTGTGTATTTTCCTGGACCAGGTCTGGAAAAATTTAAAATTTGTAAAAATTAACTCATCGTTTTTTATATTTCCATGTGAGAACATAAAAACACATAAGCCAAAGCTAAGTAATACCAGCCGCACGGGTCGATCTATCAGGTTAAGCTACGTTTGCTGGGGTTGGTCCGTGGATGGGTGGCCATGTTTACATACCGAGATTTCTTCGTGCATCGGAAAGCACGTTAAGCCGTTGGTCCCGGCTGTCATTCGTAGATCTTTGACAGTCGATACGGATCGTCAGAAGCCCGAAAGTCTGACAACCAGTCTTACCAAGAGGTATCGTATTACCCAGTTACTGGGTTGTGGAGGTCAGATAGGCAGTCGCTCCATGTAAAATACTGATAGTCAGCTGCATCCGGTTAGACTGGAAGCCGACCCCAACATAGTTGGGAAAAGGCTAGGCAGATTGATTGAACATAAAAACACATAATTAAATTAATTACCTGTACCAAGCCCAATTGGTGTAATAGCAGACGACCTTGTAGCGTTCTTCCAAATTGGTACTGACTGCAGTCGTAGGTTTTTTAGTCGTCGTTTCTACCATTGGTTGTTTATGCGTCGTCATTTGTGTGGGCCTTGGTGGCGGCTTCGTGACAGGCCGCACTTGAATATCATCCAAATCGTCTTCGTCTATTTCGTTTGGAGGCTCAATTATTGTATCTTCGTCTACGTTAGGATCCAGTAAACCGTTCTTGATTGCGTTGACCAGTGGATGCTTGCCTTGACCACATCTAGAGGAGATAGGAAATTGTTAAATACGATTGCGAATCGTAGGCTTGTACATTTCTAAAAATATATCACATTTAAATAGATTATATAACTTGTCTATCTACTCACCTATTTTTGAAATCGTCAAGATCAAGAGCCCAGACCATACCACCAGCGAGGTCTAATGATTTTATGAAGTTCACTTTCTTTTTAATGATTTCAATATCGTCGAAGGACACCCATTGGTTGCCCTTGTATGCGTATGGACCCATACGCTGGAGAGGATCCTTTACTACCTTCCATCCGTTATATCTGATGCGATCACAAATCTAAAATGAGAAAGAAGGTATTAATAAATTCATGATTATGTTTTTTTTGGTCGATTAGCAGCCCATTATGGTATTTGTGGTTCCGTACCTCATAATAAGACAAGAAGCCTTTAGCTCTAGTATATTCTCCTGCTTCACCGCCGGCTGAAGCTGGAGCGTTTAAGCCATTAGCTTCATTGCCCAAACTGAGGGTTTGTGGGGAGTCATTTTCGGCACCCAAAGTGAACGTCTGTCCGTACATTGGCATACCCATTATCAGCTTATTCGCTGGCGCTCCCTTTTGCATCCAATAATGAATTGTGTAGTTCTGTAATTAAACAAATTGTTTTATTAGAATGGAATTATGATTGAATTGTGATGGAGAAAAGTCCTTTACTATTTATGTCTCATTGTTGGTTTCATATTACTTCAGTGTGGGAAAGAGATGAAGCTCTACAGGTCGTATAGCTCCATCTCTTTCTCCCACTGAAGTAATATTAAAATAATACTGTTTATGAGCTGGTGGTAGGCCCCCAGGTTGTATAGCTCCATTTCTTTCTCCCACTGAAGTAATATTAAAATAATACTGCTTTATGAGCTGGTGGTAGGCCCCCAGGCGCCCTTTGAGTTGTTTGATTGCATTAACTCCATGACGACTTGTGAATCTTGTGATTAATTGAGTCTTTGTGTTAAGTAATATTAAAATAATACTGCTTTATGAGCTGGTGGTAGGCCCCCTGTAGAGCTTCATCTGTCATCATCTAAGTAATATTAAATTAATACTGCTTTTGAACTGGTGGTAGGCCCCCTGGAATACTCTGAACTAGACTCATTGGTGCCGATTCCCTTGTTCACAAACTAAACTAAATTTAAGTTCAGTGCATCTTTTTCTTTCTATTTCATTAAGAAAAGGACAGAGGATAAATTTTAGTTTAGTCCTACCAAATTAATTATTGTATTGAATAATAAAATTATCACATACATAAAAAACGGTGAAGGAAAACATCGTGAGGAAACCGGCCTGCCTGAGAGATATTTCTCGACGGTATGTGAAGCCAAGTCAGAGGCTCATTAAAAACTCTGACATCAGGTTAGTCACAAACCAGAAGAAGGAGTTATGTAAATAGTAAAGTCCGTACCGCATTGAAGTAAGTGGTGCTGTCTTCCGGGTGGTAGTACAAAGGTGCTACATGACCAGTCTGCTTGTCCCACTGTCCGTGGTAGTCATAAGTCATGACAGCGATCCAGTCGAGGTGGCGAGCCAGTACTGGCACGTCATAGCCAGCGTCTATGACTTTCTTGCTAGGAGATACGGCCGCTGATAGAAGCAGACCCTTAGGTTTGAATTTAGCTGATAACTCCAGGACGAGGTCGGCGAAACCTTCCTTGTCTGAATCAGGACCCTTCGAGCAATCAACCTGTAGACAATAAAATTGTAGGAAATGTTAGTAAGAATAAGATAGTTAATTGATTCAGGCGTGACCTTGCGGAAATCCATTATAAATAAAATACAATAGACGTGGATATATTTAGTAACCTGTTCCGCTTAGCTATTTCTAAAGAGCCATAATAAACTCCTGAAAAAAATCGACGACACACCGAGTGTGGCAACACGCCATGTTCGGGTTCGCGACAAGTTTATCGTCATCCTGAGGATGCCTCGTTGAGAGGTGAAACACGTGTTATGTACAACATTCGGTAATTCTTTAATGTAAAACGATTTCTTTCTTGCATGCTGTGCATCTACCCTATTAAGTCTATTATCTTATTATTTACTGCGTAATGGTTTATGTTTGTTATTTACTTTTGATTGCTCTCGCTATTAAATGCATATGTTTTTTTGCGGATGTTGCTTTTAAAATTTAAAGGAAAACGAACAAGTGAACGCAGCAAGAGAGGACAAGAGTATGATCTCCATAGTTTTTAAATTGTATTGACTGCAGTGGATAGTGTTAGAAAATTCTCACCTGCCAACACTTAGGATACTCCCAGTCGAGGTCTAAACCATCAAATCCGTATTTCTCGAGGAATAGAACGACGTGTGAGACGAATCGAGCACGAGCCGCGGGGTCGTTGACCAGCTTAGAGTACTTGTCGCCTGCTGAGTCATTCCAGCCGCCGATAGCTAGAGATACCTTGATACCATAGCGTTTGTATTCAACAACCTTCTCATAGAATCCTGAAAATATTGAGAACATTAACATTAAAGTTGAATGTTTAGTGAAAACCGCATCAAAATCCGTAGCGTTTATTAAACCATGTCTCCTGCGCGTGTTTTTTCGAAACATTATACAAAAACTTCGAAACAAAGAGGCGTGGCTATTCACATTCGTGTATGCAAACATGATGTCTTTGTTTTCCGAGCTGAATAGAAAACATTCCTCACGCGGATGAAGAGGGGAAGGGTTTGTTTCATTTTCAACCACTGCGCACACCGCGGACGTCTGTCTCTGTCACTGACATTCAACACAGGTTTTGAGGTTATATTGTCTTGTGAATACCACCACTACTACTACTTGGTTAACAAGTTGACGATGGATTGGAATAGAGATACTTTTTTAAGTATGTCTTTCTCGTGTGGAACTCATTACGACATTTACACAAAATGTGTAGATGTAATCTAAAAATATTTTAATACGCAGGAGACAACTTGTGTATGAAAACAAATGTTTATGTGTATGCTTTTTTGTGTAATGTTTCGAAAAAACATGCGCAGGAGTCACGGCTTTAGAAAAACGCGGTCACAGGAAAACACACAAAAAGCGACTTTGTTTTATAATATTTAGAGAAGTCTTATATCAAACTTACTGTTATCATAGTCTGACCAGGAGTCATGGGCCATAATGAGACCATCGTCGCCGAGAACAGCGAAACCATAGACGATGTGGGTGCAAAGACTCGGGTCGATATCTTCTGGACTATACTTGCCGATACCAGGACGGTACCAAGACCAGTTCGTGTAGTAACACACCAGTTTATAGCGAGCTGGAAAATAATTAATATCATTTAACTGTGTATTCATACGAAAAAAACTATTGTGCATTTAAATTACTTTATAATTAACAATCTTTGGTATTATTAACGGTACAAAACCTACAGTTTAAGAGAGCAGGCTTGGAGCTAATGTCGGGCTGTGTGATGCTAGTTGAAGAAACCATTGGCTTATTTGGTGCTGGTTGCGAATGATCGTGTCCATGGTCATGCGTGTGATCATGTACGTGGTCATGTGTATGATCATGTCCTGAATGGTCATGATCATGGTCATGAACATGATCATGCTCCGGCCTCACGTCCACTTGGACTGGGCGGGATGTGGTCGTTGTGGTTGTAGTAGTGGTAGTTGAGCTGGCCTTGCGTTTGCATTTAGCGTTCTTGGGCCAATCGCAGATCTGTTTCTCCTGCAAAACAAAATAACGATGTTCAGATAACTTCTAACTTATCGAAACATAATTATAGAGTACTAATAGCTTCTGCCCGCGACTTCGTTCGCGTGGAAGTCGATAAAATATAGCCCGTAATATGGGCTATATTTTATCGACTGATAATGTAGCTTTTTAATAGAATGATAGAATTTTTAAAATTGGTTATGTAGTTTTTGAGTCCATTACAAACAAACATACAAAAAATCAAATATTTCTCTTTATAATATTAGTTTAGATAGATGGATATTCTGTATTATCGTTACCTGATTCCAGTGTAATCCCGCACTGCAGGCAAATTCTTCGAATTTTCCAAACAAGCAATGTAGGTATCGAGTGCAGTCGGTGGGCATCTGGGCATATGCACCAGAGTCACAGTATTCTGAAAGATTGCGGAACGATATAAAATTTTGAAGAAATTTAGAAATATCAATACAATGTAATGCAGGCCATTTGAAGAGAACTTATGAGTGGTTCATAAAGGAAAAAAGGTCGTTGTTCGTCCGTAAAGCTCATCACACACATTGAGGATAATATAATATACAGGGTGGCAGGGACATCGACGCGAAAACTGTTACCATGAATTTAGTACATGATTCTGAACCCCCCTGCGTTGAAATTTTTCGTCGGTTATTTAAAAAAAAATCTGCTGTTTCATAGAAATCTGCAAAACCTACGCGGTAGGCGCGTAGGTTTTGCAGATTTTTTTTAAATGACCGACGAAAAATTTCTACGCATGGGGTTCAGAATCATGTACTGAATCCATGGTAACAGTTTTCGCGTCGATGTCCCTGCCACCCTGTATATTATGGCGCTTAAAAATCCTTTAAAAATCTTTTAAGGTAAATTAAGTTTTTTTTTCACTGTGTGTGGTGGTTCATTAAATTGTACGGTGAGCGATATGTCGAAGATAAAATATATATTTTCTTCAAAGTGTGTGACGAGTGACGATCATTTCGAGTTTATCTGGAAAGACGCTGTCGACATAGAAGTATATTTTATTGTGTAACTTACTGGGTGGTTCTTCATTGAGCTGCTGCATCATAGTAGACTGGGGGTTGGAGTCCATCGCGGGAGCGCCGTTCTGTCGCTTGTCAGAGCAGGACGAGGCGGAGGGGAAGTCGCACTGGCTGCGGTCGGGGCGCCACGTGAGGCCGGGCGCACAGCTCTGAGCTATCAGGAGCCCATTCACGCACACGTAGAACTTCTCGCACTTGGGATGAGCGTGGTATGTGCCCGTGTTGCAGCCCTAGACCATAATGAAAGGTACTACATAATTTTCGGTCTATTGGAAGAAATTAAGCCCACGATTATTTTATCGGGATTTTATCACGCACTGGATTTTCAACTCTCGGTGTTAAGCCGAGCGTTTAGAATTCAACAGAGAACACCGCAGCGCGTCGAAAAAACACACACTGTTGGATTTTCAACTCTCGGTGCTAAGCAGAGCGTTGAAAATCCAGTGTGCGAAAAAATCCCGCCGCGATATTTTTACGTCCGTGCGAACGTGAGCTAGAGCTGTTGCTGTAGGTAGTGGTTCAATTAAAAATCCCGTCAATAAAAGTAAATAAATTTTTGAAGTACATGAGCAGAATAAGTTGGTTTGTCGGTTCGGTTACTGCATGATATATAGGAAAGTGAAAGCTATTGTTCTATATTAAATGATTATTTTCATAATTACCTTGCCAGGCACTTGCGGTTCATCGGCGAGTGGTCTCTTAGTAGTAGAAGACGTAGGTCTCATCGGTCTTTTAGATGACGTCGTAGGCCGTTTGGTGGTGGTCGTTGTAGTAGTGGTGGTAGTGGTACTAGTGGTTGTCTGCGGCGCCGGAGATTTGGATGGTTTGCCCACTGTTGGAATAAGTGCATCTATATTAGAAAAAGGTTTGGAAGTAGAGAAGCTGTTGGTGCTGTTGGTCTTTTGAAGCACCATGATAATGATTAACGGAATACGCAAGCCAACTTTTGGATCTAATGGGGACTAACAATTAATTTGGGCCAATTTTGAGTTTTCCTTTATTATATCGGATGATTTTTTTTACCGTCTCGAAAGTTTTACAGGGTGTTCTACCCATGAATATAAACAACTTTCACTATGGGAGCAAATATGAAATCACGAAAAAAAAAAATCTGCTGTTTATACAAAAGTTCAATACCTACTTGACCAAAATGTATGAAACAGCTAATTTTTTTTTCGTGATTTCAGAGTTGCTCCCATAGTGAAAGTTGTTTATATTCATGGGTAGAACACCCTGTAAAAATTTCGAGACGGTAAAAATAATCATCCGGTATAGGTACAGCAGTTTCTGAAAAAATTATGAAAACGTTATTGTTATTACCTTCACACATAGCGAAGTCGACCCAGTCACAGCGTCGAGTGCGCCTGTCCCAGTGAAGGCCCGGCGGACACAGCTGCTTGCGCCAGCGTCCTCCGACACAAAGCAAGTACGAGTCGCAAGTCGTCGCGGGCGCGTGCATGTCGTTGCCGCCGCATGGTGAGTCCTCGGATGGAGAACCGGATGGAGAACCGGATGGAGAACCGGAAGAAGGAGCTGTTGGGAAATGGTTAGGTATCAGGTTTTATTTTTTTATTTAATTCACAAAATGCAGTACAATAGCTAAAAAACAATATGTCTGATTGACGTCTACTAGATGTGAATCTAGCATGCATATTTTAAGTAACACTTAAAAATGACACTATTTAAAAAATTAAAATAAGATTTATACAAATCCCAAATTGAAGAAATGGAAAAAGTTTGGGGAAAAAACAAATAATATAAGAAATAATTATACAATTAAATCTCTAAGTTTAGTCCTTACTGAGGCTACGGAACCAGCAAAGAAATCTATTTCGCGTCTTATTCAATATTAATGTCTTTATTGCCTTCTACTACCAATGTGTATAAGAGGTTGAATGGTTCTTGGTTGTTTTCTTTGTTTTAAGTTTAGAGAAACACTCAGATGTTTTAAAATAAATAAATAAAGTAATTATGCTTTCAATAGCAACTAAGATATAAACTGTTTCGATACGTAGGTAGGTAATATGGACTCACAGCACCTGATAGTCTCAATATTTTTTGCAGACTACTTACATTAGGTAAAAATATTTTAAAAATTTCTATTAATTTCGATGTCTTTTAGAATAATATCTAATATACTGATAAGTCGGATCAATGACTAACAATATTGTAACTACTGTTAAAGCATAATTTTATGTAACCAACCAGTGATTCATTCTAAGTGAATAAGATTGTACTCTGGTTTTGAGAAATAAATGTCTTAAACCATAATCATCTATTCAATTCAATTCATTTATTCTGTAACAATTCACATTGTGTTCGAATATAATTCAACATGAAACATAAGCATACACAAAAAACATTAAAATACATGCAGTTCAATTTAAATGAGGAAATAATAATTCGATAAAAAAACCATATGTCAAACCATATGTGTGTTGGAGATCCAATAAATAAATAATGTATAAAAAGTACGTAAAATGTTTGGATTGGGGTGTAAAAGATGATTATAAAGATAAAGGGTCCAAATATGACTTGCCTTTTGTAGTTGTCGATGTGGTTGTAGGCTTGGTTGGCCGCGTTGGTCGGGTTGGTTTAGGAGCAGCCGTCGTAGATTTAGGTACTGTAATAAATGAAAAATAATTTTTAGTCCACAATTGTTAGACAGTAGAGACATAGTATAAAGAGAGGAAGTAAGTTATCTTCATAGAAACGCACCGCGCGCGGCTTGTATGTGTGCGCGGCTTGTATCTATGCGTCGCCGCACACACACTTAGCAAAATCAAGCCCGTTTATGAGTGCGCCAGTCGGGGCTAACGCCGCACAAGGTTTCCGCGTTGCGGCTGTTCGGCACTGCTAAATGTATGAAAAATGAATGATACTCGCAGGAGAAATTATTGCTATGCGAAAGCATGGGCAGGGGCCCATGCTTTCCGAAATTATATTTGCAAAAGTTATTTATAAGGATGCGGATATATTAAAGTGACGTAACAAGTACACATTAAAGTGAAGTAACAAGGCATTTCGTAATAGTCGAAACCGAAGAAAGTATTTTTCTGTTTTTTTTTTTTCTTTTTCTTTTTTTTTTCTATAGGGCATCTCACAGTTGGTTCCGAGAACCGTGGCTGTTTAACCGGTCAATATATTTTTCTGTAGCTAATTTGTAATTTTGTTATAAATGTGTGATTCAATATGTGTTTGTATTATTTTATGTTTGCTTTAATAAAAAAAAAATGTCCTTTATTTGCAAAAATACTACATTATGCCTATTAAAAAAAACTGACTAGTAAAATAATTTACTAAGCAAATAATTTAAACACAAGCTCTAGTCTATAAATTCAAGGCGTTTTTTTTTGGTCAGTTGCAAGCACGAAACCACAGCTTTCATTCATAAAACTGAACAACTTTCCCCAAGAAACATGGGTTGAAATATGAAAAAAAAATTGGACTTCCCATAGTACCTAAATCGATCACGTGATCAGCAAGTTTTGTATGGGAAGACCTAATTTTTTTTTGGGGTGTCTATGGATAGGTCTTTAAAAATGACATTGAGGTTTCCAAAACCATTTTTTCTCAAAGTCAATCGTTTGAAAGATAAACTCTTCCGAAGTGGTAAAATGTGTGTCGCCCCCCCCTCTAACTTTTAAAGTAAAAATCTAATAAAAATATATGCTGTAGATGTCAAAAAAAAACACTTTCAACGAAAATTGGTTTGAAGGAGATATGTTAGCAGTTTTTGAGATATAGCACTTTTTCAAAAACCGCAAATATAACTTTGCCATTCACACAAACAGGTAAAACCGACCTCACAAACCCTGAACCCAGACAACCCATAAGTAAAAAATAGAACTTCCCGGCCCTTGCCAATTTCTAGGCACTGAATTAAAATTTTGCTAAAAGTGACAACCCTGAGACAGGCAAGTATGGTAGGCAATTATATCGCGGATTGGGCCTGAGATAGCCTACTTGAACTCTTTATACTATGGTAGAGATCAAGCAATATTTTCTTTTGACAAAAAAGATAGCATCATGAACATAGTCGAAAACTATATCCTCGACTATGCTGCTGTTGAAGCTTTCTTTTTCCACACGAAATGCTGCCATGTATCTTTTTTCTTTATTTTAAAGGATTTATCGCTAAATCGTCGCCATGTTATATTAACACAATAATTTAAACTAACAACAAATTACAATCACTTCAAAACAAAATGTGCAAGTTTATATAGAATCCTGTACCATAATTGCATAACTTATATTCGTAAACAACTTTGCCTGATTTGTTTCATTTTGATAGTTCAACAATATTCATTCCGTTATTTACGTTGGTGAGCGGATTTTTTTTCCAACTTATGAAGCAATGGATTAGCAATCTGTTTCAAATCGAAACAAATTGTGATTGTGTTGCATTACGCAATTAGGGTACTGGCCTGTTCCGATAAAGGACAAGTCAGGATTGTCATAAATTGTAGTAGTAGGAGTAGTAGTAATTACTACTACTTCTACTACTACAATTTCAACCAATCAACCAATTGGTTGATCCAAGTAAATTAAATCTTAAAGCTTCAAGCATTCCAAACACACTTCATCAAAAACATGTTGAACATCTTCAACTATTCGACATTCTTCACACTTGGGTGCGGTTACCTTCTTCAGCAGAAAACCAAGTTTTTTGATGGAATGTGTCCGAAACGAAGTCTATCATGTAAATAGAATTTCATTTGCATTTTCATTTTCAAATAGAAGAGATACTCTTTGATATACCTTCGCACTTGGCGTACTTGGGCCAGTCGCAGTGCTTCTGTCCGTTGCTCCAGTGTAGTCCGGGCGCGCAGTGCTGCATGTGCCACACATTGCCGTCACAGTGTAAGTACGCGCTGCAGTCGCCGGGAACTGAGCTGTACTGTTCGCTGGCACATGACTCTCCGTCTGCAGGACCTTCTATTGAGTCTGTGGGAATTGGGAACAGATAGAATACTCTTTATAGCACACCAAATATAGGTTTTTTTTTTAAATTTCACTAGAATAATGGACCAGCGCGCGCGTGCACCCGTCCGGCGCTCGGCGTGGCAACACACCGTGTTCGGGTTCGGGACAAGTCAATCGTCATCCTGAGGATGCCTCGTTGAGAGGTGAAACACGTGTTGATTTCTTACAGGATTTTTTTATGACTCCTTAGGAATAGTTAAGCGGAATAGTTTACCAAATACATCTACGTCTATTGTAATATAATGGAAGTATAGGGCCGGGGGGCAGGAAATAGTATTTAATCTTGTTGCCTGGGGCCCAAGTCTGCTATTTTTATAAATTCGTAATTCCAACACGATCCCATTGTCATTTTGCTAAAAGTTCGTAATCTGCTAAATTCATAATGGTCGATCATTGGTCGGTCAATGGTCTCGTAATAGAATTGTGTTATAATGGCGGTGTCGTACAATACGACCAATGATACCGCCTAAGCCAGTCATTCATTTGTCATTATGTACGAGATTACCAATAAGTGCCATTTCTTTCAATGGAGTGTCAGTGGTTGACCATCGGAAAGTCATAATGACGCCATTATATTAGTAGATTACCAAACTTGTCAAAATCAACAATTATGAAATCAATGATAGAGCATTCTGACACTATTGTAATAGCAGACTTAAGGCCCTGTTGGAATGGAACCTTGCAGGTCTTCACGCATAGTGCCTTCAGGGACCATCACAGATGCAGTTAATTATTTTTTTAAATATTGGGACTTATTCTTATTATCTCGTTTTAGCAAAGGTTCATAATAATATTAGTCGAAATAGAAACGTTAGTCCGTCGATTGACTGTCTAGGTTGGGCTGGACGGGCTTAAGCACCGTCGTGATAATGAGGACTAATTTTTTTAAATTTTTTACGTTTTGTTAAGATTACGGCGATAAGTACATTGAGTTAAAATGTGGCATGATGTCACGCTTATGTAGATTTTATACTTAGTTGTAATGTAGCGAGCGCCCACACCCCAACTTTAATGCCTTTTATCTAAGTATTTTTTTATTCATATGATAAAAAAATACGTGTATAATATTTTTTATTATCAGACTGACGAACTAAATATTTTTTTTTTTACCCAGGCATCATTTCAATTGCTCTTTAAGACAGAAATCTTTAGTTTACTTTTAATGTTGGGTGATATATTTACCAGATTGAACCGGCACAGTGGTGGGTTTAGTGGTAGGTCGCTGTGTAGTGGTAGTAGTTGTAGTGGTGGTGGTTGTGGGTCGTCTGGTGGTGGTGGTCGGTCTCGGTGGAGGACGTGACGTCATCGGCGCTAGAGTCGTAGTTGCTGTGCTTGCTTCGTTACTTGCTGTTTCTAAAAGAAAAATTACATGTTGTAGTCTTCTATCTATTTTTCTGACTGCAGTGAAGCATTTTTAAACGACTTCAAAAAAAGGAGGAGGTTCTTAGTTCATCGGCTTTTTTCTTTGTTTTAAAGCGTATACTTTCAAGTTGGTCCCATTGTCATTCGGTCACGATCTGATGATGGGATCTTGGAGAAATCAAGGGGACTCTTCAAAAATACTATAGGCACATCTATAGCGATTTGGGTATTTTTGATGAGCAGTTGACATTAGGCTATGATAACTTAGATAAATTACAAACCCACCCACTAAAAATTGAAAAAAATAAAACTTTAAAAAAAAAAATACAACCGAAAAATAACTTTAATTTCGGAAGTCGGTGTCTGAAAACTAAAATGCTGATTCAAAGACACCGACTTCCGAAACTGAAATTATTTTTCACTTTGTAGTTTGGAAGTCGGTTGTTTTTTTGTAAAAAAGATTTTTATAGGTTGGTATTTTCAATGAGCTGCACCAGTTTTTTTATACAAAAAAGCAAAGAAGGAAGACTAGCCCATGAATCAATAGCAGCAACAAAACGTAGCAACAAGAAGGGACCAAATGTCAGATGTTCAACATGAAGATAACTTATGATATTCAGCTGCATTGTTAAACTTATCTCAATTTAATTGACCCAAAAGTACATAACAATTTAATATAGCATAACATCACGCCTTGTTTCCCCAAATAGTTGGGCAGAGGTGTAGGTACCTGTAGCAGATACACCCATATTTCGCCAGTTATGTTTAAGTCCCATGTAATAGTGGGCGAGCCTATTGCCATTAACCGGGCACAAATCCAGATTCCGAGCTGCTACTGAGAAATTCCATATAGAAAATCCCAATAACACTGACCGACCCAGGAATCGAACCCAGGACCTCATGCTCTTTTGTCTGAAAGGATTACCGTGGCTCCTGGCAACACACAGGCAACTGAAGGAACACGGGTGGGTTTTAGTCAGTAAGAGTCTGACACGCCCTAGCTCCACCCAGAGCGGGAGAAGTTATTTGGTAATTTCCCACCCAAAAAAAAGGACTTCATGCTCAGCAGTAGCGCTTGCAACCACTCAAAGCATTTATTTCAATTAAACCATTTATAGGCACTTTAGAATTGTCAAGGAGTCGGTCAGTCAGAAATATGAAGCTAGTTGCCCATTCCAAAGCGTAGTAAGTAGGTATCTATGGAGAAGAACGGGCAAGAAACTCCACGGACACTCTTTTAAATAAAAAATTGCTACAAAAATATTGGTTACATCATTCATCACTAGACTACCGAGGCAGTTCTTAAATCATCATCATCAGCCTATATATAAATGTTCCCACTGCTGGGACACAGGCCTCCTCTCTGTGAGAGGGAGCGGGCCGTAATCCACCACGCGGGCCCAGTGCGGGTTGGTAGATGTCACATGTCTTCGAATTTTCGGTTCTAGGACATGCTGGTTTCCTCACGATGTTTTCCTTCACCGTTTTGAGAGCAGTGGTGATGAAATAATTTACACAACGTAAAGCGCCTGTCTGGGTTCGAACCTACGACTTACAACTCGTAAGTCGCAGCTGTTACCACTGAGCCACCACTGCTCTTAAGTTCTTAAATAGGTGTCCAAAATTTTTTTTTATGTCCGTCTTGTAGATTATTAAAAAATATTGAACACGTATTTTTTCTTTTTTAACGTAATCAACAGATTACGGCGATACATTGAGTTAAAATGTGGCATGACGTCACGCCTTGCTAGATTTAAAACTGCGTTGTGACGTAGTGAGCCCCCACTCCCCAACTTTAATGCGTGTTTTGTAAGTTATTTTTGATTAATATGACAAAGCAAAAAATACGTGTCTAATATTTTTTTATTATCTGAAAGACGGACTAAATAGAATTTCTTTTTTTTACCTAGGCAAGTACCGTAATTCCATTCCGTTAGTCCATTAAATACAATAGTTACCAGTGCATTTGGCGAAGCTAGGCCAGTCACAGCGGTTGACGGTGGAGGCCCAGTGCAGGCCGGGCGCGCAGCGCTGCTTGCGCCATGCACCGCCCTCGCACTGCAGGTAGCCTTCACAGTCGCCCGGCGCGGAGTGGTAGTCGCCTGCGTTGCACGACTGACCTTCTATGCTGCCTGTAATGGATAAACTGTGTATTAGATCTATGAATTACTGACTTAATAAATTAAATGACTATGTTACTCTTGATTTGATGATTTTCTGAGCGGTTTAATCCAACCAAAAATACAGCTGGGTGAATTTTGGCCAATTGCAGAAAAGAACTTTAATTTTTAAAGCTGTCATTAAAGACTAGAAGCTTAATAAAATCATTATAGCGTTTTAATGATCCGTTACGTAATGGGGCATTAATGTTTGTCTTTGTGTAACTGGGTGTATGCCAGCGGTACTAACGTAGGTACCTACCGTGTATATTTACGTCACGACTGACAGTTGCATAATAAAATTGGTCGGTTAGTACCTTATTTCCAAGATCCCTATCATTTTAGTAGAAGCGCTACGCCTTTGATAATGATGTCATTATTGATGTTTTTCCACTTACCGGAATCAGCTGGAGGCTTTTTAGTGGTAGTGGGACGTTTCGTGGTGGTGGGTCGTTTCGTGGTGCTGGTAGATGTAGTAGTGGTCATGGGAGTGGTTGCTGCAGGCCACCATGCTTGGGTGGTGCTCTGTGTTGTGGTGGATGGGTTCCAGCTCGGCCAGGTTGTTGAGGTTTGATCGTGGTGGTGATGGTCGTGGCTGCCACCTCCGATAGATCCTGGAATGAGGAAGTTCAGTGAGTACAATAAAGTACTAACTATTTGGCGCTGGTAACCAGCCACGGATCTAGAATTTTTTTGAGGCGGGGCAAAAATTGCCGTCTTCCGCCCCCCGCCAATCTTTTATGGGGATGCGCTAAGTTAGCCCCCGCGAAAATAAAATAATATAATATATAATATAATATATTTATTAACAATAAAGTTTGATACAACTTATCTATCCTAAACAAAAACACAATGTACAGAGTTAAGAGCATTTTAAAGATAGAGTTAACGACGATGTCTGTGCTAGTATTAACTGTGTGACAGACATCGGCGCCTTCCTCCTACAATCATGGTTTGCTATTCGTTACAATATAATGACACAAAAATAGTCCTTGTACAAATTAAGTTACGGTCATTTTAAGTATTAAAATAATAAAAAATTGAATTGAAAATTGAATTGAATGTAATTAGATTGAAAAATAATTTATTTAGTTTTATATTAAAGCATGCAAGGAAATACGTGAATGTGTGTGTGAGTGTTGGGGTGTGTTTGCGTTTGTGTGTGCGTTGGGGTGCGTTTGCGTGTGTGTGTGTATGTGTTGGGGTGCGTTTGCGTGTGGGGGTGTGTTTGTGTGCGTTTGTGTGAGTGTTTTAGTGCTTATTATTTATGAATTTCTGGCAAACAGTCTTTTAGTGTCATCGTAAGTAAGACCCTGAAGGTATTCGCTTACTACGGTCTTACACTTGAATTTTGGAAGGGGATAAATGTTACATGTTTTGTTAATTACATTATAAAGGCGGCCACTCAAACTCAAATAGTTTCGACTTGCCAGGGCAGTTTTTATTCTGACAGGAGGGCAAACAAGGTCTTTACGTCGTTTATTTAGAAGCAATTTTGAGTCATACTTAAGGGAGGAATGCTTACGAAGGATTATATTGAGTGCACAGAGTTTCCTGCAAGTGAGTACAGACATGTCCCTGTATAATTGGGTTGTAGAGTAGCGATACGGTTTATGAAGCATTACCTTCAAAACGGCCCTCTGCGCCCTCTCAAGGCGAAGCATAGAGGTCTTAAAAGTGCCACCCCAAACTGAGATGCAATAAGTTAGTAGTGACTGAGCCAAAGCATAATAAATAGTTTTTAACAGCGGGAAAGCAACTACATTTCTGAGCTTTTTCATTGGAAACATTAGCTTCCGTACCCGAGATACTGTTACGTCTAAATGTTTATTCCAACTTAGTGTGCAATCAATGTGCACCCCTAGATACTTCACGCAAGATGTTCTCTGAATAGGAGGGCAATTACAGGTGTTAAGCGCAGGATGGGAGCATCTATAAGCCTTTATATCTGGAATGCTAGGCTGTGTGAAAGAGTTCGCTGAGAAAGCAACATAGTGGGTTTTGGAGACATTTAATGTTAGCAGATTACAGGAAAGCCAGTCCATCACTATACCAAGAGCAATTTCAGCCGAGCGGTGTGCAGAAGCCCAGGTATCTCCACTTACAATAAGTGCAGTGTCATCAGCATAGACAAGAATCTTGCAGTCTGGTATAGTGAGTTGGCATAGCCTATTTACATAAACAAGAAAGAGTGTAGGACCCAGCACACTGCCCTGCGGGACTCCGAAAGATAAATACTCATCGTCGCTGGTGTATTTTTCAACCTTAACACGCTGACTACGATCAGTGAGGTAGTCGCAAAAAATCTTTAGAGCGGCATCTCGTATTCCTAGAGCCTCCAATGCGTGTAAGAGGATGGGAGTTGAGACCGTGTCAAAAGCCTTGGCCAAATCTAAGAATATACCTATCGTTTTAGTCCTGGTGTCTAGATTCTTAGTGATGTGATTTGATAGCTCAAGCACAGCATCCTCTGTTGATTTGCCTTTCCTGAAGCCGTATTGGTTTGAGGCAATTGCATTATTGTGTTCTAAATAATTCAGCAATCTCTTATTTAGGATTTTTTCTAAGATTTTAGACAAGGTCGTAAGAACCGATATAGGCCTATAGTTTTCGACACGGTCTGCATCCAAATCTAAATGTGTATCTGTATGTGATTTAAAAAGAGCATGCTTTTGCCGATCTCAAAGTTTCAAAAGCAGCAATAAATTAGTAGTTGTAATAAACTCACCATCAGCAGCAACAGTGGTAGTAGTAGGCGGTGAAGGTGTGACGGGTTCAGGCGGCCTTTCACAGGCGGTAGTTGGTGGCGAAGGTACTCCTCTACCGAGGGCGCGACCGGCAGCACGAAGCAGTGGCGACGGCTCCGCGCAGCAACGGTTGCTGAAGTCGTCCAGGTCTATCGCCCAGGCTGTCACACCACCCATGCCTTGACGTAAGGCCCATTCCACCTGCACATAATTCGCACATGAGTTCTAGGACAAGCTGAAACTACGTTTACTATGCCTTTACTTTGAAACATTCTTCATCAATTGACAATGTAATATCAGTATACATTTATAATGATGAAGAAAGTTAATTGATTCAGGCGTGACCTTGCGGAAATCCATTATAAATAAAATGCAATAGACGTGGATCGCTGAGAGCGCTGAGCTGCGCTCGGTGTGGCAACACGCCGTGTTCGGGTTCGCAACAAGTCCATCGTCATCCTGAGGATGCCTCGTTGAGAGGTGAAACACGTGTCGATTTCTTTCAGGAGTTTTTCATGGCTCTTTAGAAATAGCTAAGCGGAACAGGTTACTAAATATATCCACGTCTATTGTATTTTATAATGATGAAGAACTAAAGGAACCCTAAAATTAACATTATTTTGTGGATGAGCAAGCACCTAGCAAGTTGTTATTCAAAAGTAGCAACACCACAAAGTAATAGTAACTGTATATTAAGAATAAGTATAGCTAATTTATATCAAAGGTAACAATTAGTCACGATGACGGCCCCCTACATAGGTGATGAGTCATGCCAAGTAATTTAGAACCAATAACAAACATTAAAGGCGACCTAAATTAAGTTCAAACTGCGGTTTGGGATTTCAATTGAATTGCATTACATTGAAGCAATGATTAATTCATGGAAGCAGTAAAAAAAACAATGTAAACAAACCTTTTCAGTGACAGATTTCGGGTCATCGTATCCAACCCATTGGTTGTCGGAGTATGTGTAGGGTCCAGCATTGTCTTGTCTGCCTGTCTTCCACCTTAAGTTCTTCACTATAATAAAAAATACGATTCAGTTAATATTTTTCATTGCGGCAAGTAGTCTACTGCCTACTACAGTCCTGTGGTTGCCTTAAGCTTCTACACTTAAAGCCAGGGGCAAAAACTATTCTAAATTAAAACTAGGCGAACGCCCGCTAAGGGCACCCCCTGTGGGGTACGAACCTCGGCTTAGGGCGTCGCTGGGGGTGGACAGCAAGAAGAGACAGTCTGGATCAAACTTAGATTTTCATCTTGATTATTATACGGGATATTTAAAGCTTCGTGCTCAGCTGCAACAACTACTGGCACCTCGTTTTCGAGCAAGGGTCGGGGGGAGTATCATTTACTCGGGGACACGCTTGCGATCGCGAAGGACCTCGGCGGCGATGTCGGAATGCCGGGTGTCGTCTGTGTTTGTGCACTGTACTTCTCCTGGAGGAGTGTTATGGGGTCATCTGGGTCGGAGAGGGTAACGGCAAACTTGGATACTGAGATTTTATAGGCCAACCGCTTAACTGAGTCCGTTCTTGAGGTAGCTGTGCGGTGCGGGAGGGGTGTGGTGTCGTGATGCGAGAGCTCAGTGATTCGTCAACTTGTAACAACTGTCACCCCACCCGCACCGCGCACGAACTCAGTACCTCTAACATGAGTTATAAATTTATAATCAAAAATTTACTCGCTGGCGTTAAACTCGCTAGCGCAACGATCGGCAACAGGCGAACCGCGGTCCATATCCGGTCCGCGAAAGGTTGGAACTTGGAACGCCAAATATTGTTAATACAAAAATGATTGTTTTAATAAACAAAATTACCGTTCGAGATTTTAACGGACCTTGAAGAAATTCTGCTGTTCTCCCAGTGAACTAAACTATAAAAAAACTGGCCTTTTGTGTTTTGTAATAATTATCTTGTACTTACATAAATTATAAAAATATAAAAACGGTAGCACTCCGGGAGTGCCAACAGAAGTGAAAACTTGAAAAATATCGGCACCGCGGTAATCAACGCGTTGATGTCTTTTACTCCACCCACCGCGGTAATCAACACGATGATATTTTTACTCCACGGTGTCGGTAAATCCCGTTACAGTGTCGCGAAATCAATGGTTTACACCCATCTCAAAAATGTCCAAAGCGCCTAAAGAAGTTTTCACTTCAATAAAAGAAGTAACTAGAAAGTATTACGAATATTTTTTTCTAGACCTCAATAAAGAATTTCAACAGTATCCGGACCTCACTTAAAATTACTTGCCGACCCCTGCGCTAGCGTATTAACGCGAATCAAATAGATTTCGATAATGTCAAAACTCGCAGTTAAGCGGTCGGCCTATAGTTATTCACTTCATTTGCAAAAACAAAACACAGTCATGAAGGGGAGTGAAATGTTAAATAACTAACCTCGATAGCATATCTCATAGTAAGCCAACATTCCGGGTTGCTTGGTGAACTCTCCCGGCTCGCCAGGTCCGGCGGCTGCAGATCCTGGGCCCTTAGCTCCATCTACGTCCTCTAGTCTGTAGGACTGACCATAGAACGACAAACCCAGGAGAAGTTTCTTAGGGTCTGCTCCACCACTTATTAGAGCCTTGACAGCGTATTCCTGAAAGAGAATTCTATTTTAGAGACAATTCTGATCACTCAAATCAAAGAAATAAAATGGTTTAAAAAAAAACAGTGGTACTCCGGGAGTGCCGACAGAAGACAATGTATTACTACCTAGCATAAGCCTCTCAATGTATGTACTTCTTTCTACTATACCATTGTTATATTATTTTAGGCTTAGTTCAAATAAAGATTTTATTATTATTATAAGAGAAAACTTGAAAAAGATCGCCTTGGTGGAAGAAAAATACTTGTATAACATTGGTCCGTAACGTTATCTAAATAAAGAGCACAATCGTGTTTACAAAGAAAAAAAAAACCAAAACCTTTAAAGTAAAAATACTTGCATAGAACAATGATCCGTAACATAATATTAATAAAGAGCACAATCACGTTTACAAAAATGAGGTGTCGGTAACGGTGTTGCGAGTTCAATTTTTTCCCATCTCAAAAATGCCCAACGCGCCTAAAGAAGTTTTCACTTCAAAAATTATTTACTTACGATTGAATAATAAGCTAGAGTGTCTTTAGGTGATGGTACTAGCGGAGTATGGTGTCCAGTAGCCCTCTCCCATCCGCCATGGTAGTCGTAAGTCATGGTGCTGAGGAAATCAGCCGCCTTTGATAGAACTGGTAAATCATACGCAGACTCAATCACTTCTTTGTAACCAGAGAGAGCAATACCAAGTTCCATTTCAGCTTCGTGTAAAGCTTTAGATAATTCCTGCGAAGGAGAATAATTTCACTAATAACTTATTTTGCCATAACAATATTAATTCAAAGAACTGTGAAATAGAGTAGATTTTATACCTGAACGAATTTAGCAAAATTAGCTTTATCGGAAACTGCACCCTTCTTACAGTTACTTTGCCAACAAACTGGGTAGTTCCAGTCCAAATGAAGACCTTTGAAGTTGTGCATGCGCAGGAATGGAATCAACTTTTCTATAAACTTGCTGCGATTCGCCTCAGAGGATACCATTCGGGAATATTTGTCGCCAGCGGAGTCTGTCCAGCCTCCCAAACCTAAGATGACTTTGACGTCTCTCAAGGATGTTACACGTTCATAAAGATCTGAAAAAGAGTCAGATTTATTTGGCTGCCCGCTTTTAAATTTGACAGAATATTAAGTTCTCACATTCAGGGTGGCAGGGACATCGACGCGAAAACTGTTACCATGGATTCAGTACATGATTCTGAACTCCTCTACAGTGAAATTTATCGTCGGTTATTAAAAAAAAAACAGTGGCACTCCGGGAGTGCCGACAGAAGTGAAAACTCGAACAATTTTATTGTGTAGGAAATACTTTTCTTTTTTGAAGTCGGTAAAAAAAGAGAAATGTCAATCATATCGTTGTCATGTCTCAATGTTTGGAATGTCATTAATCCCAAAGAAAATGTTTCGCGCGATGATGTCTTTTTAATGGTCAAAAGCTGGTATCGGTAACAGTATCGCGAGTTTAATTGTTTTTTGCCATCTCAAAAATGCCCAACGCGCCTAAATAAAGAAGTTTTAATTTAAAAAAAACAGCTGTTTCATAGAAAAGTGCAATATCTACGTGGTCAAAATGTATGGGAACAGCTGGTTTTTTTTAAATAACCGACGGAAAATATCAACGCAGAGGGGTTCAGAATCATGTACTGAATCCATGGTAAGAGTCTTCGCGTCGATGTCCCTGCCACCCTGTATACTTTGTACTGCGTGTAGTAGTATAAATCTTCTACCCAGAAGACATACCCTTATTTTCAGAAAACTAGCTTTCATACTTCCTTTAGTTGTAATTTTTACTTACTGTTGGTGACATCAGCCCAAGGATCGAACTCCTTAGCGATAAGATCATCCGGAGAGAGCGATGCGTAAGCGTATACCACATGAGTACATAGCCGTGTGTCTATGTTTTCGGGAACGAATTTGCCGTCACCGCGGCGATAGAACGCCCAGCTTGTCATGTAGCATACCACGAGTTTGTCGCTTTGTTTACCTAAAAGATTAAAAATATTTTAGAAAGAATCTTTCGTTTTCTTCAAATAATTGCAATTGGAAATCATGTTTAGTTTATCTTACTCTTTTTGGTATCTAACTCGGCAACTAAACGCTCTGGATCTGTACTTGCTGTTATTTCTTTGGTAGGGTCATTCCACTGAAAAAACACATTGATATGAATGTTCATGAAATGAAAAGATAACTTATATACAATTTGCTTTCAGCTGAAATGAAACATTTACCTCAAAATCATTTTCATATGCTTGCGATAGAAACCGAGCTGCATCCTCAACGCTGATTCGTAGGCTTTGTCCTGGCATACATTTTGCAACGTCTTGGTGGCTGTTGAAAGAATACAATATTTCGGGTTTATTTTTCAATTATCAGATTACTTAAATATGAAGAAATATGAGAGTTTTACATTATTTAAAAAAAACAGTGGCACTCTGGGAGTGCCTACAGAAGTGAAAACTTGAAAAAAAATCGGCACCGCGATAATCAACGCGTTAATGTCTTTTAATGGTCAAAAGCGGGTGTCGCAACAGTGTCGCGAAATTAATGGTTTAGTCCCATCTCAAAAACGCCCAACGCGTCTAAAGAAGTTTTCACTTAAAAAAATATTTCTATGAAAAGATGTCAAAACGCAATATTTATCCCGTTTTTTTTAGGTAGGGCATCTCGTAGTTATACCTCTGAGATCATGACTACTTAACCGGGCTTTCCTGTGGGTGCCTTACTACTACACTTAAAACCTCCAGCCATGGTTTATTCAACAATGCTAATTAAAAACTAGGTGAACGGTCGCTAAGGGCACCCCCTGTGGGGTACGAATGTCGGCTTAGGGATTCAACCGGAGGGAGGACATCAAGAATGGGATGGGCGATTATTTATCCCTCGGACATAAATAATAGCTTCGTCTTACCCGCAGAATCCAGTAGAGGGATCATAAAGGCGTTCGTCTTCGCAAGACATCCTGTAACTGATGCCTCCGGTGCAGAAGTGGAAGTGTGCGCAAGAGTCTTCGTCAGATGCCAAGTAAGCGTTCTCAGATTCACAGGATCCTAGCTTCAATGAGGACTGATCAGTTTGGACACCTTCACCTGTATAAAAGAAAATGGGTTTGTAAGTTCTCCTATTACATGTTTTATTAAGAAGTCTTTAGTTTGTGGAATGTTACCGTTCAATGTGGTTGAAATAGCGCTCAGCATTGGGAATGGTTTACCGCACAGCCCTCTGAAGTCGTCCATGTCGATAGATGACGCTGCAGCTCCTGCTAAGCCCGTGGTTACCACAAACTTCATCTGTTCGGAATAATTTAAGATTAATATACGATTTAATCGGATTATGAATACTCAGATTCAAGATAGCCGCAATTTAAACAACAGTGATTCGTTGCTATTACATTATGTTATTATTAGAGATGTGGACCCTTATGGGTGCGAGAGGCACGGGAAAGACATGTATGGAAAGGTTTAGGAAAGGCCTACGCCGCAGAGGCGACTTCTACTAAAATAAATTAACTTATATTTATACATACATAATTATACATGTAATCTTTAATCTTTACTAGCTGACTCGGCTAACGTTGTTTTGCCATATAAATTATTTATATTTGAGGTGGACCACCCTTACTACTTAGGAGTATGAAAAATAGATTACGACCGATTCTCAGACCTACCGAATATACATATAAAATTTCATAAAAAGTTATCAAGCAGTTTCGAAAGAGTATGGCAAAATTGAAGAACATACTGTTATAAACTAGAGAGTTTTATTAGTAGTAGTAAATAAATGCTATTTTATTTTAATATTTTGCTATTACTAAATCGGCGATGAACACGAATTTTTATAGGTACCTTCTCTAAGACAGTGTTTGGAGTATCGTAGGTGATCCATTGGTTGTCGAACACCGCGTAAGTGTTCCCACCTTCATCAGTACCACTCGGACCTTTACCTTCGCGTTCAGCCATACATATCTGTAAATAGGAAAGTATAATTAGAATAATTAAATGTTACATTGTCACAATGATTCATCCAGAACCGTATTAATTTGGAATGCAGCAATATCTACACCTTCAAGAGCATATGCAAGGAGTTGCTTATTTACTCTTACAGGAGAAATTATGAAGATTCTGCTATTGTACACACGGCTACACATCAAGCTATACATTTCCAGTTTATGCTGATCTCGCATTGTATAGGATTTCCGTACAGTGCGAGATCAGTTTATACTGGATTTGTATAGCTTAATGTGTACGAAGGAATTGACAAGATTACTTTCGCATCATCATTTCAGTCGAAAGACGTCTACTGCTGGACATAGTGAAGCGACTCCCCGAAGCACCGCCACTTTGACTGATTCTGTGCTTTCAGCACCCAGCGGATTCCTGCGGTCTTCACAAGGTCATCGGTCTACCTTATGGGAGGCCTTCCAACGCTACGTCTTACTTTCGTCTTCTTCTTGTCAAAAAGTGATACTTACTTCGAAGTAAGCCAGAAGTCCTTTAGTCTGCGTGTAAGCACCTTCCTCGCCCCACCCACTGACAGCGGCACCAGGTGCGGGCAGGGTGGACGGCGCGAGAGTGTAAGTGCGCCCGAAGAACGGAACGCCAAGCACTAACTTTTCAGCGTTCATGCCGTGACGCAGGATGAATTTCACCATGAATTCCTGTGGAAATGATTAAGTTGGTAATTTTTGACTTACTCTGGATATTCAGGAATTAGTGAACACGTTTTACCTAATGAATTCATGGGCGTACCCACGGTGGAGCTTGCTCCACCGTGGGTGGACCGTGGTGGGCCGTGCGTCCGAGTGCACGATCTCATCTGAACTCGGACGCACGGCCCGCTAAACTCCAAAATCTAGACTTTCTCAAAGCCCTAGATCTCTTTACGTTAATTGTTGTCGTGTGTGTAATATCTGTTTCTCTTGTACATCTTGTCCTTAGTCATTTTCATTGTGTTGTACCTGTATATATTAAGGAAGTGCCGAGGTAGGCAGTAATACAAGTTCCATACGTCCAAAGTCGTTTTTATTGTGCCTATCCCTTAACACTTCATTGATGGACCTTGTGGACCTTAGTCCATCTGTCCCACCCTGGTCCCTGACTCGAAGCAAAAAATTTAGGTTCATTAAGTAACAAAATTAATTATTCATTTATTAAAAATTCAAAATTGCTGCGCGAAACAATGCACTATTGATGAATCGAGCGCGCATGCGTAGTTATCGAGTTTTATCAAGACAAATTCCTTCTCCTTATCCAGTTTATTTACTTCTGGCCTACCTCTAAAAAAATGCTGGGTACGCCCATGAATAAATTGTGTTCAGATGTAAACAACCTACTGAAATTATGTAAGACTTTGACACTTTGGAAACTTTAGACTGCGAGAGTAGCTAAGCTTTTATTTAGAATTAAATGTTATGTATGTAGATAAAGGTACATACTAAAAAAGAAGCCATGAGTCAATGAGGAAAAACTTTATTTATATTAAACCTGCTTAATGCATACGACTCTACCAAAATCAAAAGTCCACGAAACATGATCAATCAATCGATTTTACATGGAGTGACTGCCTATCTGACCTCTACAACCCAGTAACTGGGTAATACGATACCTCTTGGTAAGACTGGTTGCCTTCTGGCTTCTAACGATTCGTGTCGACAGTCAAAGATCCACGAATGACAGCCGGGACCAACGGCTTTACGTGCGTTGCACGGAAAAGTCTCGGTATGTAACGATTGTCATACATCCACGTACCAACCCCGGCAAGCGTAACTTAACCTGATGGATCGACCCGTGCGGCCTATAGTGTACTTACAATATTATCATATCGCTGGTCCCGAGCGGCCGCTCCAGGGTCTCTGTGTAGTGGACTGTGCTGCACGGCCCTCGAAGGCGCTTCCTCTCGCTGGGCGTGAGTCATGTCCCAAGCCTGTAACACTGTGTAGTCGGTAGCTCCGCTCACTGCGCTTAGGTCATACCCGTCTTCTATTTGATACCTGATGATGATAAGAAGTTTTAAAAAAACAGTGGCATTCCGAGAGTGCCGATAGAAGTGAAAACTTGAAAAAAAATCGGCACCGCGGTAATCAACGCGTTGATGTCTTTTTTTAATGGTCAAAAGCTGGTGTCGTCACAGTGTCGCGAAATCAATGGTTTAGTCCCATCTCAAAAATGCCTAGCGCGCTTAAAGTTTTCGCTTAAAAAAAAAAATATTTTTCGTTATTTTTTCAACTTTTGTATTTTTTCGTTGTTTTTAGGGTTCCGTAGTAAACAAGGAACCCTTATAGTTTCGTCATGTCCGTCCGTCTGTCTGTCTGTCTGTCTGTCTGCGGTCTAGCTCCGAGACCCTTAGTACTAGAAAACTGTAATTTGGCATATGTATAAATTTTAATTATATCGACAAAGTAGTAAAATAAAATTATGAAAAACATTTTTTTTTAGGGTACCTCTCATACACGTAAAGTAGTGATGTTATTTTTTTTCTTTTTTTAACCCATAGTGAGGGGTATCATTGGAAAGGTCCTTTAAAAACATTGTGAGTTCGTCAAAACCATTTTTGGATTCAGGGATCCGTTTGCAAAATATTAAGCTTTAAAGTGCTAATTTTTGTTAGAGTCAAGTGTCCCCCCCCCTGCCGGCTAAATGGTTAGTTTTGGGTGTGTGAAAAAAATCACAACAGTAGTTTATATAACGAAATTAAAAGGAAAACTATCACAGCTAAGTAGGCTCTACAAGTTAACGAGTCATAATCGACCAACTTAACTTTGCAGTTGCAAAAACATGTTTTCCCATACATTCCGTATGGGAGAACATATTTTTCAACTACAAAGTTAAGTTTGTTTTTGGGATTAATTCATCCCAACTACGGAACCCTTCATTGTGCGTGGTCCGACACGCACTTGGCCGGTTTTTAAGAGCTTTTATTCTTTTTCATTCAAATTATATTTTGGTACTTAATTGTTTAGTTTCTTTTACTATAACAGGAAGGTTTGTTTTACCTGAACGGGGGCAGAACAGTTGAAAGTAAGAATCCATAAGACGAAAACTTCTCTCGGAGCTCGTAAAGCAAAGCTGTCAAAAGTTCCTTCTCTTTCTCGTCTTCACCTGAAAAAATCCTCAGCATTAGTACATGTCCCTTATTTCAGAAGTGGCACATAGTCGACCATCATTTAGGTAAAGACATACCTGGGTATACCCAATGCAGATCTAATCCATCGAAGTCATGTTCCTTCATGAAGTTAACAGCGCTTTCAATGAACATACTTCGTCTTTGTGGTTCTTGTACCATTTCGCTGAACAGGCGATCTGTGCCTTCACCTCCTACACTGATCATCACTTTGATCCCGTGAAGGCGACGCTTCAATCCGGTTGCTATGCGGTAACCACCTGCAAGAAATGATCTCATTGATTTTTGAACAGTAGCGATTATTTTTGTGGCAACATATTTTAACACTTTCGACTCCACGCACTTTTCATAGAACTCATACGCCATGCTGCCATACATATTGGAAGTGAACCCTCCGGGAGGGTTACCATTTCGTTTGCGCTAAAGTTAACCATCGCGGACGGTCAACGGCATTAGGTTTAAAACCGTGTTATAAAACACTGTAAAACGAAGTAAAATAGTGTGTTTAGGGGGTCTTGTCGCTATACGTAGTTTCCAACCTTTAAAATGTTTAGTGAAAATATATGTAGAGAACAAAAAAAATGCTTGGATTTTAAAACCAACGCATTTACAAAAAAAAAAAAAATGCAAAGCATGTGAAAATCTTGTTAAAATATACATCATATTTTATTTTCACAATCTATATAATGCTGTGTTCGCTAAGAAAAACGTATATTTAAAATGAGCCATCCGCGAGGGCTCCCAGATGCGACTAGGTGAACCCTCCAGGAGGTCTCCCGAGACTGAACGTGTTATCTGCTTGTTTCAAGGAGTGTTTTTACGGTTTCTCTATTGGTATGTTACGTGTTCTAGCAAAATGTTCAAGAGACCTTTATGTATTTATGTTGACAATCTGGGAAAGGTAACTGAAATCAGAAGAACATCTGAAGTATGTCACCAATATCTTCTCTTACCTTTAACGATATCGTAATCTTCATTGTTGGGAATAACAGAGTAAGTATGGGGATGCATAGTGGCAAATGCGTAGTGTAAATGTGTGCAGGAATTGGGCACCAATCCAGCGGTGAAGGCCAGCGGAGGGGCCCTGTATGCGGCCCATGACTCCATGTAGCATACCACTAAGCTACGTGTTCTGGGCCCTGGCATCGTCTGCTGCATCGCTGGACAAACAAACAAATAATATAGAGAAACTAACAGTAAATGCAAATATTGAGAAATTAGTCATGGAATTGTCTGTTACCTTGTAAGTTCGCATTTCCTAGCTGCAATCTCTCATCATTGCGAGTGCTACTGCCAAGAAAATATTGTGTTTAGTTATAGACTTTACTATTTATTATACATCGGAGTAGGCAGTACTTATTATTTGAATGTCCTTACTTATTAAGATAGCCAGCAGCTCCGTAATATCTCCATCCACTCAAACCATCTTCATCCGAAATGACTTCAGCATCCTACAGACAAGGCAAATTCATTACGTTCGAACCAAATCATGTTTTTCATAGTTTGCATTTTGTGATGCTGAATATATTTATTACCTCTAATAATTTAAATGCAGATTCCGGTTCTATAAGTGAGATCGGTCGTTTTTCCACAGCGTCACGTAATGGCAGTCTTTCGTCTCCTTCATCACGAACGCTCCTATAACGTAAATACCCGAATCAATTCTGGTACTTGGTATGTGCATAATAAGACACCGTTTTTAAAGCATTTTTATTCTATTTACCTTAACGGTATACTTTCGACGGAGGCACGTATCGGTGCAGCTATGGGATCGTGCTGCGGGACCGTCTCGACGGCGCTTCGTGCGAACGTGAAGCCCGCGCGAGGAGACGCTAATGCGTACGCGCATAGCGCTAACGCTAAAGCGCACTGCAAAAATAAGAATCATATTAATTATAATATAATAAATATTTCAAATGACTAAACAAGGAAAGGACGAATAAGGTCTTTTGTTTATTAGCAGAGCTTCGAAAATATTAACACTTTGGTATAGGTTTCGTGTTTCGTCTGCCTTTCCTTAATTTTTATTCTCGACAAGAGCTATCGTGTATCGCATTAAATTCATGGAATAGATGGCTTGAAGGTTATCGACCTTTATCATAAAAAAGTTTGTTGACATCGGTAACAATACAAATGGTATCAATTATCTAGCGACATTTAAATTAAAGCTTATAGGGAATACCGTTAAGCGTAGAGATTGTAAAAAGTGCTTACAAAAAGTTTACTCTGCTAACAATACCTTTGTGGTGAATCAATTGATGTCTTACAAAGGAACCATTAATAAAGATTGAATGGTTTTTCTATGTGCGGCGCCCGAACTGAAAATGTATGAAGTGTAGGCGGTAGCGGTCAGCGACCTTTCGATCATGTATCGCACCGCTTCTTTGCGTAATTAACATAACTTGACAGACTCAAGAATTAAGACCAACACTTGAGACTGGTTCACCAAAGTTTGTGTATATTTTCATTTTATTGTGGTGACGATGTCAACGGCCGTAACTTTTTTAGATGAATATCGGGTTATTTGTGGTAAAATATTTAGTTTGACATAAAATAAATAGGTGCAGTTGTTTTAATGCCAATGCAAAATATTATAAATCTATCTTTATTAGACACTAGCTTCAGCCAGCGGCTTCATCCGCCTGATATTTTTATAAATTATAGCCTATGTTACTCAGTGATTTTATAGCATAGTGAAAGAATTTTTCAAATCGGCCTGGTAGTTTTTGAGTTTATTCATTAAAAACAAACACACAAAAAATCTAATCTTTTCTCTTTATAATATTAGTTTAGGTAAAAATCAACAGCAGTGCAACGTAGTAAACTCGTAGAATGATATCATCCATACCTTCCTACCTACGCCGCAGTACGCCTTCCTTCTAAGAAACTATTCGTGAAAGCTCGCGATTAAAGGAAATCTTTTGAAATCGTTTATGTATGTGTACCTAAACGCCTACTCGTAGTATTTAATCCGTAACTGAATAGGAATATCTTGCGCAGTTTGCTTTATTTTCAAGCTGAAGGAAAATCGTGGGTATATTAGAGAAAACCGTTTCCGCATAGAATAAAGATAAATAATACCTAGAGATCGTCTACTCTACATAAGCAGCGGTTATTCTCAAAATCCTGCTTTACTCGTTAAACAGGTAATTTTTGACCACCGGAATAGCTGATTATCTAACGCTTTTGTGATGAATTTTGGGAGTGGAGAATCGATCTAATAAATTACTAATAAACGATCTCTAGTACATTGACTCGGGTCGTTCGGAAAACAACACAATTTGCATACAGGCATCAGAGGCAGGTAGCGGCCCGGCTACCCGCGGGGTCATCGTCATCATCCCAACCAGTCCAAGGTGTTTTCGCGTGACATTTCGCTGGCGATTAGGACTTGAGTTTTTAATTTTAAATGTTTTTTGGACACGATATTTGTTATTTATAACTTAAGTATGATTATAAATCCCACCAGCCGTGTTATTGTTACAATCGCCAGCTCATTAAATTTACGGTCAAGATATATGTGCATTCAATTTGCATTTATAGTCCGATCTCATGCAAAGTGCCCTCGATAATAATGTTGATTAGCTTTTTAATCGACTCCCAAAAAGGTTTTTTTTTTTATGTATGTCCATCGATTTCTCCGTCAATTGTAGACCGATTTTGAAAAATCTTTTTTTGTTTGGAGGTGGTCCCATATAAGTTTTTTTAACTTTGCTTGGTAGTTTTTGTGTTAGCTTCAATAATACATATTTTTTCTCACTTCGTATGTGGATGATATGATAATTTCCTGTCACTGATAATTACTAGTGGTATTCGAATTTGTGTAGGGTTGGTGACACAACTAAAAAGTGAAAAATAAAAACATTTTCCAAAAAAAAAAACAACCGACTTCCAAAAAAAACACTACAACGTGACAAATAACTTTAATTTCGGAAGTCGGTGGCAAAAAACGAAGATTCAAAACCAAAGACAGCGACTTCCGAAATTAAAGTTGCATTTGTTATTTGTCACGTTGTAGTTTTTTTTTGTAAAAAGGTTTTTGTCAACATGGCACCCGAATTATTTTTATGTCTTTTTGGCTGGCTATTAATAGAGGTCTAATAGAGTTCAATAGTGAGATTAAAATAAATACCCCTAGATGATTGGAAAAATATAGATGTTCTAGGAAACTGGAGTGATCCGACATGACATTGTGTTGATATGAAGGCCGAAGGAGCGACGCACGAGCATGCGTCCCCGTGCGTGCACTGCATACTACCATATAAAATAGTGACGACTACAATATGGTAATATTTTACTTTAAAATACCTGTAGCACGTAAAGACATGGTCAGTATCTACATTTTTGCTAGCTGCTTAATAAAATAAAGTTAATCACCTTCGATAGTAATTTACTCTCGGTATGCAGTTGAAGATAATAGCATTTAATAATTATAAAGGCTTTAAGGTATTTCAGTAGGCACTGAACTACCACAAAATTTAAGGAAACGTACTATAGTATCTATGCGACGATTTCCATATAGTAGATGCCTAAGTAAGTGATTCTAAGAGCCCATGCACACGACGTTTATTTTACGCGCTGTCGGCGCGCGTATAAGCGCTGCAAACGCAAATAGTATTGATTATTCAAGGTAGGAAACGCGCAGTCGACGCGCGTTGCATGGAACACGCGTATAAAAAACGCCGTGTGTTTAGGCCCTAAGACTCTTCGAAAATTAGGCACCAACGATAATTTCGCAGAACCCATTTATGGTACGTGCTAATTTAAATATCTGTTGTCCTCTACAATCGTTTTTTTATTACTTATTGCGCTTTAGAATTCATAAGATATTGGCAAAATTAAACTCTGCTGCTTATAATAAACATTTCACTTTTTATTAAGTAGATACTTTTGCTTATTAGTAAGTACCGTCCATAAAAACAATGGTCAATTAATGTCAATGAGTCACGATGAGGATATAAAGTCTGTACTACGATGTCACTTCTTCAAACTTAACATGAAATTAGTCATTGCTTTAAGAACGCTTTTAAAGCACAGTTACCCGAGCTTTGTCAATAACACGCTTCTGTTATTTGCTTATGTTCTCGTGTTTTAGTGGTACTTGCTAACTAACTAATGTTGTTTTGATGATATTTCAAGACACTTCTATATAGGTAAGTACCGCTATCTCTTCTCAAAAGATTCCGAAACTAATCACTTGAATAAACATTAAAAGAGACTGTTACAGTATTGCCGGCCTAGTTATAACTTTCTGTATATAAAAAAACCGGCCAAGTGCGTGTCGGACCACGCACAATGAAGGGTTCCGTAGTTGGGATGAATTTATCCCAAAAACAAACTTAACTTTGTAGTTGAAAAATATGTTCTCCCATACGGAATGTATGGGAAAACATGTTTTTGCAACTGCAAAGTTAAGTTGGTCGATTATTACTCGTTAACCTGTAGAGCCTACTTAGCTGTGATAGTTTTTCTTTTAATTTCGTTATATAAGCTACTGTTGTGATCTTTTTCACACACCCAAAACCAACCATTTAGCCAGCAGGGGGGGGGGACACTTGACTCTAACAAAAATTAGCACTTTAAAACTTAATATTTCGCAAACGAATCCCTGAATCCAAAAATGGTTTTTACAAACTCACAATATTTTTGAAGGACCTTTCCAATGATACCCCTCACCATGGGGTAAAAAAATAAAAAAATAAACATTACCACTTTACGTGTATGAGAGGTACCCTAAAAAAAAAAATGTTTTTCATAATTTTGTTTTACCACTTTGTCGGCGTAATTAATATGTATACCTATGCCAAATTACAACTTTCTAGTACTAAGGGTCTCGGAGCTAGACCGCGGACTGACAGACAGACAGACGGACATGACGAAACTATTAGGGTTCCTTGTTTACTACGGAACCCTAATAACGATTTGAGGTTTACTGTAAACCATCGAATAATAATTCTCGTTAACAGTTTTTTTTTTTTTTTCATGGAAAATACCGCTATAAACATTAATTCAAATTGCAAAAACGATTATCCATTTAGGTAAATAAATAAACAACAAAAGTTAAGTAGAGCATATTCCATGCAAAGGTACAAAAATACAAAGACCGGTTTCGTACTAAGTAATGCCCTGGTTTACCCTGGTCCCGACCTTGCTCCCGACCACGTGTGCCCCACTGCCTCATATCATGCAGGTGCTGCAGTTAACTTTCTCATATGACTTTATATAAAAGTGGGCATTCATGTCGTGCATTTGAAATGAGCCAAAGAGACACTTACTTATTTCACCGAAGCAAATTTTGGAACAGTATTCAAATAATGTATTAACAGTTAAGTATTAGGTAGGTACATGACAGGCATCTGTATCGTTACGTATGTACTAGGAATAACAAAATACGGTGTTTTCTCGAATTTATTTCTGTGTTAATATAAGAGTTCATTAAACTTGACCCATAAATAATAATCGATATTCCTATTAACTTAAGTGTGGTGTTAATCACTGTGATCGATAATGCCTAATTTTATGACATGCTATAAACTCATATTTATTTAGATGGAACATGACATGTTATGTTTAAAGGAAATGTAATTTAGGCACATACTTATGTTAATATAATAAACGTTATTGTGAAAAATTAAATACCTAATCAAGTAGCGCATATAAAATAAAATAAATTGAACTTTGAAGAAAAATAAAGTGAATGCTATAACACAACACTTACCCAGACTGTGAAGTTATGCCCCATGACGGGGAGCTTTCAGGGATACTTCGAATTTATATCTGAAAACCAAAAATACCTTAATGTAACTTCTGTTTGTAAATTGACCGGCATTTTCCTGTACCTATGCACATTAAATAACATAGTGTTTATTTTTATTTCTTTGCCGAAAATGGATGAAATCATAATGCAATGTAAAATTATGTTATAAACGTACCTAATTTGTATTATCCTGTGTAACTACAATAGGGTATAAATAAAACACTACCCCTGTGTTGTGAAGCTGCGCGTGCGCGGGTCTGGTGCGACTGAGCGGGCGGCGCTCGCGTCACCTAGTGTTAAATACCCCGGTGTCATCGAGCCGAGCTTCGCGTCGCACCCACGTTTGTGCACAAGAATCAGAGATGTTTAGGGACATGTACTAGAGAGGAAACAAGCTCAAACGGAAACAAAATCTCGGTAATTTTTCAACTATACCAATGGCAGTATGGACAAGACGCAAAAATCAATACATCATCGAAGGAACAAGGGTCTAATGGCTGGACTATAAAAAAACTCAATTGTCTTTGACGAATCCTATAAATTAATTATTCACGATAAAACCAGAGTTTCACACTTTATAGTACCACTTTTACAACCTTTTCAACAGAGCCTACTGCACCGGTGTGTTTCGCGCAATCTATCTACAGTCAAAAACTCATGGTTACCCTAAGATGAGACAAATTGTTATTATTTTAAACTACCGGTTAATTTGTAAGTTTTTTTTCTGTCCCAAAAAGCGATTTGAAAAGTTCTTTATTAATAGAACTACTTGACTATCAAAGCTTTATTATTCATTCATCATTGCTTAGAACTTTGCAGGGCTTTTAAGCTTTAAAGGGTTAAGACCAATTAAATCCTGTTTTCTTACGGAAGCTTTATGAGAGCTACCTAATAATTCTCATAAAAAAAAGTAAACTTCTGCGATGTTTCATCGATGGGGCACTGAAAATAACAATCCGCTCTGTGCTTACAAAAGGTTGGCGTTGTCGTTCAGTTATTCTCAAATATTTCATTAGACAACTATTCGGAAATGGGTTTTTTTTAGAGTTGTTTTACAGTCCAGCATCAGAATTTATAAATCTCAATTCATTATGTTTTGAAGAGATTGTTATCAGTAAGAATTTCTTTCTTTCGGAGTACTTTCGAAAGAAGATAGATGATGGATAGAGGTCTTATTATTAATTTTCCATAAGATTGTTTTGTCAAACGGAAAAATGTGGCAGATACTATATTTCACTAAAATAAAACATCTGATAAAACGTATAATGAAACCGTTATTCAAGTCTAATAAAATTAATGAACTACACATAAAAAAAGAATGAATGGATCAATAAAAAAATGTCAATAGGTAAAGATTTCCATAAAGTTGGTTATTGACTCTTGATATTAAATGTTTAGGTACGATTATTAAAAAAACCGGTCAAGTACGAGGCGGACTCGCACAGGAAGGGTTCGGTACCACCGTAAATTATTTAAATGCGTTTCTTGTATAGGGACCCCCCCTTTTTTTTTTGTTATAGCGGCAAAAGAAATACAAAATCTGTGAAAATTTTAACCGTCTACCTATTACGGTTCATGAGATACAGCCCGCTGACAGATAGACGTAATAATAATAATAACCCCACCGCCGCGCCGTATCTCTACGTTGACGTCGTGGTGGGGCTTGTGCGCTCCGAACTTTAGGTCTGTGCCGGTAGAAGTTACTTTGCTAGAACAGGTCTAGGATGAGGAGCCAGACCAAGAGAGATACAGAAACCCGCAGGGCAGCATGTGGCGAGCTGTTGGGCAGTAGCGACCCCACGGAACCTATATCTCAGGAGAAGTCTTGTTCCCCAACTCTGACTTGCCTCAGAGCTCCTATCTCATTCATGCGTTTATTGGCAGGCTTGAGTGGAGATTTGCAAGAGCAAACGTGCTCGGAGGAAAGAAGTATTCCAGTAAGTACTGGTAGAGATCTTGACCGTACTTCCGGGATTGTCCTGATAGCCGTGGAATACCTCTCCACTCCTCATAAGCACCTTAGGACATGTTGCCCCCTTGTCGCTATGACACTGTGCTAGCGACCGTTTTCGGGGCCCATTATTGAGAGTGCAAGTCACCCCCTGCCATTTTCCTGTGTATTTTATACAAAATATTGATCAGGCAAGGGCCATAGTCTTTCCATACCTAGTTCTAGATAACCAGTTCACTTAGTCACAGAAATCCATAATCCAATATCTTTGTTTCCATAGCCTGCGATAGTCCTGCACCAACCGGGGTTGTCCTTGGGTGTACTAGCATAGTGCGAACAGGGATAATCGTTGCGTTGGTTGGTGCCTCATTTCATTTTAAAAAACGTCTAAGGGGCTTCTGCGACTTGGCTTCGGCCCCTCGTACGCCTTCCAAAGGTACTCCAGGTTCCCGAGATATGTAAAAGACGTAATAATAATAGGGTAATAGGGTTCTGTTTGGCATCCTTCGGGTACGGAACCCTAAAAATATAGAGGAGCAGCCCAACCACTGTTTTGAAGAGTTCAGACAAAGTAGGTACGTTATTATGGGATGTTTCACATATTACGCAAAAAGTGAGGCGGCCATCCTTAATTTAATTTTTCAGCAACGCGTTAGGAACGCTTTTTGCATGGAGCAAGAACGCTTTTTGCTCCATGTAAATAAAATTTTAATTACCGAATGCGTATTTTGTTTTCTGATTTTTAACGGACTTCAAAAAAAGGAAGAGGTTCTGTGTTTGTTTGTATGTATTTATTTAAGAAGTAAGTGCTAACTGGCACTTCAGATTTAAGTATGGACTGGTTTATATTTTTCAATAATGTTATAAATCTTTAATCATATGAATTATCGATATAAGATTTTGAATAATCAGACTAGCAAATAAGTATAATTTGCAATTTGCACTTAACGATGGCTTGGGTTTATATGAACTAAAAATTAATTTAGTAACCTGTTTTACGATCTTGTTTGTCATGTCTTCATCCCATCAAGATTTGCCAAATGTTTTGTATAGGTAGTCTACATTAAGGTACGTACCTGATTGAAATATAATGTAATCTGTCTACCAATACCCATTACTACCCACTGATTTATGCAGTATCCTAAAGTCACGCGTAAAAAATATTGATAATAAACACATATAAAGTATATTGCATGACTCATAATGCGAAGCATTGGAGAGTGTTTTGCGATCGAAAAATTTGTTTACCTCCTTTCTGCAATTGTTTTTATTGTTACACTCCTGCTATTTCACAAGAACCTACTTAATTTATGTATCATTGCATAGATAATTTAATGGAGATTAATTCTGTACTTTCAAAAATGTATTTAATGCAGAAGAAACGAAAAATACATCAAAAAGATTTAAATTTTTTCCCGTCAATTAAGTGTGAAACCTGAAAACATTGTGGCTTGCGAAAAAATCAATTAATTGAGTCAATTTTTTAAGTGAAAACTTCTTTAGGCGCGTTGGGTATTTTTGAGATGGGAAAAACAATTAAACCCGAGAAACTGTTACCGGCACCAGCTCTTGATTATTAAAAAGACATCAACGCGTGATACATTTTCTTTAGGATTAATGACATTCCAAACATGACAACGACATGATTGACATTTCCCTTTTTTACCGACTTCAAAAAAGAAATGTATTTCCTGCACAGTAAAATTGTTCAAGTTTTCATTTCTGTCGGCACTCCCGAAGTGCCACTGTTTTTTTTAATGTATTCGTTTCAGTCATAGGAGGAACCCTATTGAAACTGGCTCTTTTATTCAAAATATTTTAATTATAATTAATAAAAAACTATACTCCGTTTGAAATAAGATTAGACATTTAACTAAACCCTTTTTACAGTCCGTTCAACCGATTTTGACTTTTATTGCGTTGGTAGCATGACAAATGGCAGCTGCAGTAAACAGTTGGTATTGTAACCACTTTTTTGCTTTTAATGCCATCCTTATACTTACGGTATAGAAGTCAGAATCGGTTGAACGGACTGTAAAAAAGGTTTGTTTAAATGTCTAATCTTATTTCAAACGGAGTATAACTAATTTAAATATATATATTTCCAACTTCGATCCTCTTCCGTTGCCTAGCAGCCAACAAAGCAAACCTAAATAGTTTTTGACAGTACGTAAAGATAGATTGCGAGGTGAGAAATCGTACCCATATTGATGGGTAAAAAAGCAGTCAAAACATACTTCATGAAAAGTCGTCTAAATATTTTTCTGTTTTTTAATCAGCGTTATGAGGCATGCACTTTTGGATTTTCCAAATTTATTTAAGCAGCTCTACGTGGATTTTTATAGGTCTGAGTCCCAGAGTGCTGATCTTAAAGAATATCCTGGGTATGTATAGGAAAGTACTAAGTATCCAAAAAAATCTTTTACCTTTTTTTGTTGCGTTATAGGTATTAGAACACAATAGTCACACAACTCAAAGTTCACGCTTTTTCCACATTTCACATTGTAATATTAGCATTAAAAGGAACCGCGCACTCCTTGATGTGTCAGTTTGTGTATCAAATGCTTTGCATGACTTGGCAAGGGATCGTCAACTGGTGGTTGAGTTTGTCACGAATTTATCCTTGTTTACAGCACCGTGCCTCATAAGTCAAGCCATTTTTATGTGTCTAGTTCGGTGATAGGTAAACCAAATATTATTAGATTGCACTCGTCAATATTTTTATGAGTTCTATATAATATACCACTAGTAGTAAAGCTCTGTCAGTTGTGGGACGTCAGCTCCTGTGGCCGGACTCACGCATTGCAAGCGTACGTGGTGTCGAGGTGCGTTGGCGCACCGGTCTCATCCATCATTACTATGCACGGAGCGTTTCTTCCTTTCTGGCCGCCAATGTCACTCGCATTGTTTACCGGCACGACGCTGTCGCCATCGGCACATCACCTAACTGTACACACACGAACTAAGTGGACCCTGAAATTGGCAATGCCCTTGTTTTCAAACGTTAAAAGTTGACCTGAACGAGTGACCTAGCTTCTTAGGAAGTTTTGCTCATGTAGACGTTGTTATTATTCGCATTTACGTGGACCTGTGTCAGCGCGTAATGAGCTGATGCTAGAACAAGACTTTTTATTATTATATTATTAATGGTTCGTTCGGAATCTGGATCATCCTGCCCTTTGGAAGAAGGACAAATCGGAACCGGTATGTTTACAGTTTACTGAGTACTTGTGCACTAGCATTGTGTGTGCCGCGAGGGGGGGTTGGTGGTTGCGGGCGATGGCCTGGAGCACCCCGCGTGCTGCGAGCTCTGTTTCAAGGCGAAGTTCAAGGCAGGCCGTTGGCATTTATTGTATGATTCGTCAACATTTGGTGTCAGATGCTTCGCGCCCACGCTCAGTATGGGTTCACAGTTTAAAATGAAATTAAATTTAAAATCAAATTATCTATTGTACTCGTAGTTACACTTCATTGTGTATCATTATTATTATGACTAAATAAGGAACAATGGGGACAGAAATTAACAACGTTTGTTACAGAGCCGCTATTATTTCATTGAGTAGGTACATCAAATCGATTATTGAAAAATCATCATTATCAGTGCAGTCTTCGGAGGGGTCAGCTTCATGTTTAACCAGCTTTCATCTTTCGATCCTTAGATGTTTTTTTTATAATTTTTTATAAAATACGTTACTTAACTTTAACGGTTCATTGATCGATCTCATCAATATTTCAAATAAAAGGAAAATGATGATTTAGGTAGTTATAAGTCACCATTTTTACTCTTATCGTACATCTTTCGTCATCTTTATCACTATCGTCCATTTGTTTGTTTACAATGGTCACAAAGTTTTCACGATAACAGAATCCGCTAATAGCGCGTGGTCATGAGATCAATAGTTAGTTGTAAATTATACAGCGGTGGTGTTGGACGCTCGTGGTTCGATTAGCATAGTTGTTGCCAGTCGGTGTTGCGATGGCGTTGTCTGAGCGTCACTTGTTTTTGAGCAAACGGCTAGTCACAGATAGCGGTGTCACTGATGGCGGTGTGCTGGTTCATGAACGCGGTACCATCGAACAAATTGTTACTAGGGAACAGGCAGATAAAATTGTAGCTGAAAGCGATGGAAAGATCAAGGTAACACGTTATTTTACAGCTCTCAACTACTTAAACTTTGCACCTCGTGTGAGGCACATCATTTTCCTCAAACAAGTCTTCAAAGTAATTAGTTAATGGTGGATAATTTGCATTATCTTCGCTTAATTTACGTTATAATTGTATCTATGGTGCACTTTTAAATACAATAAAGGCACGAACCTTGTTGTGATCATTTTAGTTTTTGTACTAAAAAAAAAACAGATTTGTTTTTATTGATACAACATCGTTACAGGTTAGGTTACGGTCTAACGGACCGGCCGGCGGCCTCAAGATAGGACAAAACCGCTATCGTCGACTATGAACTAACTTCAAAAGTTGATTCAAATCTTCTTACCGGGGCTTTCAGGTGGTGGATGGCGGGAATCTGGCACTGCTGGCTGGTGTGGTAGACTCCCACGTGCACGTGAACGAGCCGGGTCGCACGGCATGGGAAGGGTTCCGTACAGCCACCAGCGCTGCAGCCGCCGGGGGCATCACCACTATCATCGACATGCCCTTGTAAGTTGAACAAAGTTTTGTTTTAGCTGGAAGGAAGAAGAAATACCTTATTGGCTTGGTGAGTCAGAAAATCCACTCAACTGTAATGGCAAAGAGAATAAAATTTACAAGGTGGCCGAAAGCAGGTGGCATAAGAAGTACCTAATGCTGACACGGTAATACCAGGTCTGCAGGCTACAGACATCATATACCTACGTCACATTCTTCGATTTTTTTAAAAGTTTCTACGTGGATTTGGATGTAATAATTATATCAAAGGAAAATAGAAAATACACAGAATTTTGTTTACATCTCACCGAACTCCTGAGCCAATAATTTTGCTACTTAAGACAGTACTTGACTGTTTTATCGACACCCAAGCAAAGTGCAAGCCATTAACTCTTGACCGACTAAGTATCACGAACAGTAATTAACTATCAACATTGAATAGTGCCAAGCATTGTTCTAATTACTAATTGACACTAATAATGACATCACAGAAATTGCATACTCATAAGGATCATTAATTGATAAACAATAAAATTTACTAAATGCGTTGTAGTTAGCAGACGATCGCACGGACGTAATAAAATCGCGGCGATTTTTGTTCGTGCACTGGATTTTCAACGCTCTGCTTAGCGTCGAGAGTTGAAAATCAACAGTATGTTTTTTCAACGCACTGGGACGAGAGTGCGTCCCAGCGCGTTGGATTCTCAACGCTCGTTTCAACACCGAGAGTTGAAAATCCAATGCGCGATAAAATCCCGCCGCGAGTTTATTACGTCCGTGCGTACGTCGGCTTACTATAGTCTCTACACACAATATAGTTACTTTAGTTGTTCTGCTGACCCCATTTATAAATCGAAGTGCCTATAACGTGCCTGTTCGTATAAACGATAAAACATTACCCTACTTTTAGTCGAGTTGTGGCTATTTTGCTCATTGATAACTGGAACTAAGCACGATAGTCAATCGACTAAGTACTTTTTTAATTAGTACTGTATGTATACGTATTTGAAATACAGTAGGCGCTCGGTAATCCGGCGCTCGCCAATCTGGCACGCTCAGTAATCCGGCACTTAGCGACTCAGAAAACCAGCTTGATAATTTGAAATTTTACATAGACGAACGCCGGATTACAGAGCGGTTGAATTTTCATTTTAATTTATTGTATCGTATAATGTCATAGTTACCTACCTACCTTTTAATTTTAAGAACCATAGTTCTTTAAGTTTTGAGTATGAATGTGGATAGCTATATGAGCAGAGGAAGACTAAAAAAACGATGTATAGATGGTGTGATATATGTCTAATAGAGAAATATGGAAGAAAAAAAAACATTGCGATCTGCTGATAACGGCGGGAGAGTGATAATAATGAATAGTATCTTTTGCAATCAATCAAATCAATGTGTTCTGTGACTACACAATCAAATCAATGTATTGTGTGTACTGTGAGTTCCAATGATGATTTGAAATCTTGTTCAGCAATCACTTTTAGCGAAATCCTAACTAATATTATAAATGCGAAAGTGAGTTTGTTTGTTTGTATGTTTATTTGTTTTTTACGCTTTTACGTCTTAACGGCTGAACAGATTTCTATGAAAATTGGCACACAGGTAGACTATGACATAGGTTAGGACATAGGATTACCGGTAGTACTTTCCCGTGGGATAGTTTCCGATCTCGACGCAGGCGAAGCCGCAGGCAAAAGCTAGTAATCAATAAAATATCGTTGAGAAGATAGTTTATCACATATATTATCGATGTCCTATATACTAAGATGATTTCTGTCTTTTCTATCAGAGAAGATATTACTAGGTAATCTAAGATTTGCTACGAAATAACTCAAGTGTTCAGCGACCCTTTCATACTTTTTCAATAATTATATTTATTAAATGGGAGAAATATTATATTATTTTACAAATTAACTCTCTTTTTCCAGGAATTCAATCCCACCGACCACGACTTTGGAAAACTTGAAAACTAAAGCATCTTCCGCCGAAGGAAACGTCTATGTGGATGTAGGATTCTGGGGTGGAGTTATTGTAGGAAACGATGTAAGTATGAAAATAAATTAATAATTAAAGATGAGCCTTCGCATTGGGCGCTTGTCCAGCGCAGACGACGCGTCAATGCCATGTTATTTCACCAACATGTATCTAGTCTATATATAATAGTGATGCAAATGTTTGAAGTTATTTCATACATACTCAGAAAATTGCACCAAATAATCAGTTACGGTTGACTGTTTTTAGGGTTCCGTAGTCAACAAGGAACCCTTATAGTTTCGCCATGTCCATCTGTCTGTCTGTCCGCGGTCTAGCTCCAAGACTGTTAGTACTAGAAAGTTGTAATTTGGCGTGGGTTAATTAATCATGCCGACAAAGTGGTAAAATAAAATTATGAAACATTTTTTTTTTGTGTACCTCCCCTATACGTAAAGTGGGGAACATTTTTGTTAGAGTCAAGTGTCCCCCCCCTGCCAGCTAAATGGTTGGTTTTAGATACGTAAAAAAATTCACGGCAGTAGCTTATATAACGAATTTAAAAGGAAAACTATCACAGCTGAGTTGGCTTTACAAGTTAACGAGTAATAATCGACCAACTTAGATTTGCGGTTGTAAAAACATGTTCTCCCATACATTCCGTATGAGTTTTTTTTTTCAACTACAAAGTTAAGTTTGTTCTTGGGATAAATTCATCCCAACTACGGAACCCTACATTGTGCGTGGTCCGACATTCACTTGGCCGGTTTTTTTTCTTTACTTTTGTTTTTAGCAACAAATCCATATATTGTTTTCTCGTCGGAATCAATTATTGTATCGAAACGATAGATCGTCCCACGCGATGCCTATGCCGCGTATACGCACGTGCGCTGCTGCTACGACGCACCTACGCTCCTACGCTCTTGCTAAGCAGCTACTACGCCGCGCCTACGCTCCTACGCTCCTGCTACGCGGCTTTAGCTATTGCGTGCCTCATACGCGGCGCTGAAGCGGCGGCTACAAGGCGCTTATACGCTGTACATTACGTCCAACAAATTAAGCATGCGCAGGACAAAATGTATGTGCGAAGAGACCAGAACCTTAGGCAGTTACTTAAATTTAAATTCCCATTAATGATTTTAGTATCTAACACGAAAAGGGTTTACAACGGTGATCGACGCATTTGTTCCCATATCATAACCATTATTTGCTTTTTCATTGGGCATATTTTTACCATATTTGGGTAAAAGAACAAGTTTAAAATGTTATGAGTTTTGTCGCACCATAATAAAGAAGCAAAATAATAATAAACTTCCAAAAAGATAAACGGAATTCGTTAAATAATGTCTTTATGCAAAAAAAAAAATACCATACAAGTCGTATTTTTACTCAAAGCTAGGTTATTCACTCTTGGAATATAAACGACAAATCACTTCCCGTAGTTAATTTAAATTTATTTGAAGCGGAGGCGTAATATTATTTCTTCTCAATCAATAATATTGACTTAGATAAATTAGAAGATACCGAAATAAATCTTTTTTTTTTTTAAATCTATTGCATAGCTTTTATCGCGGGATTTGAGCGTGGCGACCGAATCAAGAAATTCCGTAACGAAAAAAACCTAACAGCCCCCACTCCGCCTACCATGTAATGACGGATGATGATATAAAACAAAAATTACGTTTCCCATGACAACATCACGTTGTCATGGGAACTACGTCATCCCAAGTGTAGCGTTGACAAATAGGAAGTATGGAGGTTACAAATGCTATGCAATAGCTTTACTGCGGCAGTCACCGAGTGCCACACGTTTTTTTGGGTACCTCAAAAGGAAAAAAAATGGAACCCTTATAGGATTACTTCGTTATCCGTCTGTCTGGCTGTCTGTCAGTCTGTCAAGACCCTTTTTAGACAAAAATTACGTTTCCCATGACAACATCACGTTGTCATCGGAACTACGTCATCCCAAGTGTAGCGTTGACAAATAGGAACGCGTGGAGGTATTAAGTTGAAATTTAAATCAGATACGTAGGTCATAGAAGCTGGCTGCTGAATTATGGCCGTATTTTTTTATTGCGAGGACTTCCTCGCCATAATTATGCGCGATATATTTTGACACTCGCATATAAATCAAAACCTATAGGGTACTTTCCGTTGACCGTCCTACCCGATTACAAACTTACTTTTGCAGTTGGATATTGACCGTGGCGTATATCGATTTATGGGAGAACATGTTTTTCAACTATATTGTTAAGTTTGTTTTTGGGATAAATTTATCCCAACTACGGAACCCTTCATTGTGCGTGGTTCGACACGCACTTGGCCGGTTTTTTGGTATAATACAGGGTGGCAGGGACATCGACGCGAAAACTGTTACTATGGATTCAGTACATGATTCTGAAACCCCTGCGTTGAAAATTTTCGTCGGTTATTTAAAAATATACCCTGTATACCTATTCCTAACTTCAAAATATACGTGTTACTTTTCAGGATTCACTGCGTTATCTTGTGAAGGCTGGCGTGGTGGGTTTCAAATGCTTCCTCTGTCCGAGTGGTGTCGACGAGTTTCCCAATGTAGGGCCTAAAGATTTGAAAAAGGCCTTTGCTGCCTTAGAGGGAACAGGATCAGTGTTGGCGGTAATTATAACAAATACTTTATTAATGTTTGTTTTTGATTTTATTTGTAGAGATAAAATATGCTTCGTTGGTGTAGTGATCGCAAGTACTACTGTTGAGTAGGAAATCCTGGGTTCGATCCCTGAGTCGGGCAATGTGTTACCTATTGTTAATTTTCATCAGTAGCATCCCGGAGTCTGGATTTGTATTGCCCGGTTAGTGGAAATATGCTTGCCCCCTATTAGCTACATAGGAATACGGTAGTTGTCTAGGTAAAAAAAAGAAATTCTATTTAGTCCATCTTTCAGATAATAAAAAATATTAGACACGTATTTTTTGCTTAATCATATTAATCAAAAATAACTTAGTAAACACGCTTTAAAGTTGGGGAGCGGGGGCTCGCTACGTCACAACTCAGTATTAAATCTAGTCATGCCACATTTTAACTCAAAGTATCGCCGTAATCTTTTGATTACGTCAAAAAAGAAAAATACGTGTTCAATTTTTTTTTTAATAATCTACAAGAAGGACAAAAAAAATTTGGAAACAGGCCTATTAAACATCGGGGTCCGCTAGGGCCAATGCCTGCCGGGGGTTCGACGAAAACCGATAGGGAAATCGTGGCCCCCGGCAACAGGGCAACCGAAGGAACACGGGTGGATTTTAGTCAGTAAGAGTCTGACACGCCCTCCCGTTCCTCCCAGAGCGGGAGAAGTTAGAAGAAGACAAAAAAAAAGGCCTATTGAACATATTGGCGAAATGTGGGTGGACTAAAGGTACACTTCTGCCTAACCCTTTGAGGAATACAGGCGCAATGTTATATGGTTATGTTGTAATTAAAAAATGTATACAGGGTTACTGGTAACTCGACGTATTCCTTGCAGGACGTCATAGTAGGGTTAAAATGCAACAAATTAAGCCACCAAATGTTCTACCGAAATTCAGTAGTTTTTGAATTAGTTAAGAGTTTTAGTTTTTTTATGAAAAATCCCAGATTAAATCATTTGAAACCAATTTAAAAATGATTTACGGTGCGACTGTACTGAAATTTAAGTTATTATCATAGTTGACGCCGTAGCAGACCTTTGTTAATAATTAAAAGTTCAATAATGCCTAAAACTTTGGCAAATATCACTAACCAAACATTTAATTTTTTGTAATTTTTGCTATTACTTCATAAAAAATGTAGTCTAGTGCAAAAAAAAAATGCTACACCTGGTGTACAAATTACTAAGAAAATATCCTTGTCTTATCAGCTATCTAAAAAGGTATGAAAGTTAATACAAAATCATGGACTACATTATGAAAATCGTTTTTGATTTAGTACAGGCGTGCGTTTATCAAAAAGGTGATTATTCGAAAAATCAAAAACAAAATCGTGAACATTATTATTCTTTTTAATCAATATTAAAAACTTTAATTACACACATTTCACACGTCTTGTTCGATGTGCTGCCCTCGGTTTCGAATACATGTTCTTATTCGCTTCCTTGCTTCGGTTTTTGTTATTCTTGATGTGATTGTTGCCCTCATCTGGTCCGCCGCATTTGTAATTCTCTCCCTTAGTTCTTCAATTGAATTTACTGGGGTCACATAAACTAGATCTTTCATATGACCCCAGACGTAAAAGTCTAGCGGCGTCGGATCAGGGCTTCGTGCAGGCCACGGAATCAGCCCACCGCGCCCTATCCATCGGTTTGGATAGTTTTCATCCAGCAATTGTCGAATTGTGATTCGGAAGTGGGCTGGACATCCGTCATGTTGGTAAATCATGTTTGCTCTTCTTTCTTCCGGTACATCCATGAGCAGTGCTGATAAATGATTTCTGAGGAAATCTTCATAAAGTTCCCCATTTAGTGTTCGGGGTAAAAAATGTGGGCCAATTAATTTGTCGTCAATAATACCCATCCAAACATTAAGCGAGAACCTTCGCTGGGATGCGGTTGGTTTCAGTTTTTTAGGGTTTGCTTCTGCTTTCGGTGCCCAGTAATGTAAGTTGTGGTAATTTGTGATACCATCACGATCAAAACATGACTCATCGGTCCACAGAATGTTTTTTAAAAAGTTTTCGCTGTCGGCGTCGGCACTTAGCATAAAACGACAAAATTCAAGCCGTCTCGGCGGATCTCCTTCTTCTAATGACTGGACTGGTTGGTAATGGTATGGATGTCGGCCTGACAAGTGAACTACAGACCAGACTTTCCACTGTGACATACCAAGCTCACGCGCTACGATGTTTGTCGATGTGTTAGGATCGTCAATAAAACTTTGAAGAATAAGCTCCTCGTCCTCAGCCGTGTATCTCCGGGAACGACCAGTGTCAACTTGCCTGCTTCTTTGGACGCTGCCAGTTTCAGATATTCGCCGATAAGTCGATCCGAAGACACTAACGTGGGGGAGTCGGCGGTTGGGAAAGCGAAGTTGATATTCTCGCCGCGCCTCAGCAGCGTTACCGTCACAAAGTCCGTAACAGTACATTATGTCAGCGTATTCAGGATTAGAATATGCAGCCATAGTCAGTGCTTATGAAGGCACAGCACAGCACAAGAGCAAGATACGCAGCAACAGTTAGGGAAATAGCCAGTAACAAAACACGAGCTTGCGCGACGTAGAGTTGAAACATGTCATGCCGAGAGAACAATAGCGACCAATCACAAAGCTCCCCGAGTGTTTGGAGTTCAAGCGCAGGTAAAAACTACGAATAATACGAATACGAAACAGTAGGTTGACTGTCTCGCAATTTTACCTGCCCCCCATAAAACTCTTCCCTGGCACACATGCAAAAGTATTGACAATCATACCTTTCTGAATAACTGATAAGACAAGGATATTTTCCTAGTAATTTGTACACCAGGTGTAGGTAGTATTTTTTTTTTGCACTTGACTACATTTTTTATGAAGTAATAGCAAAAATTACAAAAAATTAAATGTTTGGTTAGTGATATTTGCCAAAGTTTTAGGCATTATTGAACTTTTAATTATTAACAAAGGTCTGCTACGGCGTCAACTATGATAATAACTTAAATTTTAGTACAGTCGCGCCGTAAATCATTTTTAAATTGGTTTCAAATGATTTAATCTGGGATTTTTCATAAAAAAACTAAAACTCTTAACTAATTCAAAAACTACTGAATTTCGGTAGAACATTTGGTGGCTTAATTTGTTGCATTTTAACCCTACTATGACGTCCTGCAAGGAATACGTCGAGTTACCAGTAACCCTGTATATATGTCGTGATGTCTCGCCTCTCATGCACGAGGTTGTGGGTTCAAATCCGAGCAAGTACCAATGTGACTTTTTCAATTCATATGTACTTTCTGAGTTTATCTTGGACATTACTGACATCGGTGAAAGAAAAACATCGTGAGGAAACCTGGACTTATAAGTTAATATAAGTCAGAAATCGCCAACCCGTCTTGAGCAAGCGTGGTGATCAAAGCTCGTGCCTTCTCTGTATGAGAAGAGGCCTTTGCCCTGCAGTGGGACAATAATAGGCTGGTATTATTATTATATATATGTTTTAGTTCCATGCTGAACTTGAAGATGACAGTCCACCCAGTAAGAAGAAAATTAAAAAGAAAGGTACTTATGATCGATTTTATTAATTTGACAAACGGCTTTTACGTCAAAAAGAATGCCATGTTTAATTGTGAATTGTAACACTTAAGGGGACGATAACCGACTTTTAATGATTTTATACTGAAGATGACGTCTAAACGAGTAGTGTTAGTAATTTAGAAAAAATATATGTTAAATTAGAGCATTTTTCTGATATTTCAATATAGGCATATTTTTGATTATGTTTATATTACATAGTGAAATTAATTTGTAAAGTTATGTCTAACGCGGATAAAAAACTGAGAATAACGCAAAATCTATTGAGCGTATTTCTCTGAAAACTTCACCATTTTAAAGATAATTAAATTATTGATCTTTTAATATACGTTTTTTATTAATATACTTTTTTTTTTACGTGTAATAAATTAATAATGCGTCTAATTTGGAACAGCGCTCCTTGATGGGCGAGTCCTATTACTGGCTGGACGTACGACGCGTTGCTTGAGCTCAGTACAGAACACGCAAGCTAACCATTCAAGGTCACTGTCATATATCTGCGTCTTAACTATTCTGTGAAAAGCTGCTTAGAGCTAAGCATCGATAAAAAAAAAAATTAACGTTGTTATATCATATGTAAAATAAATCACAACTTATTTACAAATCACCTTGTCCTTGAGCCCTTCAATAAATGAGTTTATTGAAGTTATAGATATACTTGATTAAAGTTAATAAATAACTTACCAACAATTTAACCGAAACAAGCGAACCGTGTGTCATGTTCGTTTGAACATGACAAAAGGTTGTTTTTTATTCTTTTGTTTGTTTTAGATCCCGAAGAATATCAAACATATCTTGAGTCAAGGCCACCTAATATGGAACTAAATGCGGTGTCGCTAATTAAAGATTTTGTTGAAAAAACTGAGTAAGTTATTATTTGTGAATGACAAACATTTACAAACACCGTTTGTCACACTTTTAGCGAGAAATGTTGATCCACTGGAGTGCTCCTGGAGTGTTTATTGTTAAATTATTTATAGTATAGACTGCCTCGTTGGTATAATGGTCACCAGCGCTACTGCTGTGCATAAAGTCCTGCGTTCGATTCCCAGGTCCGGCAAAGTGTTATTGGGTTTTTCCATCAATAATTTCTCAGTAGCACCCTGGGGGCCTACCACCAGCTCAAAAGCAGTATAATTTTAATATTACTTCAGTGGGAGAAAGAGATGGAGCTATACGTCCTGTAGAGCTTCATCTCTTTCCCACACTGAACTAATATTAAAATAATTCTGCTTTATGAGCTTGTGGTAGGCCCCCTGGAGTCTGGATTTGTGCCCGGTTGATGGCAATTAATCTAGGGGTCCCATGTAATCATGGGACTTAAACATAACTGTATGGCGAAATGTGGGTGTACTATTAGGTACACCTCTACCAAACTCGTGTATGAGAGGCGAGGTCTTATAACCACCCTTTATAATTATGACTAAAAATTCTAAATAGAAATTAATTTGTTTTATCACCAGCGTCCGAGTGCACGTAGTCCACGTGTCTTCTTCGGAGGTGGTTCCTCTACTTGTGGAGGCGAGGAAGGCCCGGCTGGCGAAAGGTCACGAGGCCTGGCGTGCCGGGGTCACCGCGGAAACCTGCCATCATTATCTGACCTTCAGTGCTGACCAGATTCCTAAAGGACGGAGCGAGTACAAGTGCGCTCCACCTATTAGGGATAAAGATAATAAGGTATTTATCTTTTATTCAGTATCATGAGGTAAGAACCCGGAATATGTATGTAGGTACTCGTCACAATTATTCTGATCACAATATGATCGGCAACTAAAAAATGTCAGGCGATCGGAAATAAGTTTATACTTACAAGAGAGCTTTTAGATTTGATGTTTTAATTCTAAATAAACCAATAGTTAATTAAATAATATGAGATGTATTTTGTTTATATCAAAACTGCAAGCAAACACATTCGAAGTTTGAAAACTTTTATGATTTTCATTTTTTTTTTTAAATCTGTTTTGTCAACTGCCAGTCTTATTGGACAGCTATAGATAGATGCCTACATATACGAACTTTTTTCATAATTATTTTGAATTTTTATATAAAAGTAGTTAGAATCGCGATTAGCATTATTTAGTAAGAATGTTCAAACTCTCCAATATTAATTATCGTTTATCATAATAAATTATGACTTCGTTCCGGACACATCCGATTGAATAGTTATGCTGTATTGATGGGGAAAGTTACATCACAAAATTGTACGGAATGCAATGTGGTCGGACACCACAATTTTGTTTTTTTTTTTTTATTATGGTGGAGTTTGTCCGGAATGGGGTGGGGAAATATTTGATTCAAGACCAATTAAGTATGCAAGTAACAAAGGTTTCTTAAGGGTGTAACATGTTCACAATGTGATCAAACACTTGTTTACAAGATAAAAAAAAAAAAAATCGACGTAGTGACTAACGAAAAGCGTTTTTTTTTTTTTTGTAATCTCTTATTGTAATTCAAAATATAGGTACTTACATTATCATACAGTTTATATAAACGTTAGAATACTGCAAAAAAAAGACTTCTTTTAATATGGTTTTATTATGACGTTGTACGTGTGTAGCTCAAAGGTTACGATTAATAGTGTTTATTTAGGTATACTTCGAGAAAAAGAGAAAATATAAAATATTTACAGCAGGGGAGGCAAATAAATTTTAAAATATAAGTGTAGTTTATTAAAATTAAGTACTTACATACCTACTTAATTAACATTTTAAAACATTAATTAATTTTGTATTGGTTTCAGGAAAAGCTATGGGAATACTTATTAGAAGATAAATTAGACCTGGTGGTGTCCGACCACTCTCCTTGCACTCCGGACCTCAAATGCTCAAATAATTTGGAGGCTTGGGGTGGGATTTCATCTGTACAATTTGGTATGTATACATTTATTACTATTTCAATATTAGATGTACAATGTTATTGAACAATGATTGTAGACAATGAAATGGTTCCTTGTCCTTGTATACATCTTTTTGGGGCTGACTGTACATTAATAAAGATACAGTCGCGAAGTTTGTTGAAAACATAAAAGACAATAAACGATTAATTTCTCTTTTTTATCTATTTGTAAACCTAAAGGGTCTCCGATACGATCATTGTCAATTTTTACTTGATTGATACAAATTGATCGTCTACCAAATACAATTAAAGCAATTGACAATATTACTACAATATTGCAATTGAGCGTTTCGGGGACCCAAGGAAAAAGGATTTAGGAAGTAAATAATAAAACTTTACAGTAAATGAGCAAAGTAATAAACTTTTATTTCTGTTCTAGGTTTATCACTATTCTGGACCGCAGCGAGTACCCGCGGCCTCGACTTGACCTCGATCAGTAAATACATGAGTTCAGGGCCGGCCCAGCTATGTGGCCTTCAGAACCGCAAGGGAGCACTGAGGCCTGGCCTTGATGCTGACCTCATATTCTTCGACCCTGAAGCCTCCTTCACCGTCACCACTGAAATTATACGACACAAGAATAAGGTAAACGATAAATTTTTAATATCGTAAATAACAGTCAATGCGGACATTGTATGTAGTGCAGTAAATATCGTTTATTGTTATAGTAGTTTACTTATAAGGGTGGAGTGTCTGCCCTGGGCTTTTCTTTAAAAGACCATAACTCTTTTTGGTAGTTATTTAGCAACTCCATGATGCCAGCAGCTACTGTTCGTTTTTTATTTGTAAATCTTTAATATATATCCACTATCAGAATTAAGTAAGTAGGAAGTGCGAACAGCAACAGAATAAAATATCGAAAATTTTAAAAGTCAAAGTAAAATCATTTATTTCAAATAGGCCCTTGTATGGCACTTTTGAACGTCAAATTTTACAAAATAATAGAATTGATTCTAGTCGCCCCTTCCAAAAGGTAGTTTTCGTATAGAGAAGAATGGGCAAGAAACTCCACCGTTACTCTTTTATAATGTTTACAATATTTTGTATAGGTACCTACATTTGATCAATAATTATATGTGAAGAAGATGCACCTAGAATAAAATTACTAAACCACAATAGGTAAAAAGAATTAAAAATTAAGCAACGACAGATAATTTAATTATGTGATAAATAGACACGGTGCTCACATATTTTAAAGAGATTTAGGACTGCAAACTAGATAGATAATTATTTATTCTAACAAATTATTAAAGAGTAGAGTTTACTTCAATGGCCACTATTATGATACCAAAATTCCGAATTGACTAACGCCTTTGTCGCAGGCTGTACTTGTTCGTTTCCGTAGTCATTTCAGAAACATAAAGGCGTAGGCAGGTATAGACTGCTTAAAATTTCCGGCAGATGTCGCTATTGTATCTTAATCAGTGGTCTTATTCTGTAGAATCGATTATAGTCTATGAATAAATCTATCTATATAATAATGACAAAATACTGTTCATTAGAATGCGCATTACTTGAGAACGGCTGGACCGATTTAGCTATTTTTTGTTTTAAAATGTTTGTAAAGTTGCGTCCAGATTTATGTTCTTTTGTCTACGGACAAAAGAACATCTGGACGCAACTTTACGCTGATACGAAACGGAGGTACGGTACGCCGTACCTCCGTCCTCGTATCAGCGTCGCGATCCAAGAACGCTACTTTGGACGCCCGTTAGGCACGGTACAGTGAGACGCCGTACTACTTTACCGTACCGAACGTGCGTCGGGTCGATACGAAACGGAGGTACGGTACAGACAAAAGAAGGAATCTGGACGCACCTTTATAGTCCGAATTAGGTTTCTATGGAAAGAAAATTTAGAATATTAGCTATATACAGCTTAGCCGTTATTGTGAGGCTATAAGGTATCTCCTTAACTTTTCGGTTAAATGGATTCTCATTTCTTTGTTTCAGTTGACTCCATACATCGGTAAGGAGTTGAAGGGTGTCGTGAAACAAACCTATCTGCGCGGGCGCCTGATTTACGAAGACGGAGAAATTGTGGAAAAGCCTAAAGGAAAACTGTTATTAAATGATATTTGAAACTTTAGTACGATGTTAATTATTAGAAAGTGTTGATAAAATATAAAAACGTTAAAAACATGGTGTATTTCATTGCCATCATTCATCATCTTTATGGCCATTATTTCATTTATGAGTTTAGTATTGAAGCATTTGTAGAAGGTCATTTCATCTACTACCTACTAGAAAAAGGGTCTTGATAGACTGACAAACAGACAGATAGACATACCTACAGACAGACAACAAAGTGATCCCATAAGGGTTCCGTTTTTAGGGTTCCGTAGTAAACAAGGAACCCTTATAGTTTCGTCATGTCCGTCTGTCTGTCTGTCTGTCCGCGGTCTAGCTCCGAGACCCTTCGTACTAGAAAGCTGTAATTTGGCATAGGTATACATATTAATTACACCGACAAAGTGGTAAAACAAAATAACGAAAAAAAAATTTTTTTGTGTTCCTCTCATACACGTAAAGTGGTGATGTTTTTTTTGTGTTTTTTTTACCCATGGTGAGGGATATCATTGGAAAGGTCCTTTAAAAACATTGAGAGTTTGTGAAAACCATTTTTGGATTCAGGGATCCGTTTGCGAAATATTAAGCTTTAAAGTGCTATTTTTTGTTAGAGTCAAGTGTCCCCCCCCCCCCCTACCGGCTTAATGGTTGGTTTTGGGTGTGTGAAAAAAATCACAACAGCAGTTTATATAACGAAATTAAAAGGAAAACTATCACAGCTAAGTAGGCTCTACAAGTTAACGAGTAATAATCGACCAACTTAACTTTGCAGTTGCAAAAACATGTTTTACCATACATTCCGTATGGGGGAACATATTTTTCAACTACAAAGTTAAGTTTGTTTTTGGGATAAATTCATCCCAACTACGGAACCCTTCATTGTGCGTGGTCCGACAAGCACTTGGCCGGTTTTTTCCTTATGAGGTACGGAACCCTAAAAACAACATGAGTTTCTTTCTAACTTTTAAATAATTTGTAATTATGTATTATGTAGGTAGGGCGTAAGTGGTAACCCCTAAGGGTCAACTGCTACTACCTTTTAGGTTAATTAAAAAATTAATCTAATATTTCCATCAGTATTCATAAAAAACACTTAAGAGGCCGGCGACACGGCTCGCAACTACAAATCGAGATGTTTGCAAAATTCAATTCCAAGCACGTTGCGCTAATGTGAGTGCCTGTCGGAGCGATATACACCTACAGTGAACAATACTACCACGCACACATTGACAATTATTGCTTGAAGCGATAGTACTACCAGCTTTCGAAAATTTATGATAAATTTGGATGTCTTCCGTAATACAAAAAATTATGAATGAAAACTTAATGTTTTTCTATTTTTTTTTCGATAATTTGTAACTTAATGACATAATCTATGCTTCTGCGGAAACAATATTACAAATATTGTTGTTTATAATACAGAAAAAACAATATGAAAACATGTCATTTACGCTGTAAAAATGTACGAAATGCAATTCGCTTACACTTCATTTAAAGGTAAGTTTTTGGAAATAAAAAGACGTAGGAGCCTAGATAAATACTGTCTCAATCCGAATATCAACATAATATGGTGGAAATATGCTCAAATTGCAAATGATTGATGTACTACGTTTGTATGGACAATTCATGGGTCGCCGCATTCTTAAATCTTTTATCATGTTGGGCTTTTTTGCGTTTCACAAAAAAAAATCATCGGTACCATTAATAAGGGGTGTAGTTACCAAATTCGTACCACTATATAGAATAAGTCGCACGGTAGGTACAAAAAAAAAAATATGACCAAGACCCACTGAGTTAGTTACAAATGAAAACTTAAAAGTATGTTAATAGGTAGAGAAGTAAAAGTGGAACATAATGTCGATTCATCAACCCGCACCTCTCACATCCAGATTGATGAATCGATTGAACACTGCCGCGTCCAACCTATCTGCCATCATTTTCAGGATTTTCAGGATGCTGTTGCTACCCCCGCACAGTTCAAGACTGACGCGTTGATTATTATCATCAAAATTCCTTACCAATTTCTATAAAAGTTAGAACGAAATTCGTGTTGTTTTTAGGGTTCCCTACCTCATAAGCAAAAAACGGAACCCTTATAGGATCACTTCGTTGTCCGTCTATCTGTAGGTATGTCTGTCAGTCTATCAATACCCTTTTTCTAAAGAACGCGTGGAAGTTCGAGGATCAAGTTGAAATTAATATCAAATACGTAGGTCTACAGAGCTCCAACTCTAAACAATCAAGCTTATAAGTCAACGCAATAAAAAAATATGGCCATACTGGGTGGCATGGGACGTCGACGCGAAAACTGAAACCATGGATTCAGTACATGATTCTGAAACCCCTGCGTTGAAATTTTTCGTCGGTTATTTAAAAAAAATCTGCTGTTTCATAGAAAAGTGCAATACCTACGCGCTCAAAATGTATGGAACAGCTGTTTTTTCTTATACATATAACTGACGAAAAATTTCATCCTGTATATGCGACATATCTCGACTCGCAAATAATTCAAAATCTATTATACCTATACCTACTTCACATTTACCTAGAATAATGAAATTTGAGTACTTCCACTTTGCCCCACAAGCCGCCCCATTGGTGGGGCAAAATGGAATACCTAAAATTTTGCAGTGGAATCTGCTCCACTGGTTCGACATGGTGGAGCAGATTCCACTAGTTTTTGTGGATTCTGCCCCACTTAGGGTTACCATCCGTCCGGATTTATCCGGACATGTCCGGACTTCTAGACATTTGTCCGGACTTTGCCCGGATTTTTTGGCTTAAATGGAATACGAGTAATAAAACTTATTTAAGTAATACCAAATAAGTTTTTAATTTATTAACTTCTCATTCATCTAAAAACAAATATAAATCTTCTTTAAAAATCAACTTATCGAGATCAAACTTATTGTTTGGATTGTGGATTTTGTGACTAAAATGTCCGGACTTTTATTAAAATGTCAGGCTTTTTGTCAGGACTTTTCAAATTTCTAAATGGTAACCCTGGCCCCACTAGGGTTGGCAATCGTGAATTTAAAGGTTTACTGTTATGTATTTACTAAGATTTTATTTTATTTGTTATAAATTGTGTTATTATTAATCTGTGATTTTCAACCCGATTCCTTCGAGAAACAAATAGTACTTACTTAAATAAAGATTACCAAACAATTATTTTTATACTTTTATTTAAATACACTACCTAGTCTAACGTTACCAGTCCTAGTTACATTTCCTTTCTTTTCAATCAAATATAAATAAAATACGAGCAACTACACAAATTCTAAGGTGCCAACTCTAGTGGGGCAGAATCCACAAGATTTAAAACTAGTGAAATCTGCCCCACCAAGTTGAACCAGTGGGGCAGATACCACTGCAAAATTTTCGGCATTCCATTTTGCCCCACCAGTGGGGCGGCTTAGTGGGGCAAAGTGGAAGTATTCTGAAATTTGGCAAGAAGCAAGGCACAGCACAAGTAAAGGTAAAAGTCAGAAAATCGTTAATTTATAGTTTTATCACATAAAAATAGTACATTACTGCCGCAGCCTGCAAAAGGGGCATTGATGAACGTAAATGAAATACGTGAGTCCATCAATGCCTCCAAGGCTATAAGTATTTTTCTCAAATAATGCGCGGAAATTTAAACAAAGTAAATTAATTATAAATTCCAGAATCAATGACGAACAACGATAATTTTTCATGCACCAATACGTTCATTAGTTTCTTTTTTATAATAGGTGACCTCGTTGGTTGCCATAATTATGTCGAAGTAAAGTTCGTTCCATTTTTAAATTACCTACACGACAGATACGGATTTTCATACTAACATTGCCGACCGCCTGCTCGCATGTATTTGCCCAGGACACCATTTTCGATTCATCTCGAAAAAGGTTGTCAAAATAATGCTGGAATTTCCAAGCATGTTTTAGAATAATATTTTTGTAAGATTACCAACCTACATTTCGCTGTCCCCGGCGAATAAAATAGTAATGTGCTATTTATTAGTTTTAACTTTATTGCATATTCGATATTTAGAGGTCCGATTACACTGTAATTTTTTTTCATTATTTTCCTACGGTTATTTCAGAAGTTACGAGATTTTTTAAGTTGTATTGTAATAAACGTAAAAAATCACTTTTCTTTTGGTATTTGAACAATTTCGCTATATACTGCGTGATTTTTTTTACCGTCTCGAAATTTTTACAGGATGTTCTACCTATGAATGTAAACAACTTTCACTATGGGAGCAACTCTGAGATCATGAAAAAAAAAATCTGCTGTTTCATACATTTTGGTCAAGTAGGTATTGAACTTTTGTATAAACAGCAGATTTTTTTTTTCGTGATTTCAGAGTTGCTCCGATAATGAAAGTTGTTTATATTCATGGGTAGAACACCCTGTAAAAATTTCGAGACGGCAAAAAAATCATCCGGTATATTATTAGTTAATAAGATTTACACAAAAAACTATTTTTTATTTTTTCCTGTAAAATTTGGTTTTTACGATTACGATTTTATTCGCCAAGGACAGCGGTTTTTTTTTAGCCTGCTTTGTCCCAATGCAGGGCAAAGGCCTCCATTTCTCCTTTCCACTCCTCTTTGTTTTGAGCTGGTGTGGACCAATTTCGTCTGTAAGCGTCAAGCTCGTCCCGCCATTTTCTCCTTGCGGCGTATTTACAGCTGGAGAATTGACCGTGACGTATATCGATCGATGTATGGGAGAACATGTTTTTCAACTACAATACAAGTTTGTTTTTGGGATAAATTCGTTCCAACTATATTCCATTTGAAATAAGATTAGACATTTAGTTAAACCTTTTTTCAGTCCGTTCAATCGATTTTGACTTCTATTGCGTTGGTAGTATGACAAATGGCAGCTGTAGTAAACAGTTGGTATTGTAACCCCTTTTTTGCTTTTAATGCCATCCTTATGCCTACGGTGTAGAAGTTAAAATCGAGTGAACGGACTGTAAAAATGGTTTATTAAATGTCTAATCTTATTTCAAATGGAGTATAGGAAACCTTCATTGTGCGTGGTCCAACATGCACTTGGCAGATTTTTAATATGTTGTATAAGTTGTCGTCAATGTATTCCTATGTCATATTGTCAGGGCTTTAAAATTGTTCTGTTCTCAGGGTACGGGGTTGCGGTTTTTGTCCGAAAGGGTTACCGTGGCCCCTGGCAATATAGGCAACTGAAGGAACACGGGTGGGTTTGAGTCAGTAAGAGTCTGACACGCCCTTCTGCTCCACCCAGAGCGGGCGAAGTTATTTGATAATTTGCACCCAAAAAAAAGTTACGATGTAAGAAGGATTCTTCAAAGTTTAAAATCATAACATCTAAGATAACTTTAAGAAAAATACGGTTTGGATATGCTTGAATGAATGTTGGAATATCACGAAAATTGCCATGAACCATTAATAATATCTTTCTCGTCATATTCTTTTCAGAAATGTGTAGGTAGTTTAAAATTCCATGCACGTCTTCTCTGCTTTTGCAATTTAGTTGCCAAACATGTAAACAAACACGAGTTGTAGGAAAAACAACTGTACTACTGATAAATAAGGTTCAGTTTGCGCTACAACTTCATATTATTTACGACTTTTTCAACAGTACTAGTCAGTCTGAAATCAACTTTCTTTACACAAACATAAAGTTGATGTTTGTTTAAGTGGACCGTTTAATATCATTTGGAAACAAGGATTTGAATAGACCGTATAGACGTGCATGAAATTTTAATGCAGAAAGTAGCAATTTCTAAACACATAACATCACGCTTGTATCCCCCGAAGGGTTAGGCAGTGGTGTACCTATAGTGCACCTACTTCTCGCCTAATTATTTTTTTGTCCCATGTAATAGGAGACGAGCCTATTGCTATCGACCACAATCGGCACAAATCCAGACTCCGGGCTGCTACTAAGAAATTCCAGATGGAAAAACCCAGTAACACTTTTCCCGACACGGGAAACGAATCCAGGACCTCATGCGAATAAGGCCGAAAGGGAAATCGTGGCCCCCGGCAACATGGCAACACTGAAGAAGGAACACGGGTGGGTTTTAGTCAGTAAGAGTCTGACACGCCCTCCTGCTCCACCCAGAGCGGGAGAAGTTATTTGATAATTTCCCACCCAAAAAAAAAATGTCTTCATGCTCAGCAGTAGCGCTTGCAGTTACTAGACCAATGAAGCAGTTGTTGTTGTTGTGATCGAGTCGCCAACGATCACTAAAGTCACTGCGTTTGTACTACCGATGTGACTAAATAGCACCTTTATACACATCCTTTAGATGTCAGTTTTTATAAACAGGGGATCAAATATTGCTGTAGTACGACTGCGTTGGCGTTGCTATGACGAAGGCGTTGGTATGTTGCGGCGACGAAGGCGTTGGTATGAGGTACGTCTAACACAACTTTACCCTACCTACCTATTCAACTCAGAACTTAGCTCGTACCTATCTATCGCATCTATTGGTTCTAAACAAAAAAATAATTAAATGCACGATAAATTGAATGAACCTCAAGATTTGCACTAGCCCCTGAAGCCTCAAGTTTCATGGTGCTACAGAGGCCATTGCATATCAGGGGATAGACCGGGTGGCGCGGTAATGGTAGGGAAGACGTGCCCTTAGGATATGGAAGGATTTGCGAGCCGTACCGGATATGCATCCTTGAGTAGGTAATGGACTAGTGGAGAGATGGATGGTATTTATTTATGGAAGGGGCCCATCTTTTTAACCGACTTCCAAAAGGAGGAGGTTTTTTTTTTTTCGTATGTTTGTTACGCGATTACTTAGTCAATTATGATTTGATTTTGATGATTCTTTTTTTTTGGTAGGTCATACTTCAGAGGTGGTCCCATATAAATTTTATTAAGTTTGCTTGGGCAGTTTTTGAGTTAGCTTCAATAATACGTATTTTTTCCCACGTATGTGGATGATATGATAAGTTCCTGTCACTGTTATTTACATAGCAGGGAGTGGTATTCAAATTTGTGTAGCGTAGGTACCACAACTAAAAAGTGAAAAATAAAACAACTTTGTACAAAAAAAAAAAAATACAACGGACTTCCAAAAAAAAAACACTACTAAGTGAAAAATAATTTCGGAAGTTGGTGGCAAAAAACGAAAATTCTAAACCAAAGACACCGACTTCCGAAATTATTTTTTACATTGTAGTGTTTTTTTGGAAAAAAAAAATCACCTCTTGGTTCTGAACAAAAAAGCTAATAAAAATGAAGAGAAAGTATGATCCAGTAATATTGTGCACATGACATCGTATTACCCTAACTGGGTTGTAGACGTCAGTTAAGTAATCGCTCCTTGCAAAGTACAGCTGCTAGGCAAATGATGAGCGTAACTTTTTCTTATGAAATTACAACTAAATTAAGATCTATATCTATTATCTATAAAAAAAATTATTACAGACAACCAAGGCCCATAGTGTTAGTTACAAAAGCTTAAAAAGTATGTTAGTAGTAACAGAAGTTAAAGTGAAAATATAATTTATAATTTCGATTCATCAACCCGCACCTCTCACATGCAGATTGATGAATCGTTTGAACACAGCCGCGTCCAACCTATCTGCTATCATTATTAGGATACTGTTGCTACTTTCCCGCACATTTTTCCAAACTGACGCGCTTTTCTTTCGCATAATTGCAGAGAAATCATCTATATGCGCGTCAGCAAACATGCCTGAAGCACTACAAGACCGCGGGAGCCGCAACAGTGCCCTGAAAATGTTATTATATTGATCTATACATGTTATTTTAAATTAAAGTAGCTTTTCGTGTCTGTCTGTGTAACCACGTTGTTTTTTCTAAACTACGCAATGGATTTTGATGTGACTATCACCATCATTTCGAGAATGTATTCCGAAAGGTAAAATGTGTATATTAAGTAATAAACAAATATCTATATTTTGTCAAGTGGTAAAACCGTGTGAAGCAGGGACGGGTCGCTAGTTAAAAATAAAATGAACTGGTATAAAGTATTTCATACTACAACAATTTCAGCTGTTGCGAAAAGCACGGAAGCTGAACAATGAACATGAATTAATTAGTTTCAATAGCCTCCAAATTAACGCGGTTATCTTTCAGAATACATTTCCTATTTTTTTACTACTTAGTAGTACTAGGCACATGAAAACTACGTACCAGCATTTAAACGCCTTATTATAGAATACCTAATGCCTTTTTTTATAAATCTGCCTTACCTGCTTTTAATTTACAATTAATTTTTTGTTTGTCTAAACCAGTTTTTTGTGAAGTGAAAACTTCTTAAGGCTGGGCCCTGACCAAGAGACCTTGAGCAATCGGTCCCTCTTTGCCGCACCTCACCTCTACAATACTTCGTAAAATATTACTAGCGCCATCTGGCGAACAACTTACGAATCACTTCACTCAGTTTAGTCAATTATAAACCTTATTCCATGAATCACAGCGTACATTTACCATGCACCGCACAACTTACTCACACTAAAACATCATTCACTATTGTTTAGCTTTGCAGAAACGATTTATTTTACTACGCTAGTGATTGACTAAATCGGAAAGTTATCGATTCTCCCAATAATTATAGTATTAAAAATTTTGGGAGTTCCTGAAAATACAATATATAAAAACGATAAACATTATAATAACGTGATATAAATAAACAATATACGTAACAAAAAAAATAATAATAAGTAAGTTAAAAATGAGGAAATCAAAATTACTAAAACAAGATTTCACATTAGTCTTCCAACCGGGCTACGGTTGACAAATTGAACAATAAACTTTAACAGCAATTTATATTCATACGACAATCGACATTCTTGTCGATAGCCTACGTTAGTGGATCTGCACAACCACATCACTATCTCGTCACAAGATACAGCGGCCGTACTACGCGATGATGATTAGACATTTAAACAAACCTTTTTTACAGTCCGTTCAACCGATTTTGACTTCTATACCGTAGGCATAAGGATGGCATTAAAAGCAAAAAAGTGGTTACAATACCAATGTTTACTGCAGCTGCCATTTGTCATGCTACCAACGTAATAGAAGTCAAAATTGGTTGAACGAACTGTAAAAAAGGTTTAGTTAAATGTCTAATCTTATTTCAAATGGAGTATAGGTAGTGGTTAAGAAGCAATGTACCTATTTTCTGCAAAAATAGTATAGTCGCTGTGATATAGAAAACAAAAATAACGTAGTAAAGGCAAGAAATATTATACGATTTTTTGTTTTTGGTTTTCAACACAAATATAGTAACTACTTGTGCTGATACATGATAAGCGGTTCTGTTTATAAAATTTCTAGTTTGGCTTCGATTTTTGTTACCTTTCAACTGTCATTAACGAGACCAGGGACTGAAAGCGGTTACGGTTAAAGGTGAAAATACCTCAAAAATATATCGGTACCGGTTTAAAATAAAGGTTGAGCTATACCGATTTCTTCATGAAAAAGGGTAGAGCTAAATAGTTATTTAACCTTTATACGATTTCGGTACCGAAACACATGTGAGACAAAATCAAAGTCAAATCATTTATTTCAAATAGGCCCTTGTAAGGCACTTTTGAACGTCAAAATTTACAAAATAATAGAATTGATTCTAGTCGCCCCTTCCAAAAGGTAGTTTTCGTATGGAGAAGAATGAGCAAGAAACTCCACAGTTACTCTTTTAAAATGTTTTACAATATTTTGTAAAGGACGTACCTTTACAAAATATTGTATAACATTACCTACATTAGTTAAATAATTATATGTGAAGACAATGCATCTAAAATAAAATTACTATACCACAATAGGTAAAAATAATTAAAAACCGGCCAAGTGCGAGTACGGAACCCTTCGTGCGCGAGTCCGGAATCTATAAAAACGGCAAAAAAATCACGTTTGTTGTATGGGAGCCCCCCTTAAATATTTATTTTATTTTAATTTGATTATTTATTATTAAAGTAAAAATACAACTGAGTATTTCGTGAATATTTCAAGTGCCATTATTGATATCGAGCAAAAAAGGGCAAAAAAATCGCGTTAGTTGTATGGGAGCCCCCTTAAATTTTTTTTTTTTTTTTTAGTATTTGTTGTTATAACGGCAACAGAAATACATAATTTGTGAAAATTTCAACTGTCTAGCTATCGCAGTTCTTGAGATACAGTGCTCGCGCAAGTTTTAGTAATAAGTTTTTTTTTTATTATAATCCGAACGCAGTTTTGAGCTATATTCCTTCCTTCCCAATTCCAGTACAACGGAACGAAACGGACGCTCATCGCACGCACCAATCAGAGGCTGCTGCCGCTGTAGCGAGAGCCAATCGCATCTCCTGTGATTTTGAGGTTACTTCTCAAATTATGGACACTTGTCAGTGACCGCTCACCGCTAACGCCCAACCGCCGCGCGCGCCGCGCGCGCTCCAAACCGCCCGCCAATCGCGCCATCTTATATCAAAATTCACGAGCTCTCTATTTTGCATGGCCGATACAATTGTGACATTTTAATACCCAATAAGTGCACCACAGTGAGTTGAATCAGTGAACACCAGGATAGCCAGAGCTGTCCTTGAGTCAACGTGTTTCGTCCAGAAGATTCCCAAGTAAGTCCATCCATCCCTATTCCTTATTCATACCTGTGTGTAGCTCAATTCTGTGTCGGCTAATATTCCACCCCACGTAAATTATTCTCCCGCGTATGGTCTTTCGAAGCCGCGTCAACTTATACACCATACAGCCTGGTGATAGACAGACAGACGGACAGACAGCGAAGTCTTAGTAATAGGGTCCCGTTTTCACCCTTTGGGTACGGATCCCTAAAAATGAAGCAACGACAGATAATTTAATTATGTGATAGATACATAGTGCTCACATATTTACAAACATTGTAAAAGTAGACGATTTTCCTAAAATTTCATAATTAATAAGTCAGTGTGTGAGGAAGTAGGTTATCACAGAATGTAAAATCAATTTATTTATTTAATACTTTAAGCACACAAATGTACAGAGGCGGACTTAATTCTATAGGCATTTTCTACCAGTCAACCTTTGGGTGATGCTGAGACAAACAGTAGTAAGTGCAATAACGAAAATTGTGGAATAAATATTTATTTAAATATAAGGATATACATATATCTATTAAAAACGATGAATATAATATATATACCTAATCATAAAAACATGAACATATATATAAATATTGTATACCCCATAGGTATGTTACAGTGATACAATAATGTTAACTGTAAGAACTGTCTTTTCACCTGTGACAAACAATGAATAAATGAATATGAAAATGAAGATCATATATAAAATTAGCACACATAAATACACTAAAACAAATAAGACAAACAACGGGAAAACACTAACGTTGTAATGAAACTGCCAGCTTCTTGCGAATGTGTTCGCGAACTTTAACTTTAAAGGATAATCGGTTGGTTGCCATACTGATTTCCAGGGGAAGCGCATTCCACAAAGAGATAGATTGAACGAAGAAGGAAGAGTGAATGAAGTCAGTGCGGTGAGTGGGACATTGAAGAAGACGATTATGTGATGAGCGTAGATTTTTATCGAGGTTTGCGCAAATCTACTGGAAGTGGGGAGCTGGTTAACTAGGGGAAGAGGGAGAGACAAGAAACGAAAACAAGGTGGTCAGCGCCCTTTGCTCTCTGCGCTGGCGTATGGGCGACCACTTTAGAAGCAATCGATGCGCAAAGACATGATCATATTTACGCAGATTGAATACGAATCGAATGCAATTATTGAGGAGACGGTCTAATTTGTTGAGGAGATGTGCATTCAGGTCATAAGCACACATCACCATAATCGATGATTGGGAAAATTAAGGACTGCACAAGCATTGTCTTTGTACTCGATGATAATAAGTTTTTCAAGCGGTACAGAGCCCGAAGCGTTCCCTTTTGGCTGACCCTTGCGACGTGAGTACGCCAGTTAAGGGTAGTATCAATGTGCAAGCCTAGGTCTTTCAAGTCATTGCTAAATGGAACAATCATACCATTGAAGAGGATTGGTGGCAAGGTTGTACCATCCATCTTACTAATGCTACGAGGACTCCCAATAATGATCGCCTGACACTTTTTTAGAGTTTACTATTACCCAAAATCAATCAGACCAGGTTTTTATGGCTATCAAGTCCCTGTTTAATTTGTCGATGGCGTCAGGTAATTTATCAACCCTGCCCTCACAGTACAACTGCAAGTCATCTGCATACAAATTATACGCACACTGGAGTTCAGAAGTTATAAGATTTATGAAAATAGAAAACAGAAGAGGGGAAAGTATACCGCCTTGAGGAACGCCAGCTTCTAAATCACACCAGCATAAAGAAGAATCCCCAGCATGAACGGACTGCTAACGTTCCTGAAGATAAGAGGAGACCCATTTCAGTGCTTCGGGAGAGACCACAACGTATGACAGAATGGCCAACAGGATGTCGTGACTGACGGTATTAAAGGCATTCGAGAAATCAACCAACACTAGAGCAGTAACTTCGGTATCTTCAAGTCCTGTCCTTATATCGCCAGTTACTTTCAAGAGGGTAGAAACAGTGCTGTAGCCAGATCTGAACCCAGGGCTAATGAGTAAATTACAATAAACAAAATTGGAGAATTGCTTGTGGACACAAGCCTCGAGCACTTCAGATAGGAAGGGAAGGATACAAATTGGACGAAAGTCGGTTGGGAGAGAGGGATTAGATACCTTAGGTACTGGACGGACATAGGCTTTACGCCACAGGGAAGGGAATACCCCGATGTAAAGGGAAAAAATAATTTTGTGGGTAACCACAGATAGTAGATGATCAATAATGGTTAAGATCATACCACGGGTGATATTGTCACATCCCACCGCTTTTGATTTGACGGAGAGAATGATCTTTCTGATTTCTCCTCGTTCAACTGGAATTAAACTGAAAGGATTAATATGAGGACCCGTTAGACCAAATATTAGAGACAGAGTTTGTTGCTTGGTTAGACAATCCATGGTAGGAACATTGGAGAAATGTCGGTAAAGATCGTCTAAATCAATTGAGTTAGAAAGGTCTAGGATGACGAAGGTGAAGGATATTGCGATTTGCCGATACCAAGAGTTCCAAGAAATTTCCAAATATCGGCAAAAGAGTAAGAATTGATAGTATTCAGAATGTGGCGGCGTTTAGCATTGCGTATCATCTGATTGTATCTATTCCTTGTAGCCTTGAACAAAGTCCAGTTCTCATCAGTACGCTCCCTTTTAAATTTACGGAACGCACGGTCCTTACATCGCATTGCCATCTGTATTCCTCTTGTCATCCATGGTGCAGGTGGGCGTTCTATCTTAACTTTTTTGACGGGAGCATGGATGTTATAGAGGTTGACTACAACGTCATTAAAGAACGCAACCTTGTCGTCAACCAAATACAAAATTATTTACCGTAAACTAATCTTGGACTTGCAGAATAGAGCTATTCACGTCGTCAAGATTTTACGACCGTCGGTTTATTTTAAAGATCAATGATGTGTCATCTGCAAATAACACCATCTTCGGTTTATTTTGAAGTAATTGGCGTAAATCGTTCATGTAAACTAAAAAGAAGAATGGACCCAATATCGAACCTTCAGGAACGCCCATTGCCATTTCAGACTAATGAATTTACGCCGTTTACCTGAACTTTAACCTTTCTATCTTTCAGGTATGATCTAAGTAAATCAAGACCCGTATTCCTAATCCCATAGTGCTCTAGTTTCAGCAGAAGCGTCTCATGGTCTATACAATCGAACGCTTTTGAGTGGTCGCAAAAGATTCCAATGGCATCTTGTGCTTCTTCTCAGGTATTAAAAATGTTCTTTATTAGGGTGACACCGGCGTTAGTGGTACAACGCCCTTTGATGAAACCGAACAGATGGAATTTTTATTAAAGTGACGTAACATTTGATTGAGCATCAACTTTTCAAACACCTTATTGAAAACTGGCAGAATTGACACAAGCCTATAATTTTTGGGTTCTTTACTGTCACCGAACAATGGAACTACTTTACTGTGATGTTTCATGAGATCCGGAAAGACTCCTTGGTCTTGGTCTACACTGGTGTTAAATATGTAAGTTAATAAATAGGGCGCAATGGTTTCAATAATAGATCTACAGATTTTTACAGACATTTCCCAGAGATCCTCTGTTGATTTAATTTTAAGATCTTTAAAAGCTTTTATAACAGCCTGGGGGTTTGTATGCCGAAACCTAAATTTTAAAGGCCATGCCTTCACATTCTGTCTAAGTAAGGCAGCAGAAAGCGCGGCTGAGTAATTTAAAGCTTCAGTAGTTTTAATGGGAATATTAGCAAAAAAGTTTTCAAATTCTTGAGTTATATCTATATCTGAGTTAATGGGGCCTTGTGCAGTCTCTAAATTAAATTCAGTATTTCGCTGGTTTTTCCTACCTGTTTTATTATTTGCCAGGTAGTTTTTATTGCTAATATAAAGAGCTTTGGCTATTTTGCACACACTTTTAAAAGTTTTTGAATATTTTGCCGCATGAAAGCTTGTATTATTCATATGTTGCTTTAGGCCATAAAGTTCAAATAGTTTTTCCCTGCTTTTACGAATACCTGGAGTCGCCCAAGCACTAAATAAGAACTTTGTGTAAATACTTTTAATCTTTAGTGGAAAAGTGTCATTAAATTGCGTGTAAAGAACTCAGTGTAAAACTCATTTAGGTCACCTATATTATTAAAACTCTGAACACATATTTTATTGGCCAAAGAATTATTATTTCTCTAAACTTTTACATGTAATTGGCCTAAACCTTATTTGAATTTTTTGTAAAGGTATGTAGAAGCAAAATGTTATTGTTTGTCCACTGTGATCTGATGGCAACTTATTTACAATTTGTTTGTGTAAGTTATCACAGCTACAAAAAATATTATCTATACAAGTGGCAGAAGAACGGCGAAAGAAGGCGGCGCGGCGCGGGTGCTTACACAGTCGTGTCCTTCCGATCGAAAATAAAAACCAATAGGTACTGAGTTACAATTAGCAAGTGAACGACAGACAGTGTTGCGGCGGCGGTGCGTCAAAGAAAACCCCTATTTATTAAGGTTTAGGTACTGCTACCGATACATTTATAAAGGTTTATGGTACTGCTACCGAAATATACCGGTAGGCATTACCAACCTCAAAATTCCGCTACTGAAAAAAATAAAGGTATCGAAATATTTCGGTAACCCTTATATAACGGTATGACGTCATACTGAAATTTAAAGGTACCTTAATTTTTGGGTAATTCAGTCCCTGAACGAGACACAATAGAATTTTAATTGTTATCCACTTCAATGAGGCATCGTAACAGATAATGAGATAAGAAACCACTGCACAACACGGCATTCACAAATGTTGTCACGATCGGATATATTTTGAAAGGGAACATGCGTATTTTTTTGTAAACGCGATTGTGCTCCTTATTTATATTACGTTACGGATCAATGTTCTATGCAAGTATTTTTACTTTATAGGTTTTGGAAGTTTTTTTTGTAAACGCGATTGTGCTCTTTATTTATATAACATTAGAGACCAATATTCTATGCAAGCATTTTTCTTCTACCAAGGCTTGGAAGTTGGAAGTATCCTTTTTTGCATACGCGATTTTACTCCTTATTTGTATGAGTTTACGAATCTATTTTCGATTCAGAAAGAAAATACTTAAAAGTATTTCGAGCTCTGGGTTTTGGCGCTGGTGTTTAAAGGTGGACGTACTTGGAAGCCCTGGTGTTCGATTTTGCAGGTACGACCCATGTCTAGAGTCGAAAGCGCACTAGTTCGTGTAGACGACCATTTGACTATGACATGAAAAAAAAAATGTCAAAAATAAAAAAAAATGCAGCCGCCATCTTGGATTTTGATTTTGACCAAATTTATTCAATTTTCTTGCATTTGTGTGTTTACAAAACAGTAGCATCTTTTCGCAAAACTCTGTAGTTCTAAATACAAACATTTCCATTCGCAGTAAATAAACTAACAAAAAAAAGGATAGTTTACGACAGGCAATAAATATGGGGCGCCAACAGCCAACATTTGGTCTGACCCGCCGCTATAGATGTTTCACATCTGATAATGTGACTGTGTGCACTTGTTCGATCACGTGACCGACGCGGTAACGAACGATACGTGTTTCCCCCTCGAGACCTTGCGGCATACTGAATCTCGGTTCGGGATGTATGAGTTACACTGGTAAATATGCCCATATTTTAGGATAAAATCTGAATAAAATCAGAATTTGGCCTTTTCAAAAAAAAAAATTGTTACAAAATGTTCGTTATTAAATTGTCTATCCATTAGTGTTAGTAGCAAAATTAAATAATGTTTACTTTACGAGGAGACGCATGTTATCAATCGTTATTTCTCATTTTTATGGTTTCGTTGGAAGGAGATTTAATGAAATATACACGCAATTAAAAAAAAAAAAATTGTACAGTTTTGGAATCAAGAATATGTAGAAATTTAATGTATTTTTATTAAGTTGATATTACTTTTTGAATAACAGGTAGATAGCTCCCAAAAACTGCACAAAAAACGGTTAGCGCGGCGTTTTGGTCAGGGAGGCGCCTTAAGGCGCGTTGGGTATTTTTGAGATGGGACTAAACCATTGATTTCGCGACACTGTAACGCAATTTACCGACACCGTGGAGTAAAAGACATCAACTCGTTGATTACCACGGTAAGTGGAGTAAAAGACATCAACGCGTTGATTACTGCGGTGCATAGAGTAAAAGATATAAACGCGTTGATTACCGCTATGCCGATTTTTTTTAAAGCGCAACTAGCCGATACTTTTTCCATACAAATTTCGGGGGGGTTTTACTCCACTGTTACACATTGTACATTCAAAGTAAAACATGAAATCGTTTTGTCTTATTATTAATTTTGTCTGTACAGAAGCAGAATAGTAAAAAAAAAAGCAATTAAATAGTTATGAGCCAACAAAGATTCGTTTTTCCTGCTAATTTTAACGCAACTTTGGGAGTAAATAAGTAATAAAAGAAGTATAAAATCCCCAAAACAAAGCTCGTTCCCACAAAGCTCAATTGTCGAAGATTATAATAAACTTTATTCGTAATTGATTTATGCAGTAGTTTTTTCATAAAACTCCACCTTCCAAAGGACTTTTCGTAATTTTTTACGCGCTCGTTTTACTAAAATCGTTCTGAACGGTGTTTGTGTGCGTGCGAACTAAAATTTGTGCATGTAGACCAGCGTCTAACTGCTCATCGCTGATACTATCTCTGTCGGATACGATGCCAGGTGACACAGCGTGCTTTTTGACCAAGCCCACCAATGAGTTCGAGCCCGCGACTAGTTCAACCTTAAGTTTTCACTTCTGTCGTCACTCCCGGAATGCGACTATTTTGATTTTTGCTGCATTAGGCTGCTCTTGATTTCGATCTCGCCTGATGGAAAGCGATGGATGAGGTCTATGATGGAACAAGCGTGCCCAGAAGATGCCTGTTTACTCTTGCTTTAAAGGCAGACGGGTTATATGTAGACACAGACGCTGGTAGAGAGTTCCACACTTTGCCTGTGCGCATAATAAATGTGGAGGAGAAGCGCTGAGTACGACTGATCGGGATATCCACCAAGTGCGGATGGTACCTTGCAGTAGGCTGGTAGTCCGTTAGTAAAAGGGTGATGCTGGGGATAACCCTCCCTATTTCAAAATACAAAAAGAATTTAAAGCACCGAAATATAACTAAATATGTGAGTGAATTGTTTCTTCGTGGAATAATTATTATTTCCTTTATTTCACTATAATACTTATAAACTACATTACAACTATTATCATACCTACTTAACAATAGTAATAATTATGAATGCTCAGTCTCGATTTTTTTTTCTAATTTCGGTATTTATTTCTCTATTTATATCCCGTTTAGACCTAGTTATATGTGCATGCTGTGATCTCTAGTAATACTAGGCTGATCAAAAAGTAATGATAAATTATCGGTTCATATTTTCTGTACTAATAATAAAGCTGAAGAGTTTTTTTGTATGTCTGAACGAGATAATCTCTGGAACTACCAGTCGGATTTGAAAAAATCTCTTTGCAATTGATAGCCCAATTCTTGAGGAAGGCTACAGGCTATTTAACATTACGCTAGGACCCATAGACGCCGAGCAAAAAGAAAAATAACTGATTATCATTACTTTTTGACTGGTCCTGGTAGAAAGGCACACGTAAAATAATCTTTCGATTATTGTGATTTCTATTGTATCTGTGTTTTTTTGCTGGATATCCCAAATAAATAAACTACGATAAAATTGGATAAATAGGTACAAGCAAACATCGGTGATGTAGGAAAAAACTTGAAAAGAGATTTAAACGTTGAGTTTCTTACATGCAAGATGGTCCTCGAAAAAACCGGTATTATTAAAATGCTAAGCAAAAAACACGAAGCAGTTTTTAGATGTCAAATATTAATTTAAATTCAAGTTCATGTCTCGGTGAGTTTTATATAATTGGTCTTAGGCTGATGTAGGTTAACATGTCGAAATAAATTAGCAAGCAAAAATATAAAAAATGCAATTTGGTTTAGTTTATTCATCCGCCAGAGATTTCAATATTTTTTATCGATAGATTATGCTTGCCTCAGCATTTAGCCCGAGATTGAGACAAACACTGAATAATAAGTGACGAGATAGCAAGGTATCAAGCCCATTGATAAAAAATATCGACCTAAATAGATATCCTATAAACCTGATTCTGAACAGATGAAATCATAAGCGAAATCTGATAATTGAAACCAGTACCCTAATTGCGTAACTTATTTTCGTAAACGTTTATGACAAATTTGTTTCATTTTGACAGTTCAACAACATTCATTGCGTTAGTTACGTTGTTGAGCAGATCTTTTTTTCCAACATATGAAGCAATGAATTAGCAATCTGTTTCAAATCGAAACAAATTGTGATTGATCGTGTATTGCGTAATTTGGGTACAGTACCCTAATTGCGTAACTTATTATCGTAAACGATTATGACAAATTTGTTTCATTTTGACAGTTCAACAACATTCATTGCGTTATTTACGTTGTTGAGCAGATTTTTTTTTCAACATATGAGGCGATTAGCAATCTGTTTCAAATCGAAACAAATTGTGATTGATCGTGTATTGCGCAATTAGGGTACAGGTTGATATATATCTGTTCCAATAGATACGGTAGCGACTATCACTATCTCAAATAATATGGTTTGGCGATGTATTGTTCATCTCAGAACGCATTTCAACGCTCTTTCACAACCGACAACATTGTTTGTCGAAAAACGTGTTTCATTACCAAAGGTTTTTTACACGGTCGCAATTAGTACTCGAACAGATAATAGCCTGTGTCATTGAGGTAAAGAATAGCAATACTTAAGTAAAGCTGCTCTCGTCTTAATTGTGATTCAGTTTTTACCAAGCAGCTGTACAGTATTGACCACTATGTTGCTGCCATACATTTTATTATCAACGATATTATTGTGTAAGTTGTGTGCAAACATAAATCAAATGGATTTTGTGCTACGTTCACGTTGATAATGTACCTAAATAATTTTATTTGTAGCGGGAGTTACATGTCGGCTAATCGGGCTGTCGGCAAAACCTTTAGAAAAGACATTATTCTTAAGTCGCAATGTGGTTACCGAAACCGAGCAGTTTGAAGGAGGAGTCCTGGTTGATGAAAACGGAGTCATTGAAGCTGTTCTTAAGGGAGAAACTGTTGATTTGTTACTCGGTTCTGAAAAAAGCAAGGACTGGCAAGTAAGTGGAACTTGGAATAGATTTTTTTACCACGACTGACCGTTAGGATACTAAAGATAAGGAGAGCTAATTATACTAGGTACGTTATACCTAGTTAGACGTATTGAATAGGTGGTTAGTTAATTCCATAGGGTTTTTTTGCCTTACCTAGTGTTAGTAAACTGTAAAGTGTTTTTGGAATGCCTAAAGCCGACTCTTTAAATATAATGAAATTACGATTAGGTATCAGTAAATTACAACTAGCTAACTGGTTGGAATCCCCAATGGCAAAATGATTAGATCGCGGCCTTCACTTGCAAAAATTTGAACTCAATATTTGGAAATTGTACCTGCCTATACTGTACGTACCCTTTTTTTTTGGGTGGGAAATTATCAAATAACTTCTCTCGCTCTGGGTGGAGCGGGAGGGCGTGTCTAGGGTTACCATCTGACAGGCATTTGCCGCATTTGACAGGCATTTTATGGTTAAGACAGGCGTGCGGCCGGCGCTAAGCTGAGACAGGCATTTATTAAATTTCTGTAATAAATGCACAATGGAGTATAGAATGGAATCGTCTGACAGTAGAGTCGTCGGTAAAAGCGTTAAACTTTAAAACCGTTTCGTGTTAAGATTTTTATATTTACATTTCAGAAAAAACAAACTTTTGAAAAAAAAATTAATGTCTTCGGAAAAATATAACTCAGTGTGGTAGACACGCTAAGTACACGTAGTTTGGTTAACTATTGTATCGAAACATTATTTGTCACAAGAGCTTCATAAAGGTTACCGCAGACAAGCGCGACGTGACTCAGATGGAACAATTGCAATGAAAACTTCACGGAAATTGTTCTACCGATGTCGCGCCTGTCTGCGGGAGCCTTTATGCGGTGGTGAGTCGAATCAAACTGTAAGGTCCAGTTGAGTATACATAAAGGAAATCTTACAACTCCTTTTTGTTCTAGCTAATAGATGGCGGATCATGGGCCTTAATGGCAGGAGGAGTCGACTCCCATGTGCATGTGAACGAGCCCGGCAGGACCTCCTGGGAAGGTTATGTCACGGCTACCGAGGCTGCTGCCGCTGGAGGGATGACCACCATAATAGATATGCCTTTGTATGTCAAATAGATTATTCTTTTCTTAAATTTGAAGTTGGAACTAACTAGATATAACACAATAGCCGTTAGTCATAGCTTAGTTAAAAAAATACACGCTAGTCAGTTAGCAAGGTTGTGATACTGTGAGTACCCCAGACTGTGCCGGATCGCTAGGTAACTACTTTGAGAGGTTGTATTATCAGTCACTGTGATTACAATAACCTTTAATCAAAATAGTGTTAGCTTTCGCTTATCTAAATTATGGCCTATATCTTGGAAAAGCGAAAGCCAACATTATTAACAATCTAATACCTACCTATATCCAGCCCTGGATCTAGGGGGGGCAAGCCGGGGCCCGTGCCCCGGCTGCTAACTTCAGGGGCGACAAATTCAAGCGTAGCAGACAAGTGCACCACCCAGCACACAGCAACTTTACAATAAATGAGACGCGCAGCACATTTGCAATCTTTCTATTTTTTTTTTTTTCTCTATCAATCTGTGTTGAACTTGAGGGTTTGTTTGAATATTTTGCACCCTACAATTGCGTAACACACTTTCGAGATTCTTCACACACGACCCGAGAGTTTTAAAGGACATTGCTAATCTATTGCTTCATAGTTTTGCAAAACTCGTCTTCTCAACAACGTAAATAACGCAACGAACGTAGGTGTGTCAAAATGAAACCCAATGCGATCAATTGTCATTTTTTGTGTGTTACGCAATTATCCCGCTGTTCTAAGTAATGTTAAATGTATGATTTGCAATAAGGCTTCCGGGATAGACGACTTTGTCTTTGAAGGGTATAACATTCTACTTCAGTATTAGGCAAGTACCATGTACCTACTTACCTAATTATGTCATTTTTGCAAGATTTCTAATCATGCGTTTATCATAAGTTGTATAACCTATGTTATAAGCGGAAGCGGGCTTATTGTTGTTGGCCTACTGTTATTTTTCCTTTTCTGGAGTTTTAGGAAAAAAAAAACTGTAATGCATACACATAAGGTTCAGTTTACGCTATAACTTCATGTTTTTATGAATTTTCAAATCTAGTCAGTCTAAAATCAACTTTATTCACACTCTTATAAAGTTGATGTTTGTTTATGTAGAAATAACATTAATTGGAAACAAGATTTTATATAGACCTAAGGTTTATAACACAACATCACGCCTGTATACCCCGAAGGATTATGCAGAGGTATACCTAGAGTGTACCCACATTTTGCCAGTTATGTTACAAGAATACATGTACTTAGTTAAATATCCTAATCCTATCCTAACTATCCTAATTAATATTATAAATGCGAGAGTGAGTTTGTTTATTTGTTAGGTACGTTTCACGCTAAAACGGCTGAACGGATTTGGATGAAATTTGGCACATGGGTAGACCACGACCTGGATTAGGACATAAGATACTTTTTATCCCGATATTCCCACGGGATCGAGACTTATGCGGGTGAAACCGCAAGCGCGGCTGGTACTAAATACTTTTATTCCAAATTACAGGAATTCCATTCCGCCCACAACGACTCTTGAAAACTTGAAAGTAAAAGCGAATATTGCAAAAGAAGAAATATTTGTCGACGTTGGTTTTTGGGGAGGCGTTGTCCCTGGAAATGAGGTAAAAGTTTTGCATTTGATAGCCATGTTCTTAAGGAATGTTAAAGGCTATTTAACATCACGGTACGACCCTTAGGAGACGAGAAAAAAAAAGTTGGTTAGAATGCTAATTTTATGATAATTGCGCTAATTTTACTTGAACAGACAGCTGTGCTGCTGGGGAGTTTGTTCCGCCACTTCTTCTTCCCAGCTAAAGGCACTAGGAAGTATGATGAAGGATGGGCGTTTTGGGCTTATGTAATTTTGACGTTCGAAAAGTGCTGATTCTCAGCCTAGTTTGAATAAATGACTTTTGAATTTATGTTAAAACAAAAAATTTCAAACGAACAAAGTCGCGGGCAAAGTCTCTTATAAAGCAGTCTACAGAGTTATAAAGACGAGAACTTGGGAAACCATATTCTTCAGTGACGATTAAAGTACTTAGCTGAAGCGGTAATCGGAAGTTTCAATGAATATTGCCACCTACATTTTCCGTCAACAATCTCGTCCTAGTGCGAGGTCAATTGCGTCAGAAAAAACTGAGATGGCGTTAAATTATAAGTAGGTAATTAAATATTTAAGTAATGTAGGTATTGTATTATTTCCTCGTCTGTATTTTTTCCTTCTTTTTCAGGAAGAGTTACAAGACATGGTAAAAGCTGGTGTGGTGGGTTTCAAATGCTTCTTGATCAACAGCGGCGTGTCCGAGTTCCCCTATGTTACACCAGAAGATTTGGAAAAAGCCTTGGTGTACCTCAATGGCAGTGGAACCGTTTTAGCAGTAAATATTGAAGATTTTCTTGTTATACAGGGTGGCATCCCGACATCGATGCGAAAACTGTTACCATGGATTAAGTACATGTATCCGAAACCACCTGTGTTGAAATTTGTCGTCGGTAATTTAAAAAAAAATCTGTTGTTTCATAGAAAATTACAATACTTACGCGGTCAAAATGTATGGAACAATAGATTTTTTTTAAATAACCGACGTGAAATTTCAACTCAGGGTCATGCTCAGAATCATGTCCATGGTAACAATTTTCGCGTCGATGTCCCTGCCACCCTGTATTACAAATGGGTGCAGTAAAGGAGATAAATTGGTGTACTAATTAATAATGAAACATTTTCAGTTCCACGCTGAAGTACAAATTGGTGATGAGGAACCCGAATGCACCGGTCCTTCATGTCCAGGTATTAAAACAGTTAGGTATAAACTACCCATACCTACATAGACACATGTACCAATCCACTTTCAACACCTATTCCCCGAAGGGTTAGGTAGAAGTGCACCCACATTTCGCCATCGCTATAAAATTAACAAAAACTTGATAAATATTTAAAAATTTTCTTGAAAGTAGGTACGAATTAAGCATAACTGTTAAAATCTAAGGTAGGTAAAACTATTCTTAAGAAAAAAATGTGAGACAAATAGACAATAAAGAGATCGACCGGTTCCAGATTTATGCTAATGCTTAAAATGTCTGTGTTGGAAATAGGTACCTACCTACAGACTTACTGTTAAATAAACCTACCATTTCAGATCCCGTTCTGTACGACACTTACCTTGCGTCTCGTCCCGAAATAATGGAACTAGAAGCGGCCTCATTAATCGCATCACAGCTACACAAAACTGAGTAATAAATCTTTTAATTATTCGAATATTATACAAAATTCCAGTCTGCTTACAGGTCATTGAATAACAAGTCATGCAAGTTTTTATAAGAAAAAAGTTGATGACCCTATCTACAAATAGTCATATAATGGCGATGAATAAATTACCTAACCGTTATGAGATACACGCTACGAAATAACAGAAAAATAGTTAAATCGTTGAAAAAGAAATCCACTTCACTGGCAAAATGTTTTGCCACCACAAAGAAAAATAGAGCACCCGATGGTGACCGAAAGTCACTTGATGTAGAACTGTAGACCCTATTTATTCAATAAATCTAATCAACTCTGCATAAGTGACTACTGAACATGGGCCTCTCAAGTTGCGCCACAAGACCCAGTTCTCTGCTTTTCGTATTTAGCTGCCTTGAGGTCAGCTCATCGAGCAGGAGGGCGTCACACGCTATGTTTGGCGATACACCGTCTCAACGTGAGGTGTCTGCTCCAACAGCCTTATTCGACAGACATCGGCACGGTAGCATAATCAACCTATAACGTTCCCACTGCTGGGACACAGGCCTCCTCTCTCTGTGATAAGGAGTGGGCTGTAATCCACCACGTAGGCCCAGTGCGGATTGGTGGATCACTTAAATATCTACGAATTTTTGGTTCTAGGTCATGCCGGTTTCCTCACGATGTTTTCCTTCACCGTTTTGAGAGCAATGGTGATGAAATAAATTACACAAATTAAGCGCCTGCCTGATCGAACTTACGACCTATTATACAACTCGCAAATCGGGGTCGTTAGGTACATACCACCACTGCTCAAGCTTGCATTCCAGCACAGTTAGCATGACCACAATAGAAACGGGTTTTGTCGACGGAAGAATAGACAAAATGACAGATAAACAATCACAATCTGTCATTTTCTCTATTCTTCCGTCGACAAAACCCGTAGAAAAACCGTTTCTATGGTTGTCATGCTGCGCGTGCTGTTCTTTTCTTTTTATTACCGTTATTTATTTTGGCAGTGTTCATGTCCACGTGGTGCATGTCTCAGCGGAGGGTGTGGTTCCTATCCTGGAGGCGGCTAGGGAGGAAAGAATCAAGGGTGGTTACAAGGGTTGGCGGGGAGGTGTTACTGCGGAGACATGTAACCACTACCTTACGCTCAGTTCGGAACAGATCCCTCCTGGACATTCCGAGTATAAGTGCGCGCCGCCTATCAGGAACATTACGAACAAGGTACCCGCTGACTGATTTATCCCTTGCATGTTAATTCGCGTAGTACTGGTCACCCTACGTTTAGAGGAGGTGGAGGGTTAAGTCATAGTGGTACTTCTACTACTGTAGCCAAACACATTGAAATAAGGAGGGGGGGCTACGAGAACCTGAATTCTGTGGGAACGCCCTTTCTTTGGCACTGAATTCTAGTTTTGCTTTGAATAGGTACACACTGTCGGGGTAGAATTTGGTTGATATCTACGTGGTAGTCAGCGATTCTTTTTCGAAAGTTCTAGAACCTACTGGATTATACCTAATGTTTAATTTACAGCAAAAGTTATGGGAGTATATTCGAGATGAAAGATTGGATTTAGTCACATCCGATCACTCACCCAGCGTTGCGGAGCTCAAAGGACCAAACTTCATGACAGCCTGGGGTGGAATATCTTCGGTTCAGTATGGTAATAATACTATACAGGGCATTACAGGGTGGCAGGGACATCGACGCGAATACTGTTACCATGGATTCAGTACATGATTCTGAACCCCACTGCGTTGAAATTTTTTGTAGAATATTTTTTAAAAATCAGCTGTTTCATAGAAAAGTGAAGACCTACGCGGTCAAAATGTTTATGTACGGGTTCAGAATCATGTACTGAATCCATGGTAACAGTTTTTGCGTCGATGTCCCTGCCACCCTGTATTTATTTATTATTTTATTAAAAACGAATTAATTAAACCTTAATTAAGTTCTTTTGGTTCATGAAAATCAAACTTCTTTCCTGTCGATTTCTAGATCTCCCATTATTTTGGACGGAGGCGAAAGCCCGTGGATATTCATTGAGTACCCTGAGTCACTATTGGTCTGCGGGTCCGGCGCGCCTGTGCGGCCTGCAAGAGAAGAAGGGCTCACTTAGGCCCGGCCTTGATGCTGATCTCATTTTCTTCGATCCTAACGCATCATTCGTCGTCACGCCCGAAATCATCAGATACAAAAACAAGGTGACTAACGTTATTTTCATATAAAGTATAAAATATTGTACGGTGGCACGTAATCCTTCGTGTGCGAGTCAGACTCGCACTTGGCCGGTTTTTTATTAGAGATTTCCTGATTCGATATTTATTTAAATTACATACATTCTGTCTTATAATGAAATACTAACCCATTGGAATCGATACTGACTTGCGTAACAATACTATAGTTATATCTAAAATTCACGACTTTCTTGTTTTAGGTTAGGTACCTTTTTTCATCGAATTTGATTGGAGTAGATTATATAACTATAAAACTCATTTATTCATGGTTGTCGATAATAATAAACCTATCGATTAAATCAGTTTTAGCCATGGCCCATATGGCAAATCTGATATAAAGGTAGCTTGCAAAATTCACTTTTTGCTCTTGAATTTCGCGGGGTACATTGAAGAAATTCACTTTTTGCTCTTGAATTTCGCGGGGTACATTGAAGAAATCAACTCAGCTGTAAGTGCTGCTGAAATAGTAGATTCGTAAACTAATTCATTTTCTCTAATTACAGATTAGTCCTTACATGAATAGAGTATTAACGGGAAAAGTAATGCAGACGTACGTAAGAGGACAACTTGTCTACTCCGATGGCGAGCTGATTGGTGGACCTAAAGGACAACTGTTGTTAAATTCTGATTAAATAATGATAAAATATAAGTATTTGTATGTTTGTTCCCCTGATAGCGAAAGGCATCTTAGAGTCCGCACCACCACTCAAGTTCGATAGACGCGGCTATGTTATAGCATCAAATACAAAAATGCATTTTTTTTAAATGTTCGACAATTTTCCGCCGGATTTTAGTGGTGGCGCGGACTCTACCCATAATCTCATTGTCACCTTGCGTCTATAGAACATACTAGAAGAATTGATAGAAATACCAGAGATCCACAGACCAAGGAGTAGTAGGTACTCTGTGATCTGTGATGGTTTATGATTAGCGATCACAACTGGCAACTTTGCTGTTGTACATAAATTGGATAGCTCGGCATTATATCTGATTTCATGATTCATCCAAAATTTTCTCAAGTTTTTCAAAATGAGCCCTCCCTGTCCTCTCAGTTTATATAGGTATTTCTAGTAACGTTTTGCACAGTGGCGTATTTTAAGATTCAGCGCCCTGGGCCTGTAAGGTTTGCCGCCCCATTAATTAACGAAAAAAAAGCAAAAATTTTTACATGGGATAATTTTCGACTTCCACGCGAGCGAAGCCGCGGGAAAAAGCTAGTTTTACATAAGAATAAAGACTTTTTCGTTTTTGTGGGCTCGTAAGTTAGAGAAAAAAAAAAACGTTTTCCCCTAGAGCAAGATATGCTATTTTTTCCTCGCCCTGGTACGCTACAATGACGGACTTTTTGAGCAAAAGGAATGAAAAAACTATTCTTCTAAAAACGGAAAACGAACGATCCGCACTGCAATTTGTCACCGCAGTGCACACAAATATTTCGCGGTGGGCGCTAAAGCAGTTGGACCGGAAGCTCCTCCTGGAAGGATCGATCGTGCAGGCCTGGGTGTCATCACCGGACAGGCCTGCTGACATCAACGACGAGGCGAAGTGGTTCCGGGAGGCCATGTCCGAAATATCATCATCATCATTTAAGCCGAAAGACGTCGTATTCGCTCTACGGATACGGAAGCCATTCAGGCGGAGCTGTACGAGGGGTACAGAGCGGCGAAGACCACTCTCCAAGCGGAGATCCTGCGGACCAGGGCACTGGCCCGCGAGGAGTCGCTGGAGACTCTGAACAGGGACCCGTGGGGACGCCCATACAAGATGGTGCAGGAGAAAACTCCGCCCATGGGCTCCCCCGCTGACGCAGAGTCTCCGGCCCAAGCTTGTAGGGGAAGTGGTGAGCGAGTGGTGAGCCTTTAAGAGGGGAACATACCCCCGCCAATGGCTCCGTCTACTGCGGTGCCCAATGCGGACCACACCGCTGACGACGACGACAATGCTCCGGAGATGAATGAGGTAGAGATAAGAGTGGCGGTACGCAGGCTGAATGCCAAAAATACCGCCCCAGGACCCGACGGCTCGCCTGGAAAAGCCTGGGTCCTGGCCTTGGAGGCTCTCGGGCCTCGACTAAGGGGGCTCCTAAGCGCATGCTTGGAGAGGGGCCAATTCCCACTTCGTTGGAAGACGGAGAAACTGCTCCTCATAAGGAAGCCGGGTTAACTCTGCGGACTCTCCGTCCGCTTATCTGCCCATCGTGCTGCTCGACAAAACAAAACAAAATATTTATTTCAATTACAAAAAGGCATTTACATACATATGATCGGAGATCACCTTTTAAGCAAGGAATTGCTTGTGTTAGGAGACTCCGCGCTTCCACTTATCATCATCTTATGTAATTGAGCAGTGTAGACAATGTAAACATGCAGTAAAATAAAATAAATTAAATGGGTAACTTAAAATTAAACAATTGAAAGGGTAAATGAGTGAGAGTTATGCATAGAAAAGAGCCAAGTCGCGTGTTACGTGTGATTATGTGTGAGTATGGGTGAGTGATTATGTGTGAGTATGGGTGAGAGTGTGAAGTGTGAGGGTGTGTAGTGCGTGAATTATAGTTAGAATATTTAGAGTTATACTGTCGTTTAATATCCTGCTCAACATAAAAATAGATACGAGAATGTATTTGTTTATTAGGAATTTGTGTGTTTGCATTGTTTGTTTGCTTGTTACGACTTCACGCCGAAATGGCTGAACAGATCCGGATGAGATTTGGCAATTAGGTAGATAATATCTGGGTTCTCTGGGTAAGGACACAGTTTAGGTGTAAGTGCAAGCTCAACTGCAGAATGTAGGTTGTAGGTTGTAGGATAGCCCTGTGACAATGTCTTGGGATCGGAAGAAGCCAAATACAACTTCTTCCACTAACCTTGTACACAACAACCCAAATGCAAGTAATTTGGTTATTGAAGCGTAGATACAAAAGACTCAACATCGTCGTAGGTTTTAGTCTTGAGCCATTCGGTTAAAACTCTTTTACAGTCGCGGAGCTTCAAGGAGTATATACGTAGTTCTTTATTCAGCAAGTTGTATAGGTAAGAAGATTGCCTTGAGTATTGTCTTTTAGCGAAAGTAGATCTAACCTTGACAGTTGGAGCGACTAAGTAGTTCCTTCTCTTTCTAGGCTTAGAGGGATCATATGGGAGGGATGTGTGCTTTTTTAGTATGAGTTGAAGCAAATAAAGTTTCCTTACAGACAGAAGACCAGATAATTGGTACAGGCTTCGAGTAGGGAATCTATAGGGTTTAAAGAACATGACCTTAAGCAAGGATCTTTGGGCCCTCTCAAGTTCTAAATTTTTTATTTTTGTTGTCCCTCCCCAACAAGGCAAACAGTATGTGAGGATCGATTGGGCCAATGATATGTATACTTGCTTCAGAAGCCGCATGTCGCAGTGCCTTAAAGGTCCATATCATTTTCCTAACTCTTTTCATTATAAGTTCAGTGTGCATGTGCCAGGACAGGCGCTGGTCAATCATAACCCCTAGGTATTTAGTGTGTTGTAACCTATCAATCCTTACACATGTGCAGTCGAGGGTTGGGGGGTCAGGACAGTTGTGTATTTTTATTTGGAATTCTTGTGACGGTTGCGAGTTATTATACTTAGTAAAGCAGATATAGTTGGATTTAGAGGCATTAAGCGTGAGGAGACTATAATTTAGCCAAGCTGCAATCTTTGCCAGGCCACATTCAGCCATCCTTCGAACACTAGCCCAAGTTTTAGCAGTGAAGACAATGGCAGTGTCGTCGGCGTATGAGAATATGAGTCCGCCGTCAATCTTCATGTTGCATAAATTATTAATGTAGATAAGGAACAAGGTCGGCCCAAGGACACTGCCCTGACCGACTCCGAAAGTAACGGCTAACTCGGAGCTAGTGTAATTCGCAATTTTAACCGTTTGTTTGCGATTGCTCAGGTAAGACTTAAAAAGATCAAGAGCGGGTCCCCTTAAACCGATGCTTTCTAGCCTATGTAAAAGTATGGGGACAGACACTGTATCAAAGGCCTTTTTGAGGTCAAGAAAAACAGTTAGACACTTGTTGCCACTATCCACTCCATCTACCAGAGCAGAAGTTAGTGACAGAACTGCATCCTCAGTAGACTTTCCTTGTCTAAACCCAAATTGAGAGGGCGACAGTATTTTATATTTAGAGAGGAATTTAACTAGGCGCGAGTTTATAAGTAGGAGTATAGGAGAGAAAGCTCTTTGAAAGAGTCATTGCAGACCGCTTCGTTGGGCAGCGGGTGGGGCGGGATTTGGCGGAGAGCCAATTTGGTTTCCGTAGGGGGTGCTCTACGGTGGACGCCATCATGCGCGTGTGGGCCCTCACGACGGAGGATGCTATGGCCCGGGGTAGGGCCGTCTTGGCGGTTTCTCTAGACTTGGCTCCCAGACTGGAGCGGGCCGGGGCTGCCTTGAAGCGGCTTCTGCCCAATCTAGGGGGTCCAAACGCCTCCTGCCGGAGGTTCTACGTGGGGGTCGTGCGGTCCATGGCTCTTTACGGGGCACCGGTGTGGGCGCGTTCCGTGAAGCAGCGGCCCGCCGGTTGAACGCGTCCCAAAGGGTCATGGCAATCCGGCTCGCCCGGGGATATCGCACAGTCTCCTGTGAGGCGGCGAGCCTCCTTGCCGGATTACCGCCATGAGATCTGGAGGCACAAGTCCTCGCGCACATTTGCAAGTGGCGCGAGGAGGCGAAACGGCGGGGCGTAACTCCGCTGCTGCGAGAAATCACGGCACAGCAGACAGAGCTCCGGCGGGATCTCATGGCGTCATGAAGAGTGTGGATCGCCTGGAGGACACGGTAAAGGTCTGCTCGGCTTGGGCGGAGCATCGCCGTGTCCTCGTGGAGGCGATCGGCGGAGGTGATCTCTCGCGTCCAGCCATAGTACGGAGCGAGAGGGCATGGGAGGCCGTCACCTCCTTCTGCAAAGCAGTAATGCTCGCGAAGGAGGAGGCGGAATGCGTGAGGGAGAGAATTTCGCGCCCTCACGCCCCTAACCGCCGCAGGAGACGCCCTAGGCGTCGGGAATCGCAGGCCGATTCCCGGCCACCGTAGGCGCGGGCTTGCAGACGGTGAGCAATGGGTAGCTCACCGTCCGATAAGAACCAGGCCCGGATCGACGCGACGGCGCATTGTGTTCCACGCGCGCCTCAAAGAGATGTCAGCAGAACTGAACGGGTCCACTAGGGCCGATGCCTGCCGAGGTTGCGGGGAAGTCCAAAAGGTATACCGTGGCCCCTGGCAACATACAGGCAACTGAAGGAACACGGGTGGGTTTTAGTCAGTAACAGTCTGACACGCCCTCCCGCTCCGTCTAAAGCGGGAGAAGTATTTGATAACTTCCCACCCAAAAAAAACCAAATATGCGTTAAATCCTTTTGTTAAATTAAAATAAAGGAGATGTTTCATTTTCGGCCATAAAGTGTACGTTAATGTAAAAAAAGGAAAAAATTCCACGAATTGAGGAAAAATATTCTTTCCTGTTTATTCCCCTGATTACTTCGGCACAAAAAATAATAGTTTAACAAATTATTGCCATATTCTATTCATCATGGCGTCGTTTTACTTGCATACTGCTTTCGTCTAGAAATCATGTTACATTTTAACATAATAATATCACGTAGACGTCATTTAAATAAATATGAAAGGCATGTATTTCTGTACTATATTAAGATAGCTATCTTATACAACCTTTTTGATTAATTAGAAAGTGTTATTCATCATAAAAATAAAAAACTGCTTTTGTGGATTGTAGATTTGTAGGTACTTCTGGACGAAAATGGCTAGCTGTCGATGGTCGTATTTCTCCTGACAAACGTCAAACATTTTCGGTTTTTATTTTGTGCCCAAAAAGTATTAGATACTATGGAAAAAAACAGTCTTTATTGTATTTAGGGGTTCGTTTCCCAGGTTTTCTGAAGTGTACATGTTATGGCCGGAGTCCCATACAAAAATGAAACGTCTCCTTTGTTTGGTTGCTTAAGTACGGGCGACGACACCGTCGCCGCGCCGCGTGAATGCGATGAAATGCGATGAAACTTCAGGAGTTTCATCACATTCCGTCTTACTTCTGTTTCATAGCGTGAGGTACAGCTTGCGCCGCCCCTCGCAGCCTGCCGCCCCGGGCCATGGCCCTTTTGGCCCTAGGGTAAATACGTCACTGGTTTTGCATAAAATTAATAATGAGAAATTATATTTAGGTACCTACTCTGTAGCTATAACCTGTCCCGCACCTGGCATTTTCATCTCCACAAATACTATTCTTGGATATTTTCATAGAAAAGCAAGAATGTGGAATGGTAGAGCGAGTGAGGCGAGCTCAATTTTTAACCGACTTCCAAAAAGGTTATATGTTCGTCGCGTATGTTTGTTTTTTTTTTTATGTATGTCCACCGATTTCTCCGTCAATTGTGGACCGATTTTGAAAATTCTTTTTTGTTTGAAAGTGTGTGCTCTCGAATTGGTCCCATATAATTTTTATTAACTTTGCTTGGATAGTTTTTGAGTTAGCTACAAAATACGTAATTTTTTTCCCACTTAGTATGTAGATGATATGATAAGTTTCTGTCACTGGTAGCAGGTAGTGGTATTCGAATGTGTGTGGGGTAGGTACCACAACTAAAAAGTGAAAAATAAAAACTTTTTACAAAAAAAAAAAACAACCGACCTCCACAAAAAATGAAAATACAAAACCCAAGACACCGACTTCCGAAATTAAAATTATTTTTCACTTTGTAGTGTTTTTTTTGGAGGTCGGTTGTTTTTTTTTGTAAAAAGTTTTTTTGGGCCACCATTTTGTATCCGCCATTTTGAATTTTTATAAACAGACAATAAATTCATGACCAGGGACCTGAAAAACCTTTGGAAACTGATTTTTGTTAAAATATTTATTTTTTAAATTGTTTTTGCTTCATTTCCCGATTTTTTGAGGTTATGGTTTTTACTTTTAAGGAAAAGTGGCAGTGACACACCAAAGTGTGTTATCTCAGGAGTGTATAAAAAAAATGACGGCGATATGTAAAAAATTGTGGTGTATGCAGATTTTTGAACAAAGTCATTTTTTTTCCATTGTCCGCCGCCTGACGGAGTAGCGACTAGTTATCGCCGATTTTCTCGCTAAGGAAACGTTCAAAGATACGACACGTGTAAGTTAAAGAGATACATAATAGAGTCTGGCCACGCTAAGTCTGCAATGGAATAAATGGGCAACCCCAAAAAGTTTTATGTAGGTATGGTATACTTTTACATCAGTCAGTTATGTCAGTTTCAGGGTACTTGAAATGTCAGATTGCTTACGCTTAATGTTATTTTCACAAAATAAACTAGAAAAAAAACCGGCCAAGTGCGTGTCCGACCACGCACAATGAAGGGTTCCATAGTTGGGATGAATTTATCCCAAAAACAAATTTAACTTTGTAGTTGAAAAATATGTTCTTCCATACGGAATGTATGGGAAAACATGTTTTTGCAACTGCAAAGTTAAGTTGGTCGATTATTACTCGTTAACTTGTAAAGTTAACTTAGCTGTGATAGTTTTCCTTTTAATTTCGTTACATAAACTACTGTTGTGATTTTTTTCACACACCCAAAACCAACCATTAGGCGGCAGGGGGGGGGGACACTTGACTCTAACAAAAATTAGCACTTTAAAGCTTAATATTTCGCAAACGGATCCCTGAATCCAAAAATGGTTTACACAAACTCACAATGTTTTTGAAGGACCTTTCCAATGATACCCCTCACTATGGGTAAAAAAATAAAAAAAAAAACATCACCACTTTACGTGTATGAGAGGTACCCTAAAAAAATATGTTTTTCATCATTTTATTTGACCACTTTGTCGGCGTATACCTATGCCAAATTACAGCTTTCTAGTAGGTTCTAAGGGTCTAAGAGCTAGACCGCGGACGGACAGACAGACAGACAGACGGACATGACGAAACTATAAGAGTTCCTTGTTTCCTACGGAACCCTAAAAATGGTTTGTTTGTTTGTTTGTTTGTCTGCCCGGCTTGGGCGGAGCATCGCCGTGTCCGAGTGGAGGCGAGCGGCGGCGGTGATCTCTCGCGTCCGGCCCTGATTCGGGCCATGCTACGGAGCGAGAGGAAATGGGAGGCCGTCACCTCCTTTTGCGAAGCAGTAATGCTCGCAAAGGAGGAGACGGAGCGCGTGAGGGAGAGGCAAATTTCGCGCTCTCGCGCCCCTAACCGCCGCAGGAGGAGACGCCCTGGGCGTCGGGAATCGCAGGCAGATATCCGGCCACCGTAGGCGCGGGCTTGCGGACGGTGAGCAATGGGTAGCTCGCCATCCGATAAGGACCAAGCCCGGGTCGACGGCGCGTTGTGTTCCACGCGCGCCTCTCAAGAGATGTCAGCAGAATTGACGGGGTCCGCTAGGGCCAATACCTGCCGAGGGTTCGAAGAAAACCGATAGGGACATCGTGGCCCCTCTGGCAACACGGCAACAGAAGGAACACGGGTGGGTTTTAGTCAGTAAGAGTCTGACACGCCCTCCCGCTCCGCCCAGAGCGGGAGAAGTTATTTGATAATTTCCCAACCAAAAAAAAAAGGGACGTGTCTATACAGACATTGATTCTGTGGAAAAAAAAATGATTGCTCTAGAGGCATTATTCAGGAAGAAAACGGGAGAATACATTTGTATGGAGAATCGCAGGCCCTATTCCCTCTTAACTCTAATCTTCAGAGAGTCACAACTCTCCTACTGAAACAAACTCCTGCTTTCTCCACCTTCTGTCTAATCTTCTGTTGTATGTATTTCTATCTATCTACAATTTTCCCGAAAAGCATGCTTCTTCTTAATGTTCCTCAGCAAACCTCGTGTTTCGTCAGTCGTCAGATTTCTATCAGTTGTCCTTTGCACTTGGTGCAGACCGGACGCTCTCAATCGACTTGGAAGTATATAGAGCAGTAGCGAAGGCTGATTTTATGGAGGAGGTAAGCCGGAGCAGAAAAAAAAAAAGAAAATCCGATATACCAGGTACTTTTCTATTATGAGCTTCATGCAAATTAGTCGATTCCTACCAGTCCCGAACTCATAAAACAGCTACGAATATGTTTTTCAATCTGCACGTATTTTCAAAACTTAACCTTGAAAAGCATGCTTCTTCACAAAGTAATTGTCAAACGACATTCTAAAACTATGAATGCCGCCATCCTAATAAGATCGTACTAATTGGTTTTCAAATCTACTTTAAATAAGTAATTTCAGCTTATTAAACTATCTACTTACCCCAAATACCTAATTACAACGTACTTTACATTCACAACACACAAAACACCATGTTAATCATTCTCAAAACACTATGTTAATCACTGTCCTATAACTACAAACAAATATTAATACTAGTAGTAATGAGAAACTAATGAATTCAATTAATACTGAGCGAACAAAATGCAAATTAATATGGTTCTAATGCGATTACGTCAAAAATCAACCACACATTGTCAGACGATTAATGAAATGTTTACGAACTCCGAACACCTTCAATTCCTAGCCGAACGTATTACGAAATTCAACGAAAACTACCGAATCGCGTGTGCCAGAAAGAGGTGGTGCAATAGCACTAATTCCTTCTCGCTCCCGCGCGCACGTTTCTGCTATTAGGTGCCTACAATAACTCGTCACATACCGGCTTACCCGGCTCATAGAAACCGCGGTGTCACGTGACCATTCACACGAAAACCAAAACAAAACACACACAGTTCTGAATTTAACATTTCATGGGACATGGAAATTAGCATTCGTTTGTATTCGGAAATCCGATGATTCACGAGGGACATTAAGAAAAAAGTTGTACTGTCAAAACATAAGCTTTGCTTCTGCCCCGAGTTACTCTGTGGCGCGACGTTCACGCTACTTTTTTTTTTAGGAAGGGCATCTCATAGTTGACCTCTGAGATTCTTCTGTGGGTGCCTTAAGCTACTACACTTAAAACCTCCAGCCAGGGGTTATTCAACTATGCTAATTAAAACTAGGTGAACGCTCGCTAAAGGCACCCCCTGTGGGGTACGAACCTGGGCTTAGGGCGTCAACCGGAGGGAGTACATCAAGGATGGGACGGGCTGGAATTACCGAAGCGCATACCGTTTATATCTCTTACCTTTAGTAACCTCTCCCCTTCCGTTCAGGCCGGCGACTCTAATCTTCAGCAGTCACAACACTTCTATCGACGCAAACTCCTGCCTTCTCCACCTTCTGTCTAATTTTCTGTTGTGTTCTGCAGAAGATGTTCGCGACGTTTGGTGGTGTGGGACTCTAGGAGTCGTGTTTGGGAGGAGGTCAGCCAGCCTGGTGACGAAAGTTTTATATGTAGCATGGAAGAATATAATTTTGTTTAGAAGTGACAGTGATCGACCAAAGCTTTGTGTTCGTTTTCAGCCATTTTTTTCTTCAGTTCTTCTTGGAATACTCGGTTAGGTTTCTTTGGAATATTCATACGGAAATAAGAGTTGCTTTGTCGACTTATGCACAATAGTTAGAGAATGCGAAGAACATAGGATGCAAGAGCAAGCGCAGCGAACTCGTACATTTTAGCACCTCGTGATCCCGTCTCGGAAAGGTTAGGTTTTCTTTTGAACATTTATACATAAATAGCAGATTTGTCGAAACCATGAGAATGAAGAGAATGTAAGTTACAGGAGCGAGCGAAGTGAGCTCGAAAATTTTAGCACACTGATCGCGGGAAAGTCCCAAAAGTATACCGTGGCCCCTGGCAATATGGCAACTGAAGCAGTGTTGTTATCGTAAAAATATGAGCTGCCGTATGTCACAGCCTGGTTTGCCGTATTTTATGGGAAAAAATACTAAATTGCCGTATTTATTTAAAAAATGTCTATTCATCATTTGTTTCTTCTCCATAAAAGTTTCTGATTGTTTCTATTACTTTAGATTCATGTATATCTAATGTGTACTTGTCCTTGCTTTCGTGCACATGGTGCGCGACACCTTGGTACAGTATCCTTGATTTTTTACCTTGATTTTAATTCAGTTGTCTTCGATTTTTTATGGTCATTTTCAATATTGACAAGTGGAACTACCACAAGTTAGTGGCAACATTGACGATTTTTTTTTCTCTAATATTGTGGTGCACAGCCGCTTCAGGATTGTAGTAATATATTATAAACTCCTCGGTCAATATTGAACGTCACATGTTAAGAAGAAACTAAATTGTCAGGATTGATCGTGTCATTGTAACCATTATGTTAAATTTTGTTAAATAAAACCTAAATACGGGTATATTCTTTACTACAATTTATTTAACAAAATGGAAAAATATCTACGACCAGAACGTTTCGACGGAGACCCGTCCTCAAGCCAAGATTTGTCCCCTCAGTGGACACATTGGAAAAGCACATTTGAAAATTTTCTGACAGCTATAAGTACCAATGAGAAAACTATTGCAAACGAAACTAAATTTCGATTACTAACTAATCATCTGTCCCCTACGACTTTTGTGCGCATACAGGATTGTACTGATTACGATATTGCTATAAAGAGACTTGATGCATTATTTCTGAAGCCACCTAACGAAATATATTCCAGGCACAGATTAGCAAAACGAGCGCAACAACCAGGTGAGTCCATCGACCAGTATCTACAAGCCTTGAAACTGCTCTCAAAAGAATGCAATTTTAAACAAGTGACCGCTGAACAAAATGAAAGTGATTTTATTAGAGACGCTTTCATATCCGGACTTTTATCGTCCATAGTCCGTCAAAGACTGTTGGAAAATAGCACCCTCACATTAGACGACGCATTCAAGCAGGCCCGTGCTCTAGAGATGGCGCGAATACACAGTGATGATTACCAGCAACCTAATATTAGTACCTTTGTCAATGCGATCCCCATTAACAATCAGAGAACACACATCCAAGAACTATGCTATTTCTGTGGAAACAAGAGACATACACGGCAAAACTGTCCGGCTGCTGGTACAACCTGCCTCAAATGTGGAAAAAGGGGGCATTTTGCAAAAGTGTGCAAAAGTGTAGTGACTGCGCCACCACAACGAAGTGCTTTTACTGATGCCATAGACGAACCGATCAAACATATGGAAAATGGAGAGTCGCAGAAATTGTTATCATGTATCGTGGCCGCTACAACTGATCTTGATAAAGCTATGATACCGATAAAAATAAACGAATTATTTATAGCCAGAGCATTGATTGACACAGGGAGTACTGCTAGTTTTATAGACAGCCGACTAGTTTGTCAACATAATATACAAAAGAGCTCATGCTATCAAAATGTCAGCATGGCAGCTTCAAATTTAAACACAAAGGTAGATGCACTGTGCTCCGTCAATATTGATCTGCAAGGTCATAGTTTTCAAGCGAACCTATTAATAATGGAGAACTTATGTACGGATGTCATAATTGGTCATGATATTCTTAAGAGATATAATACATTAGAAATGCATTTCGGCGGATCTGGAGCTCCCCTGAAATTATGTGCACTATCTCAAGCCAATATCGATCCAATCTGCTTATTCCCGAATCTCTTACCAGACTGCAAGCCTATAGCTGTTAAGTCACGACGATACTCAGATAGTGACATGCAGTTTATTCGTACTGAAATAAGGAAATTACTAGCTGAAGGGATTATAGAACCTAGCTCGTCACCATGGAGAGCACAAGTGCTTGTAACTACAAATGAAAATCATAAAAAAAGGATGTGTATAGACTACTCTCAGACTGTAAATAGATACACGCAACTAGACGCTTACCCTTTACCAAGTATTGAACAAATAGTTTCTAAGGTGGCCAAACATAGTGTCTACAGCAAAATTGACTTAAAAAGTGCGTACCATCAGATTCCAATTCTTGAAACAGAAAAACTTTATACAGCATTTGAAGCAGAAGGTAATTTATACCAATTTCGAAGAATACCTTTCGGGGTTACCAACGGAGTAGCGGTTTTTCAAAGAACTATCAATAATATAATTGCGAAAGAGAAACTTATAGGAGTATACGCATATTTGGACGACATAACAGTCTGTGGAACAACCCAAGCTGACCACGATCAAAAACTGCAACGTTTTCTTGATATTGTGAAACGGTATAACCTTACACTGAATCTTGAAAAGAGTGAGTTTTCATTGAAAGAGATAAGTATTCTAGGATATACTATAAACAACGGAGTAATTAAACCCAACCCAGATCGTCTACGTCCACTATTAGAGCTGCCTCTGCCTTCTGACTCGGCATCGCTCAGGCGAGCATTGGGATTATTTGGCCACTATTCTAAATATGTGCCAAGATTCTCTCATAAAATTCAGTCCCTCGTTTCGCAAGGCACATTCCCTCTCGATTCCGAGGCAGCAAACGCTTTTAACGCTCTAAAGCAAGAGATAGCCAATTCAGCAGTAAACGCGATTGATGACAACATACAATTTGTTGTTGAAACAGACGCTTCAGACTATGCTATCGCGGGAACTCTGTCACAAGAAGGCAGACCTGTTGCGTTTTTCTCAAGAAGCCTTCACAGTAGCGAGAGGAATCACCCAGCCATAGAGAAGGAGGCCGCGGCTATAGTCGAATGTCTTCGGAAATGGAGACAATTCCTCATCGGACGAGAGTTTAAACTGATAACTGACCAAAAATCAGTCGCATTCATGTTCAATCAGCAACATTCGTCGAGAATTAAAAATGACAAAATACAACGTTGGCGATTAGAACTTTCTGAATACAATTTTGACATAGTTTATCGCCCAGGGAAGGAAAATATAGCAGCTGATGCTTTATCAAGAGCCAATGCACCATTAGTAGCCTCTGTACACAGTTCAGAAAATGCACTCAAAGAACTGCATAAAACCTTGTGTCATCCTGGAGTAACAAGAATACTTCATTGGGTTCGTAGCAAAAATTTAGCTTACTCCACTGAAGAGATAAAACGTATTACTGCGAATTGTTCTATATGTGCAGAAGTAAAACCTCGTTTTCAACAAAACATGGGAAAACTAATAAAAGCAATGGCCCCATTCGAAAGAATATCGATAGATTTTAAGGGTCCACTTCCCTCAGATGGGACTGGGAAGAATCGATATATTCTTACAATTGTGGACGAATATTCTAGATTCCCATTTGCATATCCCTGCCCAGACTTGACTACAAACACGGTAATTAATAAACTGACCGATTTATTCTCTATGTTTGGAATGACAACATAAGTACACTCAGATCGTGGTACTTGTTTTCTTTCAAAAGAGATGAAAGACTTTCTTCACCAGAAGGGCATTGTTACGAGCTACACTACACCATACAATCCTCAGGGTAATGGACAAACGGAGAGATACAACGGAATTATTTGCGAACAGTACAATTGGCTCTGAGAAGCCGTGATCTGCCTGTAACCAAATGGGAGTCAGTTTTAACTCAGGCTCTGCATTCTATAAGATCATTTCTTTGCACGGCTACAAATAGTACGCCCCATGAGCGGATGTTTTCTCATGCCAGGAGATCCTCCAGTGGTCAGTCGATGCCTACATGGCTAAATGTCCCAGGGAAAGTATTAATGCGAAACCATAATCGAACCAGCAAATATGATCCACTGGTCGAAGAAGTAGAGACTCTGGAAAGTAACCCTCAACATTCTCGTGTGCGTTTGAGCAGTGGTAGAGAAGTTGTCGTGTCTAATCGACACCTAGCTCCTGCTGGGGAATCTCTAGAAACGGATGGATCTGATTCCAATGAGGACGACGAATTCATCGATGCAGTCGATGGCGATGATCGCAACACAGATGGCCAACGACATTCCCAGAATGAAATGATCCAGCCACAAAACATCACGCCAGAGACTCTGCGTCGTTCTGAAAGAGTACGACGCCCACCTGCTCATCTAAATGACTACGTGACACAATAACTAAGCCCAGGAGAATGTAGTAATATATTATAAACTCCTCGGTCAATATTGAACGTCACATGTTAAGAAGAAACAATTGTCAGGATTGATCGTGTCATTGTAACCATTATGTTAAATTTTGTTAAATAAAACCTAAATACGGGTATATTCTTTACTACAAGGATATAGAGTTTTATTTTCCTTTCATTCATTAGGCTTATGAAAAAAACAATTCGTTACACCTACATTCAATTGCCATATTTTGTGATACGGCAATGAGAGGCCTGCCGTATGCCGTATTTTCAGAAAAGAAAAAAAAGTGGAATGCCGTATAATACGGCAATTGCCGTATCAATAACAAAGCTGAACTGAAGGAACACGGGTGGGTTTTACTCAGTAAGAGTCTGACACGCGCTTGGCACGCGCTCCCGCTCAACTCAGAGTCTGTGGCTCAGAGTGGGAGAAGTTAGGAATAAGAAAATCTGAGAGCGATCGAAGCGAGTTCGAAATTTTTTGCAACCTGCGTTTATTTATTTTAAATGAAATGTTTGAAAAACCTTTCCTATCATAATCTAGCGAAGTAGCGATCAATGTAAAACCAACAGATTTAGAAAAGAAAAACAAATCCAGGTACTATAATGGGGTGTCATCAAGTATTGTTCAAGGAAATGTTCCCAAGCGCAATTTATGTGGTTTTATTAAGTTGGTAGCAGTGTTTGTCGTATAACCGTCGCGCTTCTTTGAATGAGTCTTTTATTTGTTATTGTAATGCTCGTGAATTTTTTCGCATATTGTTATTGCCTATGGGGTTTTTAAATTCAGTTTATTATTTGTTATTATTAAATTGTACAACTCTTTTTGTGGCTTTCCGAGATTATTTTAAAAGGTATTATAGTGTCACTTTTGACAGATAATCTAACCTAAAAAGTGAAATAAAAATCTTACAAAACTAGTCCAAACTTTGTTATATTTGTGTATTGTTTTATAATGCTGTTTTTAGATGCCAAGTGTAATAAACAATAGTATTGACGCAACACGTCCGGCAGACGGCACCAAAATGCAACTAGAATCATTGGAATTGGCTGGTTGCACACTAGACCGGTATATTAGTGCTGATAATTCGCGCCCTTCGTTTTTAGAGGTTTGTTGAATCATTCTTACCTCCTCTAAGATCTATTACTGTGTATTAATCGAATTTTGAACGAATATATGCATCCAAACTTGTGTACCAGAGTCAAGTAAATGTTATTGTTATTTTCTAGATAACTGGAATAGCCTCTCAAAGAAGTCCAACATGCAGCGGTCTGAACGCAGGAGACTACAGGAACCTCGCTGCCCTAGTGAATCACCCCAGCTTGTCGCAATTGAAGATATTAAATAAAGTTCCACTGCCACCTGAAATTATGGAACACTTTGCCCGTATCCTTTACAAAATTTGATCATGTTAATATGCTTTGAGCCACAATTATGAAGAAATTTGTATTGATTTATAATATATTTATTTATTAAATTGTTAAAGAATCGAAAGAAAATAATGGTTATTGCTATTGTTATGATAATAATTCGACTGTAGCAATTAACATTGTCGGATCTACATTTTTGAGATTTTTATTTTATTGCATTAAAGGTCTGCGGGGGCATTTTATAATTTATTCTAAAAAAACATGCAATAAAATAAAAATCACAAAATGTAGATCCGACAATGTTAATTGCTATGGTCGAATTGATCAGTAAACACGTTTCAAAATTAACCTATTGTGTTATAATTATGAAGTATTATGGGCCAAGTACTTCGGTAACCCAGGTACCCTACGTGAGATTGTCAGTGACACCAAGGCGTTGCTGGCCTTCTTTGAGGAGCTGGGGTGGATCGAATAATCGATTTTCCCACCCGTACGCAAAATACGCGCTTTGACGTGGAGTTGCGGATACCAGCCCGCATTACCTATTACCTATAATTATGAAATACATAATATTTTCCTTATAAAAACATCAGATATGCAGTGCCACTGTCTAATGGGAGTCTTTCCAGAAATCAGCAGAGTCTGGCTTGCGATAGACAGCAATATATATGTATGGGCCTTTGAACATGGAAGTGACGTAGCATACTTTGATGGACTTGGCGAGACTATAGTTAGTGTGGGCTTAGTGAAACCCAAGGCTGGAGTATTTCAGAATTTTGTTAAATATTTATTAGTCCTTACAACAACAGTAGAAATAGTAGTCTTAGGTAAGAATAGTTTTACATAATAATATTAAAATGAAATCTGTGCAAGACAGGGTTTCAGTATTGTATTGACATAATGATTACAAAAACAGAAAAAAAAAATACAGTTTTCGGTCAGACTCTACATATTATATAAACCTCAAGAATATGAATCTAATTGAATATTTATGTTTCAGGGGTAACATTTTCTTCAAGTAAAAACGATGGATCTGGTGAATTACAAGAGATACATCTAGTTCCCGAGCCAGTGTTTGTGTTGCCTACTGATGGTATTTCTATGATGTGTGTCAAGTCCACAGCCAAGGGAAGGATTTTCATGGGAGGCAAAGATGGGTGTCTGTATGAAATCACTTATCAGGTATGTTACATAGTAAAAATAAGCAAAATGCACAATGCATCAGTTCACCATAGTTAAGATATCCCAAAGAGGTTTTCAAAAACTTGTGTTGGAACTTCCAGTAGCTATAATTGTTACAGTCTTTTACTATCTAAATTTTCGATAAAACAAAAGATATTTTACAAAATCAAATAATTCTTTCAGGCTCAACTAGGGTGGTTTGGAAAACACTGCAAGAAAGTCAATCACTCAACAAGTACACTATCATTCCTAGTACCTACGTTTCTCAGTGCGGCCTTGTATGATGAGGACCCTATAGTTAAGATTGAAGTAGACAATTCTAGACATATTATTTACACTTTGAGTGAAAAGGGGTGCATAGAAGTGTTTGATTTAGGCGCTGATGGAGAAGGACTGAGCAGGGTTGTGAGACTAACGCAGGGGAAAATTGTTTCATCAGCTTTTGATATTGTGAAGTAAGTTATGAGACAATTTAATAGTCCACCATTTTTATGTGATAAAATGATAATATCCACTTTTCAAATATCACGTGCTTTGTGTTCCTAACTGAAAACTGTTTATAAATGAGGGGTATAGATGTGAAACTGCCTCTGTTCATTTTTTTGCGATTTTGAACTAGAGACCGAAACGCTATACTGTCTAATACAGATGGATATTACACAATCAAAATTTACGAACTGAATGCTGTTGTTTGATTAAAAGTAAAAATTACCAGTATTTTACATGTGGAATGTAATCTTATTTATTCAAGTTCGAAAATTGAACAGAGGCAGTTTTGAAATTCATCAATGGATAGAGGCGTTTCAGTTTCTCAGTGTCCTTGATAGAAGCACTTTTGCAGTTGCAATACTTAGCAAAAGGGAGCCATACAAAATATTTTTATGCGTTTCCATTGCAATTTGTTCCGGATCGTCTTTCTTGCTGTATTACCTTCCACTGGGGCAATATAGCTTTTCATTTTCACACTTTTTTCCACACACAATTCAATTTAAAGTAACACGCAGTTCACGGCAACAATACATAGATGCTATTAGGTTTCTCAACAACATTTTAAGCTTTCATTGGTCGAGCCTCGACAATGTCGCTTTTGCATCCAATGTTTTGAAAGATTTGGTTTTGCATTTAAGCAATTGTTTCAAGCGACTTTTTATATAGTATAGAGGCGATTTTGCTCTTTTTTGTTTTTGTACAATGAAAAATGAAATAACAAAGAATGTAGCCACATAAAAACATTGCATGACGATATTTTACGACAGAAGCGGTTTTGCATCTATACTCCTCAAATAAGGTATCTGGAAAGTGGGTACTCATTTGTTACATTTGGATTAGTAACTATACAAGTAAATGTACGTCTACTTCAGACACTAATTTAATTTATTATTCTAGAACATTGGAACCCAACAACTTTAAACCAGTAGTAGCTATATCAGCAGTAGAGGAATCAGAGTCTGATCATCTTAATTTAGTAGCTGTTACACAGACGGGCGCTCGTTTATATTTTAGTACTGGAAGTTCAGAGTAAGTAAATATTCCATTCAATTTGATACACATGTGTAGTTGTATGTTTTAATAAAAATTATATTAAATTATATTTTATGTGTTCAGTGCGACTCAAGGTGGGCCCCTAAGACCGCAGTATCTAACGCTGCTGCATGTACGACTACCACCCGGATTCACACCTAACTCTTCAGTATTGAAGCCGAAACAAGTTCATAGCGCCGTTTATGAAAATGGTTAGGAAATATTTTTTAATAAAAAGTATTTTTTTAAATTTTGGCATGTAATTCTGTATCCTGCATAAATACCTACTCTAGAATAATTCATTAAAATGTAAATTTTTCAGGTTCGTTAGTAATGGTGTGTTCTGCGGGAGGCGGTGGCGAGGCAGAGACGTTGTGGTGCCTCTCCCGCGTGCTCGCGTCCGCGGCCACGTTCAGCGAGTCGCATACACTGCTGGCGCTCGATGGACCAGCCTGGGCACTCACCGCGTTGCCACATTATCACTCTAAGCATCTCTCTCAAGCTATGCTGTCCAAAAAAGGTAATATTTCCCAAATAAAAATAAAAAAAACATTACATTTATTTATAGGTTCAATTGACACAGATGTCATTCACAACTGTCCGCTAGCAAATAATAATAACTAGTGTTTTTTTAAGATTTACAAAAACATTGTTGTATTCCTGTAAAATGACATAACAAAAAATCTGAATTATATATTTTGCGAATTTACTTCCGTAAGTTGTATGTAATTTTGAATTTTATTTTATGTTGTTTGTGACAGAGGTGTGGAGCGTGTCTCGGTGGGCGGTGGTGACTGGGGCGGGTGCGTGTGTGGTGGAAGCGGGAGCTGCGCCCGACCTACTGCGGGCATTGCTACGTGACTGTCGCGGACCTGACGCACATCCTGTCAAGGACTTCTTTCAGGTATTTCCACTATTACTTTATTTGTCTTCTCTGTTGCTACTTTGAAATCAGCGACATGACCGATATATCTGAAAAAGATTGCAACAAAACTTTTCTCCAGGTATTTTATAGTTGTGTAATAGTAATCATGGTTTTTTAAATCAATCATTTTTATCCCAGACTATCGCACTCAGCTGCTGAACTTAAAATTCAGTAATAACATTTCCATAATCCTGATACATATACATTCCAGTTGTACAGTGTAGAACAAGCGTGTGCGTGCGCATTGTTCCTAGCCTGCGAAGATATAACAAGTGGCGACCTCTCTATCAGCGAATGGGCGACCCGAGCCTTCTTCCTATACGGCAATCAGCTATCTTCAACGCTTGTGTTCCAACAGCCTTCACAGATGCCTCCTGCTATCAGTAAGTAAATAATTCACAAAAAAAAACAATAATAAGTCTGAAGAAAGACTTACCTACTTACTTTTTTTGTTTATTCACAGATTCGCCAAAATTCTCGCCGCGCCAAATGTCGACCCCAATGTCTATGAGAGGACCACAAGGACAAATGCAGCCAGGAAAACTGTACCAGTCATACCAACAAGGTCCTATGAACCAATCCTTCCCTGGATCGCCAAACTCTATGATGCCTCAATCCCCATTCCAGCAGAGCATGTTGAGTCCAGGGTACAATCAGTCGTCGTTTGTGGGCAATATGACCCAACAGAGGGACCCTAACTTCCCGATGGTTATAGAATATAGTGCGAAGCATAATGGTCTTTATATCTACATTGGCAGAATCTTGGCTCCAATATGGGGATTGAAATGTGTTTCGATGTCGCAGTCGCCTGATCACAAGGAATTTGTAAGTAAAAATATGGTTGGTATTTACAGCCTCAGACCAAATAAAATACAAAGACATAGTGCTGCGAACAATACACTGAAGCATGCCAAAACTACACCTCCGCTCTGTGCACACACGCACACATGTACAACCATTTACAATGAAACTGCACCTCACTAAGTGCACACATGTTTACGAAACCGGCTTCACGTCACTGTCGACAGCACTATGTCTTGGTATTTTTTTTGGTCTGAGTTTACAGCAACTTTAATATTATCTTGTATAAGGACGTTCACTGTTCTGCTTCTTTATCTAGTTATTATATAAAAACTTTTGCAACTATGCCTACCATGTGATAAATAATTCTGTAGCAATTAAGGCTCCGTGCCGCCGCACCGCACGAAATCACTGATTTTGATCAATTTTGTTTATTCATTGTGAGAAAGGGGACGAGAATTTAAACAAAATTATTTGTGATTTGAAAAGTCCAATTCTTCGTCTTGTACATAGGGGAAAGGGATTTTTGAAATAAATTAAGGATTCGTGGGAAATCACTAAAATTCGCAACAAGTTTTCCAAAAAATGACGCGAGACTGACGTTTGATCGTTTCGTTAGAAGAAACTGCTTTTGATGTTGAAAATTAAAAAATATCATCAACATCATTATATGGTCTACTTGTACATAGGGGAACCACTTTTTTCAACTTTCATACAAAATATAGCAGAAAAAAAATGTTGAAATAACGTAACTTTCTCAAAACTTCAAGCCAAATAAATATTTTTTTCTAATACTTAGAAACACTTTTAAGAAATTTTAAAAATTATATATTAATTTTAAGTTAATTGTTTAATAGAATCTAAATTTTATTTTATAAATAAACAATTACTTCATTACGTAAATAAATGGCAAAGTGAACTATATAAACGATCGCGGAAAATCTATTCCGTCAGTAGCGAACGGGCCTTCCCAGCGTGAGGACGTATCACTTTGCGTCGCAGCACGCACACACGCACGTACGTGTCCGATGTTAAAATATTCCAGAAATTGTACGTCGACTACCACATTTTGATCCGCATTTTATTTTAAAGTACTTTGCTTGTTTTTGAAGAACATTAAAATTTTGCATGCCTGGCAATAAATAAAATACCGGTGTACGTGTGTTCGTAATTCTTCTTATCCTAAACGGCTTGACTGATTTAGATGTTTTTTTTTTTAATTCTTTTTGTGTAACTTGGATGGTTCATAACTATAGTTGGACTCGCGTGGCGCTGTTGTCGCAGGACAACATCTGCCTGCTGGGTTCACTAGTTATATTTTGACTTTAGATTTCATAGTTTTGAATGATTTTTGGTAGGGGAAAAAGTTATGGGTTCGCGTCACCGATATGCCCGCGCCGATATGCTGTTGTAGCAATAAGTGAAGTATTTTTGGAACGAAGTTCTTTAACGCTACTGAAGACTACTTTAAGACAAAATAAAGATCCAAGATGACGGCTGCGAACATTTAAAAATATTTCGTCATGGGTATCGTTTTCATAGTTTTCGAGGATGCTAAAGCTGATAGTGAGGTCAAAATATAAATCCAAGATGGCGGCTGTGACAATATTCAGATTTTTCGTCATAGGTGTCTTTTTCATAGTTTTTGAGGATTCTAAAGCAGATTTTGATGTCAAAACGTAAATCTAAGATGGCGGCTGCGAAAATTTTAACATTTCTTCATAACATCACGCTATCAATTTCAAAGTGTTGGGCCCTTTGAAATTGATGGCGTGATGTTATGAAGAAATCTCATTTCCGCAACTTTTTCGCGCAAGTGGGTTCGCGCAAGTGTCTTTCGCGAAAATGTCTTTCGCGCAAGTGTCTCAGATCCCTTTATGGATACTGGTGCCAATTCTCTTGTCACAAATTAATGCCTCAAAACTAGACTAAAAATCACCAAAGTTTCGTTCATTCCTGTCAAACGATGATTTCCTATCGTGAAATAATTTTAGAATATATTTTATTTTGACAGCACTAAGATGGCAATATGGTGCCGATTCTCTTGTATACCGAACTAAACTTACTAAACTATCACTAAAATTCCTTACTTTTGGCTATGAAAATCTTGAAGCTATTCTGCAACAAAAATTTTCTAAATTAAATTTAAATATATTTTGACACACTAAAATTATATTTGACAATCGCGAGTCCACGTGGTACTTATTTGCCCTACCCCGTGAATTTTTTTTAGAGCTGGAGGCGCACAGGGGGCAGCCTTGACGTTTTATATAGAATTTTTACTTTTTGTAAGGAAAATAAGAAAAAATATTACCTACATGTAGAGTGTCAGGGGTTTAAGGGTTTTATAAAGGGGATCGAAATTCTCATTATTTTTGCGATTGGACACACCGTTTTCGAGATATATGCAAAAGAAAAAAAAAAGATACAGTACTGTTTTTTGCACCTGAAGCGAGGTGTTGGTGTGAATGTTAGTTCAAGATAACTAATTTTATTCCGCACCTTTTTAATCGCGATTAAAAAAAGTCATATTTAGTTAGACATGGGTGCCGATTCTCTTGTACACCGAACTAAACTAACTAAACTATCACTAAAATTCCTTATTTTTGACTATGAGAATCTCAAAGCTATTCTGCAAAATAAATTCTCTAAATTTAAAAATAATTTTGACACATCTAAATCGAATTTGACAACCGCGACTCCACACGTGATACCTAACCACGTGAATCTTTTTAGAGACGGAGGCGCGCAGGGGGGGCAGCCTCGACGTGTTTTATATGGATTTTTCACTTTTTGTGTGGAAAATAAGAAAAAATATTACCTACTTGTAGAGTGTTAGGGGTTTAACGGTTTTATAAAGGGTGTCGAAATTTTCATTATTTTTGCGATTGGACACACCGTTTTCGAGATATAAGCAAAAGAAAAAATAAATTCAGTACTGTTTTTTCATCTGAAGTCGAGGTGTTGGTGTGAATTTTAGTTCATGACAACCAATTTTATTCCACATGTTTTTAGTCGCGATTAAAAATAGTCATATTTAGTTAGAAAATCTAAATTTTAGGTTAAAAACGTCAAATTCAGAATAGCAAAATTGCCATTTTCACTAAACTAATATCTCAGTGCCATCTTAGTGCTGTCAAACTAAAATATAGTTAAGTTGTGTCACTTTAATCTATTTCAGAATGGGCAATCGATTTCCCATTCTGAAATAGACTAAAGTGACACAACTTAACTAGATTTTAATTTGACAGCACTAAGATGGAACTGAGATTTTCATTTAGTGAAAAAAGCAACTTTACTATTCTGAATTTGACGTTTTTCACTTAAAATTTAGATTTTCTAACCGAATCTGACTATTTTTCGCGATTAAAAACGTGTGGAATAAAATTGATTGTCATGAACTTTAAATTCACACCAACACCTCGATTTCACATGCAAAAACAGTACTGAATCTTTTTTTTTTCTTTTGCTTATATCTCGAAAACGGTGTGTCCAATCGCAAAAAATAATGAAAATTTCGACTCCCTTTATAAAACCCTTAAACCCCTTATACTCTACATGTAGGTAATATTTTTTCTTATTTTCCATACAAAAAGTGAAAAGTTCCATATAAAACACGTCGAGCGTGTGCGCCTCCGGCTCTAAAAAGATTCACATGGTTAGGTATCACGTGTGGAGTCGCGATTGTCAAATTTGATTTAGATGTGTTAAAAATTTTCTTAAATTTAGAGAATTTATTTTGCATAATTGTGCCGATTCCCTTGTTCACAAACTAAACTAAATTTAAGTGCATCTTTTTCTTTCTATTTCATTAAGAAAAGGACAGAAGATAAATTTTAGTTTAGTCCTGTCAAATTAATCAGCGCTTGACGTTAATTGACGTAATTTTAGTCGGCAAGTTTTTAATCACATCTAAACTTGTATGGGTGGTGATTAATTTGACAGGACTAAACTAAAATTTATCTTCTGTCCTTTTCTTAATGAAATTGTAAGAAAAAGATGCACTGAACTTAAATTTAGTTTAGTTTGTGAACAAGGGAATCGGCACCAATAGCTTTGAGATTCTCATAGTCAAAAGTAAGAAATTTTAGTGATAGTTTAGTTAGTTTAGTTCGGTGTATAAGAGAATCGGCACTAATCAAAATTTTAGGTGAGAAAAGTCAAATTCAGATTGGTGCCGATTCTCTTGTCACAAATGCCTCTAAACTAAACTAAAAATCACCAAAATTTAGTTTATTCCTGTCAAACGACGATTTCCCATTCTGAAATGGACTAAAGTGACACAACTTAACTATATTTTAGTTTGACAGCACTAAGATGGCACTGAGATATTAGTTTAGTGAAAATGGCAATTTTGCTATTCTGAATTTGACGTTTTTAACCTAAAATTTAGATTTTCTAACTAAATATGACTATTTTTTTATCGTGACTAAAAACATGTGGAATAAAATTGGTTGTCATGAACTAAAATTCACACAAACACCTCGACTTCAGATGAAAAAACAGTACCGAATATTTTTTTTTTCTTTTGCTTATATCTCGAAAACGGTGTGTCCAATCGCAAAAATAATGAAAATTTCGACACCCTTTAAAAAACTCTTAAACCTCTAACACTCTACATGTAGGTAATATTTTTTCTTATTTTCCACACAAAAAGTGAAAAATCCATATAAAACACGTCGAGGCTGCCCCCCCTGTGCGCCTCCGGCTCTAAAAAGATTCACGTGGTTAGGTATCACGTGTGGAGTCGCGGTTGTCAAATTCGATTTAGATGTGTCAAAATTATTTTTAAATTTAGAGAATTTATTTTGCAGAATAGCTTTGAGATTCTCATAGTCAAAATTAAGGAATTTTAGTGATAGTTTAGTAAGTTTAGTTCGGTATACAAGAGAATCGGCACCAATAGCGAATTTTTAATTTTCACTAAATTAATAACTCATTCAGTTGCAAAAACTGTACTTTATCTTTTTTCTGTTCTTTTGCTTATATCTCGAAAATTGTGTCTTATCGCAAAAATAATGAAAATTTCGACCCCCTTTATGAAACCCATAAACCCATAAAACTCAACATGTAGGTAATAATTTTTCATGTTTTCCATACAAAAAGTATAAAATTCCATATAAAACAGAATTGTTATAAATATACTAAACGAATATACACAAACATTCCAGACTTATTTCATAAGCGTACCTACGTAACTTAACAAAATACCGTCTATAGGATCAAAACTGTTTAAGCGATCACTACGCTCGATGTTTAGGCGTGTGTGCGTGAACGGTGCACACAAACATAGCATCGCAAGAATTTACCTAAACTCTGTCGAGTGAAGTCACGGCCAGGAGCCTTAACATTGTCGGATCTACATTTTTGCGATTTTTAAATTTATAACTTATTCTAAGACCTTTAAAGCAATAATTTAAAAATCGCAAAAATGTAGATCCGACAATGATAATTGCTACAGTCGATTTGCAATCCCTTATTTCACACAGATGAGTAGCAAAGTGACGGGCGAGGACTGCGCGTACATAGTTCAAAAGTTGCAGCGCGTGTCTGCTTTTATGCAGCGAACACTCGCACCTCCACATTCCGATGAGCACACCTCCCTGCACGCTCTTAAATTATTTATTAGTAAGTATTACATTCTTATTATGGTGTATTGTTGTAGCTACTGAAAGGAATTCTTGTCAATGTAGAAGCATATATTCCAAGTAACCATTTAAATACTATATACAGGGTGGCAGGGACATCGACGGGAAAACTGAAACCATGGATTCAGTATATGATTCTGAACCCCACTGCGTTAAAATTTTTCGTCGGTTATTAAAAAAATCTGGTGTTTCATAGAAAAGTGCAATATCTACGCGCTCAAAATATATGGATCAGCTGATTTTTTCAAAAATAACTGACGAAAAATTTTAATGCAGGGGGTTCAGAGTCATGTACTGAATCCATGGTTTCAGTTTTCGCAGCGATGTCCCTGCCATCCTGTACTTTTTAATGTCAAAAAGTGTGTTATTTAGTTAGAGAATTATAGCTGTGAATGCTAGTTTGACAAACGCCCTAGTGATGACTTTCAAATATATGAACTTGTGTTTTGTTTCCAGCGATGGCTATAGAAATGTTAAGTTTATGGAAGGTGCTCTGTGAGCATCAGTTCCACGTGATCGCCGCTAGTCTTCCGCCCGAACAACAAAATGCGTTACAGGCAGCCAGTTATAGGTATGAAATCTTTTATTTAATCTATGCATATTCAGAAAATATGGAAGAATAAATTATTACTATTCATTCTAGCTATTCTAAATGTAGAAATAATAAAATGTTTTTTAAAATGTTTTTAGGGAATTATTAGTAGGTGGACAAGAAGTAGCATGCTTACTCCTCGGATCATTAGTCGCCGGATATTTAAGAGACAACGCATCAGTGGATGGCATCTCTCAAAAATTGAGACAGCTCTGTCCCACACTTTATAGGCAGGAAGACGCTACTTGTTCTAAGGTAATAATAAAATATTCTGTTAGTAATAAATGTATAAGAAAAAAGAATCTATAAAGAGTTTATTATATTTATATGGTTTTATATTTCAGGCCAATGAATTGTTAATATTTGCAAAACAGCAGAAGAATCCAGCTGAACGAGAAGAAATGCTTCAACATGCACTCAAATTATGTAAAGTGAGTATATTGTACCATATAATATAATTTGATACTAGGCGAGCCAGACAATTAGAGAACTCAAACTCAAGCATTTATTTTAATTAAACCATTCAAGGGGTCGGTCAGTCAGAAAGATGAAGCTAGTTGCTAGGTAGGTTCCTATGGAGAAGAAGGGGCAAGAAACTCCACAAACACTCTTTTAAATCAAAATATTGTTACAAAATATTGGTTACATCATTCGTGTTGAAATTATACATGTGAGAACAATGTAGAAAGACGTGCGCGTTAAAAGCGTCCCTAATAAAAACATAAAAAACGTGGCAGCTAAAAGATGACCAGTCCCTACTAACGGCGCCCGTTCACGAACATGACGCATGGATCAGAGAACAAGATACAATGCGCCCACATAACACTTTAGGTGCCTGTTCGTCCAACTACCGTTCAAACCCGCCAACAATTATTTACTGATAACGCCACAACTTTTTTTTGTATTTTTCATATGTGTATTAAAAACTTGATTTTTCTTTTTCTAGGATGTAGCACCAAACGTGAATCTTCCATTGGTCTGTTCAAAATTAGTGTCAGCCGGCTTCTACTCCGGAGTTGTTGAATTATGCGTAGCGTGTGCGTCTAAACTGGACCCACAGGACAAAGCCGTACATTACTACAAGAGCGATCAGCCCTCCCAGGATAGGGAAGGACACTTTATTTATTATAGAAGGTAAAATATTCTCTATTATTTTAAATTGTGTTCATTTTGGACGGAAGTCTAAATGCAATTATGATTGTGGTTGCATTTTATTGCTTTGACAAATACTTTCTATTGAATATCCCCCTAATTTTAATGATTCATGTTGAAGTCACTTGAGATTTCACAAAAGATTTTTTGGAAGACGCAGGCATCTATAAACTAGGGATTATTTTATTTTGACAATCAACACTAAAATGCTAGATAGTTTGCCAAACTTTGAAACCTTATCTTCACATGTTAATTCAAAAATCAGAACGAATAGATGGCTTTCACTAACATGTTCACCTGATATTGTTTAGAATGGAGATATACCGTGAAGTGTGCTCCGCTCTAGAGCGTTTGTACGAGCGTAGTGCAGAGGCGTCGAGCAGTGAACCTTCACCTCTGCGCTCACAGCCTGCTAACGACAACATCCTCACCATGTCACCTGCTGACGCCAACTACCAGGTATACCGTCGAAATTATCGATATTTTATTCAATAAAAGTATATCAATGTCTATGGCATATTTTTAATTACTTATTTTTTTGTTTGCAGGGAAGAAAATTGGTGTGGGAATGCCTTTCCCGTGACGACGAACTTTTACATGTTGCGGTGTACGAGTGGCTGGTATCGAAAAATCTGGGATCAGGTAATTTACTACAAGAAACTATTTCCTGAAATTTATCAACTCTTTGTCTCACGTTGTGGACATCGCGAAGAAAAAGAATAATTAACTTATTAAACCAAAAAAATAATATATGCTTGAGTCTTGAGTTAGGTTCTGTAATATGGGTGTCTAAATGCCTTCAGTTTAATTATCTCATTCAGATGTATGCTGTTATAAGTAATTTCTATTACAACAAGTGATGCCCCGTGGTTAAGGTCTCTCCTCTCATGCACGAGGTTGTGAGCAAGTACCAATATGATTTTCAATTCATATGTATTGTACTTTCTGAGTTTATCTTAGATATTACTGACAGCGGTGAAGAAAAAATATCGTGAGGTAACCTGGACTTATAGCTAATATAAGTCGGAAATAGCCAACCCGTCTTGAGCAGGCGTGGTGAACAATGCTCGTGCCTTCTTTGTGCGAGAAGAAGCCTTTGCCCTGTAGTAGGCCAATAATAGGCTGGAATTATTATTAAACTACTAGCTTTTGCCCGCGGCTTCGCCCGAAGTCGGAAATTATCCCACGGGAACGTACTACCGGGATCAAAAGTCATCATACGTCCTAACCCAGATAATGGTCTATCCATGTGCCAAGTTTCATCCAAATCCGTGAAGGCGTAACAAACAAACTTACTTTCGCATTTATAATATTCAAGGATAGTTAGGATAACAAAAACCTCTTTGTCCAGAGCTGCTATCGCTGGGCACGGCGCCGCCGCCGTCGCTGCGCACGTACCTGCAGGCGGCCGCGCGCTCGGCCGCGCCGCCGGCGGCGCTGCACCTGCTGGACCTGCTGTGGAAGGTGCTCGAGAAGGCCGGGGACCACCTCGCTGCCGCTCATGTGCTGGAAGGACTTGCTACCAGACCTGGGTAAGTTCGATACTTGTATGTTCGCGTGTTATCGCTTGGGCGTTAATGAATAACAATAATAGTAATGTAAATATTCAAATTTTAATATATAACAAAACTACCTCGTGTGCGAACGTGCCATTAGGGGACAGTTCGTCGAACGAAAATTATCGCAAAATTAATGTGACAAATTGACAAGAGCGCGTAAACTGCTGTGATAGATCGAAAACGGTCCTATTTCAGTTCTGTGCCCGAACAGTCACAATAGTTAAGTGTCCTTGACAATTTGTGACATGAATTCTGCGATAATTTTCGTTAGAGGAAGTGAACCTAGGCCTCCTAAACGCGAAATTATATCATTTTGGCGGACAAAAATCTAAATCAAAGGATTCCTAATTCATGAGATAACCCATAAAAAGATCGACTGTTGTAAGATCTTGCATCCATCGGACGTTGACGTTATAATTTTTAAAGTGATCAGTAATTTAGAAAATTGTAACGGTACAGGTCGGGCGCTACCCTAGCGCAGCGCATGTCGTGGCTGTCTGCGGGCGTGGTGTGCGTGCGCGGCGCGGGCGCGGGCGGCGCGGGCGGCGGCGAGCTGCTGCGGCGCCTGGAGGAGGCCGGCGAGGTGGCGCGCGTGCAGGCCAACGTGCGCGCTGCGGCGGCCGCGCTGCCCGCGCAGCTGCAGCCGCACCCGCACAACATGCAGCGGCTGGACGATGAGCTGCTCGAGATCACGCAGGTAACACACCAAACAAGTTTGTCATCCTTCAGACTCATACGGAAATACACGGACCTCAGTAGCGGGCGGTAACAATTTCACATTGATAGCGTCTGTATTTCATAACAGGCAGTAACACTAGGTATATTCGGTTTCTCATATTGTGAATTTGAAGTTAAGCCCTTGTCAAACTTACCTTATGCCTAATGTCGCCTGCGAAATTTCAAATTCTCAATTCAGACTCCGGGCCTAAGTGTTTCGTATTTGAAATATTGTTATAGACGGACGGTCAACTTTACCATGTGTTTGTTTCCTAGCTTTACGAGGAATATGCTGACCGCTATAACCTATGGGAATGCAAGCTCGCAATCGTGCAGTGTTCGGGCCACAACGACGCGCTATTGGTCGAGAATATCTGGAGCAACATCCTGGCCGAAGCAGAGGCCGTCGCTAGAGGCCTTCCTACGCCTGACGAGAGACTGGCCTCAGTGCTTAGCAAGCTCACTTCTCTCGGCAGGGAATATGTTAACACGGGACACTGCTTCCCATTGTGTGAGTACTTATTTCATTTGATAATTCTTATTTATGACTTATATTCTTGTTTATTGACTTTGTAAAAATAACAAAATAAAGTCTTATATTGTACAAATTCTTCAATATAATTCATAAATTGCAGTTGTTTGAATGTAATTTTCTCTATCAGATTTCATAGTGCGTCAACTAGAAATCATGAGCTGTAAGCTTCAAGCGGACCGAGGGATGGTGTTTAGAACAATTTTAAATATCGGCGTATCACTAGAACAAGTGCTGGACATCTATATCAAGTACGTAATCCTGTTGTACACATTTTAATTTAATTTATGAAAATTTGTAAAATTTTCTTATCAATTGCCAGATTGCAGATTTTTAGATACTTTGCGTTGTTCATTAAGTAATCATGGTATTTTCTCCACTGTATAGTTGTGCTAAAATATTTAGATTTAATTCTGCAATAACTGCATTCGGGCTTGGATGCAGCATGCAGCACCCTGTCCGCAAAAAATATGCACATGCAGAAGATGCGGTTATTACGGTGCAACATGCAACTCAAACCTATACTCGACAGGTGTTTCGCCACTCCACGGGGCATTCTCAGGAGATTAGTCGACCGCTTAGACGCGACGGTGCTTCATACTGCATCCAAGGCTGGATTTCGTTATTACGAAATTAAAACTAAATATTTTTACATAATATCATTATCCTATCATGGATTTCCGCAAAGTAACGCCTGATTCCATAATTTATTTTCCGCAGATTGGTAAGCGTGAACGAGCGCGTGTGGCTGGGCTGCGGCGACGAGAGCCACGTGTGTCGCGCGGCGGGCCTGCTGCTGGAGAGCGCGCGCGCCGAGCTGGCGCCGCTGCCGGGCGCGCTGCGGCGGCGCGCGCTCGCGCGGTGCAAGGACCTGCACGAAGCTGCCTTGTCTGCGCTACAGGTTTGTACGACGCAACGATTCCTTTATCAAGGTAGGGCAGCCCGGGAAATTCTAATTTTCTTACGTGTTTTTCAATTTGCAGGGTAGTATCAGGTTTTGTGTTGATCAAAATATAACTCGTGACCGTAACAAATATAATTATATTTTCAGAACTATAATAATTAAAATCAATACAGCTCTTAAATTCGAATTACTCTATTGGATGACTATTTCATGAAATCTTGACATTTGAGTCTAATTCTAAGCACATCATAAGGGGAATGAATGCTCTGTTCAGTTTTCCAGCCATATACTTATCACCGACACAATATAGTATGTCTAAATTCTTGTTTTGTGGACTTATGGATAGTCGAACTAACTTAGCCGTTAGTAACGATACGATATTGTCATTAACGATTCGATATTATCAATTTTATATACAAGGTGGAGACGACATTACGACCTTAAATTTAACTATGTATATCTAATGACGTTCTTAGTCCGCATACGAAAATTCAATCAAATATATCCAATAGTTTAGTCACTATAGCTAGTCAAAGATTGGCAAAACCCATAGTCAGCACATCACTACTATTTAGTTTGTTTGAAAAAAATCACGTTTTTTTTTATGGTCCCAAAATACTCTTATGCATTAGTATTGCCAGTGTTTTCATTTATTGTCGTATTGTTGTCTCTACATTGTATAAATAATCTTGTGGTTAGGAGGAAAATCTCGATTCGACCGTTTTTTTTTTCATGATCTTGCATCATAGATTCTACATTCCTCAATTGAATTATTTTTATTTGTGATCTTTTTATCACATTTTTGTTGATGTTTCTTTCCAGTCGCGGCCAAACACTCAACGTCTTATCGATCGGCTGTCCGTGGCGCAAGCACATTTGGACCGCATGGATTGAAACTAGTTATAATTTGTAGCCTAAGGTATTATTTAAGTTTATACATGTGCACTACTTCAGAACAGAAAGATTTCACGAATCTTACTTGCGAAACTTGTGATAACTGGCTTCATATTGGATTAACTTAGCCATTATGTATTTGTTTATGCATGAATTAGAAATGTGTATAATATATTTTTTAATTAACTGGTAAATTTGAGGTGTGCTTAGATACTATTGGATTGCATAACAAAAATCAAAATACACATTGACTGACATAATTTTTTATTTCATATTTTAATAAATTACTAAACATACAAAAAGTCATACAGTAATTATTATTAATTATATAATTTTCTAATATATTAAACTATTGTCTGTTAACATAATATTTGAAGTGGCAGTGACATACAAACATTCTCCTCATACAATTATGTCAAATGTACAAATATGTTTAATCATGTGCATAATTATAAAAATATAAGTGATTATGCATCAAAAGGCACTATGAAAATGGTTTCTATTTTTGTAAATAAACGATGATGATTTAAGAACAATACTGACTGTTATTTATAATCCTCGTAGAACGTGAAATGCTTAATGAGATCTAATATTTAAATTGATCGTAAATTAAAATTAGTCTATTTAGTATTTACAATCCAGATTCCCTAGGGGTGAAATATGTTTGGAAACCGCCAGTAGTACTCAGCGTGTCCTTTAAATTAACAAAAGTTTGATATTAATGATAAATGAATAATGGCGTGACTATGAGGAGTCTTCGTCGAAAGGGTTGGTATTTACCTGATGGCCTGGGTGATGATCATCATCTGGGTAAGAGTATACTCCGCTGTGCTGTCCTCCGCTGATCGTGGGTACTCCCACTGTATTCATTGGAGATATAGCATTATTATATTGCTGTTTAGAGGGATCCCTCCCTGTAGAGTTTTTTCTTATAACTGTAGTGTAAGTAGGTGTTGACTTGATCGGCATGTCTTTAATTCTGGTTCCTGCGCGGTACGTGCCGAATTCGTCCGGAGGAGGCGGTAGCGAAAATCCATCTGAAGTTTGCGTTATTTCTGAAGTTTCATCACTTAGTTCCTTTGCGAGTTTATGACGCATTTTTCGAGGCATCGTGTAGAACGTGTTCATCTGGAAAGAGGTACAAAATGACAATCAATTTATTTATATAATTAATTTAAAAAAATGGAAAAGACGCGGTTACCTACCGGTCTTGGAACGTTGTAATTCGTCTCTGGCGGTAGATGCAAAACTAGGTGGTCGCACAAAGCGTCCATTTCTCTCTTCCTGTTAATATTTTGCAAGGAGTGTACCCTGCAAGTGGTGTGTCGTGGCATGTCGCACTTGGTCGCACTCTCCTGTTCTGCCATATCGTGCATATAGCGCGCCGAGTGGAACGAACTTGTGCGTCGTACATCGAAGTTCTTTGAGGGGCGTCGCGATACTGCTCGCCGGAACGAATCAGTTCGTCGGACGTTGCACTCACTGCCTTCATCGCTGTCGTGAAATGTTTCGCAGTTCGACTCTGGAATTGACAACGATATTTGTATCAATTATATAATCTGTCTGAACTATTCTTAGGGCTCATGCAAAGTTTTCTGACCGCCAGTTTCCGAAAGCCCGATCGTTTGTATCTATCTAATCTAAAGTGATTGGTCGAGAAAAAAACAAAAGGCAATCGAGTCACTTGACCTATGTGTCTTTTCCTATGTTTATAAAACCCCATTGTTAGCCCTGTTTTAATTTGGCTTGCCTGTCTTACCGTCAGTGTTATAAGCGCAGAGCGGCGGGTCGGCGTGGTCGCGCGGCAGGTCGTGTCGCGAAGTGCGCTCGTACGTGCACAGCACGAGGCCGCACGCCGCGAGTGCTACTAGCGCCACGCCGCCGCACAGCGCTAGTGCTAGGCTTGTTATGTTCTTGACACTGCTTGCGGTTACCTCGGGAACTAAACACAATTCATGAAAGAGAGTAAGCCGACGTACGCACGGACGTAATAAAATCGCGGCGGGATTTTATCGCGCACTGGATTTTCAACTCTCGCTATTAAGCGTTGAAAAAACACACTGTTAGATTTTCAACTCTCGGCGCTAAGCAGAAAGTTGAAAATCAAGTGCACAAAAAAAAGAAATCGCCGCGATTTTATTACGTCCGTGAGAACGTCTGCTTATAGGTTTGAGCTGGAGCAACACACATCCCCACAGTCATAAAAACAACGAGGCAGAGTCAACGTCGCAAGACGTTATAAGACATCTCATTATTGGTTATTTGCATAAGTAATTATGAGACGCAAATATATACGGAGAAGAGTGTTAAAGGGATAACAATAATTTAACATTCATATCAAACTGATTTATGCTGTGTTATTAAGAGATCAAACGACAATACTAAAGGGTAATTAAGACTAGAGGCATCAGGAACAGGGTGTAAAGTTCACTCATCCTCTATAGAAAAGGAAGAATCCTTCGACCAGACGGGTGTTGTGTCTGGCGGGCAACTGACCAATGATTGATGTCGGAAAGTTATATAATATATGTTGATCGCGCGGCAAACTCTGCTTGCGCGATGCAGGATTTGTGTGGGGGAACACCTCTAGAAGTCTAAATTGTTCTTTAGTGGATGACTTTGAACTACTTGGGAGCTGCCCAGTTTTAGCATAGAACTAGACGAGAACTCACCAATTTCTTCACTGATTATGCTGTCCTTATCAATTTCTACGACTTGGCTGTCTCCTTTATCGTTGAAAGCGATAATAACGAATTTGTAGGTTTCTTGACTTGGCTCTTGGATCATGAATGTCGGTTCTAAGTTGATTATAGATACTAGTTGCTCTTCAGTGTCTACTGCTTGCACGAGGAATTTGAATTTCTGGAACACATCACATTTACAGTTATTAAACTTTTCGAAGGCGCAACATATCAAGTGGGTATCTGTATAATTCGTCGAATATAAAGCAAGTAAAACAATGGTCTCTTCTGGCCTATTTAGTAAATACTACGAATTGACTTGCTCCTGTTGCTCCTGTATATTTTAACCGCCCGTTTGTTTCGATAAGTTGCTACCACTACCAAAATAAAGATTCAAATTGACTGCCTCACCTGAGGTAATCCCCCGTCATGTCCCTTCTCACACGTCACAATGATATCGTCCAAAGTGTTCTTCTTAGCTTCACAATTAGTTGGTGGTCGCGGTATAGTCTCGTCGGTCACTAGGAAGGTACACGGAGTGTGCTTCAACCCTTTTGTGGGCACTTCGTTTTGTCCCCAACAGAATATTGTGCCTGGAAAAACGAGCAGTGATGAAGAATCATGGTCGAGAAGCTTTCGCAATAACCGGAGCATTTATTATGTTCGCAAATAAATGCCAAAAAAATAATTGTGAAAGTGAAAACTTCTTTAGGCGCGTTGGGCATTTTTGAGATGGGACTAAACCATTGATTTCGCAACACTGTTACGATACTAGCTTTTGACCATTAATAAGACATCAACGCGTTGATTACCGCGGTGCCGATTTTTTTCAAGTTTTCACTTCTGTCGGCACTCTCGGAATACCACTGTTTTTTTTAAACAACTACTACCACTTACTTTGACTTTTACTTTTTTTTCTTTTTACTTTGATAACGACAATATTGTCCTTAATACCAAACACAAGAAATTCTCCAAATACCAGATAAAAAGATAGGTTCAATCAAAAGTTTCGACTTACTAAAAGCCGTTCCATTAGGTCGTTCATACAGCAAGGTTCCCTCCTCAGTCTCAACCGTCTCGTGCGGGTGGTTCCTCAGAGTGGTAACGTTAACTGCCTCGTTGACTAACACCCAGCGGTACGACGCAGGCGCAGGGTTAGCTTTCACGGTGCACGTCAAGTTTATCGCTTCGTTCTCACCAACGCCGTATTCTACAATGGCTTCATCTTCGCAGTAGGCGGGATCTGCAATTCGTATTTCATGTTTTTTTTTTCGTTTCTTGCGATAAGTACTAAGTTTCACACTATTGTTAAGCAGTATTTTCCATTTTTATTGATATAGGTAAGTAGTTCAAATAGTCTCCGAGTAAAATGGCTGTGTGACATCCGGACGGACGGACAGACGGTCATGCATGACGATATTATAGGGGTTTCGTTTTTTGCCATTTGGCTACGGAATCCTAAAAAAATTAATAAATATACCTCAGATAGTTAATTGATTCAGGCGTGACCTTGCGGAAATCCATTATAAAATGCAATAGACGTTGTTATATTTAGTAACCTAAAGAACCGTGTTCGGGTTCGCGACAAGTCAATCGTCATCCTGAGGATGTTTCGTTGAGAGGTGAAACATGTGTCGACTTTTTATGGCTCTTTAGGAATAGTTAAGCGGAACAGGTTACTAAATATAACAACGTCTATTGTATATATACCTCAGATTCACAAATATCAAGAAAATAAAATAAAATGCCTGTCTGCCTGTTAAGTGGGCAAGTGCTATTGCTGAGCATGAGGTCCTGGGTTCGATTACCGGGTCGAGCAAAGTGTTACTGGGTTTTTCCATCTGGAATTTCTTAGTAGCAGCCCGGAGTCTGGATTTGTGCGCGGTTGATGGCAATAGGCTCGCCCTCTATTACATGGAACTTAAACATAACTGGTGAAATGTGGGTGTACTGTACTAGGTACACTTTTGTCTAACCCTTAGGAGAATAAAGACGTCATGTTGTGTTAAGTTTTGTAAAATAAAATAATTATTTCCAGAATCTTACAAGTGACATCAACGTTGATTGGTTCGCTGTATGTGGAGCCCTCGTTATTGTTCGCGACGCATGCGTATTCGCCCCCATCATCTTCTGTTAAGTTCTTCAGTTCCAAAAACTGCTGAATTGTGTCCTTACCATCTTTTTCCGTATTTCCTACCATATCTTCCTGGAAATAAAAATGGGAATTTTAAACACTTTCGACTTCATCCACTTTTCATAGAACTCATACGCCGTGCCGCCATACATATTGAAAGTGAACCCTCCGGGAGGGTTACCGGCATGACGTTTGCGGTAAAGTTGACTATCGAGGACGGTCAACGGTATTAGGCTTAAAACCGTGTTATAAAACACTGTAAAACTAAGTAAAATTGTGTTTTCAGGGGGTCTTGTCGCTACACGTAGTTTCCAACGTTTTAAATTTTTAGTGAATACTTGTAATCGCGAAATAAAAAATAAAAAAATAAATGCTTGTATTGTAAAACCATCGCATACAAGTGCTAATAAATCTTGTTAAAATATACATTAGATTTTATTTTCACGGTTTATAATGCTGTATTCGCTAAGAAAAACCTACATTTAAAATGAGGGCTCCCGGTATCCCATATGCGACTAGGTGAACCCTCCAGCACGCGTAGCATGACCACCGTAGAAACGAGTTTTGTCGACGGAAGAGTAGACAAAATGACAGATAAACAATCACAATCTGTCATTTTATCTATTCTTCTGTCGACAAAACTCGTTTCTACGGTGGTCATGCTACGCGTGCAGGAGGGCTCCCGGCACTGAACAATTCAAAAGTATAACTATTATTCTTTGCACCAATTCAACTGGAACTGAAACCTCTTTTATTTTATCTACATAATAGTAAATTACCTTGTGAAAGAAGAGCAGCTCATAAACAGCAGGGTTGGCTTGATAACTGCAAGCCAGTGACAAATCGGAACCTTTAACTACGGCCACTGTATTATTTTCTACATCTGCATCGGTCACGACAATTTCTAGTATGGGTGGATCTGAAATCATCACACAGTGAAGTTTCAATTACGCTTACTGCTAAAAGAACTCTAAAATTATGTTGCAAATAAGCGAAAACTAATAGCTGTTGCCCGCAACTTTGTCTGCAATCCAGAATAAAAAGCATCCTTGTCCTAACCCAGGTCTACCCGTGTGCCAAATTCCATCGAAATCCGTTCAGCCGTTTTAGCGTGAAAGCGTAACAAACAAAAAAAAACATTTACGCATTTATAATATTAAATAGTAAGGATAACAAAAACATTATGTTCATCTTTAACCGCAATCATAATGTTAATAATTTGCAGTCGTTACAAGAAGCCGTCTAACTAGTTATACTTCTAATTCATACTTTTTACCACGAACACAGCTTTCGCAGAAACTTTCCATTAAGTTAACGCTACAGTTTTCCTCATAAGCCATTACTCACATAGCACGGTGAGGGGTAGCGGTTGTGCGCACACGAACTGTTCGGAGTTGCGGCGATTCGCCGGCGCACAACACGTTATTGTTGACTCATCGTACTTCCGGTCTATCGTCAGCTGGATCTCGCTTGCCACGAGCCGCTGGGATGGCTCCATCTGTGTGGGTTACAAAATTATTAAAGCCAATTATCACGATTAACGTCACCGGTATACGAGATGACTTTGTTACCGACTTATTTGTTGGGAGCGGGGTAGCAAGATGACAATGGAACTTATATTTTTAAATGAGAATCTGTATATAGGTATAGATCAGTTACAGGCGGCAATGCAATAGCATTTACCTACATTACATAGAAGAGAAGTAGGGATGTAAAATGCAGTTCGCGTTTAAAGTAGATTACGGTTCAAATAGGTATCGCAGTTAAGACCATTTACTGGGACTTACCCAGTAAATGGTCAAGGGTAAGATCTAATTCATGCCTAATGATGAGGTACACACATACCTACTATAAAAGAATGGTCATCTTAGATGGTAGATAACACAAGCCAATAATACCCGATTAAAGCATCATTCACATTCATGTTATGGCAGATAAAAAAACGCATCAAGCGCATGTCACTCACTGTAATTTTCTGCTCCAAGTTGAGCAGCTGATTGTCGGCGAGCCGCCACACGATGGGCGGCAGGGGGCGCGCGCCGAGCACGCGGCACTGCAGCCGCAGCGCTTCGCCCGCACGCACTCGCCCCACGGCCCCGTCCGACTCCGGGCCCTCGCTCCGAAGGGACACCAAGTCGGGCGGCACTTTGATTGATAATGTTATTTAAATTAGGAGAAGTAGCAAATGATTTGCAGGTCAAGGTGACTGCAGTTAATAATTGAAGCACACAAGGCACAAAATCGCTTGACAGTTTACTTTTGTTCAATATTGAACCGCTTTATGGGTGTATGGTAATCTGTACCCTGTACCCTAATTGCGTAATACACGATCAATCACAATTTGTTTCGATTTGAAACAGATTGCTAATCAATTGCTTCATAAGTTGGAAAAATTATCTGCTCAACAACGCAAATAACGCAATGAATGTTGTTGAACTGTCAAAATGAAACAAATTAGTAGTAATCGTTTACGAAAATAAGTTACGGAATTAGGGTACTGGTTCGTAATGGATTTTAAAATCTCCAGTTTTTTCGACACGTACCTAGGTATAGTTGAAAACGACCAACTAAGGAATACTCGTAAGTCCAATGGTAAGTAGGTATGATAATAGGTACCTACTAAGAACAATTTTTGGGAATGCAATAAACGGTTCGTTATGCCGCTTCTAGTACCTACGGGTAACTTAGCTGAAAGATAACAGGAATATGCAGTAGCTATTTATAATGTGTATTAAGTACTACTTACAATACATATCGATCGTGATGTCTATAGACAACGGCGAAGTTTTCTCATTATTTTTGGCGAAACAAGTGAAAACTCGGCCGTGGTCCTCGCGCTGTAGCGGACCGTATATGAGGTCGCTGCGCACGCGGTGTTCCGACAGCGGAGTGAGAGTGTTCTTCAGGAGACGTTGCTCTGTCCACCATGACAATACAGCCAATGGTTTACCTAATCACATTAAGGAATTATATTAAGAGTTAATGCCACAGAAGTAGGTTTATGGAAACTACTGTAAATAGATGCTGGTGCCAATAGAGAGAGGGAGAGAATGCGAGAAATTGACGATGACGGCGATAGGATTCACAACAGCATCTATTTCGCTAGTTAGTGCGTTATTGCATTACTGTGATCATCAAAAGAAGCTTTAGGAAATGTGGATACAAGTCGGGAAATAGATATCAGCAGCATCTAACAATTTTGCAATTGAACTCTAAAACTACCCATCTTTATGCGATGTTACTGAAGAAGGAACCATTTTCCTTCTTTGTACTTCCGCGACACCACATCACGATAACGAACACTCCATTAAGATCGGTGAGTTGATTACATAATCGCTGAATTGACTGATGTTACTACATTGAGAGCTCGAGCAGACGGAGATCAGTCAATCGTTCCACGTTCATTCGTGAATCATGCGCACATAGGTGGAAGGTAAGTTACTGATTTCGTTGACTGCGGTCAAACCATCCGGTATCGAAGATTGTGGAACCTTTCGATCGTTTTGTGTCTGGAGTCTGGACATTGAAAAATAAATAATACCACGTAAATATAAAGTGAAACCGCCCGTACTGGGCGTATAGGCTAATCTATAATGTAGAAAAATCACTAATATAAAATGTACGGTTAAGGCGACGATAACCGACTTTTAATGATTTTATACTGAAGATGACGTCTAAACGAGTAGTGAAAATGGAAAAAATATATGTTAAATTAGAGCATTTTCATAATAACTTAATATAGGCATATTTAAGATCATGTTTATATTACATAGTGAAATTAATTTGTAAAGTTATGTCTAATGCGGATAAAAAAACTGAGAATCACGCAAAATCTATCAAGCGTATTTGTCTGAAATCTTCATCATGTTAAAGATATGTTAATTATTGATCTTTTTGATCTTTTAGTATACGTGTTTTATTAAAATACCTTTTTTTATGTATAATAAATTAATAATGCGTCTAATTTGGTACAGCGCTACTTGGCGGACGAGTTCTATTACTGGCTGGACATACGACGCGTTGCGTGAGCTAAGTACAGAACACGCAAGCTAACCAATCAAGGTCACTGTCATATATCTGCGTCTTAATCTTTGTATTTTTAACCTTATCGGAACTTTCGATACGTGCAGTCAGTGAGCATTGTACGTATTATAGGTACCTACCTATAATTCTAACTTGTTGATGCTGTTTTAAATGGGAAGTACATTTTTAATGCGACAGGCAGAATTTTCGCATCTACACAAAATACTATTTATCTTTCTATAATCCAGAACTCTAAGCTCATTTTGTACAAACTACAAACAGTTATAGCCTTACCTCCATAGGCCACGCAGGCGAGATGAACCGTGTCCCCCACATAGTAAGGCCCCACGTTCTGACTGGTGTTGACACCAGCGCTGGCCTTGGCCACTTGAGTGCCGTTCTCATGCACCACCCATAGGTGACGCGGTGGTTCTAAAATTTTAATGGTGTAAGCAGCATATTTCCCCGTAGTATTTATAAAACATGGTTTAACGATAGAAATGTCACTAACAATAGACTTAAGCCAAAAATATCGTAAGCCATGTTTTGTACAGTGGATTTAGGTTTCTGACTAATGATTAGGTCTATGCCTTTCAAAAGAAAAACCATTACTAAGTAGGTTCTTAGAAATTTTGAGAAATATGTATCTTTTTTTATCTAGGTAAATGATAAACTATTTACCACTACATGTCTGCCTTATACGAGTGTAGCTAAATTATTTATTAGTAAGTAAACTTATTCAACAATCCTGATGAGTCTAGTCCTAAAATAGTGTAATATCAGTAACCAAGCTAATTACTATGCTATTAATGATGTAATGTTTACGTCGCGCAATTGTTTAATAAATGGAGCGAGCAGTTCCGGCGCAGTCAGCTTCCTCATTAGCCTCGCGGACCAATTAACTGAGCCGCGGCTATTCTGCGGGATAGGTAAATTTTAGTTCGGCTCGTTACAGAATGCCTTTGTTACGTTCGTGTAAAACGAAAAAATAAGTATTGTTCTCGTGTCTACAACGACTTACCTAAGTGAGTTGTTGACACTTTTTAATAGAATATCTACCTACAAGATTTGTCGTAATTATTTGCAGGACATTACAAAGTGTGAAGTAAAAAATAATTAAGTGCTGAAATCTCTCATTTGTTTGTAGTTGAATTGAAGAAAGAACTGCAGAGTATCAGATAGGTATTTCGTCAGATAATGATGCACTATGACTCATCTGACATGAGTTATATGACCTAACTCACTCGTTCACATTGATCCTATAGTCATGCAGCTAAGTGCATGAGCAATTTGCAGTCACATGCCACAGAGATCAGCGCATAAAGACGTTAACGGTTCAAACCGTGGGTTACCTACGTTAATTTCAGAATTTGTTACGGTAGGTACCTACTCTTTAAATCATACGTCCTTCACCTTCTGGTCTTCAGAATTACGCGCCAGAAGACAGCATTTTCACCTATCTACAGTTACTATTCTGACTACTGATATTGCCCTATCAAATTTACCATTACCTACCAGTCAGCCAGATTTGAATAGTCTATATAATATGGGTTTAGGAAAACAAAAACATCGGTCCGGTATATGAAGACTAACTGGGAAATCCACAATGCTCACAGTTTTTTGAATACCAGCAGGACCTCAAGACTTCAAGTCATCAAGCAGACCTGATGGTCTGCTTAATAACTCGAGGTATCAATGAGGAACCAGCATCAGGATCCAGTACTGTTCCAGTTTTGCCCTTACCAGAAATCGAAGAAGCAGGAAGATCCAACGGAATTTTGGTACGTACCGATAACAGCGAGTTGAACGTAAGTTTTATGCGCAGGACTGGCAGCGAAGTCTGCGAGACAAGTATAGACGCCGGCGTCTGAGGGTCGCACGGTGACTATCTGCAACTTGTCCTCCCCTTCGGTATCGCCCGTCACAAGTCGGTAGCGGCCGCCTCCCGACGAGGTGATGCTCTTGTCGCCATCGCGGAGGTCGCGGCTGCTGATGCAAACCACGTGAACGGTCAAAAGTTCCTAACTCAATAAGATTTAGAATGTCACTCTTACACAATATCTACCTTAACCTGTGGTTGATATATTACGCCTTCGCCAAGTATATTAGGCAAGAACATTTGAAGTTTAGAATATCTGATCGGGTAACCTGCAAGAAGAGTGGAAGGGCAAAGGCATGCCTATGGAGCCACGCCTAAAAAAATGTGAAAACAGTGACTGAGTGATGTTGTAGCCTACGCAAACTCGGCTCATTACGATTTACAGAACGGTAATAATAATAGGAGACGATACTGTAGAAATTAAAATATGATGATGTTCATTTACTGTCGATGGTTTATTTTAATCCAACTGGAAATATTTCACGTTTTGTAAGTAGAGATCAGCTTCTAGCCAAATCAGATCTCAGGCTGAATTTTATAGAAATTTTGTAATTACCTGTAGAATGCGGTAGATGAACCATTTTTGTACCAGGCTAGAATATTAAGTTTGTCGTCGTCTTTCTCCGCGGTGATGTTGCATGGCAGCTCCACACTCTGGCCCACCACGCCGTCCACTAGGGTCACCAAACAAAAATACAAAATAGCTGAGTCAAAATCAATCTGCGTGGCCTTTTCCCAACTATGTTAGGGTCGGCTTCCAATCTAACCGGATGCAGCTGAATACCAGTATTTTACATGGAACGACTGCCTATCTGACCTCCACAACCCAGTAACTAGGTAATACGATACCTAGCCCTTGGTAAGACTGGTTGTCAGACTTTCGGGCTTCTGACGACCCGTAACGACTGCCAAAGATTCATGAATGACAGCCGTGACCAACGTGAGGAACGGAGGAGTCTCGGAATGTAGAAATGGTCACCCATTTACGGACCAACCTCGGTAAGCGCAGCTTAACCTGATGGATCGACCCGTGCGGCTGTTAGTACTTAGCCACGAGCTCCTTTAACGCTCCTCTACAAAATGGCTGAGTAAGATCTCGGTTTCTAGATAGTCTTTTTACCAAATCTAAATTTCATGGACTGCCTCGTTGATCGCATGCGCTGCGGCTGAAGTTCCATTCTCGGAATCGGGCAACGTGTTTTCCATTCGAAATTTCTCAATAGCCGCCCGGAGTACCTATGGATTTGTTCTCGGTTGATGGAATTCGTTCGCCCTCTTTAGATGGGACTTTAACTAACTTAACTGGCGAAATGAGGGTGTACTATAGGTAGGTACACCTCTGCCTAACCCTTCGGGGAATACAGGCGGGATGTTATCTACCTATTTCGCAAAGTTTTTAGGTAAATATGCTGACCGTTTTAAAAGAAAAGTTGTCAGATGCCTACCAGCATAATTATGGCCAACTTTATCCGTGATTTTTCGTCAAGCTCTTTACAAGCCACTACTACCTAGATACGTACAGAGATAGTATCACAATTTGCGAGATGTCAATTTGATCGCCTAGACGTGTGACCGTCGGACTGCCAAGTCATAGGTCTCGAGTTCGCAAGGCACGCCACGCATCTCTGACTTCTCGGATTCATGTGCGTATTGTATAATTATCGCTTGCTTCAAAAACGGTGAAGGAAAACATCGTGAGGAAAAACCGGCCATGCCTGAGAGATATTTTTCGACGGCATATGAAACCAAGTCAGAGGCCCATGGGCGGCTTTAAAACTCTAACCACACGAAATGAAGATATTGATAATTAAAGTGATCAGAACATATTAAGTAGGTGAGTACCTATTATTAATACTTATCGGTAATTAGGGAGGTACGGTAGGTAGCTACTCTGGCTGCTAATCGCATTCATTCATTTGGCTATTACCTACTTAAATATTATTCCTAAAAAGGACTGAAAAGTTAAGTAATTCCTTACAATAATACTTTGAAAGTACCTGTTTAGATATGCTAAGAAAATTCTCGATATCCGGAAAAGTTGTCGGGCGGAGCTTGCTTTACTTACCAGATATAAAACTCTTCCGATAAGGATAACTAATTAGGTTGCTAATTAATTCCCTAAATATACTTTAATATGGTTGGAAAACCAAACAATTCTAAAGACATTTTTCCTTCGACTTAACTATCATCTGTGATTCCATTTATTGATAAATGGGTTTGCACCGCGGCTTTGAGATATTATTTTGTAACTGAAAACTTTAAAATTCTCAATCGCAAATATAACTGCCTATGCACTTTTTCATGATCCAGTTTTTAAACTAAGTGTTCATAATAAAAAGTTTTTAGGAATATATAAACGGCTAGGTACGGGTAGGTACTTACCCTTTTCATAGATTTCTTCCGCACATAAACAATTTAATAATGAAACAATCACCGTTAAATGTATAAAACAATTCATTTTTACACAAATTTTATAATTATTTTATTACACATTACAAAATTCGTAGTCCGAAATTTCACAAGTCGAAGAGGGCACGTCCCGATTGGGCGCAACGGACACGCGTTTCAATTGGCGCGCTCGGCCGCAATAACGATATCGCCGGTCCAGGGAGCGCGGGACTCCGCTACCGGCCGGCGTGCGCGGTCCCCGAACGCTTCCGGAGCGCCCGCCTGTCCCCGCGTGTGACGTCACGCCCGCCCTGCCTGCCTGCCGAACCATCATTTACCTTACACTTTTTAATTGGGGAGGTCAAAACAATTGGGTCACTTCATCTGGATTTATTTACTGTACAAACTGGGAAACATTTTATTTCTGGTAGTTATGCTGTTTCCGGTTTGCGCTGACCCTAAGTATACTCCTTTGTGTGCACTTGTTATCGGCCGAATGACCGTGTAAATTACGAATTTGCAGTCGGTGTATAACCGTGGGGACTGAGTCAGGACCGGCGGCGGCGGAGCAAATGCGTTTTTGTTTGATAAACGCGTTAACGAATCGAGATCAATTCTACCACGGCAAAAATAGTGTGTTTAACAGCAAGCTTAAAAGAGAGAAAGAATTTTAGACTTTACAATGAAAAAATACATAAATTTAAGGTGTATTTTATTCAACAAAACAGTCTAGTGAGACTTCATTGGTATCTTTTAAGTATGTTAAAGAATGTACAAAATTGGATTCTGAGAACACAGAACGCACACAGAACACAGATACAGGTAGTTGTTACGTGTTGTGTGTTAGAACTTTAGGACAATACTAATCAAGTTGTTTCAGGGACCGAGCAAATAATACTGCCAACATAGCAATCACTGTACTTCCAATTGTGCCAACTATAATTTTCTTTTTTGTACTGCGTTGCTTCTTTGATTTTATCTGAAAATAATTTGTGACAGTAAGTAACACTTAGTTTTAATCAATATGTGCTTTAGAAGGAGTGAATTATTTATTCAATGTACATTTCAATACTCAATACTTATTTACATTCCACAATGTGAACTTCGATGGTAGATTTTACATAGATATCATCATTGTGGACCCTGTTGGGCACAGCAAATTAGGAGAGAAAAAGAGGGCTTCAATTTGATTTTTAATTCTTTACCTTCAATTGTGTGTGTACTGCATTGTCCATCGAGTTTAATATGTTGAGAATTTCATTTAGAGTGAAGAGCGCTATGTTAGATGCATATTTGTCTTTGTAAAGCAAGCAATCAGATATTCGCTTTGTTTTGGTCAGAACCATATTGCTGGCAACCATGCTTAAATGTATTCTGTGGAGAAGTAATGCACACTCCTCAAAAACTTCAACTATCTCCATTGGACCAAGATTTGACCTGAGGAAGATTTAAGAAATAATAATTTATTATTATTAAAAAGTTATACTAGTAATTATACTATTATGTATGGTGAAGCGTGAGCGTTTTTGGGGGACTGTCTTAAGTAATTTTGACGTTCGAAAAGTGTTAATTCTCAGCCTAGTTTGAATAAATGACTTTTGAATTTTGAATTTTTGAATTTATTACTGTAGATAATTTGCCCCATTTTATGAAGAAATAATGTTTAATTTAGATTTCTGTCATAAAACTAATTGGGTGCTGTTGTAATTAGTTACTAATTAAATATTATTTAAGAACCAATAATGCATTGAATTGAATGAGTTGGAGTTATTTGCATTCTTTGCCTACATCTTTTCAGGTTTTTAATATAACTAATTGATTGTTCCAGTATATGGATTTTGGCCTAAGGAGTAAGTAGTCCACAACTACAAAATCCAAAATGATGAACGAACGTAGTGACTGGAGACAGAGGAAAATATTAAATGCTCTTATCAGTTCTGTTATACACTGGGTTATAAACCTACTCAAGGAATGGCGTATGGTTGTTGATGTGTGTTTGATGAGGATATTGTGTAGATCTTCAAAATAATAAAAATTTGGTACTTACGTGCAGACAACCGTCTCATCATAAGCGGGAATTAATTTGGCACGTTCAATGATTTGTGTTCTTATTTCTGGTTCAACAATGCCCAACCTCGTTAGATCTTCGTCTGATAATTCTGATAATCCATACTGGTCAATATCTTGTTTTCTGTGTGTAATAAAAGTAAACAAAAATAAGATGAGGTAATCAAAATACTAATATGTTTGATTGTTGAGCGATCTTACTTGAATATATCGATATATTTTTGAGCGCCTAGGCCACATAATATCGAGCTTACGGTCTCTTCAAACTTTCCGGAATCTATCTCAACAGTTTCCAGTACTGTTTCTGTTTTCTCAGACATATTGTTACTTTTATTTGCGAATATTTTGTTTATTTTTGCGACTGGGTGAGATAAAAAATTCAATTGTTAGTGACATTGACAACTGTTTTTGACTTTGACGTTTGAGTCCGTTCCGTTTTTCTTTCCGTGCACTATATTTGTGCTCTGCAATATCCATACAGCCTAAACTGTGTGCTACACTGATTCGAGTTCACTAAGGTGATCACCGAATTAGATAAAGTGTACAGCGAAATCTGCATCAGCACATGTTTCTAATTTTATCGATTTGCTTCATGTAGTAGTCTCTTGGCCCAATAAAGGCCGACATGGAACATAACTGGCGAATTATGGAGTCCGTACACTACCTATTACCTTCTGTTTATCCCTTCGGGTAATACAAGCGTGATATTATCATTTATGGTCGCTCAGGTCGCCGTACTAGGTCAGTTTAATAATACTCGATTTTTCTCGCTAACTTTACCTAGTCTTCATGTATAGTGTGTACCATAAATAGGTAAGCCGCCCTAAGGTAAGAGGAAAATATAAGGAGTCAAGAGTGTCAGGACCGAAAAACATACACAAAAGTACCTTTTAATACTTTTAATTATACAGGGTCAAATTAAAATAGGCAGCGAGACTCCGCAGACTTTATGGGTATCGATACCTAAACAGGTTTTGGTATTAATTTGACCATTCTGTATACCAAAATCACACCGTACCTAGCCATTTGAACGAAGATGCGATAGGTAGATACTGCCAATAACCAACCAAGATTTCAATTAAGTTCGCGACCACGACGGTCTGATGTGTTTCGGCCCTTAGAGGTGAAAAAAAAACACAATTAACATAATAATATCTCCATTTATTTTATTTTTCTACTTACCCAGATACACTGATACATACACCCACAGACTACATAGAGATACTACCCAACTGTGTGTTTGCACTGGCGAAACATTCACAACAAAACATGTTGAAATCTCTATTTTCTGTCAATGTTCTATACAATGTTTGACAGGAACTAGAGATTTCAACATGTTTTGTTGTGATGTTTCGCCAGTGCAAACGCACAGTAACATACACCTCAGCGTAACACCGTAAATTAGTTCTTTGTACAAACTTTGTTCTACTCGTCTACATTTAGTGCATCACGAAATGTCTTAAAAAACTAGTAATTTGTTAATGTCAGCAATAAGTCTATGTGCTAAATAAATGCATAGGTAGCGTTTATTTTTCATTTTTTTTTTTTCAAATCGTTCACACGGGCCTTCTAAAGCACATTACCTTCGATGACTACGCTAAAATGACCACAGATCAGTCCTTAATCACTTCGTTGACACAGGTTTGAGGTTGAGCAATAGGCAAGTTAAGGCTCGTGCAGACAAGCGCGATATCGCGGGCGCGACATGGGTCGCGCTGCCTGTCGCGCCCGCGATATCGCGCTGGTCTGCAGGAGGCTTTAAATCTACCTATGAAAATGCCATGTGGAATATTTGCTACTTAGTGAGATTTTTTCATACAGGGTGTCAGGGACATCGACGCGAAAACTGAAAACATGGATTCAGTAGGTACATGATTCTAAACACCCCTGGGTTAAAATTTTTCGTCGGTTATTTTAAAAAAATCTGCTGTTTCATAGAAAAGTGCAATACCTACATGGTCAAAATGTACGGAACAGCTGTTTTTTTTTTAAATGACCGACGAAAAATTTCAACGCAGGGTGTTCAGAATCATGTACTGAATCCGTGGTTTCAGTTTTCGCGTCGATGTCCCTGCCACCCCGTATACTTATCTGGGTCTTTTCCGTGTAGCTAATGTAGCTTCAAAAAGAGTTGTAAATATTTTGTCACCATAAAGGCTCCCGCAAAGAGGCGTGACGCAACAGCGTGAAGCGACTTTAATAAATCAATTTCTAACAAAACTTCACGGTAGAACAATTACCATTGTCGCGTCGCGCGACAAGTCGCGCCAGTCTGCGCGAACCTTAATGGTAAGGAAAACGTAGTGTTTTCTTTATTTTTATCTTTGAGCGATGTTTGTCAACGTATAAATTATGGCAATAAATAATAAATTATAAAATCGAAAAATAAGGTTTGTATAAATTCTAATAACTAAACTAATAATTCTAATTGAGCAACTGGCGAGGCGTATAAAATTTCAATTTTGGTACAATATTAATAATTTCCAATTTTGTTTATCCATTTGGGGCTAAGTTATCTACTATTGCTTTGACAGCTTGCCACGTTTCACGGGCCGTGGACACAATTTGGGATCCCGGCAACAAGAAACCGTATGGACCGAATGAATCTCTGAGGTCCACATGATATGAGAACTTGATTCCAGCGCGTGCTTTCGCCCAATCATGAGACATTCCGGAAGCAGGCTGTCGGATTTCAGCAGCTGTGCCAACCTGCAAGATAAAAGACAGTTAGTATTCAAATGACAGCGTACGGTGTGAAACTCCTTATTTATCATACTTTCAAACAGGGTTCTTCAGTAATGGCACAGGTTGACTAGACACGGATAGAACAATAATAATATCTACAAAGAAACACAGTGATAACCAATCAACTTTCTATAATGATTCTTACTTGATATTTGGTGCCATATAAGTCAGCAAGTGCGACGGTGGCCAACTTGCCCATCTCGGTGAGCATGCCATCGTCTGCGAACGTCTCATGCGCGTGTGAGCTCGGCACCAACCACGCCTGCGAGTACGCATGCAGCGACAGGTACAGCTGTGAATCAACGTGCCATTACGCCAATTAGACTTTGTAGGATTATAATAGAAAATTACGCTACCTACTTATTGTATAATCTAAACGATACTAATGTGTTTGTGCACGCAACAAACCGCTAGTTGCTTTATCGTTCCCATCAATTTGCAAAGCTCGTTGTCATTTTGAAGCAACGTTACCTAAATGTCTAGATAATATCTATAAGCTACAAATTATCACATCATTTAGAACAAGAATAAGAGTTCCGTTTCGCATTTGTACCAGTATCCTAATTGCGGACCTAACTTATTTTCGTAAACAATTATGCCTAATTTGTTTCATTTTGACAGTTCAACAACATTCATTGCGTTATTTATGTTGTTGAGCAGATTTTTTTCCAACTTATGAAGCAATGGATTAACAATCTGTTTCAAATAGAAACAGATTGTGTTGTATTACGCAAATAGGGTAGGTACTGGTTTCTCTGTCGCGGTCTCTACTGACTCAAAAAATAACCTATATGAACAGACTCAGATTAATTACCTTTAGGATAGGGACAGATTTTTGTTTCGGTTATAAAATCCGTTGTTGATAAGTGATACTTAGTTTTAGTAAGTAGGTAGATATAATAACGACCGGGACGATCAGCACCCTAATTGCGTAATACAACACAATCACAATTTGTTTCGATTTGAAACAGATTTCTAGTCCATTGCTTCATAAGTTGGAAAAAAAATCTGTTCAACAACGTAAATAACGCAATGAATGTTGTTGAAATGTCAAAATGAAACAAATTTCGCGAAATTGTTTACGAAAATGAGTTACGCAATTAGGGTACGGGACTACGTATCGTTGTAAGGAGCAAGTAAACGCGTCGCTACTCTTCGACTAAAATGCCAATGCCACTTATCCACAGACCTATTTGTACACAGTGTATTTAACAATTTACAGAAAAAGGAAGTCTAATAAAACGAAGGTAATCTGAATAATTTACGTGTATCATGATGACCTGATGACCCAACAAGCCTTGCATAAGAAGCAAAAGTCGGCATGCGTAAAGATTAAATGAGTTTAGTTAAGAAGGTGTTTAAAACTGGTGTTTAGCTGCATTTGGTTAGACTGGAAGCCGACCCTAACATAGTTAGGAAAAGGCTAGGCAGAAAGGTGTCAGTCGACACGCAATTCTGATTGCACATTGATAACACATCTAGCATTTATACCTGTCATTCTTTCTTATCACATTTAGGCCAAGTTACAGACCAAATTTTACAACTTCATACTCTCTTGATTACATCAGCTAACTTTTGAGGTGTTCGTTTGAAAGTGTAGTAGAAAATCTTTTGAAAGTAACGATGCGGGCAAATACCGTATTGTCACAATTTCCAGCGATAGACGTGCGGTTTACCTTTACGGTTTTGAACGAATGATAAATTGCTGTACTTAAAAAGGCGGAGGAAACCATTTCTGATTTCTATTCAGTGACTACAGGTTGTGAGTGACTGCTTACAGTCATAATTTTTTGTGAATGTGTCGTTCAGGAGAGTGATATCTACCATCTAGTTATCAGCTCTATAAAATATGGTGTTATTAGAATACTTACAAAACTTGCTGATAGTTGTAGACCACACTACCCCGCATATACTTAGTCGTAAAATAGTACTAAAGAAGGCGACCAAAGGATGATGTACCTAATGACACGCTATATCTCTACTAATATTCAAAAGATAGCATATTTATGTCTTCGGTACTAGTTTGTAAACTAATAAGATCTAAAGTGAAAACGAATACTACGAACCCATTACACCCGGCGATTATAGGTTCTAATTACCCATTTACATGAACACTGTAAATGGGTAATAAGTACCTATAATGACGTATATCGTTGTGTGCATCCGTCACGCGATAAAAACACTGAGATAGAAAACAAGATTACTCGCTTGAACCTCGGCATATTGGCAGATTACCGAGGTTTAGACACTCGTAGATCCAAGAGTTTAATAGAACCATCTACATTTGCAATAACCAGTGGTATTTGAAATCAAACAAAGTGACCTCAGAGACAACCTTTTGAAATTGATCAATATAAAGTAAGTGTCATGCATAGTGGATTTTCAAGTCAATAACACATCTTAGCTAAATTAAAGTTTCCAATAATTCTTGACAAAAGAGGGACAGTTTATAGGTAATTTGAATAATTGCCCACCTTGATCTGTCCTCTATGTTCGGATAGGAACTCTGAAACGGCTCTTGTCTCTGGCTCGCTGAAGGGATGTGGTCCTGCGAAGTTGTCCGAACAAGGGTCCAGTGACGAGTCCTTTTCACTCCAGTGGTAGTCCCAATTGCGGTCCGCATCCACACCAACACACTCCGTCTGACCCCAGTTCCATGGAAACCTTCATGGGAAAGATTTTTCTTAGTAGATCCTAAATAAACTTGGTACTTTGGACCGGAATGTTACTTTTTAGTTTGTCCTGGTTGCACTGGCATTTGAACCCTCCAGTCACGAAAATATAAATAATATTTTTGAAGGAACGGAAGTTTCGAAAACCGGTGAAAAGTTTTAATTTTTCACCGGTTTTCCAAACTTCCGTCTTGAAGGTACAGACGCCAGCACATCAAGCTACCAGAAACTGTCAAATTTTCCCAATCAACTTTGAACCTTAGACAACAGCGATAAAGTTGAAAATCTATTAAATAAATTTGACAGATTGTAGTTGCTTGATGTGCTGGCGTCTGTACCTAATAGAAATTCTGCCACATTTGGTCAAGTTAGAAAGAAAGAAAGAATAATGATTATTTGGACACAGTTCGTGAAACACAAAATATAAAAAAAGTGAAAATAATCTCGTAACAATAATAGTGCGTGTGAAGTTGGAACTCGGCTTCAACCGAGCAAATATAATGTAAACCCATGACTGAAGACAAGTTGGCAATAGGTTCGCTCCCTATTTATTAAAAACTTCCTACTCCGGTACACTCACGAGAAAGCCTTACAACATTATATGGGTGACTTATCCGGAAACCATAAAGTAAAATGTGCTTGCATGCATTGTGTCAAAAAATATTAAATTATCATTTCACCTGTACGAATTAATTGGGCCCTCGTGATTTATGTTACTTTGATAGGACGTAATACCATCGTTGTAGAAAGTGTTTCTGTGTAAGTCAACTTAGATTGTAAAACAGAACACAGGTATAAATAATGCACCTTCATTCTGTAAGTAATTCATAGTGTTTGTTTGTAGGATTATGTTACACTTTATCAGGGTGGTGCAAGTATCAAAGCGATTTCACCCAAAGAATTTGGTTGTTTTCTTGAATACCTTGAATAGGTATATTTTTCTCTATAAATTGGAATCAGAGATCACTGGGTTAACATTATTTGCGTCGCAATTGCTCTTCAGTTTCGGATACCTAGACATCGCTATATTAAACACCAGATTGTGTCGTACCTGTAGGTAGTACGATGATAACTCGTAATCCATAAAAGGCATGATGTGTTTATGGACTATATGACTTTTAAACAAAGCTTTCACTACAAACTTGTCATGTTGGTTGTAAGTACTATACAAATAATAAGATAAGCTGATATGAACATTTGTGGCCACACTCTACGGCGAGAATTACAAAAAATACAAAAGCTTTGTCGCTAACGTTGTTGAAGCTGGTCGAACAGGATGTCCCTCGCCTTGAGCAATGTAGGTACCTACGTTATTTCATATACAGACTAACTTTCTACAAAGGTAAAAAATATTTTAAAATGAATGCCTTTCAAAGTACTTAGTTACTAATGATTTCAATATAATTTTTCTTTCAATAAAAAGTGGACCATATGTGAGATGTGCCAGCTAATGGTAATCGTAAGTGGTCAGCGTCGCCAATGGACGCTTTCAAAAGAGGTTTATCTACTTTTTGTACATTACTTTTTGTTACTAAACCGACTGCAAAAAATTACCTAGTGGTCAATTTTTTGGTCAGTCCAATTACAGATTAATAAAAAATCTTACCTAGATTTTAATTCGTTTTAAGTAGCCTGTCACCGAAAGAAAAGCATGGGTCGTTTCGGCATTGCGCATGAATTATCTGACGTGCTCATATAAAGCACGTAGGCCATACCTATATCGAGTCGGTGCAAAAGCATTTTCCCGCAAAAGGTGATTCAATCAAATGACTTACCATCCTACATAGTAATCGTCGGAATGGTCGGGCAGTCGCGAACGTGTTTTCCTCCAGAGCCGGTCGTGAGTGTGCGAGTGCTCGTAACCGTCGGGGTTCAACACCGGCATGATGTAGAAGTCGGCTTGCTTGAGCACTTCGTACTCCGCGCCTATTAATAGGTGCAACAAACAAGTTTACTAACAAAAATATCAATTGGCTACGCTAGTGAAAGTTGCGCTCGGTTAATTGATTGAAATACTTAATTTGATAAGTGTCAGGGAAATTTTAGAGAAATGTCGTGACGATCTAACCTAGGTCTTTCTCCCCCTCGACGAGTGCATGTATCATCCAGGTCGCGACGGCCGGCGCTATCCACTCGCGCGCATGCGAGCCGCCATCCAGCCACACGGCAGGCTTCATGCGCGAGCGCAGTTTCCACTTTTTCTTCTCTTTTCCTTTCATCACAGTCTCATTATTTGATAGTGAAATCTGAAAACCACAAGACAGATTAGCTTATCTTTTTAAGATAAATGGCAGTTTTTTTTGAGGGACAATCTGCATTAGATACAGTTCATGAATTTACCTTTACTGCAACAAGTGGCAATCCTTCCGATGATCGACCCAGTGGTATGAGCTCTACTAAGTCAGAATGCGAGTGCTGTAGATACTCTAAATACCGAAGGATATCTGCATATCGATGATATCTTCGCCAAGTCATCGGGTGACCACGTAACTGCTCCAACTCAATTCTCTGTTTCTTTGACAGCCGTGGGTTCTCGTAGGTTATGGCTTTCTATGATAGAAATTAAGATAATTCAATTCAAATTCAAAATAGCTTATTCATCACAAAAGTCTATGATTGAAGCTACTGTACCTGCAAATCCCAAATTACTATATCGAAGTCTATTTTATTTGATTTGAGATGATCTTTGACGTCTAGGAGAAGATCAGGAGGTACAAGCAAGTCGGTGGATCCGTTGAGTGATGGTGAGGTCCACCACGTGATGCCCGACCCTTGTGCCTCCTCCTGTAAGTCCAGCATCTCGTGCACCTTCCACTGAACGTCGGGATACGTTCTTATTAGCTGGAAACCTTTGTAGTTCTTCTTCAAAGACTTCTTTGCAGATTTTTCTAGAGTGCGATATGAAACGCCAATTAGAACAATTTTTGGCAAGTCAGCCACATTCATACAAAAAATGTGAGAAAGTGGTAATAGTAAAAACATTGACTCTAGAAAGTTGCAAACGGTGTTTATTGTCTGGGGCTAAACCTACTGAGGTCGGCAATATGACGGGGTCTGGTACATACAGGATGGTTGTATTTTGTGCCTTAATTAAGTAACTATAAATTGTAAAATAGCCTTTGATTAAACGAAGTTTAACGAAACTATCGGATATTTTGATAGTGAGTACAGGAAGATATGCGACGCATCAATGCGCGCAGCAGTGCGTTATTAAATGATAAATGATTTTATTTCTGTAAGTAGGTTTGTACAAACACTTTTACACGTCAATCATATTTTTTAAACTAGATGAGGTCGGCGTTTCGTATCCGACTAAAGATTCGAAGAAAGGCCGAAACAAACCCAGAGGTTACTGTCTCTTTTAAAGTCCAGATATAATCTTGGTCAGGCCATGTGAGCACTATGTAGATTAGTGTCTGAAATGGTCTTTTAAGGAAAGAACCACACGGATTTAAGTTAGATTCTCAAGGCTAGGCTAATCTAGAACCTCAACTTAAAATTTAATCTAAACACCAACTAAGTAATTTTTATGAAAACCAAAAAATAAAACTGTTTACCAGACCAGAACGTCTTTAACGGCAGTTTATATAAATTAAATTCAAAAATACAATAGACGTGGATATACTTATTTAGTAACCTGTATTTAGTAGCTATTTCTAAAGAGCCATCAAAAAAACTGCTGAACTAAATTAATAATAATATTTATATTGGATTTCCGCAAGGTCACGCCTGAATCAATTAACTATCTTAAATTAAATTAATAAAAACTGTCTGACGCCAGTATTGTTAATACTATAACGTTTGCGAGAGTCTAGTAGAGTCCGCGCCACCATTGAAGTCCTTTTGACTCGGCGCTAGTGTCTATGTCATTGCATCACATTGCATTAAAAAAAATGTAGTTCCACAATTTTCCGGCGGCCTTATTTCGTAGCGCAGTGTGTCATTCAATAGCCTTTAGCCCAATTTTACAGGGGAGGATTTTATTGCGTGGTTTGAATAACTCAAAAATTGATGTAAATAATCTTTGAGTCAATTTATAGTGTTTTCAAAATTGCACCCCTGTGGGGGTAAAAAGAGGAGATACAGTTTTTAGGGTTCCGTAGTAAACAAGGAACCCTTATAGTTTCGTCATGTCCGTCTGTCTGTCTGTCTGTCCGCGGTCTAGCTCCGAGACCCTTAGTACTAGAAAGCTGTAATTTGGCATAGGTATACATATTAATTACGCCGACAAAGTGGTAAAACAAAATTATGAAAAACATTTTTTTTTAGGGTAGGTACCTCTCATACACGTAAAGTGGTGATGTTTATTTTTTTATTTTTTTACCCCATGGTGAGGGGTATCATTGGAAAGGTCCTTCAAAAATATTGTGAGTTTGTGAAAACTATTTTTGAATTCAGGGATTCGTTTGCGAAATATTAAGCTTTAAAGTGCTAATTTTTGTTAGAGTCAAGTGTCCCCCCCCCCTGCCGGCTAAATGGTTGGTTTTGGGTATGTGAAAAAAATCACAACAGTAGTTTATATAACGAAATTAAAAGGAAAACTATTACAGCTAAGTAGACTCTTCATGTTAACGAGTAATAATCGACCAACTTCACTTTGCAGTTGCAAAAACATGTTTTCCCATACATTCCGTATGGGAGAACATATTTTTCAACTACAAAGTTAAGTTTGTTTTTGGGATAAATTCATCCCAACTACGGAACCCTTTATTGTGCGTGGTCCGACACGCACTTGGCCGGTTTTTATGTTTGTTTTTATTCATCTAAATTAATATTATTAAAAGTAAAGATTTGATTTATTACGTTACGCTTTCACGCTAAACGGCTGAACGGAAATGGATGAAATTTGGCACATAAGTACACATGACCTGGGTTAGACAGGACATTTTTATCCCGTTATTCCCACGGGATCGAGACTTATGCAGGTGAAACCGCGGGGTGCAGCTAGTTTGGTTAATAAACTTGAAACTTGACACGAATACTTGCCTAAATATGTTTGTAATAAAGATGTCATTATTAGTTTTACAAAACTATCCCTCAAATGGGAGGTTTGGGGGTGTTAAAGTTTGTATGGAATAATTTTAACGCGCGGTCCGATTAACTCGAAACTCAGTATTAATACTTTGACTGAAAATAAACAATATTAAAGTATATTTTTGGGTTTTTCGAAAATCGTCCCGTGACGGGGCAAAAAGGGGTTATTAATTTCTTGAAGGGAGGATTTAACTGCGTGGCTTGATTACCTCAAAAATTGGTATAAATAATCTTGGAGTCAAGTTATGGAAACACACCAAACGATTTTTCAAAATTCCACCCCTGTGGAGGTAAAAAGAAGTGTATGCACTATACAAGTGCATCCAAGGACAAACCCCGGTTAGTGTAGGACTATAGCAGAACATGGAAACAAAACATATTGGGCTATGGATTTGGGTGGCTATAATGGATTGGTTACCTTGAACTATGGAAAGACTATGGCCCCTGCCTGACCAATATATTATAAAACATACACAGGAAAATGGCAGGGGATGACTTGCACACTCAATAATGGGCCCCCGAAAATGGTCGCTAGCACAAAGTGTCGAAGCGACAAGGGGGCAACATGTCCTGAGGTGCTTATGAGGAGTGGAGAGCTATTCCACGGCTATCAGGGCAATCCCGGAAGTACGGTCAAGATCCCTACCAGCATCTTACTGGAATCCTACTTCCTTCCTCCGAGCACGTTTGCTCTTGCGAATCTCCACTCAAGCCGGCCAAATGAGGTGGGAGCTCCGTTCCTCGTCAGTGTTCACTCCAGCCGGCCAATAAAGGCAAGCCAGAGGTGAGGAACAAGACTTCTCCCGGGAGATAGGGTCCGTAGGGTCGCTACTGCCCCCCAACAGCTCGCCACATGCTGCCCTGCGGGTTTTTGTATCTCTCTTGGTCTGGCTCCTCATCCCAGTCCTGTTCCGGCAAAGTAAACTCTACCGGCACAGGCACAGAGTTCGGAGCGCGCAAGCCCCACCAAGACGTCAACATAGAGATACGGGGCGGTGGGGCTTATAATTTTTTATTATTAATTTAGTTAATAATAAACTTGAAACTTGACACAAATACTTACCTAAGTAAATAAAGATTATCATTATTAGTTTTACACATACATTTTCGAAAACTACCTTTCAAAGGGGGACGATGGTATGTTATTTTTTTTTTTTTTGAGGAATGTAAGAAATCCACGCGGACGAAGTCGCGGGCAAAGTGCTAGTCCAGTATAAACGCGTTCTTATGGGATTAATAATGACGAGAAAGTGTTGACTTTACTATCATGCGCGAGCGTTGCTTTATTATCTAGCTCGTAAAACCCACCAAGTACCTATGTACCTAGGTATTTATAATTGCAAAAATAAAATGCTGTATTGTTATAATAACAACACAGATTTAATGATGGAAGATAAGAAGCTGAAATAAAGCACAAATATTATGTCTCTATGTATAAAATAATTTATTAATATATTTAAATTATTTCAAATGACTTTCATTATTATAACTAAATATTAATTGTTAGAAAGAGAATAGGTAACTATTATAATAATGAGTGTTGTGATCTATGGTTGTGATATTATCTAGAAGGTTATTATCATATTTATAATTTAAATGTACATAAGTAATACTTGCGCCCAACAGGGTCACGTACATAGCCTGTAACTTTATTCTTTTTGTTCTGATTATTTTCCTTTTACTTTTAATTAAATAAATGACTGCACTAATTAAGAAATAGGTAGTTATTCTTACTTGTAGTAATATCATTGGAGATGTATGCGCCGTCACTCTCTTCTGTGTCCAATAGCGTTTGGAACCAGCTGCTTGGTGCAGTCGTCAGGGGTTGAGGAGTAGTCGTGGTGATCGGTTTCTTAGGCAAAATATCCTCAGAAAACCAGCTGTTATCAAACCATGATGACTTGGATTGCATAAACCAACTGTATATTGAAGAAAAAAATCCTGAAAAAGAAAATCGTTGTTTGAAGGAGAATTTTCAAACCAAAATGGATCTCATGATTTTTTTTTTTAATGATAATATGAAGATCATCAGAGGATGAATAATCATCCTCTGATGAACTTTTTCTTAGTAGTTGATACATAAAATGCGGTCCCTCAAGCTATAGCAGCGTGCATAATTATTTCCGGTTTGTTGCACGGAACTGCTCAATAATTCAATAGGTACCTATTCTTGGTTATCAGAAGCTTAGTCCAGTTACTACATTTAAAAAGAAACTTTTTTATGTTAGTGGGGCAAGAGTATCGAGCGAGAGCTGGAGGCCGGGTTCGCGGGCGCAACGCGTCGTGCGACTCGTGCGCCGAGCCGCCGAGCCTCTGCGGTTGCGGCATGCGACAGCTTCCCTAAGATACCCATTATGTTAATTACTCCGTAATCTCGTTTACGATTATTCTCACGTTCGTTTATATTTGAACATCATCACTGAGAATTGGAACATAATAAGTCATAATAGCTTGAGAGAGCTGAAGTCTGTCGAAGAGAAATTTCGATTATAGTTTTATTTTATTATGAGATAAAAGATAATCAACGATCAGGGGGCCTACTACCAGCTCATAAAGCAGTATTATTTTAATATTACTTCAGTGTGGGAAAGAGATGAAGCTCTACAGGACGTATAGCTCCATCTCTTTCTCCCACTGAAGTAATATTAAAATAATACTGCTTTTGAGCTGGTGGTAGGCCCCCAGCTCTATACGATAGTAAGAAATAGTATAAAAGTATGTAAAGTAAAGGATATTTTAAAGGTAGCCGGAGTTATTGACATGAAAAATCATTGTTACGTTTTGAGCTGCTTTGTAATCATTAACAACTTTCCCGATTATGAATTTGACTTGATATGAGAACGTAAGTAGGTAAGTACGATATCAACGAGTGACAACGAGAGATCTATTACTTATCAGTAGATCTATTATTTAATTTTTGTCCAACTGATTTGACCACAAGGAAATAATGTACTTTCTGTGATGTGATCTTAGTCAAATAAGAATGTTTTATACACACAAACTTCGGGAATAAATGCTCTAAATGGTGGTGAAAACCGCCAATCCATTGTGTACTTAGAAGATTTAAGTGGTCTGAGAAATAGACACGAAAAGCGACTTTGTTATATACTATGTAGGTATACAGGGTGGCAGGGACATCGACGCGAAAACTGTTACCATGGATTCAGTACATGATTCTGAACCTCCATGAGCTGAAATATTTCGTCGGTTATTTAAAATAAAATAAGATATTCCATACATTTTGACCGCGTATGTATTGCACTTTTCTATGAAACAGCCTACGAAACAGCATTTTTTTTTTAAATTAAACGACGAAAAATTTCAACGCAGTTCAGAATCATGTACTGAATCCATGGTAACAGTTTTCGCGTCGATGTCCCTGCCAGTCCTGCCACCCTGTATAGATATAGATGTTAAGCTATTATTTTTCTGAGGTGCTTTAAGTAATACCGATAATTTTTAAGAAAGAAAGAAAAAACGTTTATTTGCGGTAGGTAAACATGACGCAAGAAAAAAACAATTACATTACAAAAATGAGAAAAAGTTGGGGGAAGCATGCGTCACATCCACGCAATCGCTCAGCATTATGCTACGACCCTGTGCAAGACAGAGCCCCAGCGCTGGTTTTCAGCGACAGCCGGCGCCGACGTAATGACGTCGACCGTTGCAGCAAACAAATATTAAGACCCTGTACCAGTACAGCGTACTTAAAGAAAAATTTAACGATACTTGTCGATGTAACGGAACATTCTGTCTTAGTTCTCAAACATTGCATGATCCCAAAAATAAGTACTTACCTACCTACCTAGTGCTAATCTACACAAACGTAAATATGGCCACTTTATAATTGCTGCATGCACGGGAATATTATGTATTATTGATATAACATCATTATGGTATGCAATTATGCATATACAAATCGGTTGCGAATTTATTTATTTACCGTTAGGCAAACATGTTTTAAGCACGTGCTTAATAAATATTGTGTAAGAATATTGATATTCAACAATAACATTCTGTTTGTTTTCTTTTCTTCCCGGGAACATAGCAAAGTGCTCTAGTTGGTGCTATTCAGGAAATTTGTTCCTCATTTTGGACTTAGACCAGTCTAACAAGATGCAGATAAAGCTGTATCAATAAATTTTATTAACTTTACTTTGATAGTTTTTGAGTTAGCTACAAAATACGTATTTTTTTCCCACTTGCTATGTAGATGATATGATAAGTTTCTGTCACTGGTAGCAGGTAGTGGTATTCGAATGTGTGTGGGGTAGGTACCACAACTAAAAAGTGAAAAATAAAAACTTTTTACAAAAAAAAACAACCGACCTGCAAAAAAAACACTACAAAGTAAAAAATAACTTTAATTTCGGAAGTCGGTGGCAAAAAACGAAAATACAAAACACAAGACACCGACTTCCGAAATTAAAGTTATTTTTCACTTTGTAGTGTTTTTTTTGGAGGTCGGTTGTTTTTTTTTGTAAAAGTTTTTTAACAGACCGATTGTTACCAACTCTTATCTAACCTCTGCCATCTAGATCTACCTTATTACTCGAGGAAACGAAGTGAAATCTCACAAGGGCTGATTTTTTTATCTGAAGATTGAAAAATCGGCCATAAATTAAACTTTGCTGTACGTAGGTCAGTATCTATATTGAACCTTTTTCCTGAAAGTATTTCGTAGTGCCCCATGTTACTGGCTGGTTGATAAATAGGTAAAGTAACAAAACAAAGTAAAGTGTTAAAAAAGTTTATTATTTTTTTTGATTCCATCTCCCAGTTCCTATCACAATAAATTCTTTTCTATTTGTTATTTGGCTGGGGCGTAATGTACTTTTTTGTTTTGCTTTTGCGCTTTTTTCATTATTGGAATTTTATGGAAAATTTGCGTCCAACTGACATGATAGATTTTTAAAGTAGCAAAGGTAAGCAAAACTTTTTTTTGTTATTGTCACTTGTCACTGTCAGTCAGTGTCAAGTAGTGATGTGGCTTGATTTTATTTATCTCGGTACTCGAGCAAATAAAATATTGGCTCGAGTCCATTTTCTCTCGAGAGGTGCCAATTGATTTAGTCGCGACTAGATAAATAACACCAACACTACAACTTCTCATTTCAAAAGTCGATACGCAGGTATAATAAACCACGGAATACATCTGTTCCATGTTGTTGCAAGTCTAGAGTTATAACTGACACAATACATGAGGAATAAGAGCGAAATCAAAATGTTTGTGGTATGGTGGTTTGGTTAATTCGGGTTTGTATAGCGCCGTCAATGTCAAGTGCTGTCAGTTGATACCTACAATGGAATGTAATTAGGGGAAAATGGTAGGTATTTAAAAAGTCGTTAAAATCCGATCTTAGCCTAATGTCACTAACGTAAACCCCAATATTGAACATGCAGTTGCGGTATTTTGGTTCTTGCTATGATACTTTTTTAAAGTTTTTTTTAAATGTCAAAATAGATAGGTACGGAGCGTTTCAAACGTATGAAGCTACTAGGCACCCCTCTCTATTACCTACCTTAGATTCAACTTAGTTTGAGTTTTCGAATTACATAATTGGGCCAATCTAGTGGCTGACCGTTAATGAGTTGACAGCACTAGGGACACTAATCCAACTGACAAGCAACCAAAAATTACATTCCGTTTCACGTTGATTTTTAAAACACTACGCGAGAACTTAAAAATAGAAATAATTAAAAACGGGTGTGAACCTTCTGCAGCTTCAATGGTATATTTTTACCTAACAAAAGCCGATTTGATTATCACCACAAAGCTGTAGTTATACAGGGTGTACCAAATCGTGATGTCATAAAAAAAGAGATTTCTCATGCCCAGGGTTCTCATGTATCCGAAAATACCCCATGTAGGTATGTTTCGCGATTTTTGTTGTTCTAAGTAATTTTTTTTTTGTAATTTTTTGAGTCTTTTGCCGGTTGAGTTTCAAAAAATCATATTTTTTGTAGTGGATATTTTTCAGTTTTTCTTTTTGACATAATCATCAATCTTCAACTTTTTAATTTAATTTGAAAATTTTAGTCTATAATCCCACAAAAAATTTAAATCCCTATTATCGATACTTTTTTGAGTAACTTGAAGGAATAATGTTAGGAAGTTTATTATTTTACTTATGAAAGCTAAGGCGGCAACATTCAAGACGATTATGTCAAATTTTGACATTGTGATTACGAATTGAATTTAGACTTTAATATTATTATTTTGAATGAAAAATAAATTTTGACATTGTAATTTCTATTTAATTTAAATTTTGACATTGCAATTTGTTTTTATTTTTTATTGTGTTGTTTTAATATTGCAACTAATTTTGTACGCCATAGGTAAATGGCAAAACGTAGCCACCTCATATTAATTATAAGACGTTTATGTACTCATGTTTTACAAAATACCTAAATATTATCTTATCTTATCTTATCTAAAAACTGAAAAATATCCACTAGGTACCTATAAAAAATAAAAAATAAATTTTGAACCTCCACCAGCAGAAAACTCACAAAAATTATAAACTCAAAAATGACAAAAATCGCGGAACATACATGGATTATATTTGTTTACGACGCGACGTCACTATTTGGTCCACACTGTAATCAAATAAATTTTGAAACTCCACCAGCAGAAAACTCACAAAAATTATAAACTCAAAAATGACAAAAATCCCGGAACATACATGGATTAAATTTGTTTACGACGTCACTATTTGGTCCACACTGTAATTTGTTTTATATCTGTAGGTATGTTAAATTAAATCGCTTCAATACATCATGCATTCACTTTGCGTATGACATTGGCGACCATTGAGATATTTTATCTTTTTATTACGATCTCGATGATTCCGCTTATAATTTATTTAAAAAATCAACCTTATAAAATGATAAATTGGAAACTTTTTATGGTAGAACTTTTTATGTCATAATAATAATATTTTGCATAACAACGGATAGCATAATCTTCAATTCGCAGAAAATTGTTTGGCATGCACTCATTTAGCATACATTCAAAATTCATAATTTTGTAAGTCAGAATCATCTTTTGGCATAAATTCCATATTGCAGAAAGTTATATTCCATATTCCATTGTATTGCAGAAAGTTCATACAAACAAGCATACACCATGCATGTAGCAAGCATGCAGCATGCAAGCTAGACTAGATAATTAGACAGTGGTGAAAACATTTCTGCGAGCAACTTGGAAGTAGCGCTCGTCGGCCTCATCCGCGGCACCGCTCGCTTCACTCGCTCGGCTCGCGCGCGGTTAGTCACAGTTCTAACCTAACCTATTTCACCCATTTCAAAATGACGAATACAATCAATAATCTAAATAAATAAATCATACAATCTTCACATATTGACTTTTTAAGACAAGATTTTAATTTTAATATGCTATTTTATAGAAATGGCAATAGGCTTGCTTACTAAAAATATTCCAAATAAAATTCTGCCATTGTAAATTTGGATATATAAATATTCGGCCAAACAATAATTATTATACTAAATTATTTTTATGCCATAAAAATATTCGTGTAAAGAAGATTATGCCAAGTGTCATTCCAAATAAGTTTCGGCGTATAAAGATTCTGCAAAATAGAGAGAACCCGAATAATATACGTTACAATACAATACAGGGGGCAAAAAAAACTATATCCTTTCTATCTCTATCCCCTTAGGAGGATGAAAGTTTCTGCCGGGGTTGCGGGAAAGTCCGAAAGGGATACCGTGGTCCCCGGCAAACATAGCAACTGAAGGAACACGGGTGGGTTTTACTTAGTCAGTAAGAGTCTGACACGCCCTCCCGCTCCGCCCAGAGCGGGAGAAGTTATTTGATAATTTACAACCCACAAAAAAAAAAAAACGGGATGAAAGTTTGTATGGAAGTTCTTAATTTTTGCTGGAAATAAATCCCATCGAGCGCATTGGCTTGTCAACCATAAAATTCATGAAACTGTATTAGTGTTATTTAAAAAATATATATAATTACGTAGGTAATATTCGGAATTTCCGTGATACCTAAAATAGTTGTTCGTGTAGATATTTATTTATCCGGTATTTATTGATACCATATAACCTACCTGCAGCCTAAGACGTGCCTAAGGTTTAGCAGCTTACACAGACACAAATAAACATGTAAATTTTAACGCAATGAAGAAAAGAACATGCAAGCATTTTTTAATAAAAAAAAAACAATGATACGCTGCCATTTCTTTTAAAACAATTGAAAGGAAAAGCTATTCATTTATAAAAAAAATAACTACGATGAAAATGCGAAACGAAATTCTATGACGCATTATACGATTGCGGATGTGACGCAGGTCATTTAACACCTGCATCCTCTAAATGCGTTCATTGCTGTGAAAGTAAAAGTCAATTTATATAGACAACATAATAAACATGGAGCCATTGCGGATCATGCACCTACATAGTTTGTCGAACGAACGTGTGCCCTGTGTATCTTTGTTCGACTGAACTTCTAATCTCAAGCAATTTGATAGGTGCGTGTACCGCTGAACCATACACCAGAGGCTGATTGACAATTACCTGCACAATGTGAATGCAAAATCGACATAGAAGGTAACTTAATACACGGGCATGATCTTGAATGTAACAGGTAAAGTTAACCCACCGCTGAGCATACAGATGTTATCCAAGTTATCAATATAAAGTGAAAGTGGGGAAGTACTTAATGAATCCATTTTGATTTATCTTGCGTCTGCTTATTTACTGGCACTTAAAATGTTGTTGTCATACCTACAGTCCTACATGCTTAGTAAAATAATTATAATTATTTACCGTGCAGTGTCAGTACATAACTGTTATCTTGTATAAATCGTTGATTTTATGGCTTCATTCAAATCATAAATCGAAATATCTAGAATCTCAATTACCATTCGAATACTACATGCTACTTGGTTTGCCAATCAATGTTTGCTATTTAATGCAGTTTTACTTATTTATAAAAAGTCATTATTTGAAGGGTTACAATTAATATGGATGTTTAATTTGATCTTTGACCTCCGACCTCTCGTTTTAGCCGAGCTGTATTTTTCCGTTGTCAATTGGTTTCAAGTTGATTATATACCTAACTAGCTTTTGCCCGCGGCTTCGCCCGCGTGGATCTCGGAAAAATATTCCACGGGAACGTACTACCGGGATTTCATACCTAATAGCCGAATATTCATTTAAATTATAAGATGTCAAGGATTATCTTAATCTAAATTAAATTTCCAATTTAAATAACATATTTTATTTAATAAGGATTGATATAATACCGGTCAAAATAGCTACGGAAAAAACAATGAAATTATGAAAGACAAAAATAGTTACTGTGGGTCATCCTTAGAAGATAGACATACCTATGCTATGGCGGACTTTTTTGGTCAACTTTTTAAGATCTTCAATCCTGTAGAACAAAAATTTGGTGTATTTCTTACGGCTTAAGGCTCATCCAAGCAGGCGCGACTCGCGACGCGACACAAAGGCACCGTTCGTCGCGCGACGAGCGGTTTCTTTGTGTCGCGTCGCGAGTCGCGCCTGCTTGAACGAGCCTTTACCGTCGCGCACGCCAGTAAAGCTCGCAGTCGGCGTGATTTTCACCAGTTATGTTTAAGTCCCAAGTAATAGGGGGCGAGCCTATTGCCATCAACTTGAGAAATTTCAGATAGAAAAACCCAATAACACTTTGCCCGACCCGGGAATCGAACCTTCGACAACCATCATCATGTTTCAGCCAATTTACACAAAACCTTAATGATTTATACACCAAAACCTTTCGCGTGAATCACTCCGTCCGTCCATTGGTGAAAACCGTTTGAAAATCCGTTCGGTAGTTTTTGAGTTTATCGCGTTCAGACACAGACAGACGCGGTGGAGGACTTTGTTTTATAATATGTAAGGATGTAAAGATAAGGATATAAGGATAAGGATGTAAGGATAAGGATAGTAGATTGATCTTATTGAGGGTGGGGTTCGTGGCTAAATAATAACAGCCGCATGAGTCGGTCAAAGGTAAGCTACATGCCGTAGCTATCTAGCTGCCGTGGTCGGTTCGTGGATGGGTCCATTACATATCCGCCTCCGTGCCTCGAAAAGCATATTAAGCCGTTGGTCTCGGCTGTCATTCGTAGATTCGTATTTTTGACAAATGAAATGAAATTTTATTACAGATGGTCGGGTTTTTTGACAAGTTTTAAAACAATTTGCTAAAACTAGCATGCATAATTACACAAATACAAGCTAATAAAATTGGAACATACATCATAGTTATTATATTAAGAATAAAAATGTCAATCATTTGTAAAATTATAGTAATAATAAAATGTCAGTGTAAATCTTTAAAAAACACAGACAGTCGTTACTACGCAGCCCAAGGGCGGATCCAGGATTTATTTCTGGGAGGGCCACGTGGGCCAGACAGACAAGAAGTGTCTCTCATATCTTGTACTAGCGGACGTCACGCGGTTTCATCCGCGTAGTTCCCGTTCATAGGTTACTCGCTGATAATGTAGCTATCCATTGCTGAAAGAATTTTTCAAATCGGTCCAATAGTTTATTCGTAACACACAAAAATACAAATCTTTCCTCTTTATAATATTAGTATAGATTGCACTATGCTGTTATTGGAATTAACTCTTTTTCAATGAAGATATAGTAGCCTCTTCAGAGTGCATCGTTTTAAAGCAACGTCTTGATAGATATGCATTCAGGCCAGTCCATTCTCATGGCGTCATGGAGAGTGCGATTGTCGCAACCCAGTGCTGGGCACGCCACAATTGCGGCGATAAGACCCCTCTTTGAGGAGTGGCTTGAGAGACGCCACGGCGCCCTTACCTTCCGCCTGACGCAGGTCCTCACCGGACACGACTGCTTCGGGAGGTTCCTGTTCAGGATAAGGCGGAAGGAAGCGCCCGGGTGTCACAATTATGTGGATCGCCCGGTGGACACGGTGGAGCATACGGTGGAGGTCTGCCCGGCTTGGGCAGAGCATCGCCGTGTCTTCGTGGAGGCGATCGGCGGCAGTGATTTCTCGCGTCCGGCCCTGGTTCAGGCCATGGTACGGAGCGAGAGGAAATGGCAGGCCGTCACCTCCTTCTGCGAAGCGGTAATGCTCGCGAAGGAGGAGGCGGAACGCGTGAGGGAGAGGCAAATTTCGCGCCCTCACGCCCCTAACCGCCGCAGGAGGAGACGCCCGGGGCGGGAATCGCGAGCCGATTTACGGCCACCGTAGGCGCGGGCTTGCGGACGGTGAGCAATGGGTAGCTCGCCGTCCGATAAGGACCAAGCCCGGGTCGACGGCGCGTTGTGTTCCACGCGCGTCTCAAAGAGATGTCAGCAGAATTGACGGGGTCCGCTAGGGCCAATGCCTGCCGGGGCTGCGAATATGGGCCGAAAGGGACATCGTGGCCCCCGACAACAGGGCAACCGAAGGAACACGGGTGGGTTTTAGTCAGTAAGAGTCTGACACGCCCTCCCGCTCCACCCAGAGCGGGAGAAGTTCTTTGATAATTTCCCACCCAAAATAAAAAGACCAGTCCATTCAGACGATTCGATTTTATTTTAGCGTTTAGGGAGGGGCACGTGCCCCCGTGCCCCCCCTCTGGATCCGCCCTTGACGCAGCCATAGAGGAGCCCAAATCTTACCGAGGGATATTATTATCTATCGTGTTACGCAAAACCTGGGTTGTGGAGGTTAGATAGGCAGTCGCTCCATATAAAATACTAGTATTCAGCTGCATTCGTTAAGACTGGAAGCCGACCCCAACATAGTTGGGAAAAGGCTAGGCAGATTGATTGATTGATTGAGTAGATGAATCTTATTATGATTACAGTAGCTGGAACTGTGGTGCTTAGTAGTAATAAACCCAGATTTAAATACAACATCAAATATCATTTAAGTCCTCGATTTTGAACTTCATTTGCAAAGCTATTTTGTCTAACGAAGAGTCTTATAGTTACTCCAACAAAATTAGTCTGTCGTCGAAACGTCTCCGTTTTAAATTGATATAATTTATTTCTCAATCCGGTACTAACATTTACTGTTATGATTTAAATGCATTTCTTTTGAGCAATAATATACTGACAATAAAAGAATTGAGCATTTTTCAAAATTTCGATGAATTTTACGACGTTCCCCACTTTACCCCACTTTCGAAGGTGATTCTGTCAAGATCAGGGCCGGCCCATTCATATAGGCGAACTAGGCTACGGCCTAGGGCGCTCGTATTAGGGGGGCGCCAATCAGCGGCATCGAAATTAAAAAATAATACTGTACATTAATTTTTATTTACCTACAACTTGAAAATACTCCCAGTCTTATACCAATTTTTCTACCAAAATGCGCTCATGGACATTTACGAAACCATCGGTAAAGAAATCAAAAGCGAGTTTAGTTGATAGCCTCAACTCGCTCCATTGCTAAAAAAATCGCGATTTCAAATTTATAGCTTCTCTTGTTGTATGTTCAAAATTAATTTGACTATTATAGTTTGACCGCGATCGTTGTACCGATCGCGCCTGAGAAATATTTCTCGACGGTATGTGAAACCAAGTCAGAGGCCCATGGGCGGCTTTAAAACTCTGGCACCAGGTTAGTCACTAACCACACGAAAAAGAAAGAACATAGTTTTATTTTGTCACGAATTTTCTTAAAAGGGCGCCGTTCCAGCCTTTCGCCTAGGGCGCCAGGAATTCTCGGGCCGGCACTGGTCAAGATACTGTAATTTAAAATATCGATTTGTGTATTGGTTGCATATTGATTGTGAGATCTGTTTGCTGCTGAATCTTCCGGAGATAATAAGTAACCGAGCGCTTTAAAAACGAAACGAAAAAAATAGTTTCGTTCTAAAAGTTGGTGTTATTTTGTTTGATAGATTTGTTCAAGTGTCATTTTCGTTTTCAAAATAAAACAAAATTTTCTTCAGTTGAAAATGAACTGAGATGAAAAAATCGGCTATGAAATTGATAATAATTAGAGACTTTTCTTGTGTCCAAATTTTTTGTTAGATTTCACGACTTATTTGGGAATACGTAAAAAGTTGTATCATCATTATTGTTGAAGTCTAAAGCCGGTTTCCGTCGTATACGAAATTATGTTGTGATATCTCTCCGATATTAGTTATGTTGTCTGGCGGGCAGCTGCCCAACGATTGATGTCGGAAAGTTATATATATGTTGATCGCGCGGTAAATTCCGCTTGCGCGATGCAGGATTTGTGTGACGTCAGGTCTTTGATTCGTAGTTCACATGTGGAGATGTAGATGTCGCCACAAATAAATTATGAAAGTCTATTTAGGTGTTCGGTTGACAACTTAGGAGTTCTGTATGACCTAGACTTGACATATAGCCTATTATAGGGTAGGAATTATTTTTAACCGACTTCCAAAAAGGAGGAGGTTATATTATGTTCGTCGCGTATGTTTGTTTTTATTTTATGTATGTCCACCGATTTCTCCGTCAATTGTAGACCGATTTTTTTCCCACTTAGTATGTAGATGATATGATATATAAGTTTCTGTCACTGGTAGCAGGTAGTGGTATTCGAATGTGTGTAGGGTAGGTATCACAACTAAAAAGTGAAAAATAAAAAACAACCGACCTCCAAAAAAAACACTACAAAGTGAAAAATAACTTTAATTTCGGAAGTCGGTGGCAAAAAACGAAAATACAAAACCCAAGACACCGACTTCCGAAATTAAAGTTATTTTTCACTATGTAGTGTTTTTTTTGGAGGTCGGTTGTTTTTTTTTGTAAAAAGTTTTTTAGATGATATAGTGATGAGTCGACATTCCAATCGGGTCATGGAGTAGACGCGGTCACGCACCTGGTCGTCGGCGTTCATTCTATATGGTCGTACTTATTATTTGTTTCCTCCCTGAGACATGGCGACATGTCAGGGACATAGCAGTGGTAGATATTACATTATATCGTATAAAAATATTTGGCCTTGTATCATTAACTAGGGAGAAAACAGAGGACTACTTTATTATGGAATTAACCCCATCGACCAACGTGTAACTATAATATGGGCATTTAGGTTGGTATTGGTAGGTGACGGTGGGCATGCACAATTCCAACCTAACTTTACCGATTAGGTTTATGTCTCAAAGACATGTATTTGTGTGGGTGTAGGTACGTACTATAGGTACACCTCTGTCCAACCCTCCGGGGAAACAAGGCGTGATGTTAAGGTGGGTTTAGACCAAACGAACATAAAATCATAATAAGAACAATAGCATAATTTTCTTGACTTTTTTTACACTAAAAGAATTTGGGTAAAATGGAGTTAGAATGTGCATTTGCTCTTTTAGTCTAAACCGACATTTATGTTATGTATTTGTATAATCAGAAAACTACGATCAACTCTGATCTAGTGACATTTCCAACCTTATGATGGATCTAAGAAATTGCCCATGTCGACCTCATGGATGATTCCCATATATGCAAAGCGATTAATTACCTATTCCCATACCAACACCAGTGAAAAAAATAGAATAGGTTCCCAAGATACAGGCGCCGCCTAGTTTGGGGACCACCGCTTTAACATAATGAATGTCACCAACAGTTACAGATAGAATTATTATGTAAGTACAAATTTTAGGGTAATAATTTTAACAATGTTTAATAAATGTTATTATTTTTTATGTTTTAAACGCTTGTCCTTTGGAACGCGTACGAGGGGCTGAAGCCAACTCGCAGAGGCCCCTTAGACATTTTTAAGTGTTGTATTATTTTTATATTGGTGTACACACGTAAGTACAATACGGCCGATATAACTTGATAGTTCTGAACTTCGCGCAGAAGGCTGCGCAATAAAAAAAATAGGAACCAAATGGTGACTCGAGGCGAGTGTGAGTGAGAGAACATGCGCAAAAGTTCGTAGTGCCTATGTTCAGACCTGCCAAGTTATATCGGCCGTATTAAAGTCTCTTATAAATCACCTTACTCCTCAAAACGAAGGCATGATGAAGCCGAGAAGAGTATCGAATACCTCATACCGAAAACCAAAATTATAATGCCATAAATCTGTTATTGTTTTTGAAGTGAAAACTTCTTTAGGTGCGTTGGGCATTTTTGAGGTGGGACTAAACCTTTGATTTCGCGACACTGTTACGACACCAGCTTTTGACCATTAAAAAGACATCAACGCGTTGATTACCGCGGTGCGTGGAGTAAAAGACATCAACGCGTTGATTACCGCGGTGCCTGGAGTAAAAGACATCAACGCGTTGATTACCGCGGTGCCTGGAGTAAAAGACATCAACGCGTTGATTACCGCGGTGCCGATTTTTTTTCAAGTTTTCACTTCTAAAGGCACTCCCGGAGTGCCACTGTTTTTTTTTTAAGATTTCGACATTGTGGGGCGCTTCCAAAATTCGCCATTGCCATAACTTCTTCGCAGAAGAGAATCCATAAACTCAAACAACAAGCTAAGTACGCCATTTAAAAAATAGGTTGGTGGAGCCCCAGCATCAGGTTGTAAGTACCAGTTAGTGTAAATCATTATTATGAAGTCGAGTGCTATGAAAGAAAGTTGCACATAATAACGTAAACTACGTACAGGGAAAGCCATATAGCGCTGTAATATAAAATACTTTCAAGCGTTAATTTTGAGCGGCATGAGTAAGTATCTAAATAATGTTTTTCAAAACGACGGTTCAAATTTTTTTTGCCGAGTTCCAAAAAGGAGGATCTATGTTCGTCTGTATGTTTTTAGGGTTCCGTAGCCAAAGGGTAAAACGGGACTTTATTACTAAGACTCCGCTGTCCGTCCGTTTGTCCGTCTGTCACCAGGCTATATCTCATGAACCGTGAAAGTTAGACAGTTGAAATTTTCTCAGATGATGTAAGTATTTCTGTTGCCGTTATAACAACAAATACTAAAACACAGAATAAAATAAATATTTAAGGGGGCTCCTATACAACAGGCATGATTTTTTTGCCGTTTTTATAGATAATGGTACGGAACCCTTCGTGCGCGAGTCCGACTCGCACTTGGCCGGTTTTTTTTTTAGAAAGAAAGAAAGAAAGAAAATACATTTATTTAGCACAGACCAAAAAAGCACACAATATTATTAACAGCAGACATTAATAAACAAAAAAAAATCAAATAAAAAGTGCTAAGTGCGATGTAACAAATTAGCAGGGGAGTGCGCCTCACGGCTGCGCCAAAAAGGCCCAGTTCAGCAAAAATGCCAGACAACAATAAGTGCCTGACGCTGGTTTTCAACAGGACCTGAAAGTGTGATGTGACGGATGTAAATCAGTTTTATAGTGTATCGTGTGTATGCATACTTAAATAAAATAATTTGTGTCAAATAAAAATACTTAGGTATATAAAAATAAAATAACGAATGTGTAGGTACAAAAATAGTGTGATTGTGCATTAAATTGGAAAACAAACAAAGACTGACAAATAAATTAGTAAATGAGTAAATGGCAGGTACATAAATCATATAATTGAGATATTTAGTGTTTTAAATGTATGTCCTTCGACATTTTCGTAAATTGTGGACCGATTTTGAAAATTCTTTCTTTATTTGGTAGAGGAAGCTTGAGTGGTGGTCGCATATAAATTTTATTAACCTGTTACTATTGCTTGAGTAGTTTTTGGGTTAGCTTCAATAATACTTACGTATTTTTCCCACGAAGTCTATGTGGATGATGTTATAATAACTTCCTGTCACTGTTATTAACATAGCAGGTATTCGACTTTGTGTGGTAGTAGGTACCACAATTAAAAACTGGAAAAATAAAAACTTTTTTTTTAAACAACCGACCGACCGAAATAAACGCTACAAAATGAAAAATTGCAAATGTCGGAAGTCGGTGTTTTTGGTTTTGAATTTTTGTTTTTTGTTACCGAGGTTTTTTTTTGGAAGTAATTTGTTTTTTTTTAAATTTAAGTTTTTTTTTCACGTTTTAGCTGTGGTACCTACTCCACACAGATTTTCCTTCACAAGTATAGTTACCTAAATACACTATCTTGATGAAAATTACACCTACACGATATTCGACTATTAAAATTATCATAAATTTTCTCAAATAATTAAGCGGGAGCTCTCTGCAGATTGCATGTAAATCTTATAAGAACTTATTTAAGTTCGTAAATTAAAGCCCAGACTTGGGATATTCACGTTAGTTATACGTTTTAAAGCGTGAAATAGCGCATTAGAAAGCACAAGTTTAAGTAAAGACGTATTTTTCTATCTTAGTGAGTCCGCAATGATTCGGTTCGTCTCGCCTGCGTTTTATAATGATGATTTCGGCTGAAGTTCAACATTTTTAGAGAAACTCCTTTTCATATGCTTGTGGTCATGGTTAGCGCTTTGACTATCATTAGGTATCATTACGCAGAAGTTTCCTTCCGGTAAAATCCGGTCGAAATTCAAAAGGCAATTACACACTCGTATGAACACTTTCAATCCATCACATAGTTTGTTTTTGGTGAGCCGAACTTTTCTATCGGCGTCTGATCTACGTCAACGGTTGTTGGAGATTGTGCTACGCTAGCACGTGGTGTTTTGAAGTGGTCTCTAATTATGCTACTCTTGTAATTCAACTTGGAATAAATGTATTAATTATAAAATAAAAGTAGACCTACCTACAAACCAACCTGAGTTTGCTGGCTTTTCCGGAACCTTCTTTAATTTGTTTTCTTCGAAAAATGATGACAACCACCCAGAATATTTGGGTGGGCAAGTAGTTTTCTTCTTGGAATACGGTGACTTGGTTGTTTTAGTGGTGCGTCGTATAGGCCGGGTCGTGGGTCGGCGTGTCGAGGATGGTGGTCGGCGTGTCGAGGACGGTGGTCGGCGCGACGTGGTTGGCCGCTTGCCGGGCCGCCGGGTCGTCTGCGGCCGCCTTGTGCTAGGCCGAGCCACCTGCTCCATGTCAGGAGACTCCATTAACACGTATTGGTCTCCTATCTGAAGAACCGGAAGCCGTGTCACGGCATTAGGCTTCCCTTGTGGTGGTTTAGCTATAAAATTAGTATGACTTTCTATATTAATATTAGTGGTCTTAATTACTTGTTTTTCTTCAACTTTAGCGTTTTTCATAGTCACGTTCACTTTGGGGATTTTCCCCTTGAGTATCACTTTAGCACTTAGTGTGGTGGTGCGCGTTCGTGGCGCAGGGGTGGTTTCGTACGAGTCTTCGTATTCGTCCCACACGGAAAAAGGATCTAGGGATTCGGAATCGGAGATGTCTGCGGAGTGTCTGGGCGGGTGGCGGACGGCCGCCGCGCACGCCAGCAGCGTCAGCAGCGCCAGGCGACGCGCCATGTGTCAAGCGTGTGCGCATGGCGAGGTGCGCGCGCACTGTACGTCCTGCGGCCGCCGCCGCAGTCGGCCGGACCACCTTCCCTGCCACTGTTATTATGCGTCGATGTCGCTTTCAACGCGCCCGCGACCACTAGGTCAGCACGCCCGTTCCCGATCGACTTATCTACGTGCTACCTGCTCGCTTCCTCGGTACATCTTTGTATTGTCCAACAACTCCACATCTTTTTATTAATACATAGTTGATTAAAGATAAATACCACAAGGTACCTGTTTTTTTGACGTTTCTAAGAAAAAACCTATAAAACGTTTAAGTACCAAAAATAAGCGCTGAACTTTATTAACATCATGAGGGGTTGTTAGGGGTTTAGGAAAGGAACCTACTTTTAATCCGTCAGTTTTAATCAGAAGAAAATAATTAAAGAAAGAAAATTGCGTTTATTGGCATTAAGACAGAAAAATACACCTTAAAACTATAAAAACAGAAAACAATGATTATAATGCCAAAAGGGTCTCAGCTCAGCACAATGTCAGATGGCAACACAACGTGTACCACCTGACGCTGATTTTCAGCTGCAACCCACGAGTGTCATACGCTAGAATAATAATAAACATAAATATGGAAGTGTCAGTCCGTTTTAATAAATAAATTAAAGATAATGTAAGATAGGATAATATAAAAAAGCTCATACTAAATCAAATAAATGTTGTGACATAGGTACATGTGTGTACAGTGTATTATAATTAGTGAGAAACTGAAATAAATATAAAATGAAGATCCAATATCTGTGTATTATATATATGTGTATTTTACCTATAATATATAAAAATAATAAATCTATCATCTATAAATAGATAGTACCTTTAAAGCAAAATCGTGACTGCGCTCTTCTAAAAATACGAAACGAAGGTTGATGCGGTTTTTATTATCATTTACGAGTAATTATGACAATAATAATTGACAAATAAAACTGATAAAATTGAAAATAAATTGATAAAAATTATAAGTAAATGCGGAATGTTTTTTTTTTTTATATGGCAGATATGTCGGCTCGAACATTTTTTAATTATTTATATCGTTTACCTATAGCTATTTCTATATAAATATCCTAGTTAAGGTTCCGCTAGTCGTCGGCTCGAACTCGTTGGTGGCGTGGCTAATATGCATGCTATTTAGTATAGTTATTTATTTAGTTTTATTTATTTATCTAGCTTTTGTTTAAGTATTTATATATTTAGTTATTTACTAGCTGACCCCAGCAAAAGCTTGTTTTGCCAATTATTTGTTTGGGGTGGACAACCCTTATCACTTAGGGGTATGAAAAATAGATAGTAGCCGATTCTCAGGTAGAATATGCATATAAAATTTGGTAAAAATCGGTATAGCCGTTTCGGAGGAGTATGGTAACTAACATTGTGACACGAGAATTTTATATATACTAAGATTTTGTGAAATAGACGATGATTTATAACGAAAACGAGCACGTAAAATTTCATAAACAGACCTTTGGGCGTGTAGATATTATGGAAAACTACTGGATACTGCTAACTAATGGTACTCAAAAAAAATAAAATTGTTTTAACTTTTATATAAATTATCTATCCCTATACGGTTTCTATTTAGCCATTTTCATACTACATACATTATTTATTTACGCCCAAAGATGAGTTAAAATTAGTGTTGAAATATATAAACCAATTTATTTTTTCCCAATTCTGCTTCCATACAGGGCTAGATAATGACAAGACAAATTAATATAATTTTTAGTTTTGAACGTACACCGTCAAACAGTCGAGAAATCACCATACTACGTTTGTTTGAAAGAATGAGTGACTGAGGCGTAACCTTAAGTATACAAATCGATTTTGAAAAAGTTTGAAAATATTGCTAAGTATAATCTTCTAGTCTAGGACCTGAATAAAGCACAATATTTACCATTTAACCCCCTTTATTCGTAATAGTTATTATCAAACGATGGACAGCAAATAGACAGGCGAAATCAATCAGATTTCTAGTTCGTTTAATGAAAGTTACAAACGCAGCAGACGGAACTAAGTGGCGAGCAAAGTCAACATCAAATTATACTGTTTGGTATTATAACAAATAATTTAATTTCCATCGGTTATCATCACATATGAATAGACAACGCGTGAAATGTAGTTCAAACTGCACGGTTCGTTTAGCGCCGCCGTGACGCGAGCGCGTGCGCGGCTTAGGGGTGTCTACTCCACAGCAATCGCATTTGTTCCATAATTCTATTGTAGTATTTGAAATTACTATCCGTCAAGCTTTCCTTTTAAATAATTATGTATGAGCTTTCTAAAGTGTAGGATGTTGGAAAATTTTACCAGCATTTCTCTTTCCAAAAATACTCTATTGAACCCATTGATATGAATACCTGTAGGTAATAGTCGTTGGACCTCAAAGTAATGTCTAATTTATTGCCGTTTAGCAATTTCTGCAAAATGGGAAACTCAAGTTAATCATTGTAACTAAGTAATGGGCGTGCATAGTTTATGATATCTACTTCGTGTATCGGTTTTTCATTAGGAGAAGACAATGAAGCGGAAGACGATCTTTCTCGACCTAATTTTTCCAAAACAAAAGGTGTATTGGCAATTATTGTGAGAAACGTGATGCGCCATGATGACGCATGTAGAGGTTACGTAGGTAAGTAAAAAGAAAGAAAGAAAGCAGATGTTTCACTTCAAGTTGAACTCTCCATATGTGAATCGGGTTTTTCCACTTACCGAAAATGCGAAGGTATGATAAGTATCTTAATGCTACAAGAAGCAAACATGCGTGTGTCAATTTTTTTTAAAGTGAAATCTTCTTTAGGCGCTTTGAGCATTTTTGAGATGGGATTAGAACCATTGATTTCGCAACCTGTTACCGACACCGTGGAGTAAAAGACATCCACGCGTTGATTACCGCGGTGCGTGGAGTAAAAGATATCAACGCGTTGATTACTGCAGTGTCAATTTTTTTCCAAGTTTTCACTTCTGTCGGCACTCCCGGAGTGCCACTGTATTTTTCCTCCTTTAATTATTTACATTTTCTTATTCGACTTCCAATTATTTAGTAAAGGAATACCAAGTAAACACGAAAACAAGTCAAAGGTATTTACGTGTCACACATCGGTAGTTTTATTTAGACATAAAACGCTCTCAAATTCAAAGGAACTTCCGAAACTGTTTTACACGAGATAATGAGATGATGATGATTGAATTGAATGATGATTTCAGGTCATCAGTAGATATCACAATCAACAAGAATAAATTCGGAAAAGACAAAGATACTATTAAATGAGCAATATTTATATAATTATCCTTTATTTAATATTATAAATGCGAAAGTAAGTTTTTTTGTTACGCCTTCACGCTAAAACGGCTGAACGGATTTGGATGAAATTTGGCACATATATAGATGATGCCCAGGAAAAGAACATAGGATACTTTTTTTTTTCCCACCGGATCGAGGCTTATGCGGGTGAAACCGCGGGGCGCAGCTAGTGTATATGTATATATTTGTAATCACGTTCTCGAAAACGACTATAACGATTTAAAAAAAGTTGCAATATAGGGGTTTACGGGGGTGAAAATCGATTTAGCTAAGTCTATATCTCGGAAAATTCTCGGGAATGTGATACAACGTTGGTATATGGATGATATGTTTATCTATTTTCACCCGAGCAGAGCTCGGTCGACCAGGCACCTAACCTACTATTAGTATTGGTAATGGCTAATTAAGAATAGCAGTAAGATGGTTGGAACTTGAAACATCACATGAGTGAATACTATCTATAAAAGTATGCGAATTAAGACTCCCACAAACAGGCGCGACGCGACACCGGTAATTATTCTACCGGAAGTTTTCTTAGAAATTGTTTTATTAGAGTCGCGTCGCGAAAGCCTTTATGTGTTTTTCTTTCATTTTACCTTCTGTGAAACACAATGAATTACGGGGTACTTCATTGATGATGATTTTCACCCTGCGAAAAATAAGCCTGATGGCTATACAACATGTTAAAAAAACAGGTTTCTATAAGGATGTTGTTAAGTATCGTACTGAGAGTATTCTATGTGGTTATTTTCCGGAAAAAATAAAAAATAAAAATCGCCAATTTTTTTTCAATGGGGAATTTTGCCGGGTTATTATATGAGGCTGTCGTTTAGCGGATGTCTAAAAGTCATAGGCTATAACGTCTGTTCTTTGTAATTTTTTTATGGATTTTGGGTATTTTTGGTACCAAAAATGTGAATTTTAAATAGTATTTTTGTTTTTTCAATGATAATAAGATTTTTATTACTTTTTGGTAATGTTATTGCAGTACCTATGTGCCCCTTTCGGCCTGGACAGGGTTTTTTTACCCATTGTATAGTATCGACTCACTTTATTCTAAAACTGATATTTTGCCGCAAAAGCACGTAAAATGTTTTACAAGATAGACATAGACAGATAATATATAATACTACGACATAGAGAAGGTAAAGGAAAACAAAAATATTTAGAATTAACGTTATGCAATATTTTTTACTTTGAAATAATATCTTCAATTTGTGATCTGTCATCTGGCACCATATTTATTAATAATTGTAGAGTTAAATTACGTAATAATGTGAAAATGATGACATATCGATTTATAGTTACCCACTTAATTCAAAGAAAATTGCTTCGATCTAGAATTATAATTAAACGAGAACGAGCAGCATGATGCCACATAATGTCAAACAAAATTGTGGGAAAGGCCATTTGCTAATGCTTAATTGAAATGCTAAGCGCACCAAGTATACTAGGCTAAGTTCTGATTGGCCAGTATTCCTTTTTGTTGTATTCTTATGTTTAGAGCAGACTATTGTGAGAAAAACTCCGAACTCTTCATCATTCCTCCAATAGTTTTCAAAATAGATAACCGATTTTAAAAATCTCAATTCCGGGAACCCTCTTACCGATCATATTTGATACTTCCAAGCTAGCTAGAGTTTTGAAAGGAATTTTTAAGTTACTCAATTTTTCTTAGCTCTTTGAAAACTTTCTAAAGGAGGATGGGCGTTTTGGTACCCGAAAACTAATAACAACCAATCAAAATAATTTATATCTATAGTTTTAAAGGTCTAATTACGTAGAACAAAAGTCGTTAATGGAGATAGTCTCAGTTTGCTGTTTGTTCAGAGATACACAACCGTTAACATTAAAAAAATTATGTGAATCTCATGTCATGTCAAACAAAATCATTATTATACAATACTACGCTTTGAATATTAGCATATGGGTACTTTGTAGCATTAGAGGACTACCTACCTATATAATGCATTATAAATGAAAAAAATAAAATGTTTAAGATAAAGATAGAATCTGGCCAGGAATCTAGTAAGTCTGCAATGGAATAAATAGGCAACCCCAAAAAGTTTTATTTATGGCTTTTACATCAGTCAGTTATGTCAGTTTCGGGAAACTTGAGCTACTAGATTGCTTACGCTGTAAGTTGTTTTCACAAAATATCAAATAGAATTTTTTTAAAGTAGAGTGCGGGAGTTATTACATAATTTATGATATGTAAATTCCAAGATGTGAAAGAACAGCACGATGTCGTCCTCAGCCAAAAACGACAATGATTACAAGATATCGAAAAGTTGACGTGTGAGATCTATAAATAAAAATTATTTTGGTTGCCATAGTTTTCGGGTACCAGCTTCCATACATTTTTGCCTATCCTCCTTTGCTTTGCAAACTTGATGTAATTCTACATTTCAGTTATCTTCACTGAAAAGTGTCAAAACATTCAGTCCTATCGAGAGCTAAGCTTACTTTTCTACATGTAGGTATGTTGATGGTGGATACCTACTTAGTAAAAATGAAAACTTTTTACAAAAAAAAAAAACAACCGGCTTCCAAAAAACACTACAAAGAGAAAAATAACTTTAATTTCGGAAGTCGGTGTCTTTTGTTTTGAATTTTCGTTTTTTGCCACCGACTTCCGAAATTAAAGTTATTTTACTCTTTGTAGTGTTTTTTGGAAGCCTGTTGTTTTTTTTTTTGTAAAAAGTTTTTATTTTTCACTTTTTAGCTGTGGTACCTACCCCACACAAATTCGAAAACCACTACCTGTTATGTAAATAACAGCTGTGACAGGAAATTATCATATAATCCACATACTAAGTGGGAAAAAGTACGTATTATTGAAGCTAACTCAAAAACTATAGAAGCAAAGTTAATAAAATTTATATGGGACCAGCTCGAGAGCATCAAACAAAAAAAGAATTTTCAAAATCGGTCCACAATTGACGGAGAAATCGGTGGACAAACATAAAAAAAAAAACAAACATACGCGACGAACATATAACCTCCTCCTTTTTGGAAGTCGGTTAAAAAGAGGAGATGTGTGTGTGAGGACGAGTATGGTATTGTAAACGTAGAAATAGGGAAAGGAGAATGAATTATAAAAGGTGTTATAAAATAGTGAAAGCACCAAAAAAACAAAATCAAAGTGGAACGGTACTAACGTATTTATTGCCTATGAATTATTTTTGTGGAAAGGTCGTGGTCGTGGCCCAGCTCGCGAAATACTTGTAAAATTATTTAAAAGTGGAATTTTAATTAAGAATTTGAGAAAGACATACTTATAAAACGAACTAGAGACAAAGTTGCAGATTTATTATTTTAACTACCTACATATATCATACCTACTTAATTAATTTATAGTCATAATGTTTGTATTTTTTATAATGAAATAATTAAATATTTAAAGTGAAAATACCAAAAAGAATAATTGCCATCAATTTATCTTAGGTGGCAGAGAGGCAGGTCGTATTCTCTATTTTTTCACATAATATTACTTTTTTACTTCCTCGTTGGTCTAGTGGTCGCAAGCGCTACTGCAGTGTTATCGGTTTTTTCATCAGGAATTTTTCAGCAGAAGCTTTTTTTTGGGTGGGAAATTATCAAATAACTTCTCCCGCTCTGGGCGGTCTTACTGACTAAAACCCACCCTTGTTCCTTCGGTTGCCATGTTGCCGGGGGCCACGATCTCTCTTTCGGTTTTCTTCGCAACCCCGGCAAGCATTGGCCCTAGCGGACCCCGTCAATTCTGCTGACATTTCTTTGAGGCGCGTGTGGAACATAACGCGCCGTCGACCCGGACCTGGTCCTTATCGGGCGGCGAGCTACCCATTGCTCACCGTGCGCAAGCCCGCGCCTACGGTTGCCGGAAATCGGCCTGCGATTCCCGACGCCCAGGGCGTCTCCTCCTGCGGCGGTTAGGGGCGTGAGGGCGCGATGTTTGCCTCGTGAAGACACGGCGATGTTCCGCCCAAGCCAGGCAGACCTCTACCGTATGCTCCACCATGTCCTCCGGGCGATCCACACAATGGTGACACCCGGGCGTTTCCTCCCGCCTTATCCTAAACAGGAACCTCCCAAAACGCGCTGCGTCAGGCGGCAGGTGAGGACGCCGTGGCGCCTCTCTAGCCACTCCTCAAAGAGGGGTCTTATCGCAGCTATTGTGGCGTGCCCACTCAGTAGAAGCCTGGAGTCTGCATTTGGTTGATAGCAATAGGCTCGCTCCCAATACATGGGACTTATACTTATGTGGCGAAATATGGGTGTGTGGTAATAAGCATAAGTAAATCTCTGCCTATAATCCTTTTGGGAAAACAAGCGTGATGTTATGTTATGTATTACTTTTTAGGGTTCCGTACCCGAAGGATGCCAAACGGAACCCTATTACTATGCCTCCGCTGCCCATCCGTCCGTCTGTCTGTCAGTGGGCTGTATCTCATGAACCGTAATAGGTAGACAGTTGTTTCTTAGATTGTGTATTTCTATTACCGCTATAAAAATAAATAATAAAAATTAAATAAAACTTAAAATTAAACAACAATCAATTTTTGATTTTGAAAAACAATTTTTCTTTCCAATTCTTATTTATTTTTGATTGAAAAGAAATTGGGACTCGTCTATAAGGCTGACAAACTGGAGGAACTGTTTTATCAGTAGTGTGGCATGTCATTGTCTAGAGCTCGTCGAGCAGAGTATTTTTTTTTTAATCTTCTAAAATGAATAAATAGGGGACCGTAAAAGTTAGACCATTTTTGTACGAGGTCTATCGCAACAACTAAAGAAGTTAGGAATTTGAAACTTCTGTATATCATGTACCAAAAGCTGTAATTCATTATCAAATATTAAAAACCGGCCAAGTGCGTGTCGGACCACGCACATTGAAGGGTTCCGTAGTTGGGATGAATTTATCCCAAAAACAAACTTAACTTTGTAATTGAAAAATATGTTCTCCCATACGGAATGTATGGGAAAACATGTTTTTGCAACTGCAAAGTTAAGTTGGTCGATTATTACTCGTTAACCTGTAGAGCCTACTTAGCTGTGATAGTTTTCCTTTTAATTTCGTTATATCAGCTACTGTTGTGATTTTTTTCACACACCCAAAACCAACCATTTAGCCGGCAGGGGGGGGGGACACTTGACTCTAACAAAAATTAGCACTTTAAAGCTTAATATTTCGCAAACGAATCCCTGAATCCAAAAATGGTTTTCACAAACTCAATATTTTTGAAGGACCTTTCCAATGATACCCCTCACCATGGGGTAAAAAGTAAAAAATATAAACATTACCACTTTACGTGTATGACAGGTACCCTAAAAAAAAATGTTTTTCATAATTTTATTTTACCAATTTGTCGACGTAATTAATATGTATATCTATGCCAAATTACAGCTTTCTAGTATTAAGGGTCTCGGAGCTAGACCGCGGACAGACAGACAGACAGACAGACGGACATGACGAAACTATAAGGGTTCCTTGTTTACTACGGAACCCTAAAAACGCAGATTCATAAGGTATTTTATTTTAATATAGGCGATTTTCTGCAACTGCAAAAAATTACTTTCTGATTCACAGTATCTTTATGAAATACTTTATCTTTGCGATTTATAAGTTTCTTCTTTAATATTTTCATTTATTTGCTAAATATTGTACGGTGGTGCGGAACCTTACGTGTGCAAGTCCGACTCGCAAATGGCCGGTTTTTAGGGTTCCGTAGTAAACAAGGAACCCTTATAGTTTCGTCATGTCCGTCTGTCTGTCTGTCTGTCTGTCCGCGGTCTAGCTCCGAGACCCTTAGTACTAGAAAGCTGTAATTTGGCATAGGTATACATATTAATTACGCCGACAAAGTGGTAAAACAAAATTATGAAAAACATTTTTTTTTTGGGTTCTTCTCATACACGTAAAGTGGTGATGTTTATTTTTTTATTTTTTTACCCCATGGTGAGGGATATCATTGGAAAGGTCCTTCAAAAATATTGTGAGTTTGTGAAAACCATTTTTAGATTCAGGGATTCGTTTGCGAAATATTAAGCTTTAAAGTGCTAATTTTTGTTAGAGTCAGGTGTCCCCCCCCCCCTGCCGGCTAAATGGTTGGTTTTGGGTATGTGAAAAAAATCACAACAGTAGTTTATATAACGAAATTAAAAGGAAAACTATCACAGCTAAGTAGGCTCTACAGGTTAACGAGTAATAATCGACCAACTTAACTTTGCAGTTACAAAAACATGTTTTCCCATACATTCCGTATGGGAGAACATATTTTTCAACTTCAAAGTTAAGTTTGTTTTTGGGATAAATTCAACCCAACTACGGAACCCTTCATTGTGCGTGGTCCGACACGCACTTGGCCAGTTTTTTTGTTTTCCTTTGCTTTTCTCTGTTACGCAGTGACATGAAATTTGTATGGATATTTCATAAAAAATGGACTTATCTTCATAGTGAAGTCACACTCGGTTTGGACTAAATCTTAATATCAATTACCTGCAATCCGTTGTTATGCCTACTTGATTCTCATCCAATGCGACGGGCCCATGTTTGTTCAGTCACCAATCGGCTTAATGGCAAATTTTTCAGTCTATTCAGACCCTCGTTTTTCAGTTGTAGGTAGTAGAATGTTTTAAAGGTTATTACCACATTCAGTCAAAGTAAAGCTGCGTTTACACGGCCAACCTTTTCAGCAATTTGGTAATTTGTGGCGTTAACTGCTGGAGGTAATGCAGCACAGTGGAGCAATACAGAGCAATGTTGCCAAGGCTCTTCTTAATTTTAATTTATGCTAATGCCCCGGAGAAAATATCAAAAAACTGCCTCACACCGTTGTATCTGGAAAACATTCTGTAAAACGGAGCATATTGCTCAACTTGCTATTGCAGCAAGAATTGCAGCCGATGATTGCTCGTGTAATAATACGGCTTTGAAAAAGATATAGGTACACACGACTACACATCAAGCTATACATTTCCAGTATAAGCTGACCTCGTATTGTACAGAAATCCTATACAATGCGAGATCAGCATAAACTGGAAATGTATGGCTTAGCAATAGATTCTAAGTTACATTCTGCAGTGATAAATTGATGTTGATGATATTTTCTAACCTTCAAAAAAGTTCTTTGCCGTATTTTGAACGGTCAATATAAATCTTCCTCAATTTCATATCTAAATATGTCTACAGTCTTAATTAAGAAAAAACTTATCTACTAACATGTTCTTATTGCGGAAGTGGTGTTTTTTTAGATTAGTCTGTACAAAAAGTGTATTAATACTTAGTTTTTTACGTTCCATGCCAAGGAAAAAGAGACAACATATACGAATTGCTCCAGTGTCTGTCTATCACAATCGATGTTCTCACAAACACTTTGATGTTCAAATTTGAAAGTACAGGAGCACTTGGTCATTGTGTAGAAGTCCGTCTCACATACGAAACTCCTACTGATCTAACTTAGTAAGCCTTGCACGGCCAGGAATTCGAAAATTCTAACGGGAGGACCAGAGACTCCCCGGTGATCAAAACCCATGATTATTTTGGCTTTGATTATATTCTAATTTCTTTATTGAAATATTTCGTAGATTTTAAATCATCTTTACAAATACAAATAAAGGTTTCTTCAGGATATTACTTTCTTACTGAAAATTTGAATTATTTAAAATAATGAAACGCACCTACAAACACTTGGATGTCATTTATATGTGCATTTTATCTCTGTTGGAAGACTGTCAATACTTTCAAAATATTAATGATGAAAAAAGAGTAACTTTTCTTGCTGAATCATATTGAAAGCCGTTCATCATTTGGGATTTTGAGTTGTAAAGGCATCAAAACTTTCTCTTTTTTCGAAATCATATTTTACGTTCTTTTTAGGGTTCCGTACCTCCGTAACCATTATAGGATCACTCGTGTCTGTCCGTCTGTCACAGACTCACAGCCTATTTGCTCCGAATCTAATTGACCGATTAAGTTGAAATTTGATACATATGTATTTCTGTGACCCAAACACGGACGTGTAACGTAACTAAATGAATTTTGAATATAGGGGTCACTTTTGGGGGCAAAAAAGAAAAAAAAAATTACTGACAGTACCGTGTGATATATCAAATGAAAGGGCTTGTTGCGAGGATCTTAAACATATTTTTGATATACTTTTAAAGATATTTAAGAAATTCGATGAAAATTGACCATTCTTCCCCCTTATCTCCGAAACTACTGGACCTAAAACATTGAAAAAGATACATAGTATGGTTCTTTACTCATAGATTACAGGTCAACCTATAAGAAGTCTATGGTCTTAACATGGTAAATCTCTCAATATTGTGCGTACAAACTTACATTTGCAGTTGGAATGTATGGGAGAACATGTTTGTCAACTACATTGTTAAGTTTGTTCTTGGGATAAATAAATTCATCTCAATTACGGAACCCTTGATTGTGCGTAGTCCGACACGCACTTGGCCTTTTAAATTGTCTTACATCTGAAGTCAAATCACATTACTTACTAAGGTTTTTTCTTACACTTGAACTCATTACTGACCAGTTTACAAAAACTCTTGATGTGTTAAGTTTTTGTAATGTAACCCAGATACATTCTGTGTACCTATTAGAGATTAACAGTTTTATTTGTACCTACCACAAGTGCGTTAATTAATATTATATTTATCTACTTTGGCCTCTACTACAGTATGAATAAGCAGGACCCCCAAAACGGTTTTCAAGAAAATTCATTCCACCAGTAGGCGCCACTTTGACAAGAGAACAATGACATGACTTCTTCCATGAACAATGATTTCTTCCATTTCGACAATGAATATAAAATAAATGATGACAACTAAAGAAAAGTACCTGTGCGACCGAACTCTGCCCTGGTGAAAATAGAGAATGCTCATTTAATAGTATAGGAAAGTTCATACTCTTGCTGAACAGATTCCGAAATATTATTGTGATCAATCACCTTTCCAAAAATCAAGCAATAGCTTTAACCTGAAATCTTTTGCTATGCTGGACACTGACGAAGACGAAATAAACCGAATCATTTCTGGACTAAAAGACGACGGTGCAGTTGGATGGGATAATATAAGCAATAAGGTCCTTAAACTTTTCAAGCATATTTTGGTGCCTCCCTTAACGCATATACTTCGAATCTGTCTATGAAAAGGAATTTTCCCTAGCTGTCTTAAAAAAGCTGTTGTAGTCCCTGTCTTTAAATCTGGTAATAAAGACTTAGTAAATAATTATAGGCCAATATCTTTTTTTACTTCCCTCAATATCAAAAATATTAGAGAAAATTATAAACTGTAGATTAGTTAAATATCTAGAAAAAAATAATATCGCCTGCGCAATTTGGTTTTAGAGCCAAATTATCTACAGCCGATGCGGTGCACAGTCTGACCAATTATATTACAGAAGAACTCGACAAAGGTAATCATACCCAGGGAGTCTTCCTTGATTTAACCAAGGCCTTCGACACAGTGTCTGTTTCTGTTCTTCTGAACAAATTAGAGGCAATAGGAATAAGGGGAACGCCGCTGAAACTATTTGCGGACTACTTAGATGACCGATAAGAATGTGTTAGAATAGATAATATCACGAGCGATGAGCAGAAAAGTAATGGTTTTGGTGTTACCCAGGGAAGTATTCTGGGCCCTACGCTATTCTTGATTTATATTAACGACTTGTGTAATCTGAATATTAAAGACGGAAAAATTATTTCATATGCCGACGACACGGCGTTAATATTTACCGCTAAAACCAGTAGCGAACTGTTCGGAATTGCTCAACTAGGTTTTAATACTGTGACTAATTGGCTTCAAAGCAATTTACTAACATTAAATGCTGACAAGACAAAATATATTCACTTCTCCATGCGCAAACCACAATTTAACATTACTAACCCTCAGCTATATGCCCATCAATGTGGAAACCGTTCAGTCAACATGTGTAATTGCCCTCTTATCCTCAAAACGAGCAGCATAAAATACCTCGGGGTAATAATAGACGAGACACTGTCTTTCAGAAAACATATTGAAAGTCTAACTAAAAGAGTGCGCAAATTAATATATGTTTTTAAAAAAATGCGAACATTTGCAGATTCAAAATTAATCACACAAGTTTATTTAGCCCTATGTCAATCTATAGTTCAATACTGCATCACTTCATGGGGTGGCGCACCAAAAACCTATATACTTTCTCTTGAAAGAGCTCAGAGAGCAATTTTAAAGGTAGCAAACTTCCATCCCGTTTTTTTTCCCACAAATCTGCTTAATAAATCCTGCAACGTGCTGACTGTTCGCCAACTTTTCATTATGCACTTAGTATTAAAACAGCACACCCTGCTTACCTACACTGCTGACAATACTAACAAGAGACGGAATGATATAGTATGCACATCTAATGCAACCTCAAAACATGTCTTTGTAGAAATATTTTTTACATTTTTGGGCCCATTTCTGTACAATAGATTAAATAGAAAACTTAGTATTTATAAATTAAATTACTTTAGCTGTAAAAAAAATATAATTGAATATTTAATAACCATAGATTATGCACAGATAGAAGATCTACTTGTTGTCTGCAAATAGAACCGCTAACGTGCTATTTTACTTATATTTACCTAATTTTAATTTAGTTTGTACTTTATACTCATAGTTAATTTATTACATTAAGTATTTTTGCACTTCCTAGCCTGAAACACAGGTTCAACCTAGTTCAGGCAAATAAGCAACTGTGCTCTATTTTAATGATTAAGTTACTTATTGTAAATGTGCCCGTTTTTATAAATAAACGATTTTGTTATTATTATTTTTTATACTAATCAATCCATGTATAATACCTACTTATTCTATGCTGCCATGATAGTAGGTACTTACTAATTCCATGCTGCCATGTCTTGACACTGGCAATAAATGCCTGACTGTTTTCCTGGACTTTAAAAAAGCTTTTGACACCGTCTCTGTCCCTGTTTTTGTGAGTAAACTGGAAAAAGCTGGAATAAGAGATACTTTTCTGAAATTGCTCAAAGACTATCTCTCGTCTAGGGAACAAAGGGTTGAGGTGGATGAACTGACCAGTAGTGATGCTGAGGTCACATAGGGCGTTCCCCAGGGCAGCGTACTGGGCCCTACACTATTCCTGGTATATTTAAATGATCTCTGCAACATGCATATCCATAATGCAAAAGTTTTTTCATACGCCGATGATACCGCTGTCGTCTTCTCTGGGAACTCCTGGCAAGATGTGAAACTCATAGCAGAGGTGGGTATGGCACAAGTAGCCAATTGGCAAATAATAACCTGCTCACTTTAAATACATCAAAAACCAATTACATTTGCTTTAGTATTAACAAAAGTAGTCAACCAAGTGAGGATCTCAATCTAAGAATACACACATGTGGAGATACCAATAACAGATACTGTAATTGTTCATGCATTAAACAAGTAACTCAGACTAAATATCTAGGCGTGATAGTCGATCAGCGGTTATCCTAGTATCCACATCTAGAACAGGTCTCAAATAGGGTTACGAGATTAAGCTGGATCTTTAAAACAGTTCGATATGTTGTTCCAAAAAATATTACCAGTAAACGAGACCCCCCAAGAAATGTTCTTAATGAGATCTACATGGCTTTGGTGCAGTCTGTCTTGTTATATTGCATCCCTATTTGGGAAGGTGCAGCGAAAACTAATTTTATAGACGTGGAGCGATCCCAACAAGTTCTGATAAAGATTACCTACTATAAAAATAAAAGATATCCTACTGATATCTTATATGAAATGAGTGATCTACTTTCCGTTAGAAAACTGCACATTATCCAAATAGTTTAAAAGAAGCATACATCCCTGCCATATGAAAAAACTTCCAAAAAATAAAAACACTACAAAGTTAAAAATAACTTTCATTTCGGAAGTCGGTGTCTTTGGTTTTGAATTTTGGTTTTTTGCCACCGACTTCCGAAATGAAAGTTATTTTTCACTTTATAGTGTTTTTCTTGGAAGTCAGTCGTTTTTTTTTTTGTAAAAAGTTTTTATTTTTCACTTTATAGTTGTTTACTTGGAAGTCGGTTAAAAAAAGAATCATCGAAATCGGTTGGCGTGATATTGAGTTATTCGTCCATTTGCTGCGCACATACTTAATGCAAATTTAAGACTTATATGGTTTTCTCATGAATGCCATTGTCAGAACTGGATCAAATTGAAATGGGACCACACGGGAAGCACCAGCTTTCAAATAAAAAAAGAATCATCAAAATCGGTTCACCCAGTCGAAAGTTCTGAGGTAACAAACATAAAAAAATATACAACCGAATTGAGGACCTCCTCCTTAATAAAAAGGAGGACCGACATTGTTGCACAAATTCCAAAAACTAAAACGATGTTTGCTTGTAGACAATTTAATAAACGGTCTGTTCAACTTTCAACTGTATAACAAAATAAACAGATATATTTACTTATACACAAAAAATGTTATGAATAAAAAAACAATAACCAGTTGGATAAAGACACTTACATGTTATGAAACGGAGGCACTTTTAGAGCATATAAAGTAGCAGATACACTTACACATACACTCTCACTTACACTCTCGCATACAATCTCTCATTCACTCTTACAGACACTCTCACATAAAGACACACTACGCACTGGTATTCACACTCGAATCACACTCTCACTAACATACTTGTTTTTATTTGATATTTTAAGTACCTACGGATTTGTTGTACTATGGAAGAGCGGAGTCTCCTAAGACAGGCATTGTTTGCTTAAAAAGAGGCTCAAACACGAAACCCTTTTTTGTAAACTGAAGCATATTTTTATGTCATTTTTCAATATCTTGTTCTAAACTTTGGGCGACCGAGCTCTGCTCAGGTGAAAATATGGAGAAAACGAATTTTCCCAGATATGAGACCTAGCTAGATCGATTTTTCGCCCCCGTAAACCCCTATATTGCAACTTTCATCGAAATCGTTAGAACCGATTTCGAGAACGTGAGTACAAATATAGATATATATACACAAATATTGCTCATTTAATAGTATAGGATAGGATATAGGCGCTTTGAAACTTTTGACAGGTTTCGGACATGACGTCTCAGTGCTGCCACCTAGTCAACGTCATTTCAGAAAACCCTCATTAAACTTACCTAGGTACCTAATAATTCATGTCTAGCTCTAGTCTTGACTTAAAATTGCACGCTCCAATTTTTATGCTAATTCTTAGCACTTACATTTTTAACCTGAAAATACGCAAAAGTAAAATCAAGAAGTAGTAAGTATTTATTTTTACAGCATTTTACTTTGTCTTTTATTCTACTAAAGCGGAGAAACTGTGTTTGATTAAAATCATGACCATGAATGAAGAATAGCTAAAATTAAAATCTTTAATGTATTATTTATTTCTAAATCTGGTATACCTACTTACTTAAAAACGGTAATGCTTAATGTAATGTATATTTTCCGGTACACGGTATACATTATGTCTTCGTTGTACTTATTACTTTAATAATATGTATGTAAGTACCTACTTAAATTTTATTGGATGAGCATCGTATTTTTTCTTATTCATTACTTATATTTCTTTGCTACACTTCCTCCTATTCATTTTTTTTTTAACTTGTAATTGTCCCACTGCAGGGAAAACTTTTAGCAATAATAAATACTACGCTCGCAGCGTGTAGACGATTATAAACCATTATTATCTTTAGTCCAGGTTTCGTCACGATGTTTCCATCACCGCTACTCCATGATGCCCAAGATTAACTTAGAAAGTACAGACAAAATTGAAAAGCCACGTTGGTAGAGTCTGGCCACGCTAAGTCTGCAATGGAATAAATGGGCAACCCCAAAAAGTTTAATTTATGGTTTATGTACTTTTACGTCAGTCAGTTACAGTCAGTTATGTCATTTTCGGGGTTTTATGTAGATCTAATAAATTATTATTAATCATTTTATTTCAGATAAAACTTAATCCATGAACTTTTACAAAATGATAAACAATACAGTGAAAAAATATAGAGACATGAAAAGATACAGAGACATGAAAAAATACAAAGATATAAATAATTATAATTTTAGGAACTTATTGTGTTAGTAAAATCTTATGCACTATGTTAGTTAATACCCATCACAATATGCATCCATTTGTTCTGGATAAGGCAATCTGCACGAGATTCAACCATCTGCAGGATACTGTTGCTACTGCCTCGCACGCGCTGCAACAAGGACTTACTTCCCTATAACCGCGTGAAGCCCACTCCTGAACCCAAATTGGGCATCATTCAGTTTCATGTGTTGCAGGAGAATTGTTAAGTAAGCTGTCAAGCACCTTGGCCATTATTGTTGCCAGCGAGATGGGCCGATAGTTTTCTTTATGTGTCACCAGTCTTAAGGCTCGTGCAGACCAGTGCGATACCGCGGGTGCGACAGGCAGCGCGACCCGTGTCGCGCCCGCGATATCGCGCTTGTCTGTACGAGCCTTTCCCACAAACGGCACTACAACTATTTTCGTCAGCTCTTCAGGTAAGCAACCGTGATATAAACATAAATGATAAAACATGGAGAGCACACGCGGCAGGTGAGTACCAGTAAACTTGAGATGCTCAATGCTGAGGCCATCATGCCTAGGAGATTTACCCCTCTGCATTCCAAGTATCACTTTTTGCATATCACGAGCAGTAAATTTAACAACTCGCGCCTGATTGATAGCCCTAGCACCATCACATCGGCTTGTGTCAGAATCAGACTGTGACTTCACTTTAAAATATTTAAAAAAAAAATAGCTATCATAGTATGATCACCAATACCATTTATACTCACAGGGAAACCAGACTTTACATTCATTTTGTCTGTATGTTGTGTTACAACGTTTTAAAACTCTGGCAGTGTGGCGTGATGCTAGAACATCCATTTTAATCTGATCCTGTTTATCTTGACACCATTTCAATTGTTTTTTGAAAGCCCTTCCACTCTTACACATATCTAAATACAGTTGGCCATTATTAGGCTTCGCAGCTTGAACCCACACCAAAAATGTTGCCTGGCTTCTCTGTGAAAACCTGCCACATACCTATTCCAACCAGCAACATAGCCACCTCTCTTCCGTAACTCGCCTAGCTAATTAGAACTAGCTGCAGCCTCAGACAGGATAGAAACTACCTTAACATACATTTTTCTCAGTGTGTTCTACAATGTAACAAATACCGTCACAGCAAGCCGAGAGCTCCCCAGAAAAATCCATTTCCCTCAGTTGATAGTGACATCTTTTATGAAAATTTTCAATTTGCCCATTCGTGCGCTCGCCCCATAGAATCTTATTAGAAGCAAGTGTACGGATCACCCCCCTACTACTAACCTGGCCCAGGTCACATTCGATAATGAGGGAAAAGTGATCAGATCACTGCACGTCTCGTTCTACCCATACACGCTTTATAGATGGCAGTGCAGCACTCGTGTCAATACAATGGTCCAACCACCTGGTACACCCATGCGCCTCACTTATAAAAGTGAACGTATCAGATTCGGCGCCAAGCATTTTTATATCAACACAGGTCCAGTCCTGATCATTACAAAAAGCCAGCATTTCATTACAAAAAAGCTCTTTGGGGTGCGCTTTGTAATCGCCTAATATATAAATTGCTTCTGTGTCTCTATTATCGTCAATAATTGAACAAATTTTACTTAAACATTGTGTAAACTCAAGTAAATTTTCTGAACAGTTAATAGGCAAATACACACTAAATATTATCACTTACATAGTTTATCTTCACAGCCGCTAAGCGAATGTCATTGCACTCTAACACTTTAACCGACTGAAAGGCACTGAAAGGCCACACCTCCTAAAGGAAGGCTTCCCCCGTAGTAGGCCTGCAGATGTGTCCACAGCAGAAGTCCCCGTGCTCCCAAACTCGTCATCTACAGTATTCAGAAACGGCAGGTCATGCAGTAACAGCCAGGTCTCCTGCAGTGCGATGACATCAGCCAACTTACAGAGACATCTAACACCATCAATCTAATGATTTTAGATTTATTTTGCCTTTTTATTTTTGCCTAATAGATTATTGTGTAATAGACTATGTCGTACCTATGCTCTAACTCCATACGATGTTTATCATCGTATGGAGTTAGAGCATAGGTACGACTGAAAACTGTATCAAATCCACACTGCATCGTGCTAAAGTTAACAGGAATCAATCAGAATATAAACAAAAAACAAAAATGCAAAGTATCAAATTCAATTTTCGTAGAACAGGATGGTGTTGCCATATACAGATTTTAAAATTCCACCGTTTTTTTACTTATGCAAACTTAGCGTGGCCATAATCTACTAGCATCTTATATTATTGTCTCATTTTTTGTAGGATTATAAAAGGAAAGAAAGATTTTTTTTCCGAATACTGTGTCTAATTTTGTGCTAAAAACCCAAAGTTACGTTTGGTAAAATAATAATGTAATTTTAAAAGCACAATACTGTGTACGTACAGTACACCTCAAAACTCCTCAAGCATGCTAAGGATTATATTGCTATGAACTCGAGCACGATACAGTCAGTGCGTGTGCATGTGCGTATATGAGTGATGTCTCAACATTCCACAGATAACACACACTAATGAATTGTCGTCGCACAACGTGAAATAACATTATATTTCTGTTGCATTTAGAATATACGTCATAGTAGCGACCTGATGCTAAAATTCGCATAAAAATATCATGTGCTGATAGCTGTTTAGGCTAAGCAATGGATTCACAATCGGTGAGGTCTGAGTTCGAATTTAAGTAATTACAACGTGAGGCTGGTTTACTAGTTTCATAGAAAAAATATATTTTTATTTGTTTTTTTTCTTATTATTTGTTTTTTTTACAAGAAGTTAAATATTAGTTATTATAGTTAAACAATAATATTATTGTTTAACTATTTATGTGATTTTTAATTTATCTTTTTGGTGTTAGAAGGTGGAAATAAAAAGTCGTGTTGAATGATAACCAAAATGTTTATTCGTTTTATTGATTTATAAAATTAACAAACTTTTATGAGAATAGTGATGTCACATTCCTACCTAGACAAAAGAAGTTCTCTTATTACCTACCATTCACAAGATTTTTTTTTTAATTTACTAAGTGGGCACCAACTTATCTAGTCAATTCATAATAATATAACCAGTACCCTAATTGCGTAATACAACACAATCACAATCTGTTTCGATTTTTTATGTAACGTCACAATTAAGGTAATAGCTTAAGTGTTCATTTTCTTGACGAAAAGAAGATTGAAACTAAACCTCAATTTAAGATCATTAAATAATTACAGATATGTTAATACTACTAAATATTTAGTTACACCGTCTAATTATTATAACCAAAACATCCCCCCCATTATTTCCAATGCAGTCAAGTAGACGTTTGCGCATGGACCCTACAATATTACCACATATTTCGGTTCCTCTTAAATTTTCCCACACCTCCATGCAATGGGCTTTTAATTGTTATATACACCTCTCATCCTGTGACCCACCTTTGCACCATCAAACCCCATAGATTTTCTATGGGGTTGAGGTTGGGTGATCGCGCTGGCCATGGAACAACAATTATCTCCGGGTGATTCTGGAACCACTCACGCACACTGCTCCCCCGATGAATAGGACAATCGTCCTGGACAAATGTCAATTGTGTCAACTCATCAGCTGGGTAAATGATGCGCACAGTAGGTAGCATGACATCGTCTAATACTTCTACATAAGTAGAACTGTTTAATCCAGAGAATTACAGTATTCCTCTAAAACAAAAAAAAGTGATATTAAGCAGTTATAACAACATACTAAAGTGACGTCATTTTATAATTTTTACAATAACATAAAATAATATTTATTTAAAATAACAGTATAAGTAATATTAAAACTCTGCATTTACAAATGCAATAATAAACACTAATTATTTATCTTTTACAGCTCATGATGGATTTAAAAAATAACAATAAAAAGAACTAATCCATATGTCACCAAATAGTCTAGGTAAATTTCAAATAAAAGTTTAAGTTACAATTCGTAAATATAATACTCACATTCAAACCGGTTTCATCAGATATTTGTGTTCTATTAAGACCACTTTTATACAGCGCAATAATAGTCGCCCTCGCCTCAATATTAGATAATATTTGCCTGCATTTTGAGATCACACGTTACTAACCAACAGTTACAACAAATCGACAACGTTCATTCCGATCAAGTCAAATATTCATTAAACTCGTATTCTACCTCACAAGTCTTAACTTATTTAGTTTTTTTTATGATCTACCTTTCTAACTTTACGAAATGTGTGAACAAAGCGAACATAAAGAATATTATATTTCTGTCCCATTACTTCCAATTGAGTAAAAACTTACAAAAAACCTTTTATAGTACTGCATGAGATTTGAACTCATGGCTCACCGATTCACCCATCTATCTGAACGCGTTAACCGCTAGGTCATCTTGACTTGTATTTTAATGTTAAAATGATGAACTACAATCACTTGTTGACGACAATGATGCATGTGTCTCTTGAAAATAAAAGGTCGTAAGTAAAACTAAACGTCAAGCTATTGCTTTGTGAGATTGCCTATGGACTTTTGGTCGGTACTGTACCTACTTTAACATTAATTATTTTAAAGCCTAATACGCTACTTTGGGGCATACCATTCACTTTGTCCTGCTGTGGTTGTAAAATCCCAATAAACTTTTTTTTTTACTCCTCTATAACAAATGACTTTTTATTGGTGTTACTCAAACCAACCTAGAAAATAGCTATAATTAATTTTTAACGTCGAAAATACGATCTTTATCAATAACGCGTAAATTTCTAAAGCAAGCCGAAACATAGAGTCGTACCTACTAAATCACTAATTTATGATCACGAGTTTTTTATTCAAGTGTCGAGTATTTATCACGATGGCCGCATTTCTTTAAATTAAATTTTATAATTATTTACCTAAACACTACCCTGTTTAGTATTCTCACAAACCAGAGGCAGTCGTGATCGTGACCAGCCTGAAACAATCTTAGCTACAATAGTTAGCTTACGGAGAAGACCACAATCATCTTGAATTAAATTATTTTAATTAGAGTTAGATTTCAAAAAGTTTTTATCTAGTAGTCAATCTAGTTAAATACCTAAATCGAAAATGAGTTTTTTCTCTAATGTTCAACTATAATAATTATGTATTTTTATCTCGTAAATTGATCTCGAAATCGATCGGTAGCCCCGCAGTTTATTCGTAAATTGGTGACTGGAAGTCACCAATTAACGATACGTTTTTAGACATTAGAATTATCAGTTAGTTGCAGTAATGCTTGAAATTTACAACACATCTATTCATGGAGGCTGCGCAGACTGATAAAGCTATCTAGTAAGAAATCTAAACATGGCTGCATGGTATCAAGCAATACCATGGTTAATACACAAGAAGTTCTCCATTAATTGACCATAATGACTACTGATAATTGCCCTGAACAAACCAATGGAGAGGTTCCTATTACGTATTATAAATTGCATTAATTCCATTCAAGCTAACGAATAATAAAATTAGTAGGATACTTACAAGATTTTAATCTACTTATAAACCAAAAGAGCAAGAGCAGTGGTGGCCTAGTGGTAACGGCCGCGACTTACGAGTCGTAGGTCGTACGTTCAAACCCAGACAGGCGCTTTACTTTGTGTAAATTATTTCGTCACCACTGCTCTCAAAACGGTGAAGGAAAACATTGTAAGGAAACCGGCATGTCCTAGAACCGAAAATTCGAAGACATGTGACATCTACCAACCCGCACTGGGCCCGCGTGGTGGATTACGGCCCACTCCCTCTCACTGAGAGGAGGCCTGTGTCCCAGCAGTGGGAACATTTATAGGCTGATGATGATGATGATAAACCAAAAAATAGGCCCTAATTGGACAGCTTTAAAGCGGTTGAGTCATCGTCATCATCATTTCTGCTGAAAAACGTCCACTGTTGGACATAGGCTTCCCCAAACCGTCGCCGCATCGACCTCTCCTGTGCGTCTTAAATCCAGCGGATTCCTGGGACCTTCACAAGGTCATCGGCCCACCTTGTAGGAGGCATTCCAGTGCTCCGCCTGCTGGTCAGCCCTCCAGACCCTTTCGACCTTCAACAAATATGTTGCGGATATTCTGCAATAGGTATAAGGTGCCTACGACACCCTGGTCGACACACTCTCGATCTTCACCACGTTGCTCACAAGGAACTTGTGGACGATAAACCCGACACCGCTTTGGGACTGTTGATCGCCCTTCTGGAAATAGGGAAAGATGCTGGATTTGAGGATTATCGAGTCCTCCCCCTCTCTTCAGACTTTAGGTAACCCTACTACACCTTCAACTGTCATTAACGAGACAATATAATTTTTAATTGTTATGGCCAATCAACAGATGATCGTCTATACCCCATCTCGAATCATTCTTCTTCGAGTGCGGTGATCTTCTTGTCGGTCGTGTTGAGTGTTACCAGGTCCAGTTTTCGGTGATAGTGGTAACGCCTAGCACCACACGGAATACTTATAAGTAACAATGGGGAAGTACGGATGTTATTATAAAGGTATGATTCCGAACCACGCTGCACGCAGCAGTGCTGCCTGCCGCTACCGTTGGCCGCTGATACCGAGCACCTGCTGTTCGTGGTGTCTCGCTGTTTTGTTGCCTATTTACTTGTCAATGTTAAAGTGTTATCGCTGTGCTGAGCGCCGCGCTACTGGTCTGACGTGGCCAGGGCGACACTGCCGCGCAGCAGTGCTGCCACGATATTGCTGCCGTGCTCGGAATATAATATGTATGGGGACCAGTAGTGATGCGGCAGAACAGCTGCGGCAGCACTGCAGCGTGCGGCGGGGTTCGGAATCATACCTTAAGAATAGACTGAACAGTCTTACGTAAAATAATAGAGCATTATGAAGATATAGGATAGATTAAAATTGCGTTTATTTCATCCAGTTTATTCCTCAATGTTTCGAAATTAGTACTTACTAAATTCCATGGAAATTTATTTATGCTCTGCAACCGAACATCATCATCAGTCTATAGCAGTCCACTGCTGGACATAGACCTCTCCAATTGCACGCTAATCAGCTCGATTCTCAGCAACTCTCATCCAGTTGCTACCAGCAACCGCAACCGAACAATGACTATTTATTCATGGCATTTATAGACTTTTCTTTTTTGGTGGGAAATCATCAAATAAGTTCTCCCGTTCTGGGCGGAACGGGAGTACGTGTCAGACGAAGGTGGGTTTTAGTCAGTAAGAATTTCTATTATTTAAATTTTTATCATTTAGGTACTTTGGATAGCGCTGAAATTATCCATAATAAATCTACAAAATGTATTTTATAATTTGTTAAAACAAAAGAATAGTAAATGTTAGTGCAAATGTCATATTTTATTTTTAATACCCCGTCGTGAATTTTGCGCCACCTAGTAGTAGATACACATCTCATTAGCAGCCTCTAAACAGCCCTTGTCGTATATCTTTGTTTAAGCGATCGAGTAGCGTTTATTTATTTTTAGCTAGATCATAGAGCACGCAGACGCATTGCTGGCCGCTGCCAGCACGGAGGTTTCATGCTTTGCGAGTTGCTCGCTTTAGGCCGCGCACAGTGTATTATAGAGACCATTTTTCGGATGTCAACTAAAAAAAAAAGCTGTTTATCAAATTATATTTAGAAATCCAGATATAATTAGTCATTTAAAACGTGAGAATAGAACTCCCGAGTGACAAATATGCTTAATCAAGTAGTTTTTTTTAATCTCCCAAATTTACGTCTCGATAAAGTTTAAAAAAAATTACACAAAAAACTAATTGCAATAAAAAAGTAATTAATTGGGTAATTCAAAAGTGTATTTTAAGCTTCATTTTATAGAGCTTTAAGAATCGCGTATTTTGATTAGACCAGGAGAAATTATATTTTTTTAAGTAATCCGCTGTTTTAGGAAGAGATATTCAGATCTGTTATTTACTCCCAAAAAAACTATGTCTTAATTTCGTGGAGTTTAGAAGTTTATAGTCAAATATGTATTAGTTTTTTTTAGGGTTGTCACATTTTATCCGATGGGACCATTTTTTTTTCACAATCAACATCAGAATTAAATTATTAAAGCTATTATTAAATTACCAACTCATTAATAATTTAATTCAGATGTTGATTGTTATTTTTAATCTTAGTTTTGAAAAGCAATATAATATAATAGTTTTAATAAATAACTAATAGTTTAAAATAAAATCTTTAAAAGTATACCTACATTATTTTCTTTTAATAAAAGTGGTCCCATCGGATAAAAAGTGATAACCCTAAAAAAACTAATATTTGACTATAACTTCTAAACTCCACGAGATTAGGTCACAGTTTTTTTTGTGAGCAATAGAGGAATAATAGATCTGAATTTTTATATTAATATCTCTTCCTAAGACAGCGGATTACTTGAGAAAAAAACTCTGGAAAATGACTACCATTAGATCAAAACAATAGAAATCAGTTCTATGGCAATACCAAATAATAATTGAACGTTAAATCATATTCAAACAACGCCTTATAATAAAAAAAAATCAGAGAGAGAAGTCACGTGACAAAAACTAGTCTAAAATAAAACAGAAGAGTTCTTATTTGAACTTCTTATCATACTGTTAAAGTCGACTTTGGGGTTACAGCTGAGTTAATAGATTAGATAGGACTTGGCCTCCCCAGAGCCCCCGCTATCGGTGGAGATGTACGACCTGCTAGTATTTTTTTTAATGGAACCGAAAAAGATTTTCGCAATCAATTTGGGATTTTTACAGAACTAAATGTAGATGCTTAATATGTAATAATGTCTATTGCTGATAAGTGACACTGATAACATAAAGAACACATACCTACCTATTAGGAATCTCCAATTCATGTTTGTTCTACTTCTCCTTACGTATCTGTCGGTAATAGCCGTCAACATTTCTCATTTCATCACATCAATGTTTTTCAATCAGCTATCTCTGAATTGTGTGTTAATTTTATAAAGTTCCCACACTTCGATCACTAGATCATTGACACCTCTAGTAAAGCGTATTTTTAGCACAATAAAGTCAAGAGCATCGGTAATACCCGGCATAAATTATGTATAGACAGTAGTCACTGGCCGTTGTGGTCTAAGATCCGATCTAGAGACGACCTTCACCCATCTTTTAATGAATGAAAAGTATTTTATATCAAATGTTTGTTAAAACATATAGGTATCACGAGTGGGTTAGCAAATAAATTCTAAAGCCTGGCCAGGCTATTGTAGGGTTTTTAAAGATTTTAATAAAAGACACTAAAAAAAACTCGCTATATGATACTGATACCTTATTTTTCTCTTCACTCCTTCATAGATACAGTCACCACAGTTATTTCACACCATATTGAGCTCAATCTACTATCAATCTATTATTTTTCAACACGGGCACTTGCCCGCGTTTATAAATTACCCCTTCCCCAATACAATCGACGGTTGGACAGTGTTGCCATTTATCAAAAATAAGAGCGACTTTTTAAAATCCTTAAAAACCCTACAATAGTCTAGCCAGATTTTTTTTTGCCAGCCCACTCGCGACTTATTTTTTAACATACAAAATTTTAATTAAAATACTATTCATCCATTAAACAGATGGGTGAAGGCGTTCATAGGTCGGATCCTCTACTATTGTGAGAATTTTTAATTATAAACTTTATTTTGTGACTAGGAAATTATGAACATAGTGCTAAGTTGTGCTCGTGGATGTACCTCATTAAGATTTATTGCGACAACACTTTTACTGTGATAAATCACCTTTTACTCAGCCTACAAGTTTCGCTGTCATAAAATATAAATCATAAACTTTTATTATAAATATGTTGGTCACAAATGAGAAATAGAACGTAATTATATTAACTTTTTCTAACTTCGGAATAAAAACAACTATTAAAAAACTCGTTTCACCAACAACCTCTAATTAAGTACCATCAAAGTCATAGAATTTAAGTTGACTGAGTCGAGTCGTCTTTATATTACAGTGATATGACCTTACTCTTCCACTATATAGCATTTGGGCAACCACCAGGCCAGACGGTTTCGTTTTTTTTTGGCGCATAATTAGATAGGTAATTAGTAGGTTATGATTAGTGACGACGAACGATGCGACCACGCAAACACTGACAAAGAATGCATTTTTTAATTGTTAACAGAAAACTGTTTTCCGTGGAAAGAAAATCAAATACCAATGTACTCTGTTTGAACTTTGAAGATGAGCTAACTGTAACTACTTAGTAAATAATATTATCTGCGCTTATCACATCAATTCATACGAATACATGCCAATACATGCAAAAACAACAAATTACTTGTAATGTGATAACTTTAGTTATAATAAATACGAAATTTGTTTAACAAATCAGGTCTATAATCTGCATTCCAAACAATATGTGCCCGTGCGGTCACAGGTTCAAAATCAGCGAGTGTCTGAGGGAGTGCCGAGGCGAGCGGTCGTGCAGTGGCGAGCTGTCGAGTCCATAGTGTAAATAAAACACGCTATTCAAAGGTACTTGCGCGCTCTAATAACCTACCTAGTAACTGAACCACAGGCGAGCGATTGCGACTCGCTCCTCGGGGTCAAGACAGTTCACTGCCAGCTCTGTGTGAAGCCAGCTAGGGTCATTGCCGCCACACGAGTCCCACAAGCAGTCAGGTACACGTATGTCTATTCTGCATGCCAACCATGTTTGACGGGTGAGCCACGAAGAAATGTCTGATAGATTGACATGCCGGTTTGTTTACTCTCTCTTGCACTAACTTTAACCCACTATGCTTACTGCTCACCCTATGATTCACGTATGTTCTACGCACAGAAGCGAAACTCCAAAAAAAAGTTTTGTATTGTATCGGTTTTTTTAAGATTTTTAAAAGTGGATTCTTACAGCAATAAGTTTTGAAATATTTCATACAGGTCAGAATGCCAGAGGTCGTAATATCATAATTTCAAACTTTGTGTCGACTTTAAAACAAAAAAGTGGTTTGATAAATTAGTTTAATTATACAAGTGAAATTTTGCAGGATCTTGGTGTGAATTAAGTATTACCAAAAAGCCAAAAAGTGACGCCCTCCAATTTTACACAAATGATTAAATTACTTAGGTTTTTTTTTTTTTAAATTTAGCTGAAGTTTAACGACGTCTATATCATTCAACTTATCGTGTTAAATAACAATATTTACTAATTTATACTAAAACTAGCGACTCGACCCTGCATCGCACAGTTTTTAACATTTGAAAAAACATCGAAATTTCTTTATTATTTATACAGGAAAAAAAAAATCCAGCGCGCAAACTTAAACACGTGACATTACTCATCATTATGAACAACTTTTACTATGGTACCAAACCTGAAATCGCGAAAAAAAATCAGTTGTTCCCTACATTTTGACGAGTTATGCGAACATAAATGTAGGGATTTTTTTTCGCGATTTTGGTTTGGTCCCATAGTAAAACTTGTTCATAATTATGAGTAAAGTCACGTGTTTAAGTTTGCGTACTGGTTACATTTTTTCCCTGTATATAAGGTTTATATCAATATATTAATACATATAAATAAACCTTCCGGAATAAATTCTCTAAATGATGGTGAAAACCACACACAAATCCGTTCCGTAGTTTAGAAGAACAACGCGGTCACACAGACAGACACGAAAAGTGACTTTTACTTTATAATAGGTATGTATAGAACGACAAACAAACTCCCCTACCATATTGTTTGTATGTATTACATTGCGTAAATATCTTTAGAATTCAATGGAATTTCATTTTAAAAACGTGATAAAAAAGCACTATGTACTGCTAATATACATTTTTTGAATAACAACGAAATGCAAATACATAAAATGATTTGAAAATTATGAATAGCTGATGAATTTTTTAACACTTTATTATAATTTGAACGGAGAAGTATTTAAAACGTAAAATATGTATTTAAAGTTTTTAAGTGAATAAAAGAATATTATTCGTATATAACTGAAAATGAGAATGTCTAGTTAATAATAATAAAAATGTCTAATAATATAAAAATTACTCATTCCGAGGCAAGCAACTAAATACATAATAATATTATAATTATGAGTAATTATATTAAACGTCTGGCAACCTGATTTGCTTCGTTTTGTTCCGTTTGTTAAACAACGGACTAAAGTATTGTAGTAATTATTTCCTGCTGTTCGGGGGTCATTTTAGTTTTGAGTATGTACTTGATATTAATTCTTTACAGCACCCAAACTGCTTAACACACTTTCTATCACATTCTGATGGATTTTGAAGGAAATAGGCAAATTTCTGGATACGCTCGTTCCATCATAGATCATTTATCGCTTTCCATCAGGCAAGCTCGAGGTCAAGAACAAGGCCCATTCAGTAAGAAAAAAAAAAAACGTGTGGCACTCGGGGACTGCCGCGGTAAAGCTATTGCATAGCATTTGTAACCTCCATACTTCCTATTTGTCAACGTTACACTTGGGATGATCACAATATCACGTTGTCATGGGAACGTAATTTTTGTTTTATGTCATCATCCGTCATTACATGGTAGGCGGAGTGGGGGGTGTTAGGTTTTTTTCGTTATGGAATTTCTTGATTCGGTCGCCGCGCTCAAAGCCCGCGATAAAAGCTATGCAATAGCTTAAAAATAAAAAATCCCCTATCTTAATTCGTCAGTTCGACAATGTAAGTATCTAACACAATGAATGTTGTTGAATTACGAGTATTAAAAAGAAAGGCATCGTCATTGATTGTATGTTACACAATTAGACGGTTACATCTCGTTTCCCGTGACGCGCGCCCGCTTCCCCGATTTTCACGAACTGAAGTTGCATCAATAAGTAGGTACATAAAGTAGGCTTTTGGTGGTCAAGCATCACTAAAGACAGTACTTAAGGGCCGGCGCTCAGTAGCGGCACGGCATGGCAAGGGATTTTATGCGACGAATAGAAATATAATTTAATAGCATGACAATAAAATTTAAATTCCAACGGCAACGATGCCGCGGTATCCTTAAGCATGCCGCGACGTCCTTAGGCATCATTATTGAAATTTCAATTTGACTGTCATACATATAAGTTTTATTTCTATTCGTTGCATAAAAATGCCTTGCCATGCCGTGACGCCAGTGGGCGCCGGCCCTTAGTCTTCTCCCTCTTTACTTGCTCCTGTTTGTGGCCGAACAAACACTTTAACGTCTTATATGTCATGAACATTATTACTTCATATTTAATGTTGTTCAACATATTAACAAAAGGTATTTTTTTACATTGTTTTCCTTAATAGCGTTTGGTTTGATAATTAAGTAGTCTGATGAGTGCCTGCATGTAATAGTTATACTTACACACAGCTGTGTAATATAATATGTTAGTAAGTATTCGCATTTATAGGCGACAGTTGCTTTGAGACTGGTAAATCTAAGTGAGTACCTCAGTTTTATTTATTTTTATTTTCTTTATTTACATTTAAATTATTATTTTTATTTCATTTATAGACATAAATAAATTGTAGGTAGGTATTATGTTTAATTGTAGGTACAGTTTGTTCACTTGTTTATTTCATAGGGTTGTTATAGATTTCATAATGTATGTGTAAATAAGTAGCAGGGATGCATTATTTATATAATTTAAATCAGCTTTCATTGGACGTTTTTTATTTTAGACAAATAGGAGCAATCAGTTTCTTTTTTAGGGTTCCGTAGTAAACAAGGAACCCTTAAAGTTTCGTCATGTCCGTCTGTCTGTCTGTCCGCGGTTTAGCTCCGAGACCCTTAGTACTAGAAAGCTGTAATTTGACATAGATATACATATTAATTACGCCGACAAAGTGGTAAAACAAAATTATGAAAATCATTTTTTTTTAGGGTACCTCCCATACACGTAAAGTAAAGTGGTGATGTTTTATTTTTTATTTTTTTATCCCATTGTGTGGGGTATCATTGGAAAGGTCTTACAAAAACATTATGAGTTTGTGGAAACTATTTTTGGATTCAGGGATCCGTTTGCAAAATATTAAGCTTTAAAGTGCTAATTTTTGTTAGAGTCAAGTGTCCCCCCCCCTGCCAGCTAAATGGTTGGTTTTGGATGTGTGAAAAAAATCACAGCAGTAGTTTATATAACGAAATTAAAAGGAAAACTATCACAGCTAAGTAGGCTTTACTAGTTATCGAGTAATAATCCTCCAACTTAACTTTGCAGTTGCAAAAACATGTTTTCCCATACATTCCGTATGGGAGAACATGTTTATCAACTACAAAGTTAAGTTTGTTTTTGGGATAAATTCATCCCAACTACGGAACCCTTCATTGTGCGTGGTCCGACACGCACTTGGCCGGTTTTTACAATTTTTAATCAAATTAATTAATCACAACCACAAGAGTTTTTGCGAAAAGTAATTATGTAGAAACGATTTGTATGGTTAAAATGGTCAATAAGATTAATATTTACCAATGCTACTATTTAAAAAAAAACTTTGGAGAGGAATGAGAAGAAATATTTTTCTTAGTAAATCCTACTAATATTACAAATGTGAAAGTTTGCGAGGATGGATGGATGTTTGTTACTCTTTCACGCAAAAACAACTGAACGAATTTTGATGAAATTTGGCACACAGATAATTTATAACGTGGATTAACACATAGGATACTTTTTATCCCGATATTCTCACGGGATCGAGACTTATGCGGGTGAAAACGCGGGGCACAGCGAGTAATAATAATAATTTATAATAATGATATTATAAAGACAAAAGATTTGATTTTTTGTACGTTTGTTTGTGCTTAGCTCGTGGCTAAGTAATAACAGCCGCACGGGGTGATCCATCAGGTTAAGTTACGCTTGCCGGGGTTGGTCCGTGGATGGGTGACCATCTTTACGAATCGAGACTCCTCCGTGCCTCGGAAAGCACGTTAAGCCGTTGGTCCCGGCTGTCACTCTGTGGATCTTTGACAGTCGTCACGGGTCGTCAGAAGCCCGAAAGTCTGACAACCAGTCTTACCAAGGGGTATCGTATTACCCAGTTACTGGGTTGTGGAGGTCAGATAGGCAGTCGCTCCATGTAAAATACTGGTATTCAGCTGCATCCGGTTAGACTGAAAGCCGACCCCAACATAGTTGGGAAAAGGCTAGGCAGATTTTGTACGTTTGTTTGTCTAAACTAATATTAAATAGAGAAAAGATTTGATTTTTTGTATGTTTGTTTGTTTGTAATGGATAAAATTAAAAAAATAATTAACCGATTTTAAAAATTCGCTCACCCATTGGAAGCTACATTATCAGCGAATAACTTGGGCTGTAATTAATCGACTTCCACGCGAACAAAGTCGCGGGCAGAAGCAAGTAATGAATTAACTCAAACACGACTGGACAGATTTTTAAAATTCTTTCACCAGTAGAATGCCATATTATCACTGAGTAACATAGGCTATAATTTATAAAGATATCATGAGGGCGAAACCGCTGGCGAAAGCTAGTAAATTATAAAATCTTATTGATATTATAAAACTGTTTGTTTTTGAAATCCTTAATTCTTAGCATTGTTAAAACTGTTGTATCAGTAGGTACATAGCCGATTAATCACATTAGAAATGAGAAAGTTACTTTCTCATAACTTGTAGATCTGATATCTGGCTAAGACACATTCTTCCTTTTTTTGTTATTGATTTGAACAGCAGGCGATTATAGGAAATGATTTTGTAGTCTAGTTTATACAGCCCATCATTCATTAGTATTGACAGACGGACACTTTTTGTTTCGTGAAAAGTGTACCAGCTAATTAGATTTTATTTTAAGTTAGAAGTGAGATACAAGTTTGCCACTCGGACAATAGGGGTGATGATAAAAATAAAAATAAATTGTCTGTCAGGTAGATTATTAAAAATATTGGACATGTATTTATTATTTTTTTACGTATGTGAAAGATAACGTCGAAAAAACGTGAGTTAAAACGTGCCATGACGTCAATTGTATGTAGATTTTACACTTATTTGTGACGTAGCGACCCCCACTCCCCAAATTTAACGCGTTTTATCTGTCATATTTATTATTATTAATATGATAAAGCAAAAAATACGTTTCTATATTTTTTTTATTAACTGACTGACGGACTAAATCGAATTTCTTTTTTTTTTTCACTCGGTTAAACAGGGTCAGATTGAGTTAGCTAACAGAACTACACAAACGTGATGTGTATCGAGATCTAAACATGATCTAACAAAAAATAAATTCATTTGATGAGTTTTTTTTGGGGTCATCAAACACGTGTAGTCATTTGAAATGTCAGTTTAAAAAATCAGTTTTCTTTGTGTAAACTTACAGACGTGATGGGTATCGATATACAAACGCGAAAAAACAAAAAAAAAACGAACGAGACTTACAGTAGTCGCATAAGATGTGTAACATCTGACATCTTACCTTGGTAATAAGCAACATTAAAGGTGCAGGCGTCGGCAAGGTCGCCAACTCTAGCAGCGCGCGCTCATTGGTCAAATCAAATAGCGCGCGCTCCCTCGGCTTCCTGTTACACACTTCCGTCCCTTTTCATGAAATCACTCCCACAGATTGCAGGAAACCGAGAGGAAAGATGTTACACATCAAAAACAAATGCAACTCATAAGTACTTCAAGTAACAACACAACCAGCGGTCCTAAAAATTTCATTTTTATTTTGTCGTGTTTATATATCGATTCCCATGACGTCTGCAGAGTTTTGCTAGCTAACTTAATTTGACCCTGTATACTAAGTTAGTGGTGTGGCGGCATCTAGATCTCCACATGCGAACTACGAATCAAAGATCTGACGTCCCAAAAAAGGCTGCATCGCGCAATGAGAGTTTACCGCGCGAACAGCATAAATATAACTTCTCGATATCAAACGTTGGGCAGTTGCCCGCCAAACATGACACCCGTCTGGCCGGAGGATCCTCCCTTTTCCTCATACCTCTAGAGTGGTTTTCTTCTAACTACGTAATTATATCTATCTATATTCCGTTTGAAATAAGATTAGACATTTAAACAAACCTTTTTTACAGTCCGTTCAACCGATTTTGACTTCTATACAGTAGGCATAAAGATGGCACTAAAAGCAAAAAAAGTGGTTACAAACCAACTGTTTACTGCAGCTGTCATTTATCACACCACCAACGCAATAGAAGTCAAAATCGGTTGAACGGACTGTAAAAAAGGTTTAGTTAAACGTCTAATCTTATTTCAAACGGAGTATATATGTATTTAAATTTAAAAAGCAATGTTTAATAACAAGTTTCTCAATCTTTACGTATACCAAACCAACAACAAATCCAGGCGATGGGTTATTGATTGTCTTGTCCATCGTCCTTTTAAAGTGTGTATTTATAACCAAATGTCAAGCTGCATAAATACGTAGCCAGTGATAGCTATTTTAAACTTCACGACCTACATACTTTCCGCTTGTCTCTATTTAAAGCCGATGATAATGCCTTGCTTTATAGATAGCCAGCTTTATGTATGACTAGCTTTTACCCGCGGCTTTGTCCGCGTGGATGTCGCAAAATATCCCACGGGAACGTGCTACCGGGATTATATACCTAGTAGCCGAGAAAAAGGTCATTGACTCCTACCGCTGCGCCCGCGTTACCGTCAACCATAATTATTTTGTTACGCGTAATTTTGAATCTGTGATAGATTTTAAACTATTTATTTAAATAGTATGGCATATTTTAAACTCCCATCCTTTTTCACTCCACAAGGCTTCCTAAAATTTGAAAATTGGAAAACTTTGAAAGGTACAGTGAATGAAAAATTTTCGATGTCCTGTAAATTTTTGGTGAAAATACTTCGGAAAAAAATCTTTGGAATATTATGTAGTTTAAATTTTGAATAAAACTTGATAACTTTGCTTACTGTCCGATACCCGAGGGCACGTCTCGCACTCATCGACATTTTTGTAGGTACAGACGACGATGATGACGACGTTTGTGCATTCTACAGGCCAAAGAACCGCATGCGGCTCGCGAGCCACGGTTTGCCGACCACTGCACTGGACCAATCAAATCCGATAATTTTTATGAATGTTACTTTTATTCTTTTCAGATAGAAAAATGAGGATGCAATGGTGCATGCTCGTAGCTGTATCGTTATGGAGCGTTGTAAGCGGCCCCCTGACGAAGGCAGACGCTACCGACGTGCTTGATCCAATGGTCATTCAAGTAGAACAGAAGCGAAATGAGAGACTTTCAGAGCCAATTCCAAAGGTAACTTACAATTTATAATTTCCGGCTGCAAGAGTTTAATACTTGCAAAGGTTTTTCAAAAAATTTCAAATCGCAGGCAATCGCATTTCGAATAGGGATGGCGATCTGAGATCGATTAATCGAAGAATCGATTTTTCAGGCCCAAAGGATCGATTTTTTAAATCGATATACAGTACTGAATCAATTCAGTGAATCGATATTTCACCCTTGAAAATCGCCATTCGATTTTTTTTTTTTAGATATGAAGCATTGGGAACTTTAACTTTTTCATGTAATAAATACATTTTGAAAATGTAAATGTCTTCTTTCATACCTGATCTGACTTTGATATGGTAATAAAAATAATTGTTATTATCGGATTCCCTAAACTAAAAAAAAACTGATTTGACTAATAAGAGATCATTGATTATGGTATCTTTCTTGTTTTTCATCCTATACTATTAAATGAGAAATATTTGTATCCTTGCAAGTATGGATCAAATCGAAGAGTCGCGGGCAAGGTCATTTCCAAACTTTTTAACCCCGAGAATGTTGGTGCAATTTTTTAGCATTCAAAAGTTATGACCAATTTTTCTTTTTTTCAATCACTTCGCATAGTGCTCAAAGAAAAAAAACATAAAAAGAAAACTATTAGATATTTTATGGTGGTTAATACAATTTCAACCTACACTTTATCAAATTGTGATCGCTGGCCCGTTTGTCATTCGTGGTGATCTTGTATTTTGATTTTTCCGCATAATTTTTGTAAAGAGCGCCCTCGACCGACAGCCATCTTGAATTTTGTCCGATCAAATTTTCACAATTTTTTTAATAATAAATTATTTTTGTATTTTACATGAATTTATTATGATTGTGGTAGAGCCCAGGGGGTTTTTGAGCAAGTATATGCAGGGTGAAAAGTTGATAGCTGAGTAGGTGCGGCATGACGAGAGAACACCGAAAATATATTTGAAAAGTTTCAGATAGGAGCCCCGTGGTCAGGAGTCCACTTTCAGATTTCCAAATTGGGCCAAAAATAAAGTGATCTTCAGAGCCTTTGATTTTGGCATGACGTAATAGGCAAATCTGCACGCGTAACATGACCACCGTAGAAACGAGTTTTGTCGACGGAAGAATAGACAAAATGACAGATTGTGATTAAGTAATAACAGCTGCACGGGTCGATCGATCAGGTTAAGCTACGCTTGCCGCGGTTGGTCCGTGGATGGGTGACCATCTTTACATACCAAGTCCCCTCCGTGCCTCGGAAAGCACGTTAAGCCGTTGGTCCCGGCTGTCATTTGTAGATCTTTGACAGTCGTTACGGGTAGTTAGAAGCCCAAAAAGTCTGACAACCAGTCTTACCAAGGGGTATCGTGTTACCTAGTCACTAGGTTGTGGAGGTCAGATAGGCAGTCGCTCCATGTAAAATACTGGTATTCAGCTGCATCCGGTTAGACTGGAAGCCGACCCCAACATAGTTGGGAAAAGGCTAGGCAGATGATGATGTGATTGTTTAAAACTCGTTTCTACGGTGTTCATGCTACGCGTGCTGATGAAGAAATTGTGGGCTTTCCAATTTTAAATCTGACGAGTTTGAAAACTCCGATTTGGGCAATTTTTGAAAGGATATTCAGGACGAATAAAGGGTATTCTGTGCAATAGTGTAACCTGTCTTGATAGTGAATTATCTATATAAATATCTGACGGATTGATGGAGCCTTTTGGCAAATACCGTGTGATTTTTTTTACCGTCTCGAAATTTTTACAGGCTGTTCTACCCATGAATGTAAACAACTTTCACTATGGGAGCAGCTCAGAGATCAAGAAAAAAAAATCAGCTATTTCATACATTTTGGTCAAGTAGGTATTGAACTTTTGTATAAACAGCAGATTTTTTTTTTCGGCTTCGTTTTCTCGCGTGACCTAGGAAGTTATTTTAAACAAATCATAGTCCGTTTCATTCATTGGATTTTACATTCTCACCTCTTTTAATTTATGTGTAGTTTTTTGTGTAACTTTATCCTTTCAACAGTAATTAATGAGACACAATAGAATTTTAATTGTTATGCACTCAATGAGGCATCGTGACCGTTGAACTCTAAAACTAAATGTTTTTCCTTAACATTGAAATTGGCATAAGGAAAGGGAGATTAAAACTAGATAAATGTTTTTCCCTGGCATTGACGTTAGCATGAGGAAAAGGAGATTAAAACTAAATGATTTTCCTTGTCATTGACATTAACATGAGGAAAAAGAGGGATTTCTCTAGCTAGGAATCGAACTGGTTGATTTTGATAAAAAAACACACCCGTAGCTATTATTGCACCATCCGATTCTGTCGCTAATAAGGATCAAATTTTGAGAAGTGGTCAATCATTACTTTCAAGTGTTTGATATTTTCAGATTTCTGAATACCGACAAATCTTCACATACTCGTAAGCGTCAGCTTTAAATTAAAATATCAATCAAAGATATTCATTCTGTTGATTTAGAGTTAAATGCAAAACTATGACCAGTTTTGGGTACTTTCCCAAATCAATGAAATTTAGTTATACCGGATGATTTTTTTACAGTCTCGAAATTTTTACAGGCTGTTCTACCCATGAATGTAAACAACTTTCGCTATGGGAGCAGCTCTGAGATCAAGAAAAAAAAATCAGGTATTTCATACATTTTGGTCAAGTAGGTATTGAACTTTTGTATAAACAGCAGATTTTTTTTTTCGTGATTTCATGTTAATGTCAATGACAACGAAAATCATTTAGTTTTAATCTTCTTTTCTTCATGCTAACGTCAATGCCAGGGAAAAACATTTATCTAGTTTTAATCTCCCTTTCCTTATGCCAATGTCAATGTCAAGGAAAAACATTAAGTTTTAGAGTTCAACGGTCACGATGCCTCATTGAGGTGGATAACAATTAAAATTCTATTGGGTCTCATTAATTACTGTTGAAAGGATAAAGTTACACAAAAAACTACACATAAATTAAAAGAGGTGAGAATGTAAAATCCAATGAATGAAACGGACTATGAATTTAGTTTAGTCGAACTTAGCGGTCATGTTAGACATTTGAATGACGTCAGAATTGTAGACAAAAATCTGGACAAACCGTGACAGAGAACGTTGTCGCGCTTGTCATGTTAGGTCTGAGGATTTAATAACCACAGAACAAAACACTGCGTCAATCAAAAGAGATAATCATTAGATTCGTGATATACAGGGTGTTTGGCAGAACGTTGAACATACGAAAATGGTGGATAGGTGGGGTCATCTGCTACTTACTCAGCCCTAATTTATTTGGCCTGGATATTAAAAATTTTTTTTTTGCTTTCTTCTAGTTTCACAACTTTCTTAACTTTAAAGTGTAATTTTTATTAAAAAAATGGGTAAAACAGGCATTTTTTTTTAAATCTTTAATATTGACAGATTCTTATAACAGAAAGATGTAAAAAATATTTAAATCCTAATTTCAACCTGCATTAAAAAAAATATCCAGGGCGCCAGGGCCAAATAAATTAGGGCTGAGTAAGTAGCAGATGACCCCACCTATCCACCATTTTCGTATGTTCAACGTTCTGCCAAACACCCTGTATCATTAGGTATAATTCTCAGAAACTTACAAAAATGGATCATAATATGAATCATCTTCTAGATTACATTAGAGGTCATAAAGTCAAGGCTTCACCAATTGACCCACTGCACATGACTAACAATTTAACGAAAGGAAAACAGTTCAATTATATCAGGACGTAGCGTTTCTATACAACTAATATTGTATAATTATACTTACCTACTTACCTAGGTATATTTTGTCAAGGTAGAATTTATTAAATTTATGCATGCTTTCTTCCTCCATAATATTTTCTTACATTCAGTAAGTAGCAATGAAGTAGATATTACGAATTTATCAAAGTGAAAACATCACATTTTCAAGGGGTATCTAAGAATAATCTATATACTTATTACTAATTATAATGACTACGATAAAAGCGTTCATTATTTAAGCCAGATACTACATCATAATATCGTAGATATTAAGTTAGCGAATATTTTAAACATGAACTTTACAACATGAAGTTTTTCTTTCTTTTTTCTTTTAACTTTCCCTACAGACCGGTATCAAAATAAGGATCCAGGGGGCCTACCACAAGCTCATAAAGCAGTATTATTTTAATATTACTTCAGTGTGGGAAAGAGATGAAGCTTTACAGGACGTATAGCTCCATCTCTTTCTCCCACTGAAGTAATATTAAAATAATACTGCTTTTGAGCTGGTGGTAGATCCCCTGACTGGCCCTAAGAGGTGACTTAGTGTTAGTACTTATACAGGGTGACTTGTAATTTGACGTATTCCTTCCACGACTTGATAGTATGACCTATTTGCAATAATTAAGTACCCAATAAAGCCTAGGCGAAAATTCATGGGATACGAGAAAACACAATTTTTATGTTTTTTTGAAAATTTCCCAGAATTCATCACTAAATATTACTTTTCTCTAAACTCTCAAATTTAATGGCCTTCATTTCCTTTCCATGGAGTACTTACCTAATACCTTAACAAACCTTTCAATATAACCTTTTACCAACCATTTTCAAAAATAATCTACGTACATGAACTTTGATAAATGATAAATGATTTTATTTCTGTACGTAGGTTTGTACAAACACTTTTACACGTCAATCATATTTTAAAAATTAGATGATGTCGGCGTTTTCTATCTGACTACTCTTAGAAGAAAGGCCGAAACAAACTCAGAGGTCACAGTCTCTTTTAAAGTCCAGACATAATCTTGGTCAGATCATGTGAAGGCCATGTGGATTGATGTCTGAAGTGGTCTTTAGAGGAAAGCACCACACAGATTGAGAGGGCCTGTCCAGTCAGTGCACGCATTTGTCAGTTATCGTGCAGCTCAACTCAGAATTTACTACTATTTAGATACTAGTTATCTCGAAATTTTACTATTACAATGTGAGACAACAATACGGCAATAAATGAGAACACTGGTAATACTAATGCACAATGCTGGGGCCGCATCTGCGTCTATTGTGACGAAGCTTCGCATAGTGATACGATACACGCAGATGTAACCAACCATTATCGGTTATCGTCGCGATAGTTCGTATCACTTATCGCCCGGGTGGCGGTACATAGGTAATAAATAAGCATGACGCGTGGTCGGACTAGCGTTGTTCATTTATTCATAGCGACTGTTATTTCCGGACTACGTAGAAATAATGAAGAGTCATCTTGGATTATTGCACGATAATTCGTTAAAATTATGAAGCCGCTAATGTTGGTCACATTAGCGCAATAACTTTTTAGCGAGCAAAACATACGAAGTTTCGGCACGCATTGCTTTGTCACGTTAGACGCAGATGCGGCCCCAGCATTAGAGCATTAGAGTATTGTGGAACTATCAAATAAATCCTAACATTGAAATTAACGGGCAAAATGTGCCCAACCCTTTGGGGAAACAAGGCGTGATGTTATGTAGGGATTTGTCGTTTTTATATTTTTTTTTTAATACAAATTATACAGAGTGGCAGGGACATCGACGCGAAAACTGTTACCATGGATTCAGTACATGATTCTGAACCCCCCTGCGTTGAAATTTTTCGTCGGTTACCTATTTAAATTAAAAAAACAGCTGTTTTATAGAAAAGTAAAATACCTACGCGGTCAAAATGTATGGAACAGCAGATTTTTTTTTTTTAAATAACTGACTAATAATTTCAACGCAGGGGGGTTCAGAATCATGTACTGAATGGTAACAGTTTTCGCGTCGATGTCCCTGCCACCCTGTATAGTAAGGTAGTGATGGGCCGACTATGGGTTTTACCAATCTTTGGATAGCATACAGCACAGACCTAATAGTGACTAAACTAATGGTTATCTATGATTGAATTTTCGTATGCAGATTGGGAACGTCATATACATAAACGCAGTTCAATTTACTATCGTATTGTCGTCTCCACATTGTATATTTTCTACTTTGTTTTGATAGTTTTGCATAATATTGCATTAATATGTAACGTAATTTGATCTACTTTTGTATTGGATATGACAGTGTTATGACTAACGATACTAAAGTAGGTAATCGCGCCATATGGTGTTAAACTATATTTATTATCTTGGATTTGCATACTATTTACTAAACATACTTATATTAATTAGGTAGGTACTTATAACACGATAATATTTAGGTGCAACAATTTTTTTTCCTCATTTTCGCATAAGGAAGGTTCCATTTATCTCTAATCTTTTTATATTCTATTATTCTAATTAAGACCCACATATTTTACAAGGTCCATATTCTTTTGACTAACCCAATGGTCGGTAAATTCATTACTCAATAGAGCCAAATATCAATACTAAGTAGGTATAACGACTAAGATTTCTTATGAGAGCCAATCCTTTCCGTGTGTCCAAACTGTCTCAATCAAGACACTTTTCCTCCACAACGCTTCCTGCTAAGAAGTAGGATGCCTTCATCATCATCATATCGGCTGACAGTAATATGATGAAGGCATCTTACTTATTAACAAGTTAACCTTGGAAAACTTTGAAAGGTACCTACAGAAAATAGTGCAAGTTTTACATAAAAATAAAACTTGTATTATTAAGCAGAGACGATGCACAGCATCTGTGAGAGGGCGTTGTATACTTCCCGTTAGTTGTCAGCCAATCACAGCTCTCGTGACGTCACATCCTTGACCAATCAGGACCGAGTTCCGGTAGTCACGTGGTCTCAGGTGGCGTGTTCGCTAATGGCGGACTTTTACCTCATAGAAGTCTCTCACCAGGAGACCTTGAATGATGCTGTGCATCGTCTCTGCTTAATAATACAAGTTTTATTTTTATGTAAAACTTGCACTATTATTCGGCATGTGACGATGCACAGCATCTGTGAGAGACGTGTTTATAACTCCTGGTGACCACGATGACGCTATGCGAGGATATGATAATATTTACTGAAAAAATGAAACCATATAAACCATCATGTATTCATTATACAAATTAGGATATGATATGTACCTCTGGCTATACTATCTAATGTAGGTACCTACAAATATTAATATTGTATATCATTTAAAATTACGTAACATAATAATCTGGAAAATAAGAGTAATCAGATTAACAACAATCAAGAGACCATCGATTGTATCTTATACTGGTTTTAAATTCTTCGAGAGATTACTACCTATAATAGACACGTTTACAATAATATTTGGCAAAACTATTCACCGCGAGAGAGGATACCTTCGATTGGAAAACTTCGTACCAATTCAAAGATGCTACTGCTACGCGCGTACTACCAGGAGATGCAGAGATGCTTGCATCTTTCAGTAAACTTTTACCTATCACACAGTCCGTGATGCACTGTGCGTGGGACCTCGAATTGACAATAACAATGAGAACATCATACAGATTACTTTCGACTATATGTCATGGTCATCCTAATTCAAATACTTTCCTTAATTAATTAACTGGACGTATATTTTCGTTAGCATGACACGATAGTGTCCAGCCTGATGGGCTGTGCACAGTACAGGTTTGGTACAGTGATCACCCCGATCGATGTAGTTATTTGCCGAGACCCTGAGTAGAATAAGGTCATGGACTCATGTTCCTGATGCTAGCAACAAAAGAGAAACCATCGACGTGACGCTTTGAACAAAGTGAGTTATTGGGAGGATTCGTCTGCATTCCGGCAATAAGATGACTCGGGTTCCCAATAGGAGGTTTCTCTGAGATCTCTAAGAGATTGGAGGGAGATAGCTTTAAGAATATGTTTTACTAAGAAGTCTGAATTCAAATGATCGTTACAGGACGGTCGTCCAAAGGTTATAAGTTTAGAATTACAGATTTATGCAACAATATAATATTGTAAGCTAGTCTCTTTTCAATGAATAGGAACGCAAAAAATCTTGCCAAACCAATATTATGGGACAACTGAAGTTAAAATTGTTATCTTTACACTATTTGACCCACAGAGACCGACTATGTTCTTAGTGTGCCAACTAGATCCGAGCAGGGACCTTTCAGCTTCTGACCAATAACTAGTTATTTCGCCCCACCCGCTATCTTCCAAACGCAGAGCTTCATGTTTTGAACTCGAGTAGGTGGAAGGCCCGTGCTCTGATCTACTAGAACTTGAGCTAGGTTGGCAATTCTCAAGGATCAACAGAGTGTTCGACGTCAAAGATCCGGTGAAGGAAGAAGAACTCGAGGGATGAGGCTTGGTGCCGAGAATATCCACGCCATCTGAAATAGCCAGTGACGAGGCGTGGAACTCCCAATATAATCTAGTTCAGACACATGTTCAAAATCTGTTCATAGAAACAAGTGTCATATAGTGTATCACCATAATAATTAAACTCATGTATATTTTTGAAAAATAAATTATACTTATACATAATATGCGAAAAACATTCCTTAGAGGTGGTCTTAGTAGGTGCCACACTGCCGCCCCTTTTCCGCTGGACAACCTGTCTGCGAGATCGTTGAATCTCCCTGGAATACATTCAACAGTCATGGAAATACGCTCTTTGTCTAGAAGACTCAAGAGTTGGTAAGTCATGTGAAGTAAGACCACGATTGACCGTATTCCGCCTTCTTTTCGAACGCAGGAAACAATTGTGCAATTGTTCGATTGCAGGCACACATTGCGACCGCGAAGGCGAGATCGGAAAAGTTGACTGCTGCTGTAATGGTAAACATTTCCTTTTGATTGCAGTGCCAGCAACGCTGGTTTGGTTTTCACTTTCCTGACACCGAAAGATCATCTAACTGTACTCCCCACCCGTAACCTGCCACATCCGTAGTCATGTGGCTACCGGTTTGCGAGGAGACCGCTTCAAAGGCCGAGAAAGAATTTGAAGTTGGTATCAAGGAAGACGACCTATTGGATCGACAAAGTTGGAAAGGTTGAGATTGCCTAAAATAATAATCTGCGCCTTTTTCAAATAAATATTTCCTTTGCGAATAACTCTCTTCGCGAGAGCGATAGAATTGACTGGGTCTTTTTTGGAGGTAATAAATCAGTTATTAAAACCATTGGTGGTTTTGGAGGTAAATGGCAGACGCACTCCCGTGATCATCAAGAGAAGGGCCTTCGGAGCCCACAGCGTTTGCCACTGTCTCCGATACGCTCGGAGACAGCCTCCGTAGAACTGGTGTGGCTGCAAGTCATCAAGTTTTCTTTGGTGTTCCAAATGAACCCGAGGAATTCTATCACTTGAGAAGGTTCGGTGATCAATTTCTTGTAATTTACTGTCCACCCTAATGTCTCTAGAACGTATAAGGACAAATCCGCCTGAGAGCGTAGAAGACTTCTCGATGCGCATGCTATCAAACAATCTTTTAAGTAGACCCCACTCGCATTCCTTTTGATCGTAGATGTTGGGCCACTCAGTTGGTCAACGCTGCGAAATTATTCAGTGCGCGTGATAGACCGAACAGCAGGCAGGTCACCTGCTGTTCTACCTGTATCACCATCTCTGGCGATTGCGCGATCTTAAATCGGCTCAGGGTTTCTACTGATAGATGAATCAGTGGTGGTTTGGAGGTAAATGGCAGACGCATTCTCGTGATTATTCCGAGAAGGGCCTCCGGAGCCCGCAGCGCCTGCCACTGTCTCCGATACGCTCGGAGACAGCCTCCTGGCTGTTATTTCGCCCCACCCAGTCATTATCATAATATTTCTTCTTGCTTGGCTGTCCATTCTGAACTTCCAATCGTGATCCTTTTGACGAAAGCCCGCACATCATTATAAGATTACTCACAAAATTTAATTTTGAATTGTATATTTTGAAGTAAGTACGCAAATGATTTTCATCAAATATGCAATTAGAACTCGAGAGATCTTACGCAGACCGTCACGAAGGTTCAATTAGCAATTCGCTCAGGATACGCTCCCGGCGATTCTCAATGTATTCAGCTTTCCGCAAATTAGCTGCATGACTTCCTCATAAATTTTGTGAATTTTGATGAGGGTAGATTATAATTTCCGAAATTTTATCGAACGGCAAATAAGCAATTAGACCTCGCAGGGATCTTACGCAGACCCTCACGAAGGTTCTTATTAGCAGTTTCGCGCAGGATGCACTCCCGGCGATTTAAAATGTATCCAGCTAGCTTTCCGCAAACTAGCTGCATGACTTCCTCATAAATTTTGTGAATTTTGATGAGGGTAGATTATAATTTCCGAAATTTTATCGAACGGCAAATAAGCAATTAGACCTCGCAGGGATCTTACGCAGACCCTCACGAAGGTTCTTATTAGCAGTTTCGCGCAGGATGCACTCCCGGCGATTTAAAATGTATCCAGCTAGCTTTCCGCAAGCTAGCTCCATGATTTACTAATTTCGTGGAATTTTGATGAGGGTGGAAATGATTCCAAAATTTTATCGAAAAGGCTAGAGCCAGAAAGTATAGCATCAGAAGAAGCTGTCCAATCAATGAAATTCTCTATGTTTGTTAGGTAAATCTAGTAATTAAGGTATTAACATAGGGCTGCTATCAATTCGGAATTCGCCGCATAATCGTTACCCATATCAAACTGTCGAAGTTAATCGTTATTATCAAGCTCGACAAAGCCAGGTGCAGCGTTATGAATCTTCAATGCGTCCGTGTAGCGATCATCCTTCCACAACAAATCAACGAACTTTTGTAACGCTTTAAGTCGCTTCAACTGATTTGGATTAGAGCGAGGCACCTTGAGGTCCAATCCCACTCGATTTATCTCATCTGTTACGACGCCTCATTGAGGTGGATAACAATTAAAATTCTATTGTGTCTCGTTAATGACAGTTGAAAGGATATTATTGGTAGCCGCCGGCGGGCGCTTCAAATTAAAGTCTAAAGGTATCGCGGAGCTAGTTCCAGGAACTAATTCAGGCATATGTGCTGCTGTAGGTTATTCGGTGTCGAACCGTATGTACCCACATTAAAAAGTTAATGAGCCACATGATTAACAAGATTTAAAAATATCTGGTGACTCACCTGCATTTCCGCCGTTTTACCTTAGTATCCTAAGAAACGGATTGCGAAGAGTTCGAATCGCTTCGTGGTAGCTGGCATTTACGGCTCGATGTAAACACCAAGTTGGTGCCTACCTGCACTTCTTGATCCGAATCACAATAATTCACAATTGCACTATTTAATTTATTTTCAACATAATATTAGACATTAATTTAATATCACTTTGAACTATAATAAGATTCAAAATATTAAAAAATAGCTGCAAACTCTAAATTAGATGTTACTTGCTCGGGAAGCAACGACGCTATGAGGTAAAAGTCCGCCATTAGCGAACACGCCACCTGAGACCACGTGACTACCGGAACTCGGTCCTGATTGGTCAAGGATGTGACGTCACGAGAGCTGTGATTGGCTGACAACTAACGGGAAGTATACAACGCCCTCTCACAGATGCTGTGCATCGTCACATGCCGAATAATTATTAATTTTCAATGTCGTCGCTCGGCGTCCAATACCGCGAATGTGACATTTTTGACGAAAATCATTTTTAAATGCAGGATCCCGTATTTGGACGTGTAGAATGAAATAAAACAAAAATCTGGTTTTCGTCAAAAATGTCACATTCTCGGTACCTATTGGATGCCAAGCGACGATGTCCTGTTAATTTTTGCTGAAAATACTTCGGAAATAAATCATTGAAATTTGGTCATTGTATTTTGGTTTATTTTCGTTATAATATGTACTTCAAAAAACGCCTTAAGTTAACATTAGTTACATGCAAATATTATGTTGTGTCCTTCGGCCTCAATCGGGGTCATATAAACATATGTAGGTAATTTGATTGATCCGTTTTTGTGTTACATCTATATAGGTATATGCAACTATCGCCTTCTTGACAACACGATGATGACGTATTTCCGCCTGCGTTTCACCAGGCTGGAATGCACCAAATCGTTCATTGGCGTCTTGTTTTTGGACGGGTCACATCAAAATTTTTAGCGTTCGATATTCTTGGAAAAGAATAGTTATAATAGAATTCTTAGAAAATTATAGTTGTAATTTGTTTATTTTAATTAACACTGTTAGCGTTCGGTATATTCTTGTTTTTAAAAGTGAATAAATTGAAAAGTGATAGTTTATTAAATATAAAATAGTTTAGAATCAAAATTAGGTTTTCTTACAATGGCGGATAGAGTACAGACACGTAGTCGTATAGAATCTGATTCGTCACATGATTCGTCAAGCTCCTCTGAATCATCCCCGTCTGATTTAGAGGTTGATCAGGTAAGTGGATAAATCCCGTAAGAGGAAGAAAAGTAAGCGTCATCGAGGACGAAGTAAGGTAATCAAAAAGCTTGCAAAACAAGTCAGTGATTTGAAAAACTTATACTTCTACCCTCATAATATGTGTTAAATACAGGCTGGTCAAAATAGTGACGTCATAAACAAAATATTAAGACTCCTCATGCCCAGGGCTATTCGAAAATACCCCATATGTGTTCCGCGATTGTTGATAGTTTTCGAGTTATAATAATTTACCGCCTAAAAAATATATCTTTATTTTTACACGGCATTTTCACATGATTTTTTTGCAATTTGCATTGTTATGGAATATTCTTTCAGAAATAAAATAATCATCTTCATATCATTAATTTAAGATACAAAAATGTTGATCCAAAAGGAGGAATTTACGTTCGAGTGATTCGAAATTTCTACATATTTTTTTTTAAATTTTATTACTGCCTGGTTCCTAAATTATTTCAAAAACCTAGGCGAAATGTAGGCTTGCACAATATCACATAAAAGTTGGTACTTAATGAATTCCATTTCGCTAGAATCGCTGAAAACAATTTTTCAAGAAATTTTAAAAAATAATTATAACTCGAAAACTATCAAGAATTGCGGAACATACATGAGGTATTAATTATTTTCGGATACCCCTAAGTATGAGGAATTATTTTTTGTTATTGATGTCACTATTTGGACCATTCTGTATGTGTCTATACTTCAAAAGTACCACATTCATGTAATCCCCATCAAATTCAAGCGCGGATCCACCGTTGTGGGCACGATGGGTATGCCCCTAATTGACTTGTGACGTCACACTTTCATGGTCTGTTGAAGTCGATAGGCTAATTATATTATATTCAATGCCTTAATAAAATTAAAATAAACAATGAAGCGTGCGTGATTCGGAACGCAGCGAAGTACTTAGTCATCATTAATCGTCATAAATGATATGCTGACACGTTATGTCACATTTTTTACAACCTAATTATGTTTCTCTTTGGCACATGAATACTTGTATTGGAAAAAAGAGATGACTATTCGCTGGGTGCGCAGACATGTACTAATTTAAAAATAAGCGTGTGTTGTATGCACATTATATATATTGTTTTATATATCAATGATATTGCCGCAAAAAATTCCGAGTCGCCTTTCTTGTTGGTGGAGTGGCGGGCGTGGCGCTGACATTAGTAGTTTGTAACTTTGTACTGTTTGTAAACATAGGTAACCTAACTTGAATCGAAAAAAAGTTTATAAAGTTTTTTGTTATTGTCTATCAGTGTATGTTGCTCTGATTATTTCTTCGACATAATATATATTGTAAAATGGTAAGTTATTTTAATGAAATTATTTGCTATGTTACCACTCTAATGCGCTATCTATCATCATTTGTAACTTTGTTTTGTTACAGTGTTTATTGTCTGTGTGATGTGAGTTTTTGGTTTGTTTTATTCGGGAGGTTTTTGTGGCGTCCACTAATAGATAACTAAGTACCTATCTATTAAATCCTACAGCTACTCACGCACCTATACATCTTATATAATAATAGCCCACTATACTATTTATGGGGCATTTTATGCTATCTCGACGGAACATTTAGATTTGCATTTTTGAATTGTATCGAGTTTTATTCATCATCATCATCAGCCTATAGCAGTCCGCTGCTGGACATAGGCCTCTCCAATTGCACGCCATTCAGCTCGATTCTCGACAACTCTCATCCAGCTGCTACCAGCCACCCTTCGAAGATCGTCACTCCACCTAGCCTGAGGGCGTCCTACCTTACGTTTGCCAATTCGCGGTCTCCACTCAAGAACACGTATACCCCAACGGTCATCGGTTCTACGGCTGATATGGCCGGCCCACTGCCACTTCAGTTTGCTAATTCTGTGAGCTATGTCGATAACTTTGGTTCTCTGCCGGATCACTTCGTTCCGGATTCGATCCCTCAGAGAGACTTCAAGCATAGCCCGCTTCATGGCTCGCTGAGCAACCTTAAATTTATGGACCAGCCGTACCGTGAGTGTCCACGTTTCGGCTCCGTAAGTCATAACAGGCAGGACGCACTGATTGAAGACCTTCGTCTTTAGGCTCTGTGGGATACGCGACGAGAAGATTCGACGAAGTTTCCCAAACGCTGCCCAGCCCAGCTGAATTCTTCTGTTAGCCTCCCTCTCAAAGTTTTTCTTACCAAACTGCAGAGTTTGCCCGAGGTAAACGTATTCTCGAACAACCTCGAGAGCACCGCCATTGACAGCAATCGGCCCCGGAGTGACGTGTTCGTTGAACATAACCTGGGTTTTGTCCAAGTTCATCCGGAGACCAATGCGTACAGAAGAATTAACTAGGCCGTCCAGCATCTGCTGCAAGTCATGCAGCGATTCGGCCAGTATGACGATGTCATCTGCAAATCTCAAGTGTGAGATGTATTCGCTGTTGATGTTAATGCCACGCCCTTCCCAGTTCAGCGTCTTAAACACATCCTCCAATGCGTTAGAGAACAATTTCGGGGATATGACATCCCCTTGTCTCACCCCTCGACGCAGGGGGATATGTTCAGTACGCTGATCCTGAATTTGGACGGTCATTGTCGCGTTTTCATACAGACATCTCAGCACTTGGATGTATCGCCAGTCGACTTGGCATCGCTGCAGAGACTCCAAAACAGACCAGGTCTCGACAGAGTCAAAAGCCTTCTCATAGTCCACAAACGCAAGACACAGTGGCCGATTATACTCATCGGACTTCTGTATAATTTGCCGCACTGTGTGAATGTGGTCTATGGTGATGTATCCTCCTCGAAACCCAGCCTGCTCCGGTGGCTGAAACTCGTCGAGTCTTCTCGCTAGACGATTCGTAACGACGCTTGAAAACAACTTATATACGTGGCTAAGGAGCGAAATGGGTCTGTAGTTCTTTAAAAGAGTCTTGTCACCCTTCTTAAAAAAGACAACGACCACACTCTCTCGCCACGCTTCTGGAGTTCTCCCAGAGAACAGGACAGAGTTGAAGAGCTCCCGAAGCTCTTTCAGTACAGGGCTTCCTCCAGCTTTCAGGAGCTCGGTCGTTATCCCGTCCTCACCAGGGGCTTTTCCATTTTTAAGCTGTTTAAGAGCCGCCTCGATTTCGTCTTGGCTGACTTCTGGCAGGTCTTCCGTGAAATGGCGGGTTAAGGTGGCTCTGGAATCCTCATTTTCGGGATCAGGTCGAGATGCGTGCGATGCGTACAACTGGCTGTAGAAGTTTTCTACTTCCAAAAGGATCTCCGGCTTCGAAACGACGATATCCCAACTGGGTTGGGTCAACTTCGTCAGGTGGCTCCTCCCGAGTGACTGGACGAACACCTTCGATCCCCGATTTTGCTCAATCGCTTTCTCTATAGAGCGCGTATTGGAGCGTCGGAGGTCGCGTCGTACCAGTGTTCTTATATTGTTGTTGAGTGTCCGTTGTTCTGACGAAGTGATAGGTGGGTTTTCACGTCGTTCCGTCATAAGCTCCAGAGTCTCCTTTGAAAGTTTTGACTTCTTGCCCGTACACCGCATTTTACAAAAACGCGTGCCTTCCTCCCTGAGGATTTCCGCCACTTGGTCGAGTGCCTGGTCAACGTCATTTGTCAAATCGGTTCTCCAGGTTTGATTGGAACGCTTCAGATCCCAGCATTGTTTGGAGCATGTTTGGACGGAGCCTAGACCTCATCAAACGAGTTCGCTCGAGCTTAAAGTTGATATTCAGAGAGCCTCGGACAAGTCTGTGGTCACTGCCTGTTGAACCTGTTGATCACCGAGACGTCCCTGAATATATGCTTCTTATCCGCTATGATGAAGTCTATCTCATTTTTCGTCATAATATCGGGGTTTCGCCACGTCCACTTCCTTTGGAGCTGTTTCTTAAAGAAGGAGTTCATCATGAAAAGCCCCTCCTTCTCAAGGAAGTTGATAAACATTTGCCCCCTATGATTTCTGCTGCCAAACCCATGAGATCCTACTGCCGATTCGCTGCAATTCTGTACTCCCACTTTAGCATTAAAATCCCCCATGAGAACATTGTAGTGGGCCTTAGTGGTGGAATGCAAGGCCTTGGAGATATCCTCAAACATTTCCTCCACTTCGTCGTCCGAATGTGCCGAGGTCGGTGCGTAAACCTGAATAACCTTGAGGCTATACCTCTTGGTTAACTTCACTACAAGGTACGCTACCCTGTTCGAGACACTGGAGACTTCTACAACGTTTTCACAAAGGGATTTGTTTACCAGGAACCCGACTCCGACTTGGGATAGTTGGTCTCCCTCTCGAAAATACAAAAGGTGGCCCGATTCAAGGGTTATTGTGTCCTCTCCCTCTCTTCGGACTTCACTTAAGCCAAGAATATGCCACTTTTATTTTTCCGAGCTCTTCTTCTAGCTGCACTAGGTGTTCGTCGAGCCGTAACGTGCGTCCGTTGTACGTTGCCAAGGTCAGTTGGGTTTGGCGGCCATTCGTAACCCGGGGATTCTTCGCACCCCCTACCTTACCGTTACCGTGATTGCCGCCAAAATCAGGAATAGCAAGGCGGCCGGGAACTGGAGGCTGTGGTTGAATTTGACTTGCCATTTGGAAGGTTTGCCCATAATCGCCACGCTAGGCATGCGGGTTGGCGATCGCAGATCGCAGCTTCTCGCACTAGTGACGCTGCTGCCCGTCACTAGTCTGCGCCATTTAGCTGCGAAATTTTATTTAGAAAGGTTATACCGCCATTTGTCGGTTGTCAGAGCCTCGTTAGTTATTCAGCAGGGTGCACCACGAGCAGGTGAGGTTGACTTGGGGCACTGAGATGGTAAGTGTGCCCCCTTACACCCCCGAGTTTATTGTATTCGAGTTTTATTGTTTTTTTTCTATTCAATAATGAAGAGCTCCCTGATTTTTTTTCGTTTACCCACGACGAGACTAGGCATAAAATTTGTTAATAAGATACTTACTAATATTTCTGAGAATGGTTTGAAAAACAAAACGAAGATGGACGAAGAAAACAATCTTTAAAAAAGGATGTTAACCTATAAATTTAAGGAAAACCATAATTTTGAAAAAAAAAATATCTCGTGAACGGCGGCGCCGGCGCGGCGTCACAAAGATATTCGAAAAAAATTATGGAGTTTTTTTTTCGTAGATTGGATTTTATATTGGGAGGCTGAGGCCACAACCTTTTTTGAGGGCTGGATCCGCGCCTGGTCACATTCCAGGCATATACACACGGCTACACAACAAGCTATACATTTTCAGTTTATGCTGATCTCGCATTGTGTAGGATTTCCGTACAATCCGAAGTCAGCTTATACTGGAAATGTATAGCTTGATGTGAAGCCGTGTGTACTACAACGTCGCAGACTGTCTTTCATGTACTCACGTCACTCGATGCTACAAGAATGGCATCTACTCCCCGAATTTCCTAGTATTGTCTTTGCAAAGTGAAGTGTTCCCTAGACAGATCTTTTTGCCTCCAGCACAGCCCACGTACCTAGTACCTTGTTACGTAACTCTAGATCAAGGAGATTGGCGACTATGGAGACACGCGTTCGCATTCAAATGAATATCCATCTATCTTGGGTCTTACCCCCTCTGAGTTTGATACCCCGGGTCCTGATGCATCTAAATCAGGTTCGAAGTGTATTCCAGAAAGTTATACCGAGTGGCCTCGAACATTCTGGAGAGCAGACATGAAGGTCAAAGCAATCGTGCGATGGCAGAGATAGTTGAATTGCTGTTTCATGTTTTCTATCGAAGATCATTCATTTTGGAGTAAATTATGAAAGTGCCGGCCAAACAAAACAAAAATTATATTCTGTTAGAACATGTTATTTTCTTCACTTTTCACTATGGGACCAAATCTGCAGGGCCATTCCCTGCGTTGTTATACGAGTTTCAAAAATATTGGATATTCTCCACATAACTACAGTAATTAGGCGAAATAAAGTTTTTTTTTTCGACTGTACTAGTATAAGCTGATTGAAATAGATACCACTCACAGGTATCACTAGTATTAACTGGTTTTAGGACTATTTAGTGGTTTCTATTCTCGCAAAAACGGTGAAATAAAATAACACATTATTTTAGGTACATAAATAACGAATATAAAAATAAGCATAACGAAGCCGAGAGGATATATTGAAGGTCAAAGTTTCAACTTTTATTTACTTTTTTCACGAAACAAGTTTTAAATGTTACCGGAGATATTCTCCGTAATCTTCCTTATGTTTGTTACGCAATTCCAAATATGGCAAGCTATTGCGAGAGGCATATCTGCACATACTGGACCATAGTCCAGTACAAAAATTCACAATAATGGGGAGTCTATGACTCTTGGCTTCGTTAAGCTTCTTTTTACAACCGTTGCAATAATGTGTTATTTTATTTCACTGTTTTTGCGTGAATAGAAACCACTACATAGACCTAAAACCTGTTAATACTAGTGATACACATCACTAAAATAGATAAAATTACTTTATAAAATAATAAATACATATTAGGGGACGGACGGGCAAGAAGGATATTCTAACTTTGGATAAAAAGAAAAACTAGTGTAACATAATTTATATTTATCAGTTACTTATTATTATAATCTTTGGACATTTAGCTTTGTTATTTGAGATCAAACATAAGAAAAAAGTAAGCCTTCTCCAACTCAGATCATTTAAAAAAAAAAACTGTCATAATCCGTTTTGCACGACCAGGGCGGGCAAAATGGTTACATATTATATATTTACTTATTATAGGTATAATTAGAAAAGATGACGCAACCAACAAAAGGAAAGTACGGCATTGACACGTCTAATATTAACAGACTTTAGTGAATATATCGTAATTTAGACATCCAAGAATGTAATAAAACAAACACGATGTTCTTACAGCTGTTTTTTACAAATTTTTTCTTCGAAATTGTAATTTATCGCACAGAATTTAAAGTTACACTTCCAAGTGGTCGGCGGACCACTGTCGGTTAGCGCGTCTGTGGGACGCGTTGAGCAGTACTAGCGCTGTTTCTTTTTATCGATCAAGCAGCGATTTGATGGTTTTATTCTTCTTGCCCGACATCTCCTTCTTGCCCGTCCGTCCCCTAAGCAACTATGACGAAGTGGAAAGATAGTGTTCTTTCACTCTTCTTTTAAAAACCGCAACAGTAGGTACTATATACGAGTACTATTTTACTTCATAAATCGGTTGTGTCCATTTTATGTAATACTAGCTTTTGCCCGGGACTTCGTCCGCGAGCCTATATATGTATAACCTTCGTCAAGAATTGGGCTATGCAATACAAAAAAAAAACAAATCCGACTTATAGTTTCGGAGATTACTCTCTACATACAAACTTACAAACAAAAAAAAACCACATTTTACCTCAGTTTAGACAAAGAGTGAGGCTCGATTAAGTTCAAACATTTTGATTAAACAAATGATTAAAGGTATAGCTCCTCAGTCTCTAGAAGGTTGATTGGGCAGTATAGACCTCTTCAAAATCAAAGCCCATTCGGAATTTCAAGAGTTTGTGGTGCAGTTTTACTGTTGTTATGTTCAGGGCGTAGGATACACGATTTAACATTACTTGTGTCTCGCCAGACAGGTGTACAGTAGGTGAGAATAGCATAATGTTTTGGCCACATTTTGATTCTAAAACTGATTCTGAAAGTCACGTAGGTACACACGGCTACACATCAAGCTTTACATTTCCAGTAAGAGCTGACCTCGCATTGTACGGAAATCCTTTACAATGCAAGATCAGCATGAACTGGAAATAGCTTGATGTGTAGCCGTGTGTACCAACAGTTAGAATGGAAGTTTTTACGGAATCTTTAAAATGATGCGCTTGGCTCGGTACTTTGAATTAAAAAAACTATAGAAATTGGAAAAGCGCGTCGTTTGCTTTCTTCTAACGATAGATTATTTATCACTGTATCTAGAAAAGCTAAGCTAGCTACTAGAACTGTTTCGCAACGAAAACGGACTTAACTCCGATGCCGCAAGAAATCGCGGCACAGTGGACAGAGCTCCGGCGGGATCTCATGGCGTCATGGAGAGTGCGATTGTCGCAACCCAGCGTTGGGCACGCCACAATTGCGGCGATAAGACCCCTCTTTGAGGAGTGGCTTGAGAGGAGCCACGGCGTCCTCACCTTCCGCCTGACGCAGATCCTCACCGGACACGGCTGCTTCGGGAGGTTCCTGTTCAGGATAAGGCGGGAGGAAACGCCCGGGTGTCACCATTGTGTGGATCGGCCTGAGGACACGGTGGAGTATGTGGTGGAGGTCTGCCTGGCTTGGGCGGAGCAACGCCGTGTCCTCGTAGAGGCGATCGGCGGCGGGATCTACGCGTCCGGCCCTGGTTCAGGCCATGGTACGGAGCGAGAGGAAATGGCAGGCCGTCACCTCCTTCTGCGAAGCAGTAATGCTCGCGAAGGAGAAGGCGGAACGCGTGAGGGAGAGGCAAAGTTCGCGCTCTCACGCCCCTAACCGCCGCAGGAGGAGACGCCCGGGGCGGGAATCGCGAGCCGATTTCCGGTCAACGTAGGCGCGGGTTTGCGGACGGTGAGCAATGGGTAGCTCGCTGTCCGATAAGGACTAAGCCCGGGTCGACGGCGCGTTGTGTTCCACGCGCGCCTCAAAGAGATGTCAGCAGAATTGACGGGGTCCGCTAGGGCCAATGCCTGCCGGGGGTTCGAAGAAAACCGATAGGGAAATCGTGGCCCTCGGCAACAGGGCAACCGAAGGAACACGGGTGGGTTTTAGTCAGTAAGAGTCTGACACGCCCTCCCGCTCCGCCCAGAGCGGGAGAAGTTATTTGATAATATACCACCCAAAAAAAAAAATGGGGGGTCATGGGGGTCATGACCCCCGCTGGGCTGTGTCTAGGTCGACCTCTGATTTTTTTTTCAAATCTCAATGATAAATTTAAACTTAAATACTTTGTATGATGTTGCCACGTGTGTTTGCCACACATGCGCGAACGACACGCATAATAAGATTATGTGCTGTTATTATAATTATATGATGATGAAGCGTAGAATTTTCTGCAGGCTTTTCTCCATAGGAAACGACCAAATGGAACCGTAGTCCTAGGTTCTGACATTTCATAAGTGCCCTTGTAGGTTTATCTGAAGCTAGCTACTAGACGTAGTAATTAAATACCCCAGAATAGTGTCAAAACCAACCACCCAGGGTGGGCCCTGGCGGCCCCCTAAATCTTAAGAAGTGCTTTATTAACGATATCCCGAACACGGTCAAAATATATTCAGTAAGAATCAGTTAAGAGTTGGAAGCTGAGGATGAAAATTTTCGAGCTGGCTTCGCTCGCTACAATCTATATCCTCAGACTTCCTGCATAAGTGGACAAAGGAACTCCTATTTATATAAAGACTTTAAAAAAATACCATAAATAAACAAGGCGGTGTAAAATTTTGAGCTCGCTACGCTCGCTCTCGAGTTCTACATTCTTCTAACCCTCAAACTTGTCAGCATAAGTCTACAAAGCAACTCTTATTTCCGTAAGGATGTTCAATAGAAACCTAACCGCGAATTCCGAAACGAGGCGCAAAAAAAATTCGAGCTCGCCTTGCTCATTTCCCTACATTCTTGCTTTTCATAAATAGCCTATTGAGGAGACGAAAATGCAACTTCCTGAAAAAATATCATGCCGGTTGCGAGATCCATGGTGTAGGTAGATTATAATTACGTACGTTATAAATACTTGCTTGTTTTGCTGTCATTATATTTTTTTTGCAAAATGTTACTAGTTAACCTACATAAACTTAGAAGACATTCATTCCTCATTTTGTTTTGACGCCCCGGATCCCCGACAGGCTTAATCCGCCACTGATTGGAGCCTGTCCTGACTGGACCCCGACTATGTGACCCCCCCTGACTCGAAGGCTGGATCCGCCCTTGTAAATAGCCGATTAAGAACTGCGACCAACTTTGATGTAGCGCCTTCCGGCTGCTGCGGCGGCACCGCTCGCTTCTCTCGCTCGGCTCGCGCTTTTACTGGTCACAGTTCTAACCTAACCTAATCTATTTGGTCGGGGTGCCACTAGCAGCGTCAAATGCAACTATTTTGCGATATGCCCAGTGAGTTGGGCTTGGGAATATCGATAAATAAACCTATTTATCGATAATCCCAGCTGATAACCATCACGTCTGCGCAGTTAGGCTAGCTAATTTAATTTAACCCTAAGTACCCTGTCCAATTGTTTGCTGGGTGCGTGTAAGTAAATATGTGTTCAAAACCCTACTTTATATTAATATTATAAACGCGAAAGTTTGTGAGGATGGATGGATGTTTGTTACTCTTTCACGCAAAAATTACTGAACGGATCTGGATGAAATTTAGCATACAGATAGTTCATAATCTGGATTAACACAACTTTTTACTTACTTATTTATTTATTTAATCCTTCAGCACAGAAATGTACAGAGGCGGACTTAATGCCATGATGACTTGATGCTTATCCTGATATTCCCACGAGATCAAGACTTATGTTTTGGTTTTCAATCTGAAACATCTGAACATGCTTAAGTTTTGTCCACTGTACATAATAAATATGCTTTTAATGGGGAAAAAGGCACAGAACAGATAAAAAAGGTGAATAAGGATAAGGTTAAGTGGCGATCTATTCTCTCTGCTATTTGATAGATAACTTTTGTTTAGCAAGGAAAAATGCTTTATTATTATGGTGAAACACTTTTCTCATTTACTGTACTAAGTGAAAAAGCACAAAAAAATTAAGATATTAAATCGAATCGGGGGCGTCGGCCACAGGTGCCTCGACCACTGGGGGCCTAAGCCACGGACCCGAAACCGCGGGGCGCTGCTAGTTCCTACCTATGCTTTTAATTTTCCTTAACAAATCAGTGTTTTATGTGAGTTTGTTCAAGTAGGTACAATTCGTTTATAATATTTCGATCCACATAATTACAACAACCATTTGAAGTAACTTATTTTTATTATAGATTTTTATTTTTAACAGGCAGGTATACACACACACTGGCTTCTGTTTATCGAAGCATCGGATTATTGTTTCACACACCTATGATTGTTTTTTTCTTTACGGTAATTTTTTAACAACAATAATCACAATAAACTTATAATAAATCACGAGTAAAAATAGCCCATCGAACAGTTTCTAGTTTAATATTGGTGCCGATTCCCTTGTTCACAAACTAAACTAAATTTTAAGTTCAGTGCATCTTTTTCTTTCTATTTCATTAAGAAAAGGACAGAAGATAAATTTTAGTTTAGTCCTGTCAAATTAATCAGCGCCTGTCACTCTCCAACAAGTTTAGACGTGATTAAAAACTTGCCAACTAAAATTACGTCAATTTACGTCAAGCGCTGATTAATTTGACAGGACTAAACAAAAATTTATCTTCTGTCCTTTTCTTAATTAAATAGAAAGAAAAAGATGCACTGAACTTAAATTTAATTTAGTTTGTGAACAAGGGAATCGGCACCAATGTTGTCATTTTGTGCTTAAAGACTGTAGACTTAAAACATGAGGAAATACATATAACAAAGTTCTTTAAATACCATATTCTACGTTAACAGGTGTGCAACTATCTATTACAGTCGAACCTGGTTTAGCAAGAGTTCAAGGGATCGCGATCTCTTTTTCGCTTATAGAAGTTTCGCACTAATTCGAGTTTTTAACTCATAGAGGTACAGGAGTGGCCTTGTTCACTTATAAAGGTTGAAGCTCGTTGGGAAAGGTTGAGAGGAACAAAAACAATGTTAGTTCCACGAAATAAATTAAAAATAAGTCATAAATAGCAGATGTTGAATTACGCTCGACTGTCGCAGGTACAGGCAAGTAGCAGTCTCAGTTATAGAGGGCTAAAGTGGAAAACGACTTTAAGAAGAACTTTAAGGGTTAAAATGACGGTAATTACTCTCATTTATAGAGTTTTCTTGCTTACCCAGTTCTCACTTGCCCAGGTTTGACTGTATAATTAAATTAAAATATGTTTTAATTAATTAATTTTTTTTAAACATACATTAGTAATTCGTCATTGCTACCATCACCACAACTGGTTTGTGGTTTTTTGTTTGTTTTTTTTTTTCATGATATATACCTACCTATTTATAGATAGACGCTAATCTTATCTATGTAAATAAGTAAATAATTAGTTTAAATAAAAAAAAATCTAGTCAAATAAATGTGTTTATTATGAAAATAATATACTTAAACAGCGTCTTTTCCGTTGTTTCTTCAAATCACAGGCACAACAAACAAGCCGGAGCATCAGTATAGTTGGAAACAATTTCGTGGTCGATGGGAAGCCGCTGCAAATCGTGTCGGGATCACTGCACTACTTCAGACTGCCTGCCCCCTATTGGAGAGACCGTCTGCGGAAGATGAAAGCTGCTGGACTTAACTCCGTTGCCACGTAAGAAATTGTTGCAGTTTACATTTTATCATGATGCTCCTGCCTCATAAGCACGTTTTGTTTTTTCACACAATTTTCGTATTAACTGTCATCTCAGGATTCACTTTTTTTCGTGCTATAATAATATAATCTGCTACACAAACCACATATATTTTTTATGTCTGTCTCTTAGCATATAGTCATCCACACAAATATGCCTATATTTCTTTATCAATCCCTAGAGCAGGGGTTCCCAACCTTTTTACATACGCGCCCCCTAACTTTCTTTTAAAATCACTACGCCCCTGAGTTACTTTGTCGACATAAGCAGAAAAGCATAAGAATATGTATAAAGCGAGCGAAAGCCCCCTTGGATAGGTTAGATTTTCTTTTGATCATTCAAACAGAAATAGAAGTAAGTTTGTCGAGTTTTTCAGAAAAACCTAAGAATGATGCAAATGCATAATGTAAAAGCGAACAAAGCGAGCTTGAATATTGTAGCACGCCGCGCCGCCTCGGATATGTTCGTTTTTCTTTAGTCCATCCATATCATACAGAAGTAGGAAAACTTATTTTGTCAATTTATGCAGAAAAGCTGAAACTCATTTTACAGTACATACCTACAATATTATGAAACGTTCGGATTTTAAAACTAGTCGTAACCTTTTCTAAATCAAGAACATAAAATTTTATAAATCTATAGTTTATAGAGCTGCCGCGTGCCCCTATTGGTCACTTTACGCCCCCCGGGGAGGCGCGCCCCACCTATTAGGAATCCCTGGGGGCCTACCACCAGCTCAAAAGCAGTAATATTTTAATATTACTTCAGTGGAAGAAAGAGATGGAGCTATACGTCCAGTAGAGCTTCATCTCTTTCCCACACTGAAGTAATATTAAAATAATACTGCTTTATGAGCTGGTGGTAGGCTCCCTGCTCTAGAGCCTAGCTAGAATCATCATCATCATTACCATTTCAGCCGAAAGACGTCCACTGCTGGACATAGGCGATAGGCCTCCCTAGAATAAAGCTTGTTAATTGATGTTAGAAAACCAACGTACTACAGTCCCCGTCACGAGAAGCTATAAATTTTGTAAACACACATTCAGGGGTTTGCAATCTTTGGGTAAAATAAAATAAAAACAGTTTTGTACTATTTTTTTACAGGGATATAATTATATTAACACACACATCTAATTACAAACAAACAATATAACCTAATCCGCGAAAACACCACAAACAAACAGACGCATTCGAAACTCGAAAGATAGCAGAGACAACGTCAGCGTGAACTTACTTCAAAATCGTGGCCCAAATGTTTACGTTCCATGAATCAGATGCGTTCCAGTACCACAAAACCTTAGACGACAGCGCTTTATATCGCTAAAATATAACCCGATCAAGTGAAATTGCTCATTAGTTTCGTATAACACGTACGTTACTTTGACTTCATTGAATTTGGGATTATTTGTTGTTGATTAAATTGTCGCTAAGTAACTTGGTAGAAGTTCTTTATTTACAAAAATTATAGCTTCTGGTGACGGGGACTTTACTCACTATCTTTTTTATAACGTATAGTATGTAAGCTTTATACTTCTTTCAACACGTCCTTCCCGCTAAATAATGTTGTTTTATCGTCCTTTAGATACATAGAGTGGAGCTTCCATGAGCCAGAGGAACGACAATACTCATTCGAAGGCGACCGCGATGTCGTCAAATTCATCCAAACAGCGGCAGAAGAAGGCCTGTATGTGCTGCTGCGAGTCGGCCCCTACATCTGCGCTGAAAGGGATCTAGTCAGTGACCATAAATCTATGACTATTTAATTAGGTTTTTTTTTAGCGATAACACATTTTGGTGCCGATTCCCTTGTTCACAAACTAAACTAAATTTAAGTTCAGTGCATCTTTTTCTTTCTATTTCATTAAGAAAAGGACAGAAGATAAATTTTAGTTTAGTCCTGTCAAATTAATCAGCGCCTGTCACTCTCCATACAAGTTTAGACGTGATTAAAAACTTGCCGACTAAAATTACATTAATTTACGTCAAGCGCTGATTAATTTGACAGGACTAAACTAAAATTTATCTTCTGTCCTTTTCTTAATGAAATAGAAAGAAAAAGATGCACTGAACTTAAATTTAGTTTAGTTTGTGAACAAGGGAATCGGCACCAATATCTTACATTTTAGTAGGTATGTATCACAATTTAAGGTAGAATTGTGTAATTGCACAACATTAATTCTAAAGTTACCTATGGCTGATACTTTATATTATCGTGTTAATGTGCGTCTCATGATCATGAAGTGCCGTTTTCGATCTTAATATTTTCCTTAATTTAGCGAAAATTACCTATGCCTATGAATTATTATTTTAATTAAATGACTAGTCTGTTTCACATGATTATTATTATCCGTGAAATAAAGAGCATTAGCAAGTAAAAGTGGTTGGCTAAATACTGTAAAGTGAACAAGTGTATACAAAATACTCCAAGGTAACGTTAGGAGCGTTAAAAATGTGTTCAAAATGCGTGAAGGATACTTACCTAAGTAGGTACATAGTACATACCTACTAGTGTTTATATGTAGTTCAAGAGATCTAAATAATATTAGCCTCTACTGTCTTCCATAAACTAGTTATACCAACTATCAACATAGGTACCTATTGATAAAATTTTATAGATTTGATATCAGTATTTTTTCGCTATGCAATCGGTTATAAATACTTGTACCCATACCGGCCAGGTTTCGGGGTCAGACGGCAATCGCACCGTGTCAAAAAGTGCATTGACTTCTCTTTATAACTGAAACAATTAGACATTGTCTGCAACTTTCTTGCCCCTACTGACCTTTCCTTTACATCGTCTCAAATATTTCTTTGTGGTTAATTATGGAGCTTAATAAAAAGAATAATCACTGATTTCATTTTTCAGTGAGAGTGCATGCAAATTAAATCGCGCTCTTATGAAAATGACTAAAGTATGATTAATAATAATAAAATATTAATTTCAGGCTAAAATGGCTCATAAACATGTACCTTACAAACTAACATTAATATACAGGTGGCAGGGACATCGACGCGAAAACTGTTACCATGGATTCAGTACATGATTCTGAACCCCCGTGCGTTGAAATTTTTCGTCGTAAATTTTTTTTATCAGCTGTTTCATATAAAAGTGCAATACCTCTGCAGTCAAAATGTATGGAACAGCTGATTTTTTTTTAAATAACCGACGAAAAATTTCAACGCAGGGGTTTCAAAATAATGTACTGAATCCATGGTAACAGTTTTCGCGTCGATGTCCCTGCCACCCTGTACATAAAGTATAAAACAAACCATGTGTTAATAAATATAGCTTAAAACTACGTTAGTAGCACTTTACTTACTTACTACTACTAGTTTTACTTATATTTTATACTCTTCATTTACAGGGTGGTTTCCCGTATTGGCTGCTCGGCAAATATCCAAACATTAGGTTACGATCCCCTGACAAAGGTGAGTTATCGATCAATAAATGTTAAAAATGTTTGAAAGTTTTAATGCATCTCATGTTGAATTACTTTCTCTCACTGTCTTATATTATTATGCTTTTTATTACATTTCGCAGATTATATAGCAGAGTCCGAGATATGGCTAAACAAATTCTTCGGGAAAGTGTCTCCGTTACTGTATGCGAATGGAGGACCTATCATTTTAGTTCAGGTAAAATAGAAGTATCTAATGTGATCTTAGATGCTAAAGGTACCATTTCGTACCCGACCGCAGGAGGCAACTGCAGCGACATGACGCCGCGACGTGTTGCCACGACATGATCCCGCCACACGTCGCCTGCAGTCATAATTCCGAACCCGACCGCAGGCGGCAACTGCCCATATTCCAGTCGGTAGATAGAAGATCGATCGCGCTGCACGTGTCGCCTGTCACTCGCCCTTAGCTGCCAATGACGTGTCGCTAGCTACGGAAGGTATTTCATAGAAATTCATAGAAACCAATCGTGTCGCGGCGACACGTCTCCTGCAGTTGCCACCTGCGGTCGAGTACGGAATGGTACCTTTACTGATTCTATATTCTTTGATTAAATTTATGTATTTCTCAAGCCTTTACCTTCTCTTACTTAGGATTGGTTGGTTTTGACTGCATTCTGTTTTTGTTATAAAGTATAATGTGATCCACAGACGTGCTTTTGATTGAGTCCATTTGCCTTTAATTAATACAAAAAAGTGCTGTCGCTTCATCGTATTATTAACAGTTCAATGAACAATGGTTAACCACCGCGAACTCTTACAAACGTCCATGCCGAGAAAGCTTTGAACTTTGACCCCTTTTCCTTATACTTAACACCAAGTTATCTACATTTTTAATCAGTCGCCCCAAAGAGAAATTAAGAATTAGAACTTTTATTGGGAATGGTTATTATACATTTACCATTTATGAATTAAGCGTTTTATTGTTCGTAAAGGGGAAAGGAAGGTAAGACCGACCCTGCAGGTACAAAGATAATAGTAATAATTTTGAAAGTAATAACGTCATCTCGTCTAGTTCTGAATGAGTTGTGTCATGATTTCATGAGGAAGCTCTTCTTACTCCCCCTGCACGCGTAGCATGACGCTTTCTATCTCTACGAAGGGTAGACACAGCTCTTTCTATACAAAGTGACGTTTCCTTTCTCCATTTTTGACATCGCACCGTAGAAATCATTCTTCAATCTGTCATTTTGTCTTTCGTTTCTAACGATCTTTGTCTAGGTCTTTTTACATGTAGACTATTTCAGAAGAAAGTTTTCTATCCCAAACTGTCAAAATCACTAAGGTAGTGAAGACAATTTGATTTTGTAATCGCCATGCTAAAGACAGTAGAAAACTTTTTACTCGACGGCCACAAAGTACCTACCTATACGGTTATCTAAATCATGATTTTACAGGAGAGCGTTTTAAAAATTTTGATCGTCTCACTAAATCTGACTATTTCTAATCGCGATTAAAAAGGTGTGGAATAAAATATCAATTAAAATTCACACCAACACCTCGAATTCAGGTGCAAAAACAGTACTGTATCTTTTTTTTCTTTTGCGTATATCTCGAAAATGACGTGTCCAATTGCAAAAATAATGAAAATTTCGACCCCCTTTATAAAATCCTTTAAACCCCTAAGACTCAACATGTAGGTAATATTTATTCTTATTTTCCATACAAAAAGTGAAAAATTCCATATAAATAAAATACGTCGAGACTGCGCGCCTCCGGCTCTAAAAAAAATTCACGAAGTAGGACAAACAAGTACAACGTGGCCTCGCGATTGTCAAATACGATTTTAGTTGTGTCAAAATTATATTTTTTTGAGATTTTTTGTTGCAGAATAGCTTTAAGATTCTCATAGCCAAAATTAAGGAATTTTAGTGATAGTTTAGTTCGGTGTACAAGAGAATCGTCACCATTAAAAAATCCTATGACAAAACAAAGAATTCTGAGTCGAATTATGAAAAGAGTGAATTTCGTAAAAAGTGCAGTTGAGTCTTTCTACTTTCCTGCCGTCTTGTCTATAGGGAACATCATTTTTGTCTATTCTTCCGTCGATAAAACTCGTTTCTACGGTGGTCATGCTACGTGTGCTGGTCAGCGTACTTAACGCTGCTGACCACTTGAACGGTGTTTTAGCAAGGAAAGGTTTTGAAAAAATAGCTTATAATGGGCACATTGCGCTTACGCTGGCTATGACGAAACTGATGATGAGGCAGTTTCTCTGTGAACAAAATGTTCTGGCTCTTTTTTTTATGCTTCCTGTGTGGTCCGTTGTGCTTCGCTTATGAAGGTGAAACGGACGAATTTAAACTTTAAGAAATCATCTAATATCTTAATTTTCTATGTATGTATTTGATTTCTAATTAGCAAGAAGCGTAGAGTTAATGTTGTTGATTAATTTTACTCTCGAAAATGTTGAATACAATGTGTAGGTTTTTCTTGTTGGTTGTTCTTGCTAAAGTACGAGTCCGTTCTGCCTTCCCTTCCCCTACCTAGATTGGAAGACTGGCCTTCTTAATGAAGCATGTTCTATTCCGAGTTATAGGTAGAAAATGAGTACGGGAGCTATGGCAACGACCAGGATTACCGAGTGCAGATCCGCAACATGATCCACAAGCACGTTGGCTCTAACGCCATCCTCTACACCACTGACGGGAATGCAATCTCCTACTTCAGAGACGGATCAATTCCTAATACTCTCACTACCATCGACTTCGGTGCTGGCTCAGGTAGATAAACTATTTATTTTATTGCAGATATTTACTTAAAAGATTTTTTACACATAACCTAACATTACATCACGCCTTGATTACCCGAAGGGTTGGGCAGAGGTGTACCTATACAATATGTAAAAAAAACCTGTCCGATCTGAAAGGGGCAAATAGGTAGGTACTGCAATAACATTAGCAAAAAGTATTTATTTTTATTATTATTGAAAATAAAAAGTTATTGCGATTTAAAATTCTCATTTTTTGTACTAAAATAACCCCCAAATCCGTTAGAAATTTGAAAATTTTCAACAGGCGTCATAATTTATGACTTGTAGACACCCGCTAAATGACGGCCGCCCGCACCCCATGCAATAATAACCCGGTACCATTGAAAATAAATGTAGCGATTTTTTTTTTTTAATTTCCGCATAAATAGACTCTCAGTACGATACCTAACAACACCCTCGCGGGTTGGACAGGGTTTTTGCACACACATTTCGCCAGTTATGTTTAAGTCGCATGAATTAGGGGGCGAGCCTATTGCCATCAACCGGGCACGAATCCAGACTCTGGACTGCTACTGAGAAATTTTTGATAAAAAACCCAATAACACTTTGCCCGATCTGAGAATCGAACCCAGGACCTCATGCTCAGCAGTAGCGCTTACGACCACTAGACCAACGAGGAAGTATTTAGAAAAGAGTACCTATTGTAACACTTGTGCTAGCCCAGCCAGCGTAGTCAAAATGGTTGAGCTGAATGGTGCTGATCCATGCGTCATGTTCGTGAACGGGCGCCGTCAGCAATGGCAGTTAAAAGATAACCAGTCCCAACTGACGGGAGTTGGGACTGGTTATCTCTTAGCTGCCATGTCTTATTATAATTAATTTTAATTTTTCAATTGTTCTTTGTTTTAATTTTTTTATTACGGTCGCTTTTAACGTGCACGTCTGTCTTCATTGTTCTCACATGTATAACTATTCAACATGAATGATGTTACCAATATTTTGTAATAATTTTTAATTTAAAAGAGTGTCCGTGGAGTTTCTTGCCCGTTCTTCTGCATAGGTACCTACCTACTACGCTTTGAAATGAGCAACTACTAGCTTCATATTTCTGACTGATCGACTCCTTGACAATTCAAAAGTGCCTGTAAATGGTATAATTGAAATAAATGCATTTGAGTTTGAGTTAGAGTACGGCTTTCAATAGAATAAGTAAGAGGCCAGTATTATAATATACTGATTTTGTTAACACTGAACTGCGGCCGTATCTGGTAATCAGGGTACATCTGCCTTGCCTTTTCCCATCTAAGTTGAGGTAGACTTTCAGTCTAAACGGATGTAGCTGAACACCATTTACCGTTATTTTGAAACCTGGTAATCTTGGAAGTAGAAGTCCATTAAACTTGAAGTTCTAAAACTCGTAATCTATTTAATAAAATACTTCATTTCGATATTATTCATTCGTTCATCCTCAGATGTGAACAAATCATTCGAAGAGCTGCGTCAGTTCATGCCGGAGGGTCCTATGATGAACTCGGAGTTCTACACGGGCTGGCTCACCCACTGGGGCGAGAGCTTCGCCACCGGCAGCGCCGAGGCGGTGGTCCAAACGCTTGGCGAGATCCTCGACTACGGAGCCAGTGTCAACTTCTATATGTTCTTTGGAGGCAGCAATTTTGAATATACTGCAGGTACTTATATTTTTTAATTTGTACTTCTATGTAGAAGCGCTGTGCAGCGCTTTGTGCTCAACGTTTTCAAGCGTAGTGATGAATGCTCGTGCCTTCTCTGTATGAGAAGAGGCGTTTATAGGCGAATATAGGCTGGTATTATTATTATTTCCTTTATTACATTTATGACACATCATTTACATTAAAATATAAAAAATAGTAGCCCCCAGTAGGATTTAGACCATCGGCAGCTTGTACCCTAGCTGCCGATGGTCTAAATCCTACTAAGACTTATCGCAAAAACTATTATAATCTGGGAATCTTACTCGATCCTGATTTCAGCAATGGTCGGACTTATATCTAAGGTCTTTTCAAATCCTTGTTTCCAATTGATATTATTTCCACTTAAACAAACATCAACTTTATGTGAGTGTAAATAAAATTGATTTTAAACTTGACTAGTATTGTTGAAAAAATAATAAAAAAACATGATGTTGTAGCGCAAACTGAACCTTATGCGTAGGCATTACAGTTGCTTTTCCTAAAACTCATGATTGTTTACACGTTTGGCAACTAAATGGCGAACGCAGATTACATGGCAGTTACGATGGAAAGGTATATTGAGCTTCTCAAATTGTTCTGTACAACACCACAGTCGCGACGGCGACGGGGTGCTTAAACTACAAAACTGACCACGAATTTTTTTTTTTACAGGTGCCAACTACGGCGGTACCTACGAGCCGGACATCACTTCCTATGACTACGATTCGCCACTGTCTGAAGCCGGAGACCCCACTCCCAAATATTACTTAATTAGAGACAAATTGAAGCAGGTATGTATAGCTATCCTGCTATTTCGGATCACATTTAGGGCTAGTAATCAAGAAATAGCTTCTGAAATGTCTAGCTTGGGTTTTCATTTTATTTTGTAGTAACAATTTAAACAAAGACAGATAGTTTTTGGCAAAGGAATAGGATCCTATCAAAATAAAAAACTAAGAGTTTAAATTGTATTTTTTCAACTTTCAGTATAACTTTGTGGACGAAAGCATCCCAATGCCCACACCAAGTCCGAAAGGTAACTACGGGCCTGTCAGTGTTACTCCAACAGTAAATCTGATAAGTCCCGAGGGTCGTGCGCAGTTAGGCAAGAAATACGACGACTATACGGGCCCAACTCTGCCTACCTTCGAACATCTGCGCCAGCGAGGAGGTCTGATGCTATACGAGACCACGCTCACCGAAGCTGATGATTTGCTACACATCAAGAAACCACGAGACATGATTTTTGTATATGTTGATGGAGTTAGTATTTCTGCAAATAATAATTATTTAAGCACTAACATTTTGGGTACAAAAAAATACAATAGACGTGGATTATTTAGTAACCTGTTCCGCTTAGCTATTTCTAAAGAACCATAAAAAACCCTGAAAGAAATCGACACGTGTTTCACCTCTTAACGAGGCATCCTCAGGATGACGATTGACTTGTCGCGAACCCGAACACGCCGCCGGTTCTTTAGGAATAGTTAAGCGGAACGCAGAGCACGCAGCGCTTGGTGTCGGCAACACGCCATGTTCTGGTTCGCGACCTACGGCTAAGCGCCGTCTACGAACGCCTACGAGACTCCTAAGTAGCGGCTACGCCGCGTAGACCTGCGTAGGCTGGATCTACGCGGGTAATACGCTGTAGTGCTTACTCTACGTCGCGTTACTGACTTACGGCCGAACCCAATAACCTATTTTCAGTAAAAGACAGATCGCGATGGTAGACAGTATAATTCTGTCATTAAATGTCATCCCACAATTCCGTAAGATTCCTGATTCTGACAGATTATTGGGACGTTAAAACCATAGATAGATAGGTTTTTTTATTCAGCCGCTATTAAGCATACAACCGCTATTAAGTGGTTATGATGCCCGTTTTCACCGACATCCCCTAAGTTTTAAGGATCCCTTAGCATGGTTAGGAGGCTGTTAGAAGGTGGTTTCTGTTTCACCAACAGTGAGGGGTCAGTTAAAAGTTAACGTTTTAACTGACCCCTTACTGTTGGTAAACCACCTGCCACCTTCTAACAGCCCCCTAACCATGCTAAGGGATCCTTTAAACTTAGGGGATGTCGGTGAAAACGGGCATGAATCCTTTATACCAGTTTGAGCTATCCAACTGGGAGATACTTTGTCCCTTCAACTTTCTAACTAGCAAACTTTTAGGTATCGATGTTTGCTGCATTTTTACGAATAAAACGGTCTTAAAGCAACCTTGCTGATAATTTATTTTTATTTTTCAGGAACTAAAAGGTCGCATCAGCAGAATGCACAAGATCTACAGTGTACCACTGTCTGCCAAGAACGGTTCAGTATTGTCATTGCTGGTGGAGCCTCAAGGCCGTATTGGTTTTGGCAGTCGTATCCACGATTACAAGGTAATCTTTTTCTTTTCTTACTTATCAATATATTTTTCGAGGTAAAATATTTTATTGATTAGCGGCCTATTTCAGAAATCGCAATGTAGCTCAAATTCGACATTCAATAGCCCGAATGTTTTCAACGTGCTAGGGCTGAAATGAGATTTTTTTATTTTATGCACAAGCCAAGCAAAAATTCCTAACTTCTATAAATACTTTCGTCTCCATTATTTAACTCGTTTTTATAAATCCTTTTTTAATGTCTATTCAGATATAAGCGATATCGCTGTCGCGATCGGTGGTTCGCCTTCTGGTTAGTCACTTTCGACCAGTATCTATCACTACCGATCGCGACAGCTCCGTTATCGCTTATATCTATTATTTATTTATTTATACATAATAAGTTGGTGCAAACATAAACTCATTAGAGTTTTACCGTGCACCAAAATCATCGACCACATGATTTAGACAATTAAAACAAAATATAAAATGAAACAATAACAAAAACACAACGAGGGTAATCTAATTTAATTATGCAAAATTTCAAGTTCCTAGACCCAGCGGTTTATTAAGGTGCTGATAAACTTGAGCATTCACAGAACATCGAGCATTCGCTGTTTTTAAATTTGTCGAACTGAACAACGAACAGAGCCAAACATCGCTATGAACATTTTCACGATCATTCAAATTTCAAGCAAATGCTCTAGTCAATGCTCCTCAAAAAAATATTCTTCACGAAGATGACAGCGATAGGGGTGCGGGAGGTATAAAAGGATGGCGGCGGAACAATGACAGAATGGCTCGGCTCGAAGCAAATTTACTGTCCTTTCGCTAGAATGCTCGCTACAACGCTCGCTAGAATGCTCGCTTGAATACTCGCTAAAACGCTCCCGTTTATTTTTTTGTAATGTAACATTTGCTAGAACGGCTATTACGAGTGAATGCTCAAGTTTATCAGCACCTTTAGACTGTGTTTTTTTACCTTAGGCTAAGGCTGCGTTTCCACCAGAGATGTGCTAGGATGCGTAGCGTGAGGTGTGTTTATTAAAAACCAATAGAATCGCTTCATTTACCTAGCCTCGCTTAGCGCAGCTCCGGTGGAAACGGCTTAGCGATACAAGGTACGCTTGTACTCGCTTTGTACGTACCAAACAAGCGAGAGACGGGTGCGAGGGATGTGTGTTAAGAATGGACGCGATTGAGTAATCGTATCTGAAAAGAGCCCGTTACACATCCTCGCAGCGCTCATCTGCGCACCGTTTCACAGCGTCGCTAGAGTCGCTACGCATCTTCGCACCGCTCAGCGGCCTAGCACATCTCTGGTGGAAACACTCACATCGTTTCACAGCTTCGTTACACATCTTCACACCGCTCAGATACCTCGCACATCTCTGGTGGAAACGCAGCCTAAGATTCCTCTATTTCTTTCTCTGTTAATGTTTCCTGTGACCCTGTGAATTACTTGATACCCATTTCTATTTTTATTGGCCTTATCAGTGTTGGACGTGCTTTCCGTTGTCTATGAAGAAAACCCCAATATTCATATCGTGGTTCAACTATCTACTTATCAATGTGGTCGGACCATTATGACACGTCCTAGTTCTGATCAGCTGTTTTTGTACTTCATTATGTTCCTAATTAACCGTTCAACTGGTGGTAATTGTATGGGGAGTAGGTACCTAATCCATATACATAAAATTCTCGTGTCACAGTGTTAGTTGCCATACTTCTCCGAAACGACTTGATCGATTTGTATGAAATGTTATATGTATATTTGGTAGGCCTGAGAATCAGTCGTAATCTATTTTTCATACCCCTAAGTGATAAGGGTGGTCCACCCCAAACATTTATAATTATGGCAAAACAACGTTTGTCAGGTCAGCTAGTTATTTTTCTAGAATTCTTGTTCTGCTAGTTCTGCGTATTTTCTATCCAATGTTACGTTAAATTCACGAGTCCAAATGCCAGTTTATTTAACACTAATATATTTACTTTATACGACGTGTCATCTAAACCTAAATATTTCGACGTAGTAACTGATAAGTAAACTGGAATTATTCGGTTAATTATCAATTGCGAAAGATAAAGCAAGAATTAAAATAAATCGAGCGGTTAATATGTATTATACAATATACCAATTAACTAATCTCAATCGAAGTGCCTCTGGGACTAGATCAACCTAAATACTTATTATATGCAAAATATTTTGTGGCAGCTGTATAGTCAACCACACATCACTGCTAATAATTTGACTATGACAATGTTGAAGCAGTAATGGTGATTTTCGTAGTGCAAGTGTTTTAACACTTGAAACGCACAGGTACAGCTGACCGTACCGACCGAATTTTAGATACTTTGTATGTCAATTTCAATATTGAAAGGCTTTCCTTCAAGCGCCTACTGCCTGAACTTTGCAACTATAAGTGAAACAGTGACTTTGTGTGGTTCAATTAAAAAGCGTAGATACCAGTGTTTGTATGCTGTTGCGCAGTAGCTCAATCAACCAATTCACCTCGTATAGAAAGCTAAGATTCCCATCTTTGAGCCTGTCATTTATATTAGACTCTGGTAACTCTCGATAAAAAATTATGTCTCTTAGACGACTTCTAGGTATAACGAGGAAAAATCAAAGTTAAAGATCACTCTGATTTATTGGCAATTTAGTCAAAGTCAAATCATTTATTTCAAATAGGACAATGTTTGGCACTTTTGAACGTCAAAATTTACAAAATAATAAAATTGATTCTAGTCGCCCCTTCCAAAAGGTAGTTTTCGAATGGAGAATAATGGGAAATAAACTTCACCTAACCTCTTTTAAAATGTTTTAAAATAGTTTGTATAAGTAACATACATTAGTTAAATAATTATATGTGAAGACGATGCACCTAGAATAAAATAATAATCTATCCTGATGCTCAAAAAATACATGACAACGGCATCGTGCAGAAATTATTCGAAGATAAATTAATGACACAACATTAACAATCGAAACACACACATATAAATATGTTAAGTTGGTCAATTACTTATCTCGTTAAAGTAATCCTTGAGTCAGACAATGACCAAGACAGACGACTCGCTATATGATTGTTATCGACACAATTATAGTTCACTACACTTCCAAATATTTATTTTATCTAACCTTTTATAAAATAAACTAATGGCCTTCTTGCCACATTAAACGCTTTGTATCTAAATCCATGGTTGTCGCTTATCGAAAACGACTATAGAGAAGCAAAAGTGTTTTGTTATGTTAGATTTGAAAAACATTAATTTTTGAGTTGAGCTCCACGATTACTGATAAGCCAAAGTTCTCACGGACGTAATAAAATCGCGGCGATTTTTTTTCGTGCACTGGATTTTCAACGCTCTGATTAGCGCCGAGAGTTGAAAATCCAACAGTGTGTTTTTTCAACGCTCTGAGAAGAGAGTGGGTCCCAGCGCGTTAGATTCTCAACACCCGGCTTACCACCGAGAGTTGAAAATCCAGTGCGCGATAAAATCCCGCCGCGATTTTATTACGTCGGCTAAATGTTTGCACTGACTAGACAGGTCTACTCAAATCTGTGTGGTTCTTTCCTTAAAAGACCTTTTCAGACACCAATCTACATACTCCATACATGGCCTGACCAAGATTATGTCTGGACTTTAAAAGAGACTGCGACCTCTTGAGATTTTTTCAGCCTTTCTTCTCAAAGTAGTCAGATAGGAAACGCCGAACTCATCTAGCAATTTTTTTTTTCTTTTAATATCACGAGTAAAAGTGTTTCCAATATCCTATTTATAGAATAAACAATTTCATTTCATTGACCCCACACTAGAAGTTTATCCTGTCTCGTTAACAGATAGATTAATTTGAAACGAATAGTGATGTAGCTTGTACTTATTATACAAGGTCAAGCTAAATTACCTAGCGTAACTATGCAGCCGTGATGAACTGAGTATAGAATAGGGACGATGAAAAAAAAATTTTTTTGTCCGTCAAGTAGATTATTAAAAAATATTGGACACGTATTTTTTCTTTTTTACTTAATCTACAGATTACGGCAATTCATTGAGTTAAAATGTGCCATGACGTCACGAGTATGCAACCCCCACTCCCTAACTTTAATGCGTTTTATCTAAGCCATTTTTTATTCATATGATAAAGCAAAAATACGTGTCTAATATTTTTTATTATCTGACTGACGGACCAAATAGATTTTTTTTTTTACACAGGCATCATCTCTATTTCTTAACACGACTAAACAAAAAACTTTTTACAAAAAAAAACAACCGACTTCTAAAAAAAAACACTACAAAGTGAAAAATAACTTTAATTTCGGAAGTTGGTGGCAAAAAACGAAAATACAAAACCCAAGACACCGACTTGTGTTGTTTCACCGAGTTTTTATTTTCACTTTTTAGTTGTGGTACCTACCCCACACACATTCGAATACCACTCACTACCTGCTATCAGTGACAGGAACTTATCGTATCATCTACATACACTAAGTGGGAAATAAATACGTATTTTGTAGCTAACTTAAAAACCACCCAAGCAAAGTTAATAATAAAATTTATATGGGACCAATTTGAGAGCATATTCTTTCAAACAAAAAAAGAATTTTCAAAATCGGTCCACAAATGACAGAGAAATCGGCGGACATACATTAAAAAAAACCCTAACAAGCATACGCAGGCTACGAACATATAATCTCCTCCTTTTTGGAAGTCGGTTAAAAAAGGATATTTGATGTTCTTTTTTTTTATGTCAGCTTTTTTACCGATTCCCATTACGGCTGCAGAGTTTCGCTAGTTAAAATAATTTGACCCTCTATATGTGCATCCCTTATTAATTATATGCAAAAAACGGCCGTAGATCGATTTCACTGAATTTTCACCGTTTTCACAATTTGTGTTACTATTTCAGGGAATACTAAGTAACGTGGAGTTCAATAGTGTGGCACTAGACGGAAAATGGAAGATAACTGGATTCCCTCTAGAAACATTCGACACGTCATCAGTAAGGAGTCAAAGTACAGCGCGCCCCACTTTTTATGAGGGTGACTTTACCTTACCAGCTGGTCAGGCGCCGCTAGACACATTCGTCGACACCACTGGATGGGGCAAGGTGAGACAAACATCAAATTCAATGTTACAATTATTTTTTTTGCAATTTGGAATACCTATCTAGAAAGATTTTAATTTAATAAAAGTGATAGGTTTATCCGCTTAGCTGTCACCCGACCTTATGGTAGCCACACACGTAACGATTTAGCCGACGTACGCACGGATGTAATAAAATCGCGGCGATTTTTTTTCGTGCACTGGATTTTCAACGCTCTGATTAGTGCCGAGAGTTGAAAATCCAACAGTGTGTTTTTTCAACGAGCTGGGACGAGAGTGCGTCCCAGCGAGTTGGATTCTCAACGCTCGGCTTAACACTGAGAGTTGAAAATCCAGTGCGCGATAAAATCCCACCGCGATTTTATTACGTCCATGCGAACGTTGGCTTACTTGCGCAAATTTAGGCAAGTAAATCGTTACTTGTGTTGGAATAGATTGCGCAAATTTCATCCAACACACGTCACGAACTCACGATATACAAGTACGCAAGCCACTACTTTGAGTCTGACTACATTGTAAATAATATCTACAGGGTATGTTTTTATCCAGTGCGCAAACTTTAACACGTGACTTTACTCATCATTATGAACAACTTTTACTATGGGACCAACCCAGAAATCGTGAAAAAATAATCAGCTGTTCCCTACATTTTGACGAGTTATGCGAACATAAATGTAGGGCACAGCTGATTTTTTTTCACTCTCGTCCCAGCGCGTTGAAAAAACACACTGTTGAATTTTAAACTCTCGGCGCTAAGCACAGGGTTGAAAACAAAGTGCACGAAAGAAAATCGCGGCAATTTTATTGCGTTCGTGCTTACGTGGGCTAAGTGAAAAAGTAGTGTAGTAAAAGACGCGGTGGGTCGGGGGCAGGAGCACGTACTTGTATAATGTGGGTTGGTTTGTTTTTGTATAATTTTCCCCAATTGTGTATTGGTGCCAATTCCCTTGTTCACAAACTAAACTAAATTTAAGTTCAGTGCATTTTTTTCTTTCTATTTCATTAAGAAAAGGACAGAAGATAAATTTTAGTTTAGTCCTGTCAAATTAATCAGCGCTTGACGTAAATTGACGTAATTTTAATAGGCAAGTTTTTAATCACGTCTAAACGTCTAAACTTGTATGGAGTAGTGACAGGCGCTGATTAATTTGACAGGACTAAACTAAAATTTATCTTCTGTCCTTTTCTTAATGAAATAGAAAGAAAAAGATGCACTAAACTTAAATTTAGTTTAGTTTGTGAACAAGGGAATCGGCACCACTGTCTCATTTAGCTAAAATATACATAATCGTAAAAAGAAAAAAATTATAAATGTTTTATTTCAATGTTGCAGGGCTACGTTTGGGTGAACGGGCATAACCTCGGCAGGTATTGGCCCAGCACTGGTCCCCAGATAACGCTGTACTTGCCCGGGCTATGGCTGAAGCCAGCACCAGAGAAGAACCACCTTCAGATCCTGGAACTTGACAAACCTCCCCAGGTCGTCGCCATGGACCTCATCGACCGTCCAATTCTCAACCGAACTGGGAATATTAACTGGTGGACATATCAACCGAAACAAACTTAATACTTGCAATTTTATAATGTATGTAACAATTAAAAAGTAAACCCATTTGCGCATGGACGTAATAAAATCGCGGCGATTTTTTTTCGTGCGCTTGATTTTCAACGCTCTGATTAGCGCCGAGATTTGAAAATCCAGTGTGCGAAATCCCGCCGCGATTTTATTACGTCCGTGCACACGTCGGCTTAAGGACATAATATATTTTTTAACAATAATGACTCGTTAGTTTTGTCCTCTTTTTATTTCTTGTCATGTGTTACGGTGTACAGTCACGAGCGCAAATATATATCCACTTACCAAAATTCAAAAGCGATTTTCTCGTGGAATATTGACTGAAACTTTGAGATAAGACCTATTCCATATTAGTATAGGTTTCCAAATACTATATTCGTAACAATTTAAAATAAGAATCAACACAGTAGGAGAAAATCAAAGTTGCTAAGTGTATACATATTATTGCTCGTGACTGTACAGGTGCTCCTGACTGTAAAAATATTAAAGTACAAAATTTTAATAAATCCTTACAAAAGTTTACAAAGTAATTTTATTCCTACCAAATACCTAGTGAATGTCAGGTTGGCGGGTGTATTTTTCAGAAATCGTCGAAATATATCTCAAAATTTAGTACCTAATTAGTACCAAATTGTACCACTTGTGAAATAATTTGTACCTCGTGGGATCGCAAGTTATTGCAATAGTTTCATACACCCGCCATTCTGACGTCAGCTTGGCGGGTGTATTTTTGTGTAGCCAAGATTACTGAGAAGTTGGATATAAAACATACATGGATATTTATTCCCTAATTGGTACCTCTCTAAACATACCTCAAGTCGGTGAAATCTCATTGGGATTCGACAAAAAATTAAAAAAAATCCCATATACAGGGTGTAACAATATTTTGCTTGTTTGACATAAGTAGACGAAACCAGGGACACTTGACTATAGGAATACTTAGCATCAGGTGGAATGACAGCTCACTTCACCTGCGTTTTCACGGTGAGTTTTTGATGTGAAATATCTATAGCGGCGGGTCAGCCCAACTTTCCTATCGTAAACTATCTTTTTATGCATATTACATGTACAGACGCTAGCACATCAAGCTACCCGAAACTGTCAAATTTTCCCAATCAACTTTGAGCCTTATACGTCAGTGATAAAGTTGAAAATCTATTAAATAAATTTGACAGATTGTAGTAGCTTGATGTGCTAGCGTCTGTACATAATAATTTAGATGTTTTACATCTGTCAGGCGTCCCGCGACGGTTCATTTTTTTTTTTTCCATTGAGATTTTTACAGAATAGATCGGCTGCTGCGGTCTATTCTGTAAAAATCTCACTGTGGAAATTAAGGTGAAGTGAGCTGTCAATAATGTCCACCCCTAGCATCAACCGATCTGACATTCCATGTGATGCTAGAAATTGACAGCTTACTTAAAGCTCACTTCACCTACATTTAGATACACGTTGAGATGTTACTTAATAGACCGGATGGTCTCGTTTACTCCAGTTTCTTGCCCGTTTTTCTCCATAGGTACCTACTACGCTTTGGAATAGGAAACTAGCTTCAACTTTCTGACTGACCGACCCCTTGACAATTCAAAAGTACCTATATATGGTTTATTTGAAATAATGCTTTGATTTTGAGTTTGAGACCGGCCGGCCGGCATGTTGTTTAGTTGCCTAAAAAGACATGACATGTTTTTTTTAAGATTTTTTTTTTATCTGTTTCTAGTTCACGTTACAAAGTAAATCATGGATGGCAATCATAGGTCTTAAGTTAGAAGTTATATACATTATATTTACCATGATCGAAGTGGCCATAATTTTGACATCTGTTTGCAGATAACCGACCTGCCTCTTTTCTCTTTTCTATATTCTTCTAAATATGAAATAATGTTTATCTACAAATTATGTTATCCTGCTGTTTATAACCTTCTTCTTATACTTTTTAGTATCTATAGATAATGCCGCGATATGTAAAGCTTTATTCAATCAATAACAGAACCCTGAAAATATTCAGCTAACAGCTTCGTGGAAACCTATGCAAACTGAACCTATAAACTTGCTGTTTTTCACTTTTAGAACCATATTGTAGAACTGCAAGTGGCATAGAAATGATAACAATCGTTCTTATATTCACGTAGGTGAAGTGAGCTGTCATTCCACCTGACACTAAGTATCCCTATAGTCGAGTATCCCCGATTTCCTCGACTGGTACTCGACGAGAGCTCATGACCAACATTTTTACCTCATCGTTTTACGATCAAAACTGTACAAAATCTTTTGGTTATTCTGAATTTTTAGATACCGAAAACACAATTTTCGTATCAGACACCAGTAGCGTCACACGTACCCAGGAGGCCATTTGCGAAAATAAAATAATTTGCCTAGTCTGAAAATCTTGTTTTCAAGTGAACATTGGTGCGAATAAACCATTTTTCAGAAGAAAATATAAGAAACATATATGTTGAATCCATTTTGAATGTGGTACAAATGATCAGAAACGTCGCAAACTGCGACGTTTCTGATCAGTACTACCCATCGAGTTGGGCTAAGAACCGTCTAAACTAACGATTTTAGACGGGTTTCGCAGTAAAACAATGCGACATAGTTTTGATCGTAGGCTCTCTTACTCTTTGTGTCAAACAAGCAAAATATTGTAATAGCCTGTATATAAGAAAGTGAATTTTTAATTTTTTGTCGAATTCCAATGAGATTTCACTGACTTAAGGTATGTTTAGACAGGTACCAATTAGGTACTAAATATCCATTCATGTTTTATGATTAACTTCTCAGTAATCTTGGCTACACAAAAATACACCCGCCAAGCTGACGTCAGAATGGCGGGTGTATGAAACTATTCCAATAACTTGCGATCCCACGAGGTACAAATTATTTCACAAGTGGTACAAATTGGTACTAATTAGGTACTAAATTTTGAGATATATTTCGACCAATTCTGAAAAATACACCCGCCAACCTGACATTCACAAATACCTAATGTGATTTTAAAACTAGAAAGAAGTGTCAAGTGTCATCTCCGTATTAAAATCATGGACCTATTATACAAACATTAAAATATATGTAAGTATCACTATTTGTAACCGATCTCCTTTTTTCTTCAAAAAAAGAAGTATGTTCTCGGTTCATCGTAGTTCGTAATTTTTTTTTCCCTATTTCTCGAAGACGGCTGGACCGATTTCGAAAATATGTTTTTTTTTTTTTTTCAAAGAATATACTTCTTAGAGGGCTTATACTAAAAGTTGGCAACGTCGCAAATAGCTGTCAAATATTTACCTGTTTTGATTAATTTGGCAATATTACTGTATGGAAATAAGAAATGTGGCTAACTAGTTCCCTAGAATATTAATAATGAATTGCAATTATAACACTGAATTTTATGTTGTAACCGTTTTAGGTGTAAAAAAGGCACTTGGAATGTTTCCAAATGCTTTTTTTATATCTAAAACTAAATATTCGGTGTTACGATATTAATTATTGCATTTCATAATCAATATTTTAGTGCACTAATTAGCCACATTTCATGTTTCCATACAGTAATATTGCCAAATTAATCAAAACAGGTAAATATTTGACAGCTATTTGCGACGTTGCCAACTTTTAGTATAAGCCCTCTTAAGTGGTCTCATTGTCATCAGGTCAGGATCTGATGTAGGGATCCTGGAGAAATCGAGGCAACTCTTCAAATATTATAGGCACACCTATCGCGGTTTGGGTAATTTTTATAGTAACTCGTGCAGTTGCTCTCGGAAAGCTCCATTTGGTGAAGTGGAACTAATGATGAAGACCACAGATGGCCACTGGAACTACTCAATAATAAGTATTTCAGAGGTTGCGATTCGATTACTTTATTATGGTTGCTAAGCAATTTATACTCATCACATGTGGTGAAGAGGAGCTGATGGTGAAGTACCAGGAGAACTCCTCAACAATTAACGGCCCTGCATCGGGAAAAGCAACATTTTGTAAATGGTGATTAGCAGTTGAGCTTAGGATATTGTAACTTAGTTAAATTACAAACCGACACATAAAAAAGTGAAAATAAAAATCATAAAAAAAATACACAACTGTCTTCCAAAAAAGTCACTACTCAGTGAAAAATAACTTTAATTTCAGAAGTCGATGGCAAAAAACAAATACAGATCCAAACACCGACTTCCGAAATTAAAGTTATTTTCACTTTGTAGTGTTTTGTTGGAAGTCGGTTGGTTTTTTATTTTATTTAATATTACATGTAGGTAGGTAGGAATTTGCGTGTAAGAATACACTTATATTTTCTAAATATTGAGGAATGCATCTCAAAATTTAGAATTGCCTATCGTCTGCCTAATTATGGGGGTACGACATATAAACATTCTATACAGAGTGTTTGGTAAAAGGAGCGACACAATTTTCTTAGGGATAGGGACCGTCATATCCAAGTTCAACCATAAAACCAGAATAAAACCTTGTCTTAGGTGTCACGGTAGGTAATTGAGAAAATTATTTGTTTTTTTTTTTTTTAATTATTCGATATGTCGTCACAACTTTCTTGTTTGTGGTTGTAATAAATCGCAATAATGTTTGATTTTATCGGCAATGACATTTATGTACATACGGTTGGTTTTAAAAAATGGCTTTTGTCCTTCTTAAAAGTCTTAAAATTGTGTTAAGGTAAGAAAAATTTCAACTGTTAAATTAATTTTTAAAACGAAAGATAAAACAATTTTATGCTAGCAAATGACACAACCAATCCCAAAAAAAAATTGTCGGCCCTTCTACCAAACATCCTGTATATATGTACAATTACAGGGTCCTAGAGAAAAATATAGAAATTATAAGTAAGTAATATGGCTATTTTCTTATTCATAAATCTTCTTTTAGCTTTTAAAAAAAGGAATAAAATAACCTACTTATAACGATTACTAAGTACGATGACACATATTCGCATTGTTTTTATACACGCATTCCGTAGGATGTCAATGACCTTGTGGTCGTACTTTGGTTATATGTATATTGGTTATATGTTATATGTATCCGAACTCAGAGGGCAATAAGGTGTTTCATAATGTGCGCATAAACATAATAACTTGACTAACTTCACTGTAGAAATGAAAAACGCTAAACTCGAAAAATCTTTTAATCATATTGAGGTATCCCGTTAAAAATGTTTTAGCACGTCACAGGTCAATCATGACAGGAACCAACCAACAAAAGAGCCATCAACGCTACAAGTGGTTGCGTTTTCGGAGCCAGTTTAAAATTTGATTCTATTAAAGAAGCATAAAGAACCCAAACAGAACAATTCACACTATAAACCCATAACAAGTGACCAGAAAGAGACGGATGTAGAGAAGTCATTGAAGTGCGAAAGAGTCAAAAGCAGGTAGATTCATTGTGTGTGTGACGGAGTATGATAAGGAGTAGGTAATGGCTGAAGCGAGCCTGTCGTCGTGTAGCTCGCGACAGCGCCGGACCGTTTTTCGCCGGCTTTACAAATAACCACGTGGCCGGCTCAGCGAACCTACAAAAAGTGAGTAAAACTACGGTTTATTGACCGATACGTAGGTTAATAACAATAATTTTGAACCTCAATATATTTGACCCGTCTGTAGCCACCGATACTAATTCATTTTGTACTTCGTCTTGAGCTATTGATGCCCGTAATTCATGAAATTCGAAACGCAAAGTTTGTTTTAGCTTTTTGTTAAAAAGTTGGTTGTATTTATATAATTAGTTACATTTTTAACTTAATCAGTTGATTTATCAATGGTTTATAAATGGAACTCTTAAGTTACTCTTCATTTTATTTAATTCCATGACCTTTTTATATTAATTACCTTGAAATGGTATTTTAATTAATGTTCTCTGTTATTTCTATGTTTACCTATCAGCTATGTATTGATGTATAAATGATTACCTATTAAATAATATGTATATATCGATAGCCGCAATAGATAGGTAAGTATGTAAATACAACAATCAATTCATTGATGCAATAGGTAGGTCCTAAAAACAGAATATTCTGTCATTAATTGATGACATTATTTTTGCGGTATCATACATATATGATTATTGATTACTTACTGAAAAAGTTGTGCTTTCAGTTTGAGTTACGAGTTTAGGAATATAATTAATAAGTATAGACATATTTAGAACAGCCTCAAAATCTCGTGTAGCAACTAAGGCTCAGCTGTTTTTTAAGTATGTAGGTATCCAACTAGTATCGTTATTATTATTATATCACCGTTACGATACAACAACGCACCGTTAAATGCAAAAAGCTGTTTAATTATCATCGAGAATTAGATTATAGGGATCCTGGGTAGAATATTATTAATATTATCTGCAAAATAATGCTTTTATTTGCGTACACGACATTCGTTTAGTTTTCTTGGTCATGTTCATGTTCCAGTCATTGTGTTTAATAATTATAATTGTTTAGTATCATACGCTCTGTCGTTAAGAGGTTGTAAACTGAGATCGACATCCACTAAGTATTCATTTTGACCACCGCGTATTTCGATGTAGTATATACCTACGCCGTAGGTATTTCCATATCATAACAAACCATCCGTTCCGCATACAATTAAAAAATAAGTAAGCAATAAAATTAGTGGTTAAAACTAAAAAATAACTTCGTTATCAGATCTAACGATCAGTGATAAATGGAATGGTTATTTTGTAATAGATTTAATTTGAAACATAAATACAACTCGTTAGCCTCGTAGTCTGGATTCGATGCCCAGGTCGGGCAGACTTCTATTGGGTTTACAGGCTCGCTAAACATAACTACTATAAATATCGAAATGTGGGTGTACGATGTGTGGTACACCCTGCCTGCTCCTGCGGAAAAAACAGGCATGTGGTAATTAATAAATGAAGATAAGTAAAACGTTGACCCCGCAAACATGGCCAGAGATCGCACAAAATAGATAAGTTTGGAAGGAAAAAGGGCAGATCTATGCCCAAAAATGGGACATAATGGTGCCGATTTCCTTGTTCATAAACTAAACTAAATTTAAGTTCAGTACATCTTTTTCTTTCTATTTCATTAAGAAAAGGACAGAAGATAAATTTTAGTTTAGTCCTGTCAAATTACGTAAATGCGTTTGACGTAAATTGACGTAATTTTAGTCGGCAAGTTTTTAATCACGTCTAAACTTGTATGGAGAGTGACAGGCGATGATTAATTTGACAGGACTAAACTAAAATTTATCTTCTGTCCTTTTCTTAATGAAATAGAAAGAAAAAGATGCACTGAACTTAAATTTAGTTTAGTTTGTGAACAAGGGAATCGGCACCAATGTAGTATAACAAAAAAAAATGCGTTTTTAGATGGTGGCAGATGATTTAAGTTGTGCGGTGGGACCGCCCTGCAGTCTCGTGTTAGCCGATGGATCGATCTTCACAGGACGGAGTTTCGGGGCCCAGGTGCCTGTAGATGGAGAAGTTGGTAAGTATATCAATTAGTTACTGTTGTTTATTTACACACATACACAAAGTCACGCCTTCTTTCCAAGCCTATATACCTCGGCAGAAACTATAGAACGCTACCTGCTAGTGCTAAGATATATTTATTTATAGTATTTTTTTCTGGTCTTTGTTGACGCCTAAAAGCATAAATAAAAGATCTTTTTACTTTAATGACAATGTTAGAAAAAAAGCCGTTGTTTGATGAAAGAATCAGCACCTGGTGAAGAATTTGAAAATTAACTTTAATATTTTGTTACTGGTTCCTTAGTAATAATTGAAAGCTACAAGTATTTAAAAAAAAACATTGTTTTCCACTATCTAATCGTAGTGTTGTTGATCAGTATTTCAGACAGGTATGGTCGGTTACCCGGAGTCGCTGACAGACCCGTCGTATCACGCGCAGTTGTTGGTGCTCACATATCCGCTGATCGGCAACTATGGCGTCCCCGACGAAGACGAACGAGACGAACATGGAATACCCAAGTAAGACGTTTTACTAGTAGTGATGTTCTCTGAAGAAGAAGAAAAAAATGAAAGTATACGTGGTTTGAGATGAGGTAGGGTAGCAACCTGAACTGCTGTAGCTAACGGAAAACATAAAAGATCATCCCTAACTTTTGGAGTAGGTAATTGCAGAAACTGCATTCACAAAAATATTACTAAAACTTGTAAACGTTTTCCTGTGGCCTCCTATAAACAACAACGAATCGTTTTAATACCAATAGTAACATGTTTTATGGCCAAACTGGGCATATAAATTCGTAAGAAAATTTCACCGGTGATAACTAATTCCATATGGGAGCTGCAACATGCAAAGCTGTGAGATCTTTGTTTCATTATCGGTAAAGAGACCAGAAACTTAAACTTTACCAATAACAGTACGTAAATTATAGAATTTGGCCATAAGGCTGCCTTGCCTCATCTGCCTGCCATAACATACCTTCTTAAGTCTCCGCAAGCACAGAAGCCATTGTGCTATGTCTAGTTTGAAGTTAAAATAGTGACTGTATTTTCCCTACTCTACGTTCCAGGTGGTTTGAATCCAACCGTATATGGGCAGCTGGCTTGATAGTGGGCGAGGTGAGCACTCGCGCGTGCCACTGGCGCGCTAAACGCTCCCTGGGTTCCTGGCTAGCAGCACACGGTATCCCAGGCCTCTGTGACGTCGACACCAGAGCCCTGACCTTCCGTCTTCGAGCTGGTGTTACACTTGGACGTATCATTCAAGGAGTCCCACCGTTTGGACCATTACCAGCCCTGTCAGACCCAAATGCCAGGAATTTGGTTGCTGAAGTGTCTGTTAAGGTGAGCCTAAGTATTTTTATAAATAACTTTTATCGGCCTATCATTAAGTATCATAACGAAATTTTTTTGTCTCGAAAAACTATGAAATGGTCGCTGTATCTTCTCATAATAAAAATAAGTCCACTCGTTGCTCATTTCATACAAAAAAAAACATTTTTTTTTTATTTCTTAAGTGATCCTATAAGGGAAAACCTTATAGGATCATTTCGTTGTCCGCCTGTCAGTCAGTCAAGACCCTTTTTCTCAGGAACGCTTAGAGGTTGAAATAATATCAAATACGTAGGTCTACGGTCCCATGGAGCTCAAAAAAATTCAAGCTTCTTAGTCAACGCAATAAAAAAATACGGCCATTTATGCGAAATATATTGATACTCGCAAATAAATCAAAACCTTTGTTCACGAATTTAAAATATGTATAGGTAATGATATTATGAGTAAAGGATAAGTAATTATAAATTTGTTTTTCAGGAACCAAAAATATACAACCCCAATGGTGAAGTAACAATAATGGCTGTAGATTGTGGGTTGAAGTACAATCAAATCAGGTGTTTGATCAAACGAAACGCTAAGGTTGTGCTAGTCCCATGGGACCACAAGTTGGACCCCAGCCAGTACGATGGCCTGTTCGTCAGTAACGGTCCAGGTGACCCGGTCAAGTGTAAGAAGGTGGTGGACAATATGCGCTCAATCATTGAAGACAAGACGAACGTAAAACCTGTATTTGGCATCTGTCTCGGGCACCAGTTACTATCCACTGCAGCTGGCTGTAAGACTTACAAAACCAGGTAAATATCGAATATTTCATTGATTTTATCTCATTGATACTGAATACTTGAATAGACATGTAGGTATCATCATTTTATCAATATAGATAACATCATTTAATTCTTTATGTAATTTGATTACTAATTTTAATGTTAAAAAGGTTCGTTGGTCTAGTGCTAGTGGTCGAACGTGCATCCGCTCAGCTGGTTCGCTTCTCAGGTCGGGCAATATTATTGGGTTTTTGCATTACGAGTTCTTCAGTATCAGGCCGAAAAAATCATACTTTATTTTCATACTGGTATTATTTTATTTCAGTTACGGTAATCGTGGACACAATTTACCTTGCACACATAACGGCACTGGCCGATGTTTTATGACATCACAAAATCATGGATTTGCTGTTGATGCGGACTCACTGCCGGAAGGTTGGAAAGTTTTATTCACCAATGAAAACGATAAAACGAATGAAGGTATTATTCATAAAACTTTGCCTTACTTCAGTGTTCAGTTTCACCCAGAACACACTGCCGGGCCCACGGATTTAGAATGTCTTTTTGATGTATTTGTCGATGCTGTGAGATCTTACAAAAATAAGAAGTCGTGTAGTATAGATGGAATCATTACAGAAAAACTTAAGTTTATACCGACTTTACATGAAAAACCAAAAAAAGTACTCATCCTTGGCTCTGGTGGCTTATCAATCGGACAAGCTGGCGAGTTCGACTATTCAGGATCGCAAGCGGTGAAAGCTTTACAAGAAGAAAAGATACAAACTGTTTTAATCAATCCTAATATTGCAACTGTACAGACGTCAAAAGGCCTAGCTGACAAAGTATATTTCCTTCCTATTACACCGGAATATGTAGAACAGGTTATCAAAGCGGAAAGACCCACAGGAGTACTTCTCACATTCGGTGGTCAGACAGCCCTAAATTGTGGAGTTGAGTTGGAAAAATCTAAGATTCTAGAGAAATACAACGTAAGCGTTTTAGGTACTCCTATTCAGTCAATAGTTGATACTGAAGACCGCAAAATATTTGCTGAAAAAGTTAATGCGATTGGCGAAAAAGTTGCTCCTAGCGCAGCTGTAACAACAATTGAAGAGGCACTGGTAGCTGCACAGCAAATTGGATATCCAGTCATGGCTCGATCTGCATTTTCCCTCGGTGGTTTAGGATCCGGTTTTGCCAACAATGAAGACGAACTTCGAACACTCGCACATCACGGACTGTCACATTCCGATCAACTTATAATCGATAAATCTCTTAAAGGATGGAAAGAAGTGGAATATGAAGTGGTTAGAGACGCGTTTAATAATTGCATCACCGTGTGCAATATGGAAAATGTAGATCCTTTAGGAATACACACCGGAGAGTCAATTGTAGTAGCACCTAGTCAAACTCTCTCAAACAGAGAATATTACATGTTGAGAAACACTGCCATCAAAGTTATTCAACACTTCGGAATTGTAGGCGAATGTAATATTCAGTACGCATTGAACCCAAATTCGGAAGAATTCTTTATTATAGAAGTAAATGCCAGATTATCTCGAAGTTCAGCTTTAGCAAGTAAAGCAACAGGCTATCCATTGGCCTATGTAGCTGCTAAATTAGCACTGGGTATTTCGTTACCTGTTATTAAGAACTCCGTGACCGGAGTGACGACTGCTTGCTTTGAACCAAGTCTCGATTACTGCGTTGTCAAAATACCAAGATGGGATTTGGCTAAGTTTACTAGAGTAAGCACAAAAATTGGTAGTTCTATGAAAAGTGTTGGAGAAGTTATGTCAATAGGCCGGAGCTTTGAAGAAGCTTTCCAGAAAGCATTAAGGATGGTAGATGAAAATGTGAACGGGTTCGATCCAAACATTAAAAAAGTTAATGAAGATGAATTGCGAGAACCGACTGATAAGCGAATGTTTGTCTTAGCTGCTGCTCTAAGGAAAGGCTATACTGTGGATAAGTTATACGAATTAACCAAAATTGATCATTGGTTCCTCGAGAAGTTCAAAAATATAATAGATTACTATCAAATACTGGAGGCCGATCATCATGGTTCAATTCCTTTCGATGTATTAAAGAAGGCAAAGAAAATTGGATTTTCTGATAAACAAATAGCTGCTGCTATAAAAAGCACTGAAGTCGCTGTTAGAAAGCTAAGAGAGGAATATAAAATTATTCCATTTGTTAAACAAATCGACACAGTTGCAGCAGAGTGGCCAGCTACTACAAATTATTTGTATTTAACTTATAACGGTACCACACATGATCTAGAATTTCCTGGTGGTTTTACTATGGTTTTGGGATCAGGTGTATATCGCATTGGAAGCTCCGTTGAATTCGACTGGTGTGCGGTCGGATGTTTAAGAGAACTTAGGAAACAAGGCAAAAAAACCATCATGATTAATTATAACCCCGAAACGGTCAGTACTGACTATGACATGAGTGATAGGCTGTATTTCGAAGAAATTTCCTTTGAAGTTGTTATGGATATTTATAACATTGAACACCCAGATGGAGTTATTTTGTCTATGGGAGGACAATTACCAAATAATATTGCAATGGATTTACATAGACAACAAGCAATTATTTTAGGTACGTCTCCTGATATGATTGATAATGCCGAGAATAGGTTTAAGTTTTCCAGAATGTTGGACCGGAAAGGTATAATGCAACCGAGGTGGAAGGAACTTACAGATTTAGAATCAGCTAGAAGTTTTTGTGAAGAAGTAGGATTTCCATGTTTGGTTCGCCCATCGTACGTTCTAAGTGGTGCAGCTATGAATGTTGCAAATTCAAACCAGGAATTGGAAGCTTATTTAAAGTCTGCTAGTTTAGTAAGCAAAGATTATCCAGTGGTAATATCTAAATTCATAATGGATGCAAAAGAGATAGATGTAGACGTAGTCGCTGCTGATGGTGCTATTTTTTGTATGGCAGTATCAGAACACGTTGAAAATGCGGGAGTCCATTCCGGCGATGCAACATTAGTTACTCCGCCGCAGGATATTAATGATGAAACTTTGGAAAAAATAAAAGGAATCGCTAGTATTATAGCTGAGACGCTGGATGTAACTGGACCCTTCAATATGCAACTTATTGCAAAAGATAACGAACTCAAAGTCATTGAATGCAACGTCAGAGTTTCAAGATCCTTTCCATTTGTTTCTAAGACGCTAGACCATGACTTTGTTGCGATGGCCACTAAGATTATCATGGGTCTACCGGTGGAACCAGTTAATGTAATGACTGGCTGTGGAAAAGTCGGTGTGAAAGTACCACAATTTTCATTCTCTAGATTAGCCGGTGCAGATGTAACTTTAGGAGTAGAAATGGCATCTACCGGTGAAGTAGCATGTTTCGGTGAAAATCGTTATGAAGCCTATTTAAAGTCGTTAATGAGCACAGGGTTTAGAATACCCAAGAAATCTATTTTGTTATCTGTGGGAACATTTAAGGTAAGAAACAAATTGTATAAAATTCAATGTCTTTTTAGTTCCCACTCTGCAACCTTGTTCATATATGTTTTTCATTTTCAGCACAAAATGGATTTACTTCCGAGTGTTAGAATTCTACATAAAATGGGATATAAATTGTACGCCAGTATGGGCACAGGAGACTTCTACACTGAGCACGGAGTCGAAGTAAGGCATTTTTCTGTAGTCATAGTTTTTGTCTCTCCTTTTGCAAAACCTTTATTTATTGTTTTTTTTATTACAGGTTGAAAGTGTTCAATGGACATTTGATCATATATGTGATCCCGAGGATGTAAGATCGGATGGGGAACTGATGCACTTAGCAGACTTTATGGCGAGACGTGAATTAGATTTAGTAATTAATTTACCAATGCGAGGTGGTGCTCGACGGGTGTCGTCATTCACTACTCATGGATACCGCACACGCCGACTAGCAGTGGATTACGCTGTGCCTTTAGTTACTGATGTGAAGTGCGCTAAACTATTAGTTCAGGTTTGTTATCTATTATATACCGATATTTCTGTAGAATTTTTCCCAAGCTTAATAAATAAATAAAAATAAAACTTGACTAAATATTATATTTTACAGGCTATGCACCTTTGCGGTGGGGCTCCAGTAATGAAAACACACACGGACTGCATGACATCGCGCAACATCATAAAGTTGCCAGGTTTCATTGACGTACACGTGCATGTACGTGAACCCGGTGCTACATACAAAGAAGATTTCGCGAGTTGCACTGCGGCTGCTCTCGCTGGAGGCATCACAATGATATGTGCCATGCCAAACACTAATCCTCCAGTAATTGATCGCGCTGCTTACGATTATACTTCTGCTTTGGCACGCGTTAGTGCTCGCTGTGATTATGCACTGTATATGGGAGCGTCATCCACCAACTTCGATACTGTTTCTGAAATGGCTCCTCAAGCGGCTGCATTGAAAATGTATCTTAACCAAACATACAGTACTCTTACATTAGATGATATGACAATCTGGCAAAAACATCTCCAAAACTGGCCAAAGAAAATGCCTGTATGTGCTCATGCGGAGCGAGAAAAAACTGGAGCTGTAATTTTGATGGCATCTTTACTCGATAGACCTATCCATATTTGTCACGTAGCCAGGAAAGAGGAAATTCTTATAATTAAATCCGCAAAAGAAAGAGGCCTGAAGGTAACTTGTGAAGTATGCCCTCATCATTTGTTCCTAAGCACAGCAGATGTTGAAGAAATTGGACAAGGCAGAGCTGAAGTGCGGCCAGTATTGTGTAGCCCGGAAGACCAAGCCGAACTTTGGAAAAATATAGACATAATTGATGTTTTTGCGACGGACCACGCTCCACACACTGTGGAAGAAAAGAATTCAGCGAAGCCACCTCCTGGTTTTCCCGGATTGGAAACAGTTTTGCCATTACTTCTTAATGCAGTTCATGAAGGTCGTTTAACTTTAGAGGATCTGATAAATAAATTCCATCGTAACCCTCGTAAAATATTTAATTTGCCGGAACAACCAAACACATACGTTGAAGTCGATATGGATTACGAATGGACGATCCCACAAGCTATGGAATTCTCGAAATCTAAATGGACGCCATTTGCAGGCATGCAAGTTTGTGGAGCAGTTCATCGCGTAACATTGCGAGGTGAAATTGCGTATGTTGAGGGGCAAGTTCTTGTACCTCCAGGCTTTGGTCAAAATGTACGAGACTGGCCTACACCTAAGAAACAAACATACTTTACTATTGAAAAAATGGAAAAAGAAGTCAGTCGACCAAATTCTGCACTCGATGTTCATACATCTGCTGATTTGAGTAGAGTTAGTGATATTGATTTTGATCAAATCGATAACAGGCCTGAGGTACAATCAAAGCCTAATGTCCATTTCAGTGAAATTGCAGCTGCAAGATGTTTATCACCATTACCCCAAGTGACTAGACAAAGATGTGATAGTACGTCTAATTATAATCCCCCTACAATTACAGTTTCTCAACGGCAACGTAGCGACTTATTTGGAAAAAGTATACTAACTGTTGACTCGTTTAGTAAAGATACTCTGAATGATGTATTCAATCTAGCGCAGTTCATGAAAACCAGTGTCAACAAAGGTCGATTCTTAGATGATATATTACGAGGCAAAGTTATGTCATCGATATTTTATGAAGTCAGTACTCGAACTAGTTGCAGTTTTGCAGCAGCGATGCAAAGACTGGGTGGTTCTGTAATTCATACTGATGCTACGAGTTCATCAGCAAAGAAAGGTGAAACTTTGGAAGACAGTGTTTCAGTAATGGCAAGCTATTCTGATGTAGTGGTGCTGCGACATCCTGAGCCCGGTGCAGTTGCGGTAAGTTATATAATCCTAAATTATAACCTCGCCGTAAAAATATGATATGTTGTTGAAATGCTAATTTGAATTGTATTCTTCAGCGTGCAGCTCGTCATTGTCGCAAACCTATAATCAATGCGGGAGATGGCATTGGAGAACACCCCACACAAGCTCTGCTCGACGTCTTTACAATTCGTGAAGAAATCGGCACAGTTAACGGATTAACCATCACTATGGTTGGAGACCTGAAGAATGGTCGAACTGTTCATTCTCTAGCACGGCTTCTAACTCTCTATCAAGTACAATTGCAGTATGTCAGCCCTCGAGGTCTCGGCATGCCGAAGCATATCACAGATTACGTTGCCTCTAAAGGTATACCTCAGAGAGTGTATGAGAGGTTGGAAGATGTATTAGAGGACACTCATGTTTTATATATGACTCGAATTCAGCGTGAAAGATTCCAAAGTCAAGAAGAATATGAAAAGGTGACTATTATTATTTTATTCTAAATCGTCACTTTTAATTACATTCCTATCGAAGAGTTAATCAGTTCCATTGAATACGATGTTGTTATAGGTATCTAGGTTTGTTTCTTTTCGACGAGTTTTTTATTACCACCCCTCAAAAGTATCAACTCGTATTCCAGACACGAGGGCTGTTAGTGGTGACGCCTCAGCTGATGACGCGCGCTCGCAGGCGCATGGTGGTGATGCACCCATTGCCGCGCGTCGACGAGATCTCACCGGACTTCGACTCAGACCCGCGCGCCGCCTACTTCAGGCAAGCCGAGTACGGCATGTACGTGCGGATGGCTCTACTCTCCATGGTGGCTGGCGTGAATCCGCTCATTTAGAACCACTGTGCTACTTGCAACGCATTATATATTTCCTAATCAGTAATTAATTAATCTACTGAATCAGTCATGATTTCGGAATACTGAATTTCCGCTTGATATGTAATCAAAACGATAGAATCATTGGAAAATATAAAAAATCAGAAGCACATTACATGTGTGCCGACGTTTGATGTTACTGAACCGTATTAAAGAAAGATTACGCACGTCATTTGATACGTACTAAGATACGTAGCTACTTGCATCTACGTCAAACAGATTTGACATTCCAGATTGAAAAATAATGTTCTAGAATGCAAACTAAAACCTAAAAGTATGTTTACTAATCAACTTGGTTCAAATCAATACGAAATGTATTATTAAGTAAAGTGCTATAATTTAATAATTAGTACAAGGGTTAGTGAAGTATAATTTATTACGATTTTACTACTACCCACTAACTCACACAAACGCCGACCATTCCTATTAAATAAAAAACGTTATTAGTAATAATCAGATAGTTTATATTTCTTATACTTTCCAATACTTTAATAAACATTTAATAATAAAGTAATCAGTAACAAACTGGCGTACATTATTTCCTGCTACAAGCAAGCATCTACAACATAGTCAATAAAACGCGCGAGATTCCATACACTTAAAGAAATTATAACGAATTCCGAGAACTAGAAAAGAGTTGATATCACACAAATCTTATTTACAAAATTAATATGTACATTAATTTAACTTTTCTTATTTACAATTTGGATTCCTCTCCACTGATAAATTCATTAAATCTCAAATGATCGTGACTTGAGGAGTTTTCAACGTGTACATCAACGAAGGTAAAAGCTGATATACCAGGATTATCAGTTGGCGAATCGTGAACTTCCTCAAACTTTGGACGCTGCTTGCGGAGCGGTTTTTGTTGACTTCTTTCAAGTTTGCTTTCTCTTCTTGTTGGTAACTTAAAACCACCTTGGTTCGCCAATTTTCTCTGACAGTCAGTCAGTTTCTCACGAACCACATCCAAATACTCATTGGCTGTCATATCTCCTCCTGGCTCTTCTAACAGCAATTTGCAGAGTCTGTGAGCCTGCTCCAAGTATATTAGTGCTTGTCTTATTGCTTCAAATCTTTCGCTAGATCGCGCCATAGCGATGAAATGAGGAATAAAGAATTCGAGGACCAGTCGTCGGCGCTCCGTTTCCATTTTTGATGGTATCACAAACTGTAAGAACAAAAAAAATAAGTTTAGCAACGTAAGATCTACAATAATGTTTTCATTTGTAGTTTTGTGTATGCCAAAAGGAAACCGCGTGATTCAGCATAACAACACTATGTGAACCCCTAACCTGCATCGCTCACGGTCCGATCCTTACAAGCCATACAATGATGATTACTAGGTACGTCTATTACATTTCTTCAAATTCTGTTTTATAAAATTACTACTTATGATTTGAAATAATTATTTGTGTAGGTATACCATGAAGTTGTGAATTACTAATAACAAAATTAAATTCTAATAAAATACACAATCTTTACAAAACAACTTACTATTTCTCTTTCCTTTTTCTCTGATCTTTGCTTTTTTGCATGAACTTGAGCATTTCGCCTTTCTTGTTGTAGTTTGTATTGTTGTTTTGTCCATTTATAGTTTTTGTCTCGTTCTTTATCCCTATCCCTGAAGTTTGTTTGAGTGTCGTCGTCACTATCAGAACTTTCTTGATATCGGGACACAGCCGGGGGCAAATATGGATTGATAAGGCGTAAAGGATTTTTACACGTTAGTATATCATATAGCCTTTGGCTGTTGAACGCCGGATAAAAATCTTTCTTGTTATATTTTATCTTTTGGAGCGCATTCAGAACATGCAGCACAGGAGCCTCTAGGATATTTGCAATTTTTTTTTGTTGTGCGTATAGCAATGGTAGCGGTATGTTTTTAACTTCATTACAACTTTCTACAAAATAATTGGGCATTCTTTTTTTCACACAACTCACGTAAAAGCTTTGCAAAAACATCCTCAAAGATTCGCCGAGTCGATCTTCCGGCCATTTTGCGTAATTATCTTCACATTGCCAAAATAGATGGTTTTTAATATGACTAACATCTAGACCGATTTTGGCTGTTTCATTTTCCAAAAAAGTCTTATGTAACGCTAAAGTGAACAAATAACAACGTATATGAGAATGTGCCAAACAACTTTGCAGATAACGTTCTGCTGCTGGAAATATGATTTTCCACTGTATATTCTGATCTGGATTTTGGCCTCTTTTGTTTCTAAATCCTATAGGTACTAAGAGGCATCCAAAACCTATAGCCTTGCTTACCATATCTTTTTTGGGCCACTGATAAGAGAAATTAGTTCTGGGATTTTGTATTATTCGCCTTTCTCTAATGATCCACTGGTTAGCTGCATTGGGCCAAGCAGCGACAAGAGCAGGAAATATTTCATAGCCGATTTTGGAGCCATTTTTTATTGAGTCGCAATAAATACTGGCCCCTTGAGTTAAAGCAGAATTAACTTCTTCGGTAGTCAAACCTAATCCAGACCCTAAATTGATTATGAAGTTATCCACAAAGTTATTCATAAATCTCAAAGAGTTGAGGTAATAACATCTCTCATATAAGTTAGGCGATTGTGAAGTTTTGGATGCATTCTCGGCGACTTCATCGTCGTCATCATCGCTCCATTCGTCTAATGCTTTCACATCCACGGATGTCCACGTCTCATCTGGCAACGCCCCTGAGGTGAGCGAGTAGTTGGAATGCAAACTGAGTCCTATTTTTTTTGGTGTAGCGGCCTTAGTTATAGTAGAATAACCATAATCAGATTCAGCTTCGCTAGAGTTCGACTTGTAACCAGAGGTCTCTGTATCCTCAGTGAGATTGCCTTCTGAATAAGCTGCGCGCATATTAGTTTTTGGGATTTTTTGAAGATCCTTGGTTGAACTACTTAACCTTCTGGTATATTTTAATATTGATTTTCTTGGGGCCATAACGTTTTCGTCTTTCTTTTCATTTATAAAATTATTGTTAGTTTCAGACTCATCCTGTTCTTCGGGCAATAAAGCATTGATATTTCGAAGTCTGTTAATGTTGGAAATATTACTTTTTGTTACTTGTAAACTAACTTGTTTTATCGGTCCACTGTATCTTCTACCGACACCCCCATTTATCGGACCAACACCCCCATCGGAAATTATTTTGTCTTCGGAGGCCAAGACTGATTCAGTGTTATCTAATTTAGTTTTAATTTGTTGTAAAAGTTCTTCGCCCTTACTAGCAGTGTAAGGAAAGTCATCAGAATCATTTGATTCTTTTTCTGATTCGGTATATATGCTATCATCAGAATCACTTTCATTCATAGTAGTCTCTTCGTTTTCCTTTTGCAGAGTGCTCTCTAAAACTTCCATTTGCTTCAGTTTTACATATCCTGAAAACACAGACTAAGGTTATTGTGTGTTTCTTGTTTTAAAACGATTTAACACGTTTACGGAAAAATATTATTAAAGTTAAATTTAACAATGTAATTCTTTTACCTGGTACTTTACCGTCCTCTATGCGTAATTTGTAGAAAGGTGCATCGAGAACTGCGCTGTAATCGGAAGTATCTCCTGGTTCACTAGCTTCCACATTGTCATAGATAACAAAGAGCCTCGGAGCTGTCAGAGGCTCCTTTTGCCCTCGGTTCCTTTGGAAGCTGATGTGTTCATGAACGCACTCTTGCAATCGGTCCGCGAAAAATACATGTTTGTTTTGTCGCACCATTGCTTCGTTGATAAAGTGTTCACGTTCGCTTATTGGATTGTTTTTTATTTGATGTACTTCCCTGAAATCAAACATGAAATTGATTTTATTTTTATATCTCGACACTTGATTACTTTTACATTCACCTACCTATACCTACATATTAAATTTTTCACGTATTAACATTAAGCAGATGATAACAAATGAATTATAAAATAAAATAAATCACCGCTAACACGTGATAATTTAATAAATATGTAGATGCTAAACTTTATCATTTAATACTGATCTCTTTCCCTATCATATCTGTCGGCACGATCGTTTTAATGCAGTAATAACAAAATTAAATTAAAAGCTTTGAAGTATGTAAACTCCAGTACCTACTTATCTATCTTATTGAATCAAACAAGTATTAGTGGATTAGAGTCGAGGGGTAAAGCTTTAGGTACTTGAAAGTGTGCTCATACGAATTAAACCAAGTACTTAGCACAAATTCTTAACAATATTTTAAGTATTAAGTACAATAATAAAAACTCCACCAACTTTACTCCAGTAAAGTTAATAACTACAGATTTCAGTATTTTGATTATTTACTTAAACTGGGAAGTAACAACAGACTGTTACCCCTGAAGATTATTTTTTAATTTATTGAAGCAAATCCGGTATCTGAATGATTTGACTATCAGTCCGGGACTTGCCTTGTGCATCTACAACTGATAAGGACACATGACACCAATTTGACTAATATTCATAAGCTAAACCAGATAAATGGACAAGTCACGCCGACTCATTAACCCAAAAACAAGGATTATTATAATCATGGAGTTATCGATTTGCGTAAACTTACTCCTTTTATTTTTTTTATATTTAAATATTAAAAAACTGACTCCATTCTCATTTTTAACTTTGCGAGTCAAAACTAGATAAAATAGAAAAACTGGCCAAGTGCGTGTTGGACTACGCACAATGAAGGTTTCGTAGTTAGGATGAATTTATCCCAAATACAAACTTAACATTGTAGTTAATATACATGTTCTCCCATACATTCTAACTGCAAATGTAAGTTTGTACGCACAATATTGATAGATTTACTATGCTATTTTAAGACCATAGACTACTTATAGGTTTTTCTGTAATCTATGAGTTAAGAACCATTCTCTGTATTTTTTTTTTAATTTTAGGCTCTTTAGTTTCGGAGATAATGGTCAATTCTCATCTATTTGCTTAAATATCTTTAAATGCATTTATTTTAAAATTATCTAAAAAATATATTTGAGATCATCGCAACAAGCCCTTTAATTTGATATGTCACACGATATAGTTTGAAAAACCTTATTTATTTATTTTCTTATTTGCCCCCAAAAGTGTCCGTGTTTGGGTCGCAGAAATACATATGTGTAGGTACCAAATTTCAACTTAATCAGTCTATTAAATTCGGAGCAAAGTGGCTGTGACAGACGGACAGACAGACACACGAGTGATCCTATAAGGATTCCGTTTTTCCTTTTGAGGTACGGAACCCTAAAAATTTACACAAGTTTGAAGTATCGTTTTGAATTTTCTACTTTTTAGAAATGTGATTTTGAAACCGGCCACTAGTCTGCAATGCAAACTACGAAATTAAACTACTGACACATTAATAAGGTCAGTTAAAAGGTGGGACGGGCTCCATACAAAAAAAAACATTATCCTTTGTAATTTGTTTTGTAAAAAATGATAAACGAGATGTACTTAATGGACAATAAAATTATTTAATAACCCATCTTCATCTATTCCCGTCCCTATCTAAGGTAAAAAATTAGGCACGTTATCGTAATCAGCATTTTTAAAGACAATAGTTTGTTTGTCCTTCGTCTTTTTATTATTTACTTAAAGAAGTTTAATTAGGATTGTGCAATAAAAAAAACAGTGGCACTCCGGGAGTGCCGACAGAAGTGAAAACTTGAAAAAAAAATCGGCACGCAGTAATCAACGCGTTGATGTCTTTTTAATGGTCAAAAACTGGTGTCGATAACAGTGTCGCGAAATCAATGGTTTAGTCCCATCTCAAAAATGCCCAACGCGCCTAAAGAAGTTTAAACTTCAAAAAGCAATGAATATTGGTTGTCTGTACTCACATACCTACTTAGTTATCTAAAATCTAAATTAAATCTGTGCATTACGATTATCATACCTATTGTAACTATACCAACAGCAGATTTAGATTATATACATATAGGGACACGTTTAATATAAATATATTGTTTATCTCTTCGTGTCACTGATTTTGAATTCTATGAATACGATTAAGTTGGACAATGACGAAAGCAAACATTCAATTAAAGACTAAAGTAGATTGGAGCAATGCATTGCAAAAATTGTCGTTCATTACTTTCATACACTTTGAACCAACGCACACACTACAGGCGGGCTATGAAAATATCTTGCGTTACAGCCCGTAGCGACTGTAATGTACACTTGGATTAAAACAACATTTCCATTGGATTTTAAACTTACCGTTCGTAGTTCTCAAAGAACTGCACGGAGAGGAGAATATTATTCAATAAGAAAGCATCGGAGTCATTCTGGAGCTGGTAGCGCATGCGGTCCAGCGCCTCCTCGTCATAGTTGCGCGCATGCTGCTGCAGGCACGGCGCGGGGCCGGGGCTGGCCGGTGGCTCCGCCAGCGCGGTCGGCGGTAGCGGTGTCTCCTGCTTCCCCACTCTCCTGTTCGCCGGGTTCGCCTTCTTCTTCCGTGTCTCCTCTCGCTTCTGCTGCTTCCATTTTTCCCGTTCAAAAAACTTATCGGGCTCCTTCTGAGTTTTCTTTGATTTACAATTGCCCATTGAAAAACTGCACTCGCTAAATAGATCACGCTAAGATTATTGTCAGAATAGGTACTCAGACCATACAAACTTTCGCGCACATTTCAGTTCTGAATACTTAAACACGTAAAATTAAATAAAAAATGCGTATTGTCGAGTGTTCCGTGTTTACGTCTGCACGAGTAAACAATGCCCGCAGCACTGACAAAGTGACTCTCACAAGTCGATCGATGAAAACTGTTGTTATCAGGCACCAATGATGATTGAAATAGTTATCGTGCTTAATCGATTAGAGCTGCAGTGCTATATATGCACGGAATTTCGCGATGGCCGATATCACAGAGTATTTTGACAATTGGTGCATGCTGCCAATCAGACCTCGCCTGCCGTGCGTGTCTCGCACCGTGCGTGCGCGCCACTGAAGAATCATTCAATAGGAAAAATTGCATTCCTTTTGCTCAAGACTCGCTATTACGTAAACTAAAGCACACGTTACATAAATAACCTGTACATTGTCACTTTTGTTCTAGTTGAATTTCTTACGATACGATTCAGAAGTAGTAAATTGAAAATAGGTAGGTGGTGCCTACTTGGGACCTATACTTATCATAACCAAAATATAAGTACTTACTTTTGAAATCCTTATCCATCCACCGCTGAAGAGACAGTCGATATTCATCACATTGACATGTAGAATGGAGACAACATCACTTACAGCATGATCGTGTTCATGCACATGGTACCTACCCAGGTAACATGCGTTTGTCTCCGAGAAATATTCTCAATTAAGTAGATAGAAACATTTAGGGTAAAAAAATACTCTGCAATAATACTATCCACAGCAGCAGCTATGGACTCTTCCCAAAATCTATACAGGGTGCCAGGGACATCGACATGAAAACAGTTACCATGGATTCAGTACTTGATTCTGAACTACTGCCTAGACATGCAAAGTAAGTTTAAAAAAAAAATCTGCTGTTGCACAGAAAAGTGCAATACCTACGCGGTCAAAATATATGGAACAGCAGATTTTTTGTTTTAATAACCGACTAAAAATTTCAGAATTATGTACTGAATCCATGGTAACAGTTTTCACGTCGTTGTTCCTGCCACCCCCTATCCTTGCCATCAAAGCTGGTAACCCCAATTTGCTGCTTGATAATAATTATGATCCGGTCATTATCTAACTCAGTGTCAGTTGATAATCAACAATTAGCAGGGGGTTAGGCCAGAGGACTCGATTGATGCCGTTTGAGGAATTGATTAAGACCTTCATAAGTCCTCATGATGTACCTAACCCTTGTCTATAACTTATATGACGCTATCACTGCAGTCATGACAAATAATGTTTTTTTAGGCATAGATTAATCTACAAAAGTGCAAGCTGAGCCAGAAAACAAACAAAATAATTAAGGTTGGATCAGAAGCGCCGAAATCAACGAAATCTTCGAGATTTCCATCCAGATGCTATCGTTAGGGCTATCAGTAATCAATCTATCGGTCTACTTACATCAACTACTTAATACTAAAAAGTAATCGTGATCGTTGCTTTTCATAACACCGAATCAAAAGTGAGACAGCCCGCCAAATAAGGACAATTTATTCAAATCAAATCTGTCGATTAAAGTGCTTGCTACACGGCTGCCAACCGCGTCCCCGACAGAGGTGACCTTGGTTGGCGACAGGCAGAGCTGTTTGAAATTTGGTCATAAACCACCATCTACAAGGTTGTAAACCACCAAGGTCACCTCTGTCGGGACGCGGTTGGCGACCGTGCTGCAGGGACTTAATTCTACAGTCTTTTTCTTTGAATGTGACACACAAAAGTTTAGGTACAAATTATTCTTTTTTACATAATAATACCAGCCTATTACTGTCCCACTCTAGGGAAAGGCCACTTCTCACACAGAGAAGTCACGAGCATTGATCACCACGTTTGCTAAAGACGGGTTGGCGATTTCAGACTTATATTAACTACTAGCTTCCGACAGCGGCTTCGCCCGCGTGATATGTTAATAAATTATAGCCTATGTTAATCCTCAGAAAATATTTTTTTTAAATCGATCCAGTAATTTTTAACCGACTTCCAAAAAGGAGGAGGTTATATGTTCGTCGCGTATGTTTTTTTTTTTTTTTTTATGTATGTCCACCGATTTCTCCGTCAATTGTGGACCGATTTTGAAAATTCTTTTTTTGTTTGAAAGGGTGTGCTCTCGAATTGGTCCCATATAAATTTTATTAACTTTGCTTGGATAGTTTTTGAGTTAGCTACAAAATACGTATTTTTTTCCCACTTAGTATGTAGATGATATAAGTTTCTGTCACTGGTAGCAGGTAGTGGTATTCAAATGTGTGTGGGGTATGTACCACAACTAAAAATTGAAAAATAAAAACTTTTTACAAAAAAAAACAACCGACCTCCAAAAAAAAAACACTACAAAGTGAAAAATAACTTTAATTTCGGAAGTCGGTGGCAAAAAACGAAAATACAAAACCCAAGACACCGACTTCCGAAATTAAAGTTATTTTTCACTTTGTAGTGTTTTTTTTTTGTAGGTCGGTTGTTTTTTTTTTGTAAAAAGTTTTTTTGAGTTTATAAATTATACACCGTGAAATTTGAATCACAGTTTTGCTAGAACAAACGTTGTTCAGACCATGGTCTACTACCATTCTACAGCATCCAATAAAAAAAAAAACATAATCGGTTTTTTAAAAAAAACAAAGTTTAAAATGTCAAGATTATCCTCCTTACAACACAGACACCACGCATGGGACACAGCATTGTTTACAGGGAAATGTACCTCCATAAACGAAATTTAGTAAGCAGTAGATAATCTTGTCATTTTAAACTTTGTCTTTTTGTGTTTTTTTTATTTTATTGGATGTTGTAGAATGGTAGTAGACCATGGTCTGAATAACGTTTGTTCTAGCAAAACTGTGATTCAAATTTCACGGTGTATATGTTACGGCTAAAACCCGAAGTACACCTAGATTTAGCTGGCTATAACTAGGTGCGGTCGGTAGCAGTTAGTTATACTTGCCTAAATGGACCCTGGCACTCGCCGGTGGTCACAGTTCTAACCTAACCTAACCTACTCTTCAACCATTTTCATTTGCTACAACTAAATTTAACCAACTGCTACCGGCCGCACCTAGTTGTAGCCGGCTAAAACTAGGTGTAGCCGCACTTCGGGTTTTAGCCGTGACATATATATACAATGTGGAGACAACAATATGACAATAAATGAAAACACTAGCAATACATTAGTATTGCCAGTGTTTTCATTTATTGTCGTATTAGAAATAATAAAAATAAAAAGCTCTTATGTATTAACATAAGAGCATTTTGGAACCATCAAATAAATCATCGAAATTAAAAAAGTGATTTTTTCAAACTAAATAGTAGTGATGTGCCAACTATGGGTTTTGCCAATCTTTGACTAGCTATAGTGACTAAACTATTGGATATATTTGATTGAATTTTCGTATGCGGACTAAGAACATCATTAGATATTCGTAGTTAAATTTATGGTCATAATGTCATTTCCACCTTGTATACAAATCTTTTCTCTTTATTTATAATGTAGATAAGTCCGTTTCTTCACGATGTTTTCCTTTACCGATGTCAGTTTGCATTTTTATCGTTTTTTTTACCAATAAGTGGCCAACTTGATCGCATTGTTTGTCCAAAAAGGCCTCGCCCGGGAACAGGGATGGCGCACAACTGACAAGATACTAAGTGGAATATATAGCTTGAGTGGGGGCTCTCCAATCACAACTTGTTCCCATGAGCAAGACGGTAACTGGATCCATATCCAGAAAACCCACTGTACAACGAAAAAAATCCACAGAACTCATGGTCCCATGACCTTCTGGCGCATTGAAAATAACTTTTTTTCTGGCAATAAAGTTAAGAATGATAAGAATACATGAAGAATAAAGTAACTTTTCTCGAACATGCTTGGAAATTCGAGCATTATTTTGACAACCTTCTTCGAGATAAATCGAAATTGCGGCACTGGTTTGGACATGCGAGCACCCGGCCGGCAATGTTTTTATGAAAATCCATAACTGTCTTGTTTAGCGGCCGAATAAATTACTGTGAAAACTCATATCTGACGTGTTATTAAAAAAATGGAACGAACTTTTTGCTTCAACACATGGTAACCAAGGAGGTAACTTATCAAAGATTTTATTTCGATTTGGCTTGCAAATATAGCTGTAAGCTGCTTAAAGTAAAGAAGAAACAAATGAACATATTACGCGTGAAAAATTATTGTTGTTCATCATTGATTCTGGAATTTATAATTAATTTACTAAGATTGAATTACCGCGCATTATTTGAGAAAAGTACTATACAAGCCTCGGCCGCAACCATGTATTGATGGACTTAATATATATATATACACTAGCTGACCCTGCAAACGTTGTTTTGCCATATAAATGTTTGGGGTGGACCATCTTTATCACTTACTACCCTACCTACCCTGCCTACCCTGCCATAATTTATAAAAATATAATTTTTCTTCATATCTTTTTTTTTCCTAAATTAAGATGTGAGCTATCCTATCTTTTAAGTTGGATCAAACTGCACATGGTGTGCAAATTTGATTAAAATCGGTTAAGTAGTTTAGGAGTCCATCGCGAACAAACAACGTGACACGTAATTTATATATATGAAGAAGATAAGATTAAGTCCAGTGCGCGTATACAGAGTGTTTCTTTTACGTATCAATTTAATCTTTTTTGTGAATATTTTAGTACAAAATTTTAATAGTGGATAGGTAATTATATTTTTTTGCATGTATGGACGCTATACTATTGCGGGTTAGCGGGAACGCCCTTCGTTAGTTAACATACCGTATTTATATTATCATTATTAAATATTAGATTTTATATTTATTTATTATAATTATATTATATAACTAGACATTTGTCAACATATAATATGACAAATGGTCAGGTTCTGAACGAAATATGTGAAATACGGCGTGTTGCCACACCGAGCGCTGGTCGCAGAGACCAGTGCTCGGTGTGGCAACATGTCGTCTAAATATAACAACGTCTATTGTATTTTATAAGGGGTTTATTTCTGCTTGGTAAAGGCACCTACATCGGTTACATCTTCATTCTGTAATTGACTTTTCGCCAATCTAAGCGCAAACGATAGGTATTAATGTACCTACACTTGGGTCTTACTTTAGCTGAATTCTTTAAGATTTTTTTAGTTTTCCAAAAAGTTTACAAAAGTATTAGTTGCATACTTTTGTTAAAAGTTCCAGATAAAAGGTATTAAAAAAAACTTCAATTGGTATCGTTACTTATTTTCATTTATGAGACTGGCACAGTACAAAAATACTTAATTTATCTATATCAACAGTTTCTTAGTCATAAATATTCCTTCAATTATTCGATTTCATTTGTTAGGAAATAAAAAAACAAACCATGGTTTATAAAAAATAGATAATATAAAATTATATCACATCATCTAATTTTGCGTATATGTATAAAATAATCTTTAAAAATAATTTAACTATTCTTCCACAATCTTGGGATCAATTCCTTAAATATCATAATAAGATTCAATTGATTCGCCTACTTATAATTACTATGTACACGAAGGTTATACTTTGGCCAATTGAACATAATAGAATGTTACACATATTCATTGAAAACAACGGACCAACTAAGTACTTCAAATACATAGTTACGTAGTAAACAAAATAGAAGATTTTAACTTGACTTGTGATCCAAAACAATCTGTTAAATCGGCAAAACTTGCATCTAATGTAAATGCACAAATTGGAATTCATCACATCGAAGGACTTAGGCCCGTATTACAGAACGTCACTCAATACTCAAGCATTGCTTAAAACTAGTTTCAACCAATCAAATGGCTTGAATCTAGTTTTAACCAATCAAATGGCTTGAATCTAGTTTTAAGTAATGCTTGAGTATTGAGTAACGTTCTGTAATACGGGCCTTAAAGTCTTTCAAAACAAGTTGTTGATATTATTATATAAATTTTCGTTATATGTATCCTGATATGTTTTTATTGTTATATTAATAAAAAACGACTCTCAAACACTGAAGAACACACAGTGAACACAGAGTGCTTTGGGAATGCTAGGGTATATGCCGTAAGACTTCAGCCGGGGGCGCGCTCATGCCTGGCTCCTCCATGTTGTTGGCTATGCTGGCATCGTCGGCCTCAGGAGTCGTGTTCACTCGTCTGCTGGTCTTCATTCGCTTCGCCTCACCCATTTTCTTTTCTAATAATCGCCTGAAAGATAAAACTGGAGAGTTACGATTTCATCTTATCTTCATCCTATGGCTAACTCGATTAGTGAAATGTCAGATTACGGTCGTCTACGCTACGCAATACAAGAAGTAGAAAGAAGATAAAAGCAAATACTTCGAAGGGGATGTCGATGTTTGTCCAGAGTGAGAACAAAAAGAGTATATTTTTCCGGTTCAAGACATGGAACGTGCCATTCGATAACAACCGCTAGCATTACTTGCATAAATGAGACGCCTTATTAAACATTTATCTACTGATAAAACTACATAAAACTGCAAATAAACAACGGTGAATAGGTATATTTACTACCACGATTTACTCATATTAGGATTAATTATGTGACGTGAAGGCTATTATATTATTATCGCCAAATCCGTAAGCTTTGGACACAAATGTATTCTAGGTAAATAATCTTCTGGTATTCAATAGAGCACACTACACACTTTCACTCTTATCAGCAGTGGCATTGTAACGAATAGCAAACATTTGGAATAATAAAACCTCCAAGGTGATTATATAATTACATCACTTCTTCCGACGAAACGACGATATCAATCACACGTCAAGAAGTTTGCGAAAGATTACTTATCGTAAGTTTTTCCTCAACGTAAGCAATAATGTAATTAGAGAAACCTAATTCTTTTGTCATGAAGGTGTTCGTAAACTGTAAAATAAACATGTCCAACTTACTGTTGTCTGCAATCAATGAGCACTCCGAGAATGAATACTGCGAGGATAGCTATGAGCATCACAACTGTCATCCCCACAATGGTAGTCACCGTGAGGGCTGGCAGTTCCTCGGAAATAATGGCCACCGTCAGATTGGGATCCGCCGTCGGCACCACATCTGAAATAAAATCACGTACTTAACACGAGGTGGTCATTAAACAATAGTCAATCTAGCTATAGGTATAATCTGATCAAATTGACACCACGAATCCATAATATTTCGCAATTCAATTTATCAAACCATCAATCTCAACATCCACAATTAATCTGGCATCAATCTTACAAGGTTACCGATTTACTGATGCCAAATTGACCGTCTTATGAATGATGACCACCCAAAGTACAATCATATTGAGCGTAGATGTATGCGACAGAACTCTTGCCGGTCATTTCACATGGACATTCACAATTTCGTAATTTTTGGAGAAAGTGTCTCAAAGTTTCACATGATATTATTGTTTAATACATACGCAATTCTCTCCTAAGTACGTACTAAAACCTGAACCAGAACATATCTGTCGTAATATTTTTCTAATTTTTTTTTAGTTGGATATTATGGTGATGACGGAAATCTATTAAACTCGCTTATTTAATCTCTAATCTATTAAATTCGTTAAATTAACTAGTTTATAACTTAACTTAACTTTAACAAAGGGAAAATTTAATACGGATTACAGGAAATGCCTTATCAGTGAAAAGAAAAACCCGCAAAAACAATAATTATGTTAATTTTACCATAGGGTTTGATATCTAATAATAGATTCTATATTATTAGATATCAAAACCCTGTCGGCCGCTATGGCAACTGAATTTCGTAACTAATTGTCAACAAAGAAATAAATATTTTGAAAAAGATTCGTATTTCTATGCAACTATCTTCAATACAGGGGGATCCAAGATTTTAGTACTTTGAGTACTTTTGGTAATTTTGATAATTCTGAACACGAACAATGTAGAATCCAAAAACGAAACGAGTGAAGAAAACACACCATAATTAGATCCAGAAAGATGATAAAATTAAATAGACCAACTGAAAGAAGGCAAAAGGAGACCTTTAAACAGCTTTCGAAAAGAAATAAGCATTGGATAAACTACGGCGATAAATGCACTTGACTTTCGGGAGGGGATAAAAGTCCAAGAAACAATTATTGTTCGTTAAGTAAGTCAAATGGATATTGTTATATGACTGTTTACCTTCGTCCGGCCAACTCATTGTCTTGTCTCCAGGAGAATCCATTTTCTCTTAGCTTTCCGTTGCAGTTGTAGTCAACTGTGAAAAAAAAAAACAATAATGATGTAGCTATTCCTGCGACTTCGCTAAACATTCCAACCCCCGTTTCACTCCGTCAGGGGTGGATTTCCGTAAAATCTTCTCGAGATTCCGTGATAGGTCTTTCAGTGAGTGGTATATTTGGAAATAAGGATAATTTTGAAATTAATTCAGGAAATAGTTGTATTAATTCGTCACGCTGGTGTGATGAATTGGATGTGTAAGATGAATTTATAGCAGAATCACCAGAAATGGAAACAGATCTAGAGATGGCGTCAAAGGGAAACAATTTTGGCCAGCAGAAGAACAGGACATATAGGTTCATTAAAACAAAATCCCTGAATTGTATTACTGACGGTAAGGTTTCTTGTAAAATTGTAGGAAAAGCCATCAGTCAATAAAAATAACAGCTTTCAGTGTCCTAAACTCCTATTCATAAACTTTTATGTGCTTCCGATGGTTTGGTCTGCAGCTGTATAGGTAGTACCAATATCACTCAGCATTTTTAGGTTTGTTTTAACTTAAAACGATGTTACTGTTGAAAATTGTATACAAAGTAAAAACCCAAATGAAATATTTAATTACAAAGACACTAATTATTCTACGCAGTTGTAAGTAGTAGTAGTTCACATTATCGAATCATCAAAGGGATAAGGGATCAATAATAATAGGCTCTAGGGACTAGATAAAGTGACTTCCTATCAGCGATGACAATGATGGAAAAGTCAAAAATATATACTATATGACCCAAGCTACCGAAAAGCATAAGTCAATCCTATTGAAAGTCTTTGTAGAAACACGAAACGCTTTGAAAAGCGATTTCCATTTGTCTAGTCTTGTTGGTTATCGAATCCTGTCAATTATTATTAAAATTTGCTTGGTTTTTTCAATTTGCAAATTCTTTACTTGCATGATTTTGATTACAAACTCATTATCAGCCGCTGATAAAGCGATTCTGTTTAAAATTGGTTTTGATATTTTCGTGATATTCATCATTCCTTACGGGTTTAGAAAACAATTCCAAGAAGTAAAATAATTGATATGACGCAAATCAATTATGATCAAAGATAACATTTTGGATATTTTGGTCTAAAATGTCATCAAAATTACATGTAGTAGCAAAGATTGGTAATCAATGCCGCTATCAGATATTCACATCTCCGATTATAGTATTTAACAAGGAGCCGCCCGTGACATTGTCCGCCGGAGCGTTGTACCTACTAAGTTCAGAACCCTAATTCATGAGTAACATTTAATGTTCGATAATGATATACGTTAATTACAATCTAATGCTTTTAAAAATCTTAATCTCAAACGTCTACAGATAACATTTGCGACTAGTATTGATAATGGAATAAAAATTGCTCCTCCTGGACACAGCCATGGGGTCTTCGACAACGCCTTGTGCAATTAACTACTTGAGTACATCAACGGACAACTTCTTAATAATATCAATGGTAATTTAAGACACATGAGCACATTCCTAATAAGTACAGCATGACATAAATCATACAACCTTCCAAGTTGAATCTGATGCGCAGAACTGTAAATGGAATGAATTTGCGTCAGCGCAACAGTAGCAGCGGATTATCGAATGTAACAATTTTTGTACCTACCTAATAGAAGTCACGTACTTACTACCTATAGTGGCGTACCTGGTTCTGTTATCTACACATTTTCAATTTTCACAGCAAAATGTCGTATTTTCTTCTTTCTGCAGCCTTTAAATACATTAGTTGATACCCAATACTCATTAACTCGGGTCAATTTTTAATTTTTTAAATAGGTGCCGTATCAAGCCTGTTATTTTATATCAGAGGGTTTTCAAACACGTGAGTTACAATAGATGTATTTTACTACTTCACTATAATATTGTTGATGTCATTTTCGTTTTTATTATTAACGATGTTTTTTTACTCTCAGGTATTATTTTCGCTGTCATGGTCATCATCATCATCGTTAATTTATAAAAGGTAAAACGATGTTAAGTATATTTGGTTTATTGTTATTATTCTGACTGGCTTTTCAAGCTTCTCATAACTCTGCTTTCTCTTGCCAATCATTTTGAAAAGCGTGAGCTAGAATTGCTATTTGGCCTATATTACACTGATAAAAGACTTAAGCCATCCGCGTCTTACGACCTTCGAAAATTGTTGCCTGCTCGTTCAAACGTACTCTAACTTTAAACCTATTTTAAATAATTGAAACATTTTCCTCGTTTATCTAAATCTAATATAGATAAAATTCAGATCGGAAGTATCAAACACGTCAACAAATCGTTTTCCGAATGGTTTTCTTATCAACGAATTTAAAGCTTAAAAAATCCGGATGGAATTATGTTTATAAATATTATCATTGTAATTATTATGCAGCATTTATCAATATTATAAGAACTGCTATTGTTTTTCTAGGAACTGTTACTTTATCAAAATATATCCGTTTCTTGAAATAATAAGGTTTCTTTCCTGTTTGTTCTTGTGTTACAATTTGCAGAATCAATCAGTAATGGTCCTAATTATTATTTATTCTTTACTGCTGTAAAATTTTGTTGTTTCATTATTGGTTACAATTAATGCTTTGGTTATATATTCATCGTTACCTACTTAAATCTACTACTGTACTTATATGAAATACCTATTACTGAGTACATAGTAGTATATATCTACCGGAAACAATGAATATTGATTCCGGTAGATATCAGTCAGTCGTCCAGCTTGGCTTAAACCATTTTTGAGTAGTGCTCTTTAGCAAATAGATAAGGGACAGGTTCAATCAACTCAGTATATTCCCCCATGACTCAACTAGCTCTGAACGTGAGCACAGCCCAGTTCTCCCAAATTGTTTAATTCCACACGTATCCCTGCCTTCTTTGAGTATATATGTTCTGTGTCCCGGGGCCTCGCTTAGTCCCGAATCCAGTACATTTAGATATCCAGACTGGCGAGTTTCTAACTGTCGTGCATACTCTACAAGCAAGTCTGAAACTAGATTCTAACCGGTCTAGTGCAATGAACACATCTACCTTGTTGTTGTCTTTTACGACTTCTTTAACTATTGAATAACCGTTGTCACTTCTACATTTATTAGTTTAATATGTATGTATAATATAATTATATGGTATCAGTTAATTCTAGATTATATTAATTCCAAGAAAGGATTTTGTTTTACTCTAAGCACACTGCATATTTCCAAATGCATGAAAAGGTGGGTAGTGGGTGGGCAGTATGATGTTCCCGCATAAAGTTTTGCATTGCTTTATTTCTTTACCCCTTGGTTTTCTTCATCATCGCCATCATTATCATCTTTCTTACCAAAAGAAAACTCTAACTTCACCATGAATCATAGTCATCATCATCTGCCTAGCCTTTTCCCAACTATGTTGGGGTCGGCTTCCAGTCTAACCAGATGCAGCTGAATACCAGTATTTTACATGGAGCGACTGCCTATCTGACCTCCACAACCTAGTTACTAGGTAACACGATACCCCTTGGTTGTCAGACTTTTGGGCTTCTAACTACCCGTAACGACTGTCAAAGATCTACAAATGAGAGCCGGGACCAACGGCTTAACGTGTTTTCCGAGGCACGGAGGGATCTCGGTATTTAAAGATAGTCACCCATCCACGGACCAACCGCGGCAAGCGTAGCTTAACCTGATCGATCGACCCGTGCGGCTGTTATTACTTAGCCACAAGCCCCTTCACCAAGAATCATAGTACTCTCTTATTAATCATATCTAGTACCCTAAGTGCGTTAATCCCAATGGGCGTCATTTGAGGGTCCTTGATCACGATCAATGTTCACACGTTTAAATATCTCTCATATCTATTATTAAAAAACGATAACGGCGGTAAAGTACCCGCATGGTTGATGATCGGTTTTAAAATCCTTGGTTGCCTGGAAGCAACTTATCACTTCCGTGATGCCGTACAAATATTATAGCTATGAATCACTGTCACCAGTCACTCGTGGAAGTAACTACCGAACTACGCATTTTTAAGTAAATATTTAAAAATGTGTTTATGTTTCCATTCACACTGAATTCCAAAATCAGAGAGAGTCATAATTTTTTAGGTGCTTGAAAAGACTAAGTGAAATATTATCAATACACTTGGGTCCAGTGATCTTTATCACACACTCATGAGTTGAAATACAATACCTATAATGTAATTATGAAAACACTTGCATGTTGTGAAGCATTGTTATATCGATCGTTATCGATATTAACGTCAATATCGATTGTTTGAATAAATTGTTTGACGTCGTCTTCAACACCGCTCGACTCGAATGGTATCTACAATTAGTGATATTCTTAGTAAAATACTTAGCAATTTTTATAACTATTTAGTGTCAAGTAGGTAGATAGGTATCATTTCTATAACATTGTAATAAGTATGAAGTTAATAAATAAACTTATTTTCTAGTAGCAGTAGGTACACACGGCTACACATCAAGCCATACATTTCCAGTATAAGCTGACCTCGCATAGTACGGAAATCCTATACAATGCGAGATCAGCAGAAACTGGAAATGTATAGCTTGATGTGTAGCCGTGTGTACTATGTGAGAAAGCCATATCTAAGCATATCGAAAAAAAAATCCAGTGAACACGATGACCACATCTGTTTAACGCCCCCTTTTGCGTCGACCAATGAAACAAAAATACATAATAATAATTTTATCGTTTTTGTTTTTTTGATGTTCGTGTTTTTTGTAGGCTCTGTAAAAAAATCAGTTGATCACAGATGTCTGACCCTTTTTCGACCACTGGGTATAGAACAAAAGAAACGAGATGAGTCTATGATATGTCTAACTATTATAGTTAAGTCACAATAACCGATTTTTGTTCAAATTAGTAAATCAAAACACGGATAAAATAAAAAATGATGATATTCGTATCATGATTATTTTAATTCTTATCCAACTAAATAGTTTTATAATCAAGGTTGATTATCATTACCCTTAGGAGCCGAACAAAAGTAAAAAGTTAGAAAGAACGATAAGTGAAAGCGAAGTATCAGCGTAGGCGCACGATACGAAGGAACAAGAAATTTCACGCGGGCGAAGTCGCGAGCAGACTTAATTTAATTAATTAATATATAATAAATAACAAAATTTAATTTAAAACAAACCAATATGACCGGTGGTTATGGAGTTTTGCGTCTTTAAAGTTTTATGTAAATTTTCCGCCTCTCACCCAAAAACTGCTAATTGTGAGAAATTTACTCAACTGAGATGCTAATTTTATACTTTTCGAATAGCATAGAAACCCCATTCAGCAAAAAAAAATCTTTTCCCAAACGTGCTCGAACTACGACCGAACGAAGGTTCCCATTGATATTTATTACCATTGAAAAAATACGCACCACCCCAGCTGGTTTTTACTGTGCTTTTTTTGCATTTAAAAAAACAAGGGACTCGGCAAAAATCTGATACTGCGATGCTATTGGTTGATGAGATTTCTATAGCGGCCCAGCGCTGCAAGCAAAAATAGTCCTTACGGTGCTTAGGTATGGATTTCCTCGATAGTACCATTAGGGTAACGCATATCTAACCAATTTGAAAACTAAATCCCGTGCACACGACCCTTTTTTTTCGTTGGTAAGCGTTACTATAGCGACCGAGCGCTGCAAGCAAGAATAGTCCTTACAGTGTACAGATATGCGTTTCTTTGATAGTACCTGTGTCCATACTGCATCGTCAGTATTTCTTCACAATATTTTAATTAAAAAAACGTATCCAAGAATTCATAAGGAATAAGTACACCTGACTAAACAAAAGACTTGCGTTATACCTGAAGAATAAAAGGTACTTAAGTAAACAAAAGAGTTCCTCACCGACTTTTGTTGCACCTAATCACTCGACATGTAGTATATTGTATCATTTATTCAGCAATGCTCCTATACTCAGGTGTATGACTTACAATGCAGTCATCATACGACTGTATTGTAAGTACTTAAGAGGGTTTATGCTAAAAGTTCGCAACGTCATAAATAGCTGACAAATATTTACCTGTTTTGATTAATTTAGCAATATTACTGTATGGAATTAAAAAATGTGGCTAACTAGGGAACTAAAATATTGATTATGAAATGCAATAATTAATATCGTAATACCGAATATTCAGTTTTAGAAGTAAAAAAAGTATTTGGAAACTTTCCAAATGCCTTTATTACACCTAAAATTGTTACAACATCAAATTCAGTGTTATAATTGTAATTAATTAATATTCTAGGGAACTAGTTAGCCACATTTCCATACAGTAATGTTGCCAAATTAATCAAAACAGCGAAATATTTGACGTCTATTTTCGACGTTGCCCACTTTCAGAATAAACGCTCTTAATATACATTTTCAGTATAAACTGGCCTCGCATTGTACGGAAATCCTACACAATGCGAGACCAACATAAACTGGAAATGTATAACTTGATGTGTAGCCGTGAGTACATGAAATGCATTACCTACCTACCTATATCAAAACTTCTTAGCGCACGTTGAAAACTATATTGTATTGTATCATTCATTCTGCAATACACTAGTATATTACTGTTTCTGCATGAAATGCATTGCCCATAACAAAACATCTTTATATACTTAGTACTTAACATTGCTAGGTCGTATGTTTGCTCAGGTGCCTCATAAGGTTTACTGGGGCCGTAAAGATATTCTAAGTAGGCAAGATAAGCTTCATACAGCCTGTACGGTATATACGTACATAATTACCTGAAAAACTTAAAAAGATAAACACGAGCATATTGCGTAGGAGTAGAACCAAGGTTCGGTGTTCGTTTTTCAAAAAGTATCCGTTGAGTGTACCGGATGGAAGGACATCGACCAAGGTTTAGTAACGGGATCATTGTTAAGGAACTGGGTCAAGAACTCGAGACCATCGCAGGCGCATCGCTAAGCAGCTCATACTTCACCAACAAGAAACGATCATAGTCACGACATCTAGAAGGATAACTTCATTTACATTTTTATTAATTAAAAAACAAGTTATACGTCTTCATCTTCCACTCGACTATTCGTTAGATCAACATTCAAACAATGTTTCTTTTCTCACTCACACGTTATATTGATAGATAAGGACGAAATGTTCAGCTGATTGTGAATTTGGACTTGCCAAACATTTATCCAACCTTCAATTGGCAGGTATTTTCCGCCAATACATCTAGGTAGAGGTAGAACGCAAAAAATACAAACGGCAGGTGGGTTTTCACTTACAAAAACACGCAGACGTGAACAAACTGGTCCTTTCACTTGGAAAAAAAACTGCTTTTGTTATCCTCAATTTTACACACTAAATACTTTGGCACTGTTTCTGATAGTATCACTATTGTGTTTATGTTCGAATATCACAGTATGCGCGCGTGTCGGTGTGTTGTTCGCGCATGCGCAGCGCTCCACGGCGCGTCTCTCACTGTGATGTCGGTAACTGCTAACAGCGAGATCACTTCACCACTGTGACTGTAATGTCTTGTGACAAAACCTTTTGCTAGACAATAGGTCGGTTACAGCGGTTACCGTCTATTATTGCTTCGCCCGCTATTGTGTGATACAGAGAACGACAACAATCATCTATGCCTTATAAAAACACTGATTCAATTTCAACTTTACATTTAAACCGACTGACGACTAAACCGCCCCCTTTTACGCCAATAAACGAGGCGTTAAACGTAGATAAGTTATCTATTATAGTAAATTTGACGTCGATCTACGTTTAAAACATGCAGCAATGTACTGAGTCATTGAACATGAACATTCCTTATCTGGTACTAAAAAATAGATTACTAAGGTAGGTACTCATTATTTGCATGTAGCATCTAATGAACACCTAATTAGGTACTTCGTAAGTAGACAATGTACCTACGTGAGCAATAAATTATTGAGAGACAATCAGACGTTTATTCAAAAACCTCGCTTCTTTCAAAATTTCAGACGTGAAGAATTAGTCCAACACGTGTAGACGGGGTTAAATAAATTACATAAGTAACTCGTTTCGCAGAAGTTAATTTGATCTTAAAATTTCCCATGTATAATTTGCTTTCATGCAGCCAAGTGAACGTACGACGCGATCACGTGACTGTGCAAGCGACTCCGGCGCAGGTTGTTTGCACAACTTGGAATCTGCGCTCACAAATCCACAACGGATATTACAAGATGTTATTTTTTTTTTGTCTACACTTCCAACCACGATACAAGCCTGAGATTTTAACATAACATACGATAGCAAAAGATGATAATTGATGTAATTACGGTAATTCTGCTAATTTTTAATTACTTAGCGGATTATAAATGCTTATTATGTTCGTAAATACCATTGTCATATTCTTAAAACCCATTAAAATCGTAGTGCTTAACATTATTATGTGTAATAATAACATAATACCTGCTTCCCCCGAAAGGTTAGGCAGAGCTACACCCACAATTCGCCAGTTATGTTTAAGTCCGATGTAATAGGGGGCGAGCCTATTACTATCAACCGGACATAAATCTAGATTCCGTGCTGCTACTAGGCATTTCTAATGCAAAAAGCCAATAACAATTTGCTCGTCCTAGGAATTAAACCAGGGTCTCATGCTCAGCAGTGGGTAGCACTTGCGACCACTAAACCAACGGCAACGAGGCAGCCATAAATGTGACGGCGCAGCAAGTGGCTGAGCACGTAGCTTTAAATTCCCCGACTAATAATCATGATCAAAACTTTGATCCAGCCCGTCCCATCCTTGATGTCCTCCCTCCGGTTGAAGCCCTAAGCCGAGGTTCGTACCCCACAGGGGGTGCCCTTAGCGAGCGTTCACCTAGTTTTAATTAGCATAGTTGAATAACCCCCGGCTGGAGGTTTTAAGTGTAGTAGCTTTTGGCACCCACAGGAAAGCCCGGTTAAGTAGTCATGATCTCAGAGGTCATCTACGAGATGCCCTACCTAAAAAAAAAAACAAACAAAAGCAGTAAGTGGCGCCGCCTCGTTTTGTTAAGAAGTTACTGGAATCGTCGAAAAGGTCGGATAAGAGTGGAGAAGAAGTCGGAGAAGAGACTGGCTGATTACTGTCACTCTAGCAGAATGTCGCATCCGTAGACAGAGAATTCTACTGTCTACGGTCATCGATTTACATCGAAGGATACGCCTTACCGCGTCAAAAGATGACCGCATTTGTGCATGAGTTGTCATCTGTCACACAATGACGTAGAGAATTGTCGCTGTACGGTCAGCATACTCGTTTTGAAAAGAATACTTAATTTTAAAAGGAGGTGCTTTTGTAAAAATAAAATATTTGTTTTTATAATGTTGTGTCTAGTAGAACATATCATCATTAAAATTATTAAAACAATGGCTGTTTCGCATAGACTAAGTTTATTTCAACATTAGTTCACATAGTTAATACAAGATTGCTCTGCTGGTTCCACAGATACTTTATTTTGTTACCATCTTAAAATGGTAGCAGAGCGTGGTTCCGATCCACGGACCTCTGATCAAATGCGGTGAACAAATGCGGCTGTATTTGGTTGGCAACCATTCATCGTCTCTTTGTTCTTCTTGGATTATTTGAATCCATTTTTCTTTAACACACGTTTCTTGTGGGAACTTAATAGTTAATTTTTTTTTTTAGTTTATTATTCAAAAAACAAAAGTTTACATGCATTTGATACATTTTACACATACCACACAAACCATCGCGGGTTTATCAGCGATATGGCCAGACACGGCAACTCGGTGCCACTACATATTAATTAAATAACAATTAGGTAGGTACATATATATCTATATTTTTTAGGTCTCACTTCTATCTAGAAAATACAAATAGTGATTCATCATCAGTACATCTATTTAATATTTTAAATCCGAAAGTAACTGTCCGTCTGTTACCTTTTCACGCCTATGGTTGAAAGACAAAATTTTGTGTTGCGCCTTTATTCACGCTACTTTCCCTGGATTCTTTCAACGTGCTTGAATAGGTGGAATCTCCCATTTCCTCACACTCATAGTCTGACGGGATGGCGGAGAGAGATCAGGCGAAGGGCCCACGCTGTGCTTTCGAAGCAAGTCGCGTTTTATAATAATTGTTTAAGTACCTATAATTTTGTATTCGAAAACATAGTTTCAAAGAAAAGTTAATCTAAAAAAAGAAAGACACTAAAAAATCCGGCAGTTAAAATATTTTAAATCATAACGGCATGTAACCTCCATACTTCCTAATTCACATTTCAAACTTTTTTTGTCAACGTTACACTACCCTATCGTTCGTTGTCATGGGAACGTAATTTTTGCTACTTGTCATCTTCCGTCATAATATTTATTTTAGAAATCGTAATAAATTTGAAAAAAAAAATTACGCATGGAAAGTAATACCTTCAGTTTTATATGAATTTTTGGAGTTGTTGGTACATTTCCTGAAGGCACAAGAAGGCATCTTTGTACAGCTATGTGTATTAAAAACGAGAAAGTTGCTCCGATGTGTTACGAACTGTGACGAATGAGGAAATGATTCGCAAATGAGCCACGTCGCACAATACAGGAGAAATTCCTAGTGTGGGGCAACGTTTTTTTAAATAAAAAAAAAATAAAAAAAATAATAGGGAGTGACAGTTTTCGCGCGACGTAAGTATAGCGAGGGCGAATCCTTGATTTACATCAATGTCTACGGTCCCATCAATGGCTGCGCGGCGACATTCTGCTAAAGTGACAGTAATCAGCCAGTGTCTCTCTTATCTTGTCAAGTAATGTCAGGGGAGCCCAAAGACAGCTCGCCGTCCGATAAGGACCAAGCCCGGGTTGACGGCGCGTTGTGTTCCATGCGCGCCTCAAAGAGATGTCAGCAGAATTGACGGGGTCCGCTAGGACCAATGCCTGCCGGGGATTCGAAGAAAACCGATAGGGAAATCGTGGCCCCCGGCAACAGGGCAACCGAAGGAACACGGGTGGGTTTTAGTCAGTAAGAGTCTGACACGCCCTCCCGCTCCGCCCAGAGCGGGAGAAGTCATTTGATAATTTCCCACACAAAAAAAAAAGGGGAGCCCAAAGAGTATTTTATTATACTAGGGGATATTCAAGCTACTTAATCACTAAGGCCCACTTGCGCGTTAACAGCTAACTCGGAGTTAACAGCTAACTCAGGATTAACAATAATTCTCTTTGGATTAACCCCTGAGTTAGCTGTTACCTTCGAGTTATTTAGCTAACCCAAGTGGGCCTAAGGGATGCCGCGCACTAGACGGCCACGACTCCGGCCAATCATAGCCGTCTATATAGTGTGCGGCTATTTGGCCGTTGCGAGTAAGTATGAGATTCGTATATCGGTTTCTATAATTTACCTGGTCGCGATCGTGGTCGTGACCGTCGAGTGCGCGAGATCCCTAATACTACCTACGACCACTTCTGATAAAGGCTATCATGCGCCGTTTTACGCAATGCACTTTTATCTAAGTTAGGCATCTATAATTAAGATTAATTTTGAATATTTACTGATTCATTGTTAGGATAATAATTAGTAGGCAGGTAGGTAATGACCAAAATATGGTCTCTCGTTCCATGAACGGCCCTCAGTTACGAGCCGTAAGTTGTGAGTTCGAACCCAGGGGCATGAACTTTGTGCACATTTAATCATCACTGCAGCCGCTCTCAAAACTGTGAGGAAACTGACATGTCCTAGTAGGTACAGACGCCAGCACATCAAGCTACTACAATCTGTCAAATTTATTTAATAGATTTTCAACTTTATCGCTGGTGTATAAGGTTCAAAGTTGATTGGGAAAATTTGACAGTTTCGGGTAGCTTGATGTGCTGACGTCTGTACCTAGCTACGAGAAATTTTGAAGACATGTGGCGTCCACCAATCCATACTATGTCCGCATGTTAGATTATGGCCTGTCATCTCACAGAGAAGAGGGAAGTGTATAGTGTTGAGACATTATACAAGGTGTATCAGAAAGCTGTGGTCAAATTTAAGGGTGTGGTACAGACTATCAAACTGAACAACTTTCTCCATGGGAACAACATCGTAATCGCGGAAAAATAATCAGCCGTCCCATACATTTGGGTCGAGTAGGTATTGAAGTTTTGTATGGGACAGTGAATTTTTTTTTTTTTTGCGATTTTGAATTAATTACTTAGCCCAGAGATTCCCAAACTTTTTCAGTTCGCGGCGCACTTGCAGATTTAGGATTTTGTCTCGGCTAGTAATCAGGCTAAGTCTTAGCCAGATTATTTAGGTACAGACGCCAGCACATCAAGGTACCCGAAACTGTCAAATTTTCCCAATCAACTTTGAACCTTAGATTTCAGCGATAAAGTTGAAAATCTATTAAATAAATTTGACAGATTGTAGTAGCTTGATGTGCTGGCGTCTGTACTTTAAAGGGACATTTTGTTTTGGCGTCAGACAATGTTAAAATGTCTAAAATTGGATAACATAATTAATGTAAAAAGGTGACATCATGAGAATACAATCATAATTTCTAATAAAACTAAACCGGAAGAGGAAATATGTGTTGTGTTACCTAATCGCTATAAAGTTAATCACAGTCATATTCAATTTATATCTTGTAACTAAATAGTTTCTATGAAACATAATACGGACTTAATATCACCAATATAATGAATAGGAAATCAAATCTGGGCTGAAATCAAAGCGGATTGGCGGTTGGTCTACTTAGGTAATACAAACTGTTACTGAACCACGACCTACTTCTTTTTCAATATGGAATAGAAAAAGAAATAATTTATTTGGCAAAAAGAAGAAATACAATGCATGTTACGTTATTATGATATTACATTTGTGCTCAATTTTAAAACAATAATTTTAGGGAAGCTAAAACGTGTAACAGCAGCAATAGTGTGTGAGTAAGCGCGTGTGATGTGGTGTGATGGGGAAAAAAATGTGTGATGTGTTATGTGTGTATGAGTGTGTGATGTGTGTCGTGTGTATGTTGATTGAATGAGTTTCGTATAAAAAAATGTAATAATATATAAAACACTATTAAAAATCTTGTTATTAAACAATGAGAATCAATTAAGAGACCAATCATCATTTTTGCCCCCTGATAATGCCCCCAATAAAAATAAAAATAAATTAATCTAATGAGGTCAGCGCAGCATACCTTTTTTTATCATTGTTTATTATTAAGGAGCAAAACAAAATTTATAAACAGAAACTGTCTTCTTCTGCGATACATCATCTATCAGCCGTCATCAGGGAGTGTTCCTTTACACCAGCGGTCGGCAACCTTTTGGCAGGCAAGGGCCACAAGGTGGCAAAATAAACTAAAGGCGGGCCACACTTGTGATATTAACCCTAGAAGTCCAATATACATTGTAAGTTCATAAGTCCTACATATAATTGGTCATGTCCCATATTTTTTTTTAAATGCTATTAAAAATTATTAAACCATACGGAATTTAATTCGTACACGTTATACTTACATTATGTTTATATGTTTGGGCTTTATAGCTAGAAAAATAACCACCGTAAATCATTCAGAAATGAAAACTACAAAGTACCTAAATAGGTAACCGATTTTATACAAATTTCAGTGTGATGTCTGAAGTTGCATTTGGGAGGCTATTTCTTGTATGTTAGCTGTCAAATTTGTAGTTGCAATTCGTAGAATGGCTCTCAAATGCTCATCTGTGAGACGAGAAGCATTTTTATTTTTTTTATAAGTAATTTACAATTGAAAAAGTTTGCGCGTTATTTATAACTTATTTACAAAACATTCACGGGCCGCAAGGAAGACGTCCGCGGGCCGCATGCGGCCCGCGGGCCACGTGTTGCCGACCGCTGCTTTACACAACCCGTCGACCATCGATTCTTTTTTCTTCCATTTCCTGTTTAATTGCCACAGAAGAAAAATCAAATGACGTCAAAATCGTTGCAAAAAATTTCCTTTTCCTTCCATAAATGACGTTTTAAAGTTAGTAAGCATTAATTACTACAACGCCCCTGATTATCTTGTTCACAAATATTTCTATGACGCGACTAACACATAAACACAACAAGTCATAATCAACCGAATTCCATTAACAATAAGGTGTATAATGAAATGACAGGTTTCGTTAATGGCATCGAAGATCTCTTATCGTGTAAAAATGTTTAATTTTTAACTAAAACAATACATTAAAACCCGTGAATCAAAGATTAGTTGGGTTAGTCATAGAGAAAGTGACTACACAAAAATTAAATAGACGGTTTATTCATAATATCTTTGTGATTGCTTCAGCTATCAATAGACCAAAATATCGTATATATATATTCGTAGAAAGAGTAATTATACCTAATCATAATAAACATTTTAAGCCGTAATATGGGTAAAACTACGCCTTCCTAGGATTTATTTTGGTATGGAGTTAGCCCAAAACAATTTAGAATTCAGTATCTAAAATCCTAGTTCGTGAAAATAGACCAGGGGGCCTACCACCAGCTCATAAAGCAGTATTATTTTAATATTACTTCAGTGTGGGAAAGAGATGAAGCTCTACAGGTCGTATAGCTCCATCTCTTTCTCCCACTGAAGTAATATTAAAATAACACTGTTTATGAGCTGGTGGTAGGCCCCGAGTACCCTAATTGCGTAACTTATTTTCGTAAACGATTTTCACAAATTTGTTTCATTTTGACAGTTCAACAACATTCATTGCATTATTTACGTTGTTGAGCAGTTTTTTGCCAAATTATGAAGCAATGGGTTAGCAATCTGTTTCATATCGAAACAAATTGTGATTGATCATGCATTACGCAATTAGGGTCCTGATCACATTGTACATTTGTACCGAAACCGAAAACGACTTATGAAAAATCTAGTCTTGGTCACAACTTCACAAGTCCCTCGATAAAGTCAGCCTTCAATAAAGAGGAAATAATTAAATGAGGAATATCGTGCAGTACGCAATTAGGGTCCTGATCACATTGTACATTTGTACCGAAACCGAAAACGACTTATGAAAAATTCTAGTCTTGGTCACAACTTCACAAGTCCCCCGATAAAGTTAGCCTTCAATAAAGAGGAAAATAATTAATTGAGGTCTTCGCGCACGTGATTGACATTCCATGCACAGACTTCTAGACAGTTCCTCTTTATAAACAAATGATAATCATCATTGGATACAAGCCGAGATTACTATAAATAACTATCTGTTACCTATATTATTATCTCTCTATGGCTTGCATTTGAACAATTGATATCACTAACACCGAATTAACCCCAGCACAAATAAACAACAACTAGATCATGATTGTTTTTGTTTATTAATTACACCTATTTATTTTATCTTCGTACTTTGTACTGATTTTATGATGCGCAGTTTTAATTCGTGCTCTACAGGTGCTAGAATTTCTTTTATAATTTATGTAACACCATTGTTTTAGTAGTCAATGGCAAGGATGGCTATTACTCTCTCTTTACATAATTATGTAACCAAAAATTTACTCTGTTATATAACACGAGTGAATTTTGACGTTCAAAAAGTGCTGATTCTCAGCCTAATTTGAATAAATGACTTTGATTTTGATTTTTATAACCGAGTCAATGCCGTAGCTTCACAAAAGTCGGGACGGGAAACGAGTAACCGTACCGTAGGTACACACGGCTACACATCAAGCTATACAAATCCAGTTTACACTGATCTCGCATTGTATAGGATTTCCGTACAATGCGAGGTCAGCTTATACTGGAAATGTATAGCTTGATGTGTAGCCGTGTGTACATCCAAAACAAATAAATAATCATAACCCTCCTTTTTGCTTCACCGTGTCGGGTAAAAAGAATAATACTACAGGATTCAAGAACAGAGGAACTTTATTTACTTACTTAAAAAGTAAAGGTAATGCTACAGGGTGGCAGGAATATCGGCGCGAAAACTGTTACCATGGATTCAGTAAATGATTCATTCAGAATCATTTACTGAATCCCTTGAGTTGAAATTTCTCGTCGGTTATTATAAAAAAACAGCTGTTCCATACATTTTGACCGCGTAGGTATTGCACTTTTCTATGAAATAGCAGATTTTTTTTTTAATAACCGACACAATCATGTTCTGAATCCATGGTATAAGTATTCGCGTCGATGTTCCTACCACCCTGTATGCAAAAAACCGAAAATGGATCATGATACCATTGTGTTATTAATTTTAATAAAAACTTCGCTTGGGAACGACCCCAATCTTTCCGTTGGGGAAAACACATCAAGCTTATTTCCCGACCGTAAATTGTAGATATCACATGAATCACATACAGTTAATGAACTCGACTTTGTTAACTTATAAAAGTCATATCGTTTAAAAAAAACAAAACAAATAAAAAGAACAAAAAAGTTTCGCAACACCTGTTGTTTTCGATCTAATTAAACAAATACACACATATTATAAACAAAAACAGGCAACCGGAATGTAGAGAAGATATTAAAGAGGTGAACGCCTGTGAAAAGGTCCCTTATAAGAATAGGTTAATTATCACTTGAATCATTCCGACCTCGCCGCCGAGGTCCTTTGCGATCGCGACCGCGTCCCCGAGTAAATGATACTCCCCCCCGACCCTTGCTCGATAACGAGGTGCCAGCAGTTGTTGCAGCTGAGCACGTAGCTTTAAATTCCCCGACTAATAATCATGATCAAAACTTTGATTCAGCCCGTCCCATCCTTGATGTCTTTCCTCCAGTTGACGCCCTAAGGCGAGGTTCGTACCCCATAAGGGGTGCCTTTAGCGAGCGTTCACCTAGTTTTAATTAGGATATTGAATAACCCCTGGCTGGAGGTTTTAAGTGTAGTAGCTTAAGGCACACACAGGAAAGCCCGGTTAAGTAGTCATGATCTCAGAGGTCAACTACGAGATGTCCGACCTAAAAACAAAATGTATCACTTGAATTTCCAATCTTAGGTGTGATGTTTTTACCAATTTTAATCGCATTGTTGTCTGAAAGGCAAAAATATCATGTTTTGACTTGCTAAGATTTCAGTAGGTTATGCATTGTTCTGGTGAAATAAATGACAGTAGTGCTAATCTAGCCACGTCATATCATTTCGTGCGTATATACGCACACCTTCCAAAAGTGTTCAGTCATATAAGTACCTATTTTGTAATCAATAATCATATACATATTTTGCTAATTATGAAAAATATGATTAGGCATGACGAGTAGTAGGTATTGCATGCCCTACGAAATTAATTGTTATAAAGCTCTTCAAACCAGTCATTAGTGAGAATAAGTTGAAATAATAGTAGATTATAAACAAGTAAAAAAAAGGGAATTTAATTCGAGGGTCTAAGTTGGATCCCGAGAGCAGCGAAGGATTCTTAGCGAGGGATTCTACGTATATTAGAATCCTGAGCGGAGAGAGGAATACAATGAGCGGAGAGAGGGATACAACAAGGACAGAGATCAATTTTTTTTTACGAGTTTGTAGGTACTCTACTTTTTACCAATGACTTCGAGAAAATTTAGTTAACTAGGTACTATTAATTTTCTCGCAGTCACTGGTAAAAATCTACTATAATTGCTGCTTTAGAACGAAATTATTCCGGAATCAGTGTCTCATTTATTTATAATAATGTTATTGTGTAAATTTTCCAATGACATAAAACAACCACGTTAACAGGTAGAAAAGAACTAAGGTTCTTTTCTACACACAAAACTAAACAAAAAAACAAAAATATCCCGTCAATTTTGGTAAGCCAAAATTGACGGGATATTTTTGTTTAAAAATTGTATTGCTCTATGGAGGAGCTATAAGGTGAAATTCATCCCAAATAAACCCTTCATTGTGCGGGTCCGACATGCACTTGGCCGGTTTTTTAACCGTCTTCCAAAAGGTTCTCAATTCGACTGTATGTTTTTTCTTTTTTTGTATGTTTGTTACGCGATTACTCCGTCAATTATGAATTGATTTTGATGATTCTTTTTTTTGTTTGGTAGATCATACTTCACAGGTGGTCCCATATAAATTTTATTAACTTTACTTGGGTAGTTTTTGAGTTAGCTTCAATAATTCGTATTTTTACCTCACTTAGTATGTGGATGATATTATGATAACTTCCTGTCACTGTTATTTACATAGCAGGTAGTGGTATTCGAATTTGTGTGGGGTAGGTATCACAACTAAAAAGTGAAAAATAAAAACTTTTTACAAAAAAAAACAACCGACTTCAAAAAAACACTACAAAGTGAAAAATAACTTTAATTTCGGAAGTCGGTGACAAAGAACGGAAATTCAAAACCAAAGACACCGACTTCCGAAATTAAAGTTATTTTTCACTTTGTAGTGTTTTTTTTTTGAAGTCGGTTGTTTTTTTTTTTTTTAAAGTTTTTGTACATAATAAGAATGTGACCAGCATGGCTATGGCCTATAATCCTACATGTTACTACGAATTATTTTAATCCTTCTGATATGACAAATACAGGTAATTATATATTCTAATAATAAACGTAAAAACGAATACATACGTACATGAAAACAGTACCCACATACATTTCACGATAATTTTATTTATCAAATCCGATAATCATGATAATTTATCATATAATCAATTGCTCATAAAATTAATACTATCGATGATACACATCCGCATTAAAATATGAGATTTTTAGATAAGAAATGACTGATTGCAAATATATTTCTAGATTGAAAACTATTCTATTCCATTCTATTTTTAATAAATTGCAAGCAAAGCCGATGTCGACTATTTTGCCAATGTCAAAAGCGAGTTGGAAAAAGCAAGTGTGCATGATTTAAAAAAAAGAAAAATTAAAAACAAATAAAATTCTTGTTGGGTTAGTACGGAACTGAAATAAACAAAAAATATAAATAAATATGTATTATAATTGTTAAAACATAAAATATACGCATACCACACCCACGTAGACAGAATAATTTATAACTTTATGTTATTGTGACGAATAAAGGTCATCAGCGCCACAAGCAGATCTGGGGAGGAAAACGTTAGTAAGGAGGAGAAATTAGTCAGAAGAGGGATCTTAAATTTAGGAAGACGTTTATATAAATCTAAAGGTGGAACGTTGTTCGAGCATTCGAAGAAGATGTGATCAAGTGTGCAACCCGCACTCGCAGAGAGAGGAGTCACGAACCCGGATTTTTTCCAAAAACACTACAGTCCGGCCGTCGGCGTCGAGAGAATGCGTTCTTGATGCCTGTCAGTGTCATATTATACTACCGAATGTGTGTTTTGCGAATTTGATCCTTATTACTAGGAATTATCCAACTGACAGGTGCCAGGAACGACGCCGATGTCCAGACTAAAGACTTCAAGGTGGATCTTCGAACCACTGTCAAATTCGAAAACACCAAGTGGGTGCGCTGGGTAATGTTAAAGATAAAAACATTTTAATTATAGCAATGTACCTGACACAAATCTCAGATAATGTTTTAATCATCATTACCTATAGATTTATAATTATATCAAATAATTCTTCAAGAATGTGAAACATTTAAGGCCGATCAGTGGACTGTGATTGGTCGGTTTTTAAGTATTAGACTAGAACCTTCTAGAGTTTCTAGATTATTTTTAGTTACCTGTAAAGAGGAAAAGCAAATTATATTTTATGTTAACACCTTCCAATCTTCACTGTAGTTCTTCGCAGCGGTTCAAGTGAACCTGCAGGGTAATTGCGTAACACACTGACAGTAGGAATGGCTTTCATTTTGACAGTTCAACAACATTCATTGCAATATCCTTCAAAATCATTCAGTTTGTGACTGAAAGTGTGTGACGCAATTAGGGTGCGGAAAGGCTGTCACTTAAATGGCATCGACGCGTTTCATCTTAGCACATCCCATGAAAAGATCAACAATCAACCCATGTGCCGTTGCTAACTGACTCATCTGCTTAACTTTTTTTTTTTTTTTTTTAGGTGGGAAATCATCAAATAACTTCTCCCGCTCTGGGCGGAGCGGGAGGGCGTGTCAGACTCTTACTGACTAAAACCCACCCGTGTTCCTTCAGTTGCCGTGTTGCCAGGGGGCCACGATTTCCCTATCGGTTTTCTTCGAACCCCCGGCAGGCATTGGCCCTAGCGGACCCCGTCAATTCTGCTGACATCTCTTTGAGGCGCGCGTGGAACACAACGCGCCGTCGACCCGGGCTTGGTCCTTATCGGACGGCGAGCTACCCATTGCTCACCGTCCGCAAGCCCGCGCCTACGGTGGCCGGAAATCCTCTCGTGACTCCCGACGCCCAGGGCGTCTCCTGCTGCGGCGGTTAGGGGCGCGAGGGCGCGAAATTTGCCTCTCCCTCACGCGCTCCGTCTCCTCCTTCGCGAGCATTACTGCTTCGCAGAACGAGGTGACGGCCTGCCATTTCCTCTCGCTCCGTAGCATGGCCCGAATCAGGGCCGGACGCGAGAGATCACCGCCGCCGATCGCTTCCACGAGGACACGGCGATGCTCTGCCCAAGCCGGGCAGACCTCCACCGTATGCTCCACCGTGTCCTCCGGGCGATCCACACAGTGATGACACCCGAGCGTTTCCTCCCGCTTTATCCTGAACAGGTACCTCCCGAAACAGCCGTGTCCGGTGAGCACCTGTGTCAGGCGGAAGGTGAGGACGCCGTGGCGCCTCTCTAGCCACTCCTCAAAGAGGGGTCTTATCGCCGCAATTGCGGCGTGCCCACATCTGCTTAACTGAAAGTGGAAGAATTAAGTTTCAATGAGATAGTGAATTACTCCGGAATTCGACGCTTTTTGAAAAGCGTATAATACTGGCCAATATGAGCATAGATTGGCCGTAAATACAGCACAGTTTTAGAAAATTATAGTTTTGAAGAGCGTCGTCTCTGTCACCTGTTTACTTACCTATGTTACCAATAGGGTGACCAGATGTCCCAAATTTTACGGGTTGTCCACTTGTCCCGTATTTTTCACTGTCCCGTAATTTGGCGAAACTTGTTGATTTATGATTGTTTTAAGATTAATTCATAAAGAAAATCAAAGTTTGTATATATAGGTTATTTAGTTGATTATTTCACATTTTCCTTTCCAGATAATATAAAAAAATTGTGTTTTTAAAGAATCCCGTATTTTCAATGCAGTTGTCCCGTAACACCGGAAATCAGATCTGGTCACCCTAGTGACCATAAACATACCTACCTATTATAAGTTTTAAATATTACACTATTTATGTGTGTGACAATCGCTCCATCCCCGGTAAGAACGTGAATGTCGAGATTTAACTGTTATTCGTTAATTTTCATAGTTCTACTTTTCATAAAACTGGACAGAACTTACCAGTGTCAATACTTCTTCATCTTTATCCGTTTGTATCTTGTTGCAAACAAACAGTTAGAAGAGTTCTACGTTGCGAAACGTTCATCTATTAACCGCAATAGCCGGTTGACATTATTTGTTAGCTGATGGATGTGAAAATGTGTACACTTGGTAAACATTAGTAGAAGACTACTGCTATCTAAAACGATGTTAGGCGTAGGGCAGCCGACATGATGGCGGCCCACTTAAAGTGGGCCACTTTCCTGGCACTAGAGCGCACCGGATGTCGAAAGCTGTGTCGAAACTTGACGCGATGTTGCCGCAGAGGTAACCTGCCTCCGTTTTCGAACTAGCTGGAACTACACGCGCCATTTACGCGATGCAAGTTTCTTGCTTGTGGCATATAATATATAATAGAACTGAAGCAACAAATGCACTTGCATCGTCGAAACAGTGTTCAGACGATGCAACTCTTATTGTTGCTTCAACTTATGGTATGCCACAAGCAAATCGCACCGTGTAAATCGGGCTTAAATCATGTTCAAATATTTCTGTACTATTAAATATTCAAAAACTTGAAATTAAGTTTAAACTTATTTATAAACAGAAAAGATAATTTAAATATTTAGTGGCTCCGGTCGTATATTACGGTAAATATTTAACGGGAATTCACCGTGTTTTTATAATGACAAGCAAGTAGAATAAATATGTTAAATATGTTTCGGAATTGATACAAAGAAAATACCATAGAGCCAAAAAATTCAACGCAATAGATTTGATTGATTCAAGGATCTCGCTATGTACAGTCAGGGTGTTAAACTTGTTATAACCGGTAATTTACTTTTACCGTGATTTGAGATATCACACATTCACGCATTTGTGCCAATAAAAATTGGTCTACTACACTGATTGAAAAACAATAACTTTTAAATGAGAGTGGCTTGTGGCGAATTGCACTTGAAACTTGCATATTTGAAATGAAAATGTACCTACAGCCACGGAAATTATTTTTTAACCAAATTGACGGGTGTCAAAGTAGGGTTACTTTAATTTACCATGTTACAGCAATTTAATAAAACTCAATGAATAGCAGTTATATTGCAATGTAATTGTCAAGATGAACAGGCAGAGTTGTAAATGATAAATGATTTTATTTCTGTAAGTAAGTTTGTACAAACACTTTTACACGTCAATCATAGTTTCTAAACTAGATGAGGTTGGCGTTTCCTATCTGACTACTCTGAGAAGAAAAGCCGAAACAAACTCAGAGGTCACAGTCTCTTTTAAAGTCCAGATATAATCTAGGTCAGATCATGTGAAGGCCATGTGGATTGGTGTCGGAAGTAGTCTTTTGAGGAAAGCACCACACAGATTGAGAGGGCCTGTCCAGTCAGAGCACGCATTGTCAGTTATCGTGCATCTTAACTCAGAATTTAAGGAGCTCAGCGATTCGACGAACAATACTAAAAAAATTACGTCGCTTATTTTAAAAAAATCAGCTTTTCCATACATTTTGACCGTGTAGGTATTGCAATTTTCTATAAAACAGCAGTTTTTTTTTAATAACTGATGAAAAAATTCAACGCAGGGGAGTTCAGAATCATGTACTGAATCCATGGTTTCAATTTTCGCGTCGATGTCCCTAACACCTTGTATATAAAATTCATTAATGTCAATGTGTCTATAAAAAAAAACGGAAATAATCTTGTTCAGAGCATTTCTAACTACAATACACCCGTATTTTGCCCATTATGTTTAAGTCCCATGTAATAGGAAGCGAGGTATCATAATACGGGTGCAAATTCAGATCAAATCCCAATAACACTTTGCCCGCCTTTTATTTTTATTTTTTGGGTTTTAAATGATCAAATTTCTTCTACTCTCCAGAGTAGGACCCCCTTTGCCCGACCTGGGAATCGAACCCAGGACCACAAGTTGATTAGTCAATTTTCTTTAAAATAAATTTCACTTGCCTACTCAAGCATCAAGCATCAGCCGTACTACGGCTCGCAAATCCTTCCTTATCCTAAGGGCACGTCTTCCGTACCATTACCACGCCACCCGGTCTACTCCTTTTGATATACAATGGCCTCTGTAACCCCATGAAGCATGAGGCTCAGGGGCTAGTGCAAATCTCGGGGTTCATTCGATTTATCGAGTCTGGTTAAACCACGTTGAGGTCGGTGCATTTCGTTTATTCATGACTTAGGGATTTTAGGCTCCTGCCGGGGTTGCGAAGAAGTCCGAAACCTGGGCGGGTTACTAAGAAGACCAAAAGGGAGATCGTGGCCCCCGGCAACATGGCAACTGAAGGAACACTGGTGGGTTTTAGTCAGTAAGAGTCTGACACGCCCTCCCGCTCCGCCCAGAGCGGGAGAAGTTATTTGATAAATCCCCACCCAAAAAAAATATATATATTGATTTTAGGCTACCTACCTCATTATAAACAACACTGGTGCAAGTATAAAAGCCGAGTCCTCAATTAAAGTGATCATGACATCAAAGGATAGTAAAAAAATACTGATAAGCCAAAACATTGAAGTACAGAGATTGCTCTATGATTAGATGTTTTTTATTTGCCGGCCAATATACTGGCTGTCATAATAGGTATAACTTTTATGTTTTATAGCTCAATGTTTTGGCAATAAAGGCTGTGCTTCGTGGAACTGAAAAGTACAGAACGTGGTCGTTATCGAGTATTTTATCTAAGAGTACCGACATAAGTATAGTAAAGTATCTATTATATGCAAACTTTCTCTGACCAAAGTTCAACCGCACCCTGTAGATATTGATGTTGGTCCCTCCATCTTGACGGGCACCCCGTATATCAGGGACAGAGATTCAAATACATACATTTAGGTCATCATCATCATTATTTCTGCCAAAAGACGTCCACTGCTGGAAATAGGCCTCCCCAAGCACCGCCACTTCGACTGATTCCGTGCTTTCCGCATCCATCGGATTCCTGCGACCTTCACAAGGTCATCGGACCATCTTGTGGGAGGCCTTCCAACTCTACGTCTTCCGATACGCGGTCGCCACTCCAGTACTTTAAGGCCCCATCGGCCATCTGTTCTGCGAGCAATGTGGCCTGCCCATTGCCACTTAAGTTTGGAAATTCTTCGGGCTATGTCAGTTACCTTGGTTCTCCTGCGGATCTCTTCATTTCTGATACACATACATTTAGGTATATGGTCCAATTACGATGGTCTTTCAGGGAAGGTGAAATTGGTCCCTGATGAATCTGTATCCCTGAGTATACAATAAACACCAACAGCTTTCATTTCAACAACATGCTTCTCGTCGGTCAAGATTTGAGAGGAGGATTTTCCATGCATAGAATGTCTGATTGAAATTCTATATGGATTCATGTTCCATTTTCCTCCACCTCGAGTTATCCGTGCAACTCATCAGTATAACATACCTAACATAACATCACGCCTATCATTCTCAGAGGGTTAGGCAGAGGTGTGCGTATAGTACACCCACATTTCGCCAGTTATGTTTAACACTTTCGACTCCACCCATTTTTCATAGAGCTTATGCGCCATGCCGCCATGCATATTGCAAGTTAACTCCAGGAGGGTCACCGGCATTACGTTTGCGCTAAAGTTAACCCTCGAGGAGTTTCACCGGCATTAAGTTTGAAATCTTTTTAAAATATACAACTAATTTTATTTTCACAGTTTGTAATGCCGAATTCGCTAAGAAAAACTAACATAAAAAAACCGGCCAAGTGCGTGTCGGACCACGCACAATGAAGGGTTCCGTAGTTGGGATGAATTTATCTCAAAAACAAACGTAACTTTGTAGTTGAAAAATATGTTCTCCCGTACGGAATGTATGGGAAAACATGTTTTTGAAACTGCAAAGTTAAGTTGGTCGATTATTACTCGTTAACCTGTAGAGCATACTTAGCTGTGATAGTTTTCCTTTTAATTTCGTTATATAAACTATTGTTGTAATTTTTTTCACATACCCAAAACCAACCATTTAGCCGGCAGGGGGGGGACACTTGACTCTAACAAAAATTAGCACTTTAAAGCTTAATATTTCGCAAACGAATCCCTGAATCCAAAAATGGTTTTCACAAACTCCCAATATTTTTGAAGGATCTTTCCAATGATACCCCTCACCATGGGGTAAAAAAATAAAAAAATAAACATCACCACTTTACGTGTATGAGGTGTATGAGGTACCCTAAAAAAAAATGTTATTCATAACTTTGTTTTACCACTTTGTCGACGTAATTAATATGTATACCTATGCCAAATTACAGCTTTCTAGTACTAAGGGTCTCAGAGCTAGACCGCGGACAGACAGACAGACAGACGGACATGACGAAACTATAAGGGTTCCTTGTTTACTACGGAACCCTAAAAATGAGCCCTCCGCGAGGGCTCCCGGCATCCCATATATGACTTGAGTGAACCCTCTAGGAGGGCTCCCGGCACTGAACGTGTTAAGGCTCGTGTAATAGGGGGCGAGCCTATTACCAACAACCGCGCACAAATCTAGACTCAGGGCCTGAGAAATCCTGAGAAATTCCTAATGGAAAACCCAATAACACTTTGCCCGACCTGGGATCTTACCCAGGAGCTCATGATTAGCAGTAGCGCTTCTGACCACTAGACCAATAAAGCAGTCAACTCATAAGTACTGATATTTTATTGCAACATTATAAGGCTCGAACTGCAGCATTTTATGCAGTGTACAGTGTACTTACTGTACTTGACCTTGTCTGGCCTCTACAACTTGGTGTTGGCGATCTTGACCGTTATGTTATGTGATGTGATGTTACGTCCTAGCGCTAATCAAGGTACCATCAGTAAATATTTTCATAAAATCGTTAACGTGTAGATCCATCATATAGCAGTGCCTCTGAGAATTGAACAAGAAAAATTTATATCTAAAATCAAACAATATAATATTTACCTATGTTTATAGATAAATAAGCTAAACACCTTATTATTTTATTATCTAAGCCTAATACAAATAAAATATTTACAATAATGAGAATCCAATACTCAGATATAAAATAAATCCGTAATTCAATGAAACTTGTTCGCTATCGCAGAGTTACAACGTGCGGTGACGCGACGGTCGTACCAGGCACGGCGCACGCGCACACCACAAAATAAAACCAAACACAATCGCTGTACATCACAATTCGAGCTAGAATGCTTCACGAAGTAAAAACCTTTGTTCGCATGGGAACACAACAAATTGCACACAAGTTACGAGCAACTTGAACAGTATTCAGGAGTAAGGACTGGCTTTTGCCCGCGTCTTCACCCGCGTGAAGGTCAGAAATTTTTAAAAAGGTCAAAAATTATACCACGGGAACGTACTCATCATCTTCCTGCCTTTGTTCCACGTACCTTGGGATCAGCCCAACACGTTTTCTTTTTCCACTCTCCCCTGTTAACCGTCACGTTATCATTCCCTCCCTTCTCTTTCTTATCATTCCTCACACATTCCGTCTTTTCTTTGGCCTTCCTCTCCCGCTCCATCCTTCGATATTTAAATTCATCACACTTTTAGTCACATGCATTTTCTCCCTCATCATCACATGCCTATACCAGACCAAACGATTTCCTTTCAACGTTTCTGTCACTGGCGCCACTTCCCCTACTCATACCCACGGGAACGTACTACCGGGATAAACATCTTATGTCCGGTCATGGTCTATCCGATTGCCAAATTTCATCAAAATTCGTTCAGACATACAGTTACTTTCGCATTTATAATAATTATCTATTAAGTATGGGTTAGTTGGATTCCGTAAATAAGAGTTAAAACCGGGTCTTGTTTTTTGCAATTTCGTTATTATTTGGTAGCGACCCACGATAGTGAGTGGCCCCCAACCGTGTTCCTTCAGTTGCCATGTTGCTAGAGGCCACGGTATCCCTTTCGGACTTTTCCGTAACCTCGGCAGGCATCGGCTCGCCATCTTGTCAACTTATGGCATCGCAGATGCTTTGCGTCATTGACAAAGCTAAAATGTAGGTTTATCATTAGACCCATTGTACACACGTTTTTCTTGCCATGAAAAACTACGGTTTATTCGTCGTGTGTAGGCACGATCGTCAGTGTTGTATGGAACACTAAGATACCTTGCTGTGTACAAAGAGCCTTTTGCATGTAATTATACCTTCTTGCAGGTGCACCCGTACCCTATTTTGTTGAAGTAGTCCACTTAGAGCACCCATCCGAATAGCACCTGCGACTCAGCAGCATACTGCTGGGATATATTTGTTTTACAGGACGTTATTAAATGAAAGATATTGATAAAAATGACAAGAAAATTTATTAATTACACAAACTTACGTACATACGAAATTTGTTTTGTCGATATATTTCATTTAATAGCATCCTGTAAAACAAATACATCCCAGCAGCAGGCTGCTGAGTCGCAGGTGCTATTCGGACGGGTGCTCTAAGTGGACTACTTCAACACAGCACACAGCAACGCTGCTTGGCGGCAGAAATTGGTATGGCAATAGTACTTCCCCGTTGGCTTTTAAGCTACTTTTTCTTACTGAAATTATCAAAATATCAAACCCTCAACTACTTAATTATGTAAAATATTCATAATACAGCAAAAAGATAAGAAGTAGGTAAGGTAATCTCATAATCCTTAATCACTTTTGCGAAGACAGTGTTAAACTGTTATCAAAAATCTAGGGTAAGTCCCCTCGACCTAGAAGGTTTCATGATAACGATAAGTTGCAAGGTATAATAAATGAGCCAAGTGAGTGTTGGACCACGCACAAGCACAATGAATGATACCGTAGTTGGGATGAATTTATCCCAAAAAAAGAACTTAGTATTGTATTTGAAAAACATGTTCTCCCATTCATCTATACGTCACGCTAAGCTACTGACATATTAGTATGTCGTGTTGTGTGATGACACGGGATACACCAATCAAATGAATCTGTTCAGGAGTTCAGGACTACGTCAAATCACAACGAGTTTTCATTGGCTAACACTACGTCAGAAAGCGTCATGTCACGACACAACACAGTGATATAAATCCGGCTTTACAATCATGATATTCCTCTCCCTACCTTCCGGTTTTCCTCTAACCTTACTTTGTGAGGGTAGGTACAGACGCCAGCACATCAAGCTACTACAATCTGTCAAATTTATTTAATAGATTTTTGACTTTATCACTGATGTCTAAGGTTCAAAGTTGATTGGGAAAATTTGACAGTTTCGGGTAGCTTGATGTGCTGGCGTCTGTACATCAATTCTAGTGAGGAGACAACACAGTGCCATCTTTCTTTTTTTCCGCATGATTACCCGCAATGAGGTACCACACAGCCTATCCTTGGTGAACCAATGATGGGAAGATTACGTGTGCTGATATTTATGTTAAAATGAAATTCCTTCGGGGAATGCAAGTGTGATGTTATGTTATAAAATTCATAATTGATTAGGTACTATTAAATTAAAGTCAAGGCATTCGCAAAGGTTACCTTCAGCTACACTCTACGAAAGTTAGTATTACGTTTGTGTATGTTGCGCATAAAATAAGCAGATTTTCATGTTTATATTACCTATAGATGACTATTTGATTTCTAACTTAAACATAACTCAGTGGGTATATGTTATCGCCCTGTTTAATCTATAGTAAAGAATGGGTCCAATAAAGCTCGCGAAGCGTTGGCTAAATTTAATTTTAAAGAAAGTCACTGTGCCACAAACCAAGTCTGCTTTTCGCTTCTGAAGGATTCGTGGGTCATATACCTGTTTACTATGCTGTAGCAGAGTGATACTTATTATAAATAACTGTCTAACAGTCATGACTCCACAAAGCTGATACAGCGCAGCAGTAGGAAAATAAAGTGGTTTAAAATGGAATTGCACGCTGTGCGATCTCCAATGGCTTTACCGCACCTCCCCATGAAGATATACAATAGGCAAGATTAAGATTAATATGATAAAGTAAAAAATACGTGTCTAATATTTTTTTTATTATCTGAAAGACGGACTAAATAGAATTTCTTTTTTTTACCTAGGCATCATCCCTATTGTTCAATTATAAAAGTCCTTATTTGTAAAAAATGTCTGTCTCTTGCTGTAGGCAGTAGGTATTGTACACACAATAAAACACTAACATAATAAAATAAATCTGATAAATGCTTTATTCCACATAAATTAGGTATACAATACTGCGTTATAAATTTCTTTACGTATGTAACTTGGATTATATCTTTATAAGTACGTACATCACGTAAAACAATGGTTAGATAATAAAATGCTTCGTAAGAAGAAATATACGTAAAAGCATTTATTGGAATGAAGTGTTACACAATTTGGTAGAAGAATTAATTGTTGAAAGACTTGAACATTCTCGAGTCTGGTAAGCTTTGACTCATAACCGCAATAGCTTGCATTTTGACAAATCAACATTTTCAAAAAGCCTTCTTCTACTACTACACAGTAAATCAAATGAAAATTATAGGATTATCGAAATACTTAATTTACATTAATATAAATGTCTAAGTTCGAAGTTACATTAACTTCGACATTTACGTATATTAATGTCGAAGCAAATGTGATTGCGAGTGTGTTACCAAAAAGTCTCCGTGTTCATGGTAAATCAAAATTGTTGAACAACATTGTTGATGCCACATGTTTCTGTGCTGCTGGAAACAGTTAACTACACAAAATTCATGTTGCTGCAACAATATCACGCAACTTTTGTTTACAATGAATACGGGGCTTGCACACTCTGTTTCGTATATTATGGATGCCGTTTATTCACCGGTATCCTTTGTGATACTTGTATGACAAATACGCGTCCACGCCATGAAGGATCCCCACCACCACGCCGATATACTAGAAACATAAATAACATACAGATTATTTAATAGCCCTCCATAAAACATAAAATAAAACACGAAAACGTAATAAACTTTTTGTGCTGTTAGGATTATAGTGGGTGTAAAGAAATTAACGATAAAGAAAAAACATTTTAAGAACGCAGCGACGCATGAATTGTCCATACAAACGTGATACCTACAATTTGGCCATACTTCCACCATATTATGTTGTTATTCGGATTTAGACAGTGTTTATCTAGGCTCTTACATCTTTTTGTTTCCAAAAAACTTTTCTAAAATGAATTTTAAACGAATTCAATTTCGCAAATTCTTACAGCGTAAATTACATGTCTTCATATTGTTTTTTCTGTATTATAAACAACAATATTTATAATATTGTTTTCGCAGAAGCATAGCTTATATCAAGTTACAATTATCGAAAAAAATTGGAAAATATTAAGTTTTTATTCATCATTTTTGGTATTACGGACCACATCCAAATTTATCATAAATTTTCGAAAGCTAGCAGTGCGTATAGCAATAATTGTCAATGTGTGCGTGGTAGTATTGCTCACTGTAGGTGTATATCGCTCCGACAGGCACTCACACTAGCGCAACGTGCTTGGAATTGAATTTTGCAAACATCTCGATTTGTAGTTGCGAGCCATGTTCGCAGGCCTCTGAATTGTTCAAGCTGCCCCGTCACACTTTCATGTCGCAGGTCTGCTGGGAAAATCCTGATGAAATTACCTTTGAGCTTTTTAAGCGTGTTGTGCTCTATTAAAAGTACCTATCTCTATGTAAGTAATTTTGCGTACGTGCATAGATTAACAAATAGGGATTCAAGAAGAAACAAAACAAAGTAGGTATCATTACAAAGCCTGAAAACAATACCACATATTCATACCTGCTTTATTATCTATTTATCATACCTATCTATGATTAATTCTGATTATTTTGTTTTTAAATACGAAAGTGAGTGTATTTGTCCCACTTTCACGGCTCGTCAGTGACCTTATCGTGTTGTACTTATTATGACATGCAAAATTAATCAGGAAGCCTAAAAATGTTGCTGATTTTGTTATTTTACATAACCTCTGTTTAGTGCTCTTATAACCTTAATTAGGTAAGTAAGACTAGCCTTGTTTTGGAATTCAAGCACATACCTACAATTCAAATTAACGCAAAGAGGAAGCACCAAAAATGTAGCAGTATCCTAGCGCGACAAAATTTATTGAATCTGAAGTCTAACTCGTAACAATGTATCCAATTATTACCATTGAACTGTCAATTGGTGGTTGGTAGGTATATTGGCATGTGCTAACTGACGTATTATGGCTGGCTAGTAATTTATAATTTAAAGTATGTTTTGTGTTGCGTAATGTAAATTATTTTGCATACTATTGTATAGAATCATTATTTTTTTCCAACTCAAGAGACAGCTGTGCTGCTGGGGAGTTTGTTGCGCCACTTCTTCTTCCCAGCTAAAGCACTAGGAAGTAGTGAAGGGTGGGCGTTTTGGGGGACTGTCTTATATAATTTTGACGTTCGAAAAGTGCTGATTTTCAGCCTAGTTTGAATAAATAAATTTTGAATTTTGAAATATTATCTATATAATGTATATTATAAATGTAATATCACAGTCTTGATGCTTTAGTTTAATACATAGTTTAACTTCATCGGTATTTAACTACTTACGTAATATTTAACTACGAGCCTACGAGTAGATACCTAAGTATACCGGAATCCAAACTGGCTCGAAAGTGCGCGAAAACCGGAACTAAACCAGCATCGTGTAATCCCGTCTTGTACATAAATAGTTAGGCATAGACTTACATAGACAGCTGTCATGGCGGGGTAGGCGGCGTACATGTTGACAAGCGCGTACCGCGGGTACAAGTACATGTTTACCGCTACGCCCATGTAGGATGATGCAGATAAGTACAGGAAACACGCCACTGCGTTGAATAGGCATTCCTGCAATATTTACACAAACGAAACTGATTACAGCATCTTAGTTGCATAAGGTACTCGCAGCCCCGGATCTAGACGGGGGCCAAACCGGGGCACGTGCCCCGGGCGCCAAATTCAGGGGCGACAAATTCAAGCGTAGCAGACAAGTGCACCACCCAGCACACCGCAACTTTGCAATAAATGAGACGCGCAGCACATAACTATAATATTTAAATTTTTTTTTCATTTTTACAACAGTTTTGGCGCCCCTGTTGACAAAGATATAATATAAAGTATGTAGATGAGTAGGTATAAGATAAAGTTTGACTAATTTGTTGCTGCCAAAATTTTTATTTTGAGAAAATTTGAATTTCGCGGGCTAACTTAGGGCATCCCCATAAAAGATTGGCGGGGGGCGGCAGACGGCAGTTTAAGCCCCGCCTCAAAAAAAATCTAGATCCGGGGCTGGGTACTGGTTACCCGAAGGAAAATCGAAACAGAGTGGTAGGTTTCCACAACGTGAAAAGTTTTTACCGTCGCCGTCGCCTTTAAGCCCACGTCGCATGGATGTAATAAAATTGCGGCGATTTTTTTTCGTGCACTTGATTTTCAACACTCTGCTTAGCGCCGAGAGTTGAAAATCCAACAGTGTGTTTTTCAACGCGCTGGGATGAGAGTACGTCCCAGCACGATGGATTCTCAACGCTCGGCTTATCACCGAGAGTTGAAAATCCAGTGCGCGATAAAATCCCGCCGCGATTTTATTACGTCCGTGCGAATGTCGGTTAAGCCGGGTCTCCTGCGGTGTTTTTCGAAACATTACACAAAACCTTACACATAAATATTTGCTTTCATACAAAATATCGTGTTTGCATACACAAATGGCCTCTTTATTACGATGTTTTTGTGTAAAAACAAGCGCAGGAGACCCGGCTTAAGACACCTTTAATAACGGTTTCTGTCTCATTTATGGCAAAACACAGTCAATACTTGGTGATACTTGGTCTCTTTCCCAAAGATTATTTTTTTACTCATGGGTCATTATTGCATATCCTGTTGCCAAATGCCATTACGTATTGATTTATTATCTAATGGCAAATTGTATCATGCTTCTTGTTGCAGCAGAATTTGTTATGTAGAAGGAAGTACAAACTCAAACTAGGACATAAACAACCAATACGTGACTAGTATGATGATGACCAAAAACAATAAATACTCGTAAGCAGTAAGCACGGTGGGCTGCATCAATTGGGTACCCCAGTTGTATTAAAATTTTAATAAAACTGGGGTACCCAATTGTTGCAGCCCACTGTACCTCAATTGTACTCAAAGTTAAAATTTAATTTCCCAATGTTTTTTTATTGTGTGACGTACATAAATAAATCAAAATCAGAAAGCTAGATAAAATGAAAATATTAAGGAAAATTACTGTATTTAACTTAAAATTATGATCAATTCTTGTAACCGGCCCCTATAAAAATTTTCAGTTTTTCAACATTTTTCAGGATGACGTTATACGATATATCATATACCTTATACATATCTTTTCTACTTACAAAGATAGATTGCCGTATGAGTTGTTGCGTGTTGGAGGAGAGCACGTAACAAGTAATGAGGAGCGCGGTGGTGAGGAGACAAGCCGACGCCGTCGTCAGGAACCCGTGGAAGGCAGAGCCCATGCTGCTGGCCTCCGATATGCCATACTTCACCAGCAGGCTCTGGCAGAGACCGCCTAGCATCTGCCGGTAAGAATACAGCCAGGTGATGTAAGATACAACACAAAAATGGTTCCATCGTCAAATATCGACAATGATTTCCTAACTATTCGACGAATGATTGACGCGAATCTGGTAGAACAATTTCCATAAAGTTTTCATAGAAATTATTCTACTAAAGTTGCGTCGCGCCTGTCTGCGGAGCCTTTTTAAAAGCTAAACCAACTCAGGTATACAGGGTGGCAGGGACATCGACGACAAAACTAAATTCAGTAGGTACAGACGCCAGCACATCAAGCTACTACAATCTGTCAAATTTATTTAATAGATTTTCAACTTTATCACTGATGTTTAAGGTTCAAAGTTGATTGGGAAAATTTGACAGTTTCGGGTAGCTTGATGTGCTGGCGTCTGTACATGATTCTGAACCACACTGCGTTGAAATTTATCGTCGATTATTAAAAAAATCTGCTGTTTCATAGAAAAGTGCAATACCTACGCGGTCAAAATGTATGGAACAGCAGATTTTTTCGCGTCGATGTCCCTGCCACCCTATGTATAGGCATTGACAAGAACGTTTACATATAACTTGTGAGTCTAGCGTACTAAATATGATTACTGGTGCTACCGTGCTACGTAGTTTAGTCGTTCGATAAGGTACATCGAAGTTGTATCATAAGTCTTAAAAAATTGTGGATTAAAATTGTTGACTGCTATATAGTAGATAGGTACCCGTACGTTACTGCAGTTACCCTGTCACAGTTGGAATTGGAACTAATGTCTGAATTCTAACCAAGTAGGTATTTCTTTTTCCTATCGACATGGATAATATCAAATCAAAGAAGTACCAACATTTTTTTTATCTGATCTGCATTTCATGATTTAATCAAAACAGTTTCAGTGATTTTGTTTTTTGAAGTTATTGCTATAAACTCACGTTGAGATTACTAAACTTCAGATTGATTGTTAATGACATAATGTTACTGTTAAGCTGTTATCGTTTTACAATTCCAACTCTAGTTGGTAACCCACCTAGAGTTGGAATTTTATGGAAATGAGTCAAAGTATTACGCACTGAACAAGAATGTGGCGAAATTGATTAACCAGATGAACTAATTACAAAAACCGCTCTACGCTTGACAAAAGAATTCGGCTTGCACAATAAAGACAACTGTTGCGCTAAAACTGAAACTGCATGCTGCTAAAACTAAATGGTGGATATCCTAGTGATCCGTCACACAGGTTATCCTAGTATGGACGCCAGTCTCACGCAAAGGATCATATTTTATGCATTTTTGTCAAAACGCTATAATTCTTGTTTTTTTTTAGGTCCCTGGGGCATCTCGTAGTTGACCTCTGCTGAGATCATGACTACTTAATCGGACTTTCCTGTGAGTGCCTTAAGCTACTACTACACTTAGAACCTCCAGCCAGGGGGGTTATAATTCTTGTCTCTATCTATGTCAACTTTTGTGAAGAAAGAAATAAAAAATTAGTACCTATTATTACAAATTATTACTATATTTCACTAAAAGGGTTTGAAAGTGAAGGTGTTATGGTACTTACAGCTTCAGCTAGCTTAATAATGCCATGGTGGGAAGTTAAATATCCAAGGTTGAGGCATTCGCAGCATCGACAGCAGCAGCACTTTATGCCCTTCTCACCACCACCGCCCGGCGGCACACGCACTATCGTCGGTCCACGAGTCATTTTAGATCACTGAAACTTCACAGAAAGTGCACTGAACACCGGTTTGCAAGTCCTTCAGAAACTTCAACCGCACTGCTGAATCTCCAGACAGGAAATAAGGGAGAGTTCAATCCTCTTACACGGTCAGGATTACTCATAATAACGTATATTTAGAAGATCGCATAGTTTTTAGGTGTTTGGAAGCGCGTTCATTCAACTCTGACCTACAAAATAAACTTTAAAACAGGAACAACAAATTTTCAGTTCACGCTTCGTAGTTATTGTTTTTATTTTTTTGGAAAAACTCAGCAACTATATAAAGAACTTATTTCAAACAAAAGACATGTCTGGAACGGAACAAAGTTGAAATAATTTTGAATGAGTCGCGTGCCCGCGCTGCGTGTGCGCTTAGTTATAAAAATAGAGCGACGCACTCGCGACGGGAGGGTAGATTTCTATTTCAGGATATTATTTACAAACTCATTAACCTTATTGTTTTGTTTTTTAGGTACAACGACGTATCAACATGTGGTATCTTTAGTAAAATTCTGGTCGGCTGGTGTAAACAAATCATATGTTCGGTTTTTTAATGATAAATAAATCGCCTCTGGCCATCTGTCTGGCTTGGCATACTTCCGTCTAGTAGAATCTATCGGTTGTTCTAGTTTTGCTCACGATATGCAGTGAGTACTACAAAAAGACACATGATTGCGGTCAGTATACGCCAGCAAAGGTACTCCTTTAACTGCTTACCGAAAATCGAAAACCCAAATCACTATACCCTTAAAGAACGCTCACTCACTCTTTGGGTCCCTAATAAAGCTTTCCTTAAAAAAAAACAGCCTTTTTTTTTAGTTTGGGCATCTCATAGTTGACCTCTGAGATCATGACTACTTAACCGACCTTCCCTGTGGGTGCCTTAAGCTACTACACTTAAAACCTTCAGCCAGGGGTTATTCAACTATGCTAATTAAAACTAGGTGAACGCTCACTAAGGGCACCCCCTGTGGGATACGAACCTCGGCTTAGGGCGTCAACCGGAGGGAGGACATCAAAGATGGGACGGACTGGATCAAAGTTTTGATCATGATTATTAGTCGGGGAATTTAAAGCTACGTGCTCAGCTACAACAACTGCTGGCACCTCGTTGTCGAGCAAGGGTCGGGGGGAGTATCATTTACTCGGGGACGCAGTCGCGATCGCAAAGGACCTCGGCGGTGAGGTCGGAATGACGGGAGGCGTTTGTTTTTGTACACTGTGCTGATTTCCCTACTGCGCTCCTGGAGGAGGGTAATGGGGTCGTCAGGGTCGGTAAGGATTCGCTTAGGGCGGCGAGTTCGATTGATACTAGAGGGAGTGTAACTAGCGGCCACGACAACCAGAGGGTTGCGATGTTTAGCAGAATTGACGGGGTCCGCTAGGGCCAATGCCTGCCGGGGGTTCGAAGAAAACCGATCGGGAAATCGTGGCCCCCGGCAACAGGGCAACCGAAGGAACACGGGTGGATATCCAAGGAGTTAACGTGGCCCCTAGCAATGTAGGTAACTGAAGTAACACGGGTGGGTTTTAGTCAGTAAGAGTCTGACACGCCCTCCCGCTCCGCCCAGAGCGGGAGAAGTTATTTGATAATTTCCCACCCAAAAAAAAAAAAAAAAATGGTTGCGATGTTTGGCGGCAGTATCGAAGTAACGCTTGGAAGAGCGTTTGAGAAATTGGTGGATGGTGGGAATTTTTAGGTCGAGATGGAGGATCTCATTCCTACCAAACCACCCCGGGGGCTCCGGAGACCTTCCGAAGGCAATGGTTCGTTAAAAAAACAAACTAACCCTTCTTATCTATATGTACTAATTCATAATAACTGTGATGGTTTATAAATCTAAAACCTTGCCCCAAATCTATTTTCAGCTCATTCATCAAAACACTACAAAATCTGTTTGAGCAGCAAACAGATTTCGTAGAGTATTTAGTTAAATCTTTATTAAAATGATGATATTATTGAAACTGGGATGGGTATCTGTGGCTCCGACACTTGGACTCCCAAGATCAGACTGAATCATGGAATTAGTTGGGAAAGTTAAGACTGCCGAATCTAAGAAGGTATAATAAAATAAAATATCGTAAAATACCAAAAGTACAAACATTTATTTTCTTATTTCTCTCTATAAATCTATTTCAAAATTGTGTCCAAAATAGTCGGTTTTGTTGTGTCTACCTTTCACTTGCATAAAATTACGTAATACATAAATTCACTTCATAGAAATACTAACCGGTCTGCATTTTAAAATAATTAATTCAAAGGTAATGGATAAACATTGGCAAAAGAGTATCTTAAATATCTTGTTACTACATCTAACACTAACATTTTATTCTAAGCATATTTTAATATATTTCTGCGTAGTTTATATATATTTTAAAATAGGGAAAGAAATCGCACCTGTATAAATAAAGATGCATGTTTACATAAATCTAAGTAGAGTTTTACATTATTTCTTAATTCAGCGAACATTTTATAAGTATCAGGATTAACTTAACGGTTGCTTAAAAAATTTTTAGGTCTTTCGGTACTTATTTCACAGATAGGCCCTGTCAGCTTACAAGTTTTCTGACGATCAAACGTTAGCAAATGCGCAATTATTTTGTAGGCAATCAATCACTGATATACACGATAAAACAAATTAATCGAACACGATTTTGCAGATATAAACAATGCAAATCCAGATATTAAAAATGCAAATTTTCCTCATTTTAATTTGTTGCTCTGTCAAATATTTCCGTGAATTGGAAAATTAATAAGCGTCTAAGTAATTCCTTCGGCAAATTAAAATCATAAAAAATAAATGGTAAAGTAGAACTTACTTAATCAACAATTACTAATAATTATACCTACATGCTATCAAAAAGAAATATAATTATAAATATTCATGCATCAGTCGCCATTTGCCCCCAGACTAGATAGACCTATATGGCCCTGTAACTCTAAAGCATAAACATTTTTGTAGCGAAGTCAGACATCAAGTTCTTGACTAAAATTTAAACGAATATTGTAAAGAGGTAACATTGTTCATTGTTTGTAAGATAGGTAATCTCTGGAAGTACCTTTCACTGACAAAAAGCCACACTATAGCCGAGTGCCATAGAATGTTTTAGGTTTAAACAAGTTTCACGCGGACGAAGTCGCGGAAATACCTAGTCATGACTAGAGTTGACTTGGTCTCACAATCAGACACATTAAATAGACCGTAACCTTATTTGGCTCGAGCCTCATCTTGCCAATAACAATGTTTAAAAATATCGCAGATTTAAGATACTGAAAGTGCAGTGTAGGAAGTTTTTACGTCGGATTAAACCTCTTTATCAGTGAATTGTATCGAACAATGTGATTTAAAATTAACGTACGAGATAAAACGCACATGACTTTAAATATTTAAATAATAAATTCATTTATTTCAGGTAAATAACACCCATTGCAAAATAAAATAATAGATAATATTTGAGTTGAACGTGCTCGTATGGCACATTGGGTTTCTTGCCCATTCTTCTCTAAAGAATTTAAAAGAAATTTAGAAATTTTAGTTTAGTCCTGTCAAATTAATCAGCGCTTGACATAAATTGGCGTCATTTTAGTAGGCAAGTTTATAATCACGTCTAAACATGTATGGAGTAGTGACAGACGCTGATTAATTTGACAGGACTAAACTAAAATTTATCTTCTGTCCTTTTCTTAATGAAATAGAAAGAAAAAGATGCACTGAACTTAAATTTAGTTTAGTTTGTGAACAAGGGAATCGACACCATTAACAATGTTTAAAAATATCGCAGATTTAAGATACTGAAAGTGCAATGTAGGAAGTTTTTACGTCGGATTAAACCTCTTTATCAGTGAATTATATCGAACAATGTGATTTAAAATTAACGTGTATGAGATAAAGCGCACATGACTTTAAATATTTAAATAATAAATTCATTTATTTCAGGTAAATAACACCCATTGCAAAATAAAATAAATTAATAGATAATATTTGAGTTGAACGTGCTCGTATGGCACATTGGGTTTCTTGCCCATTCTTCTCTAAAGAATGGCAACTAAAATTGTATTTGACATATTTTGTTGCTTGACTTGATTTATACCTACCAAGTTTCAGATGTTTTAAATATAAATTCCAAAACATTACCATAATAAAAAAGTTATATTCGAAATGGTACTCTTAATTAAAGACAACTACGTATATCATATAAAATAAAAGCTATAATAAATATGTTTACAAACACTTGTACAGTACATATTCAAGGTGTATATATATCATTATGTAAAATACAGTATCAAGCAGAGCACAGTATGCACAATTGTACAGATGTTTCCCAATTATGACCGATACGGGAGAAGATCAGAAGACCACCTTCTGACTATACACTGGTGGTGGAAGCTACCACCATTTTTACTGACCTCGCCTTAAGTTATCGGCTGAATCCACAAATTTTTTTTTGCTCACTTATTTTTTCACATTTTTATACTTTCACAACATCGACACGACAAAATACAGCAATACCTCTATTAAATTCAGTCCTATAATTCGTTACTGCCTGCCATGACTTTCTTACTGGACAGAAAACTGTAGGAATTCCTATCCAAGGATATTCAAGATCAACATCTGTTACTAGTATCTATTAGTAGATCTAGATTTTACAACTTGTAACATGTTATAGTGTCTGTCTACTATCTAAGGATGTTACGGAGCTTCGGTTCCGATTCCGAAAGGTCGGAATTTCCGATTAACGGTTGCTAATTAATCGGAAGTCACACACCTCTGATTCCGATTCCGGTTCCGATAATTTTGAATCGGAGTTATACCGAAGTTCGAAACGCAGTGATGCACGTGACTAGAGTACGTACAAACAAGTTTAACTCGTCGCCAGGGTAATGTTTGTTTTTTTTTATACACGCTCGCGCTCGAAGTCTCAATTGATTGTTTTGTTTGTGGAGGTTGTCGCTAATATTTGACTGATTAAAGAGACTGGATTATATTTCTATTGTTTCATTAAGCCTTCCCTTAACATATCTTTCTTCTACTTCCGCCTCCGATTCCAATTCCGGTTCCGATTCCGATTAATCAAATTTAAAACCTCCGATTCCAGTTCCGGTTCCGGTAAAACGACTTCCGTAACATCCCTACTACTATCCCATGTTACAAGTTACAATCAATGCTTACATTTTTCAAGCGATCAGCGCCACTAGCGGCTGATTGAGGAAACTAATTTCGTCAACCCTTTGTATTCGTAGAGGCACCAATATTGTTCATAGTAAACGAAACGGTCACTAATTACTAACACATGACATTAAATAGCATCTGTTTATATAAAATTAAATAATAAATTACTAAAAGTTTTGAACAAATTCGTTTCCAATATTTAATTAAATGCCTCGGTACTGACGATTTGCTATAAACGTACTGAGCAAATACAGGGCCGCCATGACTAGTCCCATGATCTGAAACAGAGAAAAAGTAAATTGTGTTTAGTTTCAACATGCCTATAATCAGAATTGGATGCCCTGAGCCTTAGGGAGAAGAAAGAGCCTTAGCCCTTAGGGTGAATTTATCCAATGAAGTTGAACGCGATCAGCCCTTCTAAACCGTGTTCAAAAGCTGTCATTGTCATCATTATTGGGGAATATTGACACTGACAGAAAGTTTCTAGGTGAAATTCTAAGTCTAAGGGCCTATTTCACGATGTCCGAATAGCCACTACTTATCGATTAAATTAAAAAATGGAACATAATTTGTAAGATAATGGTGCCGACTCCCTTGTTCACAAACTAAACTAAATTTAAGTTCAGTGCATCTTTTTCTTTCTATTTCATTAAGAAAAGGACAGAAGATAAATTTTAGTTTAGTCCTGTTAAATTAATCAGCGCTTGACGTAAATTGACGTAAGTAATTTTAGTCGGCAAGTTTTTAATCACGTCTAAACTTGTATGGAGAGTGACAGGCGATGATTAATTTGGCAGAACTAAACTAAAATTTATCTTCTGTCCTTTTCTTAATGAAATAGAAAGAAAAAGATGCACTGAACTTAAATTTAGTTTAGTTTGTGAACAAGGGAATCGGCACCATTATTTGCCAAGTAAGTTAACGAGAACCTAATCGGAGGTGGTGAAACAGGCCTTAAGTTTTTCACTGACGTAATTTATAGACAAGTGCCTCGGCTGCCGGCGCTGAAGTTGGAAAAAAATAGCGGAAAATGGGGTCGGCAATTTGGCATTTGGAGTAGATAGGCGGGGTAGGCATAATTGAAAAAACATGTTATAAAGCATTTTTTTCATTAATATATTTCCTTAATCAATGATTTCCATATTCCAGTAATCAATTACTACCCGGAACTAAACTAGTTAAATATTTTTACTCGGAAAAAAAGATTAGGTTAGGTTAGAACTGTGACCCCCTACAAAAATGACTCGAATATACAGGATGTTAGGGCAGACGGTTGAACATACGAAAATGGCGGGTCCGTGGGGCCGTCTGCTACGTGTTTAGGCCCAATAACAGGACCCAGGCCTCACGGTTTTTTTTTTATGTTTTTTAAATTTTATTGGAAATTCGTCGTTACTCAAACTTCAAACGTCAATAATTTAATTTAAAAATAACAAAACTGGCAACTTTTTTTGTCTAGAATAATTGTAGAATGTAACAAGTAAAGAAAAATTTTGATTGGAACTAATTAATTTCACTTTTCGCAAATGTAGAGTTCCGTGAAAAAGGGCCCAGGCAGTTAAAATTGGCGAATTATCCTAATATTTAAAATTAAATTGTGCATACCGCATACAGTTAGAACGGGCATGAACCAAAGATGTTTTCGTAGAATTAGAACTGCTCTATCACTCTTAGTTTTTTTTTTACGCAGTTCAAAGTCAGGCTTTCGGTATGTACTTTTATGTTTGTAGTTTAAGGGCTCATATTTAATTTTCTAGCAATTATCTGCATCCAATATGAATTTTATAAGTTTCTACAGTTACTCTAGATGAAAATAAAATAAACTATTACCAGTTTTGTTACTTTTAAATGAAATTAATGACGTTTGAAGTTTGAGCAACGACGAATTAAGTTTTTTTTAAACCGTGTTGCCTGGGTATTGTTATTGAGCCTAAACACGTAGCAGATGGCCCTTCGGATCCGCCATTTTCGTATGTTCAACCGTCTGCCTAGCACCCTGTTTAGAAAAAAATATTTTAGTTAGGTAGTTAGTTGGAGTTCTGAATACTGGAAGGTTTCCATAAACGCCACACCGCCGGTTTCCATTATGAGAGGCGGCGGTGCCGGCAGCCGATGTTTTTAATCTCGGCTGCCGGTAGTAATGTCATGCCGGTTCCCAATGGCGTTATTTTTGGGAGCTGGATCCGGCGCCGGCAGCCGAGGCACTCCCTATTTATAGCTATCAATACTTCTTAAGAACTTACCGCTGCTGCTAGGTAGGGTTCATAATCATTTCTATAATATTGACTTTTCGCATGATTAACTTCTATCATCAAAGTGATGCCAGCACACAGGTACAAGATAAACGCCACGCCATGGTATACCACCTCCTGAAAAACAAGAAAAAAATATGAAAACACAGAAGATATATACAAAACTGGGTAAGTATAAGAACCCAGTAGGTATAGTACAGTACGACACAACTTAGATGTAGCATAAAGGAGATGTCCGCTTTTTGTAGGGACGTTGGTTTTTTATTCCGAGAAAAATCTAACCAGCATCAAACTACATCTAAATAAAAACGACAAAATATGGAACTAGGAACCACTGAAATAATATTTTTAGACCCCTCCATTTAAGAGAAAAATTATAAACTATTTAAAGTACAAACATTTTATTTGTTGATGGCAACTATGACAAATATGATATAAATTGACAAATGTTACAGTCATTACTGTCAATCAATTGACAGTGATGACAGTAACATGTGTCAATTTTGACAAGTTTAATATTTGATTATGTCAGTATGGCATAAACTGACACAGTACTGTCATTACTGTCAATGAATTGACAGTAATAACAGTAACATGTGTCAATTTTGACAAGTTTACTATTTTATGGGGTGTGTTCACTATATTATCCTAGATAATTAGAATGGTTTGTTCGTTTTAGGAGTAAATTCTTACTAAAATAAAAAACGATTTTTCTCAAAATTGGAGGTCTTTAAAAACGTATGATATAGTTAGAACCACTAGTTTTTGGGGTGTCTATCCAAATATATTTAACTTATCCTGGTTAGAATTATTGAATAATAAAAAACCATTTTAGGACATGTCCTTTGAAAATTTGCATACATTCATTTCAATTTTACGAATGTATTTGGGAATATGACTTCACACGTTATTGCGTTTGTGTAAAGATCATTTTTACCTGAAGCAGTAAAACCAATATTTATAAAAATTTTGGTGATTTTGAAGGCGCGGAGCTCTGAAGGTGATCGGTTTTACGAATTTTGCCGGTGCTACATCTGTGTCGTACTGTACCTATCTACTTTTTACACGCCAAACGTACCTATACTGTTATAACATGTATCTGTTGGCGGTTGAATGACATTTACAGGGGGCGCTGTTGGTGAGCATTTGTGATATTTTTTTTACGAAATTGTATTGCAAAAAAGATGACGGCGTTAGCCGACGTTCGCACAGACGTAATAAAATCGCGGCGAGATTTTTTCGCGCACTGGATTTTCAACTCTCGGTGTTAAACCGAGCATTGAGAATCCAACGCGCTGGGACGCGCTCTCGTCCCAGCGCGTTGAAAAAACACACTGTTGGATCTTCAACTCTCTGCGGTAAGCAGAGCGTTGAAAATCCAGTGCACGAAAAAAAAATCGATTTTATTACGTCCATACGAATGTCGGCTTAGTTCCGATTTTGATCACGCACCAAAATAACCTTATAGCTCTATAACTAGTTAAGGATACCAGACATGATCGAATGTATCATCCGGTTCCTGTCACATCCTAAAAATTCGTTCCGTGTGTAGGTGATGTAACGGCCTCAACGCCAGCATAAAGTTACATCGTTTGTAGGTACTATTGCTATGTTGTACTACTCGTATCTGGTCAGGCCAACTGACGAAGTTCGCCTGTTATATTAGCCTCTCCATCATATCCACAGAAGGGTTCATTTACCTCTCTCTCTCTCTCTTTTTGTATAACCAACCTCATGACACAATGAAGTAAAGGCTCGTACAGACCAGCGCGATATCGCGGGCGCGACATGACATGGGTCGCGCTGCCTGTCGGGCCCGCGATATTGCACTGGTCTACACGAGCCTTAATTGATATTTTACTTACATAAATAGTTTTTGATATGATAGAAGCTGTAGACAAGGAGACGATGCACGAAGTAAGTAGGCAAAATGTGCCCACAAGACAGGCAACTGCCACGAGTAGGTAGAAGAGCTCTGCCTTGCCGTTGATGGTCGAATTGCGCCGGTTGTCCATGTAGTAGCCCACCACGCCCACGCATGCCGCACCCAGCAACTAGAATATAACTCTTCAAGAATTAATTTAACATCGTGAGTGCAAAAAATCAGTTATTTTGGTGGATTTAAGCTATTTGAGTCTAAAACATTTTAATAGATTGTGTACCTACAGAACTCTTTATTATTGGCTATGTTTCTAAAAGTTTAAGTAGTTTTTGGTTAGACTGAAAGCCAACCCTAACATAGTTTGGGAAAAAGCTTGACAGATTGATTGTTTTTTACAACAGCTAATAGCCAAGTGGTAATCAAAAAATAGAAATTTCATACAGTATGGGTCACTTTTTTTTATTTTTGGGTAAGAAATTATCAAATAACTTCTCCCGCTCTGGGCGGAGCGGGAGGGCGTGTCAGACTCTTACTGACTAAAACCGACCCGTGTTCTTTCAGTTGCCGTGTTGCCAGGGGGCCACGATGTCCCTATCGGTTTTCTTCGAACCCCCGGCAGGCCCTAGCGGACCCCGTTAATTCTGCTGACATCTCCTTGAGGCGCGCGTGGAACACGTCGCGCCGTCGACCCAGGCTTGGTCCTTATCGGACGGCGAGCTACCCATTGCTCACCGTCCGCAAGCCCGCGCCTACGGTGGCCGGAAATCTGCCTGTGATTCCCGACGCCTAGGGCGTCTCCTCCTGCGGCGGTTAGGGGCGCGAGGGCGCGAAATTTGCCTCTCCCTCACGCGCTCCATCTCCTCCTTCGCGAGCATTACTGCTTCGCAGAAGGAGGTGACGGCCTCCCATTTCGTCTCGGTCCGTAGCATGGCGGGAATCAGGGCCGGACGCGAAAGAGTATGGGTCACCTGAATCTACATTCCACAGTTCCATTTTCCTCTTTTGAGGGACGTTTTTGCCGTGGCAGGTACTCACGGCTACAGATCAAGCTACACATTTCCAGTACAAACTGACCTCGCATTGTACGGAAATCGTATACAATGCGAGATCAGCATAAACTGGAGTTGTACAGCTTGATGTGTAGCCGTGTGAACTCATGAGTTCTATAGTACCTACTTAGTGAGTAATTGATAACTGAACATTTATTAATAGGAAAACAAGGAATGATAACGACAAATAAATTATTTACGTAAATAAGTTTCCTTGTTTTATTAACATTGGGCCTGAGCCTTGACAGCGTTGTTAACATGTTAGGTTGAGACTGGGACGCAACTCAATGAAACACTTCAAACATTTGCAGGCAATTGTTCTCCACAAGGTTTTCCTCAAACCAACAGATTTCATCAACAAACCTCTGCTGCATTGAAAACACAAAATTAAGTGTTTAAACGCACTTTCGCGATGCAAATCATCGTTCGTTTGTTTATTCTGGTTGCTCCGAGAATAACCACGCGGGTGAAGTCATGGCTACCTCGTAAAACGCGAGGTCGGAGAAAATTACGATACCCTTTACTTCAGAAATTATTTTTTAATAGTTAACTTCAGAACTTCGCTGTTTCTGAAATTATTTCATGAATATTTCACATAGATATGTTTTTGTTTCTTCTTTTCATAATATGTGGGATCATATTTTTTATTAGCTAGTGACATTAGTACAGCAGTGCAGGCGGGACTACAGAAGTTCACCACTTGAACATTGTACAATTAATTTGTGAGGTACAATAAAAGTGATTAAATGCATTAACAAGAGTTAATTGCAGAAGTTTACGTCCCACTCTGACTCATTTGATAAAGATAGGTTGCTAAACTCATATACCAACACTACTTTATGTTTTTAAATATTCTCGCAGACGATTCAATAAAGCGCGATGACGCCATTGGTGATATCATTCATGGCCTTTTCAAAGAAATCCGGACGGAAAACGAAATACCCAATAACAAAATGTACAAATACATTAGCATTAAAATCATGACCACTCATTGTCAATTTGACACATGGTTCAATTTGGAAGGTTTTGTAATTTATCTTCTCTTGCACTTATATATCCTCTGTTTCAGTTAGGATAGGTTACGGAAACAAAGTAATACTTAGGTAAGTTCATAGCAAAAGTTCTTATTTTTGAATGAAGGTAAATTCGTTGCTTATTTCTACGTGAACACTACTACTTCATTTGCATCATTTTCTAAGAAATAATTAGACCGTGTATGTTTTTGATGTGTAACATCTTTGATTTTCGCTATTTGATTTGACGAATGGCACACGCGGTGTGAGAGTTGGCCGTCAGAAACGACCTTGACGAGGCCCCGCCCCTTTAATGTTGCATAATATATTGTGATGTTAAACATCATATGCGACTACTGTAAGGCTCGCCAGTTTATTTTTTTCTTTTTCATTGGGTCTTTTAAAATCAATAACTGATTCTTTTCTATCGCTTGCTTGCTTTTCTTTGCTTTTCAATGTAAAAAGCGAAAAATTTGATAAAAATCTAGCCTGTATAATTTCCCCTCATAAGCTTTATTTAGGTGCATAATTCAAGGAGCCTCTTGTTTTGATACGACCGCGGTTGCCCAACCATGATATTTACGTAACTAGGTTACACTCCGGATCAAAATATCTGAGTAAGCAGGAAATATTGTTGATCGTTCACACCATACGCTCACTCGATAGTAGCCAGTATAGCGGATAATTTAGATAATAGATGCAGATAATACTTTGATTTACAGGGGGCCTACCACCAGCTCATAAACAGTATTATTTTAATATTACTTCAGTGGGAGAAAGAGATGGAGTTATACGACCTGTAGAGCTTCATCTCTTTCCCACACTGAAGTAATATTAAAATAATACTGCTTTATGAGCTGGTGGTAGGCCCCCTGATTTAGGCCAGCCACGAAAGCAATCCTACCATCATCATGTATGTAACCTGAGGCTAATTCCTACAGCTCTATCTCTTACGATTGACAAATCGGCATTTAATGTGTTTAAAATTCAATTAACGAAGCATTAAGGTCAATTTAAAACTTCGACCAGTCGATTCCTATTATTGTTTATTTATAAAAATATTGTAAACGTATTAAAACCTAACCAATAATAAGTTACCACCTACTAGAAATAGTAATTCAGCGCCATTGATGAATATCACCGTGGATAATCATCAATTGTTTTTTTTTAACTTCGAACGTCATGTTTAAGTTATGTATTTTAAAACAATGAGTTTATAGCAAGATTATAACCACCAAAATTACCGACTCATGCTATCCCAACCCTATAGCAGTACTTAGTTAGTATCGAGTTGTGGGTACTGTTGTTGTGGTTAGTGCGTGTTGTGTTTTTGTCCTTACCAATTCCGCGAGCTTCAGGAGTCCGGGAGTGGTGCCCAAGTAGCTGCTGTTGATGTACACAGGGGTGCCAGACGTGGCCACCACCGTCCGAGTGATGGTCATCGAGTGAGACATCTTGGATCACTGTAATATCATAAGTAACACTCGTATTTTAACATTGTAGCTACGGACTGCTGCAGATGCAAGAGTTGGGGAAGTCTAAAGAAACGATGGGTGGATTGTGTGTAAGATGATTCGACTGGAAGGGTTATGAAGACGATGGCTAATAGAGATCAATGGAAGGAGAAGGCTTGCTAAGCCGACTAAACAAATTGGGTTATGGACAGGAGTAACGTATTGTTCTATCTGTTTTGTCTGTTTCTGTCTTCTGAGAAACAGTGGTGCCGATTCCCTTGTTCACAAACTAAACTAAATTTAAGTTCAGGGCATCTTTTTCTTTCTATTTCATTAAGAAAAGGACAGAAGATAAATTTTAGTTTAGCCCTGTCAAATTAATCAGCGCTTGACGTAAATTGACGTAATTTTAGTCGGCAAGTTTTTAATCACGTCTAAACTTGTATGGAGAGTGACAGGCGATGATTAATTTGACAGGACTAAACTAAAATTTATCTTCTGTCCTTTTCTTAATGAAATAGAAAGAAAAAGATGCACTGAACTTAAATTTAGTTTAGTTTGTGTACAAGGGAATCGGCACCAAAACCCTAATTGCGTAATGCAACACAATCACAATCCATTGCTTCATAAGTAGGAAAAAAAAATCTGCTCTACAAGGTAAATAACGAAATTAATGTTGTTGAACTGTCAAAATTAAACAAATTAGGCATAAATTGTTGACGAAAATAAGTTACGCAATTAGGGTACTGGTTAACTACCTAGTTCGGGAGGCAGAGTTTTTATGTAACAGTGACACTTATGTTTGCAAATAAATGTTTATTTTTTATTGTAGTGATTTCAACCCTTGATGCAACAACTTGTTGAAACAACTTTCTGTTCGTTTAAATGGAAAATGCTGTGGTTATTATATCTCTCAAGTTTTAATGTTAGGACTTCCTGCTTTTATGAGTAGATATTTACTATCAAACCTACTACTTTACTATTGAATTGATATCTAAACTCTTTCAAGGGCATTTTAGTACAAATAAATGTAACATAAGTAACGTTACCCAAGTGTAAGTTTCAATAAAAAACAATTTAGATCAATTTGATAGAATGACTGAAACTGCTTGAAATACGACTTCTTAATTAAAGAGTGGGGTTCTTACGCTCTTGTCCGGCTTGACTCGATGTAATGTAATGTATTTCAGTATCGAACATTGCACAGTCAAGACAAAACCGAATATTATGTCATTTTCGTATAAGGGTCGGTTAGGTCAACATGTAGGCGTGTGACGCGCAATGTATGCCAGGGTCGCCTGCTCTCTCAATACTACACTATACCTTACATATACTTATGTATATCATGTGTGACTGAGTTTATTCACTGGCTTGCACATCACACATGCAATACTGCATTCGAGCATGCATCTATAAAAGAATGTCTTGTGGTAATCTATGCATCCATTGATAGTGTAATCATCAAGTCAGTGCCCAGCCGATTTGCCGCTGGCATATGAATTGTGCGGCGCAGCTGTTATCAGTTTACATTAAAATATATTGTATAATAAATAGAGTGTTAAGTAAATCCTGTTTAAATTAACTTCTTTTAGTGAAATACGTAATTGGAGAAGTTTCGGAATGTTTCTCTTCGTAAAAGCTGCTGTTTTTAGCCTTCATTAAAACTGTTTTAAAATGTATGCAAGATCTTGCTCCTTTATACTTGTGTAACTTAGTCATTGTAAACAAATGAATAATAGCCTAAAATGTAGTTATTTTCCTTTCAGGATTTATTTGACGAAACTATTAAATAAATTCTGTACTAACATAATTCTAAATAAGTAAACAATAAAACTTGGTACTTACAGTGTTTATATTCGTCTGGAAACTATGGGAAAGGTTTTAAAACAAGTGAAAAGCGCACGTATGCACGAGCGAGCAATGTTGGCACGACTGTGATGTGGGCACCGCACTCAGGCGGTGAGTCACCGGTCGCCGGCAAATATCGACATTGCGCACACAACATACACCAGACAGGCAGCTTCGCGCCGGTGCATCACCTGGATGCTATCGATGCGTCAGGAGCGGCTAGACTTTCTCAAACACAAAGGAACTGACAAATAATACTTGAATATAAGATGAAACATTGCTCCTTTTCTCTAACGCATGCGCACTTGCATCTCTATTAATAATACCGGCCTGCATTTTAAGACTGCAAAGTCATAGGCATCTTCTCAGGCTGATAACGAGCTCGGATCGCCCATTTGAGATCATTTGAGACTATTCATATTCAGTACCCTAATTGCGTAAACAATTTTGCCTAATTTGTTTCATTTTGACAGTTCAACAACATTCATTGCGTTATTTACGTTGTTGAGCAGTTTTTTTTTCAACTTATGAAGCAATGGATTAGCAATCTGTTTCAAATCGAAACAGATTGTGATTGTGTTGTATTACGCAATTAGGGTACAGATTTCCTTACGAAGTTTTCCAATACCGTCATTCAATGAGTCAATTGCGTGCACTATTTTCGACTACATTTATCATTCAGTGGTCAAACGCGGGGCGAAAAAGTTATACCAAACAAGATATGGGACCTAGGACACCACACTACCTAAGGCAAAACTACGAAAAAGCTATCAACATTATCAACTGGGGGCAGAAAACGGCCCCACCAAGTTGGTGGGAAGATATGGAATGTTGAAAATTTTGTGATCCGTCATAATAATATCTCACTAATCGATTTTTGTTAAAGTGGAATAATCCCAGAAAATTTGAGCTCTTGTAGGTATGTATGGGGCAACCGACATTGGCCTTATAATGACTAAGGGATGGTTTTTCATTTAGCAAAAGTGAACGGATGAAACACGGAAAATCAATCTCCAAGGATGTCGTTTACAAAAAAAACAACTGACTTTCAAAAAACAATACAAAGTAGAAAATTACTTGAATTTTTAAAGTCGGTGTCTTTGGTTTTGCTTATTCGTTTTTGCGACCGATTTCAGAAATTAAAGTTACTTAATTAGACTGGAACCCGACCCCAACATAGTTGGGAAAAGGCTAGGCAGATTGATTGATGGTTTTTTTTTAGTCGGTAGTTTTTTTTTTGTAACAATTTTTTTTTTATTTTGCTCTTTTTAGTTGTGGTACCTATCCCACACAAATTCGTTTACCACTACTTGCTATGTAAACAATAGTGAAAGGAACTTATAATAACATCATCAATATGTATTATTGAAGCTAACTCAAGAACCACTCATCAGAACTTAACCTAATTGATATGGGACTACCTCAGGAGTATATCCTTTAAAAAAAAAAAGAATTATCAAAATCGGTCCACAATTGATAAAAATATCGATAAACATACATTTTTTAAAAATCCGTGGACCGATCAGATCCTCCTCCTTTTTTGAAGTCGGTAAAAAAGGAAATAATTAAAACATGTCTAGCAAACAAATATTTTAAATTGAATAAAAAGCTTATTACAAACACAATAACATAACCAAACTAGTATACTTTTCAAAAATTGTCTTTGCGTCATCGACATGACCTACTTACTTGTTTTCCTTGGTACAAAATACCTAGAACCTTTTCTTATTTTATGACCTTAAGCTTAAAATATTATAAATAATTACTCTAAATTTGTGTAAATAAAAGACAATACAATATATGTTAAAATATATTTATTAACTTTTTACAAATTAGGTCAATAAAATTAACTATTGTTTAAAAACTTCACATAACACCCGACATTCAACACAACTTAAATATTTCAGTACTTAACAAAAACATCAAAATGTAACTTTAAGAAGAATATAATAAGTGTAAGTATTGGTACCTAAATAGGTATAAGTGTAGAAAAACGTGCTCATACCCATTTATAATAGACAACCTTTAGACAATTTTTAGTTACATTTAGAAAAATGTTTCCGAAATAGGTAGGTACCATATTTTTAAGACTTTTAACTACTGAATAATAGATTGGTACAGTTATTATAATTTTAATAATTTAGAAAAGAAAGGAGCAATAATTAAAGATCTTGGTCACTGCGATACATAATTATAATGTATCAGGTACTCAAACTCATACATTAGGTACTAAAGTGCGTATAAAGTTGTATTTACCAAAATATCTCGTCCCAAATTACATTCAAATATATTATTTTACCATTAATTAATTCGTTTTAGATTACACATACATATAACTTTAATACAAACGTACAGATTTTTGTAAGACTAGTCTAACAAAATTTGTAACAACCATGTGATAAAATACGAGTAAATAGGTACAAAGAATTACCTTATAAGAGAAGCCTAAGAATGTAGGTAATTTGTCAAAACTGGCCCCACTTTGAAATATATTATTTTTACTTTTTATATAACTAATAAGACGCTTGTGATTCTCGTCGATTTCGTTTTTTAGCGTCACTTCCATCCTTTTCATTAAGAATTAAAATAATGTGCATTTTAAGTAATTTAAAATAATCTAGTTTTGGTTGATCTTAACATTTCTACTGTCCTTACTAATCTTTTCATGTGACAGTCTCCGAAATGGTATATAAAGGTTTTATAAAAAGTATTGATTTGTCAATATAGGTAAATGACTTAGCATACCTATTCATAAAAAATTGGACGAACTGAAACCTATAAAATGATTCATCTCCATACTTTTTCTGACAGAGGGAATACTGCCCTCCTATAATAATTTACCAATTGTATAATGTTTGTTAAAAAAATAATCCGGTTGGAAAGTGGTTCATTATATATCATACCTTACCATTTTATATATTCCTTACATGTACACAATCTATGGCCATTAATTTAAGTATTATTCTATTAATATTAATATAAAACCGTACTGTTTGTTATATGACTTTTAAATATAGTAAAATAATATAATAAACTACAAATCTATCTGCATAAAATGCATGTTTTGATCAACGAATATAAAGTGAGAAAATTTCACTCGTTTGCGACAGAATTACCTATCATAATTTCAGAACAAAATACAAATATCAACATTCAATATAGATTTTTAATAGTTTTATATAAGTGTAGATCAGCCTGGCAGCTAAGAACACATTCATAAGGCCTTCGATTTTGAAATTCTGTAAAATACAAGATATGCAGGTACTTACTCTCTACGAAAACATTTCAAAACGTTTTAAAAGTAGGTATATTAAAGTATGTCGAGACAAATTCTGATAAAATCTTTCTTTTAATAATATTCTCATGAAATAAAATGTTTAACACCAATAGCCACGTTTTCTGGTATAAAAATAAATGTTTTAAAATAAGTGCTTATAATGTAAAGATCGTGAAATATACAGTTAGATTTCGGCGTTCAGAATCGAAAGCGAAACGAATGTGAGTGATACGATAATAGGCTTCCGTTGAGGTTTATGGTAGTGGCGCGGCGCTTGCGCGTGAGGGTCACGCTCACGCCGCCTGCGCCGTCGTCACCGTGCCGCGGTACTCCTTGAACAACAGGAACGAGCTAGCTGCGTACGCCACAGTATTGAAAATACCAAACACCTGTACAAACAAAATCATATTTTACATTTTTTAAACAATAGTCCAAAATAACCCCTACTCGGAAACGGCGATCAGCGTCATCAGTGTTGTTCTACTACGGTAATTGTGGTCACCGTTCCCTTTACTCAGCGTGGTCTGTGATGACCACAGAGCAGCTAAGACGTAGATTTAGTGCGAAATCCGTGTCATTAAGTTCAATTCTGGATCCGGATTTAATAGTTTTGGAAATAATGAAGAACCATACAATTTACAAGAGACTATCATATACTACTTGCAAGTTTAACATTTTCAATGTTCCACATAACGTTATACTTAAGATATCAACCAGTGGCAAAAGGCAAGGTCTGCCATGAAAAAATTTCACATTGCTTTTTACGGTTTTAACGGTTTCATCTGCCTAGCCTTTTCCCAACTATGTTGGGGTCGGCTTCCAGTCAGTGGATCCGGGTGCCCACTTCGTTTTTCAAGACATCGCGAAACGGTTAGTCGACTCTTCACGTGACCAGAGGGCTGGCCTATTCTTTGGCCAAAGAATCAGCATTGCCATACAACGTGGCAATGCTGCCAGCCGCCAGTCCAGTCCCATTTTTCTGATTCTCTATGACTGTTTCCCCCCCGCCCCCTTTTTTATATTTTTTTACATATTATTGTTATTATTTTAAATCTGTTAGTTATTAAAATTATGTACCTATATAAGTGTATGTAAATAAAAGAAAACGTTCCAGGCTAACCGGATGCAGCTGAATACCAGTATTTTACATGGAGCGACTGCCTATCTGACCTCCACAACCTAGTTACTAGGTAACACGATAGCCCTTGGTCAGACTGGTTGTCAGACTTTTGAGCTTCTAACTATCCGTAACGACTGTCAAAGATCTACAATGACAGCCGGGACCAACAGATTAACGTGCTTACCGAGGCACGGAGGGATCTTGGTATATGAAGATGGTCACTCATCCACGGACCAACCGCGGCAAGCGAAGCTTAACCTGATCGATCGACCCGTGCAGCTGTTATTACTTAGCCAACGGTTTTAACGGTTTGTCCAACGTAAACATTAAAACCCCTGCTTTAGTTACTGTTAGTTAGTTAAGCTACTACATCTACGAAAGTAAGTAGGTAGTCGATATGCAAATCAAAAAATAGAAAGTAAGATTTGATTCGTCGTCGTTCTCAAAGAAAACCACTAAATATACAACTATCTTCATTAGTCTTATAGACTTCACTCGTGTGTGTTCTAAATTATCTGCAATAAACCTACATATTTATTTATATTTTTCGATAATATCCATCTTTTTTATTAGACCTTAGATCATTCAAAGTAATTAATCCTACACTTTCTTAGTAATTCTTTCTAGAGATTCTAGACGTACGGTGTTCAATACTTTATTGTTATAACGGTAGTAAATCTATAAAACTTTGCTTTACAGTGTGTCTATTAGGAAGGAGTCTTCAGTTTATCAATTTTAATTGGCATGTTCTTATTACCAAGCAACCGTCTTAACCATCTCGTTAATTATCATAATCATAATCATCATTTATTTATTGCATTCAAGTAGTTTACAAGTTGTTACAAGTATACACCGTGAAATTTGAATCACAATTTTGCTAGAACAAACGTTGTTCAGACCATGGTCTACTACCATTCTACAGCATCCAATAAATAAAAAACATACTTGGTTTTTGAAAAAACAAAAAAGACAAAGTTTAAAATGTCAAGGTTATCTACTGCTTACTAAATTTCGTTTATGGAGGTACATTTCCCTGTAAACAATGCTGTGTCCCATGCGTGGTGTCTGTGTTGTAGGGAGTAACGATAATCTTGAAATTTTAAACTTTGTCTTTTTTGTGTTTTTTCAAAAACCAATTTATTTTATTTTTATTGGATGCTGTAGAATGGTAGTAGACCATGGTCTGAACACAGTTTGTTGTAGCAATACTGTAATTCAAATTTCACGGTGTATATAGGTTTCATACATGAACCCTGCTAGGGCACAGCAATATAAATAGTTTAATGTGCTAGGTATAGTGTCACAATATTAAAACCACTGTGCTTAAACAATTAATTAATTTTAACATAGATTAGGGAGCAGACTGACGGTTACTGCGAAAAATAAAGTGAAATTCTAACCCTTAAGGTTAACAAAAAGGAAAACAAAAACAAAAAACATCATAAAAAAAGAACGAAGAAGAAGGAAGGTTCTTCTTAGGAAAACATCGTGAGGAAACTGGCAAGCCTGAGAGATATTTTTCGACGGCATGTAAAGAAGAAGGTTAGAAGGGTGGAATTTCTCAGTAGCAGCTCGAAGTCTGGATTTGTGCCCGGTTGATGGCAATAGGCTCGCCCCCTATTACATGGGACTTAAACATAACTGGCGAAATGTGGGTGTAGGTACCTGCTACAGGGACACCTCTGCTCAACCCTTCGGGGAAACAAGGCGCGATGTTATGTTATGTGTAGTAATACTAAATTCAGTAACTGCACTTAAGTTTGCACGGTGTCCTAGACGGGAAAAGGCTAATTGATAACACTGAACCTATAACATAACATGAACCTTCACATAAGGCACTATACATAAATTAAATCACTGAAGAACGCGAATCACGAGTGCTATTGACTATTGTTACTGCCCATCACCCTGTTCCAGATATGGTCAACAGTCTTTTGTATATACAATACTAACTACTATTACATATACAATACTAAATACATCACGTTGAGGTAACTCAACAGAAAATCATTTAAAATGTAGTTAGTGGCACTCAAATCTGATAAGTCACATTTTAGGCACCTTAGGCAAGTATTACAAAATATGTTATTGAGAAGGTAATCAATCTGAATCAAATTCCCCAATTTCAGCGTTTACTAATTTAAACTGGGAAATCTCGTTGCTGACCTCTTACTTAAGCTATTACACTTAAAGCCTCCAGCCAGGAGCGTAAACTGAACTTATTATATTAGGCGAGCGCTCGCTAAGGACACCCCCTGTAGGGTACGAACCTCGGCTTAGGGCATCGCTAGGGGGAGGACAGCAAGATGGGACAGGCTGGATCAAATATGGGTAATTATTATTAATCGGGAATTTAAAGCTTCGACGCGGGCTGGTGCATCGTTTTCGAGCAAGGATTGGGGGGGAAGGCAATCTAGTCAACGCTCAGGATTTATTGTAATTACCATCAGCCAATAGACCCCTACCTTTACCTAACCCACCTAACACACAGTTGTATCGCTGGTTTTCCTAACATGGGGCTCATTGATTTATGTATCAGGTTTGAAGTTGCCACGGAGTTTCTTTGCCGTTCTACTCCTTTGACAATTCAAAAGTGCCTGTATATGGTTTGATTGAAATAAATTCTTTGAGTTAGAGCTATTTGCACTTTTAAATTAAGTGTGCTTCTTTATGTCAAATAAATATGATTACAGCAGTCCACTGGTGCCTTTCCAGTCGCACGCTCTAGGATGATGACGCCAATCTATTAATGATGATGATGCTTTGAAGATACTTACAGCAGCTGCAACATTGGCTCCATACGCATGCGTGTAGTAGGAAGCCGTCGCTGCAAACAAGACTATGAAAGCAATCAGGTACATCAACGTCTCTATGCTTGTGCTGATCAGCTCCTGGAAAGGCAAATATTAATTTCGTCAGAACGGAAGTTCGTAGACATAATCGAACATAAACGTTTCATTAAAATTAATTGTTCAAATATCATGAGCCAGTAGGACAATCACGATGACTTGGTGACTAATTTATACATTGGGAGTGAGACTTTGATTAACACTATTTTCCGTGATGAATTATACAGGATGTTTGGAACCTGGGTGCAAAGCCTTTTAAGGGGGTAATACTTGACACCATTTGGAGCATTTTGAGCATATTTAAAAAAACGGAACGATTGAGGTTATATTATAAATGGCTTAAACTACGCAGGTTTTCGAATTTTAAAAGTATTTTACGACGTCAAAAGTGTCAAGTATTTTTATTCAATAACCCAGATGCTTAGAACTTGGTTATTTAGTTAATTGTTTAATGTTATTAAAAGTGACACAACTTGTTATTTTTAGAGAGTTGCGTGTCTAAAGGTCAAAATACTCCAAGTCCTGATAGAAGAAAATATTATTTGAGTGAATTCTAGGATCATACAAGTGTCCAGAGGAGAAAAGGAAGTCATTTCTTGGCTTATTAGTATGTAGATTCGCACGAAGTATCTCGACAGAAACGAGCGAATTGACACGTGACTTTATTAGATCAGATACACATAAGTTAAAACAATAACATACCATGTTTGTACCACTTTAACTGAGGCACGTAAAACGAGTAGTTGAAAAAAAACGTACTTCGTCTAAGAAATGTATGGCTCGAAATGCTCTAAATGGTGTTAACTACCTTAAGGCTTTGCACTCAGCTTCCAAACACCCTGTATGAGGGCATTTTAAACTCTCCTTTTTGAAATAATTAAGAGATCTTGAATTCAGTGCTTAAAACAAAGTAAATACGGATAGTGAACGGACTAAATTTCTTACTCAATCAAGTAGCGGAAGCTTCGATTCTTCGTTCAACAGTCATTAGAAACCTGTGTTTCCGTAAGTCAATTACTTTATTCTAAAATGTGAGTATCTTAATTAATTCCGTAGTGTGCCCCATGGAAACTGGAGGTCTACTCCCTAAGCTCGAAATCCGAAGTATCAGCCGAAGTTACGGGCGATTCATGAGAATGAATGTCAACACGATTTGACAAGTGTCCCGATGTGGTTTTGCCTGTACGAAAAGGTTAATTAATCGGGTATAGGGTTCACTCCAAAATTTTGAACTACTTTCGGACGGGCCCGTATCTTCGTTGATGGACTCAGAGAGTATAGCCCCCTTGTACGTATCATCCTATACTATTAAACGAGCAATATTTGTATACATATTTATTTGTTTGTATACCTTATAGATTTCTATTGACGTTCTCGAAATCAACTCTAACGATTTCGATAAAAGTTGCAATATAGGGGTTTACGGGGGCAAAAAATCGATCTAGATTGGTCTCATATCTGGGAATAGTAGATTGTTATACAAGGGTCGAAAGGAATCAACTCCCATACGAGGTATTTAGACGCCCGAGCGCAGCGAGGGCGGCTATAGTCCGAGTAGGAATTGATGACTTTCACCCGTGTTAAACACTCTACTTTTCATTTCGAATATAAGGAAAGTAAAAAGTTGTAGTTTTTCTAAAATATTAATTAATAATAACATGAGTATTCTAGTAGATACCTATTAGTCTTTTTTTAAATTTTAAATATGGAACACACACACCGCGTCACCGCCGCGTCCCACTTAGGTATTTTTTTAATTCACACTGGCTGTTTATACAATAACAAGACTGTAGCATTTTTTTTAATCAGTATTTTTCTATAAGGGGGTATTACACCATCATATCTACGACCACAGATCCATGATCAAAGACATTACTAAATTGTAAAATAGACATAACATGGGTAATTTGTGAGCTTTGTAGATAGGTACATATATGATATAATATGATAGTGTAATATCCCCCAAGGGGGATATACCCATAATAAATGTTTATTTTACAATTCCATTACATCTTCGATCACAGATCCATGACCACAGACTCAACAGTGTAATACCCCCTTAGTACAATTTTTCGTAGCTGACTACCTAACCAAATTTCGTTCTATTTTTATTAAAATTCATTTCCGCCTAGAGAGGGAAGCAATTACTATGAGTCTTTCCCGCCCAAGGGTGGGGATCAGCATTATCAAACAAACACTACTTGTTTGTGCAGAATAAACAAGTTTTCTTTCTTTTCTTTTCTTTACTTTCCGAGTATGAGAAATAAAAAATGTTTTCTCCGTGTTTTCAACATGACATGACATTATTAATAATAATGATCATGGCAGTATGGAATTAGTAAGTACCTACTATCATGGCAGTATGGAATTAGTAGGTACTATCATATGCTATTAAATAAGCATTCTCTATTTTCACCAGAGCAGAGCTCGGCCGCCCAGGTACTAATTCTTAACTATGCAAGTACTTACAGATAAAAGCCAGTTGATAGGTATTTTGAGCGCGTCCTTGATGCTGAGCAGGAAGACGAAGCTCCACATGAGCGTGGTGATGAAGCTGGTGACTGCGACGAACACGAACCACGTAGAGTACCATGGCGACGCCAGTGCCATGCACAGGATACCAAGGACCTGGAATAGAAAGATTAAAGCTGGTCAAATATTATTCGTTAATTGTTTATTGCTGTTCATAATAATTGCATTTCCAAATGTTCTTATTTTAATTAATAGCTACAACAGTAGCCTCATAGTTCCTCATCCTGTTTTCTACGTTGATATTTCATAACGTGTGCATAGTTTTTTTTTATTTGTCAAGCTTTGTGCCCGATGGAACTTGCACACCTACTTTAATCCATTGTTTACGCCTTTTGGGGATGAATTGTCAAAAATCTTTTCGTCGTTATAAAAGGAAATCGTGTTCAAAATTTCATTCTTCTAAACGCAGTGAAACGGTTGTACGTTGTCTGTCAGTGAATTTAAGATTTTTACTAAGTAGACTGTGATAGTTATAAGACCACATCCTTGATTCACCTGAAAACCTTGATTAACCTTCATTTTGGGAGGTTATCGAACTACGTAAAAGTGAAATTGATTGCTCTCTCAAAAAAACTCATTAGAATTTGGATGCCAAACATAAATATTGTAGATAGGTAGGTTATTTTTAATTTCTTTATGAGTTACATTTTAATAAAACCACCTTACTTTATTCAGTTCAAATATAGCTTTAACAATAAGCTAAATTTTAGTTAGAGTGTTTTTATTTCGAACCTGCACAAGGTAATATGAAACCTGTTTCCTAATGTCAATATGTGATATTATTCTTTGTTACAGGTGTGCAATCTTATCTACCACCAGTTGTGATAAAGATGATCCCAGAACATGACGCATCGTTAATCATACATTTTTTGCTAGGTCGAGTTAAAAATAATCATGCGCACAGCGAGCTGTAATTAAATAAAATATCGAAGCGACGGACAATTTTGCCACGTTTAAGAAAAGCAATGGTGCCGATTCCCTTGTTCACAAATTAAACTAAATTTAAGTTCAGTGCATCTTTTTCTTTCTATTTCATTAAGAAAAGGACAGAAGATAAATTTTAGTTTAGACGTGATTAAAAACTTGCCTACTAAAATTACGTCAATTTACGTCAAGCGCTGATTAATTTGACAGGACAAAAATAAAATTTATCTTCTGTCCTTTTCTTAATGAAATAGAAAGAAAAAGATACACTGAACTTAAATTTAGTTTAGTTTGTGAACAAGGGAATCGGCACCAATAGCTATAATAATATAAAAGCGGCTTGATGTATGTAGCTAATAGGATAAAGCCACTTTGTACCAAACAATATCAGTAACTAGCCAATGACTAACAAAAAAGATGTACCTGTATGACATTGTTGTTTAGATTACTTATTTTTTATCGCAGGAACGATAACATTCAATATCATCGGTTCCACTTTCGAGGGGATTTCATTATGCTATATTTTCTTTTGATTTTTTCCTGTAGATAACTAGGACTAAGATTGCGTTCGATCGATGCCCACGATCGTTTGTGCATGCCAGCCGAAATTATTAACCCTTAAATTGTCACCCCTAGATTCCTTGGGTATTTTATGTTCAAATTTCGGGTAAAGGTTGGAATTGGGGTGAAAAGAAGAAAATAAAATAAAAAAAACAAATATCTTTATATTTTTATCGTTTTTTTTAATGTCACATAAAACGGACATAGCCCATTATATGTGCATTTATAATAGGTGATAGTAAGTCACATAAAAGGGACATTGCCCATTATATGTGCAGTTATGGTAGCTGAAGATATGTCACATTATAATTGACATTGCTAACATAATAAGTAATACTAAACAACAAATTATAATCAGGAACATTCTAGAATCAGCCTTTTATCACACACTACCTCGAATTTTCGTTGTCCCTTTTTTTATCATAGCTTTGTCAGTCATCAGCTTACAGTTTCGCGATCTATCTTTTCGTAACGTCCTTAAAAATAAAATGCCCATCTCATTTCGCAAATGACGTAAATCAGTTCAAGTGACGTAAATCAATTATCAAAGTACACTGTGCTTAGAATTGGATTACGAATGGTTCTACGCAACCGGAGAACTGTTTTACCTCCAATTATAAGAAAGTCTTCTTCCCATTTACTAAATTGGACACCTCGAAATGTGTTTGCGCCATAGTAAGCAAAGAAATACATGCCTGAAGTACCAGCACGAACAAAAAATTTTTGAATCCCCATTTGCTGGGTTCTTGTGGCATGTACTGCCTTCTGCTGCCAGCTTTTTTACCTTTGTAAGGTATCATCATCTCATCGATTGCAAATGATCGTTCTTCTTCTATCTTCAAGCACTGCTTACGAACATAATCCATGACAGAGGAACTTTACAGTAACGATCATTTATGTCGTACATTTGTATTATCACAAAAGTGCAAGTAGCGTTTGATAGATCTATATCGTTTCAGCGACATGGCGGATGAAATTTGCTCATACTTTAGATCAGCACTCCAGTAATCTTCGACTAGTCTAGACTAGTAAGGCTACAATACCCATCATGATTTCTATTCCTAATAAAATTTCAATTTCTTTTCGGTTCATGCATATGGACTTCCCGGTAGTTTGTACTGAATATAAATTTGTCATTTCAACTATGAAATCGAGTAACTCGTCGATGATTTTTTTTTTAAATATTGCTTATGGCTAAGGATATCGTGACATTCCTCGAAGTTGATGGAGCCTGATGTATGTACGGATCCGTTATATTTTATTTTTTTAAATACAAAATTTAATCGCTTCATTTGACGCTTCTTCTTAGCCGCAGGTGCTGTTGTCGTTGGTGGAGGCATAGGTGACGTGTCTATGATTGCGGTATGTCTGGTTCGACGTGTTACCATGACAATAATGTAGGTCTAGAAAAACTAGGAGATGGTGATGCAGCAACAATTGGTGAAGGTGTTTCTGGTATGTAACAGGATACTGGAGCTGAATACCTACCAGGGAGTGGAGAGGATTCATCTTGCGCCATCTCTGGTAGCTGTTCTTCAGCTATATGATTCTTGTGATTGTTATAATCCTTACCATTTATGTCTTCACTGTCACTGATATCAGCCAATATGTCGTATAATACAGGAAATATGGTACGGGGCGAAGATGAATCACTCTTATCATTATGGAAATACTCGCGTCGCTCAAGGCTGACTTTTAAATCGTCATCAGACTCAATGTCTGACTCTTCAGAATCTGCCGGAGGTATAAGTGACAAAATTTTCTTTGATCGCCAAGCCATGTTACTGTAAAATTAAATTAAAACATAAAAAATATGATTTAGTAACGACGACGTTGCAAGTGACAACTTATTGGCAATGTCCGTTTTATATGACAGTCATAAGGGACACTTACAAGTAGGACTAAATGGCAATGTCCGTTACGTGGGACAGTCAAAGAATACCCTAGTTGATAGTTAAAGTTGGCAAGGTCCGTTTTGTGGGACACTATAAATAAACCAACTTTTTACTCTAATTACTGTAATATTTATAAAAAATTATATCACAATACAATACCTATATTCATATTCTAACCAATATTATAACATTATAAACAAAACAACTCATATACTCACAATTATTATCAAATTCATCAGGAGCACAAACCAATCTGACGGTTGCACTTTTTCAAATGATTACTGCTCGCGACCATTCCTCTCTAAGTTAATGAAACATGCATGCGCGCGAAAGAGATAGCCTGTGCGAGACCGTTTCGCGATCACACGGCGTTTAGGAGTATTAAAACAGTATCTGTGCGCTTGTAAACACTATGTCCTTTAAAACGGACAAAATCAATTTAAGGGTTAAATAAATAATAATCGAAATGTTATTTTAAAAAATAAGTATTTATTACTAGGCCGCACCCTACCTGTGGGCGCTAATTACCATGTTTTGCAAAATGTAAAGAAATATTCCTACATGTTTGTTTTCTTTTTTTATTATTACCGAAGTTCATTTCAAATGATATTTGAAGGACATGTGGTGCATGAGATCTGTGCACTTTTTCCAATTGCGCATTTACTTGAGGGAACAGATTTGTGGCGTTAGATGTTCAGGCTATGAAGTAATTCAACTGTTGTATTGTTTTTTTAAATTATTATTTTCGTTTTACCAAGTCACTGGCGTATTTTTATCAGTTTGTTACAAATTTTTGCAAATAATTTACAACGTAACTTGCATGTAATAATAAAGGAAACTGGTTTTCTGTTTGAGGCACATGATTTCACCATGCCAATTAGTGTTTTATAATGAAAAATACAACAAAATGAGCAACTAAATCATGTCGGCGTCGTCTATACCGCTTGCGATTTATTAATAATAGTTAATAGAGCCCAATCCTTCGGGGAAACAAGGCGTGATGTTATGTTATTAGAGTCTTTTGAAATTCCTCAAATGAATACCGTTCAAGTATTAAATACCTTTCAGCTAATTACTTGCGTTCTAAAATTATTGCGTTGATGATATGCTGTTATTATATCTACGTAACGAAGTTAATGATGAGTAATTTGAAAATAACTTTTAACCAGCGCAAGGTAATAGATAAACTAGCGGTAACATCCCAGTACCACTAGGACAACGGTGTCAGGTAAATGTGAACCATTAGCGTCCATCGAAGAAGGCGGCAAGCGCGGGCGCAGGTAAGCGCGCGCCATCGCCGCACCGCGCGCCGCGCGACGGCCTCTACGGACCAAACCGGTTTGATATCGCGCGCGAACACGAACCCTCTGTCGCAATGCCCACTAACAGGTGTTGTTTGTAGAAATTCCATCCGATAACCAAACAGGCAAACATTGTCTTACAATAAATATATTGCGACTGTCCCACCAAGACATTGAAATACTCATGCACTCTCCGTTCACAGAACATAATTAATTACAAGCACAACTTAGATGACATCCGCTCCACAAGTATAAATGTTTACGTACGTCCCTACCTTGCTAAGGAGGGACGGAAATGTGTGTCAAATGAGGCACGTGCACAGTTGCATATAATATGGAGAAAGTGCGTCGCCGGTCGCAGCCGCGGGGCAAAGTTGTCGTGTGGACGTATATGTGACGCGACCGCCATACCGAGCTCTATCAATGGGTTCACAGACCATCATCGCTTTTACAAGTTGCAGTCTCGCTCCAAATACCAAAACGTGGCCGGATTTCCGACACACTGTATTCCGTATCTACATCTATTGACGAAAGTGCCACAAATAATAGGACACACCCACGGAATTTATATGGGCATAGGGACAACACACCAATACTGCAGTCTTTCCTCGAATAATTTCTCAAACTTTCGCCAGGTTTTCTCGTCCAGACACAACGTAAGTCATAATCAAATAAGTGTTTAAAAAAATCACTAAGTAGCAGGTTAATCCTTTACCCCGAAACTCAATTTAGTCAGTTTTCACTATAATGATTGCCTTCGCATTTAAACTTTTTCTGTTTACTGACCCAAATATTTAGGGTTCATTTAACGTAGCGCATACGCATGCGCAGCTCAGACGCCGCCGCGCCGCGACAATGCCACATTTTAACACCGACTCATTCTAGTCAACGCTGCGTCTGCGTCTAAAGACCTTCTATGCCACTTTCAAGTAGTTGCTACGCACCAAACGTAGCACCAACCAAGAAGCTGCGTAGCGCCGCTACGCGGATTCAACGCTACTTCTACGGACCTTCTACGCAGGTCCATAGCGCGGCTGCACCTACTATGCTGAGCCTGTGCCCGACAGCGTTCATAATTGATTCATCTGTTTTACCAACATTATGGAATACAATAAAGAATTGAGAATTGAGTCAACGCTACTTCTACGGACCTTTTACGTAGCACCGTAGCGCTGCTAAGGACCTTCTTATACGCAGCTCCGTAGCGTTGCTACGCTTAGTCAACGCAGCGTCTACGGACCTTCTACGCAGCTCCGTAGTAACAGCTGGATACGCCAGGAATTGTTGAACTCTTCATATTATATTTATCATATATTAGAGTTATGTTATCTCATAATTGAACATTCAATATTAGCTTTTTTTTTGCTCACCCATTATTTGCATGGGATTTTAATTTAACTGGCAAAATGTGGGTGTACTGTACTGCCCTGCTAAGCCCAAAGGCGGTATCTCTGAGATACGCCCGTTTCGTTTTTTTTGTACCATTCAATAGCTTTAACAATTTCCCATCTAATGGTATAAGCGAAATAGCGCTATATAACTTAAAACATTTAAAAAAACCACTAAGAAGTTTTTTATATCTCCATTTTTCCATACATTACAATTTACAAAAAGTCAATTTTCTCAAAACTTACTCCGGTTGAGATACCGCCTTTGTGCTTAGCAGGGCAGTGTAGGTACACCTCTGCCTAACCGGGGAAAAAAGGCGTGATGATATGTTTATGTTTAAGAAAACTTTATAAAGTATTTGTACCCTGAAAACTATCTTTGTTGTTGTCTTCTTAATCAAGAGTTGTACTTCATTCGATACTATTGATTTTTTGATAGTGTATGTTTTGTCGGTAATATTAACAATTGGTTTGACTCATTACTTGGCTATACTTGCGTGTATTGGTACCGTTACTCTGCTCCCATGTGAAGGCACAATGTGCAATTGCCCTTGAAGTTAATACCAATTCAGAATGGCGGCTAATTAAAGTACCTCCATCGATCCGTGCTTATTCTTAAACCGTAGTTAACGTACTGTTAATAATGTATGAAATTACATCGATTAACGTTTCTAAATACCGTTGCATAACTATTGAGACACAGAACAATATCCAGAAAAATAGACACAAAGTGGTTAATAATAGTGTAAAAATAAGTGATGAATGCGTTTGTCTGACACTGTTCCGTAAGTGGGGTGTTGTATCGGAGTCGATCCAGCAACGCAACGGTTGCGAAGTGAAAATGCAATCAAGTAACATAACATTGGGGTCAATGGGTGCGTGCGGCGCGGCGTGGCGGTGCGGTGCGGTGCGGTGCGGTGGCCAACTTGCCTAAACACTGTCTAGTCAGTAGGCGGTTCATTGACCATACTTCCGCATAGGGTTTAAAATGAACTTCGTGAAATGGAAACCAATTAGTTAACCTTTAGACTTAACTTTCACCTAGCAACTTGCCGATGTGTTTATAAAACTTGACTGGCTTATTTTACAAAACAAATATTCTGAGTGATATATGTAATTTATTTAATAATAATTTGAATTAGAGTTTAATAGTTTTCAACATCTCCACAAAATTACCAAGTCGTTAGACACGTCGTTTAAATACTCTTTAATTATTTCGTATTATGTACCTACTTAAGTATAAAGTCATATTCATTAAAAAACCAGTTAGACAACGTCATTACGTAACTTCAACTACCTATTGTTTTAAACGATATACCTAGTCAGGTGCAGTTGAATTTTTATTAATTCTTGTAGCGCTAAGAAGACGAATGCTACCTTGTCGCGTCGTGAACATTCTATTATCAAATATACAATGATGTTGACCTTGACAGATAATATTATAAAATAACATTATATCCAAATACCTACTAACAACATGCCAACCGTCGTCAATTTGACGCTGTGAGTGAATTTTAATTTGGTGCTCGCTCACGCTCAATACAAGAAAATGACGCAATCCCCAGATCTAGTCAGACTTCGATTTAAGCAAGCCAAGTGCCTGGCCACCAATTGAGTCGCCTAGTTTAATGGTAGCTACGAATGGCATTCAAGTCAATAGATATACTGTAACAACCTGTGTGCCTCCGCATTCTTCACTGCTTAGGTATACCTATTTCAACTTTATTCCAGCCACTCAATAACCTTTTTCATATCGACTTTGACCGCAACTTGAACTTATTAGTATTGATTTCTACAAAAGTACAAAAGCCGACCCGAACAGAATGATTTTAAAAGAAAGTTCTTTCAATTTCGTTGACCTTGATTTCGCAACCGTGACTGTTGAGTGTACGACAGCGCAGTGTGGATTGACGAAAGCGATGTTTACTAACAGATGAACACAATAACATAAAAACTGGCCTGCTTTCAAAGGAAATAAATGATAGAGAATTACGCTGGATACTCCGTAAATGTTGAAGTCATGAATACGCAGGTATTACGTGTCTTTTCCTTGTGACCTTCGGCAACTAATACGAAAGCTACACAGTTACACACACACATACGTACTAACATATTACATAGTAAACAACACAAACAAAGCATGCGCAAGAGTAACGCTGTATTGGTCTGTGGAGTCTAAACGAAGTCACATCAGCGATGGCTTGAGAAGCTTGCGGGCTGTGGCTTAGGGGCAAACAATAGGCACTCACTGTGTTACATTCACAGGGAAATGTGCTCTTTGTGAATACATAACGTAGCGGTTGGTTGACATCAATCCAAGCAGACTACAGGCCAAATCAAAAATGTTATTTTAATTCGAAAACATTGGATATACACTGAAAAACCTATTTTTGGGGATAAATTATATCATATCCATGGACTGCTGTGGTGAAACAATCATAAACAGGAATCAAAATTCAGCTTAAACAACGTTATCTACTCTACCAACTAGCAAATATGTTTCCGTTATGACAAACCTACATAAACATTAGGCAGAGGCACATTAAAAAATAAGTACGTCTCTGAACCGCCCGAAAAACACACAACATTAGGAATATTAAGGGTATGTTATGGGGTTATACCTATTTTAATATTGACCTAGGTTACGTTTAGCAACTACCTGCAGATCAAGTTTTGATATGTACCATTAACATACTATAAGTAGGTACCTATATCTAATCATACAAGTGCCTAACCACATTCCTTTTAATTAAAAAATTAAACCCAAGGCTGAGAGGATCAGTAACTCAATAGAGGCGATTTGAGAGGTGTTGGAAGTCAAAAGTCAGAGGTCACAGAACGAATGCCTCGAGGATCTTTTAGACTAATTGATGAAAGTACACCAACCATACACCATGTTACAAGTACGACTACGAGTATAACACTGTCTTGTTCTCCTTTTAAAAGTGGGATGTTAAAGCTGGATTATAAAAACGTTTTTATTAAAAGTGTATGTTTGTAGTTGTCTATCTATGATCTCCGTGACCCGTTTTCGCGGACGACGCTAACAAGAAAAATAAGAGAACAACAGATGAGCGTCTTCCCAAAATAACCGCCCGTGTTGTAGCGGCAGACGAATATAAACTGTTGTATATACGCAATTGAAGCCATGACATAATGAAAGATAAGACATGCATGATGGCTTTCTCCTGCACAATACAAACCCAATGAGCGTGACATCTCAGCGCAAATTTTTCCAAACTTCCAAATCTTAATAACCACGCAACAACATTTTATGACCATTGTTAAATATTACTCATTTGTAATAATAACATTCATCTCGTGTTGTTAAAATATTATCCAGCACATCATACTGAAATTATAGCATTAGACTATATTTACAGACTATGATAATTTGCGCTAAGTGTGTTATTTGGATATCATAGTGTTGGTTTTCTTTTGTAAATACAAACCAATTAGGTACCAAGTTAAGTCTCTCCTGCATACACTGTTGCTTTACATGCATACTCGTACAGTACAACTGAACTAAGCGTTTAGGTGTGTCGCAAGCTGGCGTATACAATGCGAAAATTTCGAAACACATTTTTGTGTTCGACGTGAGTATGTAACAGGTAGTTATTCTGTTATGTTAACCGTGTTCTTAGATATGGATTTTCACTAACAAGTAACAATGTTTCAGTTTAGGTAATGGAAGTGCCAAGCTAACACGTTGTTTGTAACAACAGTCTCGTTTGGTATGGGAAGCCAATAGACGTAAGTATAGAAGTTAATTACATAAAGGATTTTAGAAACCCTCTAATGTAGATAACCGTCGTCCTAACTAGATAATGTAACGGAGACTGTCAAATCCACGTCAGATTTATAAAATACGGATACAGACTCTTTGGAACAGACGATGCTGAACTTTTAAGAATGAAAGTAAGCAAAGAGAAAACTTTCCTATCGAATTGCGTAAGCAACTCATTAAACTTTCAACCTAGACGTAGTCCAGCCCAGTTGACTTAGTTCTTGAGGTAAACTATGTCTGACTAGTGAAAACGATTATGAGTACACGCGACTTCACACAAGTACACGTTATTGAGCGATTGAAATGATGGGAAAACAACAAGTTGTCACACCGGCCCGCGTCGACTCAAAGACGCGTAGGTACGACGCTGGCCGGCCATGGCGGACCACATGTTGACAGTACTACTTTCATTTTGATGCCAACTTTCACCCGATGTCGCTCTCGAATAAGCTACGAATGCAAAATTTTAATAGTCAGTTAATATGCTTGTTTTTTTTTTTTTTTGCTTAATGCTTATTCCAATCGATATCACTTCTTGTTCCGTTCATTCTAGTGTCTTTCTCCGCTTTTTCCTGTTCATATAGAAGGCACATGAAAACCTGAAACCAATATTATCGAATCCACGAATGATTTCAACAATGGCACACATTGTTTGATAACATGTTTCGACTGCTTTATCGTCAACAGATCTTTTGCCATTATATTTTTATTTACAAGCGTACTTACCTACTTATGTACGATAACACAGAAAGAAAATACAATTAAAGAGATTAATTGGATTATGAGTTATTATGACGCAGTAGATCAATATCTATTAGGTGAGTAATGGGGATAGGGATAATGACTAAAAATACAAGTATTTTTTGTCTGCAAATTATTAAAAATTATTGGAAACGAATCTTTCTTTTTTGACGTTATCAAAAGATTACGACGATACATTGAGTTAAAATGTGCCATGACGTCACGAGTATGTAGATTTTATACTTACTTGTCGTAGCGACCCTCACTCCCCAACTTTAATACGTTTTATCCAAGCCATTTTTTAACTTCATCAACTTCATTGCTCGTTCGGTGCTTGCTTGAAATCCATTATTTAAAAACTGATAGGTGCCTCTAAGACAGATGACTACGACGTTTAATGACGAAAGAGAGAGTAGACTATTGAAGACGATATTAGGGACGAAGCTATCGAACAAATATTACGTTACTACACTCTTATTCGAACTGTTTTCGATACGAACCATAGCTATATCTAGGAATCTATTTCAATCTTAAACAATAGCTGAGTTTATTTTAATAGTAGTATGTAGGTAACTGTAATTTTGACCAGCCTTGAAATTTAAACCGCTATTGATAGTTACGATACGAATATATTATGATTAAGGATGAATATGACTTTTAGGGTCTCCAACGACGTGCTATAGAAGTGTATGTTTGTAGGAATATGGATGGTCATCCAGTAGCCATATTTACCTCAACTCATAAAAAACCTTTAAAGAAGAAACTATTGAAATTCTCGCTAAATCCTACACATCAGTCGAAGCATCGCTCATCACGACTCCCTAAAACAATAGAGAAATCGGCTGTGTTTACAGAAATCCAAAGGAATAATACCACAGATGAATATGATACAGACAAAAACCTTAACAACATTAATGCAAAGACTGTGTATATGTGTCATCGTTTACTTATTCATGGATATTCATAGCATGTTACGTAAACTTTGCAAATATATGTATTATATACATTTAATAATAGGTAGGTAATACTTGTTTTTCGTTATTAGTAGGTACCAGATTAAAATGAGGGAAATGCGAGCTTATCTTAATTAGCCGGTAACATTGCCACAAACTCTTTTTTGTGTTTTATCGCGATTATTGCTGGTACCTACTTTAACAGCTTCAAATTCCGGTTGAATAAAGTTTTTATTTAGAATTAAGAGGGTTTATCCTAAAAGCTAGCAACGTCGTAAATACCTGTCAAATATTTACCTGTTTTGATTCATTTACCAACATTATTGTATGGAATTAAGAAATGTTAATCATGAAACACAATAATTAATATCGTAACACCGAATATTTAGTTTTAGATGTAAAAAAAGTATTTGGAAACTTTCCAAGTGCCTTTTTAGGGTTCCGTTGCCAAATGGCAAAAAACGGAACCCTTATAGATTCGTCATGTCTGTCTGTCTGTCTGTCTGTCTGTCCGTCCGTATGTCACAGCCACTTTTTTCCGAAACTATAAGAGCTACGCTGTTGAAACTTGGTAAGTAGATGTATTCTGTGAACCGCATTAAGATTTTCACATAAAAATAGAAAAAAAACAAATAATTTTGGAGTTCCCCATACTTAGAACTGAAACTCAAAAAAATTTTTTTCATCAATCCCATACGTGTGGGGTATCTATGGATAGGTCTTCAAAAATAATATTGAGGTTTCTAATATCATTTTTTTCTAAACTGAACAGTTTGCGCGAGAGACACTTCCAAAGTGGTAAAATGTGTGTCCCCCCCCTGTAACTTCTAAAATAAGAGAATGATAAAACTAAAAAAAATATATGATGTACATTACCATGTAAACTTCCACTGAAAATTGGTTTGAACGAGATCTAACAAGTAGTTTTTTTTTAATACGTCATAAATCGTAAACCGCAATTTACCTTTCATTCAATGTTACTTGCTGCTACGGAACCCTTCATGGGCGAGTACGACTCGCACTTGGCCGGTTTTTTACACCTAAAACGGTTACAACATGCAATTCATTATTAATATTCTAGTTCGCTAGTTAGCCACATTTCTTATTTCCATACAGTAATATTGCCAAATTAATCAAAACATCGAAATATTTGACATTTATTTGCGACGTTGCCCACTTCAGAATAAACGCTCTTAACACCTACAGGAACAGACGGATGGAGGGTATTGGAGGGCTTCCGAATGTTTAAATAAACAGATATTACGCTAGCTACTCGCTACGCTTTGGTACACCATGATTCAAATTAAACCCAGTAAGTACTACAATGATGCCGATTCCCTTGTTCACAAACTAAACGAAATTTAAGTTCAGTGCATATTTTTCTTTCTATTTCATTAACCTTTTGACCGCCACGTCAATAACGAAATTCTGTGGTCTCTACGCCAAGCGAACTGTAAAAACGTGTTATTTTCGACGTGCCATGCAGTCCCAGGCGTCGTAAGCACGTTTTAATTTGACATCCATAGACGTCCGTGGCGGTTAAAAGGTTAAGAATAGGAAAGAAGATAAATTTTAGTTTAGTCCTGTCAAATTAATCAGCGCCTGTCACTACTCCATACAAATATAGACGTGATTAAAAACTTGCCTACTAAAATTACGTCAATTTACGTCAAGCGCTGATTAATTTGACAGGACTAAACTAAAATTTATCTTCTGTCCTTTTCTTAATGAAGTAGAAAGAAAAGAATGTACTGAATTTTTTAGTTTAGTTTGTGAACAAGGGAATCGGCACCAATGTCAACCCACTGGCGGACTAAGCCTGTTGGTGCTGGCTGCCCGGGGCGGCAGAACTAAATGGGGCCACAGAAATTTTTCGCACCCCGCATAATTCCAATTTTCTTTTGAATATTTATATAATAAAAATATGAGTTACTTTGTCGACTTACGCAGAGTAGTTTGAAAAGAAAAAAGAGAAAGCAGCGAGCGCAGCAAGCTTGAAAATGTTAGCACCCTTCCTTTATATTTGGCATGCGTGGGGAGCCCTCAACTACAAACTGCCTTTTACTTACTGAACATATTTTGGTCTTGTTTGGAATTTGATTAAAAAGTAAGGACCCCCCAGGACCTAGCCCGGGGCGAACCACATTTGCCGCCACCCCCTTAGTCCGCCAGTGTGTCAACCTTATGGTATAGATATGTGTATTTCTTTCCATAAACATTTTATCGTTCAACGATAGTGCCGCCAAACGCTAAGGTCATAGTTGAATGACATTTCTAGCTTTAAACTGTAACAGTTTATAACCGATAGAATTTGAGATAACAATCACTAGCTAATATTTGTTTTTTGATTAGCTGATAACAGATGTACGAATGTTATATATTTTGTTCCTAAAGTTCCCATACTTATTACAGGTATGTACCTATATGTATGGCTTGTCGTCGATTGTCTTACCTACTTTTACTCGCAACTTACTCGATTTCAAACAGATTTTTCTTGGATTTGGAATGTCACGTAATGTGAAAGCGAAAACGACGCGTAAGCGTGAGTTTTTCCGTAAGAGGTTCATAATAATGTTATTCAACTGAAACCTGCGGAACCTACGGATTCAATTGCGAAAAAATAAAATAAAATATTTTCCATAACCTACAAACAATTCAACAATTGCGGCTTTTTCCTAGTCGCAATTGACTGAAGAATGAATGACTTGGATGTACTTCATCTATTTTCTACAACTAAGTTAACCATATTGGAGTAGAGAAACGGAGATGTGGTTAAAGAAAATGAACTCCAGAAAACATTATGGGTCCATATCCACAACAACTAGCAAAACAAAACAACAAGATATTTCTCTACCTATCACTATAGATATAATCTACCTACAGGATAAGTTAATAAGAGCTCCAATTAGAACAATTAATCTAATTGAAGCCAAAGACGAGCAAGGGGACGTAAATAATACACTATTACGTGATCTTACTCATCAAAAGCTGTTGCTAGCTTGCATTCGGAGTAATGCTATCATTGCATTTTGCACTTATTTTAGGAATGATGACACTGATGACGTGGTAGATTTTATAAAACAGGAAGCCCATCCTTTTACGAGTATACCTTTAAAATACTTAACAAATCCTAATGCTTGCGATCTTTGCGATCCTTTCACCATTAGTAGAGCTACAAAACGTTACAAAATATAAATATTTCACCTCACAGCGAAATAAAGATTACGTCTTCAAATGAGCATTGTAGTGTGCTTATAATATTAATCCTACTAATATGGGCAGCTATATTATTGGAGCAGAAGCAAGGACGGACGATGATATCAGCGTGTAGAGCCCGAGTAGGCGAAGGCGAACTCACGCCCAGTCAAAATATGACGAATCCTGCGTATTAAAGTTCAAATAAGGCGATACTTTTAGTAGTACCAACGTACTATTTATCGCTCAGAAAACTGACTAACCATTTCAAGGCCGTAAAGGTGACATAAAGAATGACAATTCACAATGACGTACTACCTTAGTAATTAACGAGTCACAGGTACCTAGAGAATATTTTTCAGTTCTAGGTAGGTATAAAATATTGTCCTAAAGATATCATTACTCCTAAAGATATATTTACTAATTAATCTATAATGATTAATGACAATATGTCAGCAGTATTCCTCCATTAATTCAACTGCTCTCTAGATTAAATATTACTTAATTAGCTGCTCTACATTGTCCCGGCCATTGTGAATAAACGACATTTTAACAATCAAATTACCAGTAAATCCAAAAAATTCACAATAAAAATACCAGAAATGATCGCTATGACTAAGCTACTGACTTATCATTATCGTGTAAGATGGATAGCATACCTTGTATGATAGCATCATTATCTATAAAATAAGCAAAAATACAAAGAAATAATATAAGTTACTCATCTAGGTACCTATGTTAATTTTCAACGGACCTTAGAATCTCTAGCTAGTAAGCAATCAACTTGTAATAATAGAAGCCATTTAAACATAATATACCAACGCTAAATAAAAAGAAATCGATTAAGTAATTAGATGTAAAATGACTTCATCTGTGACGACTGATGAGACGTAATAAATCAGGAAACATCTTCTAGTGAATAACAACACGTTCCAAGAATGAGTACTTAGTACAAATAGGCAGGTAGGTACTATTTACTGTAGGTAGGTCCTTATTTACCTCCTGGGTCAAGCTTTTGGGAAGTGTGTGTGTGCCGCTACTAACAAAATAAGTTATTTTTAATGAATTATTGATAGTATTTTTCCTGTTGCGTTGCATGCAGTTTATTAAATATAGATATAACAACGTATTATTTGAATCAACATTACCTACGGTCTGCTATGCACCTATTTCGTTTTACCTAATTGGTCCGATTTTCAGTTCCATTAACAGAATAAGGTACAATACCAGAACATATTTTGTATCTTTCTATAAAATTCTGGATTAGGTAGACCGGTACTGGATTAACGGCTGTCTCTAGAAAATTTTAAGGATTTTTGGAGGGCCTGGGCTGCTCTACCGGAGTCTACTTCTTACAGACTTTTTATAAAAAGCGGAAGAAGCCGCAGGGCCCGTGGCAGAGGCGTATACCTTGTAATAGCCTTGTTTGCCAAATCTAGGGGATTTTTTTGGGATAAGTATGTCTGACCCCAGCAACGTCAATCCCATTTCCTCTTAACGAATTTAAAATGTGGTCGCCGATGATATTTTCTGAAATAATATATATGAAGACATATACAACAGCACGACATACAAAACTCTTTGTATGGAATATAGTTACTTATTCAATATTAGTTGTTGCATAGCGTTAGTGAATGGAGGAGTAAGATTATCTCGCCTCCTCCGCAAATGGCTCGGCAGTCGTAAGTACAACTTGCGTCGTCAGCCCCCGCCGGCCGCGCCCCACCTTGCTGCCTACTGACCTCCACGACACCAAAAAGCATTCTCAGCGACAATATGCAACGTTTTATGGCCTCGATAACTCATATGCATAAAATACATTAAGCTTGTGTACACGCTCTCACGGTACGAGCGTCGAACGCGAGCGCCCGTAACTTTAATGACACATCTAACTTGATGTTTAAATGAAATTACTGTTAGCATCATTCCTCTTAACACACTTTAAATCAAGCTTTTTGTCGTTAACTACGCATAGTTAAATAAAACCTAGAACGTGTAGAAATAAGGTACTAGGTAGTTACGGTACTGCACCGATGCTATAAAAGGTAGCGTTAGTAAATTCGTAAATTACCAATAAATGCAATCCAATGCATTTGTAGATAAGGAAACAGGAAGTTTGAACATACATTGTCATAAATCTTATACATAATTTGTAATAAGTAGGTATTGAGGACAAACTTTCTTTTATTTACTTTTATTTTACTTATTAGACAGTCTATCAAAAGTTGTAGATTTTTACCCAGGTTCATAACATCTACATCGCTGTAATTCTGCTCAATTAATTTAAAAAATGTGTACTTACAAGTTGTATTATTTTTAAAAGGCCCGGTGGAGTTTTGAAATAGTTAATGTCGATTTTAATCCAATCCAACGCGCCGCCTTGCTGCTGCGATGAAGGTGCAGTTGGTTTGTTGTGTTCCGTAGTCACCACTGTCTCGGGCGCCATCATTATTTGAATTAAAGGTTCGTTTTAAAAAGTTGAATTCGTGTGCGTAGATCACGAGCACTGCCACTATAATATTTAGTACACTGTGGACGCGACACACATTTTCGTCCGTCGATAGCGAGCGTAGTATCGTCCGTGCAGCGCACAACTGTCGAGCGGAACGGTACGGAAGAGTGGCGGGTCTGCCGCCGCGGGGAACAAGAATGGTGGTGATGGCGTTTGTGCGCCACAAGTACGACCTGCCCGGTGTGGTGACGGAATGCTACGAATATTATTAGTTATGTAGGTGCTCAAATGTGTGTCGCGAACAGAAAAAGGCAAGTAGCTAAATCACTAACCACTTAACAATATATTAGCTACAAATAAACTATCACAATATATACCTATACCTACTTCCCTGGCTACTCATAAGGTTTATTTTTATTTTTTATTACGGTCTTTTACTTCAATGTAACGTAAGCTAGGTTCAAAACACTACCCACCACCTGGACACCATGGGCCCAAGTATACGAATACAGAAACTAGAATAGAGAAGGTTCTTAATTTCTTATTGATGGAGTGTAAAGATAAGAATTAAAAGCTACCTACAAGTTCAATACAAGTACCCAATAAGTACCATGCCAGAGGGGAACACCAGCAGGGTTCAGAAACTAACGCTTCTAGGTGTAGGGCGATGTGATCATTCTAAATACCCTTTGAAAGAATAAGCTCAGATTTGATTCAAGTCCCCTTTACTAAAAATCTGAAGACGCCAACGCCATCTATTGTTAAATAGTAGAACTTTTTTTTCTCCAGAAGAGGTCTTTTAACACCAGCTTCCAAAGGGAGAAAATGTCTCGAAAAGAGCAGATAAATGCCAACGTAATTGCCCTCAGAAATCTTTAAAAATTATCCTTCAGACCTAGGTTACGGCTCCTGTTACATAGCTAGTTACTGACAATAAATGCCCCTGGCTGGTAGTTATTTCTTGCTGGTCGTTTTTTATTGATATTTATTTACCGAATCTGCAAGTTATTATAGGTAAGACACGTACATAGGCTTGCTACAAGAAAGATTACGAGTCACTGCCTCTCACAGAGATAGATGTACACCCTACACGCGGTTTCTGAAACGAAAATCAAAATTAAACGAATGTCAAGTGATCCGATTGGCTGTTCGTAAATCGGTCAACCAATCACAGCAGTTGACATGCACTTGACAATAATAGTTTGCTAAATTTTGTGTTGATTTTCGGTCCAGAAACCGGGGCGTAATTCCCAGCAGAAGCAACATTAGAGACTGATTGTTATATAACATGCTCGATACAAGAAATGTTGTAGGTAAACGGGAGATAAAAATCTCGCTATATCAATAACCGTAGACTCAACTGTATCAATTCCCGACGAATCAAGTAAATCGGCGATATCTGAAAAGTTAATCGGCCCAGTAATCACTGAGGAACGATGCACGTAGTCACGTACCTACGTGGAAACAAAATTAAAACCGGTCAAGAGCGAGTCCGTATCGTTTTAAATTTTCATCAGCAAGGCCTTTATTAGTCAGAGAATTTTAACACTGCACACTGCCTCGTAGAATATTGCAGTTTTAGGTCAGCGCCATCTCTTGAGCGATAGTGAAACTAATGTTATTTATATTGATGATTTTTGTGTGCTATTTAGAGACATCGTTTTATTTTTCCTGTAATCTTTACATAAACTTCTACCACATAGAATAATTTCAGACTTTTTCTCTATGCAAACTTTGAAATAAAGGGAGGAACGGTATTTTTTTAAATATTTTTGTCAAAAGCCGAAAAGTAAGCGGCCTAAAAAAAATGTTTGAGAATGTGCAAATAGCGCTCTTTCATATAATACCCCACATGCCCTAGTAGCCCCACATCGAATTTATTATAAGATTCCCGTTCAGTCCCTGTTAGGGACACGAAAAAGTATCGATACTTTGTTGTATCGAGTACATTTCCATTCGATACCGATACTTTTGTACTCGATACTTTGCATGCAATACTTTTACTCAATGAGTACTTTTTGACAGGTATCGTATCGAATGAGAAATTAAGTTTTATATGGGTAATCTTAGAAATTACCCATTTAAAACTTGCGACCTTAAGCCTTATGTTTATGGTTATGGCAACGCAATCTAGTTCACTCGTTCTGAACCTTCTAAAACATTACATCGATCTTTGCTCGAAATCGTTCCTTCCGTTCAGTTAAATTCCTTATCTTCCCTTCATTCATTTACTACACTAATCTAATCAATCAGTCATTGACTCAGTCGTTCACCGTTGTCATTTATTTTTTCATGTCCTGCCCTACTGAAATTAAACTGACGTTATTTACTGACTGATATTGGCCTATGCTCTATGCGCATTAGACCTTTATGAAAAGTACTCGATACCTTGAAATATCGATACTTTTGTTCCGATACTTTTAATAGTACGATATTTTTCTCGATACTACTCATGAGTACAGTATCGATACTTTCTATTGGATACCGTGTCCCTAGTCCCTGTTACAAAAAAAAAATGTTTATTTTTATTTCTTTCTTAATTGAAAATAGTTGGGCAAACGTCATCTAAACTAGAGATGGGTTGTAACAGGTTAAACACGATATCTGTTATCACTGTTACTGTTACACAAAAATAACAGATCCAAATATCTGTTATTAAATAACAGGCTGTTATTTTTGTACGGACGATAAATACGTATATCAATTGAATATCTTCTTTATTTCTATTCGAATTAAGTTTTTTTTATAATGGCAACTGGTCAGTAACAGATAACAGGTAACACGACTTAATTTAGAAGTCACTTTTTCGTAAGTGTTTGTTTTTGTAAGACCACCAACTGTATTTTTAGGAATAATAAATACTAAGTGCTTCTCTTTTTAACGTAGTTTAACCGCTATAGTAAGAGTGAGAAGTAAACATGTTCCGAAATAAATAATAGGTGTTTCTCTTTTCAGTAAGGATCATTCCTTAATGAGGAAGAGAGAGACATTGATAACCTTGCAATATTTCTTCTTTTGTGTGAGTGTGTATGTAAGTAAAAGCCGTAGTAACAGTGGGAGTGTGGGGATTGTTATAACGAATAACAGTAACAGCCGCGGTAACAGTTCTTGAGGGTCTGTTATTTTAAGTAACAGATAAGTTATATTGTTAGGAACAATTGTTATTTGTTATTTTTAAATATCTGTTATTTCTACCTGTTACGATAAATACGCCTCACTCCTAATCTAAACTATTCCAAATTTCAAGTTGATAGCACTAGTAGTTCTTGAGATATCCAGCTGTGACAAACAGAGGGACAGACAGCTGAGTTGCACCATAAGGGTTCTTTTTTACCATTTAGGTACGGAACCCTAAAAACTCGTCGAATGCACATCTACAGCTTCCAACAACCGAAACAGTATGATGCGAGTTATGTGAGGTTAGAAACAGATCGGCCCAAAAAACACCCCTTACCCTAGAAATAGAATATACAAAATAGTTACATGGAAAATCTGGAATGATAAAAACTTTCACGACATTGATAGTTACAGATGTATTTAAGAGGTAGTGGCTCGATTAACTCCAGAGATCGGGATAGCGCACAACCGTACGCGACGGAACATCGTTGACAATGTTTGGGGCACGTCAATAGAAAAAAAGACCTCATAGAATGCAGTCTCAGAACACCAAGTAACAAAGGGTGAAGTAGGGTCTGAGGGGTCATCTTAGGCGGTAAGATGAGGGATAAAGTACAAAATGGAATATCATTTGAATGCCATAAATTGTAGCCATTTAAATAAACTTAGTATTATGGTTAACGATGGGGCAAAAAGAAGGGAATTTTAAAACTGTAATGATATATACAAAATGTGCTGATTTTTCATATGCTTATAACTTTAATCTGAGAAATAAAAATTACGATTTTACAGTTTTGTCAAGTGTCATATTTATTCTTCAGATATAAGTAGTGACAATTGAAAAATCAGCCCTAATGGTAAAAATTTCCACAAAAAAAAACTATAATAAACCAGTCCAAGTAAAATATGTAAGGAAAGAACTGCAGAAAACTTAATTATTATTGTTCAATAATTTAATATTTACAACAGAAATTAAAAATGTTTTTGGAATGATTGCGAAATGTGATTAAATTAAAACAACCAAATACATTTTCATTTATATTGAGTAAACTTAGAAAAAGAAGCCTAAAATTTTTCCTCCAAGATGTTTCCTTCTGGCTTCTTCATGGTCCATGATGCCACCACTGGTTGTCAGGACCAGGTAGCTGAAAACAAAATAAATACAAAATTAGTGTTGTTTGTAACTACGCAAAAGGCATTTGCTTTAAAAGTAACTAATGCAACAATGGGGTTATTGCATAACACACATAAAATGGCAATTAATCTCAATAGCCTTCATTTTGACAGTTCAGCCACGTTCATTGCATTATTTGCATTTTAGAGCACATGAATTTTTCAAACCCATTCAGCAATGGATTAGGAATTTCCTTCAAACCTGGAATTGTGGTTGAAAGTGTGTTACGCAATTAGGGTGCTGAAACAGTACAGCGAAAGTTAATTTCCTAAATTTTATACACTTGTTCAAAACACCACTAACAATATCTATCAATGTGAAAGATATCAATTTGTGAAATTTTATTCAATTTAGCACAACATATCAAATGCCGACCAACAAGAACTATTGGCGATCCGCGGTAGTTATGCAAATCACAGTTCATTTTCCTATGAAACATGGATGGAATTGGATGTTGGATGATATTTTAATAAATAAATATCTTTCAGCACCATTAAACCCTATCACCATTATTATGTCATGAGAAACTAAGTTAATGAATAATATGTCACGAGTTATTCCCAGTACAGATTGGTGAAACATAACATGAACACACATCGAAACAAATTTGCATAATTTATTGTGTTACATTTCATGTTGCATAAGTTTGGACGGCTCATTTGCATTACATTTCATTTAACGCTTCACCAATCTGTACTGGGCATTACGTTTTGAAATCATGCATGTTAATGCAGTTCCCAAGCAGTGATTTTTGCAAAGACTATGGATAACAATATTTACATTAATGCGAGTCTGGAAATCATTAACTTGATGTTTATCAAACTGCCAGTTTAAACTACTGTCACAAATGGCAATAAATAAAACATTCACTTTAATACAGTTACTGATCAGTATTTCGTTACTGTTACTATTTAGACTTTCTGATACTAGTTAACTGACCAAGCTACAGTGAAAATAGAAGTATAATTTTAAGAATAGCAATGTACCAGAAACATTTAACATAAAAACATCGAAAAGTGTCTTATAATTGGATGCAAAAAGCTGTAGATGATGATAGTGGCATATGCTTCAAGTACTTTGGCTGATCAGTTGACAGGTATTGGCCTAGATGGCAGTAATGCCATTATTTAGCTTTTTTTACAACTAAACCCTGTAGGATGAAGTAGTATTTCATAGTATCATAGTAAAGAGCTTACCCGAACTGTCGTGACGGTAGCAGGTTAGTCCACCTCTCAATGTCGTTGATGGGAACGTCGAAGCGGGGTGAAATGACTCCACATTTGTTCAGTCTGCCGGTCAGATTGACAACAATCTTTCCAGCTCTGTGGTCATCGACGATTTCAAATTCGCCAATGTAACCGTGCTTCATCATCACAGTTAAAAACTTGACGATGACTTTGGAACAAGGCCGGATTAGCACTTGTCTTTTGCCGCGCTTCTCAGCATTGTGGATTGATTTGAGAGCATCACTCAATACGTTCATACGCACCATGGCTGAAATAACAGAGATTTAAATGAAAAACTTCGTATAACCAATAAATCTGGTAACAAGGAACTTCACATCTGCACGAAGAAACGTCAAAACACCGTGAATCGCCAGAGGTTATCACTGAACATTGATTCATTTAACCAAAATATTATATGGAACGTAGTTCACAGTAACCGCTTTGCAATATTAATTACTTTCTTGTGATTTTATTACGTTAAAAACGTTGATTACCTAGGATTTAATACCCGCCGCAGCGAACCGAAATGACAGAACACTCCGAAAGAAATATTTTAGTGATGGCCGTTTGGTGGTGTGAAATAAAAACTCTACTAAAAACTAATAAATCTACTAAAAGTTACTAAAAAGTATGTTTATATTCTAAAATTAATGCTACCAAAGAGAATAAAGAGACATCTATAAAGTACACTTTTTTTAGGTCATTTCGTTTCGAATTATAAAACTGTGCGTCAAAATATTACAGAATAAGTGGTTTTATTATTGCCAATTACAACTTAACGAATAATATGACAGAACTGTGGCATAGCATAAACATTGGCAACGTCGCAAATAGCTGTCTAATATTTACCTGTTTTGATTAATTTGGCAATATTACTGGAAATATTGCTAAATAAAATTGTTTTTTAAATCCCAGAGACTAATTCAACATTTCAAGTGATTTTTGTTTGTTTTTAAAATGTTAGGTATATTTGATACTACATTGTATTTGCAACGTTGCCAGCTTTTAGAATGAACACTCATAATACAATGGGGATAAAAACTGCCACATACTCACTTCAGATGTCGCTACTATTGAGTGTCAAAGAATTTGACAGCTATCCATATATTTTTTTTTTGTAAACAAGCGACTTCTTTTACGCGTAATTAATTAATATGCCCCGTTGCGAAGCTGTTGGCTGCAAAAACATGGGGGCCTATATATTTGCCAAAGATTAAAAGACGAAAACTGCAGGAGAAAAATCTACGAAATAAAAATTGAAAACCCAATATTTCGTCGAAACTAGAATGCTATCCTTTTTATAGCTTAAGACTTTTATGGGAGAAATTCGTATACAGGTGATGCTCCCAAGAGAACTAAGTCTGTATTCACTACCTACAGGCACTTATGATGTGATATTATGTAAATTATAGTAAAGGTATGTTTTTCATAGAGCATCTCGTAGTTGACCTCTGAGATCATGACTACTTAACCGGGCTTTCCTGTGGGTGCCTTAAGCTACTAAACTTAAAACCTCCAGCCAGGGGTTATTCAACTATGCTAATTAAAACTAGGTGAACGCTCGTTAAGGGCACCCCCTGTGGGGTACGAACCTCGGCTTAGGGCGTCAACCGGAGGGAGGACATCAAGGATGGGACGGGCTGGATCAAAGTTTAGATCATGATTATTACTCGAGGAATTTAAACCTAAATGCTCAGCTGCAACAACTGCTGGCACCTCGTTATCAAGCAAGGGTCGGGGATACTTCCCCCGACCCTTGTTCGATAACGAGGTGCCATTTACTCGGGGACGCGGTCGCGATCGCAAAGGACCTCGGCGGCGAGATCGGAATGACGGGAGGCGTCTGTTTTTGTACACTGTGCTGGTTTCCTACTGCTGTCCTGGAGGAGGGTAATGGGGTCGTCAGGGTCGGTAAGGATTCGCTTAGGGCGGCGAGTTCGATTGACACTAAAGGGAGTATAACTAGCGGCCTCGACAACCAGAGGTTTGCGATGTTTGGCGGCAGTATCGAAGTCTCTTACGTCTTACGTTCTTCGCATTTTGCAGATCAGTGTCATTTTCAGTGTCAGGTTTTATGTTGATTAAAATATGATTCGCGGTCGTAACAAATATGGCTTTACTCAATTATAATCATTACAATCAGCAATACAACTCCATAAGTTAGCAAAGGTGTCAAATGTCATGATTTCATGAAAACATGACATTTGACACCTTTATCTTCTTCTTAATCTCTATTGCTGATTGTAATGATTATAATTGAGTAAAGCCATATTTGTTACGACCGCGAATCATATTTTAATCAACATAAAGCCTGACACTAACCTGCAAAATGCAAAATACGTAAGAAAATTTGAATTTCGCGGACTACCCTGACGCTTCCCCGTTAAATAGAAGTCGCATGTTTACAAACATGGCTAGCTCTCAATTATTAGTCGCCGGATATCAGCGCCATCTGAAGTGAGCACGTGGCAGTTTTATCCCCATTTAAATTGCAGTTTGTTAACTGGCAACAAAATAATCGACTAACAAGCAGCCGTAAGTGTGTCTCTAGCGCTAGTCAGTCCCGATAACAGCCGAAGTTTACCGAACACCAACCGAACACTGCCCAAAAGAAACGAAACAAAAACATATTTTTGCCGAAGGTACCCGTTTTGCTCGTCAAGTCAAGTCGCGTCCTTCGACGATTGTGCAATGAAGTTCATGTCATGAAACTTTCGAAGTTTAAAAAACTTTCAAAAAATAATTTCATAAAGTTGTAGATATTCTAAAACTTTTTAATAGTGAATTATAATTAAGTAAAAGAGGTGCAACATCCCAGTATTTATATATACAAAGTTGAGTGAACTTATGAAGTTGTGAGTAATCCCTACCTTGTTCATAGTTGCAAGGCGAGCGAATTCCACAGGTGTTTAACGAATGTTGTGGCAACTAAAATCCTAGCAACCGATCTGAAATGACGGAACTCACTCTACAGTTGTATTAAAGTGTAAAGGTGCTTATTAGATACTGAGAAAGATGTAGACAAAAGTGTGTATAAACACGAACAACGAGATTTAACGTGTCATGGAAGAATTAGAGCGGTGGTCCAAGATGTATTGCAAACAGTTTCGTGGAACTTTTATTATATTGTTTTTCTACTTTGTACATCCTATATCATCAGTAAACATTACAGGTAAGTCATTTATCGTTATTTTTTAGAAGGTAGCAAACTAAAACAAAACTGACAAGTCTTTTGTGTTACTACTTTTAAAAGTTTCATAAAGTTTTAATTAACTTATGATCCCTTACCAATGAAGTAATGCAGTACTGTCCTTTGATTCTATGTAAACTAATTCCATAATTCCTGACCAGTCATTTAAAAAATTGCAAAAAGTTAAAACAAAAGGCAACTTTGTTATTATTTTGTATTTAGACTCACAAATACCTTGAAAGATTTGTATTTTTTTTATCTCAAATTAAATCATAATTCCTCTCTTGAATTATATACGTAATTGTTTATTATTATAATTAATTTCAGTGATTTTACATAGATAAAAGTAGTTGTCTAATTTATATTCTGCCATGCCTATCAAATTGCTTGTATTAGTAATCTGCTAATATCTGATCATATTGCTACTGCATTCAACTTATAATGTTATGGTTGTGTGACCTCCCAACTATAGTGTTGTGTCATAGCCATGATAAGCAGTAATACAAGTTGACAAGCAGTAAGTAAGAAAGTCTGATTGTATTTATTTCTCTCTATTTTGTTATATTCCAAGAGATATCAAGAACTAAGTTGTTAACTGTTAAGTACACCTATTAAAACCTTGTAAGGCCCTTTCTGTAATTATTTTAGACATTACAGTAATTCGTGAAGGAAAGACATTGTGAGGAAACCTAGACTTATAATTAATAAAAGTTTGAAATCGCCATCTGCCTTTAACAGGTGTGGTGATTAATGCATGTCCCGTCTCTGAATGAGAAGAGGCCTTTGCCTTGCTGTGGGGCAGTTACAGGCTATTATTATAAGGCCCAAGGCATTTTTAAATACACTTGTCCTTACCAGTAGGTAGATACTTAACTCAAACATGGGTTGAAATCGAGATCCATCCAGATGGCTATATTTATTTAGTACTGTAGGAAGACATAGTTATTACGAGGTTATAGGACAGTACATACCCACTTTGAAATTTACAATTTACTTTAAAAAAACAATAGCATTGATATTAAACATATTTCGTGGATTATGATAAGAACATCTGTAAACCCACAAACGCACGGATGAAAAAAATCGCGGCGAGATTTTATCGCGCACTGGATTTTAAACTCTTGGTATTAGTCCGAGCTTTGATAATCCAACAGAGTGCATCTCAGCACGTCGAAAAGACACGCTGTCACCATGACAACTTCACCTCTCGGCGCTAAGCAGAGCATAGAAAAACTAGTGTGCGAAAAAAAATAGTGCGATTTTTTTCATACTAGGTATAAAAGGTTTTGTGGTTATAGTATATATACAAACCTATCTGTGTAATTGGGGATTCCTGTCAAATATTCATGTAAAGTGACTGCCCTCTCAGACCTCTATGATACCTACCCAAACCCTCTACACAATACCTATCACTTGTTACCAATTAACATTCAACCAGCTACCAATCAATTAAACAACAGGAATTGGAAAACAACAACATCCTTTCACAACAACTGATTAGTCATGACTTATGCTCTGTTAGACTGCATGCAACGGAGAGGTCAAGGTGTATCTTGAGATTTTCTCAACTAATCAAGATAATAACAAACCGTTGTTTGTAAGCTAGGCTATAATATGAACATTACAAATGCAACGTTTCTGTCATGATAATAATTAATTATGTGATTAAGAAGGATGTATGCGGATGATGATGTGTGCGGAAACCAAACCCCATAACATAGAACTAAGAAGGATGTACAGTACCGGTTATTAATGAGTCATCATTCGCTGAATGGCATCTGATTAGCTGTTGACACAGGCGTAAATTAATCTAAAATGTTTAACCTAATCGTGTTTTCTTGTATCGACAACACCGTCATAACCATAGATATATTACTAAAACTAGCATCATATCAGTAACGCACATCACTAACACTGCCGTCTTTTAACTAGAAAGCTGTTAACCCTCAAATGGCCAATTTTTACTTTTTAATTGAAAATGATAGAGTTCAAAATTCTGTCTAAGAAACATTTTACAATATAAATAGTTCCAGAGATATGAAAATTTTGTAATCCGTTAAGTAACACAATTTATGATGATTCCATCACTAGAAAGTATACCCGCACTTCTTCTTTAAGAGTTTCTGGACAGAAAGGATTCTTTAAGATAAACAAAAAAAAATATCAATTGATGTGTCCAACAATCATAGTTTTTAAGAAACAACGATTCCCGCGTTTTTTGTTCTTTGCCATTTTCTCGGAAATAACTTTTCGGCCTTCTAGTTAAAGGACGGCAGAACACAACTGCATACAACTCGGAAGTGCAAGCGAGCGATCGAATTTAGGCTAACCTGCCTACATATAAAACTACCTGTACAAAACAGTCAAAGTTTCATTAAAATTCGTATAAGCTTCCTTTCATGATGATGAGGATACAGACGGAAACAAATTATAAAAACCGGCCAAGTGTGAGTCGGATTCGCACACGAAGGGTTCTGTACCACCGTACAAATTTTAGCAACAAAGTTTCTTGTGTCATCATCATCATCATCATCATTTCAACCGAAAGACGTCCACTGCTGAACATAGGCCTCCCCCCAAACACCTCCACTTCGACCGACTCTGTGCTTTCCGCATCCAGCGGATTCCTGCGGCCTTCACAAGGTCATCGATCCATCTTGTGGGAGGCCTTCCAACGCTACGTCTTCCGGTACGCGGTCGCCACTCCAGAACCTTTCGGCCCCATCGGCCATCCGTTCTGCGAGCAATGTGCTGCCCATTGCCACTTAAGTTTGGCAATTCTTCGGGCTATGTCGGTTACCTTGGTTCTCCTGCGGATCTCCTCATTTCTGATTCGATCACGTAGGGAAACTCCAAGCATAGCCCTCTCCATTGCCCTTTGGGTGACTTTCAGCCTTCTGATAAGGCCCATTGTGAGCGACCACGTTTCAGTACCATAGGTCATCACTGGCAACACGCACTGGTCAAAGACTTTCGTCTTGAGACACTGTGGTATGTGGGACGAAAAGATATTGCGTAGCTTCCCGAACGCTGCCCAGCCGAGTCGGATTCGACGATTGACCTCTTTCTCGAAGTTGAACCTACCTAGCTGGACAGTTTGTCCTAGGTAAACATACTCGTCCACAACTTCGAGCGTAACGTCTCCGATCTTCATGAGAGGGGGTGTCACATGGGCATTTGACATGACCTTTGTCTTGTCCATATTCATTTTAAGACCCACTCTTTCGGAGGCTCTACTGAGGTCATCGAGCATTGTACTGAGGTCCTCCATGGTCTCAGCCATGATAACTATGTCATCGGCAAACCGAAGGTTTGTGATATACTCGCCATTGATGTTGATACCTAAAATTCAAATTCAAAATCATTTATTTGCTAATAAGGGTAATTACATAAAGTTGTTAAAAAAAATAGAGCATAGTACCCCCCCAATCCAGAACCTTGAAGACATCCTCCAGTGCAGCGGTGAACAGTTTCGGAGAGATAACGTGTCCCCTGTCTCACACCTCTCTGCAGAAGGATAGGTTTCGAGATCTGGTCCTGGAGTCGGACTAAGATAGTGGCGTTTTCGTATAGACACTTTAGCACCTCGATGTACCGATAGTCGATCTGGCACCGTTGAAGAGACTGCAGCACGGCCCATGTCTCGATCGAATCGAAGGCTTTCTCGTAGTCCACAAACGCTAAGCAGAGAGGCAGGTTATACTCTTCGGTCTTCTGTATAACCTGCCGCAGTGGATGTATGTGGTCTACGGTGCCAAAGCCTTTACGGAATCCGGCTTGTTCGGGAGGCTGGAAGTCGTCAAACCTGCTTGCGAGACGGTTCGTGATAACTCTTGAAAACAGCTTGTAGACATGGCTCAGAAGTGTGATGGGCCTAAAATTCTTAAGCAAGGCATTGTCGCCCCTTTTTAAAGAAGAATACCACCACACCTCTGTTCCATGCCTGTGGCGTTTGACCTTCGAGTATGACGGAATCGAAAAGCTTCTGGAGGGCCTTAAGGGGACGATAGCTGACTTTTAATGATTTTATACTGAAGATGACGTCTGAACGTGTAGTGTTAGTGATTTGGAAAAAATAAATGTTAAATTAGAGCATTTTCTTAATATTTTAATATAGGCATATTTTTGATTATGTTTATATTACAAAGTGAAATTAATTTGTAAAGTTATGTCTAACGCGGATAAAAAACTGAGAATGACGCAAAATCCATCAAGCGTATTTTTCTGAAAACTTCACCATATTAAAGATAATTAAATTACTGATCTTTTAGTATACGTGTTTTATTAAAATACTTTTTGTTTTACGTGTAATAAATTAATAATGCGTCTAATTTGGGACAGTGCTCCTTGATGGGCGAGTCCTATTACTGGCTGGACTTACAACGCGTTGCGTGAGCTCAGTACAGAACACGCAAGCTAACCATTCAAGGTCACTGTCATATATCTGCGTCTTAAGAACGCGAAGTCTCTTACTGTGCTCCCTTTAATTTTTTACTTTATTTTATTTTAATTATTTGTTGTTATAGCGCCAATAGAAATAGTTAAGTACACAATCGGTGAAAATTTCAACTGTCTGCCTATTACGGTTCATGAGATACAGCCCGCTGACAGACAGACAGACGGACGGACAGCGGAGGCTTAGTAATAGGGATCCCTAACATTTATCGATTCGTGTTCTTTATGCGTTGATTTTTGATGCTCGTAAAAAATATACAAACTTGCTTTTGTCGGAAATACGGAATACGATATCAACATGAGACATCATTTCAGAATAGCCTACTGCGTCGTTGTCAACGTTCGCCTTGATTGATGTATACTATGTATAGTATGCGGTCATTAAGCAATCCTGAGAGACGTCCATTGAAATTTCTGCAAATAAATGATTCTAAAAAAAAAACAACCGACCTCCAAAAAAAACACTACAAAGTGAAAAATAACTTTAATTTCGGAAGTCGGTGTCTTGGGTTTTATAGTTTCGTTTTTTGCCACCGACTTCCGAAATTAAAGTTATTTTTCACTTTGTAGTGTTTTTTTTGGAGGTCGGTTGTTTTTTTTTTTTGTAAAAAGTTTTTATTTTTCACTTTTTAGTTGTGGTACCTACCCCACACACATTCGAATACCACTACCTGCTACCAGTGACAGAAACTTATCATATCATCTACATACTAAGTGGGAAAAAAATACGTTTTTTGTAGCTAACTCAAAAACTATCAAAGCAAAGTTAATAAAATTTATATGGGACCAATTCGAGAGCACACCCTTTCAAACAAAAAAAGAATTTTCAAAATCGGTCCACAATTGATGGAGAAATCGGTGGACATACATAAAAAAAAAAAAAAACAAACATACGCGACGAACGTATAACCTCCTCCTTTTTGGAAGTCGGTTAAAAAGAAAAGATATCATCCATAGAATTCTACAAGTCTGTTCAGTACCCTAATTGCGTAATGCACGATCAATTACAATCTATTTCGATTTGAAACAGATTGCTAATCCATTGCTTAATAAGTTGGAAAAAAAAATCTGCTTAACAACATAAATAACGCAATGAATGTTGTTGGACTGTCAAAATGAAACAAATTAGTCATAATCGTTTACGAAAATAAGTTACCTGGTTTGCTCACTTATTTTTCCTCTCTGCCAGTAGTGTAGATTTCCGTTTTTACGTCAATGAAGCCACAAAACAGTCACTGCTCACTGCAGACCCCTTTGTACTCTCAGCCCTGCACCCTATGAAACGCAAATTCTGATTTCAAATGCAGGCAAATCTGACAAACTGTGGGGGAATCAGTTTTTTGACTACCATTTAGCAAGACTACTTTTGAAAACATTTCTGAATCACAGCTTACAGCCGTGATGATCATTCTTATACATTTATGTTGATAGGCTTCTGTTTTACTTATACTTTAACTTATTAAAATTCAAAAATATTAAAAATTCAAAAGTCATTTATTCAAACTAGGCTGAGAATCAGCTTTTTTCAAACGTCAAAATTACATAAGGCAGTCCTCCAAAACGCTGGGCCCTCTTCACCACTTCCTAGTGCTTTAGCTGGGAAGAAGTGGCGCAACAAACTCCCCAGTCCCCAGCGGCACAGCTGTCTGTTCAGTTAGAAAAATAAATAAAATTGATTCCATACAATAGTATGCAAAATAATTAACATTACGCAACACAAAACATAATTTAATTTATAAATTATTAGCCATAATTTATGTCAGCTAGCACACGCCAATATACCTACCAACCAAAAAATATCGAGAACTATACTCAAGCAGAAATAAAAACTAAACGTAAACAGAACTTATAAGCCCCCAGGCATAAAGGGCGTGCCCGCTTACATAGAGCTATACATATAAAGCTGTAACTGGAAGTTATAAATGATAAACTAGGACCATCGAGATTAAATAAATAAACAGTGAATTATTAGTAACAATAACAAAACCATGATCAGCAAGACTACCAGTTACCACAAGCAGCACCCGTTCACGAGCATAACGCAAAGATCAGCCATTACATACGTTCGCTCGTGGAGGAGCTCGTGGCTAAGTTATAACAGCCGCACGGGTCGACCCATCAGGTTAAGCTATGCTTGCCGGGGTTGGTCCGCGGATGGGTGACCATCTTTACAAACCGAGACTCCTCCGTGCCTCGGAAAGTACGTTAAGCCGTTGGTCCCGGATGTCATACGTGGATCTTTGAAAGTCTGACACCAATCTTACCAAGGGGTATCGTATTACCCAGTTACTGGGTTGTGGTGGTCAGGGGGCTACCACCAGCTCATAAAGCAGTATTATTTTAATATTACTTCAGTTTTGGAAGGAGATGAAGCTCTACAGGTCGTATAGCTCCATCTCTTTCTTCCATTGAAGTAATATTAAAATAATACTGTTTATGAGCTGGTGGTAGGCCCCCTGATAGGCAGTCGCTTCATGTTAAATACTGGTATTCAGCTGCATCCGGTTAGACTGGAAGCCGACCCCAACATAGTTGGGAAAAGGCTATGCAGATTGACATACGTTGATGCATATTTAGGTTATTACGCAACTATTAACACTACGTTACGTTATAGCGATAACAAAGCCATAGACAACAAATGTATATGCAGGAGAACCTCTCAATCAAAGACTTTAATGAACTTTGCTAACTTAGAGTGGACCTAAAATATTCACTCACGAATTACCGTCAGTCCCCATAACTCTCTTGTTAATTCACAGGCAGGTGGTTAATTAAACGCTTGTCATTTATTAATGAGGAGCTAGAGTAAAATGTAAACTTTATAATACTGGTGTGTTGTCATGCCTACTTATAATAAAATTGTAAAGGTCTAGGAAAAAATGTGTTTACAAGAACCGGTCCAGGAATGGGACCATTATCTATTCTATTTTGTGGTATAGGTAGGCATAATATAATAAGCAATAATTTACTCAAGCAAATTACAATCGCGTGCGTAGCAGTAGTCTATTGTCAACTACATATCATAGTGAATCGTAGGAACAAGTAAAAAAGGCCTTGTGTCGTCAAGGATTCAAGGACTAGCTGTTCGAGAAATGCATTCATGGGCACGCTCCCATAAGTGCGTCGCTGCTCTAAACTTAGGGTTACCATAATAAATAATGAAGTATTTGGTTACTACGTTGGTCTCCGCCCTGGATGTACGCGGCGGAAATCCGGGTTGTTATGGTGATTATTTTTCTTAAAAACATTATGAAACGGGATTTCACACCATCACCACCCTTACATTTTCCTGGCCTCTAATGCGGCTCACACCTATAGATGTAAGCTGAAATAACGATACTGGCTACTCTTTCTAAAACCTGACGAATTAATCGATACAGCTTTCATTTTAATGTGACTGATTTCAAAATTCTGTGTAAGATTCAAAATAGAGTCACGGAAGGCCTCTAAGGAAATTATATTCCAGGAGCTAAAAGTAGGTAGCTGAAACGCCTGCTGCTAATAATTAAGTATGTTCGTATCCTATTTACTCATACGATAATTTGCATACAATATAACTTTTCCTAACTGTAACCATTATGTCTATTTAGTATTTCCTGAGCAGTGGTGGTGACCCTACCACACGCACATTACGAGAAACGAACACTGGCAAACTTGTACACTTACCATTGACTTTCGAAGTTTCGATCAAACCGTGTAGGTTTTAAACTTTTCCTGAAGCTCACATTGAATTCCAACTAAGGAAACGGAGACCTAGGTTAAATCGATTTACGTTCGCTTTTGCAAATAATTTAACGATTGTCGACTCGTAATTAGAAACAAATGTTCACAAAACTTAATGAAGCAGTAAACAAAGCTTATTTCTCTCCAAAAATAAGTAACACAAACTCACACCCTTCTAAATCCCCAATTAGATTGAACACTCCCCATCGTAAATTGAAATAGCCGACCTCAGTAGCTAGTTTATTTCAAAGAGGAGGTTTTTCTAGTAAGAAAGTGTACCCTCTGAGGCAAAAACCGGGGACGAGGACGCGCGACGTGCGCGAGTCGGCGGTAAACATCATCATAAAAGCTCCAGTCTCACAAGTAGGTAGCTACTGCAGGAACCTCGTGTATGGGGTTATTAATATTAAAACACTGCGAACCAGGTAAATACAGGCAATGAAGGATTAGGACGCTACATACATAGTCGAGTTGCCTTCGTCTTCCACTAAGTAATTTCACGATGAAGGTTACGGAATCCATTAGTTCACAACTGTACCATTTATTGCATGAACATGTAATACTGTAAACGTGAACGCTTTAAATTAAAGTAATTATTTCTGTTTATATAATAACCTATTATGTTAGTATGCACGTAGCACCGAAGTTCACGGTTACATTGAACTTTTATCTAATTCGGTCTTATTATAAAAAAGAATGCATTCTACGATAAACATTAACGTCTTGTCATAATAGTTTTGTAACACTACTTATTTACAGAATTCATTTGACAACGATTACAAAAGAAACAGTATTAATGTTTTGTATCTATTGTATGCACGTAATACTCATTCGTGTTTTAACGAATCTGAGAGCCTAGACAAAATGCTATTCTATTAGCGATAACGTTAATCATGTAAAAAAGTCAAAATCATCAAAAACATGGAATATTAAAAAATGCAAGTCTCACAACGCAGTTCTTCTACCGCAAGATGTTGTAAGATTTTTAATGTAAAACAAAGTTGGTTAATTAATTCAGTACCTATCAGAATCTCTCATCTCATATTATGGGACAGACATCATCATCATCTGCCTAGCCTTTTCCCAACTATTTTGGGGTCGGCTTATGGGACAGATATAAGCTACCGAAAAGCGTATAAATATCAATCATGCACGCCTAGCATGACCACCCTAGAAACGCATTTTGTCGACAGAAGAATAGACAAAATGACATTGTGATTGTGAATCTGTTATTTTGTCTATTCTTCCGTCGACAAAACCCGTTTCTATTGTGGTCATGCTACTCGCGCAGTTGAAATTGAAAGTTGTTGTAGAAATACGAAACGCTTTGATAGTGATTGCCACTTGTGTTTAATTATTTTCAAAAACAAATTTCGTAATAAATAAATGTAGTTACTTCTATGAGACTAAAAGTCAAACTTCGCATGCATAAATAAATATTCATGGTCAAGCATAGTATTGTTGTTAACCAAACACCTATATCAGGGATATGAGCCCCAGCAGCATCAATAATAACTTTATTAATAAAGTTCTAGTTGATGAGTTTGATACTAGCGGGCATTGTAATAAAATGAGTTTCTAAACTAATTTATTGTTCTAAACTAGAATTTCACAAACAACTTTTGAAATAATTCCCGATAATTAAGTCATTGCTATTGGTTGCCAACTTGTCTAAAAGGGTTGACTTACCATTCCGAAGGAGTATAAATATTCAAACGAATCAATCGCTAAATGCACCGTATTCCGTGTAGTATATGAATAGAAGCAGAAACCAGTACCCTAATTGCGTAACTTATTTTCGTAAACGATTATGACTAATTTGTTTCATTTTGACAGTTCAACAAAATCCGTTGCGTTATTTACGTTGTTGAGCAGATTTTTTTTTCCAACTTATGGGCAATAGATTAGCAATCTGTTTCAAATCGAAACAGATTGTGATTGATCGTGTATTTACGTAATTAGGGTACAGGTTTGGCCTGAAACTTTATTGAAGTAATAATATTCGACTTAAAAATAAATTAATAAGTAATAGATTTTTGTGACTCCACCTGCGTTCTTAATGTTTTTTCGTGGTTCAATTACATAATAGCAAATGCAGCAAATGTATTTATTCATTTATTCAATTTTATGACGACACTCGAACGGATGTGGTTGTCAAGTCCCGGAAGATAGGATAGTTTTGGGCGACCATAACCCTAGCGACCCTTATTCATTATTCAAGTTATGCGACGAAATCTTAACTGTATCTGTTTGTAGATACACGACTTACCAAAGATCTAGAGTATCTCGAAAGTATTTTATTGAACACCAATCACAAAACCCCTATTCTCTAATTTATTATCAAATGGATCTTAACAAATACTTTTAATTTAAACCCCCGTTTCAACAGCTCACATAATTGACATAAAAATGACAAGGGTAGGCAGTATTTATTAATAATACATCTATGGTCTTTTGGCTAAGTAATAACAGCCGCACGGATCAACCCATCAGGTGAACCTACGCTTGCCGAGGTTGGTCCGTGAATGGGTGACCATCTTTACATACCGAGACTCCTCCGTGCCTCGGTTTAAGAAAATTGATGAAAATTGACCATTTTTTATGTTTATACTTTGATTGAAGTTTTTATTTTTCACTTTTTAGTCGTATATTACTTACCCGAATACCACTACCTACTATATAAATAACAGTGACAGGAACTTATCACATCATCCATAATATCCATATAGACTAAGTGAGAAAAATACGTATTATTGAATCTAACTCAAAACCAGTCAAGCAAAGTTAATAAAATTGATATGGAACCACCTCTGAAGTATGACCTACCAAACAAAGAATTAAAAGCAAAATTAAATATTTTGAAAAAACCCACGACGGTTAAAAAGTAATTGAAAAAGGATAAAAGTTTTGCACAAATAAATGTTTACTGCAGCGCCCCCTGGTGAGTTGTCACCGTAACACTTATCTAAGAACATGCACCAATCAAACCCAAACCCATCACTGAAAACTGCATCAAAATCGAACTAGTAGTCTTGGAGAAAAATGGCAACATGGATTTGCACAAAAAATGTTTGCTGCAACGCCCCCTGGTGAATTATCACCGTAACACCTAACTAAGAACATGCACCAATCAAACTCGAACCCATAACTGAAAACTGCATCAAAATCGGAGTAGTAGTTTTGGAGAAAAATAGCAACATGATTTGCACAAACATCCTCTCACCCCAAACGCATATACCGTCTCCGTTCCGTCGTGGGTAAATCATCAAAATTAATTCATAATTGGCGGAGTAGTCGCGTAACAAACATACAAAAAAAAAAACGGTCTAATTGAGAACCTCCTCCTTTATGAAGTCCGTAAAAAATAGAACGGTACACACGTGACATCCTTTGGCAATTAATTACACCACTGTGTCAAATACTCGTAGCATGATCACCGCAGAAACGGGTTTCGTCGACGGAAGAATAGACAAAATAACAGATAAACAATTACAATCTATCATTTTATCTATTCTTCCGTCGACAAAACCCGTTTCTATGGCGGTCATGCCACGCGTGCAGGAGGCTCAAGCCAGAACCGAAACAGCTTCCTTACCTATGTGTGTCGATCACATCAAAAGTGATGCTCCTAAAGCCAGATCCGATCTCTGACGCAAAAGGCACTATATTCTCATCGAATTCGTTCAGGTTTCCGAGCAACATCCATCCTGAAGTCCTGCTCACAATCTGCTCAAAAAAAAGGACATAGGATTGGTTACTCCAACTTGATATCCAGATGAATCCAAAACTTTCCAGGCAAACAGTACACTGTACAATGTCCATTTAACCGCGATTGCATTAACTCGTCATTGTTTAAATGCCCCTTTTGATCGATTCGATCGGCAAAAGACCAATCTGTAGTCACGGAAATATAAGCTGTAGTGAATGTTTTCCATTCACTCAATCATAAGAATGTGGCGCACCTATAAAATATGAAATTGATAAGTAATTATTATTAAAACAGCAATTTCTTGAAGGATTCTAAAATGACTATTTTAAAAATTGCTATTGACAAAGTTAGTACCTATCAAGTTTTCCACCAACCTAAATATTCTGCGTTTTGTCCGAGTGCCTCAGTTCAGGCGCGTACAATACTTTTTGAGTGATACGTGATACGTATCTGGCTTGACACACTTTTACGAGCCCTGTTCAAACATTGCGGTGTTTTACAACTCTTAGATCCCTGAGAAGAATTCTAACACTTTACTAAAATTATCTTCAAGATTTTGCGTTTTCCTAAATGATTACTCTCTAGCAAGATCGTAGTCATAGGTACTATTAAGTTTTATAGTTGATAATTACACCGGGGTCGGGTATATTTTTTTTTCCTGAAAATATTAAAATCATTACTGTGCATAAAACAATAATGTTGACTAACTTTGATAATTAATGTAAAACAGACAAGCAAAATGAATAAAACGGCCCTTAGATATTACGCACAGCAGCACAATATTATGATAAAACACATTTCGTAAACTGATGAACAACCAGAAATACTTTGGACTAATGCCTCTGTGGGGACAGTAAAAAGCATTGAAAAAACCATTACGCACCGTATTTATGGAGCCTAACGCGACACAATTAGGTATAAATTATACGAACATACTTAGAATATAAGTACTATGGTGTATTATAGTATTACACATAGGTAAACTCATTTCCCAAGTACGGTGGCGATGACACTCCCGAGGGTACTTAATGAAAAGATCTTAATGATGAAGTTAATCCACCATCTCTATACATTTAGGGACCACTACAGAAGTACCTTCACAAACCTCGTTCTTCTTTCCTTATAATATAATATTATTATATTATCTAGTTGGTAATCTAACACTCTGAATAGTGCTAACATTCACAAATTTTTGTTGAAACCCGAATTTGTGCTTAGCGACAATTATTTCCAAAATTCCAACACACGCTGCGCAATTAACGATAAATTAATCATAAATCACAAGTAAGCAAGAGTTGAGCTTTCTCAGCTAATTTTCGCGTGTTCAGTTTAACTGTGTAACGTCGACTGCCTCTTGCTTTAACTTTACGCGCAAATTATATATAATTAATTTATATGCCTCTAAACAAATAAGTAAACCGCTAAATAAACAACGTTAATCCACTCGGAAAATAAATTAAGTAACCGTTGAGCGAGCAGTGGCGAGAGAGCGACCATGCTTGCAACAGTGGCCAGGAAACATAGGACCAGTGACACACAGCACTGCAATTCAGCGGAACTATATTAATCTGATGGCCTTTTGTTCACCCAACCCACGAAAAATTTGTAGGACTCGGGTAACTCTTATTCTTTAAAAATGTACCAAGTTAAGTTATCTATACGTTACGAATCTATTACAAAGATTTGCTTGAATTTGAAATAACATCAAATTATATCAATCAATCTGCCAATCTGTCTAGCCCTTTCCCAACTATATTGGGGTCGGCTTCCAGTCTAACCGGATGCAGCTGAATACCAGTATTTTACATGGAGCGAATGCCTATCTAACCTCCACAACCCAGTAACTAGGTAATACAATACCCCTTGGTAAGACTGGTTGTCAGACTTTCGGGCATCTGAGGACCCGTAACGACTCAAAGATCCACGAATGACAGCCTGGACCAACGGCTTATCGTGCCTTCCGAGAAGCCTAGGAAAGTCCAGAAACCCCATATAGCCCCGAAAAAATGTCGAGGTTAGTATTATAATTTCTGTGATAGCCAAAAAGCATAACATACTTTTATTGATAAAAATTTAATGAAAGTCGCGCTCGTGATCTTAATAAAAAAGGGAACCCTCGAAATACTAACCAACTCACACTGGAACGGAACGGTTTTATTACTGTGCTACCTACGCGAGGCTCAGAATTACACAACACAAATCACTTGGGATTTTGGGATATATTAGAAATCCCAACAATTTTACAATCTTGCGACCCTTTGAGACCATAATAATTTAAACGAACCCATGTGCTAATAATAGATAACTTGGCTAAAAACTATATACTTCATTGAGTTTGACATAGGTGTTAGAAAAGGTCGGGTTCCTGTTGGGTACCTGTTGATGATGTAGCAACCGGCTGACACGAATAAAAGGATCGATTAACTTCTATTTTTACTCATGGCCGTGCGGGGCGGTAGCTTAACGCTCTGCTGCCTGGGCTCTGATAAACAAAGGACACCGGGAACGTAGGACGCCCAACAGCATTTTCATGTTCGCGGAATGTCTCATCGTCACAACGACATTAATCATTGATTGTTCAGGATTTATTGACGAAAATATTAGCGTGCGATCCCCACATGAGCACTGTCGGTATTTATCTGCCTTCTGTTTTGTTCTTATATTCAAGTCTCCGGGGTTCAAAGGTCCGTTAACGCCGTCTACATGAAAGGTCTTTTTGTCTCTTGCTGATGTTGTCCCACTGCTGGGCAAAGACCTCCCCGAAGTCCTTACAAGCACTTTTTTCCTGTGCCACTCCAAACAAGTGAGTTATTGTTAAAATATCGATTTGAAACCCAAACTACAACTGACGATGATTGCCTCCTTTGAAATCTCTGACCTAAATTTCTATTAAAATCAATACATTCAACTTTGTGTTACTTATGGTTGAATTAAATAGTTATCTATCATAAATGTGTGTACGTACGTGAGGCCATCCGTATGTTTGATTTAGGAATTTTCGTGATTTTTCGATAACTGCCTTTTTGAAACGTAAAAAGCAATAGCATTTGTATTATATCTCGATCCTAAATTATGCCAAGTACGAGCGATCCTTATAAACAAATTATTAATGTAAACTGTTAATATCCAATTTAAATAATCACTGCATAAGTTAACAAAGTGACTGGCGTAGAATCACCCTAAGAAAATACTGTAGACACTTCGCGTGAATACGGTATCGGGATGATTTTAATGAAAGGTTCTTGGGTTAAAAACCGTAAATATATTAAATTCAATAATAAGCTCTCATATTACTAGTTGCGTGACAGCCTCCTCGGGATACTCTGACATTTCTTCAACAAACAAAACCTATTCCAATCCTATTTTATTTAAATAATTCTGTCAGATTGTTCGGATGTAGTGCTGCTTTCTCACCAGCCTGCACATCATGAGGTTGCTTCCTGCATAAAACCTTACAGTACCGATCAATGACATAAATTCTGTTGTAAAGAATGATTTTCCTTTGTTTATTGCATCAATCCACTCATCATGTCTTCAATGAGTACCGTTCCCATAACTGTAACACTTATAACCTAAACCCCTTCCAACTTCCAACCCAACATCATCTGTACAAGAAGGTTAACAATGAAAGAAATCACAGTAGAACAGTGACCTAGTTAGTAATGGGCATAGTACAGTTTCCTGGCAATGGCATTTTGTATGTACATACTTTAAAACCGTAGTCAGAAAAACGTTAAACACCATGCTACACATGTTACATCACACGCATGTTTCAATTCTGAGTACCTATTAGGTCTAAATTCAACTAGTATGATGGTACGATAAAAGAAGCCTTTAATTTCATAGCATTATGTGTGAGTATGTCTGTATTCATGTTCTGGGAAATGAGCCGTTTTATTCGCTATAGTGTTCGTTGCGTCGGCGTCGACCGGTTACTGCTGCGGTGCGTTGTGGCGTGCCGTTTGTGAACTGCGGTCAAACTGCACACATACTTCAACAACGACAACGGACTCGCCGAGAGAGTAGAGCAGCAACATTTAGAAGGACTAAAACACTGTCCATTCTTTATGACTCAGCTCATTTGAATCCACCAAACGGAAGTACAATCTCGCTTCGAAATTAACATGGCCAGATTATAGCAGCTTCTGACCCCGATGAATCGTTATACAATCAACTATTTACATTGCTGAGCCAGAAGTTTACAGTTTATTACGGAATAAACGAGTACAATTTTTTCTGGAAAAGCAGAGCTCAACTGCTGTTTATAAATCGTGGATGGGCTGCAAATATGTAAACTGAGGAGCAGATAAAATGCACACATTGGCAACTAATTTACCTTGTATTATGTCCGTGTCTACCGTACGCTAATATTCCTTGAAAACGGCACTTGAAAGTCTTCGTTATAAAGGGACCTAAAGCTAATCGAAGGGTTTCCCGTACATTGACGTTTGAGTAGATACATATTATGTGCTCGCAGTCGATATGACCGGCGTTTGTGGTACAAGCTCAGGTTACCGCCTGTTATTGCAACCTGAGCGACAAAAAACAGGAAACGAACTAGGTATTCAGAATTGGTATAATAGTCATACCAATTTTTGACGCATTGATTGACGTTAAATGCGACTAGAGGATTATATCCAAGATAAGAGTGCTTGGAAACATGCTGGTCCTGCTCCATAGGACAATTTAGAATCAAGACAAAATCAAACTGGTTGCTAATTTAATTGTAAAATTTATTACTTTGTGTTTTAAGTATGACATTGATTTTACATTCTGTGATTACTTCCTTACACACTGACTTATTAATTGTAACATTTTAGGAAAATCGTCTACTTTTACAATGTTTGAAAATATGTGAGAACCATGTATCTGTCACAAATTAAATTATCTATCGTTGCTTCATTTTTAATTTTTTTACCTATTGTGGTATAGTAATTTTATTCTAGGTGCATCGTCTTCACATATAATAATTATTTAACAAATGTACGTACATATACAAACAATATCGTAAAACATTTTAAAAGAGTAACGGTGGAGTTTCTTGCCCATTCTTCTCCATACGAAAACTACCTTTTGGAAGGGGCGACTAGAATCAATTTTATTATTTTGTAATTTTTGACGTTCAAAAGTGCCATACATGGGCCTATTTGAAATAAATGCTTTGACTTTGACATTGTGATTTATGGTTAGAAAATGTCATGGAATTTTTGTAACTACAAATTTTATAATGAAAGGCTAAATTGACAGTTTTTTCCAAACGAGTAATTCTCCTAATCCTTGTGGTTTGTTTTTCTCAAAATTTGAATATTTCAGCGAAATATTAACATTAACAGAACTCATTTTTATACGCAATTTAATTTTGATTATTATCGAGTTTTTTTTAGCTTACTTATTGTGATTAAGTAAACTAAATCACCTCAATTCAGGTAAATAAATATCCTTTAGAATCGAATGTCGCTTATGTATGTTAGTAGTCGCTGGCTTCAAGTAAACGTGCCATAGGTGTGAGTCACGTATCGGAAACGGTTCTTTCGATATTGATGTCTCAGCTTGATGCGTTCCCATGTTTTACTTTTACATAACCTCGCTTCTTGCTTTGCGAAGTAGATGAACAACTGTAATATTGAATACTTTTTATTACTGTTTATATTTCAAATCCCTTTATTGGCAAACATCTGCGCATTCGAGATACCCGAGCGGAGCACGTAAATTAAACTTAGCCAAACGAGCATTTTATTCTTTATGAAAACTCTTAAAAACCTTCTGCTAGCGAATGGGAATACTTTTATTTTATTGTGATCTAAAAATTAAATAACTTTGATATTATATCGCTTTTCCTCAGTACTGTTGTGGTAAGAGTTCTTTGAAAATTCGATAAGTGTACTTACTTATCTAAGTAGGTTCATTTATCTAGTTTTCAAAAACCTCTTTCTGACAAAGCGAAGGCTCTGAAATGCAGGCACTTAGGTAGTACATTCCTATATTTTCTGTACCGATACCCGCACCAAGCAATGAGGGCGATGCATACAAATTAGACCATTTCTGTTTAATATGATTTGACATTCTAGTGCCTTGGATGTTCGATGTTGGTCGTCATTGGACCCACACGTTAGTTACTCTACTTGCTCTGTCTTACTAATGAATAGTTACCCTAATTTGTATTCATGTACCTACCTATGTAGATTACTTCGATTAGAGACACGCTATAATTTGCCGAGTTCTTAAGTAAAACGACATGAACAATTATTAAATTACAGGCTACGTGTAATTCGATTTTATTTTCACACCCATGAATTTTGTATAACAAATGAATTATATACTTTTTTATCTAGTACATTACTTTTAACCTTGTATACGTATCCAGTAGCAAATAGGTAGCAACTAGAAAGACTTGCTCATTTGTTATTTCGGTTATTAGATGTAAACATGATTTTAGGAAAAATAAGTTTGACGCTTTGTGATTGATAGATAAGCCAAAGAAAATTGTGTGCTAGCTGTTTCAATGACCTACCTAGTAAAGGTAGGCGTATCTTATCAGTTTATCAACTTGGATATTGCCAAATTAAGATAGACGAGTGCATAGCCTCTTTTACAGACTGACACGTAGTAAAGCAATTAAAATGGGAGTTTACTTCTCACTGATATTCATAGACGTTATCTTAAGTCCTTGAACTAGATTTTAGAGGAGGTACCTTATTAATCTTGTCTGCCTCTCCTCTCCGTCCTGTGAGTTTCGTTACTTTGGAATTAACCTTACCTTTGTATGCCCATGGCTATTATTTATGCTTACTAGTCTTCGTGACGCTGGCACGACTGTATTTCAGGCTTTTCTTATTGGCCTAAAACTTCGCCACTGTCATCGATGGCAGCGCAGAGGTCACTCTTGACTGCATGTTTTGGGACACAGGGCAGGATAGGAGGTGGAACATAGTTTGCGACATAGCTCCACCCTGCTGCCGTTCCGTCAAGGTAGCCCCACTTTACCAGCACGCGTAGCATGACAGCCATAGAAACGGGTTTTGTCGACGGAAGAATAGACAAATTGACAGATTGTGATTGTTTATCTGTCATTTTATCTATTCTTCCGTCGACAAAACCCGTTTCTATTGTGGTCATGCTAAGCGTGCAGGTTGGAGATACATCTTTCCACACGTGTCCGGAGACGGTTCATGGTCTTCCAAGTAGAACACGAAGGGTGACACCCTGCAGAGAGATGCTTGTTTGGTAATAGATAGTAAAGTAAGTAGGAGGGGGAAGAGTATCCTGCAACTGGTTGCCACAGTTGCAACGAACGTCGGGGTTACCTTTTCTAGTTCCATAACACGTTTGCTATAAACTTCATATATCCTAATAAATAAACATAAAATAATTTAAATTTAGGACTTATAACTTTTATCGAAAACGGTTTTAAGTCTTTGGATACTATGGATTGCAATATTTATGACAAACAAATTTAGGGAATATTGTATTTAGGGATTTAAATGTTATGGCATGTTACATTATGTGACATTAAGTTCGGGCAAGTTATCATTCGGACAAATGATGATTAGGACTAAAAACATTATAGCACTTTAGATTATAGATAAAAAAGTTAGAAAACAATAGAGAACCGAATAACTCTTATAAACAAATCCGCTTCTCGCCAGAAATGCTAATGCTATAATGTATACACAATGCAAAACTTACTTTAAACAATGCTATATTAACTTAAAACCTGATATTTTATTATACATGCCTCAAAACTTCAACCTCACTGTTTAAATTATGTTACGCATTTACTTAGAACCAAACTCAGAAAGCGTTATTTTACTTATTCCACCCCTTACGCGTTATTAGATTGAAATAACGACCGATATTCAAGCGGCAGTCCAACTTAAAGTTTGTTGGAGAACGTATTAAAAGTTTGTTTGAAAGCGTTTAGCAAAAGCAAATTGGAATGTATGTACATTGTATTCAATTATACAAAGGACACTGACGTCTAAAATATTAAGTACGTACACAACATTGAGAAATACTGTAACTATTTTTATTAAGGATTTATATCAATGCACTTGAAAATTAAACGATTTATAATATCTAGAGATACAGGCTGACAACGCAAGATGTTTTTCATCGTAAAATGTATTTCTGTATGCCAATAAATATGTTGTTTCCATATGAATTATACAAAATCACTCAACAGCACGAATAACAACACCAACATAAGCCTCACATTTTAACCAACAAAAATAAAGACTTACTTCCGTAATGCATCATAATCATAACAATTTTTACCTAAGACTTTTCATCTCTGCGTCAGCGGTGGTCGCTCGCTCGGTATCAATTAACCTATTGTGTATATTTCCTACTTATCTCCGAGAAATGTTTTGGTAAACTTTTAACTGTTCCCGTTTAGTAAAAGGCTAATGTACGCTAACTTCAACCGTCGGTATGATACTCAACACGTGTTGACTGGTTGGTTGGTAACTGGGTCAGTCACTGCAGTCAATCAAGAGCCGCGTAAAAAATAAACAAATTCACTGTTTCATAGAATTGCATCACAAGAACATGTTCAACATTATAATTTTGATTACAAAATTCACAAAATCAAAGGATTTTCTTTTGTTATTGTAGAAGGCTTTACCTACCCAAGAGGAGGCATTCACAGGGTATGAAAATGCGTTAATGTCATCACTCCACTCCAACTCTATTATTTCAAACCTCATTATTAATTCATCGAACGTCCAAAATTGTTAACAAATGCTTACACGATTGTCAACGACTTACTAACTTATTAGTAGTCCCTACAATACCACCATAATGTTCAACATGCGTATGCCTCCGTATAGGGTGAAACGGAAGTCTGGATTGCTCAAAATTATCTTTTATCAAACATAACTATGAGTAAATACTAGAGGTTATAGAAACGCAAAAGGATTTGCCGAAATTTATACGTGGGCAGCTTAATGATCCCTCAGAGACAATTACTAACGAAAAGGGTCCAGAATAGAGGTCAACAATATGTTACAATCAATGTTAAATAAGTGTCATCTATAAGGATTTTACTGTTATTAGTATTGACGTGAAAAACTGCCTCCAACTTTTATCTTCGAACAAAGACAAGGCTCCAGATACACCCTATTTTCGGAGCTTACTACACCGATCTGTCAACGGCTTATTCGACGTGTTTAGTACCGATTTATTTCTTTCTCCTAGTTACTCTAATCGTGCCGCAGTATTTTTATCCATCTGTTTTATCGTGAGTTCCCATTACTATTTCGACCGAGGAGTAGGTTACCTCGGTTAAAATATGTGTGTAAGTGCAGGAATTTATGTGAGCCAGTTATTCTTAAACATACTTATGGGGATAAAACTTCTTTAGGCGCGTTGGGCATTTTTGAGATGGGACTAAACCATTGATTTCGCGACACTGTAACGGAATTTACCGACACCGTGGAATAAAAGACATCAACGCGTTGATTACTACTGTGCGTGGAGTAAAAGACATCAACGCGTTGATTACCGCGGTGCCGATATTTTTTTTTTTCAAATTTTTACTTCTGTCGGCATTCACGGAGTAACACCTTTTTTTTAATTTTCTTTTTATTTAACCCATCCAACCAACTTTTAGAATTAGGTAGACTTGATCATATTTTTTTTTTAAACTACAGAACCGAGCGGCGCATTCGGCGCATTAGTACTTAATTGTATTATACACTAAATTATTACGTTCATCGTTTTGGGGCTGCGATAAGAATTCCGTCTTCTTAAAAAGACTTTCTTCTTCACCATTAGGATCTCTTTGTTGTCCGTCAGTACAGCTTCACTGGAGGGTTTCGTTGTATAGGGTACGCCTTTAGTTTTGCTCTTGGCTCTCGGTGATAATGAGAACAAAACCGAAATTATCCGGTCTGTAATACGTCCTCGAAACAAGGGAACCAGCTTTAATCAAGACAACCACTCATGAAATGTTTAAGAATACCCGCGGGAGCGTAAAAACAGAACATTTTGACGCAAAAGTTATCTCGTAGCAGCCGCTATCTGGTTCATCCATCCGAAAAGAGCGACATTTTAATTCAATAATTGTATTTGTTAATAAAATTTCTAAGCTTTATAAAATGCCATAATGTAAAAGGTTTCGAAATTGGATTCATGAGTTGTTCCGCAACGAGCTTCAACCATCCGCAGTAGCGATTTGATGGGGAGATAAATTCGGTCAATGAGCAACACGCCTCCCACAATATTGCTCAGGCTGGTTTATAAGAAAAAAATAGAATCGGAATTTCTTGGTTCACACACAAAGCTGATAAGCTTTTACGGCTATTAGGCATTATATTTTAAACGTTTAGTGACCAATGTCTATAAAAATAAATTGGGTTATTGGTTGATTCGCACGAATTTAAGGCTCGTGCAAACTGGCGCGATGCGACTCTAATAAAGCAATTTCTAAGAAAACTTCACGGTAGCTCAATGACCAGTGTCGCGTTACGCGACAAGTCACGCCAGTCTACACGAGCCTTTACTCGCCAGAAACGGGTGAATCGTCACTTTATAAATATTTTCTGTCAGTGGTTCGCACGAAGTTAATTAAAGTTTTGGGCGAATCGACAACTCAGAAATACGTTTTAGGCTAATAGGCAATTAGCACATTTTGAATCAGCCAGATGCAGTAATGAACTTTAACTTTTAAACAACATTAGACTCGTTTTGAATGGTTCTTTGATGAAATTAATGAAATCATAAGCGTTAACGGGGATGCGCTAAGGTAGCCCGCGAAATTCAATTTTTCTTACGTTTTTTTGCAATTTGCAGGTCAGTGTCAGGTTGTATTTTGATAAAAATATGATTCGCGACCGTAACAAATGTGACTTTACAGAATTATAATCATTGGAATCATTAATACTACTCCTTATGATAGAATAATCCAAAAAACCATGATTTAATGAAATAGCCTTACAATAGAGTTATATGAACTTAGAGAGTTGTATATGTATTGATGATTTTTATGATTATAATTGTATAAATAAATATTTGACAAGGCCGCAAATCATATTTATTGCAAAAAACGTAAGAACATTTGAATTTCGCGGGCTACCCTGACGCTTTCGCCTTATGATCCATTACGTAATGGAGTATTAATGTTTGTCTTTGTGCAACTGGGTGAAGTTAAGAAAAAGTACACTAACTTTACTGCGCAACATTCAAAATTCAAATCGTTTCGGGCGAGAAAATTCGTGCGAACCAATAAGCCAATTAATTATTTAATAAACAATTTTCTGTTCTGATTAGACAAAATTCTTAAAACGTTTTTTTCTCTTGCAGTACAAATGCAGCCACCGCGATTTAGTATGCAACCTTCATCTTCGAATAGTATAGTCAGAGAAGGAACCACAAAAATCTTACAGTGTTCTGCTATGGGTAAGTTAATTTATTCCTAGGCGTCATAGTGCTACAGCAAACTCGAATATGTATGTACCTACTTACCAAAGCCCGATAAACGGCCCTAGCATAAATAATTATGTTGTTTCGCTTATCATGGGTTATCATGATACACTATAAAGGGGACTTGCTTCTTGGGCTGGGCTTGGTGGTACACACGGCTACATATCAAGCTATACAGTTCCAGTTTATGCTGATCTCGGATTGTATAGGATTTCGGCACAATGAGAGGTCAGCTTATAATGGAAGTATACCGCTTGAAATGTAGCAGTGTTAGGGTGTTAGCGCGAGTCCATTACACAAAAGTCTACGTATACATAGTGTAATTTAAAACAGGGTATAAAAAAAGAAACATGTTAGCCTTGTCCTACGTAATTCAAAAATTTAGAACTCCCCGAACATTATAATTTTGCACATTTTAGGCATACCACAACCAATGTACAGATGGTCGAGAAACGGTGTACCGCTCAGTGAATATTCATCAGAGTCGTTTTATAAGATTCATAATACCCAGCGGCAGGATGCCGGAGCATACCAGTGTATAGCGAAAAATGACGTCGGAGCAATATTCAGCGAAAAGAACAACATTGTCGTCGCGTGTAAGTAAACTTTCATACGTCTCTTTGTACTTTCATGTGTCTCTTTGTTGTGTAGGCGGAATAATCTTGGAGAAAAAATATGTCTACCGTCCTGGAAACAACTATTTTGTATAAAAAAAGACGTTTGTTAGTCAATCCATAAACATCTGAATGCAAAATTTTCTGTATTCTAGAAAAATATTATACAGTGTGTCCCTGAATAAAGTGCACAAACGAAAATGGGTGAAACTAGACCATTATTCATCGACAAAAAAATTAGAAAAAAATCGAAATTTGTTTAAAAAAAATGACAACTAGTAATTTCAAAATGTCTTCAAAGAAACATGTTTTTCTACTTGATGAGTGTTTTTAAGGGTTTCTTTTTATTTGCCGTTTAACATCATATCATTAATCAGCCATCATTATGTATATTAAAATTCACTCAAGTTATAAAAGTTATTATGTTTTAAATACGATTTTGATGTCGATGAATAATGGTTTTTTTCACACATTTTCGTTGTGCACTTCTACCGGGGACACACGCTCAATACTCAAATGATTAAGAAATCTTTGTTTTCAGATATGGGTGTATTTGAACCTATTGCAGAAACAGTAATAATTACTGAATCTGGTAAAGCGGCAATAATAGCGTTTCCGCAGATAGAATCTGAACCTCCACCGTCGGTCATATGGCAGGACGAGAATGGCGCTCTGCGATATGATCAAAAATACGCTGTCACTAACAAACATGAACTCGTCATATTGTGTACTTCACACGAGGATGAGAAAGCATACAGGTTAAATTCTATCCTATTTTCAGTTGTTCCATTGGTTCCAAATTGTATTAACCACTGAAAAAAATTATTATTTTAAATAATCTTATATTTCAGAGTACGTGCCATAAATACACAGCTAGGAAAAGAGGAAAACAGTCCTTACATACAACTTAACGTTTTTGGAAATGATAGCAAAGAAATACCACCAGAAATAATTATAAAACCAGAAGACACGAAAATAGTAAAAGGACAAGAATACACTAGTTTATATTGTATTGCAAACGCGAGGCCTCTGCATGAATTAGAAACCTTATGGTTTAAAGATGGGATTATGATTGACTTAGCTGGAATCACATTCGACCTAAACGATCAGTGGAATAGAACCCTTACTCTTATATCAGCAAATTTAACGCACACTGGACAGTATACATGTCAAGCCAGGTTAAAAACAGGAGGGTACGCCACTGACTCAGCTTCTGCTTTTGTCTCGGTATTAGAGAAACCAGTGTTCCTATCCAATTTAAAATCCGAAACATTTGGAGAATTCGGAAGCACTATAGTTCTGGACTGCAATGTTCAAGGTATTCCTCTGCCTAGTATTACTTGGTACAAAGACGCTAAAAAGATCGCGAGTGTCGGTGCTGGCGCTGAAGAATCTGATAACCCAGATGTCGACGACGGCGGTGGCAGGTACCGGGTGGAAGTGGACCGCTCACTCGTCATTAACCACCTAAAAATGGAAGATACTGGCATATACCAATGCATTGCCAGCAACGAAGCAGGAGAATCTTCTATTTACACATGGCTAAAGATAAAAAGTAAGTAGGATCACGAATTAAAATGTTAACAACGCCTTGACAGTTACTGTGGTATTAAAACTTGCATACGAGATTGTTAAAAGTTAAACAATGCATGTGAACTGATGTTTAAATGTTTAAAAAAATATGTAAATTCAGATCATTATTATTTATTTATGGAATTCGTTCTCCGGCGCGTAATGTGAGTCAACTAATCCGTCAAGCTCTGTGTGTCTCAGGGTCGTTGTCATATTGTGTGTGTATTTAGGTAAAATAACAATACTGACTAATTAACGTATGCCACTATCGTGCAGTGAAGGACAATAGGCGGCTTCCGCGAAGTCACATGAAGTTAATAAGAATGAGGACCTCCGATAAAAAAGCAAAAACGTTCCGATTTGACACCGGCAGTAAGAATTAATTACTTGTTGTCATTTAACAATTCACTTATAGCATAGATGATTTTCTTTTTCAGCACTGAGTGATGATTGCTTTACCAATGTTTTTTTCCCTTGCTTAGGTGACATGCAATATTTTAATTACTTACATGATTTTTATTTGATTTTTTATTCTTAGATTATACTGATTTATTAGAAACATTCCTGCATTATAGGATTAATTCGTAATCCATAGATAGATCATAGATAATTAATATATTAAACAATGTAGATTAGTTTTAAATATATTTCTAAGCCACTTTTATTGAGCTATGTATTAGCATGACAATTTGATTATCTAAAATAATCAATATCAGATAATTTTCTAAGACACATAAATAACTAACTCGGGTGGAGGAAATGTAGGTAACATCCCTACTTTTATGTGGTAAGGTGCGTGTAAACGCAAGAATTTAACGCACATCCTTCTAAAAAATTCATTCATTCCCAGCAAAATTATAGTGGGCCTCGAGACACCTGTGCGGTTTACTAAATGTCGGCGCTCAATATTGTCCATTTAAAGTTATGGTGTTTATACTCCACCATGAAATTAATAAATGTCCGATTGGTTTCATGCTGATTCCCTTTTTTTTTATAAGTTAACCTATCGAGGCAATGTTAGAACAATTGACGAGAAACATTATTTATGTATTTTATTATTGGTAGCATGTTTATTACTGTTTATTATTATTCAGAAAATCACAATATTCAATTATATTGATCACATCAAGTATTATATTACTTTATATCTTTATTAAAATATAATCGCATGCGCTTTTAACATAGAGACGAAATGTTACTGATTTTGTGTGTTATACTAACATTAGTTATAGAAGATTGCGTACATTATTGAAATAACCCGCTAGTTCGGCTCGTGTTCTAACCGTGTGCGTGTGGCTTGTAGCGTCCCCGCCCATAATGCAGACTCCGCCGAACAACCTCACCGTGCTGGACGGCAAGGACGCCACCGTCACGTGCCGCGCCGTCGGAGCACCCACCCCCAACGTCACCTGGTATTTTAATGGTTAGTAATTAGGACACTTCTGGCATCTGTTTATACTGTTAACTGAACGTTAGCCCTTTACCAGAAGTATTACTGCTTAAATATATAAAGTGGCAGAGTATGAGTAATCTTTTTTTAATTATTACAATTTAGTAATAAAAATAATAATATCAATATGTATCCTCTACATAGAATTAGCGACAAAACTGTGTAGGTAAAGGAATCCTGTCGACAAAAAGATCAAGAAGTCACATTTAGGTGAGGTCCCTATTCTGCAATAATTTATTATCATTGTTTTAAAAACTCCACAACTGTTACAGATTCTATAATCATAAACTTATCGGCAAGACTACAAGCACTCGAAGAAGGCGACCTGCTAATAACAAGTACTACAACCGCCGATAGTGGGAAATATACTTGCGTTCGATCAAACGATGCTGGAAACGTATCTGGAGAGGCTTATCTCACTGTACTAGGTGATTACCTCATCTGTTATACCTGCGTGTACTTTTTTATTTTTTCAATTTTATAAATAATTCCGATTCGTGTCAAGAAATTCTCGTTTATAGTTCATTTGTAATATTCCTGTAATTGATAAGTTATAAATGGCGGAGGTAGCCGATAAGATTGGATTTATCAACGCTTCGATATCATCAAATTTTACTTTACTTTCAGTTAAGATGTTGTGGTATTATATTATTATATCGCTATCATGATTGTTATCACCGCTGCTGGGTGAGACAACATAGTTTAACAAATCAGTTCGGTCTAATTAATATAGGTCATGTAGTTATATAACATATCGTAGGAATAATTACTGGAGGCTGAAAATATTGTCTGAGAATTAGGTATGGTATTCCGCCCGAACTATAATTCCGCCTGTATTGACTTAGCCTTTCTGTGGTTTATTTATTTCCATTTTACCATCTGGCATCGTTTGCTGGTTTCGGGTCCAACTGAAAGGATTTTACTAGTATACTCTACCGAAGCCAAGGATATAAAAGTGCAAGCGATCCCAGATTCGCGAGGCATTCGATGGCAGATCCACTACCTACTGTAGTGGATTTATGGGTAGAGTCCGCCGTATTCCACGGGTTTTCACTGGGAGGAGACTACCAATTTTTCAAGAAATATAAGGTCGATGGTCATCGAAACATTTTTTCCTAAAATATATGAGTAAAATATATAGTAATCACTGTATTTGCTTTGAATTCATACTTAGGTATTAAAAGTAGCTCTATTACAAACTTTTTTTTGAACAAACAACTTCGAAGACAAAGGGTTGGGATATTCATTTTCTTAAACCATTTAGATAATATCTTCAAAATGAGGGGAAAGCTCCCGAGTGCACAAAAGATAACCCTTTTCAACGTCATTTTACTTGATGAGATAGAAAAGTATTTTTTCAGCCGATATTAGGACCGCTTTTGGTATTTGAAGGCATTACATACCCCTTCTGTATATTCAAATCTTTTTAATCCATCCTACGTACTTGGCAGTGTAAAATGATACTGAACGATATATGCGATATTTAAACTCTCAAAATAGAATTTCAGAAAAAATGCTTCAATATTTATTATTTTCGTTTCCTGTTTTTGATACGGAACTCCTTTTTCAGTGAGAACGCAAATTATTGCTCCACCTGTGGATACACGAGTGTTATTGGGTCACACGGCAACTCTCCAATGCAAAGTATCGAACGACCCGAATGTGAAGTACAATATTGATTGGTTCCACAACAAACAGTGAGTTGGGAAACATTTACTATTATTGCTTTGAACAAAAACTGGTGACGTGTTAACTATGTTATTGTTTTTTATAGGCCAATGACAGCTGGTACCCGCGTATGGGTGTCAGCAGATGGGGCGCTGCAAGTGCAAGCCGTGCGTGCGAGTGACGCGGGCGAGTACACGTGCGTAGTGACGTCGCCGGGCGGCAATCACACGCGCCATGCGGTTCTGTCCGTCATCGAGCTTCCGTTCGCTCCTACAAATGTACGTGCCTTCAGACTGGAAGCTGCGTCACAGCGAGCTGTCAATATCTCGTGGACTCCGGGCTTTGATGGAAACTCCCCTATACAAAAATTCATCGTACAACGACGTGTTGTTCCTGAGTTTGGTAAGTCAAGCAGTCAGCGCTGATTACCAAAAATCTACAAAAACATATGAACAAAATATTTTCAATCCTCAATTATTTTCATCATAGGTCCTACACCTGACCCTTTGTTAAACTGGGTGACAGAGCCGATGAATGTATCGGCAAACCAGCGTTGGGCTCTCTTGACCAGTTTAAAGGCCGCTACATCGTATCAGTTCCGAGTATCAGCTGTTAACACCGTGGGAGAAGGTCCTGCTTCTGACCCAACTGATGTCCTGACATTGCCTCAGGAAGGTATGTAAAATGAATACTTAATAAAATCCAAAAATAAAATTTAAATCGTTCTATAGCCTGAAAAACATTTTACACTGAGGAAACATTTTTGATAGTCTAGAAATTCCATTTCCAATTTTTGCTGGCGGCAAAGTGACGATCGAAAGCAAGCACCCATTACCATACCATTTTCTATACAATAAAAAAGAAAGCTGAAGATCCATCATACCATTGTAAATTAAAAAATAACCGGCAAGACAAATAACGTTGTGGAGGAACACTATTCCGCCGCGAATTTACCAATACCGACAGCAAGCTGGACATCGGGAATAGTAAATTATTTAGTATGACAGACGGCAATACGCTGCGACAAATTGGGGCAGAATTTGCACACAGTGTGACGCCGGCTTTGCACTTTAAAATGGTTCATATTTAATTTCACATTATCTGTTGTTAACTATAAGCACAATAAATGGTATGGCACTTTAAACACCACACCTCTATCTAATTCTTCGTAATCTTGACTAATTTATCAACTTAAGTTTAAGCAGGCAGGTAAGATATTTTTATGGATGTTCTTTATCATATTAAATTGTATTCTCTTTGCGATCAAGCAGCCAGTGATCTTATATGCTGCCAAGGTATGCGGAATATTTTGAAACATTAGATTGCATCTGTTTTCCATGCCTTTTTCGTATTCTACATATTTGAATTTTGAACTGCTGTTTTTATTAGTAGCAACTTTTTTTGAACATAATGTGCGTGTTTTCTTCTTTTATTAATAAATAAATTGTCGCTTGAAAAGAAAAATAATCTTGTGCAACTTGTGATGTCCGATAGGTTGCATTACTATTGTGTATCGTCTGCATGAAACGTGTCTTGTCTACGAGTATAATGACTACAAAATGTATGTCAGTAGTTACGAATGTTTAAGACCAGTTGCAATATTCCTCAAATGCATGGGGTGCATGCAAATAAAACATATTTATAAAATTATAATTCAATAGTTTTCTACTCTTACCTTTCTTGCTTGTTTAACTGAAACACAGTTATTGGATATCCTTTCTTAAAAATCCCTACTAAATAATTCATATAAATAATTAATAATGCAATAATAATAATATTTTATTCACCAAAAATAGCATGCTTTCGGAAGAGCAATCTTTGCGTGAGGAATAATACTCAAGTAATAATCCGAGTAGAAACAGACATATTATTATCTTAATTGTTAATATTTCCAGCACCATCCGGTCCCCCCGTCGGCTTTATGGGCTCTGCACGGTCTTCGTCCGAAATCATAACACAGTGGCAACCACCAGTCGAGGAACACAGGAACGGACACATCCTGGGTTACGTTATCAGATACAGACTCCGGGGTTACGACAACAGTCCGTGGACAGATCAGAACATCACCAATGAGGCACAGAGGAACTATCTCATTCAGGACTTGATTACATGGAAAGATTACAATGTACAAATTGCTGCATACAACGACAAAGGTGTAGGTGTCTTTTCGGATAGCTTCATGATAAAAACAAAAGAAGGTGTGCCTGAAGCGCCTCCCGATAGTGTTCGTTGTGAGCCATTCAACTCCACAGCATTAACTGTTTGGTGGACACCGCCAAATCCACAGAAAATCAATGGCATAAACCAGGTGCGTACAACTATCACAGATGCACAAATGAATGCGTCAGTACAAGCTTCTTAGGATACGTACTAATACCCAATATTACATTTTCACAGGGCTACAAAATGCAAGCATGGATCTGGGACGAGAAAGAGGGTGCTAATGTGGAGCAGAAACTTGTTAGCGTTCCCCCTAACCTCCTGGATCCTCTGACCGAACAATCAGCTATTATCAGCGGCCTTGAGAAGTTTACTGAGTACAACATAACAGTGTTATGCTTTACGGAACCTGGCGACGGACCACGTAGTGACTATGTACAAGTTAGAACGGACGAAGACAGTAAGTTAAGACTCCAATATTATAATCATTAAATACTAAACCTCTACTACAATATTTACCATCGAGTATGTATTAATTGAATTATGCCGCGCCAGTAAAAATAGACGTACAAACCTTCACCCCTCTAAAAGCTATAATAAGATTACATTCGTATATTGTAAGGGTCATCGTATATATGCAAAAATTGAATTATTTTTTTTCATTCTTCAGTTCCGGATGAAATAGGAAGTCTTCTCTTTGACGATATATCGGATCGTGCAGTGAGAGTGTCTTGGACTGCGCCTAAAAAATCAAACGGAATCCTAATAGGCTACAAACTATCTTACGAGATGAGAGATAGTAACGAAACGATACGAGAGGAAGTTCTACCACCGAATGTCACTAGCATTAGGGTGGAGCACTTGCAGGTATTTGTATGCAGCAATTTTTTGATGTTATTGAGTGGTAGTGGTAAACAAGCTGTCTGTCCATCTCATAGAAATATAAAAAACAGATCTGATAGTAAGTGGTCGCCACCGCTTGGACATCTGCAATACCAAAAGCATAGCACGTGCATTGCTATCGCAATGAGAAAACCAAAATAATGCATGTGCCTTTATGGTGGATGCGCAAAGGTAGCCCGGCGAAGTTCAAATTTTCTTACGTTTTTTTGCAATTTGCAGGTCAGTGTTAGGTTCTATTGAATTACTTTTTCATGAAATCATGACATTTGAGACCAATTCTAACTAAGAGAGATGTATAAATTATTCTAATGATTATAACATAACATAGCATCACGCCTTGTTTCCCCGAAGGGTTGTGCAGAAGTGTACCTGTAATTGGTACACCCACATTTCGTCAGTTATGTTTAAATTCCATGTAATAGGGGGCGAGCCTATTGCCATCAACCGGGCACAAATCCAGACTCAGGGCTGCTACTGAGAAATTCCAGGTAGAAAAAACCCAATAACACTGCCCGACCCGTGAATCGAACCCAGGACCTAATGGTCAGCAGTAGCGCTTGAGACCACTAGACCATCGAGGCAGTCTAATGATTATAATTCTGTAAATACATTTGTAATGGTCACGAATCATATTGATGAAGATACAACCTGACACAGACCTGCAAATTGCAGAAAATTTTAGAACATTTGAATTTCGTAGGCTACCTTTGTGGATCCACTTTATTAACACCGGCGAGCATACCCTTTAACCGCAACACAGATACGCTGCTTTGCGGCAGAAATAAGTACTGTGTTTGAACTTCCGCAGACGATCATAGTCACAAAGAGCTCTACTACTCCAAGAAATCATAGTTTAGTAATAAAACTTCAACATGTGCTTACAGTATAATTTTATTGTTTTAAGGCTAGCACACACTACAAGTTCTGGCTATGCGCCATGACGGCGGTCGGCGAAGGGCCGGCAAGGGCCGCCGTAATTCAGTCCGGCGTAGAACCGGTACTTCCCGATGCTCCGCGCAACCTCGCACTCTCCAATATCGAAGCATTTTCCGTACTACTACAGTTTACACACGGATTTGATGGCAATTCTTCTATATCGCTGTGGACAGTACAGGTAATTCTGCATGATTTTTTAAGTGAAAACTCCTTTAGGCGCGTTGAACGATTTTTGGTAGGGGGTAAACTTGTGGATTCGCGTCATCGCGCACTGTAGTGTTCTACTATGGAATATAGATGGCGGTAATACCAGTTTTAAGTATTCACTTCTGTCGGCAGACCCCATGTCTGGCATTTTTTTTTTGGTTCATATTCGTTTTTAATATGTGAATCAATTAAATAAGCTCTTCAAAAACCTCTGAAAATATTACGTCAAAGGAAGCCTGTTTAGCTAAGTGGGTTGTATTCTGATAGGGATAAAAAATAACTATTAGACTACGTCACACGGATTTCTGATGCGGAAACCCTCAACTTTCTTATCTTCAATATATATGTTTTTTACTCCAACAGGCTCAAACCGCACGAAATTCATCATGGGTGACAATTTTCGAAGTCAACGCTCCGGACGCCCAGTCTATACACGTGACTGGTCTAATACCATTCACTACGTACAGACTGCGACTGATTGCTACCAATGTGGTGGGCTCGTCACCACCTTCGGAGCCTTGTAAGGAGTTCCAGACTATTCAGGCGCCGCCTCAACACCCGCCTAAGAATGTGACTGTTCGTGCAGTTAGTGCCACCAATCTACGCGTCAGATGGATTGTAAGACATTTCAATATCAATATTTTTCTTAATATTATCTTGCTTATCACTTGATCGCTTTTTAACGTATTTTATTTCGTTTTTTTTTAAGTTTAAAAAAAAAAAATGGTTTCGGCATTTTGAGATGATGAATGAAAGGCGACTGACTAAATGTATTTACAAGGCTGATGTAAAGGGAAAGGCCGGTCGGGGACGCCCTAGGAGGACATATACTAACCTTATTGGTGATGTTCTTCAGAAAGGCCAGGTGCGTAGTACTCGCAACCGGCATGCGTGTATGACCAGATGTATGAACGTAAACGAGGCAAAAGGATTATGTAAGGATCGTAGCAGGTGGCGTTCTGTAGTTTCTGCCTACCCACATGGGAAGAAGGCGTGAGTTTATGTATATATGTATGTTTATTTTGCATTTGCCCGACTATTTTCAAACTATAATGACGCCCCAGCTATGAGCTCACGCAGCAAAGAAGCTTTTTTTTATGATAATGAACCTATGATTTTAGCCTCTACAACAAAGCGAATGGTACGGCAATCCAAAAGGATACAACATAACGTACACAAAAAGCGATAGTAACGACACATTACATAGCATTATTGAGGACCACACGGCAAACTCACACGTACTGTCCAATTTAGAAGAATGGTCAGTGTACGAAATACGAATGACTGCTATCAACGAAGTAGGGACTTCAGTCGCAAGTCCCACAGCTATGGAAAGGACGAGAGAAGCAGGTGAGTTTTAGCAAATAAGTCTTGTCTAAAGTTCAAAGAAAAAAAAGGATTCTAATTCTGTTAAAATTTTACAGTTCCGTCACGAGGTCCCACGGATGTATCAGCCAATGCCACATCTTCAACAACAGTAGTGGTTCTTTGGGGGGACATCTCACCACCAGAACAAAACGGTTTGATCGAAGGATACAAAGTGTGTTACGCGGCAGTAGTGCCACCACCACGACCCGAACAAAAGAAGGTGGAGTGCCAAGCAGTGCCATCGAACCAGACTCATACAATAACGCTTACAGAGCTGAGGAAATACGTCGTGTATCAAATACAGGTGTTGGGATATACAAGGTTAGGAGACGGAGCCTTGAGCGACCCGCCAGTTACAGTCAGGACTTTCGAAGACAGTATGTATAAGGTCTTATAATATGTGGAGAGGGCAATAATAAAAATATCCATCAAATATTAATAGTTTAGTCGGCTGGTCTGCAAAACATAGTCGGACCATCACTGCTATTTAAAATATTTCAAAGAATAAATCGATATGAGGATTTATTTAATCGTTTCGTAATATATGCACTACAGCATGCTAGTTTTTTCATTTATTGTTGTGTTGTCGTCTCCACATTGCGTAGCTGCTTTACCAAATAATAATTAAATGTAACTTGGAATGATTTCGCGCTCAGCTCCCGGTCAACCATCGAACGTGTCGTTCCCTGACGTGACGTTCACGACCGCGCGCATCATCTGGGATGTACCAGAGGACCCTAATGGGGAGATACTGGCGTATAAAGTGACGTATCACCTTAACAGCAGCACACAACACGTGTTTTCTAGAGAGTTCCTGCCTTCGGACCGAACTTTCAGGTAAGAGTTATCTGCTTGGATTTTACCGAAGTTTATTTATTAATTAAGAATACCAAGAGCTAGAGATAGTGGTGGATCATCATAAGGTCTACTATGGAATTCGTAGTCTTTTCTTCTATCGTTTCGGCATGAACTGCACAATCATAGGTTTATTTTGTGCGATGCTTTCTTGTCCATTGTTTGTAATGAACAGCTAACTGTTGTCTTAGTAACCGATTACAATATTAATAATATAAAGATCGGGTAAAGTCTTATTGGGCTTTTCCATCAGTAACTTCTCAGTAGCAGCTCAGAGTTTGGATTTGTATCCGGTTGATAGCAATAGGCTCACCACCTAAAAACATAACTGGCGAAATGTGGGTGTACTACACCCACACCTCTGCCTAACCCGTCGGGGATTACAGGCGTGAACTGTTTATGAATTCCACACTAGGTCGAGCCTGTCTCGTGGAGTCCTTGGGTGGTATTACCATATGAAATGCGCATTACATTATACTGATGGATTCTTATTGCTACAATCGTAGAAGCATATGAATTAGCGTTACATTGTTTCGGAACAGGGCCACAGAGCTATCTTCGGAGCGCTACTACCAGTTCAGCGTGCGCGCGCAGACGCGGCTGGGCTGGGGCGCGACGGCGCGCGTGCTGGTGCTGAGCACGGCCAACCGCGCCGCGCCCGCGCCGCCGCCGCGCCCCAACGTGGCGCGCTCGCTGCTGCAGCCGCACCACATCACCTTCTCCTGGACGCCTGGCGACGATGGATATGCACCACTCAGGTACTACTCATCATTCTCTTGCCCTTATCCTTTTTTATCTGGGGACGGCGCAGCATGTCTTTTTGTCGTCATCTCGGTAGTCACCCTCTTCCTAGCCATATCATCCTTCACACAGTCCATCCATCGTTTTTAGGGTTCCGTACCTTAAAAGCAAAAAAACGGAACCCTTATAGGATCACTTCGTTGTCCGTCCGTCAGTCTGTCAAGACCTTTTTCTCAGGAACGCGTAGGTATTGCACTTAACCGCTACACACTTTTCTATGAAACAGCAGATTTTTTTTTAATAACCGACAAAAAATTTCAACGCAGGTAGGTTCAGAATCATGTACTGAATCCATGGTTTCAGTTTTCGCGTCGATGTCCCTCCCTGCCACCCTGTATAGTCCCTTGGAGCTATAAAAAAAATCAAGCTTCTAAGTCAACGCAATAAAAAAATACGGCCATTTATGGGACATATTTTGACACTCTCAAATAAATCAAAACCTACAGGGTACGTCTTGTTGACCTAGAATCAAGTTTGGCAGAAAGCAAGGTCTCACAGCACATGTACAGGAAAAAGTCCGAAAATAGTGAATTTGTAGTTTTATCACACAATATATTTTTTTGCGATTACAACCTTACATTTGCAGTTGGGGAATTGACCGTTACGTATATCGATGTATGAGAGAACATGTTTTTCAACTATAATGTGAAGTTTGTTTTTGGGATAAATTCATCCCAGCTACGGAACCCTTCATTGTGCGTAGTCCGACACGCACTTGACCGATTTTTTTTTATCTCCCTTTTCTCTTAATCTCTTATAGCCATCCACATTCATACTCAAAACCATTCAGGTACTTCTACTACGGTACTACCTAGTGCCGGGCCCGATAATTCCTGGCGCCCTAGGCGAAAGGCTGGAACGGCGCCCTTATAAGAAAATTCGTGACAAAATAAAACAATGTTCTTTCTTTTTCGTGTGGTTAGTGACTAACCTGGTGTCAGAGTTTTAAAGCCGCCCATGGGCCTCTGACTTGGCTTCACATGCCGTCGAGAAATATCTCTCAGGCGCGATCGGTACAACGATCGCGGTCAAACTATAATAGTCAAATCAATTTTGAACAAAACACTATAACATACAACAAGAGAAGCAATAAATTTGAAATCGCGATTTTTTTAGCAATGGAGCATGTTGAGGCTATCAACTAAAATCGCTTTTGATTTCCGTACCGATGGTTTCGTAAATGTCCATGATCGCATTTTGGTAGAAAATTGGTAAAAGATTGGGAGTATTTTCAAGTTGTAGGTAAATAAAAATTAATGTACAGTATTTTTTAATTTCGGTGCCGCCGATTGCCCCCCTAATACGAGCGCCCTAGGCCGTCGCCTAGTTCGCCTATATGAACGGGCCGGCCCTGGTACTACCCGACGAAGGTCTTGCAGGAAAGTTGACTTTTCCAGTAGTGAGCATAACAGTTACCTCTACCATCGAAAAATTTACGAAGTACCAATTTTGTGGCCTCGGGAATAGAACCCATGGGGGTTGGTAGATAGGTACAGTCAATCGTAAGTCTATGGTAACACCTAAACTACGAAAGTCACCCTTACTGTTACGATACAAAGCCACTGTCAATGTCAAATTACTACTATGGAAGTGTGGTTGACTGTACCTTGTCTCCTCGTCACACAATATTTATAATTTTGATTTTTATCAGATACTACACTGTGCAACAAAAGGAAGATGGAGGAACTTGGCAAACGATTCCCGAGCGTGTGGATCCCTTCGTGACGTCATACACAGCCGAGGGTCTGAAGCCGTACACGGCGTATCAGTTCCGAATTCGAGCGACTAACGATATCGGACCCAGTCGGTACAGTAACGCAACCGAAACTGTGCGGACCCTGCCCGCTGGTAAGTACTTACTAATTCTGCTATTTACTTGTAAAAGTATACAGGGTGGCAGGAACATCGACGCGTTAACTGTTACCATGGATTCAGTACATAATTCTGAACACCCCTGGGTTGAAATTTGCCGCCGGTAAATTAAAAAAAAAACTGCTATTCCATACATTTTGACCGCGTAGATATTGCACTTTTCTATGAAAAATCTGATTTAAAAAGAAAATATCCGACGAAAAATTTCAACACCCCAAGCGTTCATGGTTCAGAACCATGTACTGAATCCATCCTGTATTTATTGTAAAGTAGTTAAATATCTAAAATTATTAAGTTTTATTTGAACCTACATTTATATTAACAAGGATGAAATTAAGCCGAATAACTTTGCCGCCCCCTATTGACCATTGCTTTCTTTATGGTGTTCAATGGCGCCATCTGCTGTCTCCGCTCTGCGTAAATATCCCTATTGTCTAGAAAATTATCGTCTGGCTTTTGGAATACTTTTAATACACACATAACATCACGCCTTGTTTCCCCGAAGGGTTGGGCAGAGGTGTGCCTGTAGCAGGTACACCCACATTTCGCCAGTTATGTTTAAGTCGCATGTAATAGGGGGCGAGCCTATTGCCATCAACCGGGCACAAATCCAGACTTAATATTTTTAATATTGTGACAAATGAAGATCGTCTTTCGAAAGACGATCGATGGCTTTACTTAGCTGCGGTTTACGACGTTATTTTAAGGTGGTCGTTTGTTTCTTCCGTTTTTTGCAAGTTGCAGGTCAGTGTCAGGTTGTCAAAATCTTTATCAAAATATGATGACCCTACCAAATATTTATTTACAGAAATATAATCAGTAATAAATCTCTCTAAGTTAGATTAATTTGTTCCATTGAATGACTTTTTCAAGGAATCATGATATTTGAGACCAAATCTAAGTTAGAGATATGTTTTTTTTAGCTGGACAGTATATTGCGTTATTACTCCGTAGGAAGTTACCGTATAATTATTGATGTAACAGTTTAATTGTTACCGTAGAGTACAGAGTGTAAAATATTTTGACCACAGCATCACATGCTCTATTCGTGCCGATACGACATAAGAAATATCTTCAAACCATACAACATAGATATATGCGAGATCTATAATTATGACAAAGATTGTAGGTTAATGCTTTGAAAATGTTTAGTTGGTAGGCCATTATATAAATAAATAATAATAATATTCCAATTACCATTCCGCAGCACCGAGCAAAGCTGTAGAAAACCTCCACGTGGTTCCAATCACGCCAAGCAGCGTGCGCGTTCACTGGACGCCCCTGGGCGACGCGCACTGGAGCGGAGACACGCGCACCGGCGGGTACCGTGTGCGCTACCAGCCGCTCACAGACTTCCCCACCGCGCTGCAGCAATCCATGAAACAGGAGGTGCCGGGCATCAAGGTAAATGAAAATGTGTTTATTCACAGACATAATAATTCTACAATACATATTACCTCTGCCAAACTACAAAGCAGTTTGTTGGCAGAGGTAGCTCTTTTTTAGGGTTCCGTAGTCAACAATGAACTCTTATAGTTTCGCCATGTCCGTCTGTCTGTCTGTCCGCGGCTTAGCTCAGAAACTCTTAGTATTAAAAAGCTGTAAAGTGGTAAAATTAAATCATCATTTTTAGGGTACCTCTCCTCCACATAAAGAGGGAATTTTTTGGTCTCGTCTATCCCATGGTGTGGGATGTCGTTGGAAAAGTCGTTCAACATAATTTATAATAACACTTTTTCACCTATATGCATATAAATGCAGTCTTAAAATTTTATCTTGCAAATATTTTACAGGTACTTACGGTACCTACAGTCTGTTCTAAAAGTATCGAAAAATGATGATGAAAACATAAACAAATGGATCAGAAGACGTACTCGTAGCTGTGGATGTCAATTTATAGCGCCACTTACAAATTGAGTGCTTAACCCCGAATTCTAATCACTTTAAAGTTGAATATCGTTTTTCATTTAACAATTGAGGGTAATTATATCTCCTTAATTTTCGTCGCTGATTTTTCAAATTACAGTTTAAAAAGCTGTAGTGAAAATAGTCCTTATTTGCTGGGCCGTTACACTATAAATGACGTTCAAACAATAATTGTTGGAAAAGTGGTGAGAGTTTAAGTTGAAATCTTCTTAATACTGATCAATCTGTTACTAATACGCTTAAGTAAGAGATTGCGTATGAAATTAATTTGATAAGGGTTTGTTTACACTTTCGTTAGATAGTTTTAAAACAGACTTTACATCAATAATGCTTTACTATTCTAAACGCGTCAAAAACACACTATTATTCTCCAGTTTTAGGGCGTATGGACCTTTCAAACAATTAGGATCATACAATCCTGACTGCTGGAAACACTCCGAACTTGTTCAAAAATATCGCCGTTAGCCAACAGTAACAAGGCGTATAATAAGCTCATTTTCATTTGAACCACGAACATCGCCCTTACGAAATAAAGGTAGTGTCGAAGTCAAATTGTTACCATGCAAGTGCGTTTTAATGAACGCAGTCTGTAACATCGACTGGAATTTTAAATTGAAAAGAACTCTCTGCAATCATTATTTTGATCGCATTTCGCATCATAAAATAAAAACAGATGGCGTAATAAAATAAACCTTTACGTTTTTTTTTTTTTTTTTCATAAATATTGTATCCATTTCAGAGCGAAGAAGTAGTCCTAACAGAGCTCGCGCTGGACCGCAACTACGAGATCAGCGTGTGCGCAGTGAACTCGCAGGGCGCGGGCCCGGGCGGCACGCCGGCCGTGGTGTGGGTGGGCGAGGCCGTGCCCACGGCGCCGCCCACGCACTGCGCCGCGCGCGCGCTGTCGCCCACTGAGGTCACGCTCTCCTGGACGCCGCCCACGCAGGCGCAGCAGAACGGCGACCTGCTGGGATACAAGGTATTATATTATCAGCCTATTAATAGAAAAGTAACCTGAAAAGTATCTTAACTGTAATTTATGACGAAAAATTTTATGTAATCTTATTTGTTTAAATTTTTTTTTTGTATTATTTTATTTCAATTCTATTTTAATTTTATTTATAAATGTGTATGCCTATTCTAATATGATTATGTTACTTGAATTAAATTATTTGAATTTAACCACTGGGCCAACACGACACTTCGCCAATAACTGTTCTTAATTTAATATAATTTTCCTTGACAGATCTTTTACCTGGTGACTGATTCTCCTGAGGAGCCCGAACCAGGGCGTCGCGTAGAGGAAGAGATCGAGGTGGTGCCCGCCACGGCTACCTCGCACTCACTTGTCTTTCTCGACAAATACACGCAATATCGCATACAGGTATTTAGTTAGGCTGTTAGGGCATGTATTTAATCGAACCTAAAATAATTCCCATTTTATTATCCTAAAAATATTATCGAACACTAATATAATAATGAATGCGCCACTTTTTGAACCTCAAATAATTCCTATTTAGGGATCCTAAAAATACTAAATAGCCAAATAACTGCGATCTACATGGATGTAGAGCTCGCCGGCCGCTGTCGCGACACCCCGCGCTACGCTCGCGCGCCGCTGGTCACACTTCTAAGCTCAGCATAGCATAATCTGCCTACAGGCCTCTCGCTGAGTGGACCGTAATACCACCCAGTGGCTAGTGCGGATTGGTAGATCTCACATGTCTTCGAATTTTCGGTTCTAGACACCGGTTTCCTCACGATGTTTTCCTTCACCATTTTGAAAGCAGTGGGCATGAAATAATTTACACAAAATAAAGTGTCTGTCAGGGTTCGAACCTACGACTACAACTCATAAGTTGCGACCGTTACCACTGGGCCACCACCGCTTCTAAGCTTACCTAAACCTTTTGGTTGGGGTGCCCCAGCTTAGTTACTACGACTATTTCGGCTTACTGGTGGTTGGTCTTAAATCAATTATCCTAATCTAAGCCGTTTGGTCAGGGTACCCTAACTTAGTTACTGCTACCAACTGTGAGAAAAAGCAAGAAAGTTAAAAAGGGGCTCATTTATTACTAAAAAGCGTACATCATTAGAAGGTCAAGTAAATATTTCCCTTTCGCTGACACCAGTTAACCTAATGTCAAATCATTTCACAACAGATTAGCTTTGAAAAACCAAAAATTACTTGTGTTCAATTAATTAACTCGTGTTTAAATAAATTCGTCTAGGTACTAGCATTCAACGCTGCAGGGGACGGTCCTCGATCCACCGCAGTGATGGTCCGCACACTACAAGGCCTTCCGTCAGCTCCACGCAACATTACCTTCACCGACATCACGATGAACAGCCTCGTCGTGTCGTGGGAGCCGCCCTATCGACGCAACGGACTCATACAGGCCTATCTTGTGACTTACGAGACTATAGAACAGGATGAACGTGAGTTTCATATGTTCACTCAAAATTAATTACAGTTACTGTAATAGGTATAGCGTAACAACTTCAAAATTTTATTCGATTTTTAAAGATATTTAATCATAAGAATATTTTTTAATCAAGTTCCTGCAGCAAATGATAAATTGTTATTAATTTGGGTCTGTTTATTTTGTGTGTATTTAAATTCAAATTATTTTGTTTCCCATAAACTTAAAAGGGCACTTAGAAAACGTCAGAGTTAGATGCACCGTTCCAAATGTTTGTTTCCTATGTAGAAGATCCGGCAATAAACTCTATGGTTACTCTTTTAAAATAAATGGTTTTTACAATGTTTTCAAATTACAGTGTTATAGGTATGAGAGGACAGTGTGGGCCTATTAACAAGTACCAGGTACTTAGCAAAATAGAAAATGGTCTATAAGTCTACAGTCTACTTTGCCTGACTTACACCATACAGGCGTGACATTATTATGCTCTGTTAGTTTCGTATGTGAATCGATTTTTACGATAAAGTGATACGGGGTCACGTTTTTTCGGGATTTCGAGTTCCCAAAGATCGTTCAAAGTGTCATCTTATGAAAAAATCTCCATTTAGTTCTAATTTTTACCCGATTGCGCGACAGCAAAGACAAGGGTTATGTTTTTGTGATCTTTTTCTTTTTTATCTACACACATGTATTTACATTATTTAAAAACTATCAGATTTAAAATAATAATATGTACAAGTATATAGAAAAGGGGGGGGGAGAATAATCATAGGGCATCAAAAAATTCGTCCGCATCGCTGTCAGTGGGAAAAGTGCCCAAAAGGCTGGCAGCATTGCTACGTTGTATGGCAATGCTGATTCTTTGATAAAAGATCTTTTTCTTAGCGTAATTTAACTGTGAACTAAATGGAGTTGGCCTAGAATTAGGCTTGAAATCAGAATTTTTATGGTGTACATAATAAAGAGTATTCTATTTATCTTTCTTCACGGCACAGGTTTCAGCAAGCAAGTGAAACAGAAGGTGTCAGAGCATCGCCTAGCGGTGGGCGGGCTGGAGGAGGAAGTGGAGTACCGCTTCAGCGTGCGCGGCGTGACGGAGGGCGGCGGGCCGGGCGCGGCCAGCGCGGCGCGCGCGCGCACGGGCCCGCAGGCCGGCTCGCCCGCCGCGCCGCGCGCGCTCGCGCTGCTGCCCGAGCCCGCCGCGCTGCGCCTGCGCTGGCTCAACGCCGCGCCCGGCCAGGCCGCGCTCAAGGGGTACTACTTCGAAGCTCGCCGGAAAGGTGCGCCACTGTACTCGCACGAGTTATACGTACATTCTCATACAAGTATCGTTTTGCAGGGTCAAATTAAATTAAATGGCGAAAATTAAAACAAAAAAGAATCACGGGGTCGACCGTCCGCCCTGTCAAGTAACATGATAAAAAAAGCTATTGTTTACCAATACCCATCACATTTGTTTTTCGCCATATAATTAAAAATATCATGTACAACAAGCTAGAAAGTATCATCGATACAACAAAACTGACCGCTAATTCTGTAAATACATATTTACTATGGACACGAATCGTATTTTGATCAATATACACTTTAGAGGTATGAGGAACAGGATGTAAAGTTCACTCATCCACCAAAGAAAAGGGAGGGTCCTCCGACCAGACGAGTGTTGTGTCTGGCGGGCAACTGCCCATCGGTTTGAAGTTGAAATCTTGTATGTCTGTCGATCGCTCGGTAAACTCTAACTGCGCGATACAGGATTTGTGTGACGTCATGTCTTTGATGCGTAGTTCGTATGTGGCGATGTAACCGCTACATACACTGACCTGCAAATTGCCAAAAACTTAAGAAAAAATAAATTTAGCGGGTTACCACTGCGGAACCTCCTGTCATCCTGTGATCCTCGATAGACATAGTCAACAGTTACTATAAAGCTCTCTCGATCTCGTATTTCGTGGCCGACAAATACATGAATGTTATATTTTTAATGCAGCCAAGGAATCGTGGCAGGCCTGTAAGTTTATTCGTTATTGTGTGCACCTTGTAAAATATCCTTTCTCTAAATTAATGTTTAATTAGAGTTTATTACTGATTATTAGATACAGTTTCCGTAGCGTTATCATAATGGTACCCAAATAAATACATAAATTGTTTCTGCCATCAGTTATCACAAAAACATCCTAAGTGCACAATTTTTTGTTAACGATCTAAATCACATGCTTATAACCATAGATTAACCCCCTTCATATTTACCAATGAAACATTTTTTTTGTTATTGTTCTACATACAGATGACACAAGATGGGAAACGATTACGAGAACCAGCAATGGCATGCAAGAGGAGTTCACAATATCATACCAGAGTCTGCTGCCGTCGACGGCGTACTCATTCCGGGTGATAGCATACAACATGTATGGGATCAGCAACCCGACGTACAGCGAAAAAGTCATTGTAACACCTTCAAAACTGTATTTGGAGTACGGATACTTGCAGTATCGACCGTTCTATAGGAGCACGTGGTTCATGGTCGCGCTTGCGGCTGCCTCAATCATCATCATCATTATGGTCATTGCAATTCTTTGTGTGAAGAGCAAGAGCTATAAATACAAAAGTGAGTTTCTTTTTTATATTGAAATCCAGTACGTTAGCAAACATCATTTTAGTAGATACGATTCTAATCATTATTATTTTGTAAATACGTCATTATGTCGACACCGGTAATTTCAATTGTCGTAAAGGACAGGGAATACAATGTCCTTTACGACAATTAAAATTTCCGGTATCGATGTGTTACGGCCGCGAATTATATTTTGATCAATATTCAACTTGACACTGACCTGCAGATTGCTAAAAACGTAGGAATTGAATTTCGCGAGCTAATTTAGCGCCCTCCTTAACTTGGTAATCTTTTTTCCCAGAAGAGGCGCAGAAAACTCTGGAGGAATCTCTGGCAGGAGAGAGCGACGAGCGCGGCACGCTGGCCATGGAGCTGTACCGCTCGCGCCAGAACTCCAGCGCCAGCGGCGGCGGCGCGGCCACGCTGCGGCGCGGCGCGGCGCTGGCCAAGTCCCCGCCGCGCCCGGCGCCCGGCTCCGTGGCCTACCACAGCGACGAGGAGAGCCTGCGCGCCTACGACGAGAACCCCGACGACTCCTCGCTCACCGAGAAACCTTCCGAGATGAGCTCCTCCGACTCTCAGGTGATTACCATCAAGATCAGCGTCGTCTGAACCCTCGCTCAGAGCGTACGAACACTAAATCCCCTTATTTTTTTCTTCACCACTCCCTGGAGCGCGTTACGGTAAATATCGACGACTGAGGTCTCACTACTGCTATCTTTATCATTTTGGACACGCTTTCGACGAGATCAGCACTTTCGTAGTTGTATTTTTATTGGTTTGCGTTGAGTATATTAGACGAGCGCTATAACGGCGTGTTAAAACTAGCATAATTGTGTATTATTAAATAATTAAGAAAATACATGCTAAATTTAAAAAATATTTTCACCAGTAAAATTTGAATTAGTATACAGTCAACGGTAAAAGTATAACGTTTTCTTTCTTTTTAAAGAACTTCACAATATGAGTATATATAAAAATAAAAGTAATATTAGCATGATTGTTGTCATTGATAAAACACCTTTGAGACTTAAAGCAGTACTTTTGATGTTGACTGTACATTACATAAATTTAAAATACATTTAAATAAATTATCATCAATTTTTTATAAAGCCTTCATAAGTATGGCAATATTCGAGACGAATAATAGTTAACTTTTATTTTTAACAGAATTCTGAGAGCGAAAACGAGAGTGTGAGGTCGGAGCCGCATTCTTTCGTGAACCACTACGCTAACGTTAACGATACGTTACGGCAATCGTGGAAGCGGCAGAGGCCGGTGCGCAACTACTCGAGCTACACGGACTCGGAGCCCGAAGGCAGCGCCGTGGTCAGTCTCAACGGCGGGCAGATCGTCATGAACAACATGGCGCGCTCGCGGGCGCCGCTGCCGGGCTTCTCGTCCTTCGTATGACACGAGCCCGCCGGCACGGCGCCGAGCGAAGCCGTGCACATGTAACTATTCACTGCCCATTCCCAATTATTTAATTAATTCGTTAGCAACAATTGCAATTGTACATATCGAATATAATTTGTAAGCTTTAATTAAATTGGTAAAGTATCTGAAATTAAATTATGATCCTTCAGATTATGTAATAAGGATATTCTTAAAGTATATTCATGTAGTTTTAAGTTCAAAATACAATTTAAAATTCAATTACATATATATGAGGATTTCCGATTCAATCAGCTTGTATTAAATTAATCATTACAATATTTTATGCCATACCACAAATTAGGAATTTCGATAAGAAGCACGTAATAAATATTTAGTAAATATCTTGACTAATGGCAACTATAGGCTGCTATTTAATAGGATGTAACTTATTGATGGAGATCTCGTTTAGCTAATTTGATTTTTTTTTTTATTGACGATTAACAATTTACTTAAGTGACATTTCAAGTTGTTTTGTGAAACAAACATTTGTTTGATAAGATTCATTAAAATAAAACTGACAGCGCGAATGAATTCAAAAGGCCGCATATCAAGGGCCAGGATAGATGTTTGTAATCATCAATTTAAACTACTCCGAGCTGTGTATTCTTGTTACATTTAGTGATGCAACGAATACGAATACGAATATTCGTATTCGCCGAATAGTAGACATTTGCCGAATATTCGTATTCGGCGAATACTAATACGAATATTTAAAAATTAATATGTTTGTACGCAAATCTAATTACTGGCAGACTTGGAAAACGCGCGTCGTCGGCACGTAAAAATACGACGTGTGCAAGGGCCTTAACCGCAACGACGACGCGACGGGGGACTCCCCGGCCATAGTTTATACAGTGCCGCGGCCCGGGAGTTTTCCTATCATTACGAACCATGGACTGATTGATTGATTCATTCCTTTCATTTCATTTGTCAGTCGAAAGCACAAGTCAAGCAAGAGAGTATTGTTTTATTTATTTTCTGAGGTTGCTGCTAAGTGAAAGGAGTTGAAGTTGAATAGAAAATGTCTTCTCGTAAACGAGATCAAAGTGACATATGGAAACACTTCGATAAATTACCAAATAAGTAGTTATATGGTCTGTATTTCTTTTGTATGAACAAAAGGTAGGATAGTAAGTCCTAAGTAACTTAGACGAACGTTAGTAATAGTTGCGTCTATGTAGTACTAGACTATTAGTCTTTTATTACCATGGCGAGATATTCGTATTCGTATTCGCCGAATAGTAGGTTTGATATTCGTATTCGTATTCGTAAAAGTAGTATTCGTTGCATCACTAGTTACATTTAATCTCAACCTTCTTTGAGTCAAGCTTGAAGCAAGTAGCAAGCGTGAGGTCACCTCACCTCGCCAATATAGTGGCTTTAAAAAGTTAGGTATTCAGAGCCCGCCTTCAGCATAGTTTGGTATAATTGACCGAACGCCTCGTTAAACAGATTTGCCCTATTCCGCTTGAAAATTAAATATAAGCTCAACGCAGTCATTTATACTAATGAGACTGAAGATCTTCCAATGGCTCAATAGCTTGTTTGCAGGGCAATTTGTTCCATTTTTATTTCCCACTACAGGATGAAATTGAAAACATGCGACAAATTGAAATGGGAGATTCAGTAACTGTTACCTAATCATTATAAATTGATATTTCCGAAATATAAATTGTGAAAAAAAATCGTGTAATTATCGTCTTAGATAGTGCAAACTAAATTATTGTCTTCACGTAGACACGATTTTATGGCGTTCCAGTAAAATTAAATAAATTAAAAATAAACAAAAAATTCAAGTATCAATTTAAGGCTCGTTCAGACCAGAGCGCGACACAAAGGCACCGCGTCGCGCGCGATTTTTTTTTCACAATTTATGTTTCGGAAATAACAATTTATAATGATTAGGTAACAGTTACTGAATCTCCCATTTCAATTTGTCGCACGTTTTCAATTTCATCCTGTATATATTTTTGTTGATGACTGTACTTCATAAAATTCAACAAAAAAAACAGTGCTGCAAACATGTATTACTGACTACAATAAAGACTATAATGTTGTCTATATGTAATTTCATTAATTAATAATCATCTAATTAAACATTGTATATTTTTGTTTAACTTAAGGCCCGCAGGCCGCTTCCACCACAAATCACTAAGTGCATTTAGCACTAAACGAATTTAAAATATTGTTCTGTTTCTGTCAATCGCTTGAAGTTGACTGAGACAAAATGATGAGGAATACAGGAGCTAAACGCAAGTTTTATAATGCCTAAAAACAGCACACAAAACCACTGCAGCAAACAAAATCAGAAAAAATATATGTTATTCTTTAGGATATATCCTAATTTGATAGTGTGTTGAAAACATATAATACAACTAATGTGTTGCGATAGAAAAAAGTCACGATGATACCTCTAAAAATTTCTTTTAATAACAATTAAGCCCACGTTCGCACGGACGTAAAAATATCACGGCTGGATTTTATCGCGCACTGGATTTTCAACTCTCGCGTGTTAAGCTGAGCGTTGAGAATTCAACAGAGTGCATCCCAGCGCGTCGAAAAACACACTATTGGATTTTCAACTCTCAGTGCTAAGCAGAGCGTTGGAAATCCAGTATGCGAAAAAATCCCGCCGCGATATTTTTACATCCGTGCGTACGTGGGCTTAAAAACCATATGCACCCTTAGTCTGAGGCAATCACACATGCAATCATTCTGATTTTTTGTCAGATTATTCTACAAGCAACATATTAACATAATAGTGTTTTAATTTTTTTGTCCAATCAATCGATTTTTTGTAAATAGATAATTGCTTAATATTACGCAAGAAATTACCAGCGTTGTGTCATCGCGCTTCTCTTTTCTATGCAGTCCAACAGTGACCGCGCTTTAGCTGTTGTCAGCCTGTGTTTAGCGTTAAACTCATTTAGTGATTTGTGGTGCATCAGGCGGGCCTAGATGCATTGAAATTTATGAATTTTGCACATACTATCTTACACGTAATTTAATCAAACTTATCTTAAATCAGTATTGATTAGTGTTTAGAAAAGTTCATAATCGTAACTCAGCTCCAGTTTCAAGTTAAAGTTAAGTAAATAGTGACGTGTCTGATAGATCAGTACGAATATTCGTAGTTTAGCATTTTATAATATTTTTACAATTATTATTATTATAATATGCAATTGACTGATAGATGTAGTGTTTAATTCTTTACGTGTGTAAATATATCATAAAATTTTATTACAAATGCATCCATGTATTTGATCAATCTTTGGCACAATTTCTTTAAAAATAACCTGTGATCTAATTATGTATTTGGATTGTGACTTTCAAAACTAAACAAATATAATTATTTTAATATTTCACCTCTATAAATACAAATATGTATTAACAAAGAAACAATGTAAAAACATAAAATACACATGATGACAATGATATTGATTCAGATCATCATCAATAATCATCATCCAGCTGTCCTTATCCCAAATTGATTAATCAATATATTTTAAAGAAAATTACACATATTTTATCATTTGTAAACTAAAAGATTTTAAAATTGGACCACTAAGTGTTACTAATATTTGTAAATACTGAATGTACTTAAATTTTTCGTAAATTATGCTAATACGTCATGGTGATACAAATGGCAGCGTCAATTCATTGTAATGACACCCCAATTAATTAATGAACTTGACTAAATGTATTTTCATAAATCCATTTCAATTTTGTTACACATGTGTTTACATTTAATCGACAAAGTTTAACCTACAATATCGGCACGTGTGGTATATTAATGTATGCAATATTTTTAAATTGAAGGCATACTCCCACATTAACTGGTTATTCAATAAATACACCGTGATCCCGTGTCCTAATATAAGCGATCGTCGCATTAATTTAGCACTCTTTTGTTCCGGTCATCGGTGATATTAGTATACAGCCGAACCCTGTGTCCTAACCAAAATCGAATGTGGCGCGATCGTTTCCACGAATTATGACGTAGAAACCATACAATCTCGATTTGATTGATCGCGCAAGTACGTCATAATGATATAATACATATATTAAATGATGTACTCACGCGTATTGAGACAGTCGCTTCCGGTTAGGACATGGCCTTAAGGTGTGCCATCATTTCAAAGACTAAATCAACTTGTCTTTATATAGTTGTATGGTAGAGCATAAATAATTTTTATTTACTTTAATAAATAGCATAAATCATTAATTACTTGTTTTTTTTACTTTTATTTCAAACCTTTCAGGTGTGTGAGTGTGTCTGCTAGATACTGATTAAACTGAGGCCATGAGAACCATAGTGGCCTAATTCAATGGGCAAGCTTTTTGAGTACCATAGAAAATAAAAACAGTATTTTTTAAATCAACTAGCACTCTTCAGAATACATACTTTTTATTACTTTTATGTTTTATTTGACCTATTAATGTTCCAAATTATGATTTTAATAGTGAGAAAATAGCTTTATTGCTATTTTTCTACATTTTATACACAGATAGGCCACTTTGGCAGTAGGTTTTTAAGGTTAGAAAAAAAATGGTTGTTAGGCCAATTGTTTATTATAAAACACTTTTAAAAAAGCAATAACAGTAAAGGTATTCTTAGTCACTATCAATGTCATCCTCAACATGACATTTCTTACCGACACATTATCTTTGATACTGGTATAAAAGCTGTGATGCACTGGAGGTATAAAAGGCATAAGATCTAATAAGTCCTTTTTTTTCTCACAACTGATGGGTTTTCCGTCAGGGTATAAAGGATCCAGCTTAATACCAGTCAAATCTGTAGAGCCCCTTTTCATTAAATCTAATGTAAACATGAAAGTATCATTGTGTTAGGGACTCATTAGATATGTATTGATAAGTGCTTTTATACTAGGTGGTCAGAGTCTGATGATGGAGTCGGAATGTGGCCATACAAACTCCTCAACCAAACATGTTAGAACCATCGTTTTAGATTCCCTGCACTATGTATTGACAAGTGCTTTTAGACTAGGTGCTGTCCAGGTCCATATGAACTCCTCAACTAAACAAGATAGCCTTATTGTGTTTGCGGTCGTTGGTTTTGTCTTGCTAAGTACTGTAACCCAAGGTGTAGTCCAGCGCCTCATGATGGATCTGGAAGGTCACTATAGGAACTCCTTAACTAGACAAGGTAGACCCGTTGTGTTTAGGTCATTTCGGTGTGTTTTGACAAGTAGGTAAGTTAGTCCAAGGTGTAGTCTAGGGTCTGATGATAGTGCCGGAAGATGGCCACAGGAACACCTCAACTTTACACGGTAGCCCTGTTGTGTTGGAATCGTTGGATTTGTCTTGACAAGTAGGAACCAATTCTAATGCTAAAATAAAATGTAAAATACTTTTAAAAAAAGCCTATTATGAACTAAAAAGAACTAAATAAAACTTACGTAAACATAGAACTTTTATATTAAGCTTGAGGCGTGAACGTCGTTATTTCACTTAGAATAAGCCTCTAGCTTTTAAGAAAATAAAGTTCTATGTTTACGTAAGTTTTATTGTGGTACGAAAAAAAAGGCTCGTGCTATTTGATATTATTTTTATAGAATTTATTTTTTATTTTTTTATAGATTATATTTTATATTGTTTTCTAGAAGCCTTATATTATTGATAAATTAAGATGTTTTACTTAAAAGTTCCTTTATAAATAAATATTTGCACTTATTTTATGTTCCTTTTTCACAAATTTGTGAAAAAGAAATTTCAAAATTCCAAATCTCAAATTTTCAAATTTCACAAATATTTCAAAAAACTCTGGGATCCACACGCGACTAACAGTGTGATTATTTTGGCGCGACTAGCTAAAGGTTAATCGTTGCAAAAAAGTTTGTGCTCGCGAGGTCTACGTACTAGGTAGGTCTACTGTTCGCAAAACTACTAGTTTACTGAACGATCAAGCAAGCACGCATGGGCGCGAAAATAATGACGTTTGTCATCCACAGACTGTCAAAAAATAGCCTAATGTCATCATGACAGTGAAGTTATAGAGGAGTACTTCCACTTTGCCCTACCAAGCCGCCCCACTGGTGGGGCAAAATGGAATGCCTAAAATTTTGTAGTGGAATCTGCCCCACTGGTTCGATTTGGTGGGGCAGATTCCACTAGTTTAAAATCTTGTGGATTTTGCCCCACTAGGGTTGCCACCTTAGAATTTGTATGGGTGCTCGTATTTTATATTTGTTTGGAAAAGAAACAACTGCATACCTAAAATTAAATTCACTACCTAGGTATATACTAAGTCTAACGTTACCAGTCCTAGTTACATTTTGACTTGGATATACATTTGTTTCTTTTCCCAACAAATATAAAATACGAGCACCTTCACAAATTCTAAGGTGCCAACCCTAGTGGGGCAGAATCCACAAGATTTTAAACTAGTGGAATCTGCCCCACCAAATCGAACCAGTGGGGCAGATTGCACTGCAAAATTTTAGACATTCCATTTTGCCCCACCAGTGGGGCGGCTTGGTGGGGCAAAGTGGAAGTACTCGTTATAGAGGGCCTAAACCATAGTGGCCTATCTTACTTGGGCAGTATGGCACCTCAAATTTAGATCACAGACTAAAAACCGTAACAGTGATTATGCTGCCATCTAGTGAATATTCGTTGTATCACTTTCAGGCCACTCTGGTTCTATCAAAATAATCAATTTGAACTGGAAAAAATCATAAACTCAATATTGTAAAAAAATGAGTTAGGCCACTATGGTTCTCATGGCCTCAACTGTGAGCCGTTATTACCGGCCATTATAATATCCCAGGATTGGAGTTAAATAAAGATGGGTAAGGAACCCAAAAGAATGAAAATACTCAAATTGTCATTTATTCTGGCATAATATAATATTCATACAGTAGGTACATGCTTAATTGAATTTAAGGTCTACATCAAAAAATTATAAAAACAGTTTGTCGCACTTGTCTAGCCAAGGTTTAGGAACATACTTTGGGACATTCTTCCATTGCTTAATTACATTGTAAGCAGCAAAATCAACGATAGAAAAGTCACTTCCATAAATCCAGTTTTTTTGTTGTGAAAATAATTTCATAACAACTACTTCTTTATTCTTTTCTGGTGTTCTTTCCAACACGTGGCAGAGGTCAAGTAAGTAGTCAACGTGATGATCGTTAGGATTGTATGGAATAACACTTGGGTAAACATATGAAAGGTATCGTAATATGTTTACATTGCCTACAATGGGAACATCCAGAGTAGACAACTTCAATTCAGTGTCAGCCGAAACTGTAAATAAAAAAATTGAATGGCATTAGTAAAACTTCCACAACAATGAGCTTAGCATTAATCTGGGGCCAGATTTAGCACTGTTTGCAATCTTAGCTCTTATCCACCTTAGAAGAAAGACGGAGATTCCCCGGCGAGATCCTGGATTTTTAGTCTCTGCTGAGACTGCCAAGGATTAGAACAAAATTATTTTCGAGACCGAAAATTTACAATGCTTTAAAAAATCCAGGGAAATATTCGAACAAATCATCAATTTTCATCATTTTAATAACAGAGTAACAGCAGTCAAAAAAATATTTTCGAAAACATGCGAAAAAGATATTCAAAACTGTTTATAGTAGCCAAAATTAAACATGTAGGTCTAGGACTCTAGGTATATTATTGATGTTCGCTGGCAACATTTATTGGTGCAGTATTTATTTTTTTGCAGTCGGTTTTTGGATTTCTGAAGGCTTATTTAATTTATAAATGCCTAAAGCCTTAGCTCTCTAGGAAAACTACCGAGTGCTTGTTCAATCAAGCACCAAGTTTGTCTCTCCCTTCGGACATAGATCATCATCCAAATTGCATGAACTTGCTTAGTCTCCGAAAGGCATCTGTTATGGGGTCTGTCCAAAGAATTGAATAAAAAAATAAAGGTAACAAAATAGATATATAAACTTTTGAACTACTTGTAAACCTTCAATTAAAAGCCCAACTTTTATGTTTATCAACTAAATATGAATTTTGGAAACTTACCACACTTGAATATCAGCCTTAAATTAATTTTACAGTTATTTTTTGATGCTTGAATATTTTTAACATAGTTTTTAATTTTTGGCACTTTCTCATTAGGTACTGAAGAGTGAATATGCCATGAAATATTGAGTGCCACAGATGATTCTTTTAGGATAACATTCAGGTACCATGGTAAACTGTCTGGACTTAGGACCACTACAACTTCTTCAGGCGTAGGTAACTGAAATAAAACATAATATTATTAAATGGATAAGATTTTTTTTTAAGATGGGGTATAAAAGTCAAACTATGTGCAGTGAAAGTGGACAGTCATGAACTGATTATTTAAGATATTTTTAGAACCCAAGTATAAGTTATGTTAATACAAACTCGGTCAAATACACTATTGTCCCATAAGCAGTACCAACAGAGATGTGATACTAGCTAAGTTAAAAGGTTTAGATATTAAAATGTAAATGACTAGCAACATGAACATGCTTCACATGTTTTTATGACTTGACAAAACATGAAGATTTCATTTTTAAAGTTTGAATGAATGTATTACACGTGAAACCTTCGGCAAATAAATGCTCTAACTAAATGATAGTGAAAACTGCTTCAAAATTTATTGTACAGTTTAGAAGATCAAAGCAGTCACAAAGACAGACATGAAAGGCTACTTTGTTTTTTATTTATTAAGCAAAGATCTTACACATTTCCCTGGTTTGCTTGTTTTGACATCTTGAATATTGGCTTCTTTGCAATGTGTACTAATCATCTGAATTCTGTCATAAAGGGTATCCAATTTTTTTAATAATTGTTCCTGACGTTGTTCCAATTCAGACATTTTATTTGATCCCTGTAAGATAGTAAATCAAATTGTATATACAAATAAATCAATATACACATGAATTGGTAAGAATAAGAACATTAGTACTACAGTCAGCCGCACAATGCATCATTGGGGCAGTTTGTATGTGTTACATAAACCGTCCCCAAAAAAAGTAAAAACATAAGATTAATAGTGTAAAGATCGTAACAGGTTACATTCTGATTAAGCTCAATGTTATCTTAGATGTCCAGGTCTAGAATGTGTAGGTGTCGGCTTGATGGTGCGTGTGATGGCAGGATGATTCAAAAACCCTGGGTCTTTGGGTCGTCTTAGGGGAACTGTAGTATATACCTACATAGACATCATCTTTGAGTCACAATGCACTTTACCAGTAACTTATTACAGTAGAAGAATAATCCCAATAGGTGTTACTTAGATGAATGATTTACTTAGACCTATCATTCATCTAAGAGGTGTTAGTTTGTGTTAAGTCATATCAACGACAGACAATAGACACAGATATAAATTAATTAATTTAAAAACTTCAGTGACATAAACCTTAAGAAACTTGATAACCTGGTTACTGATATTGATGTCGCTATCATCTTCTTTAAAAAAATCTGTCCGATATTTTACGGAATACATGCAGTTCGGCAAAAGGATTTCTTTATCATGAACAATTATTTTCTTCATATGGTACATCATTTTGCAGAGATGATGATAAAAAAATTGCTATTAGTCTTTATTCTTACCAAACTGAATTGGAATTGATAATAATAAAAATCACTAAAAATACTCAGCCTGGGCCTGAGCCACGTTTCGTTCGACTTCGAAAATATATACGATTGACTGACTTGGTTCGTTGATCGTTCAACCAGTGTTGCCAACAATTAAACTAGCTCACAGAGTGAACTAGCTCTCCACCAGATTCAACTTCTAAAACCACCAGAAAACCAGTAACAAAAATCGGCCCTACTCTAAAAATCGCTAAAATGTCCACAAAACTAATTTTTAGTTTTTACAAAAGAAAACAATAAGTACTTATATTGGTAAAAAAATATTTATTATTACTTATTGAAATATTCAAAATCAGTAAATCAACATACAATATCATGAAAACCAGGAACATACAAATGATTAAATAAAGACAAATGTAAAAATTTAACTGATGTTCTAAAATTCATCTTCTTCAGATAAATTTTTGTCTGCACTATCATCGTCGGTTTCACATTTATATGATTCTTTGGTAAATAAATAAATAATTTAATTATTGTTAGTAATTAATATATATTTAAATTAAAATATATCGCCGCCCCCGCAGAATAAACGCGCAAGTGTAAAATTGAGGTAAGTAAGTATTTATTTGCAAAAAAAAAGGTGATGTATTTTGACCTATAATACATAATGAATATTGATTAACATCAAACTGCCGCAATAGCACTTACGCGTTTATTCTGCGGGGGCGGCGATATACAAGGTGTTTGCCAGAACGTTGAACATACGAAAATGGTGGATAGGTGGGGTCATCTGCTACTTACTCAGCCCTAATTTATTTGGCCCTGGCCCCCTGGGTTTTTTTTTTAATGCCGGTTGAAATTAAGATTTAAGTATTTTTTACATCTTTCTGTAAGTTTGAGGACTCATAACTTTTTTTCTAGCTAACATCTGAATAGAGCAATAATTTTATAAGAATGGCAGATTCTTATAAAATTATTGCGTTATTTAGATGTTACATTAAAGATAAAAAAAAAAAAAAAATATTGCCTGTTTTACCCGTTTCCCGAAAATATTTTTTTTTTTTTTTTAATATCCATGGGGCAAGCACAGGTAATCTATCAATTTCTAGTGCTGTAAATTTTCTGCTAAGGTTAAAGATTGTGCCAAAAAATATTGTAACTTTGCAGCTACACAATCTGCTAAGTCTTTAAAGGGGATCTAATTCTGCTATAATCGCAGAATTCTACTAAATCTGGTCACACTGCGTTTGACACTTCGAGTTTCGAGACGTGATGATCGAGATCGATCGAGTCGTCAAAATAACTCAGTGTTTCCACTTTCAGGGATTTCTCCCATTTTTAGGGAAAAATAACTAATAATATGCATGGTTTAGGGATAGATTCTGGCCACGCTTAAGTCTGTAATGGAATAAATGGACAACATCAGTCAGATAATCGTTTACGAAAGTTACGCAATTAGGGTTATAGGTTTTCCGATGCGCATGGCGTGGCACACTACTCAACTACTGTTTTTAGTATGAGATTGCCCACCTACTTCAGAGCGGCTAAAGACGTTCAAAACATTACTCAAAAAACCGTACACATAAACATTTGCTTTCATACAAAATATCGTGTTTGCATACACAAGTGGCCTCTTTGTTGCGATGTTTTTGTGTAAAAACATGCGCCCGGCTTAATGGTGCACCACGCACCTTTTGAGTAGGTATCTGATACACAGCCTGACTTGGTGCAGCTTGACAAAGTTCACAAGAGCCATAACTTTTTGGTTTTTTGACACGATCAAAGGCTCGCGCACGTCATCAGCCGGTGCAGAGCGCGCCACGGATCTATACTCCATTTGAAATAAGATTAGACATTTAACTAAACCTTTTTTACAGTTCGTTCAACCGATTTTGACTTCTATTGCGTTGGTAGCATGACAAATGGCAGCTGCAGTAAACATTGGTATTGTAACCACTTTTTTTTGCTTTTAATGCCATCCTTATGCCTACGGTATAGAAGTCAAAATAGGTTGAACGGACTGTAAAAAAGGTTTGTTTAAATGTCTAATCTTATTTCAAACGGAATATAGTTACCCTTAGCATTTGCGTTTATGTTCTTACAGAGGAGTGTAATAATAATGATATGATTAAGGATTTTATTCAACTCTATGAAAAGCAATCGGTCATCTGGAATCCTAAAGATGAAAACCACAAATATCGCAACAAAGTGCTCAATGCTGAAGTGCGGCGCGCAGCTCGTGTTGTGAGTTGTGACTCCGGCATGGGTGTTATTTAACGTCACTAGTTACAATAACTGGCTACGGGGCATGTAACCGAATAACTAGTTTCGAGTCACACATAAACACGTGATTTTTGTAACTAGTTACATCACAATGCAGTGATCAAATGAAAAAAGTGAAACGAAACAGAAATACGTTGCGACGCATGTTGTTTCTTTCGCGCATAATAATTTTAGTATTACGTTAATAATGTAATTGCATATCGTCGCTCGGCATCCAATACCGCGAAAATGACATTTTTGACAAAAAAAATTTTTAAATGCAGGATCACGTATTTGAACGTGTAGAATGAAATAAAATAGTGATGCAACGAATACTACTTTTACGAATACGAATATCAAACCTACTATTCGGCGAATACGAATACGAATACGAATATCTCGCCATGGTAATAAAAGACTAATAGTCTAGTACTACATAGACGCAGCTATTACTAACGTTCGTCTAAGTTACTTAGGACTTACTATCCTACCTTTTGTTCATACAAAAAAAATACAGACCATATAACTACTTATTTGGTAATTTATCGAAGTGTTTCCATATGTCACTTTGATCTCGTTTACGAGAAGACATTTTCTATTCAACTTCAACTCCTTTCACTTCGCAGCAACCTCAGAAAATAAATAAAACAATACTCTTTTGCTTGACTTGTGCTTTCGATTGACAAATGAAATGAAAGGAATGAATCAATCAATCAGTCCATGGTTCGTAATGATAGGAAAACTCCCGGGCCGCGGCACTGTATAAACTATGGCCGGGGAGTACCCCGTCGCGTCGTCGTTGCGGTTAAGGCCCTTGCACACGTCGTATTATTACGTGCCGACGACGCGCGTTTTCCAAGTCTGCCAGTAATTAGATTTGCGTACAAACATATTAATTTTTAAATATTCGTATTAGTATTCGTATTAGTATTCGCCGAATACGAATATTCGGTAAATGTCTACTATTCGGCGAATACGAATATTCGTATTCGTATTCGTTGCATCACTAAAATAAAACAAAAATCAGATTTTCGTCAAAAATGTCCCAATCGCGGTATTGGATGCCGAGCGACGATATGTAACTACAAAACTTATTCGGTCCAAAAACTTAAAGCTTGTGATATGTAACGAATTACGTAGGTAATCATTTATATTTTCGTTTCGCAAATAACTGTAATACTTCGATAGAATCACCGAATAGAATTCGAAAAATAACTAGTTACTAAAATCACTAGTTTTCAAAACCGGTGACGTCCTCGAAGTCACTAGTTACGTTACGTTTCGCGAAAATCACGTAACGACCCACCCCTAGTGTGACAAAGTTACATGCTCTGTGGTTGTGTGTGACTGGCTGGCGACGCCGCCGCCACAAGAATAAAAAAGCGGCCAAGTGCAAGTCGTACTCGCCCATGAAGGGTTCCGTAGCAGCAAGTAACGATAAGTTTACGATTTATGACGTATTAAAAAAAAACTACTTGCTAGATCTCGTTCAAACCAATTTTCGGTGGAAGTTTACATAGTAACGTACATCATATATTTTTTTTAGTTTTATCATTCTCTTATTTTAGAAGTTACAGGGGGGGGGACACACATTTTACCACTTTGGAAGTGTCTCTCGCACAAACTATTCAGTTTAGAAAAAAATGATATTAGAAACCTCAATATCATTTTTGAAGACCTATCCATAGATACCCCACACGTATGGGATTGATGAAAAAAAAATTTTTGAGTTTCAGTTCTAAGTATGGGGAACTCCAAAATTATTTGTTTTTTTTCTATTTTTGTGTGAAAATCTTAATGCGGTTCACAGAATACATCTACTTACCAAGTTTCAACAGCATAGCTCTAATAGTTTCGGAAAAAAGTGGCTGTGACATACGGACGGACAGACAGACAGACAGACAGACATGACGAATCTATAAGGGTTCCGTTTTTTAACGGAACCCTAAAAACGAGCAGAAGGCAAGCTTCCTAACAGAGTTCAAAATTCTTACCTACTTTCATAGGGCTGTCACTCGGTTATTACAGATTAAAAAACCGGGTAAGTGCGAGTCGAGATTCGGCGATGAGCACAGACGGACGGACGGATGGATGGACGGATGGACAGCTGGACAGCTGGACAGCTGGACAGACGGACAGACGGACGGACACGCACTGTGACTTAGGTGATCCCGTGAGTTTTCCGTTTTCCAATTACGGTACCGAACCGGTAATTATTTTAACAGTTTGTTTAAAATTAAGTAATACTCATTTAATTAATCATACTGTGAAATAATTATACACACAATGCGTGCATCGTTGTTGAACTGAGACCCTCCCATTTTTGAAGTCGGGTAATAAAATGAGCAGTGGTGGCCCAGTGGTAACGGTCACGACTTACGAGTCTAGGGTTCGAACCCAAGCAGGCACTTTATATAAATTATTTCATTACCACTGCTCTCAAAACGGTAAAGAAAAACATCGTGAGGAAACCGGCATGTCCTAGAACCAATAATTCGAAAACATATGACATCCACCAACCCGCACTGAGCCCGCTTGGTGGATTACGGCCCACTCGCTCTCACAGAAAGAGGAGGCCTATTTCCTAACAGTAGGAACATTATACCTAGGCTGATTAAGCTTATATGCTAATAAAACACGATAGTAAAGTATGTAAGTAATTATTTATACCGTCAAATAGTTATACATACATAGATGCATACGTTGCTTGCTTTTTTTGAAGTTGGTTACTTATTAAAATACCGTAACTTATAGACGGACGGACAGACGGACATGGCGAAACTATAAAGTTTCCTTTCTGGCAGGGCTTGTTAACGTTACCAAATAACAAAATAATAACCGTTATGTAACGTTAATTTCAATGTGATACCTTACTAACGTTACAAAAAAAATAACGATACTTGATAACATTACCAGTAATATAACGTTAATTAACATTAACGTAAAAACGATAACTAACGTAAAATATAACCTTGATTTAGCAGCGTTGCCGTTCTGTAGGTTAACATTGTGTGCGCTCGCTTAGCATTGGATTACTTTAGATACACTGTTGCACTTGGTTGAAAAAGATGTATGGACAAATATGTAAAAAGGATATATTTCAACTTTGGTACAAGTGCCCCTAATTTTCTTATTTATATCCCTTATTTTTCTGCATTTTTTGGCATATCGTACAATGCGTGCACGCGTTAGATTTTGGGAAAAGAAAATAAAATGTGTTTTTAGAATATAAAAAAAGGTTTTAATCTGTTTATAATTGACATTAGGTACTAAATGATTATATAAAATTATATGAACATAAATGGAATAGAAATCAACTATTTTTAAGGTACATGGTAATTTTCTAAAGATTTTTGTAATTTAGTGAGAGTAGTTAGATAATTATAATGAGATCTAATGCCCTGAGTATCTAATATTACTTCCTATATTGATACCCTTCCTTGCATTGTTTTATAAAACATGCATTAAAATACAAAAAAAAATGTGAATGACGGAGTCACAATTAAAAATTATTTAAAAAACAAAAAACCCGACTGCAAAAACACATAACTGAAAAGAGAAAAACAAGCATTATAAATCTATAGAACTTTGGTACCTATTGCAGGCGGAACAAACCAATAACCTGAAATGATGGTGTAAATTTTGTTTGTCCGCCTGCAATACCAAAATTCTATAGATTTATAATGCTTGTTTTTCTTTTTTCAGTTATGTGTTTTTGCAGTCGAGGTTTTTGTATTTTTTTTTTTCTGCTTTTTAGTTTTATTAAAATAATACATATTGACTCATTACTAGCTTTTATGAAAAAAAAAAATGGAAAATATTTAAACAAATAAAAAAAAACGTAATTAAACATAACTTTACAGTTTTTAACATAACTATTTACACTAGGTACTAAACTAAATAAAAGACTAACTAACTGTATAAATAAAAATAAAAAACAAAACTTAGGCTTCGAGTATTCGTCCGCATCGCTGTCATTCGAAAACGTGCCCAGAAGACTGGAAATGTCGATCAATCGACGAGAAATTTCCTTAAAAAGGAGACGCGCACTCGGGCCCCATGATCCGAGTGTTTCGCCCCAAACGGGTCAAAGCTGTAGTTACCCATAAGGTTACAGTATTTGCGCTGCTTGAGGGTCTCAACAGCCGCAGCAGTAGCGCCAGCACAGCCCGCCGTGCTAGGAACATGAGATGACGCAAGGGTGTCGACACAGGTTGCGTCCCACACCAGAGACCCACCCACCTTCCAAGGCAACAATGTCATCCCGTCTGGTCTCTTCCCATCGTCACGTACCAAGCTGTTAGGTTCTAATACCGCTGGTACGCCGGCGGTGACAAGGGCTCGACAAATGATGTCGTTGATGCTGGCGTGCCGTGCTATGCGACCTGCGCTCCTGCAGCAGGACAAGCCTTGGTGCCCGAGACTATCGACAGCTTCACCGCAGAGACACCGATGCGGAGCAACATAAGGTGCACCCAAGCGGAGACACGTAGCGATCCGAAACAATGAGTCATCCATCACAGTGCCTATGGTGGATGACGGGAGCGCCTGAAGCCACAAGCCTTATTCCCATTCTCCCACAGCTAGCAGACGGGCGCACTCAAAAGTATTAGATGACGTGTTTAACAGGGTGTTCCGTATAATACTGCAGAGCGGCACGTCCCATCGTCTCTGGGAAGACGGGTTGTCTTATTGGGACAAGCCATTTTCCAAGCGTTCAACGCATCGGTAAGGCAAATTTTATCCACTGGGCGATTTTGACGTACCGTACCTCAAAGTCGGCCAGTGAGGAAGATAAAATTTTCCTGGTTAATTTATTGGTACTGTGGACCGAGAAGAGGAACGCCGGTAATCTTATACTTGAAATTTTTTGGACACCGAGACCACCCAGGCGAATGGGAAGTGTGGCTTGCTGCCACGCTCAGTCGTCCAGAGCCACATTTAGAATTGATGTTAAAGTGTTTCTAATAATGTGGTCTAACTTTTTCTAAAAGTTGTGGATGCTTCCATAGATGGAAGGAACGGAAACTATAAGTAAATTTTGGTCCAAAGCAGCAGTATCGAATTGAGTATGAAGGCCGAATGAATATTAATTTTGAAAAGTTTTTCCGAGATACAGTTGAAATTTTGTATTTTCTCCTCAATGAACGTTGGAAAGGATTCATCAAAAACTGGGGACCCCAGGAGGTGAAGAGAGTTTCTTTCCGTAATTTTGATATTTGGTGCTACAGTATAAAATTTTGCTATGATAGTCTGTCTGTCAGTCGTTTGGGGAAGATAAATTTCACATTTTGAAAAAGTTCTAGGCCAATGAACTGATTTTTTCTTTAATAAAGTTAAATCTTTTAATATACTGTGTCTACATCTGCTTCTAGGGTTCCATCATCCAAATACCTTACGTTGAATTTAGAATTTAGTTGTCGAATAATTGGATTTATTGCCAAACTAAAAATGACTGGCCCAAGAGGGTCACCCTGTTGAAATCCAACGGCTGATTCCAAAAGGTTATCTTTATAAAGTAATTTGGAGGGGTGCCTGTATGTAACATTGATAGAGAAAACTGTAAATTTTGGGTATTTCTTTTTAACTTCTGTCAACAAGGTGTCCTTATTTACGGAATTGAAGGCATTCTTTATGTCAACCTTGAGGATGACCTCACCTTTATCGCTATTGAGGCATGTACCGCAGCCTCACACCCCCTTTAGACCCGAAGCCCAGCTGTAGGGGCTGAAATTTGCTGGCCAGTGTTTCATTGTAGAAAGCACAATCAATTTTGGCTGCGATACGGCGGTAGGTGGACCCTACGGCAATGGGACGAATGCCGCCATCCTTCTTGCGCAGAGCACATAGATTTGCCCCCAAGCTGCAAGCATCCTAAACATCTATATCAGATTCATCAGACTCTGTGTCATAATTAATTACATCTATGTCACAGAACTCAATATCTATCTGTTGCTTCGGCTCAACAATTAAAAGATCCAAGGTTTCTTGCCTCATCTTTGTTTTATGTTGAGCACGATGCATTATTGGCCGTGTTGCAGAAACGTAAGGATCTGAAGTCAGAAACATTATCTTCATCATATCCTCATTCGTGCTCGTCCTATTTATTTTACGTAAATGGTGCTCTCTGTATTTGCGAAAGTTTTTGTTACGCGATTCAGATGCTTTTTCAGACAGATTTCCAATCGGTACAATGGAGTTTTTCATGATATCAGCTCCGTAAATCAACAATTTATGTACTGTTGCTGACATATAGTACTAATGATAGAACTATAGGTATCTCTCTGCGGTCGTACGGATTTAAGCTCGAAATTTTTCGACATCTATGTTTTCACCTAATGTAATTGCTTGTAAAATAACTGAAAATCTGTGCACTATTTCTTCATCCAAACCAGTAATAGCTGGCGTTTTTTCAGGAAATTCGAAGAATTGTAATGCTGTATTTCCGTCATTTGTTGTCCCTGATCCCTGCTTCACGATATCTATCAGAAGCCCTAACTCCTCTCGAAATCTCTCTTGTATCTATTTCTTCCTCTGTTTCATTACGTATTTGTTGTCTTCTCCTTTGATAGACCAAGTTTTTACGTCTTGTTTTATGCTATGTGCAAAAGACACTCCATGTTACTAACCCTTCAAGCTCTTAAGGGAAAAATATTAAGTTTTCTTTCATCATTTTTGGTGTTACGGAACACATCCAAATTTATCATAAATTTTCGGAAGCTAGTAGTGCTGTCGCGTCAAGCAATAATTGTCAATGTGTGCGTGGTTGTATTGCTCACTGTAGGTGTATATCGCTCCGACAGGCACTCACACTAGCGCAACGTGCTTGGAATTGAATTTTGCAAACATGTCGACTTGTAGTTGCGAGCCACGTTCGCAGGCCTCATTACATTTCTGTTCATAATTTATTTATAACCATTAAATACCTAATTTCAATTATAAATAGATTAAAACCTTTTTTTATATTCTAAAAACACATTTTATTTTTTTTCTCCCAAGATCGCACGCATTAAGCGTGCTCGCACTATGCGATATGTAAAAAAAATGCAGAAAAATAAGGGACATTATCGTGCCAAAGGAAATTAGAGGCACTTGTACCAAAGTCGAAATATATCCTTTTTATAAAAAAAAAATATTGACAAATATGTATTGTCCATACATTTTTTCAACCAAGTGATATAAAGTAACGAAATTGTATATTGAAAAACTGAAATAGCATTAAATTGATCAAGAAGAAAGAAATCCGTTTAGGTATCGTAATATCTAAATCCATTTCAGTCGAAAAAAGAAAAAAATTACTAAGTGTATCCCTAAGTCTATGTCTATTTTCAGCCCACTGTGCTGTGGCAGTCAGTGACTATAATCGACACGCCACGCCGTGGCGGCGTGGTAGACTATTAAATCCTGCATGTTTAAAACAACTCTCATCTTGATATTGGATAAATATTATTATCATTTATCATTGCCAGCAGCACTTCTCACGCGTAAGAATCTGGCAACGTTTTGATCGGTACGACCTCAGCGCAGCGCGCGGGGGCGGCCCTCCGCGCGCCTCAAGCATCGCTAATTCCACAAGTTTAAACGTTTAATAATAACGTTAAAATTAACGTTAAAATAGAATTAACGTTATTATATATTAACGATAAAAAATTGCATAAATACCGTTAAATCTATTAACGTTATTTTAATATTAACGGTAACTCTGTAAAATCAAGGTAACGTTACGAAAATTTTACCGTTATGTAAAGCCCTGCTTTCTGGTTTTACTATTTCACGAACGTAAGTGGTACCTACAAACCTACTAAAACAAAAATACGAAACAAATAGGAGACAAACAATAACTCGCTAATATAGGCGGTAAACCATAAGATTAATAAATAATAATTCTTATGGGAAAACTTTATGGCCATCTTTATTTAGGATACTACCTATCTCGTAACTAAATAATTCTGCAATAAGTATTAAAAATGAGTAGGTATGGGTAGATATAGATAATAACCTGACAAAATCCTTTGGATAAAAAAAATAAACCTTGCTTTTCCTACTATTATTGATACACACAGTACTTACAACAATTTGCCATTTTTATTAACCTAAATGTCCGCGTCACTCGTACCGCTCTGGCACACGGCGCGCGGCGTACCCCTGAACGTTGGCTTCCGAATGAGCCGGCTAGGGATGTTAAAAAATAATCGATTTTTATTTAAATCGATTATTATTTTCTAATGATCGATTTTTTATTGTCGATTTTTATTTTAATATTAATCGATTTTTAGTAAATCGATTATATAAATTACGTGTTTAAATCGATTTTCAGAAACAGCTTGTATCTATGAGACTAATGAAAAAATCTAGTAGTAAGTTTCAATTTTATAAACAGCGCCGTCTATGCATTGGATGAAAATCTTGAATTAAGTTCATACGTATAAGTTGATTAAATAAAAACGACGCCATCTGTAGGCATTTATTTTTTATTTGATTTATATTTTAGTTTTTGAGACAATAAGTTTGTCATTTTGTTGGGATGCTCATCATTCATCATCACAAACGATTAATAGAACTAAAATTTGTTTCAATAATGCTATTTGGTTTCCTAATTCCTTACCTTGAAATTTTAAAGGAACCTTTGATTTTTAGTTTTGAATTGGTTATTTTTTTATGTATTTAATTTTACTTGATTTTTTATCTGAAAAATTGTTAATATGAATCTCTTAGGTTTATTATTGGAATTTGAAAAGCATGTTTTTCTTAAATAATACAAAAAAAATCGATTTTTTTGCAGAAATCGATTATTTATTTTTAATAAAATCGATTTTTGACAAATCGATTAATTTTGAATAAAGAAAAATCGATTTTTATTTAATCGATTATTTTCCATTAATCTCACATCCCTAGAGCCGGCTCAAACCAGTTTGCCTCTAGCGGGCGCCGGTGCACCCCCCGCGCGCCTTGTCTGTGACACTGCACGCACACAAAGCTGTGCGTGTAGTAGTGATCTCGCGCAAAGCGTTAGTATGAAGCTTCCAGTCTGTTCCTTTTTTAGTCTTGTGCCGCCGCTGCGCCTTGTGGTAGGGATGTTCATTTAAAAAAAATATCGATATTTTTTCGATATAATATATCGTAATGTTAAATCGATAGTTTGCGATATATCGAACAAATATATCGATATTTTAAAAATATCGTAAGTAATGACTTGTATTTAACTAGTCTATAATAATTAAATAGGGATCAGGTTAATTATGAGTAAAAACACTTTAGACAGAAGAAACAAATCAACTTTATTTATAAATCATACGAAAAAGAATCCAAGGCCATACGACCCAAAAGCCATGTTTAGCATCTGCGCGTAAAGAATTATATATCGTTATACACACTTAACGGTATTTATATTTCGTAAACTATATTAAACAAAACAGACAACTTTTATAGGTTAGATTGCACTGAAAACGAAACCAACAAAACAAGTGAGTGACCGACCATAGACACCACAGATTATAAATTTACGTTATTGCAAAGGCTAGCTTTCTATAATCCGGGGATTTTCGTTTTATTTTTACTAAAATTGACAATGTTGCAGATTTAAAGGAATAAGTCTTGAAAATAAGTAGATATAAAGCAAAAAAAATGGAATATGACACGATTGACGATATTTGGTATATCGGATGAAATATATCGATATTACATTCGATACTAGATGATTCGATAATATCGAATTGGAGCGATATATCGCGTACATGTATCGATATTTTTTGAAATATCGATTTATATCGCCCACCACTACCTTGTGGACTAGTAGGCTACCAGTGAAGGTGCGAGCTGCGCCTACTGATAATCACTACACTAATGATAATCAAGAAAAGGCTTTTGTAATTATCTGTAATATTCTAACATTTTGTCTCGTCTTTTTTTCAATTAGGTACAATTCCGCGGTATACGTAGAAGAATACGAATAGTTATAGGCCTTAATTTGTTCAAAGGAGATGTCCGCTTTTTGTATTGAGGTTGGTTTTTTATTCCGAGAAAAATCTAACCAGCATCAAACTACATATAAATGAAAGCGACAAAAATATGAAACTAGGAACCACTGAAATAATATTTTTAGACCCCTCCATTTAAGAGAAAAATAATAAACTATTTAATGTTACTACATATATTTTATTTGTTGATGGCAACCCAAATACACACTTTGACAATGTCTTATTTGACAGATAATTCAATTCATCTGTCAATTATGACATTTCACACTCTGTCATATTTGACAGATGAATAGAATTATCTGTCAAATATGACATAAAGTGTTGATTGACAGACCTCAACCTTATTCATCCGTCTGATCCGTCACACTTTCGCTCTTGCCTTTGTGTTATCCAGTGTTACAATTTTGTATTTTTGTATCGTATTTTAATTTGTGCTTACCTCTATTTGATTTACCTGATTTTACGGACTTGGCTTTTACACAACGGATTCTTCTATTTTGCACATGATTAGGATACTGGTAGCTTATGAACCTTTAACCCTGACGACTTTGCTTTTTCATAACGGTAATTTGATATTGCACGCGATTAGGACTTCGGCATTCTAATTTAAAACCCCGTATGTAAGTACTGTTCTGTATTTCTATTTAGCTCCATACGGGTTTTATTTGCACAATCTTTGCCACTTAAGCAACCATTAACTTCCTTTTCTATTTTCATTTCAGATTATTGTTACAGTAATGGCTCACTGCATGAATTGCAACATAGCAATACACGCTACTCAGCAGTATGAATATGACGCTTTAAGCATGAGCCCTGAGATAGTCTCAATAATTGAAGAATGGACTGCCCAAGAGGTAAGGTATTCTTTAACTTACATTGTTAGGCTTTTTTTAATAATTTCTAGCTGGGGTTTTGCTAAAAAAGATTAAACAGTACTACTGCTTAAGAATATATAGAAAAACGATATTGTGTTTTCAACAAATTATTTTGTTTTTAGGTAACTGATGGAGATCGCATTTGCCAAGAATGCATCAACCTTTTACTGACAGAAATAAATAACAGAAACGAGCACAACATTGGTGACCGACAGCTGGGTCATCAATCAGTATGTGTTTGTTGTGGCATTTCTATCTCAAGAAGAACAGGCAGGCGCTCTCGTCCCTTACTTGATGGTCATCCTGAGCAGGCTTATATAGCTAGCATCATCAACCCCCGTCAGGTAAATGAAAATTAACACATAACACATCATGCCTTGTTTCCCCGAAGGGTTGGGCAGAGATGTACCTGTAGCAGGTACACCCACATTTTGCCAGTTATGTTTAGTCCCGTATAATAGAGGGCAAGCCTATTGCCATCAACAGGGCACAAATCCAGACTCCGGGCTGCTACTGATAAATTCTAGATAGAAAAACTTAATAACACTGTCCGACTCGGGAATCAAACCCAAGACCTCATGCTCAGCAGTAGCGCTTGCAACCACTATATAAACAAGGCAGTCAATTAAATATTTACTCATTCACACTTGATAATTATATCTCTCATTACTGGAACACACAATAAATGAAAACTTAATTTCAGATCCCTTCTAATGCTCGAGCATGTAATGCCTGCTGGCAAAGGGCTCATCACAATATTCACGAAGTGATGGAACCACCAAGACAGGCACAAGTGATTGTTGAAAATGTTGAAAGTGGGTCTAGCTCTGTGGCTGAACCTGTAAGTGCACTCAGTTCAGAAATTGATATTGAAAATGTAGTTCGAAATGAGAACAGGTATATTGAGTTAGATGGTTACAGCCGAACCCCGGATTCAGCAAATCATTGTTTTGTTCCTGAGTGTACAAATGTGGAACCTTTAAGAGTACCTATTTATCTTAAAAAACAAATATTAATGGACTATAAATTATATGTCTCACCGAATGCCCGAGTATGTGAAGAACATGCAAGTGTTTATAATTGGGAACTGTTAAATGAATTTCAGTTCACAACACAATTTACCCTGAGTCATATTGTAGAAATGTTAGATTTATTAAGAAAAAACAAAACTAACATTATTAATTTTGAAAATGTGGAAAATATGAACAACCAGATTTGTCGTTACTGGACAGGCTTGACTGTATTGAATTTTTTAACAATACTAAGCTGTATTAGTAATCAATTATCAGCCGTGTGTCGAAAACCAAAAACAGCTTTAGGACTATACCTCATGAAAATAAGAACTGGGGAGCCAATTAGACGAATTGCATCATTAATCTGCATAAATAAATCTGTAGCATGCACCTATATGAAAAAGGTACGTAACTGCATGAAAGAATTTTATGTACCAATACATTTAGGTGTCATTCATATTTCTCGAGCAAATCTGTCCAGTAGGAATCTTTTAATCCCACAGGGTCTTTTTGGAACAGCAGAAAATAACCCTATACTTATATGCGATGGAACCTATATATACTTACAGAAATCGTCAAATTATCTGTTCCAAAAAAAATCATATAGCTTACATAAGTTTGCAAATCTTGTTAAGCCTTTTTTGCTGGTGGCCACCGATGGCCACATTATAGACATATTTGGTCCATACGCAGCCACAACATCTGATGCTACAATTATGCGACTGCTGTTCCAGAATGAAAATTCCAATTTAAGGCAATATTTTAGACAGAATGATGTATTTATTCTTGACCGCGGTTTTAGAGATTCTATCCCATTGCTCACATCTTTGGGATATACTGTGTGTAAACCAGAGACCCTAAGTGTAGGGGAAACTCAATTATCGACCGAGAAAGCCAACAAATCACGACTAGTGACACTGTGCAGATGGGTTATTGAAGTTGTAAACGGTCGGTTTAAACGGGATTTTAAAATCTTTCGAAATAAATATTTTAATATAGGGTCTAGAAATCTTATGGATGATTTTAAAATAGCAGGAGCCATTTTAAACCATTTCCATCCTGTTTTGACTGACCGTACTGATGCCCAAAATATACTGGAAAGAGCTAGTCAGAGAATGAACATGCCAAATACTTTAGCTGAACATGTGATTGGGCATCAGCTTAATAGACGCCGAGCCAGTTTCGTCCAGATAAATGGTCAAATACCACAGTTGAATATGTTCCCCACTATGGACATGTCAGATTTAGTTTTATTTAGCTTAGGAATTTATCAAATTAAACAGGCTCGCTCTTATTATGGGGAACATATTCGGCCGAATGGTACTTTTACTGTAGAAGTAAGTGAAGATGTAGAATTGATAAACATTCCAGGCATTTCGTTATCACATGAGACAGCTTTGATCAGAGGACGAATAAAGTCACGCCACATCAGTAATAGAGTGTATTATACATACATTTTATTGAAAGTGGCAGAGGCTAGTTGGCAAAGTTGCATTTCTGAGTATTATTGCAGTTGCATAATTGGGAAAAGGACTGTTGGAAGCTGTGCTCATGTAATGACAATTGTCTGGTATCTTGGATGGGCTCGGCATCAAAATGATATATCTCCACCTGCTCAGTTTCTCGACAGTATTTTAATAAGAGAAGACATTGAAAATGAAGAAAATTAATAAATGAATATTTAAAATTAAAAAAACTTTTATTTCATAACAAAACTGTAACACTTGCGTCCAATTATAGCATATTAATTCAGTTTTTAAATACCTAGCATACCTAATTGCCGAATGGCTTTTCATTCGCTTCCAATCTCGATTCTAAGTCACAATAAGGAATTCTCCTACGTAATTAATAAATGTTCTCGATCAGTAGATACTATTATCATTTACTCCTGCTAAGCAACCTGTGGACTATGCTGAAACATGCCATTCTTGATAAACGGGGTGTTGGTAAAATATTGCAACTTGCACATGAACATTCGAAGTAGCCATAATCTTATAGAGTGTGCTTTCAGTTTTGAAGGAATAATTTTATACTACACTGACAATATACCATTTCATCTTATTTCCTAATGGTACTGTAAATAATATGATTATATTAATGTTTTGTTTACATTGATGATTCTATCCATTTGTCAAATATGACAAATAACGCAAGGTACTGTCAATCAGTTGACAGTAATATGTGTCAATTTTGACAAGTTTACTATTTTTTGGGGTGTGTTCACTTTAATAACTTGGATAATTGGAAAGGTTCGTTCGTTTTAGGAGTAATTAACACTAAAATAAAAAACGATTTTTTTCAAAATTGGAGGTATTTAAAAAAAATTGTTAAAGCTAAAACCACTAGTTTTTCGGATGTCTATCCAAATATATTTAACTTATCCTGGTTAGAATTATTGAATAATAAAAAACCATTTCCGGACATGTCCTTTGTTCAAACATAAGTATTTCTATTCATCAACAAATATCGATGTAATTAATTGTTTTTAAGAATCAGAAAAAATCGATTTACTCGTAAACTGGTACATTTACAAACAAATAAAAGGCAGTTACATATACCTATCATATACCCTTTTAAGGTGTACAAATCTGGATTAAAAAACTTTACGCGATATGAAGATATAAAGAGATTTCATCAAATTTCAAGCCGTGTTTCTTTGGCGATCGAATACACAGCTCCCTCTGAATACAAAACGATGGACTTTGTTATAAAACATCCCTGAAAGTTTCAGCTTTAAACCTTAGATGAAATAAAAATTATTTAAAAAACAAGAAAGTGTCAGCATTTCTCTTATAAACCGACTTAATTACGGTGGCTACGAAAAAGCGACCGTTTCATACTTGCGGGTGTCCTACTCAAATTAGCAGCTTAATAACCGATATTGAGTACAGTCGGGCAGAATAATATTCATGTACTTAACCGAAATGTCAAATGTTTTAAGTATAGGTTATGGTGTGAAATTATAACATTAGCAATGTTCGACTAAATTCGTTTTTGGCGATTAGGTAACCAGAAATACAAGAAACATGGTTCAAACTATCTAATAGTATTAATTATTATTGATGAATGCGTTTGTACGAGTACTTACCTACTTTTGAAAAAAAACTACATTGTATTAAAATAATATTGAAATGTATAAAGATTAGTGATGCAACGAATACGAATACGAATATTCGTATTCGCCGAATAGTAGACATTTACCGAATATTCGTATTCGGCGAATACTAATACGAATACTAATACGAATATTTAAAAATTAATATTTTTGTATGCAAATCTAATTACTGGCAAACTTGGGAAACGCGCGTCGTCGGCACGTAAATATACGACGTGTGCAAGGGCCTTAACCGCAACGACGACGCGACGGGGGACTCCACGGCCATAGTTTATACAGTGCCGCGGCCCGGGAGTTTTCCTATCATTACGAACCATGGACTGATTGATTCATTCATTCCTTTCATTTCATTTGTCAGTCGAAAGCACAAGTCAAGCAAGAGAGTATTGTTTTATTTATTTTCTGAAGTTGCTGCGAAGTGAAAGGAGTTAAAGTTGAATAGAAAATGTCATCTCGTAAACGAGATCAAAGTGACATATGGAAACACTTCGATAAATTACCAAATAAGTAGTTATATGGTCTGTATTTCTTTTGTATGAACAAAAGGTAGGATAGTAAGTCCTAAGTAACTTAGACGAACGTTAGTAATAGCTGCGTCTATGTAGTACTAGACTATTAGTCTTTTATTACCATGGCGAGATATTCGTATTCGTATTCGTATTCGCCGAATAGTAGGTTTGATATTCGTATTCGTGTTCGTATTCGTAAAAGTAGTATTCGTTGCATCACTAATAAAGATTAAGCACACGTCACGTCGTCTAACACGAGATTATATTGGCATTTCTGTCTCGCTTGTAGTGACAAGCGAGACACCAACGTAGGTAGTGATGTTGGTGTCCCTTTCTTACAACGTCACGAAGCACAGGCATTTTTCAACAAAGCAAACTAATTATAAAAACTGTATTAATATATTAGGTCTTTACCTATGAAATTGGAGATTTGTAGGAAAATTTTAGAATACAGAAAATGTTGGTAATTTTTTTATTTCAGCTAGTCAAGGTACTGGCCCAAATTATGTATACAATTTTGCCATTTTAATGGCAGTTTGTTTATCCCTTTACTGTAGAAGTCTGCCGAACGGGAGGCGACGAAGACAGCGAAAACATTTTGTACTGCCTCTCGGGTGTTGAATTTCTTCCCACTTAAAATCTCGTATTGTTGAGGAACATTCTTCGAAGAAACAAACTGATTTGAAATTGTACTATAAAGCATTTAACTAATATATGTATGTTTGACTAGTGATAAAAGCAGGTACACTTCAACTTGTATTATAATTAATCAACCTATCTGTGATTGTTCTTAGTTTAAGTAATTATTTCGCATACATTTTTGTAAAATATATATTTATCATGCTCATCTATTTTTTTTAACCACCGACTACAATAATACTTTTATATGCGACTGTACCACCTAAAAATTACTATTATACCGTTTTCAGATGGTTACGCTCAAGTATGAAACGGTCGCTTTTTCGTAGCCTCCGTAATTAAGTCGGTTTATAAGAGAATTGCTAACACTTTCTTGTTTTTTGAATAACTTTTATTCTATCTAGGATTTAAAACTGAAACTTTCAGGGATGTTTTACAACAAAATGAACAAATTTGTTCACTATAGTCCATCGTTTTGTATTCAGAGGGAGCTGTGTATTCGATCGCCAAAGAACCACCGCTTGAAATTTGATGAAATCTCTTTATATCTTCATATCGCGTAAAGTTTTTTAATCCAGATTTGTACACCTTAAAAGAGTATATGATAGGTATATGTAACTGCCTTTTATTTGTTTGTAAATGTACCAGTTTACGAGTAAATCGATTTTTTCTGATTCTTAAAAACAATTAATTACATCGATATTTGTTGATGAATCGAAATACTTATGTTTGAACAAATTTGAACAAATTAAGGCCTATAACTGGTATTTTTTTCAAACTTCTGCGATGAACAGTTTTCGAGATTTTGAGAATCCCAAAACGTTACCTCAGCAAAATCTTGAATATCTCAAAAACTATAAGATGAACAAATTTTGCTATTGGTATACATTCACAACTCATCAAAAGCTATCTTTTCATGTACTTGGTTCCTGGCTAAATGCCTTTTTAACCGACTTTCAAAAAGGAGGAGGTTATATGTTCGTCGCGTATGTTTTTTTTTTATTTTTGTTTTTTTTTTTTAATGTATGTCCACCGATTTCTCCGTCAATTGTGGACCGATTTTGAAAATTCTTTTTTTGTTTGAAAGGGCGTGCTCTCGAATTGGTCCCATATAAATTTTATTAACTTTGCTTGGATAGTTTTTGAGTTAGCTACAAAATACGTATTTTTTTCCCACTTGCTATGTAGATGATATTTATGTTAAGTTTCTGTCATTGGTAGCAGATAGTGGTATTCGAATGTGTGTGGGGTAGGTACCACAACTAAAAATTGAAAAATAAAAACTTTTTACAAAAAAAAAACAACCGACCTCCAAAAAAAACACTACAAAGTGAAAAATAACTTTAATTTCGGAAGTCGGTGGCAAAAAACGAAAATACAAAACCCAAGACACCGACTTCCGAAATTAAAGTTATTTTTCACTTTGTAGTGTTTTTTTTGGAGGTCGGTTGTTTTTTTTTTGTAAAAAGTTTTTTTTGAAAAACATTTTGCTGGGGTAACGTTACCCCAGCAAAATCAGTTTTTCTCGAATAACTTCGAAAATACAACTTGAACAAATTTTGCTATACTTGAACAAATTGCAACTAACTATGAACTAATTATCTGTAATACTCTCATTTCTCTAAGCCGCAACATTTTGCTGGGGTTACGCATACCTCCATTGTGCGTGGTCCGACACGCACTTGACCGGTTTTTTTATGTGTAACTAGAGCATGGAACTATAGGGAATAAAGGGGAAAAACTTTTATTTTTGGGTACGAAATGAATGATGTCCTTTGTCCTTCCACCTACATTATTCACCTACATTATTCACCTACATTATTCACCTACATTATTCACCTACATTATTCACCTACATTATTCACCTACATTATTCACCTACATTATTCACCTACATTATCACAATACATATAGTCGGTGATGAATGATGATACTTGGCTTGACCTAATTCTGACCTCTAACCCTTTCCTAGTTTCCTCACATGGTCTATTACGATGCCCCTGGCTTTTCCCATCACGACATTATTTTCTTATCCTATGTCCTTAAACCCCCTAAACCTAAACCAACGTTGGAACGTTGGTTTACAGAACTGGTTGGTTTACTGGAGTACAGGCGTGCCTTTGCGCGTATGAATGGCGAGAGGCTTCAACAAGATGTGTCCAATATTGATTGGTCACATTTGGAAGAAGCTGTTTGAGTTGAGGAAAAAGTCACATTGTTCAACGATGTTGTGGTCAAGCTATTTGACGCCTATGCCTCTATCAAGAAAATCAAGTTAAGTGTCCGCCTGCGCCTTGGATGAACAGGGAAGTTTGGATGGCAATGCGACGGAGGGACCGTGCGTTTCGGAAGTTTAAAAACCGGCCAAGTGCGTGTCGGACCACGCACAATGAAGGGTTCCGTAGTTCCGTGTCCTCGTAGAGGCGATTGGCGGCGGTGATCTCTCGCGTCCGGCCCTGGTTCAGGCCATGGTACGGAGCGAGAGGAAATGGCAGGCCGTCACCTCCTTCTGCGAAGCGGTAATGCTCGCGAAGGAGGAGGCGGAACGCGTGAGGGAGAGGCAAATTTCGCGCCCTCACGCCCCTAACCACCGCAATAGAAGGAGACGCCCGGGGCGGGAATCGCGAGCCGATTTGCGGGCTTGCGGACGGTGAGCAATGGGTAGCTCGCTGTCCGATAAGGACCAAGCCCGGGTCGACGGCGCGTTGTGTGCCACGCGCGCCTCAAAGAGATGTCAGCAGAATTGACGGGGTCCGCTAGGGCCAATGCCTGCCGGGGGTCCGAAGAAAACCGATAGCGACATCGTGGCCCCCAGCAACAGGGCAACCGAAGGAACACGGGTGGGTTTTAGTCAGTAAGAGTCTGACACGCCCTTCCGCTCCGCCCAGAGCGGGAGAAGTTATTTTATAATTTCCAACCCAAAAAAAAAAGGGTTCCGTAGTTGGGATGAATTTATCCCAAGAACAAACTTAACTTTGTAGTTGAAAAACATGTTTGAACACATGAGAACATGTTTTGTAACCGCAAATGTAAGTTGGTTGATTATTACTCGTTAACTTGTAAAGCCTACTTAGCTGTGATAGTTTTCCTTTTAATTTCGTTATATACCTATGCTACTGCCGTGAATTTTTTCACATACCCAAAACCAACCATTAAGCTTGTAGGGGGGGGGGGGACACTTGACTCTAACAAAAATTAGCACTTTAAAGCTTAATATTTCGAAAACGTATATCTAAATCCAAAAATGGTTTTCGCAAACTCACAATATTTTTGAACGACCTTTTCAACGACATCCCACACTATGGGATTATTGAGAGAAAAAAAAAAACATCCTCACTTTACGTCTAGGGGAGGTACAGACGCCAGCACATCAAGCTACTACAATCTGTCAAATTTATTTAATAGATTTTCAACTTTATCGCTGAAGTATAAGGTTCAAAGTTGATTGGGAAAATTTGAAAGTTTCGGGTAGCTTGATGTGCTGGCGTCTGTACATGAAAAAAAAAAACATGATTTTATTTTACCACTTTGTCGGCGTGTTTATTTAGGATGTGGCGGCGTTTAGCGTTGCGTATCATCTGATTACACCGATTCCTAGCAGCCTTAAACAAGGCCTAACTGTCATCCGAGCGATCCTTTTTAGGGTTCCGTAGTAAACAAGGAACCCTTATAGTTTCGTCATGTCCGTCTCTCTGTCTGTCCGTCTGTCTGTCTGTCTGCGGCTTAGCCCAATGTATACCCATGCCAAATTACAGCTTTCTAGTACTAAGCGTCTCTGAGCTAAGCCGTGACGCTAAACGCCGCCACATCCTAAATAATATCACTTCTTCTTCTCCTGCCGGTATTTGGAAGTTCCTTGGAACTTTGGGCCTCGGCAAATCGCGACATTCGGACCTTCCTAGCACAATTGGTTAGGACGATCTAAATCGCCATTTCTCCACTGTTCCCACTCTAGATAGTCGAACCAAATGTCAAACCCTCGACTACCTTGCTGGTCTGACGCGTCCCAATATTAACCCCTTTGTTTTCATCGTAGTCGACCCGGGAGAGACCAAAAAGATAATCCTTTCCGTTAAATCCAAAGCTGTGGGCTGCGATAATATCAGCCGGCATATGATCGTAGCGGCTCTTGATCAACTCCTTCCTGCAATCTCCCACATCATAAACTTTTCCCTTTACACCGGTGTTTACCCTTCCCTGTGGCGTAAAGCCCTTGTGCGGCCCCTGCCTAATATACCAATCCCTCTCATCCTAGTCACTTTCGCCCAATTTCCATCCTTCCCTTTCTATCTAAAGTGCTCGAGGCCAGAGTTCATAAACAATTCTCCCACTTTATTCACTGCAACTCTCTCATCAGTCTGTTTTAATTCGGTTTTAGGCCTGGGCACAGTATCGTTTCAGCTCTCTTTAATGTGACTGACGATATAAGGCGGGGAATGGAAGACACTAAAATTACAATCTTAGTGTTAATTGACTTCTCCAATGCTTTTAATACCGGCAGTCACGAAGTCCTTTTATCCATTCTTTTCTATCTTATGGTCTCATGGGAGGTATTGGAATGGTTTTCCTCTTATCTTCAGATGCGTCAGCAGTCTGTTCGTTATGGAGAGTCTTCGTCGGGTTGGTGTGATCGTGCAGCTGGCGTCCCTCAAGGCGGTATATTATCTCGTTATTTGTTCTCCGTTTTTATTAATCTCATTACCACCGAACTTCGGACTGCGTATCATCTTTATACTGACGATTTGCAGCTTTACTGCCAGGCTAGTGTGTACAACATATCTGATGCGATTGAAGAACTAAACCGGGATTTAGGTGTAGCTAGAAACTGGTCTGGGGCCTTACTATGACGTGTTATAGCCATTATTGTTCCGCTGTGAAAATGGGACAGTGCCATTTATGCTGTATGGCTCCGTCTCTCTCTCACACTGGAACAATGATGGCTTTAACACGTCGTATTACGGTCCCTGATCGTTTTAGTTTGGTGGTTAATCCTACCAAGTGTCAGGCTATCATTGTAGGGAGCACTCACAGTATGAGGAAGCTGAATGGCTTAACTGTGCCACCTGTAATGTTTGACAACTCAGTCATCCCGTTTAGCTCCGATGTTAAGGACTTTGGTCTGCATGTGGACACATGTCTTGACTGGTGAAAGCAGGTCACGACTGTAAGTAAAAAAGTCACCGGAACGCTGCGATCGCACTATCGGTTGAAAAACCTTCTTCAATCACACATGCTTGTACAGTCCCTAATCTTTCCCATAATAGACTATGGCGATGTGTGTTACTATGATCTGAATGCACATCTCCTCAATAAACTTGACCACCTTCTAAATAACTGCATTCGATTCGTCTTAAATTTTCGTAAGTATGATCATGTGTCTGCGCATCGATTGCTTTTAAAATGGTTACCCATACGTCAGCGCAGAGAGTTGAGGGCTCTGTCTATGTTGTATTCTATACTCGACAAACCCACTTCACCTTCTTACCTGACTTCCCATGTTCAATACCTATGCAGTATGCTCTGCCCATAGTAAAAATCGTTTTCGGCATAAGGATCGTAGATAATAATGATTAGAATCGTTTCCAGACCTCGTCGAAATAACTCTTTTTCAAAAATATTCAATGGATAGTTTTGACTTCGCTACGATTTTATTATTTGCATATTTACTATCCGCCTACCCAGTGCGTTCCCTCGATCGTAATTACATAAAATCTATATCTATCCTTACTTATAAAACAAAGTCCCCTGCCGCGTCTGTCTGTCTGTCTGAACGCGATAAACTCAAAACCTACCGAACAGATTTTCAAACGTTTTTCACCAATAGACGGAGTGATTCATGCGAAAGGATTTAGTGTATAATTAATTACGGTTTTGTGTAAATTGGCTGCAATATGACGATTATTGTTGAAGAAGTCGGAAAAAATCATGCCGACTGGGAGCTTTACTGGCGTGCGCTGCGTTAACCGAAAAAGATACATCAAATTTATGTTCTACGGTATTGTTTATCTTAAAATTTCAACAAAAACGTCCGCTATGGCATATAAGGATGACCTACAATAACCATTTGTATCTTTCAGAATTTGATAAAAATTTAATTGTTGTTTCCGAAGCTTTTTTGACCGGTATAGTATTAATTCTTATCCAAAAAAATATGTTATTTAAATTTGGCATTTAATTTAGATTAAAATATACCTTTTTATGATATAATTTCAATGAATCGTTTAAAAGATATCACAGTTTCAAAATTACGCGTAGCAACGCGGGCGCAGCGGTAGGAGTCAATGATCTTTTCCTATGTTATTATTAGGTATGAAATCTCGGTAGTACGTTCCCGTGGGATATTTTCCGACATACACGCGGGCGAAGCCTCGGGCAAAATCTAGTGCTTAAATATATAAAGCTAAAGAGTTTGTTTGTTTGTTACCTTGAACGCGATAATCTCAGGAACTACTTGTCCGATTTGAAAAATTCTTTCAGTGTTAGATAGCCCATTTATCGAGAAAAGCTATAGTCTATATATCATCACGCTACGACACTTAGGAGCCAGACAAAAACAAAAAAAGTCAGAAATTACTCTAAGCGAAAACAAGTGATTTTTTAGGGGAACAAGAAATTTAACGCAGACGAAGTCGCGCGCAGAAGCTAGTATTTGTATAAAATGCAAATGATGTTCACATACGGTTCGGGTAGCGTTCGAGTTGACCGGACCGAAAATGCAATACCAAAACTTTGACAGTTAATAATAACTTGCGCACAATTTCGCTATGGAATATAAAAACAGTTTTGCTAATGCATAAGAATAATCCCAGTGAGAAATATTTACAAAAAATTATTTAGATTTTGTGTATTGACAAAACAAGATGGCGGCGTTAGTTCCGATCTTGGCCACGCGCCAAAATATCCTTGTTCCTTGCAGCGTTGTAAACTTTTGTGAATTGCATTGAAAAAAGATGGCGGCGTTAGTTCCGTATCGGCCACGCCCCAGAAGATTCTTGTACAGCAAAATAGTAAATTGACGGCAAACGCTATAATGTTTACAGTCTGCAGTTTCTAGTATTTTTTTGTCTGGTATTTAACCGGAAGTATAAACTTTTGATAAGTTGCACAAAATCAATGATCACCAAAGACAATTTTTATCCCAAGTTGCCTATATCCGTTTTATCGTTTATGTACCGAAACAACAAAAATAATCAATGAATTCTTACGAAAATATATACAAAAGTATTTAATTATTTTTTACTTTCAACGGCGTAGTAAAAATTGAAGAAATGTTAAAATTACTTTTAAAAGACATCAAAGTGAGTCTTCTGGTCGAATAGTTTCGAAAGAAAGAAAATGGCTGCCGATGTGTTCCGTGCGGCAACTACCACTCCTGCCAGTGATAACTTTCGATAAATTATTCTGCAATACAGCCCCAACCTGTTATATTTTCTTGTATGAATTATTGCTTGTGTGTCAGTTAATTTCAAGGATCATGTTAATTCGTCATTCCGAAAATTCAATACCTACAAGTTACGAAAACGACATGGCGGACTGATAATCAACCAATAGGAAGCCAGCATCAAGCGTTTCAGAATTGCATGTACTCGCATTTCGCGTCATTACGTTTCGGTGCCTTCTTTCTCCTATAAAATTTAGTAGGTAATCATTTGATATCAGTGAGTTGATTGACTTTTCAGTTAAATACTAAGAGGAGAGTGTGAATATTGTGTTTAAAATTGTTATGAGACGATCGTTTGATGTGAAGCATCCCGACGGCTGGGATCATGACTGCGTTGGATTTAGGATGAACTGAAATGCAATACCATCTTTTTGTTTTTGTAAACAAGACTATGTTTTTACGATACACGTGCGAGACTGTATACAATTGACAGTTGTTTTCAATGATGTCGGGAAGGGGGGCAAAGAAACGCGGAAGGCCTCCAAAATCGGGGAGTTTCGAGAAAAGCAGGAAATTCCAGTATCATTTATTGAAAAAACCAAAATATTTACTAAATCAACAAAACGCAGGGTCAGCTTCTTTGGTCAGCACACCCTCAGCATCAAGAGCATCGTCTCCTCAAGGGAGCGATATAAGTAGACGAAGTACACGAAAACAAAGAGGAGGAAAGACACATAAAAATAAAAGAGGAGGAATATCAGGTTCTTATTCACGAAGAGGATATAACCCACAAGCTGCAGATTATCATGAATCGGAATATCATTATGGATCTGATTTTGGAGATGAATACAGTGATAGGTCTGAAGCTGAAGAAGATCGCGCCAGTGAAAGTTCTGATGGCAGTGTAGGTGACGCTGCTGCGAGCGATAGTGACTTTTCGGTCAGCAGTTTCAGTACTACCAGTGGTACACCTCGTAAGGTTAATCATTTACTCAGACCACCTAGTCCAGATCCTCTATGGCTCCAACAGGAACGAAAAATTCCAGTTTTAGGCCTTCCTCCTTCATCAGATGACTTGCTAATTCCACAGAATTTAATTTTACAAGTTGTGGGTGTTTATGAAGTGTTAAGACACTTCAGGCATCTGGTGCGGCTATCACCATTTCGCATAGAAGATCTGTGTGCAGCTTTAAGTTGTGAAGATCAGAGCAATCTACTTGTAGAAGTGCATATGATGCTACTAAAAGCTTTGTTAAGAGAAGAAGATGCACAACAAACACATTTCGGTCCACTGGACCATAAAGACAGTGTTAATATTACTTTGTTTTTATTAGATGTCATGACATGGCCAGAAGTCCTTAGAATTTACATAGAAAGTGACAAATCATTTGATCAGAATGTGGTCCGAATTTTAAATGCATGTGAATATCCATTCACAACAGTGGATGATCGTCTGGCTGTTCTTCAATTCTTATGCAATCAATTTTTAATAACTAATCCAGTTCGTGATGATCTGCTTAGTGAAGGTAAGTGAAATTAAATATTTATAATATATATATAGTACAGCTTTTTGCCATTGTAAATTTATGTTGAGAATTGCTGGTGGCAGCAGGTTACTTTAACTGTGCCTTCGCACTGGCGAAACATTTACAACGAAACATGTTGGAATCTCTATTTTCTGTCAATTTTCCATACAAAGTTTGACAGGCACTAGAGATTTCAACATGTTTTGTTGTGATGTTTCGCCAGTGCGAACGCATAGTAAGGAAACACATGCACCAATCACAAAACTATGTATTATTCTTGGTATTCTACATACTTCACAATAGAATTGGTTGATTATTTCCACAGTTACTAATATAATTGTACAGAGTGTGTGTATGATGAATGGCTGTCCCAAAGAGAGTGCAATGTTTACTACAGAGATATGATTCTTATGATTGACCCCATCAATAGGTGCAGCCTGAGACTTGGCTGAGGCAACCATTTCAAACAAAAAAGACTATTTTCTTTTTCAAACTTTAGGAATGATTCCTTTGAGTGTAAGGAGAATGTGCACTAATGTATGAGCTCTATCTCAATGTGATATAATTTTTCTTACTGTCCTATGTCAGTTCAATCATTTCAGTAATTTCACCCTAAATACTATATTGTGTCAACCTATGGCCCATTACATAATTTATCATTCAATTGCATGTGATAGAAATTAACAATACACTCGTGAAAACAGTCCAATTAATCCCGCAATGTCCTTCTGGGCCTACCGTTTACTCCTGTCTGATTATTTTAGCCCATAGCTCCTCTGGCATGCAACAGATGTGGCCAACCCAGTTTATTGAATCTTGGCACCAGTAATATTGATTAAATTAAAATGATAAAATGCCACTTGCAGAAATCCAAAATAATTTATAGTTTAACTTCAAAATCACATTTACAAAAGAATTCATTTTGAAAAATATGTACTACTTGTACCTGCCAAGTTTATATTATTTGTTTCAAAATCAACATCTACCAAGCCTTATGGGCAACAACTGAAAATCATTTGGTAAAACCTAAATCATTTATGGAAGATATTTTGCTATTTTTCATGCTTTTCATACAAACTAATTGTTAGTTTTGTTACTTAACAAAAAACACCTTTACCCTTTGAATCACTAGGGAATGTCATTTTAGACCCATATTCCTTATCTATATCTTAGCTGTCTGGCTCTCATCATGTGATAATTGTAATAAATCAATGTAATTAAATTAGCAGAGAGAATCATTCTAAATAATGTAAATATTCAATTCATTATCATATATCAGTTTCGAAAGCTAAAGTAATTCAATTTCTACCACCAAATTCACTTGAAACTACCAACAGATTCAACCAAACCAACCAATATAAAAATTTGTCATGACACCTCACCATCACCTGTATATCGTTCCCTATGTGAGTAGATTATTACTTACTGCATTGCATCCTGGTGTGACAGGGGACACAATCACCTTTACAGGCTTTTTCCAACCATTTTTATTACTTTATTCTTTTTTATTCCTCCTTTGTTAATGTTATTGCATAAGTTTTCAATAACATTTCCTTCCGGGAGAGGACACTGGCTCTTATAACAGGTTAACCACCTAGCACAAGTGTTAGGAACATCACACAATTTGTAACCACTTTCTTATGTAATGTTTTAATTCTTAAGATACACTCCCGAGTTTCTTACACCCTATTGCCTCACTCAAAAGACAAATGATTGATTATTTTTAATTGATGTCTCTTTCCTTACAGTTCCTATACATTATGATGATCATTGTCGAGTATGCCATCGTCTGGGAGACCTTTTATGTTGTGAAACATGTCCTGCAGTCTTTCATTTAGAATGTGTGGATCCTCCATTAGGTGACGTACCATCTGAAGATTGGCAATGTGCCCTGTGTAAGCAGCATAAAACAATGGGAGTTACAGATTGTCTCCCAGATGCTGAAAAGCAAGGATTAATGTGTAGACATGAGCACCTAGGTTTTGATAGACATGGAAGAAAATATTGGTTTATAGGTCGACGTATTTTTGTGTAAGTATTCCATTAAAAAATTTAAACTAAAAAAATAAAGCCAAATTTCATTCAAACTCCGCCCCCATGCACCCCACCACTCCACTATGTGCTAAACGCTAATACATCAGTAATAAAGTTGAATATCGCGTGAGCTCTTTGGTCGTGTTCGCGCACGGAACTAAATGTCGTAAGTCTCAATTCTTATTTCGTTTCTAACTAAAGTAATAATAATAATTGATCTAGAGAAATAATATCTTATATCTGAATAATAAACTTTATTTTCTTACTGTCAAAAATTAAAGTTTGTACAATCTGTATTGGTGTCAATAAAAATTATTTTATTTTTTATTTTAATTATTTTAGACAAAGCCGAGTAATCTTGTTTTTGTTTCAAATAATTTTAAAAAGACATGATTTTCGAATAAAAAATAATCGAGCGTAAATATTCCAATTATGTAACTGTCTTATATATGGAAAGAAAAAGATCGAATAAATCATATACCAAAGTTCCATTTTAATTGTAGGCGTGACTTTTTCATATTAATGCAAATTAACATACAATTTAGGGAGCCGTTTCTATACGCGCGGGCTTTTGGGTGGCAAGTTAATAACAAATATTTGAATTTTGTCTTTTAAGTAAAATAGTATGGCACATTTTTAATTTAAAAGGTCTTATTTCGGTAATTTATATTTATACCTATGGGTGTGTCCAGCAAGCGACAAAACCCCTGGCGACGGTCTTATTTCCGAAAACTGCAGAGCTTCTAATCGAAATAATATCCTACTTATGTTCCATAAAATTACGATTATTTGAAAGATTTTTTTAAGAACTGTTTTTCAATCTTTATCATAATAAAAATAAAATTATGCTTTTAGTGAAGCTGAAAATGCTGATGTGTGGTATTATTCATCACCTCAGCAATTCGAAGAACTATTAAATGTTTTGGATTCTAATGAGATGGAAGCTCCCCTGGTTCGGGAACTAATGGAAATGAAACAAGAAATTTTAAGACAAATGGATATTACAGAGCGTCTGACAAACCAAGTCAAGGGAAATCGGAAGTCCTACTTGGAGATTGAAAACGCTAATATAGTTAAACAACGAAAAGTAAAAGACGAGCAAAGACATCATGACCGCAATCCAGAATTAAAAATAGAAGATGATAAGCTTGATAATGTGTCATCTCTGGTAAACGATGGAGATGTGGTAAACGAAGTGACAGTGGTCAGTGAAGACACAAGCCATGAAGACAATGATGAATCTATAGAAAATGATGATAATAATAAAAAAACAAAAGGCAATACAGTTAGTAGAGGAAAATTACCACTTCAAAAAAAACATGAAGAAGGTATAGTAGCAGCTATTAATATTATTTATTTTCAAAGTGCTGCACCCTTAGTAATGCAGCAATCTCCACATGACTACTGGTAGTTCTTTGCTCTCTTTGGGTTGGTAATATGTCGCGACTTTCACCTTTTACTTTATCTTTGTGATTTTGTCTACCTCAGTCTCATGCTTTCAATGACATGTAACGCTTACTGATCAAAAGTCCTCCAAAAGAGCTCCTTCAAATATCTCACTGCTGAGGTCATATGGAAATCACTTGTTTTTGGCGCGACTGATTCTGAAGGGCTCCTCGGAATAGAAAAGGGCAAAAAGAGATACCGTTGCTCTTTCTAGAGCGCAACTTTTGAGAATGAGATGCATTCTCGAAATGTGCACTCTAGAAATAGGTACTTCATTGGTAAGAGTGAACAAAGCTACAAACACAAATCCTTCTTGTGAGCAGTTGAGAGAGGTTTCGTTTTTATCCAAAACAAAATATTGTAGTCTGTTCCAAAAGTATCTGATGAAAGTGTAAACAAACCCTGTTTAGGTTAAATTCAGACGCAATCATTCACTGTGTGAATTAGTAACATAACATATTCATCTGTATTTTTAAAGTGTTTCAACTTTATATCTCACCACTTTTTCCAACAATTTTATTGTTTGAATAACATTATTAGATTGTAATTGAAAAATCATGGACGGAAATTGAGGTTATAAAATTAACATCAATTATTGTCGAATAAAAAAGTTTTATTTTAATATTTATAATTTAGGGTTTAAGTATTCAAATAATCAAATCAAAACACTCAATGTGTAAGTGGCACTACAAATCTACAGGTACGTTTTGTTATCCATTTGTTTACGTTTTCATCAGATACTTTTGGAACTGACCATAGATTTTCAGCATCTATTCTTGAACAAAAGAATAGGTAAGATACGTAATTTTTTTTTTCTTTTTTCACCGATGTTCTTGTTCCTTAAAAAAAATGTTAAACTCTTACATTTTCTACTACAGTTTAAACGGCCGTTACGAGGTGACGTCATTACGTACGATCGATACTACTCTCTCTCTCTCATCTCTTTTGCCTCATATGAAGAAAATTAAAAAAAATAATTGTTGTTAAAATAAAAATGTTGTTTTGAGTCGTAGAAATGTTGTTTTGAGGTCGTAGGTTTGAACCCTGACAGGCGCTTTACTTTTTGTAAATTATTTCATCACCACTGCTCTCAAAACGATGAAGGAAAACATCGTGAGGATACCACCGACATGTCCTAGTACCAAAAATTGGAAAACATGTGGCATTCACCAACCTGCACTGGGCCTACGTGGTGCATTTTGTAATATAGTGTTAAATTTCTGAAATACTACCAATTTGAAGTACTTTCAACACACATACTCGATGAATGAAATCCACATAAACATAGTTTTTTTTTTTTCAGTGACGGAAAGGTTGACAAGATTAAAGTCCAATCAAATCTCTAATGGAACATACTTGTTTAAATTAGGAAATGAAAATAGTTTTAAAAATTACATAAACCAGTACTCTGCAAATCCTTTAGCTTTAAACAAGCCACAGAGAAATGAAGAAAGAGACAAAAAACGATACATGTCCCATAAGTTTTCGTTGTCTTCAGCACAAGATTTCAAATGGGTAGGCTTGCTAAACGGTAATTATAAAAAAAACTTAAGTAAAACTAAAAATTGATCATGTTACTTTTTGATGCAGGAATGCAAATTAACTATTTTATTTTTCTTCAGCTACAAAACCATTACTGGAGGCTACACTTAGACAAACTTTACTACAATTAGAATCCAATATAGTATTACAATTCATGCACCCCAACTGGTCGCTTTTGAGGAAGCCATGGGTACAAGCAGTACAACTTTGTCAAGCACCTCGTGATTTCGCTAGAGCCCTTTGTGTACTACAGGTTCGTATTTTTGTTTTACGAAAAGAAAGGGTGTTGAAACTGGTTATTGATACTAATTTGAATATATGTTTAACAGGCATGCATTAAAAGTGTTGTTTGGGTACCAGCGTGGCATGAACAATTAGGTCACGTTAGGTTATCACGCACGACTGCAACCGAAAGGGAAGAACGCAAAAAACTAGATAAGAGGGAAAAAAAGGAAAGAGATGAGGAAGAAGAACGATATCGTACAGCTTACAATTTTGTGAAATATTCTCTTGGTCTTCGACATCAGGTATGCCTAAAAACTAAAATGATTAATATGGTTCCTTAAAACCCCTACCTCTAATAATAAATTCAGGTTTGTGCATAAGATCCATCTCAATGGATCGCTCTGTCGAAATTGTGTGTGTATCGAAATTATGTCTTAACTTTTTGAATGCTGCATATCGTCTCGCAAACACGAAGACAGTTTCTCGACTCGAATAGGAGATTATCGAATGATAAAAATAAAAGTTAAACCACGTAAATAGTTTTTAGGTTAAATTCACACCAGAGGCTCGAAAGGGTCGCGCGTCAGCCTCGCTTCCTCTTTGCTATGAACCGGCCCGTAGCACAGCGTCGAGTCGTCGTCGCATTCGAGTCTCTTATGACTTTATATATTCCAGTTTTTGTTTCTCTACTGTGTAAACACATGAATGTGAATGCGTTTAATCGTCTGACGCTTTTCATCGAGTCTCTACGGTCGAGGAACTTCTCTTGTAAATTTCGCACGATGTCGCTACAAATGAAGCATTCTACACTGTGGTTCGGCCTTGCTACAGTGTAAAGCCAACTTTAGCTTTAAAGTACTTAAGCGATAAATCGTCAATGGTACTTTTTTACATGCCACATAATCCGATAGTATAATTCTCACACATTTCAATAAAATTAAATTATTTTGAGGTATGGAAACAAAAAGGAGAAGAGTACAGAATTCATGGACAATGGGGATGGTTGTGGAATTCTTCTACCAGAAAATATAAAAAGCATAGTAACACAAAAGCCTGTCTTTTGAATGGTCCTGCTAAAATCGCTGTGCGAGTAAGAGAAGGCAGTACCATAAAAGTTTTAGCTGTTGAACCAAAAACGTATGACTATCTCATTTCAAAGGAAGGAGAAAATAAAGACGTTATGGAAAAATGTACGTATTACGTTAATTTTAATTTTTATGATATTGTATTTTTTGAGGGGCTCGTGGTAGTAAGAACAGCCTGCACGGGTTGCCCGAAGGTTAAGGTACGCTTCCCGAGATTGGTCTGAGGATGGGTGAACATCCATTACGTATCGAGACTCCTCCGTGCCTCGGAAAGCACGTTAAGCTGTTGGTCCCGGCCTGTAATTCGAAGATATGGGAGTCGCTATGTGTAGTCAGATGTCCAAAGGTGTAATAACCAGATTTACCATGGGGTATGGTGTTACCCAGTAACTCATCTAGTAAGACTGGAAGTCGATCCCAACATAATTGGGAAAAGGCTGTTCAGATTATAATATTAAAGTATAAAAAAATGTGAATGATCCTTTTTATTACAGTGCCACCATCAATGCGTAATTTAAAAGTTGATAAAGATGAAGATGGTTTTGAAGAAATAGATGTTGAAAAGGCACTGAGCTCCTCAACGAGAAGGTATTACCCAAAAATTGCAAAAAAATCCAAATTGGATGAGTTTTTAGCTCGACGAACATACTTAAAATTCATGGAGGAAAAGAAGTTAGCCAGCTTGATAGCTAATGTTAAAAAAGAAGATTTAGAAGTTAAAAGCGAAGATGATAAGAATATTGATGTAGAAAATGATGATCCGGAACCTGACATATCAACAATTTGTGGCACAGTCAGTGGAAGCAAGCAAAAGGATGCAAGCAATACTGAAAACGTAGATGCACTGAGAGATGAATATCAAAAAATATCTCAGTTAACAAAAAGATATCAGTGTTACTCACATTGTTGTAGCAAAATTGATACATCAAATATTTTACAAAATTCGGGAATACAAATTAGTTGTTATTCACCACTGTGCATTACAAAAGGGAAAATTTTGACTCAATTAGTGACTTTATTAAAAGGTGGAGTCGTAAATTCAAATAATCTAGTTGGAAATTCTAAAGATAATACAAAAATGTCAATATTGGAACAATATTTATTAGGTAAAAGTTCATCTTGTACAAGTTCAAACGAAAATATATTGACTGACCTATTATCGGCAGTTGCGTGTGCTCAAGAATGCGACAATAAAAGCAGTGATTGCTATGTTAAGAGGAAATTAAGTGGCGATGACAGCGATGTTGTTAATTACAAAGGTGAAAAGGATGATATTGATGATAACTCATGTGTAGTTAAGTCAGAGAGTACACTTGAAGAATCCGCCGTGCCAGCCGTCGGGAATGAAATGGATATTGACATAACGTGCAACAATAATGAGGACAATGAAGTAGAAATAGGTCCACTGAAAGAGTTAACTGATTGTGAATCATCAGAACAAGATAATAACACTGGTACAGCTAATGATAGCAAGGAAAGACCGCCCATCCCTAAATTGAAAATAACAAGAGGGAGGGCATCTAAAGCATCTTCTAATACACAAAGTGTCGGAAATAACCATGAAGCAAAGGATTCGTCTTACAAATGTTCCGTTACGTCGGCTAAGACTAACGACAAAGCAAAATATCGTGCAACAATCAACAGGAGATTTGGTTCTACAAAGACATACAAAAGAGAGGAAAAGTCCATCAAAGATGAAAAAACTGACGGGAATGTAGTAAGAGTATATTCCACAGAAAACCCTTCTGGAAAAGTATATCTAAAACGAGTTCAAACATCAGCCGTGGAAAAGAAAAAGAAAAGAACCCCTGTGAAGTATCCACTGTGTTCAACATTCCATACAAGGAGTAAAGCCAAAACTATAATGGTTTTACCTCATCATGAATTGCGAAAACTCTGCAGACAATCTGGGCATAATTCGGTGGCTGGGTTTAGTCATAATGCAAAACCTAATCAAGCTGTGTGGCCATATCCATGTCCTCGGCCATTATTTAAAACATGTTGGTTATATCGCACTGTAAATCTTCAATGGTTAGCAAGTGCAGCTCTGCAACTTCGTATTATGTGGGCTTGTCTACGTTGGGACGATATGGCGGCCAAACCCGCTTCTGCTGATGGTAAACATCAGCTCACTACTGATACAGAAATAGTATCACTTGAATTACTAAAACATCGACATATAGGACAGTTTTCGGAGCGAACGCAGTATCTTCGCCGGCGGGTAGTAATACCGCTCGAATTGCCCAAAACAGTTCGTGAAGTGACATCAATTCGTAGTGGCTTAAGGAAAAGGAAGCGTGCCGAATCTCCTCAAAACACCGAACCTCAGGTAATTAAAAAAAAAAACAACTGTCTCAATTAAAAAAAGAGAATAGATTACAAAATACCTTGTTTTAAACAGAGTATAAAGATTGTAAATGTGAAATGAAAATCATTTATTTGTTAAGGTCTCTGAAGAGTGGGTCGATGAAGATAAACTGGAACTTTGGGAGGTGCGTCAATACGGTGAGCGCACGGAACGCGCTACCCCGGTCACTCGTACCTCCACCGGCAAGCTGCCGCAGCGCAATGTCGCGCCGCCGGCTAATGCTGCCGATCTTAAAGATAAAATGGAGCAACAGCTACGTGAACAGAGAGCTGCCCATCAACAGAAAAGAGCATTAGAAATGTCACAAGGTATTTATATCTAGCCACTATTCTGTAACAGAGCTCTATCATTAGTGTTAAACAGTACTAGACACTGGCTGTAAAACTAAACAAATTAAATTTATTATTACAGAAAAAGCGAAATCTACTCCAAACCAGAACTCTGGCAAAAGTACACTCACATCTTTACTGACAACGAATGCCACTACTCCCACGGGTCAGAAAACAGTTATTGGGACCAGAAGAATTATTATGACAAAAGGTGCCGATGGTTCAACTCGAGTTATCAGTCAGCCTATCGCGGGGCCAACAAAATCGACGCATAGCGATGGAGTTAGTTCGAAATCCAATGCAACGCCACAGAAAGATGGGCCACAAAAGGTTCAAATAATTCGAGCCCCAGATGGAAAAATTACCGTTAGAGGTTTGTTAGCCGGGCAGCAGCTAATTCAAATGCCCGATGGAAAGTTGCACGTAGTAATGGCAGGTCAACAGGGTGTCACGGGGCAGCTGGTGGCGGCTTCTCCGGTGACTAAACCTATCGAAAGTGGTAGCTCTCCCGCCGAAGTCGCTCAAGTAAAAACCGCCAGCGAAGAGCCGAGACAAACGCCGCGCACGGCCACTTCCTCCACTCAGCAGGTGGTAGTGCAAGGTAACCGGCAGATCGTGGTGCAGCCGGCGCCACAGATGGTCGTGCAGCCGCAGCAGCAGGTGGTGATGGCGCCCGCGCAGCAGGTGCTGGTGCAGGCGGGAGTACGCGCCGGGCCCGCGCCGCGCGTGGCTCCCGTGCAGACCGTGCTGGTGCAGGGCCAGCTGATGCAGCGCCCGGCCGCGCCGCGCACGCCCGCCGTGGCGCCGCGCCCCGCGCCGCAGACCCCGCGCCCCCGCCCCGCGCAGACGCAGCAGATCGTCGTCAATAACCCTGTGCTGGTGCAGCAGATCGCCGCGGGCAAAATACAACTGGCGACGGTCAACGGGCAGCAAGTTCTCATACGGCCCACTGGAAATAACCAGGCGCAGATAGTCGCCCATATCGGGCAGAGTCCGTCGGCCGTGAGCACGGTGCCTGTGTCTACCCCGGCGCCCGCAGCCCGCCCCGCGCCGCCCCCGCTAGCCCCGCAACCCACTCCACCTCCGGTTCAGCCACAGCCGCAACTACAACAACAACTTACCGAAGATGAAATTGTAGAGAAACGACTTTTAGTTGGCCAACCTCCTGGCACTGTAATAAAGGCTGTAACAGCACAGGTAATTATAATACGTTAATACAAAGTTGAGGCTAAAAATTTAAACTGCTCAAGAGTTATGAGCTTGATTTAGAAAAACTAAAACTGCATTGTATCGTGTATGTATGTATCTACTAAACTCTCGCTAATAGTTAAATGCTTCAGGCTGGTATTATAGTCACGCCGCTATACGCGCCGCTGGGCAGCGCGCTGTTAAGGCGCAACTAGCCGATACTTTTTCCATATAAATTTCGGGGGGGGTTTTACTCCACTGTTACACATTGTACATCCAAAGTAAAACATGGTATCGTTTTGTCTTATTATTAATTTTGTCTGTACAGAAGCAGAATAGTAAAAAAAAAAGCAATTAAAAGTTATGAGCCAACAAAGATTCGTTTTCCTGCTAATTTTAACGCAACTTTGGGAGTAAATAAGTAGGTAATAAAAGAAGTATAAAATCTCCAAAACAAAGCTCGTTCCGACAAAGCTCAATTGTCGAAGGTTCTGAACGGTGTTTGTGTGCGTGCGAACTAGAGTTTGTGCATGTAGACCAGCGTCTAACTGCTCATCACTTACTAACTGCTTCGTTTTGGAGATTTTATACTTCTTTTATTACTTATTTACTCCCAAAGTTGCGTTAAAATTAGCAGGAAAAACGAATCTTTGTTGGCTCATAACTTTTTAATTGCTTTTTTTTACTATTCTGCTTCTGTACAGACAAAATTAATAATAAGACAAAACGATTTCATGTTTTACTTTGGATGTACAATGTGTAACAGTGGAGTAAAACCCCCTTGAAATTTGAATGGAAAAAGTATCGGCTAGTTGCGCCTTAAGAGCGCGCGCTTGAACAGCGGTGTACAGCGAAACGAGATTAGTACCGTGCGTTCTGCTGCTGTGAGACAATCGTGTTCAATATGAACATCTGCGCGTCTCAACGGGCGGCGTCACACTAAAACCCATACTGACCGTAGAAGCGCACGAGCGGCGCGTGCTTCGGCAGCGCCGGCGAATAGCGCGCGTTTACTGAACGGCACTACTCAAACGCGCGACTTTGAAACGCAACTACTACCCTATACATCTCTGAACGCGTGCGCTCCAACGGCGCTGCTGAAACGCATAACAATAAAACCAGCCTAATAGTGTACATACTCGTTTTTATCAAAAATCAATAAAGGCAGTATTATTATCCCAACAAAAGTATTAAAACTTAAATTCAGTTAATAAATCTTTAGCCCTGATTTAAAGAAATTGAATTATTTCCTGTGAAGTGAAGCAGAAATCGCAATTGCAATTAAAAATAGTGCTTGTGATCTCCATAATCTCCAGAATTTTGCAAAGAACAGATGATTGTTTGTTTGTATGGATAATTAGAAAGAAGCTAGAAAAGAAAGTAAAATAGTTCATTCTGCATAAATAAAATACACATGACACAAAATTAAACAGTAGTACTAAAGCCAAAAGCTCAGTATTCAAAAGAAAAATTCATAAGTTTTCAAAGTTTTTAAATTAAAAAGTGCAGTCGTAAATGTTTTAAAATACATTCTTGGACACCAAAATCTAGCCACCCTGCGTAATTTGTTTAAAGGTTTGTTTAGGTTTCTAGCTTTTTAAATAATGATAGTACAAAGAAAAAAAAAAGTCGCTTTGTAGCCAATCACTCCACAATCACTTCCGTTGTTGTTCCAAATATGAAATCGGAATACTAAAAAAAGTTTCAATACCATTATGTTGTGTTTTTGCGTTTCTCAGGGGCAAAATTTGAGTGGATTTTTTTAAGGCAATTTATTTTCCAAGAGCATTTATGACGGCCGTCATGCGGTCCGGCATTTCATTAATTAATACGACTATGACGTGCTGTGGAATGTTCCCCCATTCTTCCAAGATTTCAGTTTTCAGCACCGGCAAAGTTTCTGGAGTTAGTTGGTTAGCTTGAACACGTCTCTTCAGCTCATGCCATAATTGCTCTATTGGATTCATATTAGGGCTTCTTGCTGGCCATTCCATCTCTGCGATACCAACGTCATGCAGGTACTCTCGAATAATTGTTGTAGCATGCGCCCTTGCGTTATCACCTTATCACCATGCAGAAAAATGAAATCCTGGCCCACAAATTTAGCATATGGCATAATATGAGCCTCTAGCTAGGCATTGACAAATGTATCAGTCGCTATTTAAGGCTCGTGCAGACCAGCGCGACACGCGACGCGACACAAAGACAGCTCGTCGCGCGACGAGCGGTGCCTTTGTGTCGCGCCTGTTTGAACGAGCCTTTAATGGTATGGTGGCAACCGTGGTCCCGTCACAACTTCGAGGCCAGTTTTTCTTTCGGCGGAAATTCCGCCCCAGACTTTCAATGAGCCACCGTCATAACTCACCTTCTCTTCAATGATTGCTGAAAACGTTCTCCCTGTCTCCGGTAGGCTTTTCTACGTTCATCATTGCCTTACAGCATAATCTTGGTTTCATTCGTAAAAAAGATCTGGCTTTCTTTAATAGCGGCCAAACTTCGATTATCTTCTTTTTTTAAATTCAGGAATTCTAGGACCAATGGTGATGCCGAAATGATGGCCAGTATAACAGCTTTAAAACTGCATAAAAACTTTTTCTCTGACTTATCATTATTTTGATGTTTTAGGCCTATTATAAACAAAACCCCAGGGTGGCTCGATTTAGGGGACCCGTGCATTAAAAAAAAAAGCAAGGCTGACCAATTATTTGTGTTAATGTTTGCTTTATTTAATGAGTCCTAGAATTGTATAAGAACACGGTTTGTTGACTGTTTTATAACACCATATGGTCCACTAACACATTCAAGTCCAGCCTACATAGAGCACAACATGTCATAACATGTGTCTTATGTAGGATGGATTTGAATGTGTTACAAGAGGTTTTAGCTATCTTTGGGTATCGTATCTTATTGCTATAGAGGTTTGCCTCTCCTGGCAAATAATATATGTAATTTTAAATTAGTACCTTGTCATAGAAACTTAGGGTATGAAAATGAATATTTTCGTCCAGTATTTCAACCACACTTTCATCATTACAGGTCATGCAGACAAGTAGTGGACCTAGCATAGTTCTACAGGGACTGCATGGATATTCTTTGACACCGCAACAGCTGGCATTAGTACAGCACCAAGTGAAACAACAATTGCTAAAAGGTAAATTAGTACATACCGAGATTTATTTAATTTGTTAAACTTCATGGTTATCCAAGCATTCATTGACTGCACTTTTACAGCTCAAGAGTCTACAGGCAAACAGGGTATGCTGGGTCCCAGGAAGATGTATCTGGCCGTGCAGCCGGCACCGAGCGCGCCGCCGCCGCTCACTCCGGTGGCGCCGCAAGCTCTGCACTCTATACAGTCACTACAACCACTACCCGTGCCTACGCATCAGGTAATATATTACTATTAGATGACGCTCTGGACTCGAATGACAACTATTTACTATGTATGTATGTATATTGCGAACCGAATCATTTTAAACATACATAATTTATTGTAAATGGATAAACCAGGATTCCATACATTGACGAAATACTGTTATCATATTGCCTTACTAAAATCCGCCATATATTCAACATTATTACTAGTGAGTAGATGAGAAATGGCGGATTTAATAACAGGCTCTGCTAGGTTTCATATTGGGGTGGGATCAAAATGAGCGCTGTATTTTTATATACCTCGAAAAAGCAAATTCCCATTTCATAAATAGTTACAAGTTCAAACGAGGAGGAATGCCGTTTCTGTCGGATGCACTTGTTATGATCAAACCCTAAATAGTTATGTACAAGACATGTCTATGCATACAATAATGTATTATAATTTATAAGGCTGGCACATATTTATGTTATTAAATTGGTGTGAATAATAGTTACTACTACTACTATAAGTTATACATGAAAAACACCAAAGATTTTTTGTAAATAATAAGTATCCATGTATATTATAATTTATATTTTTAGATAACACACGTTTATCCTCCTCCTGAATATAGGTAGTAGAATAGTCATAAAATAGCATTTATCTCAGTATTATAAATCAAGCAATTACAACCGGTATGAATTCTTTCATAATATTTTAAGATAGACTTATTCAATCAAATAAGCTGAATAACAGCAGAATACCCACATCAATAAATATTGCGTTTTTTGCCGCAGTCTACCTTAAAGGCATTGGCTTCCTCAGGCCTTTAGTATTGGGTAGCGCAAAAGTAATTACCTAATTTTCTAAACCAATAACTTACGAAAAATTATGGTGCTTTTCGGCAATAATATATCTAGTTTAGTCAAAAAAGTAATATTTTTCAAGCTGGCGCTAGAATTGACAACATTTCATATTTTCAAGATGCTATAATCTTAGATAAATTACATCTAAAAATAAGACAACCGGATAATTTTTTTCTCAATGTTGTTATTTTCATTTTGTGTTCTATTCTAAACTGACGTACAAGCCGGTCGCGTCACCTAGTAAATAATAATAATGTTTTATTTATCGAAAGTAATACATAGGCACAGGTTGAGTACCATGGTAGATATGTCGTGGCCAGATCTTAGAATTGATAATTTCATGAAATGGTTGCATTTCATGAAATAGAACATCGACCGCTGGCCGCATCATGATGTGGTCTGGCCAGATCATTGAATACTCAACGTTTGACGATATGAATAGTTAAACGCACGACTACTTCATGATGTGGCCAAACATTAGTGATCATATCGTAAAATAGTTAGATTATCCACCGGTAGAGGCGTTGATGTCGCTTTGTTTTTGTTTTGCATCATGGCGGCGGATTATAATTCGATTGAAAAAGCAATTATAAATATGCCAATGGAAGATAAAAGTGCAGAGAAGTATCGTTATTATACCAAGCTACGTGACTATTATGAAATTCACTCGAAAAACGAGCGCAATCTTAAAAAATCATGGAGTTTGGAACGTATTTCACAGATTAGTATTTAACTATTCAAATCTTATTAATTATTATTTTTCTTCTGGAATGAAAGCTATTTAAAATGTTTTATTTATCCACTGACCCAGATTACTTAAAGTTAATGAATGTCAGTAATATTTGCATGGATACCCTACTTAATGAAATGGCCAAACGTCGACTGACATATCATTAAACGTTGACGTTTGAACGATATGGTCAATTTTAGCTGGCCATTTCATGAAATAGTCGATTATTTCATGGAATGATCAATTCTAAGATCTGGCCACGACAGATATACTAAAATGATGCATAGTTGTTTGAACAAACGTTAAAAGGCTACAAAAACCTATATAAACAAAAATATAAACCCTGTCTCATTAAACTAGGAGGCGTGTATCTTAAGAGTGACGATCAACGGAAATTTTTCGGAAAACCTAAGCAGTATTTTTTTATTAAAAACTGTATTCATACAGGAAAATCAAGAAATGGTGTTTCTGTTTAGGGGCTTATAAATGAAATGTTGTCAATTGATCCACATCCAAAACTCGCCAAATCCCTAAGTGTCTAAGTCGCAATAACATACAACAACATTTCAAAAATTAGTGCATATTTCTATTACGTCATTACTTTTGCGCCACCCTTGTTATGACGTTTTGTGCCCCTGGGGTGCATTCGCGCAACGTGGCCATTGTGGCCAATCTATTCAACTTGATTGTTTTTTCTCCAACATAATCTATGTAATGTAATTTACTTTCTCGTGCAAAAAATGTACTATCCATGCGTCATGTTCGTGAACGGACGCCGTCAGTTGGGACTGGTCATCTCTTGGCTGCCAGGGCTTATTTTTAATTTTTGAATTGTTCTTTGTTTTATCTTTTTATTACGGACGCTTCTAACGTGCACGTCTTTCTACATTGTTCTCACATGTATAATTTCAACATGAATGATGTAACCAATATTTTGTAACATTTTTTTATTTAAAATAGTGTCTGTGGAGTTTCTTGCCCGTTCTTCTCCATAGGTATCTTACCTACTACGCTTTGGAATGGGCAACTAGCTTCATATTTCTGACTGACCGATTCCTTGACAATTCAAAAGTGCCTGTAAATGGTTAAATAGAAATAAATGCTTTGAGTTTGACTATTGCTTTTTAACAATTAAAAATCAAAATATTGGAAAGGTGCTGTTATTAAGTTAATACACTAAAACATAAATACAATGTATTTATTTGGCGTATTTTCGACACACTCATGTTTAAAAAATAATCCCATTTTTTATTTCGATTGTTTCCCGTATAAGGGTCAGCGCAGACAGAGTAGCAAGGTACTCGATAACTTTTCATTTATTAATTTACAATTAATTATGTTTTCAAATATTCTATTTGAAAATTGAAGAGTTGAAAATAGCGTGCTAGGTATAATTCCGCGCGGCATGTGCGTATATGTTCCTCTCAGCCACATGGGCCAAAAGGCTTCTAGAAGGGTTTTCAAATAGTTCATAATCTGTTTTATAACCGCCACCAAATAGTGTCAAAATAGTCAAAAGAAGTTGTTCGAGTCAGACACAATTTTCATAGAACATAAAATTGGTACAAATAAAATGTCAAATGTTTCCACCTACTTTCTACTTCTAAAAATTTCATGCAAGGTCAAAAGCTCAAAAATATCGGTTTTTCGCATATTTCTCTTAAACGGTAAATTTTATCGTAAAAATAGGTCAGAAAAAAGTTGTCGATCATGCAATTTGTCTACAAAAATTGTTCATATACTTTTTTTTCCTACGAACCACCACTCCAGAGGCTATCGCGATTCCGAAAGTTGGAAAATTCGTATTCTGCATAATATCTCATTATCTGTCACGATGCCTCATTGAGGTGGATAACAATTAAAATTCTATTGTGTCTCGTTAATGACAGTTGAAAGGTTATGTACACATTTCCGCACCGCACCATTTAATTATGAGGTAGTGTAGGTTTTTGGCGCATTTTTTTAACGTGGTTTCCCGATATACCGTTTAACTACTGTTGTTGTCAAAACAAATGTAGTATAGTGTGTACTTTTTTTCATACAACTATTTTCACGCACTACTGTTTGTTTGTTTACATTTAGTTTTTTCGATGATTTACGTATAAATGGTACAATGTAGTCATTGCATAAATGTAAGACTTCACTTGTGGAATGTTATTTAACTTTTTGTTGCTTTCCTGCTATGTTAACACATTTCTGTACGCTGCAAACAGTCATTTTTAATAGCTTATCGACAGGTCGTGACATTGAGCACTGCAAACAATTTACTTTCTTTTTTTCACGTACGGTTCGCTTCGATTATGGCTAAGATATTTTAGTTGCCTCACTTTTCGTGTTTCGATTTGGCTTCTAGGCGTGATAATTATTAGCGCACCCGAGCTTCTGCGCGAGAAGCAGCGCAAATGTTAAGCGGATTTTATTCGAGCATGCCCACGCGGTTGCCTCTCTGTCTGCGCTGACCCTAAGCAAGTAAAATATACATTAAACTGCAAATATTTTTTGATGTGATAGTGTTTCTACTGTTCTTATTAACTCTTTCGTACATAACGCTAGTCATTGGCTACTACAACAATATTTTTTCCGAAAACACTTATACGCCTCGCCTCTCTCTAATGTACTGTTAAGGATAGCGCAAATTTTGGTGGCCCACCCCGCAACGCATAGCATTACATAAATCCTCCTACTTGAATTTCGTACATTTTATAGAATCATAGCACACTAAAGGCAGGCCTCACACGGTTTTTTTGTTTTACAATTAAATGCGTTGCGGCCCAATGCGGCTTTAATTTGCGCTTGCCTTTATAGTTGAGATATCGATACCTGCGTCGTTCGTCTACGAAATGCGTAGTGGGAAGTGCATGAAGTAATAGTAACATTTTCGTGACAATGTTTAAAATAGAATGTTAAATTTTATAACTGATAAAATTGGATAGATTTCTGCAACCGAAGGCAAATGCGGCCGTCTCCTATTGCGTACAGCATATTATATGCTTTGATTGCAACAGTTACAATAGGTATTTTGCGCCGCAATATTATAAGAATATTCATGTAGCAAAAAAAAGTGCCGGTTGTTATAAAGTTTTAAATGAAAGCAATATAACAATGCTCACAGTTATATACAGGGTGTAAGGGACATCGACACGTAAACTGTTACCATGAATTCAGTATATGATTCTGACCCACCAGTGTTGAAATTTGCTGTAGGATATTTAAAAAAAAACTCTTCCGTACATTTTGACTGGTGGTTAGCATCATATAAGTACTGAATTCATGGTAGCAGTTTGGGCGTCGATGTCCCTTAAACCGTGTGTATTCTTGATTATAGTAACAGATTTGGTATTGATAATTTTCTTTTGTCAGTGACTCTCTTTTTTACGTCTATAAATGATTATTGAATCAAAAATAATATTATTATCAATAACAATCTTAGTTCTAGTACTATTGAATTAATTCCCCCCAAATAATTATTGAAGTATAAGCTACCGGTCTAAAGAATTGCTCATACACCACCTGTTAACATGTATACCTGTAAGTTATTACAAATTGATTCCTTATTAATATATTGATAGTAAATTAGTATCATTTGAATAAAATATTAAAATAATCATCGACTTTTATTTAATCACGACCTGTTTTATTTTATGTAGTTTTTATTTCTTGTAATTATTTTTTCTTACAAACGTTTTGTGGGGGTGTATGGGCAATTTAATGCTACTATGATTGAATTTTTTGAATTAATAAATAGGGATTGTTTATATTTATAGCTATAAAACAAATTATTGTTATTACTTTAACTGACATGAACTGATATATTCCCACAAACGGATGTTGATGGTTTTTAGTTTTTCTTTTTTTACATGAAACCCTATTTCTTAATTTCAATTTTCAATAAGGTAAATATTTTCTAGGAAAAAGGAAAGGAGATGATGGTTCATATTTTGACACATATTACACCTTTTACTTATAGGATGTAAGTGAAGAAGATCAAATAAAAAGACAAACACTTTTGAATGGTGAAGAAAATGTGGCAGAAGCGGCGAGTCATAAAGAGGCGACTCCTTCCAAACCTGAAGATATCAAAGAGAATAACACGAAAACTGATATAATAAATTCGGGCCCAGATGTTCTACAAAGTAATAAATTTGTGTTAACCCCTGACTATATTCAACAAAGTAAGTATTTTCCTTTTTATGCCTTTATTTTTGTAATGAAAAAGTCAGGTAATTCTCGTTATGCGTTATTTCATGGTCTAGCAACAACTCGATAAAGAATTTAGGCTAGCACTAAGTACATAACCTACCCTACCTGGGTAGGTAGGGTACCCTACATAACTAACGAGTAACCTACCCTACCTACCTACTTATTTTCCCTACCCTACCTACCAACCTACAAACCTTATACTGAAAATAAAAAACACAACAAAAAAAATACCATACATATAAGAAAGAAGGAGATATGCCCGGTAGTTGAAAATGGATCGAAACTCAGTGTCTCCAATTTGTCCTCACCACGTCGCCACGACTACATATGCAAATCAGTAAACCTAATAGATACGAAGTCGCGCTCACACTTGCAATTCATAAATCAGAACATACTACACAATCAATTATAAACCGTATGCCAACAAACCGTGCATTTACAATGCACCGTACAACTCACTCACACGAAAACATAGTTGAGCTGTGCAAAAGCCATTTATTTTACATATACTTTAGTGATTGACTAAATCGGAAACTTATCGATCCTCCCATTAATTATTGTATTAAAAATTTTGGGAGTTCTTGAAAAAATTACAAATAAAAACGATTTACATATAATAAGATGATATAGATAAAGAACAAGACAAAAAAAAAACAAATCAATTAATTTCAACATTATGAGAAAATCTAAATGAGTATAAAAGACGCGATGCAACCGCATAACTAAAGTATCGTTTTGTGATTTTTACATTGCTTGTCCAGTCAGTAAGCGACATACTTAGGTAGTGGTTAAGAAGCAATGTATTTGCTGCAAAAATAGTACAGTCGCTGTGATATATGAAAACAAAAATAACGTAGTAAAGGCAAGAAATATTTTACATTTTGTTGTTTTTCATCATTTTCAAGACAAATATAGTAAAATACTTGTCCTGTTAATGATAAATGGTCCCATGATTTATAAAGATTTTAGTTTGGCTTCGATTTTTACAAGAAACCACTGAACAACACGGTGAATATTCTTAAGTTGTCACGATCGTGGTCGAAAGCGCACTAGTTCGCGGAGACTATACCATGAGCATTATGATCATGGCGCGCGGACACAGACATGCCACTTCTCCTGTTTTGCCTGGAGTTTGTTGCCCGTTCTTCTCCATAGGTACCTACTACGCTTTGGAATGGGCAACTAGCTTCATCTTTCTGACTGACCGACCAAGGGATAATTCAAAAGTGCCTGTAATTGGTTTATTTGAAATAAATGCTTTGAGTTTTTTTTTATATTTCTTTGGAATTATCCAATTTGATGCAGGCGTTCGGAAGTTATGCGCGTACATACATTTCGGCGATTCATTTTTATAAGATGCTTTAAGGACGCTATCACATTTTTGACTCGCTCAAGTTTAGGTATCTCGCAACACAACAACATTACCCGCACGCACACATTGAAACAGCTGTCTGCTTGACTTTATACATTACCTACTTAACTAATCTTGGTACTTGAAGGTGTTTTTTATTATTTTTATTAGAATTGTTGAGTAAAGTTAGTTGTTACTTTATTGCATTTGGTAACAGTTACTAAGTATTATCTGCATGATCATTATGATTTTTAATTACTTACGTTAAATTCGTAGGTACTTACAAAAAATTTATAAGCCATAAAAAACCGGAGTATTAACTTTTCCAACCAGTATACAGCACGGCATGCGTTTTATTATTATTTTAATAGTATTTATTTTTTGCAAGAAAGCAATACACCCGTGCTTCCTAGAGCGCGTCTGAGCGCGGAATCTGGCGAAATGGCAAACCGCGAGTAGAAAATGTATGAAGGAGTGTTCTTTATTTTTCTCATAAATGAAAAAAGTTATTTAGGTACAAAATATTTAGTACAGCCTTTCAACTGTCATTAACGAGACACAATTGTTATCCACCTCAATGAGGCGTCGTAACAGATGATGAGTTAAAGGACTATATAAGCCACAATTTCTTATTATTTTGAAGTTAAAATATGTATTGGATCTAGCTATACTGGTTCTTATTCAGAAACCATTTTTTTCTTCATTTTCTGCAATTATTGTGGTGATGAAAACGTATTTGTGTGAAAATTAAGTTAGGCTATACAATTTTTATGAGGTCATTCTGGAGATGAATAAATTATCTTTAATTTGAGACCATGATGTCCTCCCAGTTGTGATTCCTAATGCCTTTAAATGGTACCTGAAAAACAGCGGTATTTGAAGATTTTTTTTATAGCGTCCTTAATTAGTTTATGAAGCTTTTGCATGACAAGGATGATTAAAACACGAGTCACGACTTTACGAGAGATATCTAGTTATATGTAGTTTCACACACAAATTTATCTAAACTCATTTACTTAATAAAATTATCAAAATACAATAATCTTGTTATCGTAAAATATTGCGCTCATCAAGTGTTCCGTCATCCGCCACCAATAGCGCGCATGCGGTGTATTTAAAAAGTACGCGCTGCCAGAAATTGAAATCCTACCTATTATTCAATTATAACTATTTAGTTGCATATTTTCATAATTTTGTGCATCGACGTTAACATACGAATTAAGAACTCATTGGTCAGACTGTACATTAATATAAGAAAATGTAGTTCATTATAACTTCGCAAAGTTTGCTGAATTGTAGGGCCCGAAACACTGAGCGTATCTTGCGCCACCCACTACTCGCTGCCGAGGAATTATAGGCTTGGCCTACGCCCGGCCGAAGCTGCGTAGGAGATTTTTTATATAATGTGAAAAATGAGCCGCGTAAGTCACTCTCAGTGTGTTCGGGCCTTTACCCCTTGGCCACGACCTATGCGTCAAACGACATGCGTGGTGCGACAACGACTGCGGAGAGAACATAATATGTAAGAAGTTTCGAAATCCACGGAGTAAAAAATTATAAATCTACTGTTTTGTTTATCACGAAATGCACCATATTTATATCGCTATTTATTCACGTCGAGGCAAAGAAGCCTCACTTTGGAGAACGCCAAATCATACGTCCTCCTCGGTGCCGCCTGCTGACACCGCGCTGCTTGTTGCGCCGCATCTCGCTAAGCCAAAAGAAACATTTAAAATTTATTGGCTTTAATTACTGTACTTCAAACAATACAAAATATACATAAACATAACATCACGCCTGTGTGGCCCAAGGGTTAAGCAGAGGTGTACCTATGTTCACCCACCCATTTTAACCCTAGAACACTTGTCTTCCCGACCCATTATTCCTACCTGCGATAACCAAGCTCTCCATATTTAAATGGCTGTTTTGTTTGAAATATATTATTACAAATAGAAACAAGAGATCACAAAACAAACTCAAAATCAAAATTAGTTTTTATAAAGGAGACGGTTTAAAATGTACCCAGCTCAGTCTTCTAATAATTTATACTCCAGATTATAAAGTAAGAAAAGTAGTAATATAACACTATCACTATCGCTCTATCGGGCGGCTTTGATCGATCATGTTTTTGTCTGCAGAAGTTTTATAGGCGTTTATCACACAAACTTGACATAAACATAATCTGTAAACTTTGGGAAGAAACAATGTTGAGTTACAGAAGTATAATCAAATTAAGAAGAAAAATCACTCATTCGCAAAATCTATTACAACTAGGGCATGATTATCCACCCCAATTTACTAACCGGATATTTCGGATACTTCCAGACAACTATCCGGATAATATGGATATTTTGGATACTGCTGTAAAAAAAGTGAATCAAACTTATTTAAGTTTCCAATCGACATTTTCATTACAAACCAACAATCGTGTACTAAAGTACTTCAGTTTGCAGTAGAAACGAAAAGGCACCAAAACAATTACTGAAAATGATGTTCCAAAGTTTTAAACTTTTAAGATTCTGTGTGTGCAATATTGCAAAGAAATTCCAATTCAAAACAGATTATAATAGTGAAAGCTTCATTGAGTTTAAATTAAAATCGAAGAAAGGGAAAGTACAATTATAATACCTAAATCTGTTTATAGTGGCCGATTGCCTATTTCGAAGGCGAAAAAGACAGATCTACTAAAATTATGTAACGATCTCCAATACCAAGTTGCTATCACCAGTATTTCGAAAACCTGTCAGTGTCATGAGAAAGAAGGAATACGTACCCACTCCACAGCACGACAACTTTCACAGTGAGCACATTTATAATGAACAATAAAAGGAAGGCAATATAGCACTGGATAAATAAATTTCGGTGTTTTCATAGTCCAAAAAAATATCGTCCTTTCTAAAGATTTTTCTGCAATGACATAAATCGTAAAAAAATAATTGAACGTCGATCGAACAATTCAAACGAAATAGGATAATTATTTTTAAAAAAATATGCAGGCGTGAAACGCTGCAATTCGTAAAATCTGTGATTTATCTTGTAAACTATTACAGACACAATTTAAACTTTGCCACGGTATGTATTACCACATTGGGAGCGAGTTGCGTCAAAAAATAGTTATACGCGAAAATGACACATTCGCAACTTTATCGTGAACGTGACGGTATTATACAATGTGGAGACAACAATACGACAATAAATGAAAACACTGGCAATACTAATACATCGGCGTTCACTGCAACTGCGATCAGTTGCAATGCTGAGCACTACGTCATCACCATCGCTTTCGACAACTGAAGTCGAGCTCTGAGCAAAAGCATTTTTGAATTATCTTTATGATGAATCTAGTAATTGTGTCATGAGATGGATTTTAGAAGATATACCATGAATTTTCACGATTGCGAATACCTATTTTATTAAAACAACGTTAAATGTTATATTATTACTGATTTTGATGTAATAAAATATAGAAAACGAACAAAAGGAACTATCCGTATTATTAGTTTTATCCGGATAGTAAATAAATGTTATCCGAATAACATTTTCGACGGATATCCGGATAGCATGCCCTAATTACAACTGAACTGAGCCCAAACAGGATGGTCTGGATTCGTATTTGGAGAAAACGCGGAATCAAACGTATCGTAACTAAAAAGTTCAAAACTTAAACTTACTCACTACACTTAAAAAACTTACACACACACACTATACACTTATAAATGTGTCATCATCATCATCATTCAGCCGAAAGACGTCCACTGCTGGACATGGCCTCCCCAAAGCACCGCCACTTCAACTGATTGTGCTTCCCGCATCCAGCGGATTCAGTTATCAGTATCAGTTTTACAAAAAAAAATAGTTGAACGCCTACGAACATCTCTGACCAAAAAAATCATGTTAGCCACCAGATACAGCGATGGGAATCGTTTAGAAAATAACTATTATTTTTTTACTCTAACATTTCAGATGTGTTTGCTTAGGCTTGTTTTTGTATCTTTGGAACCTGAATCGTCTCCTTTCAACACCTTAGGCATACTTCTGTTTGGTGTACCTAATAAATTGAAATTTTGCATCCATTGTACCGTGTCTTCCTTTTTCGGTCCTTATTTCTGCCAAAGGACCTAACTTTCCCTGAATGTGATGTTGAAATACTGAACTATCTTTTGGTTAAGCATCGATCCTATGGTTTATTTTTTGCATATCCCGTTTTTTGCCATATACAATAGTTTTAAGTGTTAAGAGATAATGTCTACAACATGTAAGAGACTCAAACATTATGAACATGGATTTATTTTTATCGTCCACCAACGGCTCTCTCGGGAGCAACCTAAATACAAAAAAATACAAAAACCGGTCAAGAGCGAGTCGGACTCGCACACCGAGGGTTCAGTACCGTTGTAAATTTTCATCGGCGAGGCCTATATTCGTCAGAGAATTTTAACACTGCGGTATAGAATATTGCAGTTTTGCGTCAGCGCCATCTCTTGACCGATAGTGGAACTAATGTAGTTTTTATTGATGATTTCTGAAAAAGTGCGCTATTTAGAGACATCGTTTTATTTTTCCTGTAATCTTTACATAAACTTCTATCACATAGAATAATTTCAGATTTTTCTCTATGCAAACTTCGGAGATAAGGGGGGCGAACGGTATTTTTTTTTTCTTCGTAAGTCGAAAACTACGCAGCCTAAAAAAAAAACAATGCTAGAGAATGTGCAAATAGCACTCTTTCATATGATACCCCACATGCCCTAGTAGCCCCACTTCGAATTTTTAATTTTTAAGAACTCCGTTCAGACCAATTTAAAAAAAAAAATCTTATTTGCAAAATAGTTGGGCAAACGTCATCTATAACTATTCCTTGAAATATCCAGCTGTGACACACGGATAGACAGACTGAGTCTCACCATAAGGGTTCCTTTTTACCATTTTGGTACGGAACCATAAAAACAAAAATTATATGTAAAATACACTTACGGTATTCCTACACTTAGGGTGTCCAAGCACCCCTGTGGTGAACGCGTTGAGTTCACCGCACCAGCTGCTGCAAAATTGATTAATCTGCAGAGACTATCACTAGGGGGCACAGCACTAGGGACTATACAGCTGTATCAGATTGTGCATCCAAAATATAAGGAATTAAATTAAAAACCAAACGCTCTGAGTGCTCAAGCAGGCACTTCAAACTGCGACACCAAAATCAAACTGCGTTCAGAATTAAGTTTCCAATATAAATATGTGATTTTGGAACAATAAGTGATGTGTGTTTCCGCTACAACTTAATATTTTTATGACCTTGTCTATAGTAGTAGTCATTGTAATACAAATTTGTTCTCACTGACGTAAAGTTGATATTTGTTGAAACAAAGATTTGTGTAGATTTTAAGTATTAATCTTGAATTAGTAACTAGGTTTCTATCGTTATTATATCGACACCGGAAATTTCAATTGTCGTAAAGGACAGGGAATACAATGTCCTTTACGACAATTGAAATTTCCGGTATCGATATGGATCATCTATTATGTGACAAAAACATTATTACCTGGGTATAATAATTACGAATTGAAATATGTACTTATCCTGGTACTTCTTTCCTCTTTATTTTTTTTTTAAACGTTGCCCCGCACTAGAAATTTCTCCTGGATTGTACGTGCGTTTACAAACATTTAAACTGACATACACAAATAAGACAATGATGCTTTACAAAACAAACCTAATTTGCACTGCTGGCGATTGGCGGAGCAGTAAGTAGGTCTTTATTTCGGCGGTATCGACGCACGCACAGAGGAAAGGTGCACAAGCTTGGCTTCTACACGGTTGTCCTATCTATTTCTAAGGCCTAGATTGTTTGACGTTACATATCACGTATATTGGCTAAGCATTATTCCTGCCACTGTTGTACAACTGTTACAACTACAAGTGCAAGATAGATACGGGAACATATGTCAGCCAAAGCCGTGTGCTAAGCAACATTTTAAGCCTAAGCCTTACCTGCGCCTTATATTAAAATACGCTATTTAAATAATAGTGCTGTATGTATGGTTGCAGCTATTAAAAGTGCGCTGAAGCAAGAGAACTTGAATCCTGAAATAGAAGAAAAACTACTACAGCTTCAACGCTATCAGGAAAAACGGATGAAGCCCGAGGTCCAGCCGGAAAGGGAGACGCGGCCAATCGCCGTCGTCGCGCGCTCGCCCACGCCGCCGCCGCCGCGACGCCGCGCCACTTCCTCGCGCCACGACGAGGACGACGACGAGTGGGTGGACAGCAGTCCGCGCAAGCGCGCGCGCGGCGGCCGCCCCGCCTCGCCGCCCGCGCCCGCGCCCGCGCCGCGCGCCGTGCCGCGCGCGCCGCCCGCGCCCGCGCTGCCTGCGCCGCCGCCCGCGCCTGCCGCGCCCGTGCTTGTCTCGGGGATCGATGAGCGCCGCCGAGCCGCTTCCAACAATTCCCGACTACAGATGCTGCTCTTCAAACATAAAGAGATGCTTAAGAAGGACATCATTAAAAAACGAGGTCTCCTTGAGAAAGAGCTCGGTGTTGAGATCCAGGTATATATATTTCCTAGACTGCTGCATATTTTCTCATGGGAAGAACTCTCACTTGAGTATTTAATTTGATCTTAACGTTGCAGAAAGAACTGTCTGCAGAATTGGCGCTCCGAACGAGAGCAGAGCGTAGCAAACAGGAGGAGGTTAGGGGTGGCAAGCGTCGTGGAGTGACCGCGCCGTCCACGCCCAGACCTAACAAAAGATCTGTAAAGAAGGAGAAATTACTGTGTATATGCCGTACACCATACGACAACACCAAGTAAGCAAGTTTACTCTGTTCTTAATATCTGCCAACTTGATTCATGTCGTCTTCAACTGTCTAGGTTTTTCCAAAATATATTTACAACTAATATTCCTGTAATTTGTTTATTTGTTTTTCATTACCAACGCAATTTTGCAAAATATGTAGGCGAAAAATAATATCTATCTCAGTGACTCGCCACTGTGTACTGTAACGAAAACCTATACAAGGCGTCCGGTAAATAATGGATAACCTTGAAATAGCATTTGTTAGACCTTACGGCCGATCTAAAAAAAATGTTTCTTATCCCAAATAGTACCTAAGATACGATTTTTTTTAAACACTGCTATTTATAGTCACATTATTAACTGCTCTGTTGGTATAGTCAACGTACAATATTACAACAACAAAAATCGATGGAATTCATTCATTTGTGGTTGTGCCTTGGGGTGTTTGTTGCGGAGCCACTTCTTCCCAGCTAAAGCACTAGGAAGAGGTGAAGGGCTGGCGTTTTTGGGGGACTGTCTTATGTTATTTTAACGTTCGAAAAGTGCTGATTCTCAGCCTACTTTGAATAAATGAAAAATGTAAAATAAGGTTAAAAAGTTAGTTAAAAATCTTAGGTATTTATATTATATTGTCCTTTATTTCGTTTTTAAGCATACTATTTACATTTTTAAATATTCTTATAATTTAATATAACGTTAATTATATTTATTATTATATTATCATTTATTCATTTTTTTACATATTAAATACATTTTTAAATATTTTTATAATAATCATTAAAAAAACATTTAAAAATATAAAAAACAGTGGCCCATCGGCATCAGGAACAGGGTTCCAGCTGCCGGTGGTCAGGGCTCTAGAGAGAGGAACCTCCACACTATGCGTGCCGTGTCTAGGAGTACTGCTTTCTGAATCAAGCCCTTGACCCAGCCGCGCAATGAGAGCCTCCTGAGGTGTTGGTCGAGGCTCTTCGCTATTAGGCCATTAACTGTAACGATTATCGGTACAATGATTGCAGAGTCCATTATTATATTATTTATTATTATATTATTTATGCTATTTCAAGGTTATCCATTATGTACAGGACACCCTGTATATACTTAAATAGAAAACACAAATATTCTACACTACGTTTCACTGCTTTGAAAATCCGTGTTTGTAAGTTCGATTCGCAACTATTGATAACACCAGTTTTTTTTTTACATTACTATTGGTTATAATTATAATAATTCGTGGAATGTACACAGAAAAACAACCAGTTTATGATAACTGGCTTTTTTGTCTGACTTTCATTTGGCAGATGTCAATTTTCAACCCTGAAACTTATTCTTTTGCATCCTAGATTTGGTTATAATAAAGGGCAATATTTTGAAAAAATATACAATAACGTTTGTTTTGTTGTGGTCCATGATGGTCCAAAGATATCCGAATTGACCATAGTTATAGCTCTCAAAATTTAGCCTTAACTTTTCGTTGAAACATGACGATTTCCCAACGAGTGCAGAATCGAAGTTAGAAGAATAGTAGTGCCACAAATTAATTAAATTTTGTTTTTAGATTTTATGTTGGCTGCGAACACTGTAGCAACTGGTTCCATGGCGATTGCGTTGGGGTCACGGAAGAAATGAGTAAGACGATGGAAGAGTATGTTTGCCCAGATTGTCGTCGTGCTGAGGAAACACAAGAACTCTACTGTCTCTGCCGACAACCTTACGACAATTCACAGTACGTCTCTTGACCTTTATAAGAAAACAAGATAATATTTAAACTACACATTATTTTTAACATACATGGTTTATCAAAATGTTCGCCTCTGTTACATGGACTTGTCACTGGCTAAAGAGGGTACAAGCTCTCCTATGTCAGGTTGTTCGTGTCGGGAAATACAACAGATTTTTTGTTATTAAAAATAATGTTATAAGCATGTACTGCCCACTTCACCGCAAAGGCCTTAAGCCTCTGCCTCGAATCTTGCGGGCAGCTGGGCGGCGGCGGCGGCGCGGCATCGCATAGTTTTATATGGAACCGCTCGCTCCCCGCGCCGCTGCTTTCGAGGCCAGTTACATATAAATCTATGCATTTGAACGCGCCGCTCCCGTGCCGCCGCCGCCTCGCTGCCCGTAAGATTCGAGGCAGAGGCCTTACTCATTCCACTTCACTACATTTTAGTAGCAGCTATAAAAACGTAATAATATTATTCTAAATATTTTTCAGATTTTACATATGCTGCGATCGCTGTCAGGATTGGTTTCATGGTCGTTGTGTTGGAATATTACAATCAGAAGCAGATAACATTGATGAGTACATTTGTCCAAATTGTCAAAAAAACAATTCTGTCAATTATGCTAATATGAAAGAGCTTACTCTTAAAGATTTTGAAAACTTAAAGAGACTTGTCAAACAAATACAGCTTCACAAAAACGCATGGCCTTTTATGGAACCTGTAGACCCCAGAGAAGCTCCCACCTACTACAAAGTAATCAAAGAACCAATGGGTATGTTTTATTTGTCCTTACTATGTGTGTTGTTCCGTACTTCATTACAATAAGTGGACTTGGTTTCTAAATTTTTTTTTTTTTTTTACAGATTTACAGACTGTGGAACGAAAAGTGAATGAACAAATATATAGTACTTTAAGTGAGTTTATTGGTGATATGACAAAAATATTTGATAACTGTCGATACTTTAATCCAAAGGACTCAGAATTTTATCGATGTGCTGAAGGTCTTGAAGCCTTTTTTGCGCAAAAAATCAAATACTTTCGTGAAAAGTTATTTGAAACGACTCAATGATGAAAGTGCTAGTGTACAGTGTGTAAAGTATAAAATGTGATGAATTCGGTCTATAGAACACATGGTTCGCTGTTTTCACTTCTCTATTTTGTTTTTATGATCTGTCTGTAAATTGTAAACTATGTGATGAAAATTACAAAGAATAATTTATATTAAATTTCCAGCTGAAGGTATCTAATAGAGTTTGTCAGTTTTGGTTCTCTGTTAAAGTATTTATTGTATTTATTACACACTTCAATATTATATCCCTGAATAAAGCTGACGCTCGTTAGATATAAGGCTCTTGACGGGAAATATTATTATGTATACATTTTGTGAGATATTATGTTAGCTAATATAAATTAGCAACTTTAGTTACGTTAGTTGTATTTAGAATAAGACAAACGTATTGTATGTAAGTAATAAATTTTTAATAACAACATCTTTATATCAATTCTGCAAATTAAATCCTACATTTGAAACAATACAATCTTAATATACATATTTTATTAAAATTGTTGGTTGGTACCTACATTACTTGTGGTGCTCATAAAAGTAATAAATCCTGAATTTTTTGCTGAATAAAGACTGATAACCACTAAAATATTTTAAGAGATGTCGAAGTGCCGTTTGATTTGGGTGCCAACTTATAAAATAGACTGAAAACAAAAATAATTACTATTTTTGTTCAACAGTAAATCCATGTATCGAGCTTCAATTACTCTTCCTCAAAAAATTCAACTGACGCGCAGAGTGATGGCGACTCGATGAGTATTTCTCCACCAAGATATCCCAAAATTTTTGTGGTCTACCTACTTTGTCCCACTTATCAATTTTGATGGGACAAAAACTCACCGTTCACTTTTCCCAACTAGGGCTGGATGTGCGCCAGGATCGAGGGCCATTATCTAAATAAAATGGTTTGTGTGGATAGATCAATTCAAAGACTTTGCTTCAAATTAATTATTTTTGTTTTACAAGTTTTTGAACCGGTTTTACATTTTTTTTTACAAATTCTACAAAATCTTGATAACGTGATTAGTTTTTAGATTCACGATTATGGCCCTCAGTCCTACATAGAGCTGGTACTGTTAATTTTTGATCAGTTTTGTCTCCGCCGGGATTGTCTATAGCGCAGGCAGCTACATGAGCGAAGCTAAACGAACTTCTTTTCCAGTGTGGCCTGCACTTTAGGCCCTATAATTTACGATAAAAGTTGGGATCACACGTTGACATCCCACTGTTCAATACAGCGAATTAAAAACAAATGAATTTTGAAACTGCCGTGTGATCCTAAAATTATACAGTAAAATATCATGTCCGTGACTACCACCGGACCACCAACGCCAATCGCTTCCATATTTAGTAAAAAATTAGTACTCAATTGGTACTAATTAGTGCTCGAACAACAAAATTGGTACCTTAGTAGTTTTCGAGAAATTCTACTTTGAAGGTGGTTCGGCGGTAGTCACGTTCCTTTCAGCAGGACCACCATGAGTGCCGAAAAGGGGGCATGGTACAGCTATTCTAAGTTAACAAATAATTTGTACCATAAAGGTACAAATTATTTGTGTGATTGATGTGATTCGTTTCGTAAAAAAAGAATTGAAACATTTGTATTTAGCGAGAAATCAACGATGATAACTTTCGCGAGCTCGTTCAGCAGGACCACGACTTTGAATGTTGATTCCAAGTTTGAGGAGCTTGTCGCTTTCCTCAAACCTACATAGAAAATGAGTACCTACCCTGCAAGATAAAATTAGTGCCCGAAATTCAAAATTAGTTCTTCAGTAATTTACAAGATATACCATGCCATTGGTGGGGTGGCGGTAGTCACGGTGTTAAACTTATTTTTTTTTATTTTTAAAAAATTAGTGCTCCTAAAGAAGTTATAGCGACCACCTTCAAAGTCGAGTTTCTCGAAAACTACTAAGGTACCAATTTAGTTGTTCGAGCACTAATTAGTACTAATTGAGTTCTATATATTTACCAATTACGGAAGCGATTGGAGTTGGTGGTCCAGCGGTAGTCACGGACATTAAAATATCATACTGATCATCGTCGTATGAACGTGGCCTGTCTTCGCAACTTTCCGTTACAATCAAAATAAATTTGTTAGATAATACATTATGCTGATGCCAGTATGCTTATACAATGGTATCATTTTGAAATGTAGACGTGGCCAGAGAATTTATAACGTTCGCGTCTACATACACGCAACACGCCAGCGCGCCAGCGCAGCGTCTAGAAAATGTTACGACAATAGGTCCGATTAGCAAAACGTAAGGTTGAAAAAATAGTCCTCTTCGTAGAACGTCCGATTCGCAGAACGTCTGGTTTTCTTTTATTACTTTATTTAAAATAATGTAAAAAGTTTATACTTAGGCGCTAATATTATCGTTTGTAATAGTGTGTAGTTATTATATAAGTAGTTATTATGTAAATAATATAGAAAATGCAAGTAATTACACAATAAAACATTTGTTGAATAGTAGTCTGCTTTTATTACAAAAATCCTTTTTAAATGAATTATTTGTTTTAAATGATGTAGGAACAATTAAATTACAAAATAGCGATTATGTATGAACAAATGTTACAATTAAAAGGCTATAAAAAACAAACTCAGTCGGACGTCTTGCGAATCGGACGTTCTGCGTCAATACCTCGGATAACATAGGATAGTACCCAATGTATTCGTTGTTGCTTCATCATCATTATCGTCATAATCATCATTATTAACATCCTCTTGCCCTTATCCCATTCGTTACAGTTTACCATTACTATAATACAAAAGCTTCGATGCTCGACCAACTACTATCAACCTCCTCACACCAAAAGGGTAACGGACTGGAAGAAAGTAAGCACCCATCTGAAATCCAACACGTCCCCCCAATTGGACTCAATTCCCGATAAATTCGACTCAATCGCTGACACGACGGCCGCGATCAACTCGCTCACGGTTTACGTACAATCAGTCCTGAACGATTGTTCAAGGCAACTCCTAGTGACGGAAGACCCTCACTGGAAGTTGCCAGACGATGTGCGTGAGCTGCTGACTGAGAAGAATGCGACCGTTCGTGCCTTCAGCAACTTTTCCTGCGACGCTAACAAAGCCCACATGCGCTACTTACAGAGATCTGTAAGGAAACGTATGGTGGAGCTGCGTGAAGCGGGCTGGGATAAGATGCTTAGCGAACTAGAGCCCACCCATCTAGCCTTCTGGGAACTTCAGAGGAAACTCAAATCCCAGCAGGTCGCCTCCATACCTCCCCTGGTCCACCCCGATAAGACCATAGCTTTCGAAGACATCGACAAGGCCGAGTGCCTAGCCGACAGTCTAGAGGTTCAATGCTTATCCGGCACACTACCAGTAGACCAAGCTTTCCTCTCTGAGGTACTATGCCGAAGTCGAACGTAGAGAATCCCTCCCTCCCGTTGACGACCCTGATTGCCCTCTGCCTCCCGTCACCCCTGACGAAGTGCATGACATTATCAAAGGTCTTAAAGTCCGAAAAGCTCCCGGTTCAGATGGAATCACCCATAGGGTGATCCAACTCTTCCCAGCCCATTTAATAATGCTCTTGACCACCATCTTCAATGGTGCCCTGAGCAATAACATCTTCCCACAAGCATGGAAAGAAGTTACCGTCATCGGTATCCCTAAGTCCGGCAAGCCCAAGTCCGAGCTTGGTAGTTTCCGTCCCATTAGTCTACTCAAAGTCCTAGGCAAAGTCTATGAGAGGCTTATTTATAAGCGTCTCTAAGACTACGCCGAAACCAAGGGCCTCATTCCCAATGAACAGTTTGGGTTTCGTTCCCAGCACTCCCCACCGGATCACCGAACACATAAGCGCTGGGTTCCAGCGTGGTTTGTTGACCGGTGCAGTATTCTTCGACATAGCAAAAGCGTTCGACAAAGTCTGGCACAACGGCTTAAGGGGGAAGCGTCAGGGTAGCCCACGAAATTCAAATTTTCTTACATTTTTTTAATTTTGCATGTCAGTGTCAGGTTTTATGTTGGTTAAAATATGATTCGCGGTCGTAACAAATATGGCTTTACTCAATTATAATCATTACAATCAGCAATAGTGATTAAGAAGAAGATAAAGGTGTCAAATGCCAAGATTTCATGAAATCATGACATTTGCCACCTTTGCTAACTTATGGAGTTGTATTGCTAATTGTAATGATTATAATTGAGTAATTCCATATTTATTACGACCGCGAATCATATTTTAATCAACGTAAAACCTGACACTGACCTGCAAAATCCAAAAAACGTAAGAAAATTTGAATTTCGCGGGCTACCTTGACGCTTCCCCCTTAATATATAAGCTTTACAAACTCGGGGTCCTCCGTCTCGTGTCGTCCTCATCTTACGAGACCTTTTTTCAAATTGCACCTTCCGCTATCGAATCGAAGATGTCCCATTCGCGCCGGAGTTCCTCAGGGATCCGTAGTGTCCCCTCTTATTTTCAGGGATGTAACGGATATCCGTATCCGCATCCGCAACTGCGGAGCATCCGCATAAATTTTCATATCCGTAATACATCCGCATCCTCAACTTTTGATTTTAAAAGCTCCGCATCCTCATAACTTCTATGAGGATGTGACCCTACGTTGTTCGCACAAATAGTGAATTTAAAAACTCGTGCCGAGTCGAATGGGCGGGCCGATAAGTGAGTTATGCCTTCCTATTGGCTGAATTCACAATGTCCTTGTCCTTTGACAGTCGATCGGGCGCACGTGGCAGTAGTGGCACGACTGTGGTGTCACATGTCACAATTTGAGTTACTGGGTGGCGGGTGACCTGTTATTGTTTACTTTTTGTTTGCTCGTAGAAGTGAAGTTTTTAACAGGCGAATTACGCTACGGTAACCTACCAAATGATTACCTACAACCTAAAATACAAATATAAATACTTTAAAAAACAAGGGCAATTTTTTGTACGACATCCGCACCCTCATCCGCATCCTCAATAAGGAATTTTCCAATATCCGTATCCTCATCCGCATCCTCAAACCCGATTATCTCGATAGCCTCATCTGCATCCTCATCCGTTATATGACATCCGTTACAACCCTGCTTATTTTTACGCTATTCACCAGCGATATCCCTATAAGTAAAAAGGTGCAGTTTGCTCTGTTCGCAGACGATACGGCCATTTACTACAGAGGCTTCGGCCCCGACTCGATAGCCGCCATTCTCCAAACCGCAGTTGATAAACTCGGCGCCTGGTTTAGGAAATGGAGGATTGAAGTCAATCCCGCCAAAAGCCAAGCGGTTCTCTTTTCGAAACCGTTTAAAAACCAACCCCGTCTCCCCCGACCTATCACCATGCTAGGCAAGCCTATCCCTTGGGTGAAGCGAGCCAAGTACCTAGGTGTAGTCCTCGACCACCATCTCTCCTTTAAAGAGCACATAACCCAAGCCGCATGGGTCCTTGGAAGGCTTCACTATATCCTAAATGCACGTAGCAAATTGTCACTACGGTGCAAATTGCGTATTTACACAACGTGCATTCGCCCAATCATGACCTATGCGGGAGCTGTTTTTGCATAAGCAAGACCCAGTCACATCCATAGGATACAGACATTACAGAACCGTTGCCTTCGGAAGGCCTCGGGAGCCCCCTGGTTTGTTAGGAATGTGATCCTCCATCTCAACCTAAAAATCCCCACCATCCACCAATTTCTCAAACGCTCTTCGCGTTTGAGAAAATAGAGAATAAATTTTAGTTTAGTCCTGTCAAATTAATCAGCGCCTGTCACTACTCCATACAAGTTTAGACGTGATTAAAAACTTGCCTACTAAAATTACGTCAAGCGCTGATTAATTTGACAGAACTAAACTAACATTTATCTTCTGTCCTTTTCTTAATGAAACAGAAAGAAAAAGATGCACTGAACTTAAATTTAGTTTAGTTCGTGAACAAGGGAATCGGCACCATTAACTACAAAACCATGATTTTACAGGAAGCTAAAAAAACGTTTAATTTCTATAGTTTTTTGCATTTGAATAAAAAGTTTTTGTTTTTTTAAATTGTAGGAAACACTTGAGATGGTGATAATTGATGTCAATGAAATATTTCACATTAGGGATATAAACGTAGATAGAAGATACCTACGCAATAAAGTGAAAACCGCCAAAATGTTAGTTATTAGATATTGATACCTCACCGTCGATAAGGGGATACCTTGCACCATGTTAAGTACCTACCTCCACCATATATACGGGGTGTCGGGGACATCGACACGAAAACTGTTACCATGGGTTCAGTACGACTTTGAACTAGGGTTGCCAACATTTCTTCGGCGAAATATAGTATTTTTCAAAATAAGCTATAAAAAAATATAGTACACTTCATAAAAATATAGTATTTTATGGGAAAAGCTAAAAATAGACAAAGATTTTTGTTACTTTTTTTTTTGCACTTCTTTCATTAAAAAATCTATTTAAAATTCAATTGTCATAATGCTTAATTACATTAAATGTTTAAAATAATGTAAATCAAAAGCTAATCTTTTATAATGGGATACGCTTCTATTTCTTTCGTCTGGCCATTTCGTATTCATAACCGAAAATATCCTTTCTGTGAATGCCGAAGTGGCGGGATAAACATAATAACTTATTTTTAGTATTTTTCAAATATGCTGCCATTTTTGGCCTGTAGTTCTGTCAGTAAACTCATTACTTTACTTTTGCAAAGATTTGATTTAATATTGTTATTTCAGAGTAGTAGAGTAGCGTTCAATTTTTATGAAGGATTTTTTCATTAGATTTCAGTGTTGAATATATAGTATTTTTGCGTACTATATATTTCTTCAACAGTATATAGTACGCAGACTCGAAATATAGTACAATACTATATATTATAGTACGGTTGGCAACCGTACTTTGAACCCCCTGCGTTGAAATTTTTCGTCGGTTATTTTAAAAAATCTGCTGTTTCATAGAAAAGCACCTACGCGGTTAAAATTTATGGAAAAGCTGTTTTTTTTTTTAATAACCGAATCCGAATCATGTACTGAATCCATGGTAACAGTATTCGCGTCGATGTCCCTGTCACCCTGTATATAAGTAAGCCCTCTATACATACAGGGTCGTTCGTCTAGGGGTCCCGATCAGGGGGCCTACCACCAGCTCATAAAGCAGTATTATTTTAATATTACTTAAGTGTTGGAAAGAGATGAAGCTCTATGGGTCGTATAGCTCCATCTCTTTCTCTTACTGAAGTAATAAATAATACTGTTTATGAGCTGGTGGTAGGCTCCCTGAACAGTAAAAAAAAAACTATAGTTAGCAATACTTGAGTGCGTCAGATTAAGGTACGGTGGGTTAATTACATACTGGTGCCGATTCCCTTGTTCACAAACTAAACTAAATTTAAGTTCAGTGCATCTTTTTCCTTCTATTTCATTAAGAAAAGGACAGAAGATAAATTTTAGTTCAGTCCTGTCAAATTAATTTGTGCGCTCAAACCTAGATGATGAATATGTAGAATTAAATTTAAAGAAAAATTTACGAGGAAATACAACCCCATTAACTAAAGAACTGATGAACCCGCTTTGACCTAACGGAAAACCCATTCCCGAACCAAAATTAATGATTTGAAAAGTTTGATGCATTTCATACCGAACGATGCCCAAGACTTATACAAAAAATTTACGGGAAATTCAACAGTTGAAGATGACATACTTAGATGGGTTTTCTGGTGCAGTTGATTTTGAAGTAAAAGTTGAAGATGGTGATTAGGTAATACTTTATCACCATCTTCAACTTCTACTTCTTCTTTATGATGATGAACAATGATTTGCGTGTGTACTTACACACTTGTTCATTACTTCAACAGTTCAATCTCCCGCTATTTTTTGTATTTGTATCCTTCGTTTTGTAGTATTCTTCAAGTTGTTGTTCAGTCACAATAAAAATATTATTAAAACATAAGTGTCTTAAAGTTATTAAATTTTCTATCTACCTGTAAAACTACATCATTTTGCTAAAAAGGACCAACCCACAAAACAGTAGTTTTGCAATAAGGAACCATCAGGTTTTTGATCATAAACACTAAACAGTAAAAAAAATATAAATTTCTAGTTTTCCTAAGTCTTCGTCAATAAAGTACATAACGTTGTTAAGTTATTTATCACAAATAACTTACCCATTTGTTTCTACACACGGACACACCTTTATAACAAAAACGTAAAAATCTCGAAAATGACTTTTTGTGGGTTGGTTCTAGTTTGCATAACTACGTCCAATTATAATTAAGTTGTATTAACAACCTCTACCAAGTGTTGTCATTATGGCTTTCCGTGGGTTTTCTACTTATCTAGATCTTTATGTTGCTCTTCGTAATCATAAAGATCTTCTTGACTATGAAAATTTATTGAAGTCATTGAAGTCGAATAGTAACGTAAGTGAAAACGATGTGTCGGATCTAAAGAACTGGTGTCGACGATTTTGCTATCGGATTTACTCCAAATGGGTGCAATCAAGAAGGACAGTCGACAAGTTCATGGACAAGAACAGAGAGTGGTTAAGTCCGATATCATTTGGCCAAATTGCTTTAATAGGAAAATATTGTTCACACTGAAGAAGCTGAAAATGAGGCAGAAGAGGTAATCAGTCCATCAAAATCGGATGCATCAACTTCAAAATATAAATCTCCTCGCAAACGCTTTGAAGATTTATCGAGTAAAAAGAAGATGTGTTGATGAAAATATTGCTAGTTGCAGTCGTCCAGATGAGCTTTTACATAGGTACTGTTGAAAGTGCACTTAAGTCTGCCGGAAAAAATGATGTGGCCAGAATAATGAAACATTTGCTAGAAAATCTTGAACACGTCTCAACAGTTTTGAATGTCCTGGAAACTAAACAGAATACTTTGCTTCGTGAAGTTCCTACTCACAAAGCACTTACCTACTCTTTACGTTTACATGCAGTTATCCAAGTGGCGTTACATCACACTTAGGGACTTAGTTTTAAAGAAGGTCATGTGAAATACCCAAGCTATTACATGTTAGTGAAAGAAAAACTTAAGTGTTACCCGGCAAATGAAGACGTAACTGTGACTGATATCAGGCGCGGTCGCAGCCGAAGATTTTGGGGGGGGGGGTCACCATGGGTGCCGAGGAATATTTTTGTGCATATATTTCCAGCTCCACATTACTTAGGTACCACTTGTTTCAGGGACGCAGTTTTTACATGCGGGGGAGGGGGGTAGTTGCGGGCAAATTATTCGCAGTCGCAGCACTTTTTGATAGATTACAACAGTAGATTATGAGAAGAGCAAGCAAAGCTAGCTTGACAATTTAAACAACCAGTCTTGGATAGGTTAGGTTGTGTTAGATATTTTCAATTCTAAGAACTTTTGAATTGAATGCAGAGCAAGCGAAGTGAGCTCAAAAATTTTGCACACACTCGGATAGGTTAGATTTTCTTTTGATTCTAAAAAGAATTAGGAATTAGTTGCTTTGTCGACTTATGAAGAAAAGCTCAAGAATTAAAAGAATGTAGAAGGCAAGAGCGAGCGAAGCGAGCCTGAAAATATAACCCGTGGCTGTAGTACAGTTTTAAAAGTTCGTAATACAAGGAAATCATTCAGGCTGCCGACAGCGTGAAAGATTTTGTGGGGGTCATGACCCCCAGGACCCCCCCCCTCGGACCGCGCCTGACTGATACTTCCGCAACATCGATCACTAATGTTCTTTATTAGTGATCGATGTTCCGCAAAGATACGACTCCAAGCCCTCCTTGATCTCGCAGTTAGGAGGCTGATCGATTCACTTGAATGGAATTTTGATGCTGGTGAACAACTTGTGCTTCACAGTAAATGGGGTTTTGATGGAGCTTCGAGTCAAAGCATTTATCATCAAAGGACAAGAACAAGTAAACAAGATTTATCCAGGTATTTATGGCAAGTCTTGTACCTCTTAAGTTAGTGACTAGTGGAAACACAGTGTGGCAGAATGATCGGCCATCGTCAACTACATATTGTCACCCGATTTCATTTAGGTACGTTTATGAAAGAAACGGAAGCAAATGTAAAGGCTGAAATGGATATATTTGAGACCGAGATTCATGGACTGAACCCAACTGATTGCGGCAATGCTACTGTTATGCACAATCTGTGGTTAACCAAGATTGATGGTAAGGTGCATTCAATCATATCTGGAACATCGGCAGCAGTGTGTGATTTGTGCAAAGCTCGCCCAAGCGAGATGAATAACTTGGAAGAAGTGAGAGCTAAACCTGTAAATGAAGATTTATTCAAGCATGGATTTAGTTCGTTGTATGCTTGGATTCGTTCTATGGAGTGTTTATTACACATTGCCTACAGAATGGACATAAAATCATGGCTAGCAAAAGGTGATGACAATAAAAAAATAGTTAAATATAAGAAAGAAGCTATTCAAGCAGCTTTCCGAAGAAACACAGGCTTATTTCTGGATGTTGTAAAGCAGGGTAGTGACAATACAAACACTGGAAGTGCTGCTAGAAGGTTTTTTGCAAACCCTGAAACGACTGCGGAAATTACAAAATTAGACGTCAATTTAATTAGAAGACTCGCCGTAATTTTGCAATGCATTTCCTCAGGCGAAAAAATTGAAATTATATTGTGCTGAAACAGAAAAATTCGTGCATTTATATCCATAGTATAACATGCCATCAAGTTTACATAAATTGCTGATTCATGGATCGCAGATAGTGGAGCACCTATCAGTAGTGCCTATAGGTTTTTTGTCTGCAGAAGCATCTGAAGCAAGAAACAAGGATTTTCGTAAATTTAAAGAAAATCATACACGAAAGCACAGTAGCATCGCCACTAATGAAGACATTCTTCATAATCTTCTGTTATCTTTCGATCTTCTTCTAACGAGCCTTCGACCGAAGATGACCAATAAAGTGAAAAAAACTTAATTTAGAGAACTGGACGATTTGCTCATACATGATCGGAGTGAATTGGAGCTCATTGAAATTTCAACAAAAATGTACTCTGTGATTTCAACTGATACAATAGTTGGAGCAGTTTCGAAATGTAGTGACATTAGAGAAGATGACGACAATAAATAACGGTACGGGGGGTTCGGTATCACTTCAAGACCCAGATTACCACTTGCCTCTCTGATTAAATTTTACGTGCCATAAATATTTCTTTATTTTTTACGTTTTTTGCAATTTGCTTATCAGCATTGAATGGAATAGGGTGAATAACAGTGGAATAGAGAGAAGGGCGATACCTAAAATACTGTTTTTAATGCAAGATACACACGTGACTTTAATCGCCACCGCTGCGCGCCTCGTCGCCGCGCGCCGGTGTGGTGACTCGCTCGCAATTTCAACTTATGATTTCAAAATGTCATCCACACCATGTCAGATTAAGAAATCATTTTCAAAATACGTTTTTAGAAATCGATTTCAGGAGCGGCTCCGGGCACCTCCGTCTCGCAGATTCGATCGTCTAAAGTAAAAGCGTGGAGCGATGTCAAAATATGTAATATTATTCGGTTGTAAGTGCATCGATCAAAACTATCCAAACATATGCAACTACTTGCTTGCGCAAATTTACTCTTGCCATGGTTTGTGAAATCGGCTCATTTAGTTCGGATTATCGATACGATACGACTTGTGACTGAAATTGGATTTTAGATACGTTTTGATTTATCTGACGCACGTCTACCACATACAGTAAAAGTATTCTGTGTCTACCACACATATTTTGACATCGCTCCACACTACACACAAATTGTCAATTTATCAACTGCTAAGTCAAAAGCGATTTGAACTGTTTGAACAGACTTTGATAGTACGGTCAATTTAGACATCCGAGGGCATATTTATGACGATTACAACTTTTTGAATCGTTATATCTCAGAAACGGTGGCTCTTAGGAAAAAGTATTTAGACATTTTATGAAGATAATTATCTGATTCTGACTAATTTTATGATAAAACTTACCGTTTTGCTGAAAATCGCAAAAAACCCGTTTTTGTGACCTTTGACCCCGAGATTTTTTCCAGGTATCGGATCGATGAGGACTTTTTAGATTTCATTTATGATGGTGTTTTGAACAATTCTACCAACTTTGAGCTGGGTGCAAATTTTTGTACCTTCACTCCTATTTTTTGGTCTAATTTGACCGGATTATGAATTTAAAATTCAAAGTATTAAACAGGGTGGCAGGGACATCGACGCGAAAACTGTTACCATGGATTCAGTAGGTACATGATTGTGAACCCCCTGCGTTGAAATTCTTCGTCGGTATTTTTTTTAAATCAGCTGTTCCATACATTTTGACCGCGTAGATATTGCACTTTTCTATGAAACAGCTGAGTTTTTTTATAACCGGCGAAAAATTTCAGCGCAGGGGGGTCCAGAATCATGTACTGAATCCATGGTTTCAGTTTTCGCGTCGATGTCCCTGACACCCTGTATACAGGGAGAATTCTTCACTAGGATTTTTTGCAGAAAATGTCATATTTTTCTGGGCTATACCTGAAAAAAAAAAACGAAATTATAAAAAAAATTAGCCAAGGGAATCAAATAAATACACCCATTTTAATTTTCAATTTTCACCCTTTAATTACTAGTAACGTTGTGTACGTGGCATAACGTTAAGATTGTTGATATTTTTTATTTTTTACGTTATTCAGTGACCAGTAAATAAATTCGTAATTTAGCGTCGACAGTTAAATTTTGCAATAAAAAAATGAAAATTCGTCATTTCGTAGTCTTCGGTTTTATTTACTATCTTCAACAACAAAGAATATTGTCTTTGGTATGCATATCCGAACGCTCTAGGGACAGCGGACAGCCGTGAGGTTATGTTTACTGCATAATTTTGTCGAGTCAGAATTCAGTCGGTATCTAATTTAGGACAAAACTTGCTCAATCATTTAAAAGTTAAAAAGAAAGTAATTAAAATGTTGGTGACGCTGAAGACACTTCAACAACAAACTTTTCAAATAGAAATCGACCCAGCGGAAACAGTCAAAGCGCTCAAGCTGAAAATTGAAGTTGAGAAAGGTAAAGATTATGTTGCAGATCATCAAAGACTTATTTATGCAGGGAAAATCTTGCTGGATGACGATAAATTAAATACCTACAACATAGATGAAAAAAAATTCATTGTTATCATGGTAACGAAACCGAAATCCTCGGAAATCCCGGCATCAAGTACTGCTGCTCCAGAAGCTGGTGAAAGTGCCTCAACGGAAAGCGGCGACGGTAAACCTAAACCTACCCCTGAAGAAGCGCCCAAACCACCTCCCGCTGCAGAACTTGAGCCTGTGGCCACGGCCACCGCTAATGAACTTGACTTTGAAGCTACAGTCCACAGCATTATGGACATGGGATATAATAGACAGCAAGTGGAACAAGCACTACGGGCTTCATTTAATAATCGTGAAAGAGCTGTGGAATATTTAATAACAGGCATCCCAGAAGAATTACTTCAAGAACAGGATGCTGAAGAAGGCACTGATGAAGACCCACTGGCTTTTCTTCGTGATCAGCCTCAATTCCAACAAATGCGTGCAGTTATCCAACAAAACCCTAATTTGTTGAACGCAGTTCTTCAACAGATTGGTCAAACTAACCCAGCGCTGTTACAGGCAATCAGTCAACACCAATCAGCTTTTGTGAGAATGTTGAATGAACCTGTGAATCCATCTGCTGCTGGTGCAGTAGCAGAAGAGAATGCTCTAGAGATTCCGCAAGTACAACAGCCACAAGTCTCACCACAAGACAAAGAGGCCATTGAAAGATTAAAAGCATTGGGTTTTCCAGAACATATGGTCATCCAAGCATACTTTGCTTGTGAAAAAAATGAGAATCTTGCAGCCAATTTCTTACTTTCACAGAATTTTGATGATTAGAATTATCTTTCATAGATATCTTTAAAGTGAAGAGACAAAATTAAAAAGATAACACAGAAATGTATTTAATATGTTGTCTACATCAATAGCCTAATATTAGTGTTTACTGCTTGTGTTTCAAGTGTATTTTTACACTGAATTTCAAACATTTTGTCATAATTCAATATCTAATAAAATTTCTTATTGTTCAAATATATTTTTTTTGTTTTTTAATTGTCCTTACAAACCTTTTCTGTTGCAGGTGTTCTGTTAAGTAGTATGGGAACTATAATCCGACAAGGTTTTCTATAATGATTTGGCAAAGAGAAAAATTTACAAGATTTGAATCTTCCAGTACACTTTCATTTTAGTTCTTTTTGCCAAGGTCATATAGAGCCTTATCAGAGTATATTCGATACATCCAAACGAGTGAATCAATATTCCATCCCACTACTAAATTATTTTTACGAAACAAGGATGGCCAGTATTCTTTTATTGGTCCTTACTAAAATGTTAAGACTGACAAGAAAAGCTCCTGTGCTGGTTCTGTTCCTTTGGTTTCAAACTTAAGGGTGCATTACCACCAGGGATGGGCAAGGATGTGTGATTGTGTGCGATACCCACCAATAGAATTACTTGTACTTCATTTTCCTAGCGGTCTTGTACATTCAAAACAAGCACCGACATGTGTGCGGTATATGCGTTTCCACGAGAGAAGTACGAAGAGGCGTAGTAGTGGAGCTGCGAAACGGTGATTCTTTCCACCAAGAGGATGCGTAGGTATAGCGTAGCGGACTCGGCTTGGCCCAGCCCGTCTCATCCTTGATGTCCTCCCTCCGGTTGACGCCCTAAGCCGAGGTTCGTACCCCACAGGGGGTGCCCTTAGCGAGCGTTCACCTAGTTTTAATTAGCATAGTTGAATAACCCCTGGCTGAAGGTTTTAAGTGTAGTAGCTTAAGGCACCCACAGGAAAGTCCGGTTAAGTAGTCATGATTTCAGAGGTCAACTACGAGATGCCCTACCTAAAAAAAAAAAACCCGGCCTGGCGAGCGTACTATAAACTATAGAGCAGTGTTTCTTAACCTGTGGTCCGCGAGTACTTGTATGGGGGTCCGCAGTCTCATCTCAATAATAAAGGAATGCCACCAAGTCTCGTTATCGCTACGTTTACCAATCTTCACATAAAAAATTGTATGCTAGCGCATTTATAATACCTAACGATAATAAAAAACCTGCCAAGTGCAAGTCAGACCACGCACAATGTAGGGTTCCGTAGTTGGGATGAATTAAGGTGAATGTTGCGAAGACTACACTATACTTTATTAAAAATTTAATTCGTTAGCCATTTTTGGCCATCTCTATTATATTTAGGGAAGTTTTATTTTATTGGGTGATCAAACATTTAGTTGACTAATAATAGAAACTGACAAATTTACTTTTAGGCTATCAGTTTATAAAATAAACACTAGTTTTGAAAAAATGGCAAAATAGACGGATTTCACTGCTATGTCGGATAAAACCGTCTAGTGGGAAAAAAAATAATTGAAACAGACGGTTTACACGAATACAGACATTGAGTACGCGTGTGCCTTTCAAAAGCAGTTCAATGTGTAGTGTCGATATTTTTATTAAAGGTTCAATTTCTCCATAAAGTATGATCCTCTATTGGATTTTCTTTGGTACGTGCTCATATTGATTAGAATTACCTGAAAAAGCAATAATACCTATTTAAATACATTCTTATGAAAACGTTATATTGAAGAATATACTAACAAGGGATGATCCTACAGGAAATTCTCAAGAGTAGTTGGGCCTATACAAATGGTTCACTCACTACACAGGAAGCTAATTTTTTTTATTGTATTTTTATTTTATTTATCCAACTATCACGACACAAGTCAATAATACCAAATCTATTACAATAATTCTGTCCGTGTAATTCTACTTAAGAGCTGAACCAGATACATATTCACTTTTTTTTGCAGCCGTTTCCCGTAGCCCTATTCCTTTCTGCATCATATTTTATTTTTTAGATCAAAATAGTAGTGTTTTTATAATAATCAATTAGTTACTGTCAAATATCGTAGAAAGCAGAAATCACATGTGATAAGAATCAGTTATTAGATCATTTGAAAATTTGTTTAGGCATAAAAGGTTTACGATATCTGAAATCGGCGAAGATCGGCAACCGATCTTCGCCTCCAAGAAGTAGACGGACTTCTCCACTATTGCACTTAGAGGTTCAAGTCCTTTTCATCAGAAGTAATTTCGTGAAGAATGTGTTTAATTCAATTCTAATTTTGTAATTAGGTAAAGATATTAATCATTAATGAACTCACCTACACAAATCCTTAGAAAACTCTTAAAATACGACATAATTTTTTTTTTTTTGACACCGTGTACAGTCGTAATGGTAGTTGATAACCCGACAAAATTTCGAATGCCATTTTTTCTCAATTCGTAATAAACAGCGCCACCTGTGTCAAAAAATATAAACTAAGAAACTTTTTTACAAAAAATACAACCGACTTCCAAACTACAAAGTGAAAAATAACTTTAATTTCGGAAGTCGGTGTCAAACATACCCCACACCAAAAAATATAAAAAAAATACATCCCTACTTTCCGTGTAGGGGAGGTACCCTTAAAAAAAATATTTTTCATAATTTTATTTTACCCATGCCAAATTTCAACTTTCTAGTACTAACAGTCTCAGAGCTAGACCGCGGACAGACAGACGGACATGGCGAAACTATAAGGGTTCCTTGTTGACTACGGAACCCTAAAAAGATACGTGTTTTATTAAAAAGTTTTTTTTTTGGTATTTGTAGTACCTAATAAAATAAATGGTCCGATATGTATTGTTGTTTTTTTATATAATATGATAATTGCGCTTTATTTCCTAGGGGACCGTAGCTCCGTACAATGTTAGGAAACACTACTAAAGAAGATAGTAATAGTACGATCTGTCCTTATAGACATTTCGTCTTGAAGTCCCGGGACTTTTTGTAAATTTATTTGTCTCGGGTCCCGAGTAGGGTTGCCAGGTGACCGGCTTTTTATAATAATGTCCGGCTAAATATATACAAGTCCGGCCTGTCTGGCTTTTGATCAACTCTGCCCTGCCAAAAAATTCCGAACGAAAGCGCGCGAGTCACAGGTGGTCCAGCCCATCTCATCCTTGAATGTCCTCCCTCCGGTTGACGCCCTAAGCCGAGGTTCGTATCCTACAGGATGTCCGTGACTACCGCAGGACCACCAACGCCAATCGCTTCCATATTTAGTACCTAATTGGTACTAATTAGTGCTCGAACGACAAAATTGGTACCTTAGTAGTTTTAGAGAAACTCGACTTTGAAGGTGGTCCGGCCGTAGTCACGCTCCCTTCAGCAGGACCACCATGAGCGCCGTAGAAGGGTGCATGCTGCAGTTATTAACCTATAATTTATTTACAAATGATAAAGCTGATTATTGATTGTTTTAGTTACTTTCAATGTAAAGAAGTTGGGATAATATTTACTAAGAAAAAAATGTAATAACATAATTATAATGAATAGAGTAAGTCTCAAATGGATAACAGTAATAAATACACAAATAAAAGTATCGATTTCTTTCTTTTTAAAACCATTTTGTCAGGCTTTCAGGATAAAATGTCCGGATAATATGAATGTGTCCGGATTTGCTATTTTTGGACCTGGTAACCCTACTCCCGAGACTTTCGGTTATTTTCAAAAGGTTTAGTAAACTTTATTATTAGCTTCCTGCACTCTGTCATTGAAAGCGCCATCAAAATTAAAAACTACTTTACAAAGCTTTAAACACAATAAAAATCACTTTTTTTAATTGATTGATACGGCCGCGTCCTATGCAAAAACGCGATCGTCGCGCTCATATGTCACTCTTTGTTCTGTGAACCTAAACGCCGGTTCATGTGTTCCATGGCTTCGTTTTCCATACAAGAAGTGATCAAGTGACTTACGCGCGCGGCGATTGGTTTTAAATTTATTCTGAGAAGTCTCGGAATCCCGGGGGGGTTCCGGAACTTTGATCAGGGGTTCTCTCATGTCCCGAGAGTTTGAGACTGCCGAGACTTCCCAAACCCTAATCCTGTTTGCGAGGAAGGGAAAGGGTTGTTTTAAGTCTCGAAATCTGGGACAAATGTCAGTTACTGATGCGGATCGAGACATTCTTTAATCGATTGAATATTGACTCGTGTTCTTAGATCATTTTATCCTATGGACTTGTAAAGCGCTTAATTCTAGGAACAAAAATGTCTGTCACTTCTGGTGAGGGACGTGCTAGACAATGCTGCCAACTTTTTTTTCTGGTACTTAAGTTCTTCATACAAAAACTGACTTTAAAACCTAGTCTAGTGTCAATTTTGTACAAAGTCAGTCTCGACAAAGTTCAAAATACAATAACTGGCTCGACGGTTTAAACTTGAACTAAAATTAGAACTCGTTTTGTAATAAGCCGGCAAATGTTAAAACTAAGACTATTTACTGTAAACCATAATTGTGCATAATTATTCGATTTACCACAATAGTGTCCCCAAGTTTTTCCCACTTCAAATCAGAGGAATAGAATGAAATAATAAGACCACAATAATACATCAAACAGTTAATATTATTAATTTTATAAATAGCATTAAGTTAACATAAAGAGCTATGTTGGTATAAATTTTATTCATTCTAAGTAAAGGCACTTTCCACAATGTCTATCATTAATGCTAAGTCATTTGCCATGATCAATATATCAGTAACATGGTCTCTTAAAACAACAAGTAGATAGAACATTATATGAGTGATCTTCTTTACATTTATACCTAGCTATGAGTTCACTATATTAATAAACAATTTCATTGTTACAAAACTACACAATCAACATAAAAAGGTTTATATATCAATCATGGCAAATAAAATATATAAAATCTTACTTTTAACTCTGGTAGTCAGCTAAAATTACCCATTCACAAAAACAAAATACAATGTGTATGTATATTATATGATGTGGATGATAGAACTAGTTACTAGTCGTTTGAAAAATAACATGCGATAGTCCCAATGTTTTTCGAATGTTACGACACATAAAAACTGACAGTAATTGATCAAAACAATTCTCTTTCTCATCCACATTATTACACTAGTATAATATATACAAAGATTTTTTATACATTCTTTTTTACATATCTTTCATCTATACACAATGTACAAAATTCTTATTCTCATTTATTAAAAGTATGTATCATTTATTAGTATAAGAAAAATAGATAACTGTACATTGCAATATGGATATTGCACAAAACAACTAAAAATATTAACTTTGGCTTATCCATTATAAACACCGTGTGGTGTCAAAAGTAAAAGGTAATAATCAGCTTACACAGTGTAATGTATCTATCACTTCTCAGTATCTTCAATCACAGACGCAACTATGACAATGACTTGTAGCAGCATCCAAACTGTTTGTTTAGGTTTAGATCAAGAATGCCTTATTCTACATACGAGGGAAATTATACAAATAAAAAACCAATTCTGGAAAGGCACAATCATATCAATGGCAGACAAAGGCACTTGTTCCGCCGCCGCCGAGAACGACTGGCAAGTATATATTTTCTCGTTCAAAAAACATAATGAAGTAATAGTTGATCGTTGACTGTACACATTGTGTTTAAGCTATGAGAGAAAAATCTCGAAAAAGTAGTTGCTTGTCGATTCGTTTCTAGCTTCCTAAATCGCCGGTCGCTTATCGTCGGTAGCGGGACACGTACTGGGTTTTAAAGTAAATTCGAATAGTAGTTAACTCGTTTAGTCTGCGGAAAAACAATCATGCGATCGAAATAGTAAATTATATTGGAACTCACACAATATAAATGAATGGACACAAAGCATTTAAAAATAAAATACGGCGACGTTAGAAATGTATCTACTTTTATATAGTGACTGAGTTACATATAGGCGGGCTGCGCCGCATTGCAAAATTTTAAACGAACCATTGCACAGTATAAGCGGGCCACAAAACGGGTTAATCTTTTTTTTAATGCACTATTTTCAATGAAAAGCTTTTTTTTTTCGAGTAAATGCCTAACTATTAGCTGTAATGACACAATTTCATAAAATTACTACAAACTTTGTTGATTTTGGCGAGATTCAAATATTAATGTTTAAAGTTAAAAGTCTTGATAGATTTCTAACATCAAATCTTCTACAGATTTTACAAAAAAAATCGATCGCAGAGCACTCTCTAATGCTTCGCATTATGAGTCTAAGGATACTATTATTCGAAATCACTTTGTTCCAATCTTAGCAATCAGTAATTTGTAAGATCATCACATTCATCACTTATAAATTATAATAGATCAATTATTTATTTAGCCATTTTCAGAATTATTCATGGGCTAAACCGGTCTTTTGTTGTTCTGTTTCTTTTTAAAATTTTGCATTTTCAGAATCGGTAATTTGTAGTCTGTCACATTCCATAACCTTTGTAAACATCACAAATACAACGAAAAAGTACCTTCGGAAGAAGAAAAATTTATAAACATCTTGGCATGAAATAATTTAAAGTACTCTTAGAAAACATATCATCATAATGACATAATTATTATAATATTCCGACTCCAACCATGGCACCAAGTCGACATTGCTTGAAATGTATGCAATAAAAACATTTTGGAATGGTATGTTAAGCTATGACTGAAGTTTTCATTCTATTCAACTCAAGCTTATGGTACTTTTTAACAGTTTAATATATTACAATCAAACAGTGATGTAAACAGCTACTATTATGGTGTCGAGTCTGTTCTTATTATACAGCATAAAATCAAACAAATGATATTAAAACAACAATAGAAAATTACAAAACACATTAACAATTCAATACATCAAATCTAACAATACTTTAAGAAAATATGGATTGATCAACCAATGCATGAACAATTTGACTTGACTTCATCAAGTGCTAAATACAAATTACAAAATTGCAATCCTTGTGAAGTTGAGAGCCAAATTATGCAATCTGAATGCAGCACTTTAGCACAGACAGTACAGTAACAATGAGCGCCCTCAGGCTCTCTGGCAGGCAGCGGCACACCCGTTAGCCAGCTGGACCTCATTCTGTCTTTTGCTGACAATATAATTCTTTTAGGGACTTTAATTCTTCTATAAGTGCTTTGTTTTGGTTTTCAAGCACTGCAACTCTGTTCTCTAGACATTTAATGTATTCTTTTTTCTTACGACGACATTCCCTTGCTGCTTCACGATTTTTCAACAGCCGTAGTTCACGTTTGCGCGTTTGATCTTCTAGCATGGGACCTGCAAGTATTGTAACATTTACTGATTTATCAATTTATTCGATTTTTTTTAATACAAGAGATCAATTATGACTGTGAATACCAACCAGGGACATAAAAATGTTCATCTTGATTTGTAGCATACTGCACGATCGCACCGCCTGCCCCCCCTCCTGACACAGACAGCGTATGTAAACCGCTGTCTGTCTGGAGAGCTCCAGCTGGAATGACTAAAAACAAATGATATAATTTAAAAAAAGTTAATGCATAATCCACAAAAATGAGAGAAGTTTTAAATGCCACACAATATGATGAATGAAAAAATGATAGGTATATAAACCAAAAAGCATTTTAAATGCGAGGTCCTGACAAGATCCATGCTGGGCTTAATCGAGGTACTCGGCAGCGAATTTTGAATATACATTCGAAATACCAGTAGGTGAATTTCTTTACAGTAAATATGTATAAAATATTGTATAAAGATTGTGCTCTGTTTTGAAAATATAAATTCAGTAGCTCCGGTTAGTTCGAAGTAACAATAAAAAAACAACAGAGACGTCGTGGCATGGTCAGAAACAACAGATCAATGATTCATCTCCTAATAGGGTAGTTCAGGGTACAAATAGTGCCATCCACGAAGACGCGCCCCACTTCACTATTACTGTACTGTACGGAGCAGAGTGGGGCGCGTCTTCGTGGATGGCACTATCTATATTAAAAACATATTTTTAGGGTTCCGTAGCCAAATGGCAAAAACAAAACCCTTATAATTTCGTCATGTCCATCTGTGCGGCCCATTCAACTCAAGAGACTATAAGCATTGAGTCGATAAAAATTGGAAAGGTGCACCGATAAACAATGGTTTAGTAAAATTACGAAAAGTAAGTAATTGGGGTAAAAAATCAGCGCACATAAGCGTATGTTGAATTCCATAATTAAATATATTATGTTTCTAAATGACTTTCAATCGTTGTTGAGATATTGGATGTTTTCGGGTCCAACCACATCAAATAACTTTAATTCCGATAAAATCAATAGTGCATGCGTAAATATTCATCCCGACTATCAGTGGCACCACGCAAAGTGAAGGTTTCTTCACTGCGCGTGGTCCGACACACTCTTGGCCGGTTTTTTACACCTATAACAATATTTATGAGTGGTGATGATCAAAATGGGCTTTGGCGCTGTCGATGTTAGAAACATCGCTTATACTTATTTGAGATTTGAACTGGCCACATACTCGATAACAAAATATCGATTCGGAATTTCGAAGCTAGCAAATCCGTACAAAATCAAGGATCTATCATCAATCATACACGCACAGTGTTCTCCGTTCGAAATTTTCTCCGATTCGATTTGCTGCCTTCGAAATTCCGAATCAATATTATGAAGCGGAATCCCGTATATATGTGACCTGCCCAAAATGCAGTGAACTGTCGCACTCATAATACAGTTCAATTTAATGTAAGTAGTATCGAATTTACATTATCGAGCAAACGTCATTCGATCAAGTAAAATCGCAAAAAAAAAAAAGGACAAGTGCGCGTTGAACTCGCGTGGTGAGGGTTCCGTACGGTAAATATGTTATCTACCATGTTTTTTATCCCAAGAACAAACTTAACATTGTAGTTGAAAAACATGTTATCCCATACATTCCAACTACAAAATGTAAAGTTGTACGCACAATATTGAGAGATTTACCATGCTTTTTTATGACCATAGACTTCTTAGGTTTTGCTGTTATCTTAAGGAACCATTCTCAGTAATTTTTCAAAATTTTAAGCTCAGTAATTTCGGAGATAAGTGGGGGAAAGGTAAATTTTCATCTATTTTCTTAAAAATCTTTGAAAAAACAAAAAAAGAAATTGAAATTCTCACAGCAAGCCCTTTCATTAGATATGCCACACGGTACAGTTTGCAAATCCTTTTACTTTAATTTTCCAATTTGCCCCCGAAAAGTGACCCCCATATTCAAAATTCTTATTTACGTTACACGTCCGTTTTTGGGTCACGGAAGTTCATGTGTACTAAATTGGCTTTGACAGACGGACAAACAGTCAGCCAGCCAGACAGACACACGAGTGATCCTATAAAGGTTGTTTTTTTCATTCTGACGTAGGGAAACATTTTTTTTTTATAAAACACGACTGCCCAAAAACAAAAGGCTAAACTAGGCATAGGCTTGCCCTTTGGCAAAAATCTTAGCGCCTAGATCAACGACGGACGGTTCCATCCACTGTCGTATGAGTTGCCTTGGCTAATCTGAAAGTCATTAAACAGACTCCGGACCCAGGTGGAGGTTCACAGATAACTCTGTCTGGAGAGTAAATGTGGTGGTATCCCATGAACGACCGCGCGACCTAGAATCATGAAGTTTGAGAAGCAAGGTCTCATAGCTGCAGCACAAATAAAAGGAAGAAGTACGAAAATAGTTAAAGGAGACGTTTCATTTTTGTATGGGACTCCGGCCATAACATGTACACTTCAGAAAACCTGGGAAACGAACTCCTAAATACAATGAAGACTGTTTTTTTCCATAATATCTAATACTTTTTGGGCACAAAACAAAAACCGAAAATGTTTGACGTTTGTCAGGAGAAATACGATTATCGACAGCTAGCCATTTTCGTCCAGAAGTACCTACAAATCTACAATCCACAAAAGCAGTTTTTTATTTTTATGATGAATCATACTTTCTAATTAATCAAAAAAGTTGTATAAGATAGCTATCTTATATTAGTACAGAAATACACGCCTTTCATATTTATTTGAATAACGTCTACATGATATTATTTTGTTAAAATGTAACCTGATTTCTGGACGAAAGCAGTATGCAAGTAAAACGACGCCATGATGAATAAAATATGGCAATAATTTGTTAAACTATTATTTTTTGTGCCGAAGTAATCAGAGGAATAAACAGGAAAGAATATTTTTCCTCAATTCGTGGAATTTTTTCCTTTTTTTTCATTAACGTACACTTTATGGCCGAAAATGAAACATCTCCTTTGTGGCTTTATCTCATGTTTTTTTTTTGCGTTTACAATCTTATACACTTTTTGCAGTTGGACCGTGACGTATTTCGATGTATATAGGAGAACTTTTTTTCAACTACAAAGTTAAGTTTGTTCTTGGGATTAATTCATCCTAACTGCGGGAACCCTTCAATGTGCGTGGTCACACGCACTTGACGGGTTTTTAGGGTTCCGTAGTAAACAAGGAACCCTTATAGTTTCGTCATGTCCGTCTGTCTGTCTGTCTGTCCGCGGTCTAGCTCCGAGACCCTTAGTACTAGAAAGCTGTAATTTGGCATAGGTATACATATTAATTACGCCGACAAAGTGGTAAAACAAAATTATGAGAAACATTTTTTTTAGGGTACCTCTCATACACGTAAAGTGGTGATGTTTATTTTTTTATTTTTTTACCCCATGGTGAGGGATATCATTGGAAAGGTCCTTCAAAAATATTGTGAGTTTGTGAAAACCATTTTTGGATTCAGGGATTCGTTTGCGAAATATTAAGATTTAAAGTGCTAATTTTTGTTAGAGTCAAGTGTGTCCCCCCCCCCCTACCGGCTAAATGGTTGGTTTTGGGTGTGTGAAAAAAATCACAACAGTAGTTTATATAACGAAATTAAAAGAAAAACTATCACAGCTAAGTAGGCTCTACAGGTTAACGAGTAATAATCGACCAACTTAGCTTTGCAGTTGCAAAAACATGTTTTCCCATACATTCCGTATGGGAGAACATATTTTTCAACTACAAAGTTAAGTTTGTTTTTGGGATAAATTCATCCCAACTACGGAACCCTTCATTGTGCGTGGTCCGACAGGCATTTGGCCGGTTTTTTTTTTTAATTTCCGATCGATCATGCTGAACATTCCGTAAAATAAATCTGAAGATCCTATGGATTGTGTAGTAGAATTACTGTACTATGGTTTAACCGCTTGTCACCTGATGTTAAGAGATGATGCGGTCACGATATGGTTCAGTATATTATAGATTACATATTAATTTCATGATGATTACCAAAATATATAACTACAATATAAACTTTTTACAAAAAATAATTCGGAAGTCGGTGTCTTGGGTTTTGCATTTTCGTTTTTGGCCACCGACTTCCGAAATTAAGTTATTTTTCACTTTGCAGTGTTTTTTTTTGAAGTCGGTTGTTTTTTTTTTGTAAAAAGTTTTTATTTTTCACTTTTGTTTTTAGTTGTGGTACCTACCCCACACACATTCGAATACATTCCACTACCTGCTACCAGTGACGGGAACTTATATCATCTACATACTAAGTGGAAAAAAAATACGTAGGTATTTTGTAGCTAACTCAAAAGCAACCCAAGCAAAGTTAATAAAATTTATATGGGACCAATTTGAGAGCATACCCTTTCAAACAAAAAAAAGGATTCTCAAAATCGGTCCACAAATGACGGAGAAATCGGTGGACATACATAAATAAATAAAAAAGAAAACAAACATACGCTACGAACATAATATAACCTCCTCCTTTTTGGAAGTCGGTTAAAAAAACTAGATATTTTACTTTTCCTTTCTTTTACAGCATACAAAGTAGCGAAATCAACAAAAATAATTCGTTTGAATCAATACCTTCACTAACCACCAACCTTTGATTTTTTGTTATCTAAGTATATATTCTAAAATAAGCAAATGAGTCCTACCTATAGCGAATTTACCCAGAACTGATGCTCTAGCATAAATAACCACATAATAAATAACCTCCTCCTTTTAAAGTCGGTTAATAAAATGGTAGACATATCAAAAGACCATAATATTTAAACGCGAATCTGAAATAATTATGAATAAACAAAGTAGGTTGGTGTAGTATGCCGTCATCATGCCTTCTCACCGCGGATTACGTCACCGGGTAGAATATTAATCAGGTCTCGCCAGTGATGACGTCATTGTTGTTGGAATTTGTACCTATAACTACAGATTTATAGCTAACATTTAAAGTAACTAGATATAAACATATTTAGAAATCAAGAAGGAAACTTTATACAACCTTACGAAAGAAATAAGATGTCTTACTTTAATGTTATTTATACTCGTATGTAAAATGAGGAGTTACCTACTTCGTTTTAAAAAGAGTTAAACTCGGGAGTCTTAAACTAGAATTAATCACTTTAAACTTGTAACCGAGGGATGAAAAGAAAAATCAGTGTAAATAACGAGTGTGGAGTATATGGTTGGATACCATAATTTAAAAAAAAAAAATATGATAATGTTTCTAAGTGATCTGTAGTAATCGAAAACATGTGTTTTACCTTTTCCAATATACGGGGAAAATTTGGAATATTTACGGTTACTTACAACTGCAGAAGTAACTTAGCTTGTCAGTTTTTTTGAGAAATAATACGAAATGTACAAACTTATTTTCGTTGCCGATAAAAATCAGCATTGTGCATGAGTCATCGCGACTAGGCACTTGGCCGATTTTTGTCTATAAAAAAGATAAGGTATCTCAGGCCTGAACTTTATTGTTGTTTACACTTTAAGGCTCCTGCAGACAGGCACGACGCGACTCTGGTGGAACAATTTGTATGAGCAAGTCTCGGAAATTGTTCTATCGGTGTCGCTTCGCGCCTGGTTGCGTTAGCCTTTACAATGATCTCTGATATCTATTTTATTTGATTCATACAATTGCAAGAAGTTACTTTTTGTGCTGCTTTATAGCCATTTTGTCACTAAAATATTCCAGAAACAGGTATTTAAAATCCTCAAACTAAAATAAAAAGAGAGCCAAGGATCTAGTAAGCTCGAGTTCTATCTGAAATCTCATACGTTTAAACGACGAAAAAGTCCCGACTAGTCGCGATACTTAAATCTTACTGCTTAAATATTGATACAATATAAAATATTTGAGCGACAAAGAATCAATTGAAGAAATAAGTATACTTGCATTTTCTATAAATTATACCTATAAAAACATTGACTTACTGATTTATCATCAGTAGTTTAACCTATGTGGTGAGAATACGAACATTAAGATTAAAGCATTTCTAAAATGTTTAATAGCTATTAATAGTGTCAATGGAAAAATAATACGGGGTGTCAGGGACATCGACGCGAAAACTGAAACCATGGATCAGTACATGAATCTGAATCCCCTGCGTTGAAATTTTTCATCGGTTAATTTAAAAAAATCTGTTGTTCCATACATTTTGACCGCGTAGGTATTGCACTTTTCTATGAAACAGCAGATTTTTTTAAAATAACCGACGAAAAATTTGTACATGTACTAAATCCATGGTTTCAGTTTTCGCGTCGATGTCCCTGACACCCTGTATAAAACAAGACAATAAGTACAATAAATCATATACAGGGTGTCCCAAACGTATTGGTCCAGAGTCAAATAGAGTAGTAATGCGGAGGTGACCACCTATGATTAAAAAAAAAAATTGACCCTGTGAACAAAATTTTCGACGTAGTGAATTCAAATCTGACTAGAAGATGCCTTGATAGTATAGGTAGGTACTACATTATGTTTCTATTTAAATTTAAATTCAGTGTTGCTCTGCAACGCTTCAGATTTTATTTTTACTTGCCTTTTCTAACTTTAATATAAACTTTACTGAAACTTTCTAAGCCCAATTTTTTTTTTAAATTACTACCGAGTATGTGCACGTAGCTTTAAAATGTACCTCAATTATTGATAGTTAGGCTGGGAAAAAAGAGTATCTCATGAACCGTAATAGGTAGACAGTTGAAATTTTCACAGATTATGTAAAATTATCTATTGCCACTATAACAACTAAATTTTGTTCACAAAGTCGAAAAGTCCAAGAGAAAGTGTAAAATTTCTTGAAATTAAAAAAAAATAGCGAAATTTTCTGCACTGTTGAGAATATCCAAACTTTGAATTTTTTTAATGATAGATGGCCACCTCCTCTTTACTCCATTTGCCTTTGGATCACTATGTTTGAGACATCCTGTATAAACTGGTAGCCCACAAATCTAATAAACCGTAAAGGATAAATAATTAATATAGTGAGATTTAGTTTCATATTCAAAACTAAATGTAGGAATTCCTAAAACCAATCTTGCACTTAAAACAAATGACAATGGTAGAGTTCTGAAGCTAAGTGGTTATGAGCTGTGTACCGACACAATGTACATTAAAGTTATGTATGATGCGTTGTAACAGGTTAGTGACACATGTTGCACACAGAAACAAAGAGTGTCAACGGCGGCACATATAACTGACCTGGCGCAAATGATAAAGAAGATGACAGCGACACTTCGTTCTCGCTTCCTGGTTTAGATCCCATGCGATTTTCTGCAATATCATCAGGTTCTTATACTTATAAGTATTTTGGTTAAATCTGTTCAACCTTTTTATGATGTGCAAGACCTGCCATTCTAACAATATTTATGGTATCCTAAACCTACATGACTTAAGCAATTGATGAGGAAAACTACTAACTAGTTATTGAATGATCTATTTATTATGTGTGAACACTTTATTAAATTCTGTTTAGAAGGGTTTTATTACTTTTTACTAAGAGATTTAAGGTGCGCACGACATATAATATATCAAGCTATAAATTTCCAGTGAGAGCTGACCTATAATTTATACGGAAAGCCTATACAGGGTGGCAGGGACATCGACGCGAAAACTGATACCATGGATTCAGTACATGATTCTGAACCCCCTGCGTTGAAAGTTTTCGTCGGTTATTTTAAAAAAAATCAGCTGTGCCATACATTTTGACCGCGTAGGTATTGCATTTTTCTATGAAACAGCAGATTTTTTTTAAAAATAACCGACGAAAAATTTCAACGCATAGTGGTTCAGAATCATGTATTGAATTCATGTTATCAGTTTTCGCGTCGATTTTCCTGCCACCCTGTATAATATGAGGTCAGCTTATACTGGACATTTCACGCCATACATTTTGGCGTGATCAGTCGTTGTTTCTAGTTTCTAGTACAGTCAACCTCACGTACATTGTAATCATTTTTTTATTGCCAGCGCCTTTATGTCGTAGATAATAATATAACTGCTGTTTTCGTAGTTCAACTGTTACCACTGACGTGTGGTTGTTCGTGCAACGCATGTAGTAAACCAAAATTCGGGGATCTAAGTGTTGTGGTGACCATTAATTTTGTAAGCATTTAAAAGAAATCGAACCTACATAATTTCCGAAATTATGAGTTATTTTGCTATGATTTACATTTTTTTTTTTTAAATTCAAAAGACTTCTGCTTCAGATAATTTAGTTATTTTTTATTGCTTTTGATAATAAAGAAGGTACACAATCACCAATGCAAGTTTGCTATTGGTTTAATTACGTTTGATCTTCAAGATTCAAGTTATCTAATATACATTGTAATCACAGCACAATCTTTATATCAAGATTTCAATTGTATTATTGTTCATTCATTTAATTTGTGACACATTTGTTGTATTAATAAGACTGTGTTATAGACTCACCAGCAATTTCAGCACCACCAAGATCATTCAAGATTTTGCGGTATGAAGGACGCCTGGTCAGCATTTCCCTGTACTTCCGCTTTGGACTCTCGTCACCACTACAACTGTCATCGCTGCATGATTGGCCTTGGGTGCTGATTAATGTGTTAGGTTCAGGTTTAATCTACAAATTCAAAAATTATTAATTAAATTAAAATCATTTCCACAGCTGAGCCTTAACCTGAAATACATATAACCTTTTATCTTCTTCAACTTCACCGAAACACTAGCCAGTTTAGACAGTAGTTTTTGGGGCAATCATAAACATTTAATGATATTAGATACATACTTGATTGTACACTATTTTCTTGTTAATCAGCTACCTCTATAATATAATAAAGCAAATTGCTTGTTGTGGCATTAGAATATAAAAAAAACACTTTCTTTGCATAGTCTTGTAAAAACAAAGTTGTCAAAGTTACATTTATTATGAATACTATTTCTAATTATTCATCATCATCATCATCAGCCTATAAATGTTCCCACTGCTGGGACACAGGCCTCCTCTCTGCGAGAGAGAGTGGGCTGTAATCCACCACGCGGGCCCAGTGCGAGTTGGTACATGTCACATGTCTTCGAATATATTCTTATTATTATCACCTTAAAATTGATGTATTAGTTTTAACATAGTAACTGTGAAAACATGTTGTATACTTACATAAATCTCAAATGCTGGCACCATTCTAAGCCACTCATTGTGTACAAGAATGTAGTAAATCAATGGGTGTGCAAGGGAGCTATTGCAATGCATTCAAACTGCACAACAACCCATTTCCCTCAGATGACTATTACTTGTTTACTGAAGTATTTCTTTCATTGATTTACAGTCAATATTATAGAAATGTAATAAGGTCCTTCATGTTCTAATATACATTGGTAGTATTATACATTAGCAGATAATAGCATATTTTGTCTAAGGTAAAATAAAGGAATGCGCACAAGATGGAAAATTTTGAAATTAAAATCACTTCAAGTAACAGTAATAATATAAAGCATATTAATTATAAAACTTGACCTTCAATACTTAATATTATGTAATTTATAAATCTTACCTGCAGTGTTTGTAACGTCCCTTGGGTTGTGTGTATTACAGAACTTGGTTTGCTGACAAGAATCACATTCCCTTTAGGTAACTGCACAGACTGAATATTGGATGCTGTTTGTATAACAGATTGTTGGTTTGGTTGTATTACTGATTGAACCTGAAAATATAAATGTCAATAAGTTTCTACCATTTAGTCATAATAACTGTCATTTGTAATGCCAAAAATGTAAACAAATCATATTCATCATTAGAATGCTTAATATTGATGATAATAAACTGTAGGTTGTAATAGATTTTATCTAAACTGATTAAGTTACCTACTGATATGATTGCACAAAATATAAACATGCTAGCACATATCACTCAAATATTAGATTATTTCACTAACTTAGATCTTGGTTGATATATATTTATAAACAACCAAACAACATGTAGGTTATGGTTACTTCACAATTTGTTGTAAACATTACAAGAGTACCAATGAAAATAAATAAAGATCAAAATAAACACCTGTGCAGATGGAGCTTGAGTTGGTAAAGTAAGTTGCACAATGCTAGTGACGGCTACTACGTGAGGAGCAGACGCACCCGCCGAGGAGCTCGCACTGCCCAGCGGATCCGTGGGACCAGCACCGCTTGAAGTGCCATTCTCTTCCACCATTCCATCCATGCCCACTAAGGTCACCTAAAATTCAAGGTCAACTTTCTGTGCATTCCTTGATCTTCAGACATGCTCGAAGCAATATCTTTCGTTGAACATAAACACTCTCTGGTTTTCTGACTAGTTTCTTGTTGGCTTGGAAATCCTAAAACGGAATCATCGCGTCATAGACGGGACGCGGAATTTCCTATTGCGTCGAATACATACGCAACATATTTTTACGATATTTACTAGATTTGAGGATTCCAATATCTTATGGATCATACAATATTAACGAATCCAAATATAAGTAACCATGACAGGTCGCAAGGTTTGTCTTCACAAGCACTCACCAGTTACGTATTCCTCGTCACCGTCTATGCTGCGTCCGGAGTGGGCGAACGGGATGGTACGTAGTAGCCACGTCAACTGCGAGAAGACTCGTCACTGGCGGAGACCTATGATCTTGTATGCGTCATAACAATATGGCCGAAAATTGTCAGACGCATGCGCTAAAATGCGCTGTTTCTTTATGTTACCCACCTTGGAAATCGAGAAAAAATAGAATCAAAGTTTGACAGTTCATTGTTGTTTTGAAGAATGGCAACATATTTGTTTACTATCGGTTGTGATTGGAATATGCTCTAAGGATTGGAAGTAGTATGTATGTACTACGTTGTTTGTCGATTCGCCTACAAATAGATTAACTTCGTACGAATCGCCTCAAGAAAAAATATATAATATAAGAGATGGCAGCTCTGAAGCAATGCTCAATAAACTGGTAGCCCCAGTATAAATATCTGCTAATCTCTGATGCTTGCCGTGTTTTACGATATTTTGTTTATTTTTGTGATCTTTCTGTGTTATGTTTTGCGTTTGTTGTTGAGTTGAGCGAAAGTTCGTCCAACTAATCCATATTCTATGACGAAAGTGATTTTGTGAATGGTTGTGTCAAAACTGAGATATAACTCCAATGTAGTGTTGTAGTGTACGCCAGAGTAGTGAAAATACTACAGAAACTGAGCCCATACTACCACCATATCTATTCACATCGTATACAAATACATAGCTATAGCATACCGGTGTTTTATCCAAAGGTGTAGTTCCAACTGTTAATATCAGATGGCGCTAGTTTCTTTACGAACGCAAATGACCCCGTTCCACGGAACAAGATTGGTCTTGTATTTCAATATATTACAAAGTACTCTGTGTGTCTAAGTAGTGGTCTATGCTCTATGCTTGCTTAGAAATGTGGTCTGGTCTATGGTGTTTACGACATTGACAGTTTAGTTTTGTTTATTGTTTTTCAGAAAACAATGTCTGGAAAACAATAAAAAAAATATACAAACAACAAATTGTGTGTAACCCTGTGGTGTAACCAACTTTATAAAATAATGGCTCCAAAAGGTTCTTTTGAAAATCAATATGATGACTATTCACCGGACGTTACAGCCAATATTCTTAACAGTTCTCGAGATGGGGTGTGTTTTTTTTTATTTTAGTTTGTTTTCTCCGTTTAATAGATATTTCTCTCTTGAAAGTATATCCAATAATTGTATTTTTGTAAAACAAATATTCATTTTTCATGTTAGTTTTTTACTTTTGACCTAAAATAGGTACTCATATTGGAATCATAATAATAACTAATATTATAAATGCGAGGGTGAGTTTGTTTGTTTCACTTTTACGCTTAAACGGCTGAAGGGATTAGGATAAGATTTGGCATATGGGTAGACCATGACCTGGTATAGGTCCTAGGATACCTTTTTTATCCCGGTAGTACATTCGTATTGGATAATTTCTGACCTCCATGCAGGGGAAGACACGGGCTAAAGTTAGTATGGAAATAAATAAATATTAGATATTGTTTTTGCTGCTTTAATTACCTATATATATGATGAGATTATAGTTTTACAACCTGTTGTGGTTAGACATCTATTGTTACTTTTTTTAGATTTGTTTCCCAAAATTAAGTGAGTGGTTATTACTAGCTTTTGTCCGCGGCTTCGCCCGCGTGGATGTCGGAAAATATCCCACGGGAATGTACTACCTGGAATACTGAGAAAAAGGTGATTGACTCCTACCGCTGCGCCCGCATTGTTGTCAACCATTATTTTGTTATGCTTAATTTTGAATCTGTAATATCTTTTATAAATACTATTAATTTAAGTGCTAAGATGTCAAGAAATATTATATTATAATTTAAATTAAATGTCCAATTTAAATAACATATTCGATAAGGATTAATATGATACCGATCAAACAGCATAGCAATTTTTTATCGAATTCTGAAAGACAATAATGGTTATTGTGGGTCATCCTTACGCGAACTTTTTAAAATGTACAAACCTGTAGAACATAAATTGTATGTATCTCTAACGGTTTACGCGGTGCACGCCAGTAAAGCTCCCATGATTTTTTCCGGCATCTTCAATAATAATCGTCATATTTCACGCTATTTACACAAAACGTTCATGAATAACCAAAACCTTTTTCATAAATCACTCCGTCCATTGGTGAAAACCGTTTGAAAATCCGTTCGGTAGTTTTTGAATTTATCGCGTTCAGACAGACAAACAGACAGAGGCGGCGGGGGACTATAATATGTAAGTAAGGCCTAGTGATCGTTAAACAATGTGATCCGCGAATACGGATATGGATCTCAACTTTCTTCAGGTTCAGCAGGAATTATTTATGATCCTTATCGTAATTGACTTTTGGGGGACAATGCTGCCAAGTTACTCTTTTTGAAATACAATTTACCATTACTCAATATTAGTTATGACGTATTTTTTTTTTTAAGTTCTTGAAAACAACATAGTTTTAATTGATGTGTCATATCACAAATTTATTTTAATTAGCATAGCACAAATATTAGAGGTTTGATCTCACTACAAAGATAGTTTAATTACCTTATAACTTAATTTACTGGTACTTACTCTACTTGAATTATAATAAATATGTATTTTTTTTTTACTAATTTGTATTGATGTTAACAGTATTTCATTGCTACATATCTTCAAAGAATTGCTATAGCGACCTACGCGTTCTCTATAATAATGCGTTAAGGATTGTGATGGGGCTGCCTCGGTTCTGCAGCACCTCGGGTATGTTCGCGGAGGAGCGTACCGCCTGTTTTTACGCGACTGCGCAGGCGGAGCATCTCTCCGGTGCGCAGAGTACGGGCCAGCTCCAACACAGTCCTGGCGAAGATTGCTGACAGGCTGGACTGCCCCTACATGCTGCATTGCTGCAGGCATGATCCGGCAAGGCCGTTTGTCAGGCATTATTAATTCTTATGTGTGTCTTTGTATGTATTATTTTAATTGCATAATTTGAATTGTAATAGTATCTTATTTTATTTTGAATTTTTGTCATTTATTATGAATTTTATTACTATTATTTTATTCTATTATATTATTAGTGTGATATGTTTTATAAAATTGACTTCTATGGGCCCAGTTACCCGAAATAAATGTTTTTTTTTAATATCTTTAAAAGGAGAACATTCACTGTCCATACATTTTTGGGCTAAATGTGAAAGTGCCGGAAAATGCAAACAAAAAAATATATATATTCCGTTAGAACATGTTATTCTCTTCACTTTTTACTATGGGATCAAATCTATAGGGCCATTCCCTGCGCTGTTATACGAGTTTGAAAAATACTGTTTTCTGTATGTTTTAGATAAAAGAATAACAGTAATCTAATTATAGTATTAGCTTTTTATGCCAGTTAACATCACATTTATTATCTTTTACTGTGAAACTAAGCCTCCAGGGTTATTCTCCACATAAATATCTCTACAGTGTGCAAAATAGTTATTTTTTTCTCCAGTACTAATATTAGCTGATTGAAATAGGTATCACTAGTATTAACTGGTTTTAGGTCTATTTAGTCGTTTCTATTCACTTAAAAACCGTGAAATAAAAAACACATTATTTTAGGTAGGTACACACATAACGGTTGTAAAAAGAAGCTTAACGAAGCCGAAAGTCATAGACTCCCAGTAATTGTGAATTTTTTGTACTATACTATGGTTCAGTATGTAGAGATATGCCTCTCGCAATAGCTTGCCATATTTGGGATTGCATAAAAAACATTAAGAACCTTATGGATAACCTTACGGAGACTAAAGGAGTTGATAGCATTTAAAACCTGTTTTCGTGAAAAACAGTAGGTAAATAAAAATAAAACTTTGACCTTCAATATCTCTCGGCATCATTATGCTTCTTTTACATCCGTTATTTATGTGTTATTTTATTTCACTGTTTTTGCAAGAACAGAAACCACTAAATAGACCTAAAACCAGTTAATATTAGTGATACCTATTTCAATAAGCTAATACTAGGTAGTACTAAAGAAAAAAAAAAAAACTTTGTTTCGCACACTATAGTTATGTGGAGAATAACCCTAAAGCCTAGTTTCACAGTAAAATATGATAACTGTGATGTATACTGGCATAAAAAGCTATTACTATAATTAGATTACTGTTATTCTCTGTAAAACATACTGAAAACAGTATTTTTCAAACTCATTTAACAGCGCAGGGAATGGCCCTACAGATTTGGTCCCATAGTGAAAAGTGAAGAGAATTACATGTTCTAACGGAAACTGTTTTTTATTGTTTGGCTGGCACTTTCATAATTTAGCCCAAAATGAATTTTCTCCTTTCATATAAGTAATGAAATGTATTAATATAAAAGATCCGTTCAAGATCCGCCAAAAAGTAAAGGATACGGATCTTTTTTCTCCCTCGGATATCCGCGGATACGGATATGGAAATCCGGCATATCACTAGTAAGGACTAGCTTTTAACGGCGCGACGCACAGTGGATCGAAAAAAAGCTCTCGAAGACATAGGAGCTTAAATTTTAAAATGTCGGGTTTTTGCTTGTATGGCTTGTAATAGTCAATATCATGCATAAATATATCATAGGATACAATCTGGTAGACAAATTGGCAACTTATATTTTTGTTGCAAAAAAAAAGTATGGAGCTAATGCTTATAATAAATGCTAAATGATTTTATTTCTGTAAGTAGGTTTGTACAAACACTTTTACACTTCAACCATATCTTAAAAACTAGATGAGGTCGGCTTTTCCTATCTGACTACTCTGAGAAGAAAGGCCGAAACAAACTCAGAAGTCACAGTCTCTTTTAAAGTCCAGACATAATCTTGGTCAAATCATGTTGAAGGCCATGTGGATTGGTGTCTGAAGTGGTCTTTTGAGGAAATCACCACAAAGATTGAGAGGGCCTGTCCAGTCAGTGCACGCATTTGTCAGTTATCGTGCAGATCAACTCAGCATTTAAGGAGTTCAACGATTCGACGAATAATACCAAAAAAAGGACATTTAGGTAGGCCAGGTTTACTCAAACTGTCAGACCATGATTAAAACTAACTGAAAAAAATAAATAAAATGAAAACAAAATGGAATGATCCACATAGTCTTCACATTCACAATAATTAAAATACTTAATATAATACTTTAAAAGTAAATATTCATGTCATTCTGTAAATAATTTTAAAGTTAGCAAAATAAACAAAGTTCCGAAAGCAAAAATAAATTGGAGCAGTCCCAAGCATTTTTGTCCTCTATGTAATCAACGGTTTAAAAAGCTTTCTGGCACAACTTACGTTTAATGAATGATTTGAATTTATTAAGGCTTAGATCTTGTACGTGGCTTGGAAGTTTATTATAAAAGCGTATACATTGACATCTGAACGAGCCACCTATTTTTTAGGGTTCCGTTAAAAAACGGAACCCTTATAGATTCGTCATGTCTGTCTGTCTGTCTGTCTGTCTGTCTGTCTGTCTGTCTGTCTGTCTGTCTGTCTGTCTGTCTGTCTGTCTGTCTGTCTGTCTGTCTGTCTGTCTGTCCGTCCGTATGTCACAGCCACTTTTTTCCGAAACTATAAGAGCTACGCTGTTGAAACTTGGTAAGTAGATGTATTCTGTGAACCGCATTAAGATTTTCACACAAAAATAGAAAAAAAACAAATAATTTTGGAGTTCCCCATACTTAGAACTGAAACTCAAAAATTTTTTTTTCATCAATCCCATACGTGTGGGGTATCTATGGATAGGTCTTCAAAAATGATATTGAGGTTTCTAATATCATTTTTTTCTAAACAGAAAAGTTTGTGCGAGAGACACTTCCAAAGTGGTAAAATGTGTGTCCCCCCCCCTGTAACTTCTAAAATAAGAGAACGATAAAACTAAAAAAAATATATGATGTACGTTACTATGTAAACTTCCACCGAAAATTGGTTTGAACGAGATCTAGCAAGTAGTTTTTTTTTAATACGTCATAAATCGTAAACAGCAATTTACCTTTCATTCAATGTTACTTGCTGCTACGGAACCCTTAATGGGCGAGTCCGACTCGCACTTGGCCGCTTTTTTGAGCCTTGTTGTAGGTACAACAAATTTGTGTTTGTTCCTAGTATTTATGTTATGGATATCACTGTATTTTAAACAATTTTATATTTTTATGGGCACGTAAAAGATTATCAAAATATACTTGATCGAACAGCTCTTTTTTGCAAAACAAAGATAGTCTGAATGTCGGCCGCATTTCCCCACAACAGAATACCGTACGACATTTCACTATGAAAATAGCTAAAGTACACTAAACGGGCTGTCTCTATGTCAGTAAAATTATGAATTTTTCTGACAGCATATTCTGTGGAGCTTAGCTTTTTTGACAATTTATCTATATGTGGGCCCCACTGAAGCATAGCATCTAAAGTTAAGCCCAAGAATACTGTGCTATCTTCAGGATTCAATTCTTCGCCCTTTATCAACACACTAGTTTTCACCTGCCTAACATGAATGAGGTAGGGTAAACTTAATGCATTTGGTTTTTTTTTTCATTAAGAAGTAAATTGTTAACATTGAACCAGTGAACTACTTTTGAGATCGCGCTATTTACATCGTGAGTAACCATCACGCGTAGCATGACCACCGTAGAAACGAGTTTTGTCGACGGAAGAATAGACAAAATTACAGATTGTGATTGTTTATCTGTCATTTTATCTACTCTTCCGTCGACAAAACTCGTTTCTACGGTGGTCATGCTACGCGTGCTGCTGCTCTGCCGTCATAAGGAAAAAGGGCACAACTAACATTATTTCCGAAATTTAGTTATATACATATTCGGAATCAGAAAAAAAGGCCCATCTGTCAATGTTTTTTGTACAATTTTAGGAACAAGATAAACAAAAATACGTAAGCTCAAAAGGCACAAATGAGCCACGTTTTAAAAGCCAATCAAAATTTTAAACTCTATTTTCTCCATATTTATAAAATGTAAGATGTGCCCTTTTTCATTATGATGGCAGTGCTGACATTTAAGTTTAAAACAAAAGTGAAGTGTCATCCGCAAACAACACTATATCATGGTTATCCTTTATGAGGTAAGGTAAGTCATTAATATAAATAAGAAACATGAAAGGACCAAGAATTGAGCCCTGTGGGACTCCCATTGTTACTATAGATCCGGGAGATCCTTTTCCATTAACGTCAACGCTCTGAATCCGATTACTCAAGTATGAAGTAAGAAGATTCAGAGCGCTGTTCCGGATCCCATAGTGGCGGAGTTTCCTGATTAACGTTTCATGAAGAACGCAATCAAATGCCTTGGACAAATCACAAAAGATGCCCAAGGCAAATAAAACAGGGTTGGGAATAAAACCGAAAGGGAAATCGTGGCCCCCGGCAACATGGCAACTGAAGGAACACGGGTGGGTTTTACTCAGTAAGAGTCTGACACGCCCTCCCGCTCCGCCCAGAGCGGGAGAAGTTATTTGATAATTTCCCACCCAAAAAAAAGGGCATCGCATTTATCTTCCCAAGCATTATAAATATGACCTAAAAGTTCAACATTTGAAATCATAGTAGTTCATAGTAGTACATCAGTAGTTGAACGACCCCTTGTAAAACCGAACTATTTGCTATGTAATAATTTATGTCTGTTAAAAAATCTTTGCAATTGCCCTAAAATTAATTTATCAAATATTTTACTAAAGGTAGGCAAGTACTGAAAAAGGTCTATAATTTGTCGGGTCTGATCTACTGCCTGATTTAAACAAAGGTATTATTTTACTATTTTTCATAAGGTCGGGAAACTCCCCACAGTCGATACAATTATTAAAGATCAGCGGTAAAATAGGTGATATAATGTCAATAATAGATTTGGCAACTTCTACAGAATTACCCCACAGATCTGCAGTCTTTTTAGGGTTCCGTAGTAAACAAGGAACCCTTATAGTTTCGTCATGTCCGTCTGTCTGTCTGTCTGTCCGCGGTCTAGCTCCGAGACCCTTAGTACTAGAAAGCTGTAATTTGGCATAGGTATACATATTAATTATGCCGACAAAGTGGTAAAACAAAATTATGAAAAACATTTTTTTTAGGGTATCTCTCATACACGTAAAGTGGTGATGTTTATTTTTTTATTTTTTTACCCCATGTTGAGGGGTATCATTGGAAAGGTCCTTCAAAAATATTGTGAGTTTGTGAAAACTATTTTTGGATTCAGGGATTCGTTTGCGAAATATTAAGCTTTAAAGTGCTAATTTTTGTTAGACTCAAGTGTCCCCCCCCTGCCGGCGAAATGGTTGGTTTTGGGTGTGTGAAAAAAATCACAACAGTAGCTGATATAACGAAATTAAAAGGAAAACTATAGCTAAGTAGGCTCTACAGGTTAACGAGTAATAATCGACCAACTTAACTTTGCAGTTGCAAAAACATGTTTTCCCATACATTCCGTATGGGAGAACATATTTTTCAACTACAAAGTTAAGTTTGTTTTTGGGATAAATTCATCCCAACTACGGAACCCTTCATTGTGCGTGGTCCGACACGCACTTGGCCGGTTTTTTTTTACATTTAAAGTGTGAAAGGTCTCAATTATCTCTCTGCAGGTTCAAAAAGAAAATCGAATCGCAAACATTAACATTTTCCTTTAGCAAAGACTCGGCAACAGAAGGTGATAGGGATTTAGTAGTTGAAACGGGAATATCTGAAAATAAATTTTCAAAGGCCGGGGCGACTTGTGAGTCTTATTATGTTGTCATTATACAGGCTGTAGTCAGTATTTCGGTTATTAGACCTTCCCGTTTCACTATTATTAATATTCCAAGTTGTTTTAATTACGTTAGGTACTACTATTTTTAGTTTTCGAACTAATATCAAATACAGCGACTTGGCCATATAACAAACTTTTTTAAATAATTTTGAATAATTTCTAACATATATATTTAAATTCAGCTGTGTTTACATAAGTCCTTTCATTGTACAGCTCATAAAGCCGTGTTCAATTCAATTCAATTTATTTCAGAAACAATTAACATTGTGTTTGAAAACATAAATAAATATAAATAAAAACACGTTCATTAAAATTATAAAACTAACACATTCAAAGTACTAGTTCTACTTTTATGAATACCAATAGTAGCCCAATCACTAAAAGATGCGTTATTATTAGCCGAGATAATCTTGGGAATAAAGGTGGAGTTAAATTGCTTACAGTATATATTAAAGAAACCATCATATAGATTATTAGGATCAGCATGAATAGACAAAACTGGTAATTTATTAATGAGTTTAACTTTAAAAGTTTCCAAGCGACTTGCAGTTTTGGGGTTTACAGTGATATCTTTTTTTAGCCACTTTATTGTTTTGGTTTGGGATAGTAATCCTCTGCTCGCAATGATCAGAATCTTGGTATGACATCCGTATAAATATTATCTAGGCATGTGGCACTAGTAGGGGTTATTCTTGTGGGCTCCAAAAATAGGTTTACAAGATTGTAGGACTGAAACAGACTTACAACTATTATATATCTCCGGAACAGAAAGAATAACCATAATATCCTCGCACACGGTGATGTAACTATTTATCTATGATATTTTGACTATTTTTTTGTCTAAAAATCATAAATAAAGCACTACTTAGACATAAAAAAAATATGAGTTGCACATTTGGCTACCAGATTGTATTCTATGATTTATTTATGCATGATATTGGCTACTAGAAGCCATTCAAGCAAAAACCCGACATTAAAAAATTTAAGCTCCTATCTAGTCTTCGAGAGCCTTTTTTCGATCCCCAGTGCGGCGGCTTCGCCCGCGTTGATGTCGAAAATTATCCCACTGGAACATACTACAGGGATAAGAAGTATCCCCAGGTCATGGTCTACCTGTGTGCCATCGTGCCGTTCAATGTGAAATGCATTCAACCGTTAAGGCGTTCAAAGGTAACAGACAGAGTTACTTTCACTTTTATAATATTAGTATGAATTATGGTCACCTACTAAGCATGAGAGTCAAAATGGCGGGTGTACCATAGCGAATTAAATTATACCAATTACCAAACAAATGTACCTAAAATGTACTATTTAGTACCTAGCTCTAAAAAATTTGTACCTCCTTCAGAACGAAATTATTTCGAAATTAAGGTACACCCGCCATATTGACATCAAGATGGCGGGTGTACTAAAATATTTTATTATTTAACCATTACTCATAAAATGTATTTACACTAAAAAATTGTACCTAAAATGTACCTCAAGTAAATAGAAACACACACTTGATTAGTGGGATAGTTCCTGAGAAATAAAACAACCGTGTCTCGGTTTACTTATGTTTATCTCCTTTATTTCATTATTTACATATAAATTATATTTTTAAATATTAGAATAAAATAATATAAAAACATTTAAAAATATAAAAAATAGTGTCCCACCGGTATCGGGAGCAGGGTCCAAGCTACCGGCGGTCAGGGCTCCAGAGAGAGGAACCTCCTAACGATGCGAGCCGTGTCCAGGAGTACCGCTTTCTGAATCAAGCCCTTAACCCAGCTGCCCAACGAGAGCCTCCTTAGGTGTTGGTCGAGGCTCTTGGCAATTAAGCCATTGGCTGATACAACTATCGGCACAATGATTGCTGAGTCCACATCCCACATGTCGACAACCTCGCGAGCCAAGTCAAGATACTTGATTTGTTTATCTTTCTCGGCTTTCACGAGGTTTCCGTCATGCGGGACCGTTATGTCAATAATCATTGCGCGCCGCTCTCCTCGATCCACCACCACTATATCAGGCTTATTGGCAACAATAGTCCTGTCAGTGATGATGGATCGATCCCAGTACAATGTGATATTTCCATTTTCGAGAACTGGGTCGGGCACATACCTGTAGTACGGCACTTCCGATACCACAAGGCTGTATTTCAGGGCAAGTTGCTGATGGATAATCCTGGCTACAAGGTTATGTCTATGCAAGTACTCTTCGTTAGCTAGACGAGAACACCCGGAGATAATATGTCGGATTGATTCTCCCGGACGGTGGCATGCCCGACAGATGTCAACCGTGCCGTCCTTCACAATAAATCTCCGATAATTGTTCGTCATCATAACTTCGTCCATAATTGCACAGACAAAACCTTCGGTTTCCCCAAAGAGGTCACCAAAGCGCAGCCAGGCTACGGACGCTAGTAAGTCTACATCGGGCCCATGCAGGGCCCGGAAGTAGCGCCCGTGAAGCTCCTTGCTCTGCCATATCTCCCTGCGGTCGTTAGTGTCAAGCACTATAGGCTTGCGCCAGTTCTCTTTAGCCAAGGAGAGCGGGGTAAGGCCTTTGTCTATCGCAACCACATCTCGATGCATCCCCACGTCGGTTTCTAGGAAATATTCCCTGAGACTGCATATCTCGCGATTGTGGAGTGTCTTAGCGTTTAAAAAGCCTCGACCTCCACATTTTCGCGGGACATACAGTCTCATTACCGATGACCGTGGGTGATGCATTCGAAATGCAGTTAGCAGCGTACGGACCCTCCTATCCAGGGCGTCGAGTTCGGTCTGAGTCCATTTGAGTATGCCGAAAGAGTACATCAAAACCGGCATGACCCAACCGTTGAAGGCGCGCACCTTGTTTCCGCCTGATAGAAGACTATTAAATACTTTCTTCAGGCGGCCAAAGAAGCGCTCCTTCAACGATTGCTTCATGTCAGTAACATTGATGCCCAACGCTTCCGACATACCCAAATACTATAGGTTTCGGATGTGGAGAGGGCTCTAAGGTTTATGGAATCCGAGAGTTGGGTTCCCGCGGATTCCACAATCTCCCCTCGCTTTACATGCATGACCGCACATTTATCCACACCAAATTCCATCCTGATGGCGCTACTGAAAGTTTCAGTTACTTTCAGTAGCTTCATCAGTTGCAAATTGTTGGGGGCAAAGAGTTTTAGGTCATCCATGTAGAGGAGGTGAGATATAACCTGACCACCTCTCCTCAGCCGATAGCCAAGACCTGAATCCTCCAGCAGTGTGCTTAGAGGATTCAGGGCTAAGCAGAACCAGAGCGGACTCAAACTATCTCCCTGGAATATACCTCGCTCAATCCTTATCGGCTCACTATTCCTCTGGATATTTCGACATCCTGGATAGCGAAGGACCGTCCTCCATTGCCCCATACACGACATCAGGAAGGTGCGCAGAGTTGTATCTACTTTATACAACTCCAGCACCCTCATGAGCCATGTATGTGGCACCGAGTCATAGGCCTTCTTATAGTCTATCCAGCATGTCGACAGATCCTTTCGGGAATGGCGAACTTGTTGGCTAATGGCCATATCAATGAGGAGTTGCTCCTTAGTACCGCGGGACCCATTCCTACATCCATTTTGAGAGGCAGACATGATGGAGTTGGTGTCTATATGTTTGTTAATTTTAGCTCTCAAAATGGATGTAAGAACTTTATAGACCGTCGGTAAACACGTGATCGGCCTATAATTTTTGGGTTCCGCGGTGCTACCAGATTTATGGAGCAGGTGGGTAACTCCTGTCGTTAGGAACTGGGGTAGCGAACCAGACTCTAAAGCAGTCTGGTACTGAGCCGCCAAGCGAGCGTGCGATCTTACAAACCATTTAATCCAGAAATTGTGCAGCCCGTCCGGCCCTGGAGACTTCCAGTTAGGCAACGGACGGACTGCACGAGCCACATCTTGGGGACAGATGGTAATGGCCCCCATTTCTGCTATTGGATCGCAGGCTCGCTCGACTTCTCGAGTCCAATCACCTTCGGTGTGACTGACAGGCACCGACCAGATGCTGCGCCAGAAAGAGCACATGGCATCATCATCTGGCAGATGCGTGTCAGCCACACCTTGGTTCGGTCGCTCCCAAGCCCTATAAACCCACCTTTCATCTCTCTGGAAGGTGCGATTCTGGGTGTATCGATCTACTCGCCGCTTATACCTACGGATACGGTTTGCCCATGCATACACTTTCTGCTTCAGGAAGTCGATGCGCTCTGTGACACGGGCCATATATTCCTGTGGGCAGATATCAGTCCCTAAGAACGCCCGCCTCACAAAGCGCATCACTCTAGGGCGAGTATTGCCCTCCCTGAAGCAGATTAGTTTGCCGATGAGGGCTCTGGCCCCACCAATACGGCGCTCAATTCTGCACTGCCAAGCTGGCACGGCTGGTGTCGGTCGTGTAGCTCTTGAGTCATTAGCAAATTTGACGTGAGCTACACGACATGCCGCTACAGCTGCGCAGTACAGAATTGAGTGAGTATCAGTAAGGTCTGCGCAGTCATCAAAATAGTTTGACAACTGCGAATCCAGAACCGCCACCAGCGCCCTATTTTTGTTATGCATGGGCAAACGAGGTAAACGTGGTCTAAGTTCGGGCGACATGAATCGATATTCCTGAATCGCACCCTCCAAAGCACTCCTCAATTCCTCATTGCACTAGGTACTTACGTTTGTAGCCCTGTCATCAATCCTCTCGTCAGCTTGGCTTGTGGTGTCCTGTGCTGGTGCTATAACACTCTGCGACGGGGGAGCGATGACATGGCTACTTCGCATTTCATTTCGCAGGCGATCAAGTACAGTGTCATCCAACATATGATTACGCTGGATGACCCGCACCTGATCCGACAGTCGTTGTGCCGAAACGTTGACAGCTGGTTCAAGCGCCTGAAAAAGAGAGAGCATCCTTTCCCAGCAGCAAAATAATAAAAATAAATTTATTACTATTTAATAACTGCATTGAATGAAATGCTGTTTCATACATTTTGACCGCGTAGGTAAAATAACCGACCCAAAATTTCAACGCAGGGGGTTCAGAATCATGTACTGAATCCATGGTAACAGGCTTCGCGTCGATGTCCCTGACACCCTGTATAAAGGGTGTAACAAGACCTTTAACGATGCCAAAAGGTACTTGTTCTCCCCGTCATTGCGATTATTTTGTTGTTCTAGACTAGACCATACCTAGGAACCTTCAAGTTACGGAGATATTAAGAGTCAAAGTTTAAACTTTTTCACATGTTTTTTTTTTAAATACATGTTTTTATTAACGTAAGATTTTTACTGTAAACACTTCCATGACCTCCATACTATTCAATCCATCCATCAGCACGATGTTTTGAGTGCGTTACATTGAGTCCTACCGCAAAACGTGATTTTTCACCCCCCATTCAAGATTTATCCCAAAAATATATATAAATATGTACCTAGATCAATAATACATAATAATAATAATAAACATAAGTAAACCGAGACACGGTTGTTTTATTTCTCAGGAACTATCCCACTAATCAAGTGTGTGTTTCTATTTACTTGAGGTACATTTTAGGAACAATTTTTTAGTGTAAATACATTTTATGAGTAATGGTTAAATAATAAAATATTTTAGTACACCCGCCATCTTGATGTCAATATGGCGGGTGTACCTTAATTTCGAAATAATTTCGTTCTGAAGGAGGTACAAATTTTTTAGAGCTAGGTACTAAATAGTATATTTTAGGTACATTTGTTTGGTAATTGGTATAATTTAATTTGCTATGGTACACCCGCCATTTTGACTCTCATCTACTAAGCTGCTCATGAGTCAACCTTCTCTAGTCATCAATGCAGAAGCAAGCAGACAGTAAACATAACTCTGTAAAGAGATTCTAAACTTTTTGTGGGTTACGACCTAACCCCTTGTAAAGGCAACAACCTATAAAAATAAAGTGCTAACATCTGGGCCCTATTTAATAAACTTTTAAATTGTAGATTACAGGCTACAATTGTACAAGTTTCTGTATGAATTACAAGTCATGGTGGAACTTTACAAAATTTTAATATTGTACCAACAATTATATATACTTACTTAAGTAAGTATTTTCACTTTACAGGTTTAAGTTTACATAATTGTAGGGAAAACTATTGAACACATAATTGTATTGTAATTACAACTTTACAAATTTTGTAAATTGTTGTATAGTCCCGATAGGTGGTCTCACGATGTGTCAAAAATTTCCAATTTTATGCCTCAACCTAATGACTAAAGAAATATTGAAATATTTTATGCAAAGAAATGGTTCTAACAATGAGTAGTGAAAGTAGTGATGTTAGTGGTGAAGAATAATGTGATTGAACGACAACGGCGAGTTTTTCGTAAAAGGATAACTCCGTAAGAAATCTACCCTCGTTTATTAAGAATTTGCACTTAAACTTACATTTTATGTGACTAAAATATTAATATACTTATATTTGATACATTTGACTGTATTATTATTGTTAACTTATTCGATTTTATGATTACATTTATATCTGTAATTACCTATTTAAATCAAATAGGCAATCTATGTAAGTGCTGTTCACACCTTTAAGTGACAAATTCGCTGTAGTAAGTAATCCTTATCCTTACATATTATAAAACAAAGTCCCCCGCCGCGTCTGTCTGTCTGTCTGTTCTGAACGCGATAAACTCAAAAACTACCGAACGGATTTTCAAACGGTTTTCACCAATGAACGGAGTGATTCATGTGGAAGGTTTTAGTGTATAATTCATTAAAGTTTTGTTTAAATTGGCTGAAATATGACAATTATTATTGAAGATGCTGGAAAAAATCATGCCGACTAGGAGCTTTACTGGCGTGCGCCGCATAAACCGTTATAGATAAATACAATTTATGTTCTACAGTGTTATTTATCTTAAAAAGTTCAACAAAAAAGTCCCCCATGGCATATGTCTATCTTCTAAGGATGACCTACAATAAATATTTTTATCTATCAGAATTTGATAAAAATTTAATTGATATTTCCGAAGCTATTGTGACGGATATTATATTAATCCTTTAACAATAAACTATGTTACTTAAATTGAGCATTCAATTAAGATTAAAATATGCCTTGTCATCATTTCATTTAAATGAATGGCTTAAAAGATATCACAGATTCAAAATTAAGCGTAACAAAATAATTATAGTTGAAGGCAACGCGGGCACAGCGGTAGGAGTCAATGACCTTTTCCTCGGCTATTAGGTATGTAATCCCGATATCGGTAGTACGTTCCCGTGGAATATTTTCCAACACCCACGCGGGCGAAGCCGCGGGAAAAAGCTAGTTATATTATAAGACTTAAATAAAATTATAACTTACAACTAGGATATTTGTAAATAAGTACAATATTGTCATCGAAATTGACAGGCGTTTTCTACTTATGTAAATGTTTATTAATCAGGATATACAATTGTTATAATTGTAAGTTAGTTTCTTACATACTTGTACCTAAGGTTTATTTAACTGCACATGTAGTATAACTTTACAAATTTGTCACTTTTTTTACAAAATTGTAGGATTGTAACGTTTATTAAAAACAGGGCCCAGCGCCCAGGGGCTGTGAAAACTTTACAATTACAATTTACAATTTTATAAATCTCACAAGTGTTTGTAAGTACCACCCACATAATTGTAACGAAAAACCTTACAAATATGTATGTAAATTGTAGTGACATGTCTACAATTTACATATTTGTAATTCTGTGTTACACAATATTTTGTACAATTTAACACTTTTGTAGAATTGTAGACTTCTAAAATTTTGTGATATAGGGCCCTGTATGCACCCTAATTGCGTAATATACGATCAATCACAATCTGAATCGTTTTGAAACAAATTGCTAATCCATTGCTACATAAATTAGAAAAAAAATCTGCTCAACAACGTAAATAACGCAATGAATGTTGTTAAGAGGAGGCTTCCAAAATTGTATGTTAATTTGCATTAATATTCTGAAAAAGTCACGCATACAATCAAAATGGAACTTAAGTATATGATTTATTGGGTCTTTTTCTTTCCAAATTTAAGACAGTTACGTAATTAGAACATTTTCGCTCGATTCATTTTTAACCGACTTCAAAAAAAGTAGGAGGTTCTCAATTCGACTGTATTTTTTTTTCATGTTTGTTACCTCAGAACTTACTACTGGGTGAACCGATTTTGATGATTATTTTTTATTTGAAAGCTGGTGCTTCCCGTGTGGTCCCATATAAATTTTATTAACTTTACTTGGATGGTTTTTGAATTAGCTTCAATAATACGTATTTTTTTCCCACTTAGTATGTGGATGATATGTTAAGTTCCTCTCACTGTTATTTAAATAGCAGGTAGTGGTATTCGAATTTGTGTGGGGGTAAATACCACAACTAAAAAGTGAAAAATAAAAACTTTTTACAAAAAAAAACAACCACACTACAAAGTGAAAAATAACTTTAAGGCGCAACTAGCCGATACTTTTTCCATACAAATTTCGGGGGGGTTTTACTCCACTGTTACACATTGTACATCCAAAGTAAAACATGAAATCGTTTTGTCTTATTATTAATTTTGTCTGTACAGAAACAGAATAGTAAAAAAAAAGCAATTAAAAAGTCATGAGCCAACAAAGATTCGTTTTTCCTGCTAATTTTAACGCAACTTTGGGAGTAAATAAGTAATAAAAGAAGTATAAAATCTCCAAAACAAAGCTCGTTCCGACAAAGCTCAATTGTCGAAGATTATAATAAACTTTATTCGTAATTGATTTATGCAGTAGTTTTTTTATAAAACTCCACCTTTCAAAGGACTTTTCGTTATTTTTTACGCGCTCGTTTTACTAAAATCGTTCTGAACGGTGTTTGTGTGCGTGCGAACTAGAGTTTGTGCATGTAGACCAGCGTCTAAACTGCTCATCACTGATACGGTCTCTGTCGGACACGATGCCAGCACGCGTAGCATGACCACCGTAGAAACGAGTTTTGTCGACGGAAGAGTAGACAAAATGACCGATAAACAATCACAGTCTCTAATTTTGTCTATTCTTCCGTCGACAAAACTGTTTGACTACTGAAACAAAGTCGATAAAAACAAAGTCGATAAAAACAAATGCGATAAAATCATTTTTTTTTATCGACTTTGTTTTATCGACTTTGTTTTTATCGACTTTGTTTTTAAAGTCGAAAAAAACAAAGTCGATAAAAACAAATTCGATAAAAACAATTTTTTTTTATCGACTTTGTTTTTATCGACTTTAAAAACAAAGTCGAAAAAAAAAAGTCGATAAAAACAATTTCGATAAAAACAAAGTCGATAAAAACAAAGTCGATAAAAAAAAATTGTTTTTATCAACTTTGTTTTTATCGACTTTGATTTTATCGACTTTAAAAACAAAGTCGATAAAAACAAAGTCGATAAAAAAAAAGTCAATAAAAACAAAGTCGATAAAAACAAAGTCGATAAAAACAAATTCGATAAAAACAAATTCGTCAAACAGTTTTGTCGACGGAAGAATAGACAAAATTAGAGACTGTGATTGTTTATCAGTCATTTTGTCTACTCTTCCGTCGACAAAACTCGTTTCTACGGTGGTCATGCTACGCGTGCAGGTGAGATAGCGTGCTTTTTGACCAAGCCCACCAATGAGTTCGAGCCCGCGACTAGTTCAACCTTAATTTCGGAAGTCGGTGGCAAAAAACGAAAAGTCTAAACCAAAGACACCGACTACCGAAATTAAAGTTATTTTTCACTTTGTAGTGTTTTCTTTTGGAAGTCGGTTGTTTTTTTTGTAAAAAGTTTTTTTTATTAGAAAATCATGTCTTTTTTAAAGATTATTTGAAACAAAAACAAGATTACTCGGCTTTTATGTCTAAAATAATTATTGACAGTAAGAAAATATAGTTTATTATCCAGATATAAGATATTCATTAATTACAGATTAATCTTACTCGTTTACGAAAATGTATTACGTAATTAGATAACTGGTTTCTATTATGAAAATCAACACAAAAATTTACTTACAATTGGTCAAGCACGCATCAACTACTGTGACAGGCTTTTAATTTTTACACGTTGATAATTTTTTTCCAGAAACCGGGTGTAAGTAAGATGTATTAATTAAAAGACATAAGTAGCAACATATACCAGTTTTATAAACACATTGACATTGTTGAAAATTATATTCAAAAAGACATGATTACTTTGTAAAGTATTATATTATTTTAACTATTGTGAATGTGAGGACTATGTGGATATTATTTTTATTTCTCTTCTAGTTTTAGTGATGGTCTGGCAGTTTGAGTAGTTTTTGCTGCCTTCCCAAATGTCCTTTCTTTGGTATTGCTCGTCGAGTTGAGCTCCTTAAGTTCTGAGTTGAGCTCCACGATTACTGCTGACAAATGCTTGCACTGACTGGACAGGTCCACTCAAATCTGTGTGGTTCTTTCCTCAAAAGACCTTTTCAGACACTAATCTACATGGTCCTCATATGGCCTGACAGGCCTGACCAAGATTATGTCTGGACTTTAAAAGAGACTGCGACCTCTGAGTTTGTTTCGGTCTTTCTTCTCAGAGTAGTCAGATAGGAAACGCTATATCCTATTTACAGAATAAACAATTTCATTTCAGTAAATAGTTCTGTTTTGAAGACAAATTCTCCTATTTTTCTACCTCATCTCCTGTTTTTCAGATTCGTAAGCTTGATTATTTTAATGCACTTCTTTTACAGATATCGGAAAAATTTGAAACAAAATTGCTAAAATTTAAAAATGAAAAATTACACATTCTTAAAATGGAAATGAGTACCAACATATTCTTTGATGACACAGTATACACTGGTTCAGCTGGTCTTGCACTATTTTATTTTATGAATTCGTTGAAAAATGATAATAATCCTGAAATACTAAAGGTGAGTGTCTAGTAATTCAATAAATTCTATTCATAATAATCCCATTTCAAGCCGATTTCGTCTATGGTGACTATTTCTGTTTAAAATTCTAATAATATACTTATCACTAGTATCATATCAAAAATTATTACAACCGCAACTGCAAAAATAAGTTTGTACCTAATCATAAAAAAAATACAAAATGCATCGATTCAAAATGTGATAAACTGTAGGACCTGCGAATTTGATATTAATTTCAATTTGATACACCCACGTGTTCCTCAGAAAAAAGGTCTTGAGCGACAGACAAACGACAACGAAGTCATCCTTTATTATGGGTTCCGTTTTTTTCCTTTTGATGTAGGTACGGAACCCTAAAAAAAGAAATGCATATCGTCCATGCCTTAAGGGAGAAGCGTCAGGGTAGCCCGCGAAATTCAAAATTTTCTTACGTTTTTTGCATTTTGCAGGTCAGTATCATGTTGTATGTTGATCTAAATATGATTCGCGGCTGTAACAAATATGGCTTTACTCAATTATAATCATTAATTAGGGCAGGTCATGACGCTTTCGCCTTAAATTATAACAACCATCAATTAGACAGAGACCAAAATAATGATAAAGTAGAACGGATGATAGTATATTAAAAACTCATCACAATCGCCACAAGCTCGCTGTCATATTGGTTAAAACTAGTGATGTTAAAAAATGTGATCCGCGGATATGGATACGGATCATAAGGGTTTAGATCCGCGAATACGGATACGGATCTCAACTTTCTTCAGGTTCAGTAGGAATTATTTATGATTCTCATCGTAACTGACTTTTGGGGGACAAAGCTGCCAAGTTACTCTTTTTGAAATACAATTTACCATTACTTAATATTAATTATGACGTATATTTTTTTAAGTTCTTGGAAATAACATAGTTTTAATTGATATGTTAACTCACATAATTACCTATTTCAATTAACATATCACAAATATTAAAGGTTTGATCTCACCACTACAAAGATAGTTTAATTACTACCTTATAGTTATAACTTAATTTACTGGTACTTACTCTACTTGAATTATAATAAATATGATTAAACAATTTTTTTACTAATTTGTATTGAAGTTAACAGTATTTCATTCCTTTAAAATTTAATATACGTAATTAAATGTATTTATATCAAAGATGCGTTCAAGATCCGCCAAAAAGTAACGGATACGGATATAGATCTTTTTTCTCCCTCGGGTATCCGCGGATACGAATATCCGGCACATCACTAGTTAAAACTGCCGATATAGAGGGTACCGAGCTTTTTATGCACACAAACATGTTTTTATTTAAGCTTATTTGAAGTAGTAAACAATTAAATTAAAATGTAGGGAAATCAATTGGTATTATTTATATCTATACTAATATTATATAGAGGAAAGATTTGTATTTTTGTATGTAACGAATAAACTTAAAAACTACTGGACCGATTTTAAAAATTCTTTCAGCAATGTGTAGCTACATTATCAGCGAGTAACATAGGCTATATTTTATCCCCGTACTCCCACGGGAACGGGAAATACGCGGGTGAAACCGCTTGACATCCGCTAGTTGGGGATATATTATGTACTAGTGGACATTAGAATGCGCGATGGAAACACGATTTGGTGAAGTTGGCTCGATAGAATAAATTCGCAAAATTACGTCTTATCGAGTAATTTTTTCCTCTATTTTGCTACTTTTTTATATAAATAAGTAAATTTATATTATGAATCATTTACTAAAATAAAGTTCATAGGCGACTCCAGCGTTTTTGTGCGTTAGTTTTTTATTTAAGAGCAATATGATGAAAATAACAACGAAAAACATTGAAAAAGTGCAAAAGTGTGTTATTTTCTTTACTCTTTACACGTAAAGAAAAAGACAGAGGCAAAGGCAAATGGTCGGTACGCTCTTAATGGCGACGTTGGGCAATGCGTTGGTTCGAATCCACGTTAAAGATATGCTCATTTTGAAAGTATTATAATTATGATATACCTACACACTTGTGTTTAATATGTCACACTAAAACATTAATTATTTGTTTATTAAAATCAAGAATAGAACATCGCGTGATCCATCATACCCCCCTCGCCTGTCAATGGTGCCGATTCCCTTGTTCACAAAATAAACTAAATTTAAGTTCAGTGCATCTTTTTCTTTCTATTTCATTAAGAAAAGGACAGAAGATAAATTTTAGTTTAGTACTGTCAAATTAATCAGCGCTTGACGTAAATTGACGTAATTTTAGTTGGCAAGTTTTTAATCACGTCTAAACTTGTATGGAGACTGACAGGCGCTGATTAATTTGACAGGACTAAACCAAAATTTATGTTCTGTCCTTTTCTTAATGAAATAGAAAGAAAAAGATGCATTGAACTTAAATTTAGTTTAGTTTGTGAACAAGGGAATCGACACCAATCTGTCATGCACTCACATTACATATTGGATACATATAATAGTAGATTGTTTACCAAGGGAGCAAACAACTATTTTTAAGGCGAGAGTGTTTCTTTGAATCCAGAGCGCAGCGAGGGATTCAAAGTACTTCACTCGAGCTTAAAATAGTGTTGCTCCCGAGGTGAACACTCTACTTTTTATCACCCTCTATGAGAAAATAAAACGTGTGCAGTCAACGAAGTTCCTTCTTACGTATGATTTAAAACAAAAATCGCTACCATCTTGGACTTACATTTTGACCTCACTATCAGCTTTAGCACCCTCGAAAACTATGAAAACGACACTTATGACGAAAAATTTGAAAATTTCCGCAACCACCATCTTGGATTTTCATTTTGACCTCACTATCGGCTTTAGCACCCTTGAAAACCATGAAAACGATACCCATGATGAAAAATTTGAAAATTTTCAGAGCCGCCATCTTGGATTTACATTTTGACCTCATTTTCGGCTTTAGCGCCCTCGAAAACTATGAAAATGACACAAATGACGAAAATTTTGAAAATTTCCGCAGCCGCCATCTTGGATTTTCATTTTCACCTCACTATCGGCTTTAACACCATTGAAAATCATGAAAACGATACCCATAATGAAAAATTTGAAAATTTTCACAGCCGCCATTTTGGATTTTTATTTTGACCTCATTATCGGCTTTAACACCATTGAAAACCATGAAAACGATACCCATAATGAACAATTTGAAAAATTTCACAAGCGCCATCTTGGATTTTCATTTTGACCTCACTGTCGGCTTTAGCACCATTGAAAACCATAAAAACGATACCAATGATGAAAAATTTGAAAAATTTCAGAGCCGCCATTTTGGATTTTCATTTTGACCTCACTATCGGCTTTAGCACCATCGAAAACTATGAAAACGACACACATTACGAATAATTTGAAAATTTTCGCAGCCGCCATCTTGATTTTCATTTTGACCAAATTCACACTTTCTCTCTCTTGCCAGCCTGTTACTTGTTCATACAATGTTCGTGTTTGATCTCTTTGGTAATTGGAACTGTTTTTTTCTAACAATATCCACGTTCCAAATTCAAATCACTTTTAATCCCTAGGGATTAAAAAGCTATTTTAGTCCCTGTTTACGAGGACTAAACTAGAAACTTTTGAATAGATGTGATAAAAAATTAATTTGGTGCTTATACTTTTTTACAGACTGCACTGGAATACATAAATATTGAAAATCTAAAAGGACGAAAAATAAGCTTTTTGTGTGGAGACGCAGGGCCACTTGCTCTTGCAACTGTAATATCGTATAAACTAGGTTCCAAACATGATAAAACGCTGCCGGATCACAAAACCTTAGCTCAAAGGTAAGTAAGGCCTATACTTAGTGCTATAAAATGTTACAACCATAAAAAGAAGGCCGTGTATAGAGTGCCGCAGGCGGCATTGTATTCAGTGGCCCGGTTTTATCAAGTAAAAATATTAATATACGGGCTGGTTCAAATAGTAACGTCATAAAAAAAAATATCTTTATATTTATTGCAATCCATAATGTACACATACAGGTGGTATGGAAAAATAAATTGAAATAATTATGGACCCTGTCGGGCACGGTATAATATTGATTCCTCATGCTCAGGGGTATCCGAAAATACCACATGTATGTCCCGTGATTCTTGATAGTTTTTGAGTTATAATGATGTTTTCAATTTCTTGAAAATTTTATGGGTACCGCTTTAAAAAAAATCTACTTACCTATATTATATTATTATATTTAATTTTAGACGGCTTTTTCTAATTTATTTTTTGCAATTTTCTTTGTTATAATTAAATATTCTTTCAGAAATAAAGTAATCAGCTTCCTATAATTAATTCAAGATACAAAAAAAAATATCGAAAAGGAGAATTTACGTTCGATATATGGAGTCGATTTTTAGGGTTCCGTACCAAAATGGTAAAAAGGAACCCTTATGGTGCAACTCAGTCTGTCTGTCACAGCTGGATATCTCAAGTACTAATGCTATCAACTTGAAATTTGGAATAGTTTTAGATGACGTTTGCCCAACTATTTTGCAAATAAGAAAGTTTCTTTTTACGCCACTGATGTATCACTATCGATTATAGTGCCATCAGCTTGCGGCATTATAGTAGTGCCATCTAGACTGCCATAAAGAATATGTACGCAAAATAACGCGACCGTTTAAAGTGCCGTAAGCATTGCATTGGCATTTGTTATTTTGGTTGAGTGTTGAGGTTAGTTCGCTAACTTTTGATTTGTATTTGTTTTACTACTTATGTGATATATTGCAATAGTCACTACAATGACTGAATTGTGTAGCGCTCGACGGCCGCTGCCGCCGCACCGCTCATTGTGCTCGCTCGGCTCGTATGCTGTTGGTCACGCACCAAAATATATATTTTCACGAAAATCGTGTGATGTTATTTTGGTGAAATGTGTTGAGCGGCCGACGAGCGCTACTTCCAAGTCAAACAAATACAAATCAAAAGTCAGCAAAATAACATCACCCTTGTATTCGCGTGCTGTTATTTTGGTGAAATTGGTTAGAATAGGTTAGAACTATAACCTACAGCGCGCGAGCTGGGCGAGCGAAGCGAGCGGTGCCGCGTGCCGCGGGAGAGCGGCCGGCGAGCTCTACTTTCAAATTGCTTGCAATGCAGTCATTCTGTCATTTTAGTGTCTTTTCCAAAAGGTATACGTATCTAAAATTATGTACTAGTATGCCGCAAGCTGACGGCACTATAACCGATAGTGATATAATGCCGCTTGCGGCACTCTATACACTTTCTTGATTAAAAAGAAAATCTTTCATTAATCATCAGATACCTACTAGTATTAAAGATAGGTACCTACTGGTATGCCGTCTGTAGTCGCCGCTCAACTGTAGCAGCAAGCGGCACCATCGCTATCTACGGAAACGCTTTTTATATAAATAGTACCCTACATTAGAAACAGTAGTGTCGGTCTGTCATTCCGGTTGAGCGGCACTGCTGCTGCAGTCTGTCGTTGCCTTCGGCATTATACCTTTACGGATTCTATAATCATTTAAATTTTTCAGATTAATGTCCCTAATTTCTCTTTTACAAGACTCACCTGATGAGCTTTTATATGGCAAATCTGGATATCTCTATGCTTTACTATTTGTAAACAAACATATTAGTGGGAAAGAGGTAATTCCTGTAAAGCACATTGAAAAGGTAGGTACTTAGAACAATAAACTACACCATAATCTCAAAAATAAGTACTGCTGAATTAGTGCCAAAATCAAAGAAATAGTGCCTTTTAGTCACAGTCTAATTACTTTATTATACAAGCTTAAGGGTGTGTTTCCACTGAAGTGGAGACGAGCGGAGCTCTAACTTTTCAACTATACGGTGGAAAATTCTGCAATTTAATAAAGTTCCTTATAAAGTGTTTTTTGGAACCCTTGAAGTTGGTAGACAAAACACTTTCAATGAAAATGGTTTAGAAGAAATAACGTGTGGTTTTAGAGATATGGGATATTTTCGGTTACAACCGCGGAAATAATTTTTGAAGTGAAAACTTTTTTAGGCGCGTTGGGCATTTTTGAGATGGGAAAAAACTATTGAACTCGCGACACTGTTACTGTTACCTCATTAAAAGTATTTCCTGCACAGTAAAATTGTTCAAGTTTTCACTTCTGCCATTGTTTTTTTTCTTTGTATCTCTGAGAAACATGTACTATGAAAAACATGTACATGTATATATAATAATTTGATGAAATACAAACTTATTTTGACTTTCGATTTTCGTTTCCACAACACAAATACAGGGTACTTAATCTGTTCAGAATGATTAGTACCTACCTCAGTACCCTAACCTACAAACAAACAAAGACAGTGAAGCTAAATATTAGAAGTAAGTATAGAAAGTTTCAAAGAACTACGTCGTCGATTTTAGAGTTACGAAAAACTGCAAAGGTACCTACTAAACAAAGAGTACAGTATTTCTATTTTCTTAATGTCCCTTGGGAATCGTCGCATTTCCAAATATAAACGAATGCTAATTTCCATGTCCATCAATTATTACATTTATCGTGTCTTAATTTGATTTCAGAACTAAGTACTTACTTGTACTTTATTTGTTGTTTTGTTTTGATTTCCGTGTGAACTCTTTAGAGCTATGAAACTATTTTCCTATCTGTCGTGCCTGCGACTTTAGCAGCTTTCCTCCCATTTTAAAATAAATACATTAAGTTAAAAGACTATTAACAACTCTATATACTTCCGTCGATTGAGAGCGTCCGGTCTGCACCAAGTGCAAAGGGCTACTGATATAGTTCCGACGACTGACGAAGCACGAAGTTTGCCGAGGGACAAGAAATACTATACACATGTGTTACCATTTTCAGGTGATTAGCAGCATATTGAAGTCTGGAAAACATTATTCCGCGCTGATGAAGTGCGAGAGCCCATTATTATGGCACTGGCATGAAAAAGTATATTTTGGAGCTGCTCATGGAATGGCGGGAATCCTTTATATGCTGTTGCAGGTATAATAATTCCTAGATACCTAAATCTAAATAATTAAAATATGGTGCACTAATCCTATTAACTTGTCGTTAGGGTTGCTAGATCCCAAAGTGTAGTATGTAGTGGTGGGTAATTTTGATTTGAACTGTTAAAATTTTTCCCTGGCATGTGGGGTGTCATTGTCTATTAGAGAGCTCATCGAGCAGAGTACAATTTTTTTTTTTTTTTTTCTCTAAAAATGAAGAACGGGGGCCGTAAAAGTTGTCAGTTTTAGACCATTATTGTACGAGCTCTATCGCAACAACTGAACAAGTTAGGAATTTGAAATTTCTGTATATCGTGTACCTACCTTATACTGTACCTACTTAATTCACAGTATCATTATGAATTACAACTTATATTTGTGATAAAAAAAATTAAGATGACAATTATTCTTCGTTTAGTATTTTCATTTATTTGCTAAATATTGTAGGTACGGTGGTGCGGAACCCTTCGTGTGCAAGTCCGACTCACACTTGGCTGGTTTTTTAATTAATCGTCTTAATGTACCTACCTATATTATATAGTAGCATTTACATGATGTTATGAAAATATTAAATACCTAATAATAATTACCATTTAAACATTTTCTGCCATAAAAATTACAATTTTGGAGCGTTCCCCCTAAACGAACCATACCAATCGAATCTATACTGAATCGAAAGGTGGTGAATAGCGTACTTACCTATATTTGAGAAATTGCTTCGTCGAGAATATTTTGTTCAACATACAATTATGTTTTAAGTATTTATTTTTATTCCAGGCTCGTTTATTCATCAACGTTGTTGAAATACGTACTTTTATTAAACCAGCTATAGACTGGTTATTAAATCAGCGCTTTCCAAGTGGCAATTTCCCATCATCCATGCAGAGTGGCTCGGGAGACAGACTGGTTCAATGGTGTCATGGAGCTCCGGGATTTATACCCTTGTGTATTCTGGCTTACCAGGTTATTCAAATATTATTACCTCATCCCGTCTTATTAATTAACGTGAAAAATCTAAAGCTACGAACATTATGAGGTTTAGGTTAGTTTGGCTTAACTCCGGACGGTAGTTGTTAAGGCCCGTAGCGACTCAGTAACTCACAGGTACGTATACATAGTGCCATCCACGAAGGCGCGCCCCACTCTTCTTCCTAATCGCTTACAGTATACGAATAATAAAAGTAATAGACTTTCGTAGTTTCGTAGCTTACAGTAGGTACAGTAATCGCGTTTAGGAAGAAGAGTGGGGCGTGTTTTCGTGGATGGCACTCACTACACTATCTATATCTCGTAGAGCATAAATATATATGTTCTGTGGTCTAAATGACAACCGCGCAGCCGCCGTCCGCTGCGCATATGTTTTCGTCGACTCCCGGGCGTTCCATTCCTCCCAACCCGTTCCAGGCAGTGCAGTCGCTTACTCGCTCATTCAATTCAAACCTTACCTAGTTGCTAAATAAATAGAGCGCACTTTGCTATAAAAGCATGGTCCATACGGGGACAACGCAGAGGCCCACAAAAACAGACCGCCATCTTTCCGCCCTCGCCGCTCCAACCACGACGCTTGCTCGAGCCAGCCCGCGCCGCTGAGCCTGTAGCTTTAAGTTCCCTTAATAATAAATACTAACCCGATCCAGCCTGTTCCTTGCTGTCCTGCCTCAGCGACGCCCTAAGCCGAGGTCCTTACCCCACAGGGGGTGCCCTTAGCGTGTAGTCGCTCAGCTTGTAAGTTTTATGCCCTGACTAGAGGCCTTAATTTATTGAGGCACCCACAGGAAAGTCCGGTGAAGCAGCCGACAATTTCCTCGTCCGCGTTGTTAGTTCGTCGCTAGCCTGCACGTGGCGCCGAGGGCAGCCGCGCGAAATTTTCGAGTATCTTAAGCGATACATTGTATGGGTGCCTTCAAAATAGCCGCAATCAATCGTGCGACAGAAGCGCAGCCGCACCGCTTCGCCGCAGTGCTCATTAGAAATGAGTCAACGCAGCGCTGCTTATCGAAATGAAAATAAAGTTTAAAATGCTGCAATTTTGACACTAACTGTCCGCCGTCGCTTCGTTGTTGGCCGCGTACCCAACTCACCTCTACTTGATACATCCCTATCAAGAATGCTAAAAGCCATAGCCATCCATGTACCTAGTCAAAAAATAAATCAAAATATACGCAGATCTAATCATTCAAGATACAACTATAATTGTGCGCTTGTGTTGAGTATAGTCCGAGTTTTTGCCAGCGTTCAAGGCTTTGCTAAGCGTGTCTTTGGTTTAAAAATTGTCGATACGAGGTACGAACACAATAAATGAATATGGTCAGTGTAGCAGAAAGTTGTTTATTGTTGCCTACTGTATTCTTAACTCTTGCTGACTGTACCTACTGCGGAGAAGTTTAATTTTTTTTAAGTGGCCTGTGACGGAAAAGTTGAAAGGAGATCGTTAAGTTTGGTATGGGCATGTGACGAAGAGAGAGGAAACGCATGACTATAAGCATATGTCTATGTTCCAAGGATGACCCACAGTTACCATTTTTATCTTTCAGAAAATCTTAAAAAGAAAATGTTATTTCCGAAGCTATTTTGACCAGTATATTATTAATCCTTATCCGATAAAATATATTATTAAAATTAGCCATTCAATTAAGATTGAAATATACCTGGACATTACATCATTTGAATGAATACCTACTATAAAAGAAATCATAGATTTAAAATTACGCGCAGCAAAACAATTATGGCTGACGGCGCGCGGCATGGTGCCATGACTGACAGGGGTCAATGACCTCTCCTCGGCTCTAAGGAACTGCGATTATTGAAATTAATTTATGAATTGAATTAATAATATTTGATGACAGTGTAGTGGTGGTTGAAGCTGAAAAACATTAATAATTAAGTATTTGGACGTCCGAACTCCTCAAATGGAGAAGGACTAACAATTTTTTATCATGTTCAATGAAATAGTACACACGGCGATGATCAGAACGATATTTTGTTACTGTATAATTGGGGATCATCCGGAAATTTCTTGGTAGTTTCATACTGCATTTTGTTTCTAACCGTATGAACATTGGGATGGTGACGAGTGCATCAGTAGATACACACATCAACACCGTCTAGGGATATTTCAGATTTTCTCAATTTGCTCAAAATTTGTTACAAATAACATACAACATGGATATATTTTTATAAAGCCCATTTATCAGACTAGACTTCAGAAAAATAAAAATAAAAAAATTGCGTAAATAATTTTTTATTTATATAAAGACGAAAAATTAAAAAGATGGTAAAACTAGCGATGAATGTGTTTTTCAAGAAAATGTGAAAAAATAAAGCGTAGTTACGCTTTATTTTTTTAATTTATTTTTATTTTTTTGTATACAGTTTTTTGCAATTATGCGAAAAATCAGTAATCGGTAAAACCACCCATGACGTTAACAACGGTCCTGCAACGGTTTTTCATGCTTTGAATCAAGTTATCAAAGTCTTGCTGCGGGATATTGTCCCAGGTCCTGCTAAGATGCCAAAAAGTTGTTCTTCAGTCGCAATGTTTGCAGGAAAATTCTTCAAAGCCCTTCTTTGGAGCATGTGCCACGCGTGCTCTATGGGGTTTAGGTCTGGTAATTGCGCGGGCCTGTCTAAAACCGATACGTCGTGCTCCTGCAGCCAGCTGGTCACCACTCGCACTGTGTGCGGGCGGGCGTTGTCGTGCATGAGCGTAAATTCTTGGCCCATTTGTAGTCGATGGGGGTCGACTATTGGTACTAGCACCTGGTTACAGTATTTTTCAGCGGTCATGGTGTTTCTGATCAAAACGAGGTCTGTTCTTCCACCAACACGAATTCCCGCCCAAACCATAATTGTCGTACTCTTCGCGAATCGGGATGGAAACCAAATCGGGATTCATCGGTAAACAGCACTTCAGACCACTGGTTATCTTCCCAGAGCAAATGTTCACGAGTCCACTGTAATCTTCGTCCACGATTTCCTCGCCGTAGTGCTGGAATACGAAGCGGTCTACGGGCATGAAGGTTAGCTTCATGCAGTCTTCTCCTCACAGTTTGGTCACTCACAAGCAACTGGTGCTCTGACTGGAGCCTTTGAACCAACTGCATGGCCGTAACATTTGGTTGTCTTCTCGCGTTAACTTGCAAAAATCGGTCTTGTCGTTGGGTGGTCATGCACTTCCCGCCTGGGTGTCTTTCAGCCACTTCACCAGTAGCACGATAACGTGACCATAACGTTGATATCACGTTTTGTTTTGTTCCAATTTCCTCAGCAATACTCCGTTGAGTAGCCCCAGCTTGGAGCATGCCTACTGCCCTTAACATTTCCTCTCTTGTTAAATGGCGCCGCTGCATGATGCATACAATAGCAGAAATTCGAAATTAATTGCTAACCAACTTGTTTTAAAACTTTAATTTGTCACCAAAAATGATAAGTAAATTGAAACCTTCCAACTTCGCTCAAGTTATCTGCGCAAATCTTTTGTTTTTAATTTATTTTTCAAATTCAAATTTGGAATTATCCAAAAAGGCCTACAAAATAAGCTTTCTTAAAAAGATTTTAAAACCGGCCAGTATTTTTTGAGTTAAAGAACTTTATACAAAATATCCCTAGACGGTGTTGATGTGTGTACATTGCACCCGTGCGAAGCAGGGGCGGGTCGCTAGTAATAAATAAAATTAAATGTTTCAGATTTTTGAAGAAGACAAATATATAAAAATAGCTGTGCAATGCGGAGATATCGTATGGAACCGTGGATTATGTACTAAGGGTTATAGTATGTGTCATGGGGTCAGTGGGAATGCATACGCGTTTATACAACTGTATCAAGCCACGAAGGTACCTATAACACATAAATAAATAAAAAATTAGCGCAGTGCACACACTCGAACATTTCAAACCTTACGAGGTCACCAGCTTCTTAACTTACGATATTTTACTACACTCACTTGAATACACAATTTTTCAACAAAAATATTTATTTACTCTTGATGACTAGTGAAAATTGAGTTATTCTAAATTAGACAATCACGAATTATATGTTGATGCCTCAGAACAAGCATTCACTACAGACAACAATTTTTTATTTTTCAGAAACCGATGTATCTGTACCAGGCTTGTTGCTTCATGGAGTGGTGTGCTGTGGAGCGCTCGGGTACAGAGTTACATCACCCGGACAGACCAGCATCGTTGTTCGAAGGATTAGTAGGGCGTCTTTATTTAGCTGAAGATATAACACGGGTCTTAGACGCCAAGTTCCCAGCATTTACTGTGTAAATCATAATAGTAATAAAAAAAATATCTCATTGTAAAAATATTTAATAATGTTTTAATTCTTATTCATACTTAAATTAGATTCATTAATATCACCCAGCTTAAATTATAAATGTAAATAATGCTACCAGGCGGCAGTCCAACAGTTAAGCTTATAATATTATATCCCTATGCATATCATAGATACTTTGTAAATTCTAGTTTGAACACATTATACAAATACAATAAAGAAGGAAAAGAAGTATTGGAAGTATTTTTACTTATTTTTAAACGGAACGTAATTACATAAAATATACAAAGACAATAACATAACATCATTAGGAATAGTATTATAGTATCAATATAAAATAATAGAGTAAATATTAACCCAAAGCCACAAGGGGGCAAAATTAATTATCAGACCTGTATTAATAAAACTTCATTTGAAAGTTCGACTGGGAAAGTATCATCTGCAATCCATACATTCCATCATCTGCCGAACGCCCTGATTGCTCAGGAACTAGATGTCGATATATTTATGTATAGCAGAAAACTAAGTGCAGCAAGAAATATTTATATGAATATCACTGACATCATCTACACAGTAAGAAATTTTCGACTCTAATACAAATAATGAAAAAGTTTTGAATTACTCTATTTTCTTAATGTCTCTCGGCAAACTTCGTGTTTCACACGGAAATCAAAACAAAACAACAATAAAGTCCTGAATACAAATTATTATACACGATAAATCTAATAATTGATGGACATCGAAATTAGTATTCGTTTGTACCTATTCGGAAATCCGATGATACCCGAGGGACATTAAGAAAATAGAAATGCATGTTCAATATTCTCAAGGCTCAGTCATTAGTCTGTAATACTGTAGTGTCGATAAACAATATACGTATGAAATGTGATTTATTGATACAGGCCTAGAACTGCTACATTTATGTTCAATCGCGTTTGTCTGCAGTTATTATTCAAAATTTTAGAAATTAAATAACCATAGCTAATTAACCTTTCCCTCACAAACAATAACTGTTCCCATTTCCATAGTCTACTTTGGCAAAATTGGCAATTACATTTATGTTGCATTGTACCTTATTTGTATGTTTACATACATTATAACGTGTAGCGTTGCATTTTTCCATACGTAAGGACCATGAAGCAATATCACGAGCTGCCTTTTACCTTTTCCTCTTCCATAATGAAGGTCTGCCGTGGACACATGGTATTATTCAACTATTATTATAATATCATCATGTCACTACAAAATACAGTGGTAGGGGAGCCAAGAGGGTTTTTGAGCAAGCATAAATATGCAGGCCGAAAAGTTGAGACCTGAGTAGGTGCGGAATGACGAGAGAACACCCAAAGTTTCAGATAGGCGCCCCGTGGTCCACTTTCAGATTTCTAAATTAGGCCGAAAATAAAGTGATCTTCAGAGCTTTTGATTTTGGTATGATCGTATGCGGCCTAACCCATAATGACTTAAATAGGCAAATCTGATGAAGAAATTTTGTGCTTTCCCTAAAAATCTTACGAGTTGGAAAACTGAGATTTGGGCAATTTTTAAAATGATATTCAGGGCGAATAAAAGTTATTCTGTGCAATAGTGTAACCTATCCTCATAGTGAATATATAAATATCTGACGGATTGATGGAGCCTTTTGTCAAATATAACGAAATTTCATTGATTTAGAAAAGTACCCAAAAGTGGTCATCATTTTGCATATGCTTGCTCAAAAACCCTCTGGGCTCTACCACAGTACCCGAGCGTTAATAACTGGCACACGAAGTTATTGATTGAGACTGTCACATTGGTATGAATTGCAGACTACGCTCAAGACTCGATGTACCATATTAAAGTCGCGTACTGTAAGTAAAGGATTGTAATGGACACTTCTAGAGGTGTGAAGTGTACGACGCTTTACATGCGTGGTCCACGCGTCGTAAAATGTTTTCATTTTGAATTTATTTGGTATGCAATAAAGAGTATATTCTATCAATCTATTTCAATACCTTAATTTCAGTCAATTTGGTGTTGAGTTCATAATTATAGTGTGTGACGGCCATTAATTAAACTCTATTCAGTTCCACGTTAACACGGTATAGTTCCACCATGGAATTATTAAGTACTATCGTACAACTGGAATGCTTACAAGTACCGAAAAGTCGACCTGGAAAAAGAAAGCCTATACCAGTGGCGGCGTAAAGGGGGCGGAGAGGGCGGTTCGCCCCGGTTGCCAGGCACCAAGGGGTAACAACGACACCTTACTCGTACAGCCAAAGAATGCGCACAAAATCTCGCTCTATAAAGACATATCAATCAATAACTACCTATTCTTGTAGAGTCTGGCCACACTGTCTGCATAAGTAAAAAACGGTGGAAATTGAAAATCTATAGACGGCAACACCATCCTGTCCTACGGAAAAAGAATTTGATACTTTGTTTGTCTTTTTGGTTTTGATAGGTTATTTTGTTTATATTCTGATTTATTCCTGGTAAAGAATAGTGTGGATTTTATACAGTTTTATCATTGTATGGAGGTAGAGCATAGGTACGACATAGTCTGTAACACATATTCTATTAGGCAAAAATCAAAAGGCAAAATATCAAAATTATTAGATCGTAACTTTGTTCCTAGACCATTATTTTCGTACTTTTATTGGTAATGCAAAACAAACTACGTTTATAAAGGGTTATTGGTTATGTCAACAATCCATTAAGGGGATGTAGGAGAGGTCATTTACAACCAAATTACCCCTTTTGATTCCTATGCAAATGTTAACAATTTTCGAGTCATTTTACATTTTGATTTAATACATTTTAAAATATAAAATGTCAAATTACTCGAAAATGATTGACATTTGACTTATGGGTTATCAGGGGTCATTTGGTTGCAAATGACCTCTCCTACATCCCCTTAACGGATTGCCGACATATAACCAATAACCCTGTATAGAGTCTTGTCATATAGTTGCCCTGTAGTTGTGGCACCAAGTAGTAAACAAACAGACATACTTTCACTTTTATATGTCTCTAGCTGTCCACGGTTTCAATCGCATCTTAGGGGAACCACGCCATGAACCCGTGTAAAAAATGTTTTAATTTAGGACGTAATCAGTTTGGCCGAAATTTCAAACAAATCCGATCAGCCGTTGAAGGAATCGAACGAACTAATAAATATGATTGCACCACCCTTTCACATAAAATAAGTAGGAAGGTATATTAGTATGGATATAACAGTTGTGTAAAAAATTTGGACGAATGACTTTCAAATTTTAAATACACGTCGCATCAAAAAATTACCTATGTTATAAAAATGGAAACATGAGTTACACTGTTGACTATTTGTGTTAACTTGTTGTTGTTTTACCAAAAGTGCGAATAGGTTTGTACCCTTGTCCTAGATACTAGTTTTTGGAAAGACAATAGGCAATATTGGTCCAAATATCCACCACTGATTGCGACGAATTTTTAATAAGGCACCCATAAAAATATCTGCTAGCAAAAAGAATTGTTTCTTCAATTATTTTAGCCTAAACGGCTTGATTGATTTTAACAAATGAGGTATCATTAGATTGGTCTTCAGTTCTTGACACCACGGTTGGCACTGAAAAGTCCAATACTTACGCGGTCAAAATTATATTTTAATGTTTTTTTTTTTTAAATATAACCGACGACCAATTTCAACGCAGGGGGATTCAGAATCATGTACTGAATCCATGGTAACAGTTTTCGCGTCGATATCCGTGCCACCCTGTATATTTAGATAAGTATTCGAGTCAATTGTCAAGTTTATTGATGAATAGAGTAAAATATTTTTTCACATACACTGTTTCCCCCTTTTCATCAGGCTAAGATTATTGGAAAAACAACAACTTTTATTTGGGCTTTAACTTTTCACTGAGAGATTTTTTTTTTATAGGTGTCTGAATAAAAGTTACTCCTAATTTAATAGACTATGCAGTGACATGGGTACATCTAGTGGTAGATATTTGGACCAAGTCCCATACATTTTAGCCCAATGTCCTTTGTGATCGCATCGCATCTGCAGTCCGGGGTCGAGTAGGAGCTGTCAGAGCAGCGCGGCGCCGGCCTCGGCGCGCGAGTGCGGCAGCGGTGGCGCGGCACGCCACGTGTTGTCTCGCGGCTCGTAGGTCTCGACGCTGGCCAACGTGGTGCGTGCGCGGTAGAAGGTGCGCTCGCCGGCGCTCTCGCTGTCGCCGCCCGCCACCACCAGCACACCCTCGGCCGCACCCGCCGCGCAACCCGCGCGCGCCTCCTTCAGGCTCGCTACCTCTTCCCACGTGCCCTGAAACCCATGCAGACGGTTGGAGCATAGTATGCGATATACTCATAATATTGCAGGCGGTCAACGTGACCGTTTTTGCAGAGCATTTTTTTTTTGGGATGATGGTTCTAAATGTATAGTCAAAATCAAAATACCAAATTCTCGAGTCCTGTCATGAGCGTTGAAACACTGAAGTATGTTTGTAGATAGTAACACTATAAAATAAAAATGTTTATTTCTTCACTTAAGTAAATAACTATGTTAGGTTTGGAGTCACCTTTTAAGCATAGATTTGCTTGTATTAGGTGGTTCCGCTCCTCCAGTTTACAATAATTCTACAAATGTGTGAGAAATAAGCCAAAAGATTCATTTAACACTATGGTCTGCGATACAAGATATAATTATAGGTACGCTGTTCCAAAACAATTTGATGAAATGTAAACAAACCTGCGGATGACGAATAGGGCACCGGTTTTTTTTCAGAAAGTGTTTATGATTGAAAAGATATGAAAAAAAAAGCGCAACCGAAACAAAATGTCACCTCTGAACAAGTGAGCATACTTAATTTAAAACCTAAACGACAAATTAACTACGGCACCAACCTAAACGGCAACATCGATATAAATTCACCGATTTCGTTTTGTAATGATCATTTCGATGTAAGAACACAATAGACAGTGAAATTAATTTAGGCCCACTTGCGCGTTACAGCTAACTCAGGGTTAATCCAATCGGGTTCGGTTCCCTCCCCGTGCTCGTACTCGGGGACTTCAATGCCAAGAATCTGGCTTGGTGTTCCCGGTATAAGGACACACGGGGCAGGATGGTGGAGGACTGGGCTCTGGAGACAGGCCTGGTCATCCTAAAACGGGGTTCTGTCTCCACGTGTGTGCGGATGCGGGGTGAATCGGTGGTGGACATTTCGTTCGCCAGCCCCGCTCTGTCGCCGCGTGTTATTGACTGGCGCGTCATGGAGGGGGTGGAGATTCCGATCACCGGTACATCCGGTTTGACGTCTCCGCCCAGACCTCGAGCGCGCCGGTCCGACAGGCCCCGAGTGGTCCGCGGTCGGCGCTAAAGTAGCTGGACCGGGAGCTTCTCCTGGAAGCCTCGATCGTGCAGGCCTGGGTGTCATCACTGGAAAAGCCTGCCGACATCAACGACGAGGTTACGGGAGTCCATGTCCAATGTGTGTGACATGGCAATGCCCGGGTCCACCCTGGACGTACTTTGCGCCAGGTGTACTGGTGGTCACAAGAGCTGAAAGCTCTGCGCAGGGCGTGCGTAGCTGCGCGACACTGGTACACCAAGCACCGCAGGCTCCGTATCCGCCCTCCGAATACGGAAGCCATCCAGGCGGAGCTGTACGAGGGGTACAGAGCGGCGAAGACCGCCCTCCAAGCGGAGATCCTGCGGGTCAGGGCACTGGCCCGAGAGGAGATGCTGGAGACTCTGAACAGAGACCCGTGGGGACGCCCATACAAGATGGTGCGGGAGAAACTCCGCCCATGGGCTCCCCCGCTGACGCAGTCTCCGGCCCCAGCTTGTGGGGGACGTGGTGAGTGCTCTGTTCCCCTCGACAGGAGATCATACCCCTCCGCCCATGGCTCCGCCTACTGCGGTGCCCGATGCGGACCACAGCGCCGACGACGACGACGATGCTCCGAAGGTGACTGAGGTAGAGATGAGAGTGGCGGTACGCAAGATGAGTGCGAAGAATACCGCCCCAGGACCCGACGGCATACCCGGAAAAGCCTGAGTCTGGCCATGGGGGGCTCTCGGGCCTCGACTAAGGGGGCTCCTAAGTGCATGCATGGAGAGGGGCCAGTTCCCACTTCGTTGGAAGACTGGGAAACTGGTCCTCATCAGGAAACCGGGGCGCCCAGCGGACTCTCCGTCCGCCTATCAGCCCATTGTGCTGCTCGACGAGGTGGGCAAGCTTTTTGAAAAGAGTCATTGCAAACCGCCTCGTTGGGTAGCTGGTATGGGTGGGGCCGGATCTGGCGGAGAGCCAGTTCGGTTTCCGCAGGGGGCGCTTTACGGTGGACGCCATCATGCGCGTGCGGGCCTCACGACGGGGGATGCTGTGGCCTGGGGTGGGGTCGTCTTGGCGGTGTCTGTAGACATCGCCAATGCCTTCAACACCCTGTCCTGGAGTTGCATCGGGGAGGCACTCCGGTATCACCGGATGCCGACCTAGCTCTGTCGTGTGGTCGAGGCCTATCTGACGGACAGGGCCGTCATCTACCCCAGTCACCAGGGAGAGTGGAACCGGCAAGAGATGTCGTGCGGTGTACCACAGGGTTCGGTCCTGGGGCCGCGTCTGTGGGACATCGGATACGACTAGGTGCTGCGCACCGACCTCCCTAGCGGCGTCAGCGTCGTTTGTTACGCTGACGACACGTTGGTCCTGGCGCAGGGGAGGTCGTACCAGGCGGCGGCCGACTTAGCGACACGCGGGGTTACGACAATCGTCGACAGAATCCGTCAGTTGGGACTCGAGGTGGCCCTGCACAAGTCCGAGGCCATGGGTTTTCATGTTCCTCGGAGTGCGCCACCGTCGGGATCCCAGGTAATGGCGGGAGGGGTTCACATCGGCGTCGAGTCGACGATGAAGTATCTGGAACTCGTTCTCGACAGCCGGTGGAACTTCGTGGAGCATTTCCGACGTTTGGCTCCCAGACTGAACCGGGCTGGGGCTGCCTTGAAGCGGCTCCTGCCAAATCTAGGGGATCCAAACGTCTCCTGCCGAAGGCTCTACGCGGGGATCGTGCGGTTCATGGCCCTTTACGGGGCACCGGTGTGGGCGCGTTCATTGAGGCTGCGGCCAGCCCGCCGGTTGAACGCGTCCCAGAGGGTCATGGCCATCCGGCTGGCCCGAGGATACCGCACGGTCTCCTGCGAGGCGGCGAGCCTCCTTGCCGAATTACCGCCATGAGATCTGGAGGCAAAGGTCCTTGCGCACATTTGGGAGTGGCGCGAGGAGGCGAAACGCCGGGGCTTAACTCCGATGCCGCAAGAAATCGCGGCACAGCGGACAGAGCTCCGGCGGGATCTCATGGCGGCATGGAGAGTGCGATTGTCGCAACCCAGCGCTGGGTACGCCACAATTGCGGCGATAAGACCCCTCTTTGAGGAGTGGCTAGAGAGGCGCCACGGTGTCCTCACCTTCCACTTGACGCAGGTCCTCACCGGACACGGCTGTTTCGGGAGGTTCCTGTTCAGGATAAGGCGGGAGGAAACGCCCGGGTGTCACCATTGGAGTCATCATTGGTGTCACGGTGGAGGTTTGCCCGGCTTGGGCGGAGCATCGCCGTGTCCTCGTGGAGGCGATCGGCGGCGCTGATCTCAGCCCTGGTTCAGGCCATGGTACGGAGCGAGAGGAAATGGCAGGCCATCACCTCCTTCTGCGAAGCGGTAATGCTCGCGAAGGAGGACGCGAAACGCGTGAGGGAGAGACAAATTTCGCGCCCTCACACCCCTAACCGCCGCAGGAGGAGACGCCCAGGGCGTCGGGAATCGCGAGCCGATTTCCGGCCACCGTAGGCGCGGGCTTGCGGACGGTGAGCAATGGGTAGCTCACCGTCCGATAAGGACCAGGCCCGGGTCGACGGGGCGTTGTGTTCCACGCGCATCTCAAAGAGATGTCAGCAGAATTGACGGGGTCCGCTAGGGCCAATGCCTGCCGGGGGTTCGAAGAAAACCGATAGGGAAATCGTGGCCCCCGGCAACAGGGCAACCGAAGGAACACGGGTGGGTTTTAGTCAGTAAGATTCTAACACGCCCTCCCGCTCCGCCCAGAGCGGGAGAAGTTATTTGATAAACACCCACCCAAAAAAAAAAGTGTTGTTCAGATAATTCTTTTTGGATACCCTGAGTTAGCTGTTTTTGGAAACTTTCCAAATACTTTTTTTTACACCTTATGATAAAACGAAAAAATAAATAGTAAATAGTAAATTTTATTCACAAACTTTTTTACAAATTTCCTATGAAAACCCTGACTTCTGAGCTAGGTAAAAACCTGTATTACAGAAGTCAGTGCCCTCTCCCACTTTCTCCTTGGTACAAATTGCGAATAAAAAATATAAAAAGAAAAAACAAGATGAAATAAATCAAATAAGTAATGGGTTAGGTTTACTCATGTTGTGTTTATGCATGTAGATAACGTGTTTGTGTGTATGTGTGTGCGCGAGTGGGTGAGGGTGTGTGTGTGTGATGGATGTTAGGTGTAGGTGAGGTATGTGGTAGTATAGAATATTAATCTGTGAGCAATAACATTTCTGTTTGGTCGTAGTTTAATTGAAGTAGCCAGTTCTTAATTATCATTTTTGTTTCTCGAACAGTAAGTGGATGAATGTGTATTATTTCATTTATTTTATAAGTAGGATGACCTATAAGATTGCTGTCGTCTAGCCGTAGCTGTCCGACATCTGACAGGTAAGCATACGCTAGCAATAACCCGTTTTCTCTTATACACATTTATATCACAGGGGGTTTGCTTGTGTTTTTTTAATATAATTTGGGATATATATAATTGTCTAACTGTTAACAATTCGCAATTTTCATATAATTGTTTAGTCGGATATCTGAAGGGCTTAAAAGTCATTACTTTCAATAATGACCTTTGAGCCCTTTCTAATTGCATCATGTGGGTTTTACAGGCACCACCCCAGACCCCTACACAATAGCCAAGTATGGATAGAGCTAAAGCATAATATATATCACGTAGAAGAGGAAATTCCGCGGCGTGCCTAAGCTTTTTGAAAACCCAGAGTAGCTTCCTAGTGCGACCCGTAACAAGACTTATATGGGGTACCCAACTTAGCCTCTCATCTAAGATAACAACCTAAGTATTTGACCTGTGTAACTTTATTAATAGAAAGACAAGAACAGCTATTACTATTAGGATAATTACAGGAATGAACTTTAATATTAACGTTTTTAAGGTTAGTTTTGGAAAATGAAAATTGCATAAATGAAGTTTTAGATATATTGAGAGTAAGGAGATTGGCTCCGAGCCATTGGCCAAGTCGATAGAGACCGTTCTCGGCAATGCGACGTACCTCATCCCAAGTCTCTCCATGGAATATTACGGCTGTATCGTCAGCATACGTAAATATTTTACCGTTGCAGAGTGGTTGAAGACATAGGTCATTGATGTACACCAGGAAGAGACTTGGGCCAAGTATACTGCCCTGAGGAACGCCATAGACAACATTTGCATCAGAGCTAACATAGTTTCCAATCTTTACCTGCTGTCTACGGTTACACAAAAAGTCCCCAAACATTTTTAGGGCAGTTCCTCTTACGCCAATGACATCTAGCTTGTTCGCAAGTGCTGAAATCGAGACCGTGTCGAATGCTTTGGCTAAATCAAGGAAAACTCCTATACACTTTTGATTTCCGTCAACTTTAGATGATACAAAATCAGTAAGCTGACTAACTGCATCATGCAAAATGGCAGCGATACGTCAAAAATTGTGGTGTAGGCAGAGTTTTGAACAAAAAACGTTTTTTTTTTCCACTGTGCGGCGCTGGCACGGCAATGATTTAAAACCAAGCGGTCAGTTGGTTAATAATGTTACTAATAAAAACAATAATTGTTGGAAAATGTGGTGAAATATAAAATTGAAACCTTCTAAATACAGACGGATGTGTTACTAATTCCCTTTAATGGGTGATTGCGTAAGACTTTAACCTGAACAGGATTGTTATCCATTTCATCAAAAAGTTTTGGAACAATTTGTAATTGATGTGTTACCTCATCAAAGCTGTAACGTTCCACAGACGTGAGAACTGACCGCCGAGGCGCATTCCCACCGATGACATACAGGTAGTTGTCAAGAACGACTGCTGCAGCTTGACTACGAGCATGGTGCATCGGTGTCAACGTATTCCATTTTCGAGATGCAGGATGATAACATAATAAATCTCTGGTGTGTCTCCATGTGTGAGTACATCCTCCGACTATGTATATTAGTCCTAAAAAATAAATGTACTTATTAGAAATGGAACGGAAAATAAAAATACTTTTTCTTGAAACTACTATTATACCTTCAAAATTGATAACGCCCATTCCAAACCTTGGCTCCGGCATTCTGCCCACTAATGTCCATTCGTCAGCGACTGGATCGTACACCTCAACTGATGATCCCATGTCTGATCCCACCCAACCTCCAAAGGCGTATAAATTTCCATTCCAACCGGTTAGCCCAAATTCACAACGCGCCTCCTTCATTGGAGCTATATTCGTCCACTTATCCGTCTAAAAGATAAACTTTTATAATGTTAATTTTAAAAAACATAATAAAAAAACGGCCTAGATCGAGTCGGTCTAGCAAAATTAGGGTTCCGAGTACACTGAGCAGTTTATAGAACGGTCGCTGGTCTGCCGTAATTACTGTATTGAGGGTAATTAATAAACCTGCGCTAGCTTATGGAATACGTAGTGTCAAGGAAAGAATGGATCTGCATTATTCATGATTAACTAAACGTTTTTTATTAAACATGAATACTACGTAGGTCAAAAGGCCGCAACTGTCGCAAACGGCTACCTATACGAAATATGGCTCAATATTTACTAACCTAGATTAAAAAATACAATAGACGTGGATATATTTAGTAACCAGTTCCGCTTAGCTATTTCTAAACTAAAGAGCCATAAAAAAACTACTGAAAATATCGACAGGTGAACCTCTCAACGAGGCATCCTCAGGATAACGATTGACTTGTCGCGAACCCGAACACGGCGTGTTGCCACACCGAGCGCTCAGCGCTCTACAGCGCGTACTCTGCGTTTAGCGCTCGGTGTGGCAACACGCCGTGTTCGGGTTCGCGACAAGTCAATCGTTATCCTGAGGATGCCTCGTAAATCGCAATTGTTTTGGTGTAAAAATAATTTATATTAAACACTATACCTGTGGATCGTAAACCTCTCCATTGGCGAGAATTTGACTTCCTTGTTCGCCTCCGACGGCATAGACCCGCCCTCCTAAAGTGGCCACGCCTGGCTGGATTCGTGCTATTCCCATCGGTGAAAGTTCTTCCCACTCTCTTGAAATTATGAAACATACATTATATATATGCTTTATCACTTTTTAATATATGCCTTACAACTGAAACGGTGTAATTTTTTAAGTGAAAACTTCTTTAGGCGCGTTGGGTATTTTTGAGATGGGAAAAAACAATTGAACTCGCGACACCGTTACCAACACCTCATTTTAGTAAACGCGATTGTGCTCTTTATTTATAATACGTTACGGATCAATGTTCTATGCAAGTATTTTTACTTTAAAGGTCCAACACCTCATTTTAGTAAACGCGATTGTGCTCTTTATTTATAATACGTTACGGATCAATGTCTATACAAGTATTTTTACTTTAAAGGTTTTGGAAGAATTTTTTTTAATTGTTCAAGTTCTCACTTCTGTTGGCACTCCCGGAGTGCCACTGTTTTTAAAACCAACTGGCTATGGGCTTGTTTGAATTCGGAACTTTTTAATCCTGTTTTTATCTTTGATGCGCGCAAGGGTTTTATTAAGTATCACTCCCTGTTACGTAACAAACAAAGACTGTGATGAACACAAAATCAACTATATAGACAAGAAATAAGATAAACCAAGTTACCGTTTATGAAGATCAAATTTTAGCACTGAAGAGAGGATATTGTCTTGATTATAGTGTGTTGATAATGGTTGGTGCGTCGCTTTGTCGCGGCATGACCCTCCAGCTAAAAGTAATATGCGACGCGCGCGTTGACGGGGTTCCACCAACAACGAAACTAAAGCACCACGGCGAGTTTTCTAAAAGAAAAACAAATAAAGCAGCTTATCCCACAAGGCAAATAGTAAGTCTATGGTGACGATGACTTGACGGCGGAAATAATTATTATCGATAACAAAACGGAATGTGACATTCAAATCGTTGTCAATCGAATCGTGTTCGTCCCTCCCCACTACGCTAATAATAGGTAGGTATAATAGGTTTGTTAAGTTACAATAATAACATAATAATAAATATTTATTCACTATTCAAATTCGATTGGATTGGATTGTATTAATCATGTACCTTCTTCATCACTACATAGTATAAAACAAAGTCGCTTTCTCTGTCCCTATATCCCTATGTATGCTTAAATCTTTAAAACTACGCAACGGATTTTGATACGGTTTTTTTTAATAGATAGAGTGATTGAAGAGGAAGGTTTATATGTAATAACCCGGTTTATACCCGTGCGAAGCCGGGGCGGGTCGCTAGTAATATTATCAGATGAATAATAATGGAAATGAATGTCAACCATGTCTTGTCTTCATGTGTTGTCTTACCATGTCAACTCTAACCGTTTTTAGAGCTACAGCTATTGATGGATCTTGTACATTTTTGATGGCTTGATCTAAAACTTGTGGCGAGATAAGTGGCAGTCTAACATGACTCAATACTTCGAAACAGTGACGTCTACGACATGCTGGATCGTGTTCTAACCATCGTAGAGCTGCATATAAAACCTGAAAATAGTTATTTTTTTGTTGAGCATTATCATTACGCCATCTTTTACGATTTTATTTATTGTCTTATGTAAAGTGAGTGTTTATGTACATTAATACAATTTTGTAAAAAAAACATAACTTTAGTAGTTTTATGAGTGTTTATGTCGTGGCCATAGATCATTTCATTAACTAGAACATCACCGCTGGTCACATCATGATGTGGTCTGGCCAGATCATTGAATTCTCAACGTTTGACGATATGAACAGTTAAACGCATGACTAATTCATAATGTGGCCAAACATTAGTGATCATATCGTAAAATAGTTACATTATCCACGGGTAGAGGCATTGATGTCGCTTTGTTTTTGTTGTGCATCATGCCTTTTAAAAATTAAAAATTTACGCCGCTTGTGGCACCCTGACCAAATGTGTTAGGTTAGGTTAGAACTGTGACCAACCAGGCTACTTCCAAGTTGGTCGCAGTTACTTGGCCAATGATATGGCCAAACGTCGACTGACATATCATTAAACGTTGACGTTTAAACGATCTGGTCAATTCTACCTGGCCATTTCATGAAATGGTCAATTCTAAGATCGCTTTCACATTAAGGCGACTTTAGCAGCGCGACAGACGCGCGACCGTCGTGCAGTCAGAATTTCATACCATAAACAGAAGCACCGCCACCGCTTTCGCTCAATCGGCGATGAGCCAGTGTTGCAAGTGTCGGAATACAACCTCAATTTGATTTGATTGTCTTTGCGACTATTGTCTATTGACTTTGTCGATGTTCTTTTTTTTATTAATACTTGTCATTTTTGGTTAATTAAATATGTCTGTTTTTTTTTTACCTTCGTCGAAAAATATTTTGTTTAGAGTTTGTAAATTGACCATTGTAATGTTAATTAGATTAAATTCGGGGTGAGAGCCTGGTGATCTGTCACACAGGGTATCCTCGTATGGACGCCAGTCTCTCGCAAAGGATCATATTTTACGCATTATTGTCAAAACGCTATATTTCTTGTCTCTATGTTTTGTTGGTTTTTATGTTCGTGGCGGCACGAACACTATCTTGAGTTTATTCGCAGATAGATGGGAGTCTCCAATGCTGTGACATTGGATGAAAATCCACACTAATTAGAACTTGTATGTCTCCTAACACTATGGTCGTAGCCTGAAATAAATTATATAATAATAATAACCCCACCGCCGTATCTCTACGTTGACGTCGTGGTGGGGCTTGCGCGCTCCGAACTCTAGGCCTATTCCGGTAGAGTTTACTTTGCCGAAACAGGTTTGGGATGAGGAGCCAGACCAAGAGAGATACAAAAACCCGCACAGCAGCATGTGGCGAGCTGTTGGGCAGTAGAGACCTCACGGACCCTATCTCCCGGGAGAAGTCTTGTTCCTCACCGCTGGCTCACCTTTATTGGCCGGCTGCAGTGGACACTGACGAGGAACGGAGCTCCCACCTCATTCTTGCCTTAATTGGCCGGCTTGAGTGGAGATTCGCAAGAGCAAACGTGCTCGGAGGAAGGAAGTATTCCAGTAAGTGCTCGTAGGGATCTTGACCATCTTCCGGGCTCTGGGATTGTTCTGAAAGCCGTGGAATACCTCTCCACTCCTCAAGCACCTCGGGACATGTTGCCCCCTTGTCGCTACGACACTTTGTGCTAGCGACCGTTTTCGGGGGCCCATTATTGAGTGTGCAAGTCACCCCCTGCCATTTTATCCGTGTGCATATAAAACATTGATCAGGCAGGGGCCATAGTCCTTCCATAGTTCCAGGTGACCAGTCCACTTTAGCTACCCAAATCCGTAGTCCAATATCTTTGTTTCCATATCTTACAATAGTCCTACACTAACCGGGGGTTGTCCTTGGCTGCACTTGCATAGTGCGAACAGGGATAATCATCGGTTGGAACCTTATTTAATTAAAAATGTCTAAGAGGCCTCTGCGAGTTGGCTTCGGTCCCTCGTACGCTTTCCAAAAGACCGGGACCCTAAAGTCCCGAGATATTTAAACATTTTAAAATAATAATAATAACTATGTGAATCTTTGTGAACAGAGAAATAAAGATTATTAATTGAAGAAAAAAATATATGAATGTTGAAATTAATATAATTATAGCAAGCGCACGTGATTAGGTATAGTCCATTTTTTTAATGAAGTGTGCCACACTGATCTAAACTGCGGCGCGGCCGCCGCGCTCCTGTCGCGCGGCTGTTCTTATAATGTGAAGGCATTTGCTACTGCCGCGCTACTATCGCGCTGCTAACGTCCCAATGTGAAAGTGGCCTTAGATCTGGTCTTGCATGCATATTAACTGTACACATATAAATGCATCGGTGGCCTAACGATATAAGCCTTGAGCTACCAATCTAGAAATAGTATTGTGTGTACGTGTTTCAGAAATGTCCATAAACATAACGTGAAACGGGTTCACTTCTTATATCTGATTACATAGTTTAGATACCTACACTGTGACCATTACATAATTTTAAGTAAAGCTCGTGCACTTTCTTTTGCAATGTATTGAGTAGACATTAATTCGAATTCTTGGCAACGTATACATTTCATTGGTCGTGACACTCGTGACTGTACTTGTTTGATAACATACCTGAGCTTCACTGTCAACTTTTAGTTGTTCTGAAGAAAGCAAAGTTATTAGCTGTGGTAATGGTAATTCTAAAAGCTCATCTCCGTTAGATACTATATTCCAGTTTGCTTGAACATGCTCTAGTGCCTCTTTTACCAACTCTACACAGTTATGAGCTTCTGCAAACCTATTAAAATGAAAGCAATAATAGATGCATTAGTGTATTTATTATAATCTATAAATAGTAGGTATAAAAAAGTGGCATTTTGTGTCAGTATTGGTGTCCGCGTTGTTCTTTCAAACTACGCAACGGATTTTTATATGGCTTTGACCATCAGTTAGATAATTTATGTGTATAATAGGGTATAGTACCTCGACCGAGCTCGGCCTTACCGACCCTGACGACCCCATTACCCTCCCCCAGGAGAACAGTAGGGAAACCAGCACAGTGTACAAAAACAGACGCCTCCCGTCATTCCGACCTCGCCGCCGAGGTCCTTTGCGATCGCGACCGCGTCCCCGAGTAAATGATACTCTCCCCTAACCTTAGCTCGATAACGAGGTGCCAGCAGTTTTTGCAGCTGAGCACGCAGCTTTAAATTCCCCGACTAATAATCATGATCAAAACTTTGATCCAGCCCGTCCCATCCTTGATGTCTTCCCTCCGGTTGACGCCCTAAGCCGAGGTTCGTACCCCACAGGGGGTGCCCTTAGCGAGCGTTCACCTAGTTTTAATTAGTATAGTTGAATAACCCCTGACTGGAGGTATAAGTGTAGTAGCTTAAGGCACCCACAGGAAACCCCGGTTAAGTAGTCATGATCTCAGAGGTCAACTACGAGATGCCCTTCCTACTATAAAAAAAAGACCGAACTCTGCTCGGGTGAAAATAGATAAACGTTACGATAACGGTTACGCATACACTTATTTTCGTAAACGAATAAGACTAATTTGTTTCATTTTGACAGTTCAACAACATTCATTGCGTTATTTACGTTGTTGAGCAGATTTTTTTTGCAACTTTTGAAGCAATGGATTAGCAATCTGTTTCAAATCGAAACAAATTGTGATTGATCCTGCGTTACTTTTTACGCAATTAGGGTCTGCACACAATTGCGTAAATCGTAATGCACGATCACGTTCTGGAAAACCACTCTAACGATTTCGATGAAAGTTGCAATATAGGGGTTTACGGGACGAAAAATCGATCTAGCTAGGTCTCATATCAGGGAAAATTCATTTTCTCCGTATTTTCACTCGAGCAGAGCTCGATCGCCCCAAATTTAAAACAAGAGGGCTACGGTAGAATAATGACATGGGAGCATGGAATAAGTAAGTACCTACTATCATTGGAGCATGGCATTAGTAAGTACCTACTATCATGGCAGCATGGCATTAGTAAGTACCTACTATCATGGCAGCATGGAATTAGTAAGTACCTACTCTCATGGCAGCATGGAATTAGTATCTAAGTACCAATGGATTAGTATGAACTTTCCTATACTATTAGATGAGCATTCTCTATTTTCACCAGAGCAGAGCTTGGTCGCCCAGGCACTTAAAATAACATGGTAAATCTCCCAATATAGTGTGTACAAACATAAAATTGCAGTTGATATACTTATGTATAAGAGAACTCGTACCTGATTACCTATGGTAAAATATTCAATTATCTTAACTACTAAACAATACAATTAGAACTTACCTGAATATTCCAAGTGCATTAGAAGGGTGCAATTCTCTCCTCAGGAATTCACCACAGCCAGTTACAAGCTCTCGGAGTTGTAGCATATCCGCAGCAATCAATAAATGTTGTACTGTACTTTTATCAATCATAATTTCACCTTAAAAAAAAGTTTTAAAGATAGATGGTACTTTTTTATGACCCTGGGATTATTTTTTATGAATGTTGCAGGACTTATGAGGCCTATCACAAAATTGCGTTCTGACAGTTCGAGCAGCCGACGCATCGCAATAGGTAGCAATTTGGCAGTGGTAATTAATTACGTTTATTTTGAGTTATTTAAATGTATATATTTTTATAAGTATGCAATTTTAATTTCTTTTGAACAAATTTTTGTTCTGGTATATATTTAAAGTTATAATATGAATTTAGTAAGGAGAAATTTACAGTTGATTCTGAGCGTTTTTAAAAAGTTATTTTTATGATTTTAATATTTATAAATTTTGAGGCCGCTATGAACTAAACCACTTTTTAAGAGACATATTACTTACATATTATAAAACATCCTTACTTATTATAAAAGTCCCCCGCCGCGTCTGTCTGTCTGTCTGAACGCGATAAACTCAAAAACTACCGAACGGATTTTCAAACGGTGTTCACCAATGGACGGAGTGATTCTTGCGGAAGGTTTTAGTGTATAATTCATTAAGGTTTTGTGTAAATTGGCTGAAATATGACGATTATTTCGAAGATGTCGGAAAAAATCATGCCGACTGGGAGCTCTACTGGCATGAGCCGCGTATACCGTTACAGATAAATCAAATTTATGTTCTACGGGATTGAAGATCTTAAAAAGTTCAACAAAAAAGTCCGCGATGGCATATGTCTATCTTCTAAGGATGACCCACAGTAACCATTTTTATCCTTCAGAATTTGATAAAAATTCCATTGTTATTTCTGAAGCTATATTGACTGGTATCATATTAATCCTTATCCAATAAAATATGTTATTTAAAGGAGAATGGGCGGTTCGTCCCCAGTGGTGTATCAAGATGTGATATATGTCATTTTAAAGATCATAACAATAGCTTTATTTTATTGTATAACACCAACAATGAAACTCGTGCAGGGAAGGAACTATGAATTATTTTAATTTTACTTTTTTAATAAAATAATTTTTAGCTTCTTTTTTAGCTTATTTTATGTATTTTTTACTATATATTAAGCGTACAGTGCGGTGCCTGTTGGTGCCGTCGCGCGTCGCTCCTTTATTGCTGCCCTACACTCTTACATACTACCAGACTCACACATAAACAACTTTTGTGCGCAAGGTAAAGGTACAGTGGGCCAAAGTTCCGCAAGCTGGTGAGCTTGCGGAACTTTGGCCCACTGTACCTATGCTATAAGCCGTGCTATGCGATTATCGCTTTTAAGGTGTTAAAAGCGATAATCGCATAGCACGGCTCCCATTGTTATTTAGTGGGAATGTTTGGAAATCCGGTTAAACAATAGGACGGCTTAATACAAAGTCTGTTGGCAAAAAACAAATATACATACAAAAAAGCTGCAATTTTCTATTTCAAAAGCAGTTTTATAGTTTGCATAAGTTTCGTAACCTTCTAAAGCCATATTTAATTGTTTGCACGGATGGATATATTTTTGATGTTACCGGACCGCACGCAGCAACGACATCAGATGCTACGATTATGTCGAGATCAATTCATAATGAAGCTCCAATACATGTAGTACTTCATGGTAGCGACGTACTCATGTTAGACAGGGGTTTCAGGGACTCTCTTGGAGATATAGAAGTGCATGGTTATAATGCTCATATGCCTCCCACCAAGAGTAGGGCCGAAAATCACAACTCAGCACTGAAGATGCAAATAAATCCCGGCTGGTGGCAATAATTAGATGGGTCGTGGAGGTAATAAATGGTCACCGAAAACGTGATTTTAAAATATTACGGATAGAATATTTCAACAGAGCACTGCCTCTATTTTTGAAGATGTACGAATTGCTGCCGCTCTAACAAACACGTTTAAAGAGCCTGTGATAAACACGCCACATGCCAACTAAATAATCAGAGAAATCCAAGTAAAACTTCATCAGCCAAATAGTTTGGGTGATTACGTTGAGGAAAATAATCTCAATCGACAGAGGGCAGCGTTCCATACTATTACGGATGAAGTTGTACGAGCGTTGGCATTCCCAGTAGTAAGCGAGGAGGATCTAGTGCTAATAGCACTAAGCACCTATCAAATAAAGCTCGCCTGGTCTTACCTGAGCGAAACCATAATTCCCGACCTAGCACAATACGGGCTCAATGTTGAAGGAGTGCTTTTGAGAAGCCGTGTTCAATCCCGTCATGTATCCAATCGAATATATTACTCCTACATTATACAAGAACGATGGGAAGAGAGTTGGTCCGCAATTATTACTGTTGGTGCCTAACAGGACGAAGAACAATAGGTCCATATGCTCATATAATGAGTGTTAAATGGTATTTGGGTAGGGCAAGGCACCAAAATGACATCTTGTTACCGGCAACTTTTCTAGACGAAGTTATTATAGATTTAGATTAATATTGTGCATAATAAATATAGTAACTGCCATTGTTCTTGTTTTATTGCATTATTTGTTGAACTTACATGACACAGTAAAATAATAAGAGTAAAATTAAACTACGTGGACACAGGAAACAGCAAATTAATTCATTTTAAAACTAGGTATTCTCTAAACTAGAGTTTTTAAATAACTCAAGGGCCCGCACACTTGAGTTGGTGGCGGTAAAGACGCAACACAAGACAAGTAGCTGCACCGCAAAGAACACTATGTAAAATAACAGGCATGTACGAAAAACTGTTTATGCTAAAAATATAATTATTAAGAAAAGAAAAAAGAGTCTTAGTATCTTCTTTGTACGAGTTTCGTTGTTGGTGGCAATACGCTACTGTCATAACAGTCAAAACCTCGAGGACACATGTTAAGAAAATCATAGCTCTTTCCATAGAACTTTGGATGAATGGAATAGTCTAGCTAGGCATACCTCAGGATATTTATAAAGCAAAAGAGGTGTACGACGGTAAACTAAGCGAAAATTATTTTCTTCTGAAGAAAAATGTAATCATTCGTAGTTCTTCCCCTGCACGCGTGCGGTGGTTGGTGTAATAGAATAAAATAATGCCATTATAATAAGCTTTAAAAAGACGTATCGCTCAATTTGATACAGTCTTAAAACATTCTGGGGACGGAGCCCATACAAAAGCGCCCATTCTCCTTTGCCATTTAATTGAGATTAAAATATGCCTTGACATCATCTAATTTAAATTAATGGTTTAAAAGATATCACAGATTCAAAATTACGCGTTCCAAAATACTTATGGTTGGAGCGCAGCGGTAGGAGTCAATAACCTTTTCCTGGACTACTAGGTATGTAATCCCGGTACTGCCCGGTACGGTACTGCCCGGAAATAAATATTCTGACTGTAGCCTCACAATATATTTTTGAAAACCTATTGTATGTACACAAAAATATATCAAATTTTAAGAAAATGTCCGATATTCATAGATAGATAGATAGAATATTCTTTATTATGTACAGACGCCAGCACATCAAGCTACCCGAAACTGTCAAATTTTCCCAATCCACTTTGAACCTTAGACATCAGCGATAAAGTTGAAAATCTATTAAATAAATTTGACAGATCGTAGTAGCTTGATGTGCTGGCGTCTGTACATCATAAAAATTACAGACATTAATTTAGAAATTTTACATTGGGTGACACAATGGGCGGTTCATAGTTTAAATACCAGGAATAAACACAACCTTGCTGTACAGACGCCAGCACATCAAGCTACTACAATCTGTCAAATTTATTTAATAGATTTTCAACTTTATCGCTGATATCTAAGGTTCAAAGTTGATTGGGAAAATTTGACAGTTTCGGTTAGCTTGATGTGCTGGGGTCTGTACATCGCACACGTCTCCATAAAGTAGGCAACTCATTCATGGGTCAATGTATACGATTTTACAACAAACTCCCCATTGACATACGAAACTTACCCATTAAACGATTTAAAATCTGTATACCAAACTGTAAACCAAACTTTGTAAAAAAAGGGTACTATACAATTTCAGATTATTTAGAAGATAAAAACCGGCCAAGTGCGTGTTGGACCACGCACAATGAAGGGTTCCGTAGTTGGGTTGAATTTATGCCAAAAACAAACTTAACTTTGTAGTTGAAAAATATGTTCTCCCATACGGAATGTATGGGAAAACATGTTTTTGCAACTGCAAAGTTAAGTTGGTCAATTATTACTTGTTAACCTGTAGAGCCTACTTAGCTGTGATAGTTTTCCTTTTAATTTCGTTATATAAAATACTGTTGTGATTTTTTTCACACACCCAAAACCAACCATTTAGCCGGCAGGGGGGGGGGACCACTTGACTCTAACAAAAATTAGCACTTTAAAGCTTAATATTACGCAAACGAATCCCTGAATCCAAAAATGGTTTCCACAAACTCACAATATTTTTGAAGAACCTTTCCAATGATACCCCTCACCATGGGGTAAAAAAATAAAAAAATAAACATCACCACTTTACGTGTATGAGAGGTACCCTAAAAAAAAATGTTTTTCATAATTTTGTTTTACCACTTTGTCGGCGTAATTAATATGTATACCTGTGCCAAATTACAGCTTTCTAGTACTAAGAGTCTCGGAACTAGACCGCGGACAGACAGACAGACGGACATGACGAAACTATAAGGGTTCCTTGTTTACTACGGAACCCTAAAAAGCTTGGGATTGAACTGCTCGCTCTGCTAAGCCTTGTGATAAAATCTTAAAACTAGACATTTTAATTATTATGTAAAATCAACATATACCAGTTTCATAAACACATTGACATTGTCGAAAATTATATTCAAAATGACATGATTACTTCGTAAAGTATTATATTATTTTAACTATTCTGAATGTGAGGACTATGTGGATATTATTTTTATTTCTCTTCTAGTTTTAGTGATGGTCTGGCAGTTTGAGTAGTTTTTGCTGCCTACCCAAATGTCCTTTCTTTGGTATTGCTCGTCGAGTTGAGCTCCTTAAGTTCTGAGTTGAGCTCCACGATTACTGACAAATGCTTGCACTGACTGGACAGGTCCACTCAAATCTGTGTGGTTCTTTCCTCAAAAGACCATTTCAGACACTAATCTACATGGTCCTCATATGGCCTGACCAAGATTATGTCTGGACTTTAAAAGAGACTGCGACCTGAGTTTGTTTCGGCCTTTCTTCTCAGAGTAGGAAACGCCGAACTCATCTAGCTTATTTTTAATATTTTTTTATATGACGTGTAAAAGTGATTCCGATATCCTATTTACAGAATAAACAATTTCATTTCATTTCACTGCCTGCTACGGCCGGTAGTACGTTCCCGTGGTATATTTTCCGACATCTACACGGGCAAAGCCGCGAGCAAAAGCTAGTTATTAGATATTTTTAATTTCATTTGCTAATGTACTACAGTGCATATTTCGGCCTTTTCAGTGCATATTTTGGCACTTTGTTAGTGCATATAATCCGATGTCTACTAATAACTATTCCCCACCACTCAATATGTCATAGTTGTGAAAGTCTTTCAGTTTCTCAGAATAAGAACGACGAAAATACTCATTTAACACAAAAGTCACGGTCGAAATGTAATTTTTAACTAAAACAATAGTTTAGTAAGTAATAGTGAGTGGGGTCTTTAAAAAGCAAACATTTAAATGTTTAGGGTATTTTACAAGATTTAAAATTAAATCATGTAAATGGCAATTAGTGATGAAACGATAATCTTAGAAAATATGAGTATTCCCATTGCACAGAGCACTATATAATACTGGTATCCCATTGTTGACTGTGACAATAATTATCATCCATATTTTACAAGCATGAGTTTAAACATGAGCTATAACTGAATTAGTTTAAAAACATCTCTTCTTAGCATGTCAATGGTGCCGATTCCCTTGTTCACAAACTAAACTAAAATTAAGTTCAGTGCATCTTTTTCTTTCTATTTCATTAAGAAAATGACAGAAGATATATTTTAGTTTAGTCCTGTCAAATTAATCATCACCTGTCACTCTCCATACAAGTTTAGACGTGATTAAAAACTTGCCAACTAAAATTACGTCAATTTACGTCAAGCGCTGATTAATTTGACAGGACTAAACTAAAATTTATCTTCTGTCCTTTTCTTAATGAAATAGAAAGAAAAAGATGCACTGAACTTAAATTTAGTTTAGTTTGTGAACAAGGGAATCGGCACCATTGTCAATTTATATTGAGTTGGTCCAGAACTTAGCTACGAGTTTTGCAAGGCACACAGGACACAATACCAGTTGTCACCCCATTGTCTGTGGAACAGTACCACATTTGCACTCAGGCCGGATTTGTCTACAAATCTCTGCCTGAACAGGTTTTTCCTTGTTTCAACCAAGCTGTATCCAAAGTCTGTTTAGAGTACTTTAGAAACTTCCAGAGTAGCCAAGACAACTCAGGTCAAGGTGGGAGATTTTGAACAGGTGCGTCTTGCGTTTTAAACTATATATATATCCTTAATATTATAAATGCGAAAGTAAGTTTGTTTGTTACGCCTTCACGCTAAAACGGCTGAACGGATTTGGATGAAATTTGGCACATATATAGATGATGCCTTGGAAAAGAACATAGGATACTTCTTTTTTTCCACGGGATCGAGACTTATGTGGGTGAAACCGCGGGGCGCAGCTAGTATTATTATAAAGAGAAAAGATTTGATTTTTTGTAGGTTTGTTACGCTTTTATGCTAAAACGGCTGAATGGATTTTGATGAACTTTGGCACATGGGTAGACCATGACCTGGGTTAGGACATAGGATACTTTTTATCTCGATATTCTCACGGGATCAATTTATTTATGCGGGTGAAACTGCAGGGCGCAGCTAGTATTTAATATAAAGAAAAAATCAAAATAAATAATTATAAACAATGGGTTTTAAAATCGTCTGCATCGTTACCTGCCAATGTGCACTAGGCCTAAAAATAAAGTGAAACCCTGATAGAAAGTAAAATTTGTTTCTATTTTACCTTTTCGTTTTTGTTTCTTTGTGGAATATTATGTTTATTACCTGTGTATATAAAATCTATTATCATAGGTAGGATATCAGGTGGAACACTTGGAAGGGCGACATATCCTTTTTGAGCCTCTTCCAAGCCCACATTAAACATTGCATCAAAATAAGCACAACTTGCTGCAAGCACCACACGATGAGCCTGAAATTAAGAAATTATCATTAGTGTTTTAAATAATTATGTTAAATGTTATGTTATCTATATATAAAAATTAAATTAAACTGATTAAGATATTTAAAAAAAAACATAAAATCCAAATAAGGTTTTCAGGGAATGAAAAATTTAAAAAGTTGCCTGGAAAATTAAGGAATAAGTGAAAGTGCTTTTTCTATGGGATTTTTGTATGAATTATTGAAACTTGGACTAGACAACATCTGTCTGGTCAGCTAGTGTTCAATAACTATATCTTTCGGCTGAAATGATAATGAACAATGTTTAAAAAAAAAAATTAGAATACTTAGTAAAATGTTTTTTTTTACAAATTATTCTAAAACAGTAATAATTTTATATACATAACCAATCCAATTTTGAATGGGCTTTGTTATCACACCACACCAACCCACACAAACCAAAATTTTAAGAAAGTTACATAGAAACATAGCGGTTTATATTTTTTGTTTTTTCTTGGATTAGTAGCAACTCTTAAAATGTACTCAATAATTAATAATTATTTCTTTTTAACAATTATATCTCATGTAGTTTGTGATACTGAGTATTCTTGGGACCAGACTAGTCAATGGGCACAAAATTGAAACAAATAATTCGTTACTATAAAGGGCCATCTGTTAGGTTTCGTTTTGGTCACATGAAAGTGATAGTGCAGTCATAGGTGCAGTCTGCAGTTACTAAAAGTAAAGAGTGGACTAGCATGCACTTCGATTCTGTATCATACCTTAACTCTCGTTGAGCCTGATATTAAATCTATATCACAAAACCTTCCATCCCTTTTGAAGTGATGTAAGTTTAAAGAAATTTTGTTGGCGTAGTCACAACATTTGTAAGGACGAGCCCCATCTTTGGCTGTGCATTTCTCATAAACATTTGTCGTCATGTTAAAAATAAGATTATAATTATATGTATCCACCGGAAACTAGATAAAATAGATGACACTGACGGCCATAAAACTACAACATTAATAAAATTAACACATTCGCCAGAGGAATTTTAATGAAGTCATTCTAATTCGTCAAGTTTTATTTTGACTTTTTGTCTTGTCTACTGGCTTGGCTTTGATTGACACTGACAGACAAACGGACAGTTCAGTAATGTCAGACCTATGCTGCCCTACTAAGCCCAAAGGCGGTATCTCTGAGATACGCTCTTTAGTTTTTTTTATACCATTCAATAGCTTAACAATTACGCATCTAATGGTATGAGCGAAATAGCGCTATCTAACTTAAAATATTTAAAAAAAACCACTAAGAAGTTTTAAAATCTCCATTTTTCCTTAAATTACAATTTACAAAAAGTCAATTTTCTCAAAACTTACTCCGGTTGAGATACCGCTTTTGGGCTTAGCAGGGCAGTATGTGTCATACCGGCGCCAGACACAGGCCGCATTCCGAGTTACGCCAAAAGTGATTATATCGCGAATCCAACCAATTTTAATAGTCACAAAATATAAGGGTTATTGAGTAATAATTGTGACTTTGGACTTTGGTCGGATTCGCGATACTATCACTTTTATCGTAACACGGAATGCGGCCATAGCAGCAATATTTGACTACTTGTATGAACACTTGTTTGATCACATGTTTGGCAGGGGTGTTTGGGTATTTGATCAAAGTTTGATCACTTATTGCAACTTTTCCATTCCATGTCGGTTTTTCGAGCGCATATCAAAGCGTTAAAAGTTCAAATGTGTGCGTAGCCTACAAGTCCAGTGAGGAGTATATATGTTCTGTGATTACTGCATGGAAATAAGAAATTTGGCTAACTAGTTCCCTAAAATATTAATAATTCATTGCAATTAGAACACTGAATTTGATGTTGTAACAATTTTAGGTGTAAAAAAAGGCATTTGATTAGTTTCAAATTACTTTTTTTACATCTTTAATAAATATTCGTTATTATTATTCATATTCTAGGGAACTAGTTATCCACATTTCTTATTTCCATACAGTTGCTAAATTAATCAAAACCGGTAAATATTTGATAGCTATTTACGACGTTGCAAACTTTTAGGATAAACCCTCTGTGTCGCGCGACATGTGCGACAAAATTAGAAGCAACAAGTACACATTAGTTATACATGAATCTAAAGTAATAGAAACGATACTCAAACGATAAAAAAAACCTTTAGAGAAAAGAAACAAATGAGGAATAGACATTTAAAAAAGAAAAAACCAAAATATGGCAAACCAATGACATACTGCGGCTCAGATTTTCACGATAACAACACTACCCAGGCAAGTCTGTCAAGTCACTGTCAATGTCAAGTGTCAATGACTTGGGGGGTGTGTTATTGTTGTTCAAAAATATAGATATTTGGTTTTCAGCACAGGTTATCAGGGTTATTTGTTTAGATTGTTAAAAATATAATATTATTGAACTGCAGAATAGACTTATTGAAAACATGTTAAGTAAGGTTTTACTTTCTTCCGATGTTGGGTTGGTTTGTGTCCAACATGCGCTGTCTACAGAAAAAGAAGAAATTATGGGCCTCCTAATTGGAGAGGTACATACCTACTAAATTCTAACAGTTGTTTTAAAGTATATCTACTTACTTACTGATTACAAATCAATCTTTAACAGGTCCATAACAATGGTACTTTGGTTTCAATTGTGTCATCCGTAATACTACGACGCTTAGATAAAAAACCAGATCGTGTTGAAATATCTGAAGAGCAGTTGGTACAAGCGACACTGCGTGCCGAAGAGTTAGCGGCTGAAGTCAACAGACCCCTACGAGTCGTTGGATGGTACCATTCTCATCCTCATATCACTGTGTGGCCCTCACATGTTGGTAGGTTACACTAATAAAATTAAGATATTTTTTTTAAATTTAGAATTTATAATAATTATTATTATTATAGTATATACTAACATTATGAATGAAATTTTCAGATCTTGCTACTCAGTCCATGTATCAAAGAATGGACACAAGCTTTGTTGGAATTATATTTGCAGTATTCCTTACAGATCAGACAACAAAAGCTCCTTCGGTAAACCCCAATTTTCCTTAGTCTCATGAATATTATGGTATAAGGCATTCATACAGGGCGTTTGGCAATTAATGGATGACTTGAAATAGATTATAAAGAATTTATGGCTATTAAAAAAAAAATTGGCACCGCGGTAATCAACGCATTGATGTCTTTTGAATGGTCAAAAGCTGGTGTCGTCAGTGTCGCAAAATCAAAGGTTTAGTTGCATCTTAAAAATGCCCAATGCTCCTAAAGAAGTTTTCACTTCAAAAAACATAACTGATGTAGGATTAACAGAGGGGGTTTATATAAATAGACAATTGATACTTTGTTGGATCAGTTTTTGTTGTTATATGTTATATTTATAGTGCCAATGGATAGCCATTTCTAAGTTATGCATTAATTACTGGGCATCTGTATATTAATGGGCTCCACAAACAAGGCCAGTTTACGAGTCATTACTCAAAGCCAGTGGTACTAAACCGTCTCTAAATGTACTTGTAGTTGAACATCCACATGTACAGTCACAAGCGCTAATATGTATCCACTTAGCAAAATTCAAGTGTTTTTTCAATGACTGCAACTTTGCGATAAGACCTATTCCATATTAGTACGGGTTCCAAAATACTATATTTGTAACAATATAAAATGATAATCAACACAGTAGGCTAAAATCACTTTTAAAAGTTGCTAAGTGTATACATAGTAGTGTTCATGACATTATAACTGTCACAGCCAGAGACAGGACAGAACTATCAACTGAACTGACTTACAAACTGGCCTCGTGTTCGAAGCACATAAAAACACAAAAAAAAAAATGCACTTTCATGAGTTCAATGTGTTTTTTTGGTACCTAATTGTAATGTTACCTATTTCCAGATTCAAATTACATGTTTTCAATCTATAAATGATGGTTCAAGTCAGAGTAGGAAAGAAATTGAAATGGAAATAATAAATAATAATGACTCTTTATTGTCAAACAATTTTGAGGTAAGTACAGATTAGGATTATACATTTCTTTTTGTCATATGGTAATAACTGTTATATCGAATTGTTATCATAATAGTTTTTTACATTGCCAAACCTAGGATACTAGGATTGGTTTTGTTTAAACTTAAGGGCTGTAAAGGTTTTCCATAAAAAATATTATCTTTGGCTGTAATTCATTTGTAATGTAATTAATTTAATTTTTAGACTTTAACTCAGTTGCCTGCAATACTAAAAGAGGAAGAAGATGAAGCTTACAATAATGAGGCTGGGCCAGATGAAACTGATGATATAATAAACAAACAACATAATGCAGCAGTTAGAACTATTGCAATTGGACACATTGTTGATAAGGTAACATTTATCTTATAATAAAGTGTGAGTGGTAAAACAATTGACATACTGAAGGAGATGCAACAAATCTAAAGGTGGGTCCAAACATTGAGCGGCAAGAGCGCGGCAGCAACACGCGGCGTTTGCAGGACACATTTCTGCCGCGCTCTAGTTAGGACTAAACCGACGAATGTTTGCGCGGCAGTACTGCGTGGCACATCCGAGACACGCCACGTACTTCAGTTGGCAATATCAAGCTGCATGCAGCTAAATACCAGAATTTTACATGGAGCGACTGCCTATCTGACCTCCACAACGCAGTAACTGGGTAAAACGATACCCCTGGTAAGACTGGTAGTCAGACTTTCGGGTATTACTACAAAGATCGACTATCAAAGATACACGAATGACAGCCGAGACCAACGGCTTAACGTGCTATCCAAGGTACTGAGAAATCTCGGTATGTAAAGATGGTCACCCATCCCCGGCCCAAACCCTGACAAGCGTAGCAGAACCTGATGAATCGATGGACCCTAAAAGATCCATAAATTTCAATAAAGGAATTGATGCATGTTACGTTGTCCATTTTTATACGCAGAAATACGTCCAGACACAATTAGTGACGAATGTTTCCTAAAAAGTTTTCTACGCGGCAGGTAGACAGAAGCGTTCACGCGCGGCAGTCGTCCAAACACAGCAGGCCGCGCACTATCGCCGCTCAATGTTTGGACACACCTTTACATGCAACAAATCTGTACATAATTATTCAGTGTGGAAAGTTGAAGCGGGCCCTGGAGGGGAAATATTCTTAAGTCTTTGTTTCTGTCACGCGGGTTTGCGCCCCCGTGCGAGCCAGCATGCTTGAGATGCACCCGCGAACTCGCGTACAGCATGCATCTGGCATGCATGGCAGGAAAAGTATGTATGAAACGATAGAGGATGCGGGCGGCACGTATATGGGTCAGACACGCACGGGTTCACAAATCCGCATTGATACAACGGCCGCGTCCTACATATTCGCGATCGAAGCTTTCACGACTTTTTGTTCGGTGAACATGAACGCGTTGTCGCGCTGACATAGTGCACTTTCCGATTTTCCGAACAAAAAGTGACATAATAACACGCGACGTGACGTAGGACGCGCGGTACCAATTTTTGCTCAAAGGATTTTTTTTAACACGCTTTTTATTAGCTTTTCTTGTAACTAACAATGTAATAAAATCTTGGAAGTCAATTTTTAACCTACTTCTGAATTGTCGTATCGAAATGAAACTTTGTATTTACCTATATGTAGTTTGGATGACAATACTATAATTTGGTATCTTGAGCAGACTTGATGAAGCCAGGAGGTGGATACTGGAACTGTTCAGTGGCTACTAGTAAACCCCTCAAATTTGGGCTCATATGAGTTGTAGTTTTATTTAATCAATAAAAAAATCATGTAATTTTTGCACGAGAATCGGTTACTGAATACCCTTCTCTATGTAAAATGTTTAGAAGCAGCCTCTATTTTATGCATAAAATTCAACTTCGAAAAAGTATGTGAGTAGATGGATAATTATAATATTGAGCTTTAGATTTTATTAAAAAAATAATTAGATCATGAATGTACTAGGTTAATCTAAAACATTGAGCCTTAAGAATGCGGCGACGTATGAATTGTCCATACAAACGTAATAGAAAGAAAAAAAGAACGAAAGAAAAAACGTTACACAAATCGCCGTCGTCGTTATACATAAATCATTTGCAATTTGAGCATATTTCCACCATATTATGTTGATATTCGGATTGAGACAGTATTTATCTAGGCTCCTACGTCTTTTTATTTCCAAAAATTTACCTTTAAATGAAGTGTAAGCGAATTGTATTTCGTACATTTTTACAGCGTAAATGACATGTTTTCATATTGTTTTTTCTGTATTATAAACAACAATATTTGTAATATTGTTTATGTTATCAAGTCACAAATTATAGAAAAAAAAAAATATGGAAATACATTAAGTTTTCATTCATAATTTTTTGTATTACGAAACACATCCAAATTTATCATAAATTTTCGAAAGCTAGTAGTACTATCGCGTCAAGCAATAATTGTCAATGTGTGCGTGGTAGTATTGCTCACTGTATGTGTATATCGCTCCGACAGGCACTCACACTAGCGCAACGTGCTTGGAATTGAATTTTGCAAACATCTCGATATGTAGTTGCGAGCGGTGTCGCCGGCCTCTTAAGGACTAACTATTCGAGGTTCACAGATATTTTAATTTATAACATTGAAAAATAAAAAGTTAGTTTATTAAACTGGGTGAATCAAAACTTATACTACTTAGTAAACACAATCTGATATCTAGTATTCTTTCAGATGTCCAGGCCTATGCTGGAAGGTCTTGTAGCAAGAAACACTCTCAACACAATACGCTTAAAAGCATTAAAAAGACAACACCAGGATATGATGTCGAAGTTAGAAAATATGTCTTGTAATGGTTAAGATCTACTCTTCATTTAATGATGGTTGCTGAATTATTTGAATGTTTTTGATTGATTGTTTGATAATTGATGAATAAGTGATTAATGATGTGTTTGAAAGTTTCAATTATTCAATCATCATAAAATGAACAGAGTATAAAAATACTAATTTACCTTTATAATTATATAATAAATAACTGGTTATGAAAAATGATATTTTTTCTGTTTACAACTAAGAGTTGATTTTTTTAGGTTAAATCATTCTGATCAATCATTTCGAAACCATCAGATGAGTCTATACTTGATAGTCGGTTCCTTTTAGGTTCAGTTGATTCCATTTGCATCATATTTGCAACTGCTCCAGTAATATTCCAGAATGCATTATATGCAGTACTGCTCCAGGTACTGGCTGGTTCTACTACCTCTAAAGTAGATTTAATTTTCACCTGCTCTTTTTGTTGATCTAAAACAATAAAAATAATGCAAAATAACAAAAATTCAAATCTATTTATTTTGAATTTATGTGGTATTCGCTTGGAACTTCCTTTTAATTGTTATGAAATAAATATTAGTAGTATTTGTTTCAAAACATGCTGAAATTGTGTCAGTATCTTACAGTTTTGCATTTTCTTCATCTACAAAATAATCACTCATAGAACTTGCCTAGAGGTATATATTCATCTTCACTGGTGTCAGAAGAATCTACATCTTTTTCCAGAGTTTGCATTTTTTCCATGGAGAAATTTGTAACTAATGAGCTGCTGTTGTCAGAGCTGTCACTGCACTCAGCCAGTGGAACATCTTCAGGTTTCCAATAATCTATTAATCAATATAATTTATTTAAACTGGGCTTCAGTAAGAAATGCTATTATGATAAACAGGAATTGCGAAAGACAGTTTATTAATATTTTATTTGAAGGAGTGGGTAGATTGGCGCAGTGCGTGTCGGTGCCGGCATGCCGGTTTTCTCACGATGTTTTCATTCAACGTTTTGAGAGCAGTGGTGATGAAATTATTTACATAATGCGTCTGTCTGGGTTCGAACCCATGACCTTATAACTCGTAAGTCGGGGCCGTTACCACTGCTTTACACAGGGTGGCAGGGACACGGACGCGAAAACTGTTACCCTGGATTCAGTACGTGATTCTGAACACCCCAGCGTTGAAATTATTCGTCGGTTATTAAAAAACAGCTGTTTCATACTTTTTGACCGCGTAGGTATTGCACTTTTCTATGAAACAGCTGTTTTTTATTTTAATCACCGACAAAAAATTTCAACGCAGGGGTGTTCAGAAATCGGCGTCGAGTCATCGATGAAGTATCTGGGATTCGTCCTCGACAGCCGGTGGAACTTCGTGGAGCATTTCCGACGTTTGGCTCCCAGACTGGAGCGGGCCGGGGCTGCCTTGAAGCGGCTCCTGCCCAATCTAGGGGGTCCAAACGCCTCCTCCCGGAGGCTCTACGCGGGGGTCGTGCGTTCCATGGCCCTTTACGGGGAGCCGGTGTGGGCGCGTTCATTGAGGCTGCGGCCAGCCCTCCGGTTAACTCGTCCCAGAGGGTTATGGTCATCCGGCTGACCCGAGGATACCGCACGGTCTCCTGTTAGTCGGCGAGCCTCCTTGCCGGATTACTGCCATGGGATCTGGAGGCAAAGGTCCTCGCGCACATATGGGAGTGGCGCGAGGAGGCGAAACGCCGGGGCTTAACTCCGCTGTCGCGAGAAATCACGGCACAGCGGACAGAGCTCCGGCGGGATCTCATGGCGTCATGGAGAGTGCGATTGTCGCAACCCAGCGCTGGGCACGCCACAATTGCGGCGATAAGACCTCTCTTTGAGCCCTCGTCCTCGCCTTCCGCCTGTCACAGGTCCTCACCGGATACGGCTGTTTCGGGAGGTTCCTGTTCAGGATAAGGCGGGAGAAAACGCCCGGGTGTCACCATTGTGTGGATCGCCTGGAGGACACGGTGGAGGTTTGCCCGGCTTGGGCGGAGCATCGCCGTGTCCTCGTGGAGGTGATCGGCGGCAGTGATCTCTCGCGTCCAGCCCTGATTCGGACAATGGTACGGAGTAAGAGGAAATGGGAGGCCGTCACCTCCTTCTGCGAAGCAGTAATGCTCGCGAAAGAGGAGGCGGAAAGCGTGAGGGAGAGACAAAATTCGCGCCCTCACGCCCCTAACCGCCGCAGGAGGAGATGCCCTGGGCGTCGGGAATCGCAGGCCGATTTCCGGACACCGTAGGTGCAGGCTTGCGGACGGTGAGCAATGGGTAGCTCGCCGTTCGATAAGGACCAGGCCCGGGTCGACGGCGCGTCAGCAGATGTCAGCAGAATTAACGGGGTCCGCTAGGGCCGATGTCTGCCGGGATTGCGAAGAAAACCGAAGGGGAGATCGTGGCCCCCGGCAACAGGCAACCGAAGGAACACGGCTGGGTTTTAGTCAGTAAAAGTCTGACATATTATGCCCTCCCGCTCGGCCCAGAGCGGGAGAAGTTATTTGATAATATATCACCAAAAAAAAAGGGGTGTTCAGAATCATGTACTGAATCCATGGTAACAGTTTTCGCGTCGATGTCCCTGCCACCCTGTATACATATATCTATTATATATTATTATTGAAATAATATATCTATGTACTGGATACTGTTTGGATCCCGTGAGTAACCACATTAATCTCATCATGAGTAGTTTTCTTTCCTGACAATTAGTGTTAATATTTCTCTTTTGTACTTACTTAAAAACAGTCATCAGCAGGATTATTTTATTATTAATGACATTGTAATTAACCATGGGGTCATGTATGTACCTACCATAAATTTGTTTCTCATCTATACTTGGCACAGGATCAGGTTCAATAGACAGTAATTTTATGTTAACTTCAGACACTTCCGGTATAAGACCTTCCAATTCAAAGTCAGATTCTGAAAAAATTAAAAAATAAATTTGTTACAAAGTTTAAATTATCTTTCATAATGAATAAATAAAAATATATTTAGTTACCTAAGTCTTGTCTCATATTCTTGCATAATTTAATTACGGGTAATATCACTTTGTAAAAAATACATATAAACATTAGCAATAAGTAGGTTAGTAGATAGCCATTAATATATTTCCCAGTAAGAAAAACTATTATCAGGTTGATATTGATTAATAGGAAAGCCTGGAACAGAAAAAAATATGTTCAACTAAAAATGTAATTGATGGAAATTTTCTGTAATTTCTACAATAAATAAAATAGATTGTTTCATCAGAGTAGGTTACATAAAATAAAACATGGAGTTCGGATGTGGTATTGCGATTTCAAAGACTGACCAGTAAGTTCAACAAAAAGTTTTAATCATAATTATCTTATTAGGTTTTGTTCCTAATACAGCGTGTGACGCAAAGGACTTTGTGTTCGCTTTCGCCTCGTCCTGCTTGCCTAAGGAGAAGGAGCTACTCCCCTACGACCTCGCCATCTTCGTTAGTAATTGTGAGACGAGCGAGTTTGAGGTCGTCGTTGGAGCCGACACCAATGGTGACCACCCATTGTGGGGCATGGACACGCAAAACGAAAGGGGTGTGGCTTGGTTAATATTATTTGTTCACAAGTTACCTATCCCTACTAAACATTGGTTCTGTCTGAACTGAACCAACGTTGGTAACCAGACAAAGCCAGCTGAATCAGATTCAGGGGAACTACGGGATGGCGTAAATTCTGCGGTAACATTTAATCTTACTAACAAGCAAACAGGACAAGAAAAATACTACGGATAGACCATGGTGAGTCCAGCAGGCCAAAGAGGCACATCCTAAAATTGACGGCCGTTTAAAAACAACAACAGCTGCGTATAGACACACCTAAGGAATGCAATTTCGGATCTCGCGAGATCTAACTCGTGGGAAGAAATCTCGTTCGAAACTAAACGCGCGCGACTTGGCACAATATGCGTCTTGAGAAGCCATTTGCAAAATAGTAATTAATGGATATATAGAGTGCGTCATACGTGTGTGCTTATATTAAATAAAAGTGTTTTTTTTTGTTTGGTGATTCAATTGATGTTATATTCATCATTTCAGTCGAAAGACGTCCACTTCTGGGTATAGGCCTCCCCCAAGCACCGCCAGTTCGACCGACTCTGTGCTTCCCGCATCCAGCCGATTCCTGCGCCTTCACAAGGTTATCGGTCCACCTTGTGGGAGGCCTTCCAACGCTACGTCTTCCAGTACTGTACGCGATCGCCACTCCAGAACCTTTCGGGCCCCATTGGCCATCTGTTCTTCATCAAAATATAACAATAATTAAGTAGGTATAGTTTTCATTGTAGTTAAGTTTTTATTCATAAAAAAACGCATTATTAAAGAAACCATTAGAAAGCAAGCGAAAACTCGGTTACGAAAATCTCGAAATCGAGATCTAAGAATCTCACCAGAGAGATCTCGCCGGGCGAGATCTCGAATGTTCAACCACGACCCCAGACTTACCACGCGAGATCTTGAGTTGTCAATCTCTACCCTAGACTTAGCACGCGTGATTTCAAGTTGTCAATGTCGACTCGAGATTGCATTCCCTAGTCACAGCCGCCACAATTGGCCACGCATCATTTAACAAACACCTCTTTGTCATAGGAGCCATATATTCAAGGCAATAGCAAGTAAAATTTTATCGGACAGGCAACCGGATGGCGAGTGGTAAGCTGAGTCTTGAAGTGATACCGAACCCCTCCGTATCGTCCGAAAAATGGACGGGGGCGGAGATATGGGGGATGGAAGTCTAACATTTTTTTTTTTGACATGGCATTCAATATTTAAGATTTATTATGTGCAAGGAATTTGTGTATATCTTGATACAAATTATCTTCTAGGCTGCCGCCCTGTAGCATCTATATCTGTATGAATGGTAAAAAATTATCTAACCTATATGAGGCAGGATACTACAATTTTCAAGCTTGCTCCGCTCGCTCTTACATCCTAAAGTCTCTTATTATTCTGAAGCTTTTGAAAAACTCGGCAGTTACTCAGAAAACATAATCTTTCCGAGGCGGGTTGCTTACATTTTCGAGGTCGCTTCGCTCGTTTTCGCATATTATTGTTTTTTACTGTATAATCACCGTTAAATCAGTACCGGGGTTGCGAAGATTTTTCCCTTTTTTTTGTTATATTAAGGGGCGGTAAACTTTATTGGCCCGGGTGCCAATCTTAAAATATATACACCACTTTCACCAAAAAGGCGACAAGCATAAATACCTTTTGCCCCGGCCGCATTTGCGTCTATCGTAACAGAGCAATGCGTGCCGAAGCTTCGTATGTTATGCTCGCTAAAAAGTTATCGCGCTATTGCGGTCACAATAGCGGCTTCATAATTTTAACGAATTATCCTGCAATGGTGGCCTGTTGGTAAAGGCCGCGAGTTACGAGTTGTAGGTCGTGGATTCGAACCCAGATAGGCGTTTTACCCTGTGTATTTAATTTCATCACCACTGCTCTCAAAACGGAGGAAAACATCGTGAGGAAACCGGCATGTCCTAGAACCAAAAATTCGAAGACATGTGACATCTACCAAGTCCAACCCGCACTAGGCCTGCGTGGTGGATTACGGCCCACTCCCTTTCTATAAGAGGAGGCCTGTGTCTCAGCAGTGGGAACATTATAGGCTGATTATGATGATCGTGCAATAATCCAAGATGGCTCTCCATTATTTCGACAGAGCGTTTACGCAGTCCGGCAACAACAGTCGAAATGACCAACGGTAGTCCGGCCACGCACCACGCTTATGTTATGTATCGCTACCTGGGTGATAAGTGCTACGCAGCCCGAACTATCGCGACGATAACTGATAATGGTTGGTCAAATCTGCGTGTACCGTAATCACTGTGGGAAGCTTCGTCACGATAGACGCAGATGCGGCCCCAGCATTACACTTACGCAAGATAAAAATGCAATTTTCTCTTAAAGCAAAAAAAAAAAAAAACTAAAAAAAACAGCTGACTAGTCTACTTCCGTTTTTTAAAACTCCAAATTAAATTAATTTTTCACAGTTGTTTTTTATTTTTTGTAAAAAAGTACCCTCCTATTTTATTTTTAAATTTTTGTTGCTGCTTTCCTTCACAAAAATTCGTATAGTCTGGCCACGCTAAGTCTGCAAAGGAATAAATGCGCAACCCCAAAAAGTTTTATATTATGGTATACTTTTACATCAGTCAGTTATGTCAGTTTCGGGATTGTAAGTAGATTTAATGATTTTGATATTTTGTCTTTAGAATTATGTGTAATAGACTATGTCGTACCTATGCTCTACCTCCATACGATGACAAAACGGTATCAAATCTACACTGCATCGTGCTAACGTGACTATTCTTTACCAGGAATAAATCAGATTATAAACAAAATAACCTATCAAAAAAAAGACAAAAAGTGTCAAATTCTTTTTTCGTAGGACAGGATGATGTTGCCGTCTATAGATTTTCAAATTTTACCGTTCTTTTACATAACTACATAAGCAGACTTAGCGTAGCCAGACTCTACCACTACTTACTACGAAAATAACAGTGACAGGATGTTTTATAACAGCACCAACATGTACGTGGACCAGCGTTGGGCAAAAAATTAATTGTGAAAACAACTAACAATTAAAATAATTAATTGTAAATGCAAGATAAGAGTTGACAATTAATTAATTGTGCTTGTAAAACATTGCAATTACAATGAATTAATATTGTTAGAAGCATGTTTACAATTACAGTTAAAAATTAATAAATGTCAAGGTTAGAAGATATGTGTATCATAGTTTGACCGATACTGCTGTACTGCGAAATAGGAGCACGCGGCGAGACGGGGCGGAACGCCCTTGAGCGATGACGAACGAGCGGCCTGCACTGCCCTCCTGTCTCGCCGCGCACATACCTAAGGTTCGGTACAGCGGTATCGGTCAAACTCACAGTGGAATCTCGATAACTCCAACCTCGTCGTTAAGTCGTAATCCTCTCAGTAAAACGAAAAACCCCTAAATTTTATATTTAGACTTTGTATTTTTTCTTGATTTTTCTTTGATTACCATCACGTAAAAATCGGTACCTATAAATATACAAAAAAAAAAACTCTGGATTTGTCGTGGGACACCCGGTTGGAACGCAGTTCTTAATATATAATTAACTAGCTTTTGCCCGCGGCTTCGCCTGCGTGGATGTCGGATAGTATCCCACGGGCACGTACTACCGATACCGGGATTACATACCTAATAGCCGAGGAAAAAAGGTCATTGTTCTACCGCTGCGCCCGCGTTGCCGTCAAGCATAATTATTTTGTTACGCGTAATTTTGAATCTGTGATATCTTTTAAACCATTAATTTAAATGAAATGATGTCAAGGCAAATTTTAATCTAAATTAAATGCTCAATTTAAGTAACATAGTGTATTGGATAAGGATTAATATAATACCGGTCAAAATAGCTTCGGAAATAACAATTAATCTTTTATCAAATTCTGAAAGATAAAAATTGTTATTGTGGGGCATCCTTAGAACATAGACATATGCCATTGCGGACTTTTTTGTTGTACTTTTTAAGATGAACAATACTGTAGAACATAAATTTTATGTAACTTTAACGATATCTGCAGCGCACGCCAGTTCCCAGTCGGCATGATTTTTTCCGACATCTTCAACAATAATCGTAAAATTTCAGCCAATTTACACAAAACCTTAATGAATTATACACTAAAACCTTCCGCATGAATCACACCGTCCATTGGTGAAAACCGTTTGAAAATCCGTTCGGTAGTTTTTGAGTTAATCGCGTTCAGACAGACAGACAGATAGACGTGGCGGGGGACTTTGTTTTATAATATGTAAGGATACAGAGCCATCTAGTATACGTTTTTAGACGCTAAAAACTTAAAAGGCTCTATTCAAAAACAAAAACTTTTGACACTTTAAACTTGAGACCTTGAAATTTAAAGTATTGACTTTTTCAGGCATGACGCTTTTTAGTTACGTGACGATTTCTACAAGTCAACTTCTACCGCAAGCCACGATACAAAACTTCCTTGAAAAAGAAAACATACTTTCTGACTAGTCGTAAAGGGGTCCTGTATCAAAAAAAATTGGGGGCCCTTTTTTATCCGACTGCGTCGAAGCTCCAATGAAGGGGATTTCTGTATTATACTGACTTGTAAGGTTAAACTTCCATTATGATTCGACTAAAGGCTCCTACAAATAGGCGCGACACGCGACTTGTAGGAGCCTTAAGAGAATGCAATAGCGAGCGAAGTGAACTAGAAAAGAGCACTCTCGACTCAGATACAAGGTTAGGCTCTCGTTATGATTCTACCTAAGGTCATGCAAGAGCAAGCATACAGCTTGGCAAAAAAGAGTAAAATGATAATGAGGGCGCCACTATCGCACTTAGGTCACTTCAAATGGGAAATGAGTAAAAGAATTTAAACAAATTGTTAAATAGCTGCTTGTGGGTGACTCAAAACTTACTAGCACTTGTCAGTAAAGTTATGCTATCATCATGGGTCTGCATTACATAATTATATGTAAAATATTTAGTTCCAAATGGTTTGCTGAACAACATAAATAATGCAATGAATGTTGTTGAACTGTCAAAATGAAACAAATTTGTCATAATCATTTACGAAAATAAGTTAAGCAATTTGGGTACTGATATACAATACATTTAAATATTATTTTGTCTTAACTATATTGAACTCAACATAAATGCCCTCAAACTTTTCACTCTCCTCCTCATCCCTTCACATTCACTAATTGATTATGTTTACATACCGTGTGGTGGGACCCTGGTGATCTGTGATACAGGTATTCCTAGTGCAGACAACAGTCTCTCACAAACTATTGTCACAGTTTTTCAAGTCTGTCTAAATTATAAGATGCCATTGTTTGTGAAGAGAAAATAAATTATTTGAATTTGAGTATGGGTAGTCCAACAATATTCATTGTGCTGACCGGTTGCAGATGAAGCAACAAAATATTGTTATTTAAAATTTTCATAAGACTATAAAACAATAAACTGTATTACACTCAGCGGCACGGAATGTGGCCCAAACCTAAACACACCGATAACAGGCGATTTTGATATCGCGTATGAGAATTTCAAGTGGCAGTTTGTCAGGCCATTTGTTTTAGTTAATTTAAGAGGGTAAGCACAAAACAAAAGTTCATTTCTTTAATTCTGTGATACTTAACGTTAGTTCGTTATTGGAACGCACAAAACACGGGTGAGTTAAAATTCGATGTTGAAATGGTGGTGAATTTAATCTTTATTGTTTTATTTTTTAATTAATCTGTAGTAATTTGTCAGGGTCAGGATGACTGGACCAAGAGCGATTTTTAAAGTTTGAGCAATACCAAGTTTTAGTACCTATTTGGTACTATTTGGTACCAGACATCAAATAATTGGTACCTCGCTAAAGAGGGAAAACTATTACGAGGAAAGTGGCCAGCCATTCTGACTTCAGAATGGCTGGACCAAGTCGACTTCACCTAGTTGTAGGTGCTATAACTAGTTCATCTTTTCGTTAAAATTTAGTACCTCATTGGTACCTCAACATGTTTTTCTTAAATTTTTTCGATAAGCCAAAAATAAGTTACACCTACAAGAAGTTTTGCATGTAATCTGGAGCACGTTGATTTCACCTAGTTGTAGGCGTTATAATTAGTTCATCTTTTCATTAAAATTTAGTACCTCATTGGAACCTCCACATATGTTTTTCTTAGATTTTTTCGATAAGCCAAAAATAAGTTACACCTACAAGAAGGTTTGCAAATATAATAATGTTTATTTTTGTACTAAGAAAATTACTGAAAATAAATCATAACACACATAAATATTACGTATAACATAATTATTTATTCATTGATTGACACATTAATATTTTTTTGCATATAAATAACAGTGTGCATACATTTTGTTTTTACTAATTGTGATTCTACTTGACATGTCGTCGTAACATTGCCATTTGGACCCTCTGCGGCAATGTGATTTGTAATGTCCCACGCCTTTCGGAGTCGGAGGTGGTACAAATTCTATAACAGACAAAAGGTGGTTCCAATGAGGTACAGACGCCAGCACATCAAGCTACCCGAAACTGTCAAATTTTTCCAATCAACTTTGAACCTTAGATTTCAGCGATAAAGTTGAAAATCTATTACATAAATTTGACAGATTGTAGTAGCTTGATGTGCTGGCGTCTGTACTAAATTTTAATGAAAAGATGAACTAATTATAACGCCTACAACTAGGTGAAATCAACGTGCTCCAGATTACATGCAAAACTTCTTGTAGGTGTAACTTATTTTTGGCTTATCGAAAAAATTTAAGAAAAACATATGTTGAGGTACCAATGAGGTACTAAATTTTAACGAAAAGATGAACTAGTTATAGCACCTACAACTAGGTGAAGTCGACTTGGTCCAGCCATTCTGAAGTCAGAATGGCTGGCCACTTTCCTCGTAATAGTTTTCCCTCTTTAGCGAGGTACCAATTATTTGATGTCTGGTACCAAATAGTACCAAATAGGTACTAAAACTTGGTATTGCTCAAACTTCAAAAATCGCTCTTGGTCCAGTCATCCTGACCCTGACTAGTAATTTATGCTTCCAGAATTGGAACACAATGGTGCCAATTCTCTTGTACACCGAACTAAACTAACTAAACTATCACTAAAATTCCTTACTTTTGACTATGAGAATCTCAAAGCTATTCTGCAAAATAAATTCTCTAAATTTAAAAATAATTTTGACACATCTAAATCGAATTTGACAACCGTGACTCCACACGTGATACCTAACCACGTGAATCTTTTTAGAGCCGGAGGCGCGCAGGGGGGGCAGCCTCGACGTGTTTTATATGGATTTTTCACTTTTTGTGTGAAAAATAAGAAAAAATGTTACCTACATGTAGAGTGTTAGGGGTTTAAGGGTTTCATAAAGGGTGTCAAAATTTTCATTATTTTTGCGATTGGACACACCGTTTTCGAGATATAAGCAAAAGAAAAAAAAATATTCAGTACTGTTTTTTCATCTGAAGTCGAGGTGTTGGTGTGAATTTTAGTTCATGACAACCAATTTTATTCCACATGTTTTTAGTCGCGATTAAAAATAGTCATATTTAGTTAGAAAATCTAAATTTTAGGTTAAAAACGTCAAATTCAGAATAGCAAAATTGCCATTTTCACTAAACTAATATCTCAGTGCCATCTTAGTGCTGTCAAACTAAAATATAGTTAAGTTGTGTCACTTTAGTCTATTTCAGAATGGGAAATCGTCGTTTGACAGGAATAAACTAAATTTTGGTGATTTTTAGTTTAGTTTAGAGGCATTTGTGACAAGAGAATCGGCACCAATGCCTCTAACTTCAGCTCAAGTTGCTCAAGCTGTGTTGCTTCGGAGTCAGGGGCGAACGCAGCGAGAGATTGCTGAAACATTAAGAGCCTATACAACCTCAGCTCAAATTCACTTTTTATCTCGCTCGCACCATACTGCTCGCGGACTGAGTGAGAGCGAGACAGAGTGGGGTGCTAGCGGCTCCGAGGCGCCAATAATTTAGGTAATTGCTTTTTACGGCGAAAATAAGGGTAATTTAGAAAAAATAAAAAACATAGTCGCTGCTTTATAGTTAGTTCAATTATTATGCAAAGTTTCAAGATCTAATTTGAAGTATTTTTTGAATACCAGCAGTTTATTGTTCGGTTTGGAGGTAACTTTGGAATTTTTTTCTATCGAGAAAATTTTATGGAATCGTGTTTTCGTCTAACATAGTACTTAACATTAATCCTTAACTTTAACATATATTTATTTCAAAATTAATGCTGCAGTATTTTCGATATAACGGAGGATCATGTTAAGCCATTTGAGGTAGTATAGGCCCTTAAATGTACCGCGTACAACTCTCAGGTACGCCTTAACAAGGTACGACCTAGTGATGGGTAACTCATCATTTTTATATGAGGTTGAGGGAGTACCTCATTTTACCTCGCGAGGTCCTCACGAGGTACCCCTCATTTGAGGCGAGGAGTCGTTCGTCGGCATATTCACCTCACGAGCCGAACTCAGCCGAATTCAGCTGATAGTCCGAGGCAGCGGAGCGGACGGGTGCGTCGACTCATAAGTACTCACGATTCCGATTTTTAACGTCTCCCTCATACACATAACTTTCTTTCGCTCATAAATTTTTGATCGTCAAAATAAACGGATCAATGACACTTGATTACCAATCTAATGTTGATGTTTTTAGAGTTCATAGTAATAGCTGCTGTAATGTTTACTGTGTTTTCAAAATTTCGAGACCTCACCTCACTCATTCTATAGCTTCATCAATCACTCAATACTCTACTCACTCGCGAGTACTCGCGTCAATAATATCAATGTCAACATTTCTAAGTGAGGGAACGAGTGAGGTGGTTCAATATTGAAATTCGAGTAACTCTTTCAATTTGCGATCACGAGTACCTCAAACGAGGCACCTCATGAGTGAGGGACACATCTCTAGTACGACCGGACCGGCCTATTAGGGATGTTAAAAAATAATCGATTTTTATTTAAATCGATTATTATTTTCTTATAATCGATTTTTTTGTGTCGATTTTTATATTAATATTAATCGATTTTTAGTAAATCGATTATATAAATTACGTGTTTAAATCGATTTTCAGAAACAGCTTGTATCTATGAGACGGATGAAAAAATCTAGTAGTAAGTTTCAATTTTATAAACACCGCCGTCTATGCGTTGGATGAAAAATCTCGAATTAAGTTCATACGTATAAGTTGATTAAATAAAAAAGGCGCCATCTGTAGGGATTTATTTTGTATTTGATTTATTTTTTATTTTTTGAGACAATAAGTTTGTCATTTTGTTGGGATGCTCATCATTTAATTTTTATTATAATAAATAAAACGTTTAATAGAACTAAAATTTGTTTCAATAATGCTATTTGCTTACCTAATTCCATACCTTGAAATTTTAAAGGAACCTTTGATTTTTAGTTTTGAATTGGTTATTTCAAAAAATGTTAATATGAATATCTCTTAGGTTTATTATTGGAATTTGAAAAGCATGTTTTTTTAAATAATACAAGAAAATCGATTTTTTCGCAGAAATCGATTATTTATTTTTAATAAAATCGATTTTTGACAAATCGATTAATTTTGAATAAAGAAAAATCGATTTTTATTTAATCGATTCTTTTCCATTAATCTCACATCCCTACGGCCTATACACAAGGAGACCAGGAAGTGGCGGTATTAGGTGTACATCAGCGCGAGATGACCGATTTATCGCTCTCGCAATTATGAGAAATCGGTTCCTTACTGCGGTCGAAATACGGCAGCGGCTACAAACGGCAAGAAGGGTTAACGTAAGTGAGCGGACAATAAGAAGGAGAATGGAGGAACGGGATCTGCATGCTCGAAGACCAGCTCGAGGTCCAGAACTGCTCCGGCACCATCGCGTAGCTCGACTTCGGTTCGCTCGCGAACACGCAAATTGGACTCACGAGCAGTGGAGTAAAGTTCTGTGGATTGACGAATGCAGAGTGGCCTTAAGAGCTCCAGATGGCCGCGAACGTGTTTGGAGAAGGCATGGGGAGAGGTTTTTGCCAATCACTACCAGGCAAACAGTCAGTTTTCAAGGTGGATCAGTAATGGTTTGGGGAGGGATCTGTTCAGATGCACGCACAGAGTTGGCAGTAGTTGCAGGTCGTCTAACGGCAGTGCGATACATTGAAGAGATCCTCCAAGAACACATGTTACCATTCGTGGGATTCATCGGTAGCGAAGATTTTATCTTAAGGCAAGATAATGCCCGACCTCACACAGCACGTTGCGTGGATGATTACCTATCGGAGGTGAGAATTAGAAAATTAGACTGGCCAGCACGAAGCCCGGACATGAATCCCATAGAACATGTCTGGGACATGCTTAAAAGACGCATCCGATCCAGTCCCAACCCTCCAGAGACTATCAGTCAATTAAAAACCGCTCTAGTGGCCACCTGGGAAGAAATACCCCATGTGGACATTAAAAACGTAATCCACAGCATGCCTGATCGCATGCAGGCGGTCATCAGGGCCAGAGGTGGAAATACCCACTATTATTTTAAGTACCATAGCTTTATTTTGTAAATTTCATCCTAAAACATTTTTTTTAAACTTAGAACTTAATGTCTTTTTTGTAATTTTGTAAAATTTTAATAAAGTTAACTCACTTTTTTGTTAATTAATCATTTGCATTTAAGATTCGAATAAACATTTAAGTTTTAAAACAAAAAAGAACCCTGTTTCGCGTTTCATTTTGATAATAAGCCACATAACTCGCTTTGGCCACATTCTGTGCCGCTGAGTGTATAAAAGTAATACCATGGATACATAACAAAAACAATATGTCTATGAACCAAATTTTGATAAGCGAATACTTACTTTGGTGTGATTAGTTTCTCTTAAATACAAGAAATCATTACATCTGCTTTGCAACCACAGTTTCAATCGTATTGCTGCTGAATATAGTTGATCTCCATGACTGGTTAGCCGTTTTAAACAAGTAGTTCTATGTTTGTATTTTAACCAGCTCTCAAATGCATCAATGCTAACCACTGCGGTGCATGAACCCAAAAAGAATTCTAAAAGGTTGACTTGTCGATGAACACTTACACTGACAACAAACAGAATTATTGAAACTACAAAAAATCCTAAGATTTATCATACATACATAGGAATATTGAGTGAATACTTACAAAAATATAATATTAAGAATAAACATAAATGACAAAGACATCCACATTTTTCTCCAAAATAAAACATCTTCAAGTAAGCCAATAAATGCTGCCAATAGGAGGGATGTCTGTGTATTTTTGGTTTCTGATTTTGTCGCATTCCATTTCAATGCTTTTTTTAATGTCGCTAACATGAGTTCAAAATATTATGAAATAGAAAGAAAGAATGTGTTTTGTACGTACACTACAATAGGATTTATGCACTTTTAGCCTTTTTATCCACTGTCACTGAGTGTATACAATAATTACGTCAAACGAAGCAAAGAAAAGATAGACGATTCTATCAAAATGAATGACAGACATGACAGCACGGATAATGGCCGCATTCCGAGTTACGCCGTAATCGCTCACAGCGCTCACATCGATACTTCGCGTTCCTATTTAGATATCACGATTATGACAGCTGAGCTGTCAACAATTCGGAACGTTCGTGAACGCGCTCACACTGCTGACAGTGAACACAGTGGTCGCTCAACGTCAAAACTTATAACATAACCCCAAAACTTGCACATGATGGTTGGATTACAATATTTGTTTGAGTATGCACCACAAATTTCTTCTTCTCTTTTGGGTAAGTGGCGACTGTAGTCAGAAGCACAATTTCGAAAATGCCACGTTAGTTTAAAGTTATGATGCAACTCAAAACAAAACAGCACAACTATCATTTTTGACAGCACTCACGGTGATATTAATTTAGGGCATGATCGGTGTTATCGCAAGAAGGCGCATGTCATGACGTCATCTATGACGATTCACGGGACATCGTTATCGCGATCACGCTTTTTGTTACGGCTGTTAACAGGCTCAAAAAGATTACAGCGTTACTCGGAACGCAGCCTTCCGAGAATGACAGATGATGAGATGACACAGACGACAGGTGACTTGAGGTGACCAGCAGTAATAACCAGACATCGGCACTAATTGCCATAAAGAAAAATAGAGTAAAAAGCGTTAGATCTACGCGCCAATTATCTAGTCGAAATCCGTGAGTCCCTACTACCCACAATTAAAGGGTACAGTGGCAAAACAAGGAATGTCACAAAAACAGGATTTTGTGTAATTCACATTTTAAGTTTATGTAGTTTAAAACTTTTTCTTACATTTAATTTTTTATAAGGTCAAGTTTCATCAATTTTCTAAAATATATTTAACGGCATTTATTTATTTAAATCTTAATTATTTTACAATATACATCTAACACTAAAATATATAAATGATGTACAAGTATACAGAGGAAAAAAAAATTAGGAACAAATCACTGGGCATCAAAAAATTCATCCGCATTGCTGTCAGTGGGAAAAGTGCCCAAAAGGCTGGCAGCATTGCCACGTTGTATGGCAATACTAATTCTTTGACCTAAACATTGGCCAACCCTCTGGTCACGTGAAGACTCGACCAACTGCTTGGCGATGTCCTGGAATACTCGATGAGCACTCGGCAGTGGCGTAGTGTAGTGGGGGTGGCTGGGGCGGCACGCCCCGGGCGGCACTTTTTAGGGGGCGGCAAAGTTTCACAATAAATAATAAAAATATTTAAACCATTTCATATTTTTATTGCAACCACAAATTCGGACAGATTGAAAAGAGCACAGAATTTTTCATTACTTATTCTGTGACGAATTCGTGGAATCCCCTTTCTTTGAATAATATTTTGTAGCGACTGCTGGCAATACAATCTATACTTATTTGCGGGGATTCCCCATATTTTATTTTGTGCTCAGATTGTTTTTTTTTTTTTGATCTGACCTGTATAATATGAAATAATGATGACTGTTCTTGCCGAAAATTTCTCTAGAATGCATGTAATGTATAGTATACAAATCGAAATACCTAAATAAGAGGGCGGCAAAATTGTCTTCCGCTCCGGTCGTTCGACACCCACGCTACGCCAGACGCGGTCCTGGGGGTTATGACCCCCTAAAATCTTTCACGCTGTCGGCAGCCTGAATGATTTAAAGAAAGAAAGAAAAATATTTTATTTGGGTTTACTTGTATTACTAAGTTTTAAAACTGTACTACAGCCACGGGTTACATTTGCAGGCTCGCTTCGCTCGCTCTTGCCTTCTACGTTCTCTTAATTCTTGAGCTTTTCTTCATAAGACGACAAAGCAATTAATTCCTAGTTCTTTTTGAATGATCAAAAGAAAATCTAACCTATCCGAGTGTGTGCAAAATTTTCGAGCTCACTTCGCTTGCTCTGCATTCAGTTCAAAAGTTCTTAGAATTGAAAATATCTAACACAACCTAACCTATCCAAGGCTGGATGTTTAAATTGTCAAGCTAGCTTTGCTTCCTCTTCTCATAATCTACTGTTCAAAAATCTATCAAAAAGTGCTGCAACTGCGACTAATTTGCCCGCAACAGCCTCGTCCCCCGCATGTAAAAACTGCGACCCTGAATGGCATAATTAATGTGGAGCTGGAGATATATGCACAAAAATATTCCTCGGCACCCATGGTGACCCCCCAAATCTTCGGCTACGGCCGCGCCTGCGCTACGCCGCTGGCACTCGGACCCCACGGCGCTAGTGTTTCAACCCCAAACGGCTCAAAAATATAGCTACCAGTAAGGTTGTTATATTTGCGCCGTTTGAGGTTTTCTGCACCTGCAGCAGCCACCACAGCCCGCCGTACTAGAAAGATGGGATGGCGCGAGGGTGTCGACACAGGTTGCGTCCCACATCAAAGGCCTATCCAACTTCCAAGGCATTATGGTCATTCTGTCAGGCCTTTTCCCATCGTCGCGTGCCATTGCAGCCGTTGGGTTCTAAAACAGTTGGCACCCGGCAGTAACAAGAGCCCGACGGATAATGCCATTAATGCTTGCGTGCCGTACCAACCGACCAGCGCTCTTACTGCAGGAAAGGCCATGGTGTCTGACTGAGGCGGTCGACTGCTTCACAGCACTGACAGCGATAGGGACCCCGCAAGGAGCGCCCAAATGCAGACTTGTAGCGAACCGGAAAGTGGTGTCACCCAGGATAGTGCCTATTTTGGGTGACGGTAGCGCCTGTAGCCAGAGGCCCGACTCCCATTCTCCCACAGCCAGTAGGCGGACACGCTCAGCAGTATTGGTGGACGTATTAAAGAGGTTATTCCGTACCAACCTGCAGAGCGGCTCATCCCACTGTCTCTGGGAAGACGAGTTCTCGGGCTGCTCCGTATCCGGATAAGCCACTTTCCAGGCGTTCATCGCATCAGTCAAACACAAAACACAGCACTTGAGAGTCAACCTGAGAAACGGTTCAAATTCTTTTGCTTAACTTTTCGGTGCTGTGGACCGAAGACAGGAGCAGGTAAGCTTACACTTTGCGGACCGGAGTCCACCAAAACGAATGGGTAGTGTGGCTTGCACTACCCATTCGTTTTGGTGAATTTGTCTAAAAGGTGTGGTTTCTTGTATAAAGGGGAAGAGCGGAGAAAATACATAAAATTTGAACCGAAACAGCAGTATCTGATAAGGGTGAATGCCGAATGTAGGCTAATTTTAGAAAGTCTATCCGAAATGTCATTGATATGTTTAATTTTTTCATCAACGAAAGGGGAAAAACTGTCTTCTAAAATTGGGGAACCTAGGAGGTGCAGGTATTTATTTTAAAATCATATTTATATAAAAATACCTACTGATAGGAATATAAGTTTACCTTACAGAGATCAGCATTTGTATTGCTAATATTTGCAAAAGTTTCTTTGTATGTAGGCACATACAAAGAAACTTTTGCAAATATTAACAAATTTATATATATATTTTTTAAATAACAAGTATTTATCTTTTTTAAAGTAGTAAAACATGGAATGTCTCATCTAACCCATAAAGGGAATGCCTCATAACATAACCCATACAGGGAATGTCCAAATCTAGGTACTATGAATATAATCTAAATATATAAAAGCGAAAGGTCACTCACTCACTCATTCATTCATCACGAAATCTCGAAAACCGCTTGACGTGTAAAGATGAAATTTGGTAGGGAGGTAGTCCATAGTCAGGGGCGTATTTACCCTAGGGCCAAAAAGGCCATGGCCCAGGGCGGCAGGAGGTGTGGCGCAAGCCGCACCTCGCGCTACAATATCTGTAGCAGAAATTTTAAAAAAATTAAGTGAATGCCATCAAATTCCTAAAAGCATACCTGATTGATCTCCGCCCTGGGGGCGGGCGAAGGGATCTGTCAGACTCCTACTGACAAAAAACCACCCCGTTGTTCCCTTCCCATACTTGGACCGGGGATCATGAGATCTTGTGCGCTTTCCATGATCCCCGACTGGTGCCGGCCCACTTTTGCGGGCCTCTTCATGTCCGCAGGGGGAGTGACGTGTGACACTCCCCCCGCTACGTCAAATAGGTGCGCGTGTGGAACACTACGCGCCGCCACCTCGGGTCCTGCTGGATGAAGGGCTGCGGACGTCCCCGTGTCCGCCGTGCCTCCGGACCTTACGGGGGCTGGAAGGAAGGAATCACAATTTGTTTCGATTTGAAACAGGTTGCTAATTCATTGCTTCATAAGCTGGAAAAAATTTTTTTCAACATCTTAAATAATGCAATGAATGTTGTTGAACTGTCAAAATTAATCAAATTAGGCAAAATTGTTTACGAAAATAAGTTACGCAATTAGGGTACGGGATGTCTTCGGTATAATATCAGGTCAATCTAGCTCTTGAGTCGTTTGCCAGATTCATAACGGGGTTACTGGTTGACGTGTATTAACTGTCCATAGAACCTCTCGATCTCTCTCAGTAGTTCAGATTTGGCGGATACGATCCTGCCATCATCGGCCTTCATTATTGCAAACTGCCTGTGCCCAATAGACAGATCTCCTGTAAAGACCTTGGAGCCCTTGTTCCGCTCTATCACGTCCTTCGTATTAAGTTATTTAAGTGAGCGCTTTTCAAGGATTAAGAGATTCGTCTATTGAGACGCCAGTATTCGAGCGCATCGTCTGAAGACTGTTTCTTGTTTCGATTTGTACGACGGGTCTTGAAGATCTTTTCCTTCACAGTTTTTGAAGCAAGTGATAATACAATACGCACATGAATCCGAAAATTCAGACGTACATGCCTTGAGTTCGAACTCGAGACCTATGACTTGGCAGCCGGCCGCCGCGCCGGTCACACCACTAGGCAATCACTGCTGTTGAATAAATGGTGTTTATTTCTTTATATGGGCTTTTTACTTTTTATCGTTCTCAGCCCACATCAACACACAGCTGGATTTTATTTTATAATTAAAAGTATTTGCTTTTTCCGTTAATTTATGGGGCGGCTAACCTTACAGGCCCAGGGAGCCTACCACCAGCTCATAAAGCAGTATTATTTTAATATTCCTTATAGCTCTACAGGACGTTTAGCACCCATCTCTTTCTGCCACTGAAGTAATATTAAAATAATACTGCTTTTGAGCTGGTAGTAGACCCCCAGGGCGTGCATCTTAAAATACGCCACTGTCCATAGTTAGTAGACGTCCGCTAAGAACGGATTTTTGGAAATTCGATCTTTAAACGGGTGAAAAGTGAGAATTTTGTTTGTATGAAAAATCATATTCCTTGAGTTTATAAACCTGAAAATTGGCACGAATACTTATCTATGTAAATTATAAGCTTTGCCATTTTTAGTTTTTCTAAACTAACCCCTAAAGGAAGATTGGGGGGTGTCAAAGTTTGTATGGAAGAATTTTAACGTGCGTTCTGATTTACTCAAAACTCGGTATTTATACTTAAGGCTCCTGGCCGTGACTTCACTCGACAGAGTTTAGGTAAATTCTTGCGATGCTATGTTTGTGTGCACCGTTCACGCACACACGCCTAAACATCGAGCGTAGTGATCGCTTAAACAGTTTTGATCCTATAGACGGTATTTTGTTAAGTTACGTAGGTACGCTTATGAAATAAGTCTGGAATGTTTGTGTATATTCGTTTAGTATATTTATAACAATTCTGTTTTATATGGAATTTTATACTTTTTGTATGGAAAACATGAAAAATTATTACCTACATGTTGAGTTTTATGGGTTTATGGGTTTCATAAAGGGGGTCGAAATTTTCATTATTTTTGCGATAAGACACAATTTTCGAGATATAAGCAAAAGAACAGAAAAAAGATAAAGTACAGTTTTTGCAACTGAATGAGTTATTAATTTAGTGAAAATGAAAAATTCGCTATTGGTGCCGATTCTCTTGTATACCGAACTAAACTTACTAAACTATCACTAAAATTCCTTAATTTTGACTATGAGAATCTCAAAGCTATTCTGCAAAATAAATTCTCTAAATTTAAAAATAATTTTGACACATCTAAATCGAATTTGACAACCGCGACTCCACACGTGATACCTAACCACGTGAATCTTTTTAGAGCCGGAGGCGCGCAGGGGGGGCAGCCTCGACGTGTTTTATATGGATTTTTCACTTTTTGTGTGGAAAATAAGAAAAAATATTACCTACATGTAGAGTGTTAGAGGTTTAAGGGTTTTTTAAAGGGTGTCGAAATTTTCATTATTTTTGCGATTGGACACACCGTTTTCGAGATATAAGCAAAAGAAAAAAAAAATATTCGGTACTGTTTTTTCATCTGAAGTCGAGGTGTTTGTGTGAATTTTAGTTCATGACAACCAATTTTATTCCACATGTTTTTAGTCACGATAAAAAAATAGTCATATTTAGTTAGAAAATCTAAATTTTAGGTTAAAAACGTCAAATTCAGAATAGCAAAATTGCCATTTTCACTAAACTAATATCTCAGTGCCATCTTAGTGCTGTCAAACTAAAATATAGTTAAGTTGTGTCACTTTAGTCTATTTCAGAATGGGAAATCGTCGTTTGACAGGAATAAACTAAATTTTGGTGATTTTTAGTTTAGTTTAGAGGCATTTGTGACAAGAGAATCGGCACCAATCTGAATTTGACTTTTCTCACCTAAAATTTTGATTAGTGCCGATTCTCTTATACACCGAACTAAACTAACTAAACTATCACTAAAATTTCTTACTTTTGACTATGAGAATCTCAAAGCTATTGGTGCCGATTCCCTTGTTCACAAACTAAACTAAATTTAAGTTCAGTGCATCTTTTTCTTACAATTTCATTAAGAAAAGGACATAAGATAAATTTTAGTTTAGTCCTGTCAAATTAATCACCACCCATACAAGTTTAGATGTGATTAAAAACTTGCCGACTAAAATTACGTCAATTAACGTCAAGCGCTGATTAATTTGACAGGACTAAACTAAAATTTATCTTCTGTCCTTTTCTTAATGAAATAGAAAGAAAAAGATGCACTTAAATTTAGTTTAGTTTGTGAACAAGGGAATCGGCACAATTATGCAAAATAAATTCTCTAAATTTAAGAAAATTTTTGACACATCTAAATCAAACTTGACAATCGCGACTCCACACGTGATACCTAACCATGTGAATCTTTTTAGAGCCGGAGGCGCGCACGCTCGACGTGTTTTATATGGAACTTTTCACTTTTTGTATGGAAAATAAGAAAAAATATTACCTACATGTAGAGTATAAGGGGTTTAAGGGTTTTATAAAGGGAGTCGAAATTTTCATTATTTTTTGCGATTGGACACACCGTTTTCGAGATATAAGCAAAAGAAAAAAAAAAAGATTCAGTACTGTTTTTGCATGTGAAATCGAGGTGTTGGTGTGAATTTAAAGTTCATGACAATCAATTTTATTCCACACGTTTTTAATCGCGAAAAATAGTCAGATTCGGTTAGAAAATCTAAATTTTAAGTGAAAAACGTCAAATTCAGAATAGTAAAGTTCTTTTTTCACTAAATGAAAATCTCAGTTCCATCTTAGTGCTGTCAAATTAAAATCTAGTTAAGTTGTGTCACTTTAGTCTATTTCAGAATGGGAAATCGATTGCCCATTCTGAAATAGATTAAAGTGACACAACTTAACTATATTTTAGTTTGACAGCACTAAGATGGCACTGAGATATTAGTTTAGTGAAAATGGCAATTTTGCTATTCTGAATTTGACGTTTTTAACCTAAAATTTAGATTTTCTAACTAAATATGACTATTTTTAATCGCGACTAAAAACATGTGGAATAAAATTGGTTGTCATGAACTAAAATTCACACCAACACCTCGACTTCAGATGAAAAAACAGTACTGAATTTTTTTTTTTTCTTTTGCTTTTATCTCGAAAACGGTGTGTCCAATCGCAAAAATAATTAAAATTTTGACACCCTTTATAAAACCCTTAAACCCCTAACACTCTACATGTAGGTAATATTTTTTCTTATTTTCCACACAAAAAGTGAAAAATCCATATAAAACACGTCGAGGCTGCCCCCCCTGCGCGCCTCCGTCTCTAAAAAGATTCACGTGGTTAGGTATCACTTGTGGAGTCGCGGTTGTCAAATTCGATTTAGATGTGTCAAAATTATTTTTAAATTTAGAGAATTTATTTTGCAGAATAGCTTTGAGATTCTCATAGTCAAAAATAAGGAATTTTAGTGATAGTTTAGTTAGTTTAGTTCGGTGTACAGACGCCAGCACATCAAGCTACCCGAAACTGTCAAATTTTCCCAATCAACCTTGAACCTTATACTTCAGCGATAAAGTTGAAAATCTATTAAATAAATTTGACAGTTTGTAGTAGCTTTATGTGCTGGCGTCTGTACAAGAGAATCGGCACCCATGTCTAACTAAATATGACTTTTTTTAATCGCGATTAAAAAGGTGCGGAATAAAATTAGTTATCTTGAACTAAAATTCACACCAACACCTCGCTTCAGGTGCAAAAAACAGTACTGTATCTTTTTTTTTTCTTTTGCATATATCTCGAAAACGGTGTGTCCAATCGCAAAAATAATGAGAATTTCGATCCCCTTTATAAAACCCTTAAACCCCTGACACTCTACATGTAGGCAATATTTTTTCTTATTTTCCTTACAAAAAGTAAAAATTCTATATAAAACGTCAAGGCTGCCCCCTGTGCGCCTCCAGCTCTTAAAAAAAATTCACGGGGTAGGGCAAATAAGTACCACGTGGACTCGCGATTGTCAAATATAATTTTAGTGTGTCAAAATATATTTAAATTTAATTTAGAAAATTTTTGTTGCAGAATAGCTTCAAGATTTTCATAGCCAAAAGTAAGGAATTTTAGTGATAGTTTAGTAAGTTTAGTTCGGTATACAAGAGAATCGGCTTAGTGCTGTCAAAATAAAATATATTCTAAAATTATTTCACGATAGGAAATCATCGTTTGACAGGAATGAACGAAACTTTGGTGATTTTTATTAGTCTAGTTTTGAGGCATTAATTTGTGACAAGAGAATTGGCACCAGTATCCATAAAGGGATCTGAGACACTTGCGCGAAAGACATTTTCGCGAAAGACACTTGCGCGAACCCACTTGCGCGAAAAAGTTGCGGAAATGAGATTTCTTCATAACATCACGCCATCAATTTCAAAGGGCCCAACACTTTGAAATTGATAGCGTGATGTTATGAAGAAATGTGAAAATTTTCGCAGCCGCCATCTTAGATTTACGTTTTGACATCAAAATCTGCTTTAAAATCCTCAAAAACTATGAAAAAGACACCTATGACGAAAAATCTGAATATTGTCACAGCCGCCATCTTGGATTTATATTTTGACCTCACTATCAGCTTTAGCATCCTCGAAAACTATGAAAACGATACCCATGACGAAATATTTTTAAATGTTCGCAGCCGTCATCTTGGATCTTTATTTTGACTTAAAGTAGTCTTCAGTAGCGTTAAAGAACTTCGTTCCAAAAATACTTCACTTATTGCTACAACAGCATATCGGCGCGGGCATATCGGTGACGCGAACCCATAACTTTTTCCCCTACCAAAAATCATTCAAAACTATGAAATCTAAAGTCAAAATATAACTAGTGAACCCAGCAGGCAGATGTTGTCCTGCGACAACAGCGCCACGCGAGTCCAACTATAGTTATGAACCATCCAAGTTACACAAAAAGAATTAAAAAAAAAAACATCTAAATCAGTCAAGCCGTTTAGGATAAGAAGAATTACGAACACACGTACACCGGTATTTTATTTATTGCCAGGCATGCAAAATTTTAATGTTCTTCAAAAACAAGCAAAGTACTTTAAAATAAAATGCGGATCAAAATGTGGTAGTCGACGTACAATTTCTGGAATATGTTAACATCGGACACGTACGTGCGTGTGTGCGTGCTGCGACGCAAAGTGATACGTCCTCACGCTGGGAAGGCCCGTTCGCTACTGACGGAATAGATTTTCCGCGATCGTTTATATAGTTCACTTTGCCATTTATTTACGTAATGAAGTAATTGTTTATTTATAAAATAAAATTTAGATTCTATTAAACAATTAACTTAAAATTAATATATAATTTTTAAAATTTCTTAAAAGTGTTTCTAAGTATTAGAAAAAAATATTTATTTGGCTTGAAGTTTTGAGAAAGTTACGTTATTTCAACATTTTTTTTCTGCTATATTTTGTATGAAAGTTGAAAAAAGTGGTTCCCCTATGTACAAGTAGACCATATAATGATGTTGATGATATTTTTTAATTTTCAACATCAAAAGCAGTTTCTTCTAACGAAACGATCAAACGTCAGTCTCGCGTCATTTTTTGGAAAACTTGTTGCGAATTTTAGTGATTTCCCACGAATCCTTAATTTATTTCAAAAATCCCTTTCCCCTATGTACAAGACGAAGAATTGGACTTTTCAAATCACAAATAATTTTGTTTAAATTCTCGTCCCCTTTCTCACAACGAATAAACAAAATTGATCAAAATCAGTGATTTCGTGCGGTGCGGCGGCACGGAGCCTTAAGATTGAAAATAAATAAAAACGTATATCAGGGATTTTTGAAAATCTAGCCCTAACGAGGTGAAAAGGGGTATTCATTTTTACGGGGGAGGATTTTACTTTGTGGCTTGGTAAACTTGAAAATTGGTATAAATAAATAATCAATAAGTCAAATAATGGTAACGTAACGTAACAATACATACAGACTTTTCAAAAATTATTATCATACTATTTGTTATGGGGGATGAACAATATTACAATAAGTTCGTATTCTTCTATAGTTTACCGCAAATTGTAAAAAGGCTACCCAAAAGGTTAGAATATGGCAGATAGTTACGGATTTAACTTTTTTAAAGATTATCATCACGCTATAGCTTTATGGATCTAAGCAGTCAATCATAACATATACAGGTGGATTTTGAGATGGGGCAATAAGGGAAGGTACTTTACCGTTGTTGTCGCTACAAGAAAACAGTCTTACGAGACTGTCCTTAACTTTTTGTTGATGTGCATTTACAGATTTTGAAAAAAAAAATACAGTCAGCAAGAAATTTGCCAATTTTCACAAAAACCTTTTTGATGCCAGTCGATCCTATTTCTTACTACTAGGGTCAAAAAACTATATCGAGCCAACTGAAGTTTGAGTACAAGAATGTCTGTCTGTATGTTAACTTTTCACGCCTAAACCACTGAACGGATTTCGATCAAATTTGGCAACGAGATAAATGGCATCCTAGGGTAGGACATAGGCTATTTTTTGTCTCAAAAATAATCCTAAAGGGTGTGATATATAGCGAATGAAAGTTTTCTCGCCAAACTTCATGCTGCTAGGTCAACGGGAAGTACCATATAGGCTTTGTTTTATTTGCGAGTGTCAACATAAACATGCGGTATAATTTAATGGCCGTATTTTTTTATTGCATTGACTTGGAAGTTTGATTTTCTTTACAGTTCCAAGGGACCGTAGATTTAAGTTATTGTATTTCTATTTCAACTTGATGCCTTCAGGTGTTTTTGAGATAAAGGGCCTTGACGGACAACGAAGTCCTCCTTTAACGGTTTCAATTTTGCATTTTGAGTACGGAACCCTAAAACAGATTTATAATCTGCCTGTTACCTTTAAATACCGTAACGGATGAACATATTTAGATGAAAGGCATACGGATAGACCACAATCTGGCTTAGGACCTAGGATACTCTGAATTCCGGCAACATGTTTCTGTGGGATATTTTGCGACATCCACGCGGGCGAAGCCGCGGGCAAAAGCTAGTGTAATAATATTTATTCAAAAAATTACAAGGCATAAAAATAATGGCATGGTATGGGTAATGCCTTCAAAATAGGCTTGAGCTTTTTTCACAAATCGACTGAAAAATTTATTTAAACTACACCGACTTCAAAGCAATCACAACAACAAAACTTTCTTGTCTCAAATAATAATATAGGGTTGCAACTTTGTAATTTTCAAATATTTTATCCTTTTTAGGGTTCCGTAGTAAACAAGGAGGTTTTAATTTTGTTTTAGATGCTGTCGCACATTCAATCATCGACTTAAAAATAATTGCAGACTAACATTACTATCATGTTTCATGGCTGCTATCCATAAAAAATCTCGCCGTTTGTTACTAACTTGAAGTTTGATAAATAACCATCAACTTTTAGCTAAGTCTTGCAACGCACAAATCATTAGGACTTATTTTTCAAACAGTAGATAATACTTGAAATCACTTATTCAGGTAGATTAGTAGATATATGTATAACAAGTAAAAATTATAAGCAAAAAAACCTTTTTAAAAAAGCTTTTATTTAAATGCTCTAAAAAGAAGAAAATATAATTTTCTTTTAAAATTTTAACTATCAACTTATAACCTCATTATTAGTCATTATACACAATTTATATGATCATAAAAGCTTGTCGCGCGATTACACTTAAAAGCTTTTTTTTTAAAGGTTTTTTGGTTATAATTTATTTTTTACTTTTTAGTTATCGCTGGTTTTTTGGTCCTTTTTTTTAGGGTACCTCTCATACACGTAAAGTAGTGATGTTTATTTTTTTATTTTTTACCCCATGGTGAGGGGTATCATTGGAAAGTTTCTTCAAAAATATTGGGAGTTTGTGAAAACCATTTTTGGATTCAGGGATTCGTTTGCGAAATATTAAGCTTTAAAGTGCTAATTTTTGTTAGAGTCAAGTGTCCCTCCCCCCTGCCGACTAAATGGTTGGTTTTGGGTATCTGAAAAAAATCACAACAGTAGTTTATATAACGAAATTAAAAGGAAAACTATCACAACTAAGTAGGCTCTACAGGTTAACGAGTAATAATCGACCAACTTAACTTTGCAGTTGCAAAAACAGTTTTCCCATACATTTCGTATGGGAGAACATATTTTTCAACTACAAAGTTAAGTTTGTTTTTGGGATAAATTCATCCCAACTACGGAACCCTTCATTGTGCGTGGTCCGACATGCACTTGGGCGGTTTTTTTTAACCTGCATTTTTATTCTCAGCGAACCCTTTCATTTAATACCCATATTATAGGAAAGCATAAAAAACTTCAAAAGTCCGCCATATTGGATTAAGAGTGATGTCAGAATATTTGTCTAATTATTCTCCGCAAGCCCTTTCATTTGATACCCATATTGCAGAAGTGCATAAAAAATAACTATTCCGCCATCATGGAAGTTCCGCCATATTGGATTTAGAATAACGTCACATTATTTTTCGAGTTACTCTCAATAAGCACTTTCATTTAATACCCATATTGTAGAAATGCATTAAAAATAACAATTCCGCCATCTTGGATGGTCCGCCATATTGGATTTAGAATGACGTCACATTATTTTTCGAGTTACTCTCAACAAGCCTTTTCATTTGATACCCATATTGTAGAAATGCATTAAAAATAACTATTCCGCCATATTGGATTTAGAATGACGTCACTAACTTATCATGTATTGTCATCCAAACTAAACGTGTATACAAAATTTCAGCTCAATCGGTTGAAGATAACTGCTTCAAAATTGAGTTGCAAGAGTCCCCCCGAACATACATACATACATTGCAAGTTAAATAAAAGCTTTTAATAAAAACCAAGCAAGACGCGCGTCTTGTGTGTAAGCAAGACGGTGAGACAGCCATAGGTGCATAAGTACCTATGAAAAAAAAAAATCCGTTGTAGTACGGATCTCTAAAAGCACACAGCGATAATTCCAAAATTCAACCTGGCGCTTATTTCAATAAGCATAATTATTATCTACTTCTACTACAAAATCGGTTGAACGGACTGTAAAAAAAGTTTGTTTAAATGTTTAATCTTATTTCAAATGGAGTATAGCTGACCCGACAGACATGGTCCTGTTCAATTTTACATAGTTCATACAAAAGTCCCATATAAAATAAAGGCGTTCAGTTTTTCCCGAACTTGAAAATTTTCCGAATATCTTTTCCAATTTTTCTTTCTATAAAAACCTAATTCGGACTTTATTTATGCAACATTTTAAAACAAAAAAAAACTAAATTTATCCAGCCGTTCTCAAATAATGCGCTTTCTACCAATGAACAGCAATTCATTTTTATCTAATTATACAAATAGATTTGATTAGGTATGGTATATCACCAGTAATCACTAATCTGTTATATGTGGACTCTGTGGTCAATCAATGTCATTTTATAGTGTGCATCGTACTTCGTGTTTACATGGTCTTTACAAATTTTGATTTTGATATGTACTTTAATTTAGTTTTGGATTCAACTGTACTTTTCTCTAAAACGTACGTATTGTTCACTCTCACGTCCCAGACATGGGGTCTTAAATTATGATCTCTAACATTAACAAAACATCATCATTATTATTACTGAACTGCTGGAGATAGGCCTCCCGGCTTCCTGTACACGACGCCGGACGCTGGAGTCGCACCGGGGCGCGACGCCGCCGATTCGAATGAATATCACCCATACGCCGCACCACAGCCGCGGCCGGCGCGGCGCCGCGTAGATTTGAGATACTATGATTTTTTTTCATCTTGCGATTCGGTGAATACATGAAGCCTAAGAAAATCGAAAACTAGACTTAGGACTTCTATAACTCTTCAGCTATGACAGCCATCAGTTCTACGGGCAATGTGCTCCGACCCCGATGCCTGTATACCACGGTTCTAATACGAATATCTGCATTTCTGATTTGATCACGCATGGAAGCTCAGAGCACAGCCTTATCTAAGTATTGCCTTTTGGGTAACTTGAGTCTTCTTCTAGCACATCTCGTACGTTATCAAGTGTCTCTTGATGACACACATTAGTCAAAAACTTTCGTCTTGGGGTAGTTGCTTGTTTTTGACGAGAAGATAGTGTAGCCTTCCGAACGCTGCTCAAGTGCCCAGACAAATCTGATTCGGCGATTGACCTCTACCTCGAAGTTGTTAACGATTATTATTGTATTAGAAGTACCTACATTAAAGTCAACAACTTCGAGTGTAGTCTACTATCTTTACGTTATTGGGTGGGCAATGCCAACGGGCATACCTACATCACAATCATCGCCTTGTTCGTATTTTTAGGGTTCCGTACCAAAATAGTAAAAGGGAGCCCTTATGGTGCGACTCAGTCTGTCTGTCCGTCTGTCTGTCACAGCTGAATATCTCAAGAACTACTAATGCTATCAACTTGAAATTTGGAATAGTTTTAGATGATTTGCCCAACTATTTTGCAATTAAGGAAGAAATAAAAATATACATTTTTTTTTTGCAACTGGGACTGAACGGGGTTCTTAAAAATTCGAAGTGGAGCTACTAGGGCATGTGGGGTATCATACGAAAGAGCGCTATTTGCACATTCTCAATTTTTTTTTATTATCTTTATTATTTGAAAACTTCTTTAGGCGCGTTGGGCATTTTTGAGATGGGACTAAACCATTGATTTTGAGACGTTGTGATGACACCAGCGTTGATGGTCCTTTTGACCATTAAAAAGACATCAACGCGTTGATTACTGCGGTGCCGATTTTTTTTTCAAGTTTTCACTTTTGTCGGCACTCCCGGAGTGCCACTGTTTTTTTTAGGCCGCATGTTTTCGACTTTTAACGAAAAATGATTAAAAAAATACCGTTATCTCCGAAGTTTGCATAGAGAAAAATCTGAAAGAAGTTTATGTAAAGATTACAGGAAAAATAAAACGATGTCTGTAAATAGCACAATTTTTCAGAAATCATCAACCATTCGTTCCACTATCGGTCAAGAGATGGCGCTGACCTAAAACTGCAGTACTCTACATGGCAGTGTGCAGTGTTAAAATTCTCTGACGAATAAAGGCCTCGCCTATTACAATTTAAAATGGTACGGAACCCTCGGTGCGCGACTCCGACTCGCTCTTGACCGTTTTTTTTTAAACTCAATCTGCTGAGGTCCTCCATTGTCACAGGCCATTAGGTACTACTAGTCATGTCATCGGTAAACTAAAGTGAGTGAGTAGCTACTTGTCTACTCGCCATTAATGTTTAGGAATGAGGATGTTGAGGTCTAGCCTCTTCCGGTGCAGAACCATGTATACATCCTGCAATGCAATGGTGAACAGTTTCAGAGAAATAACTTTTTTCTGCAGAAGGATATTTCGAGACCATTAGTCGGTCGTTTTCTACCGACCGATATTCAATTTGGCATTGAAGATACTCAGTACCTACAGTCAGATTTCGATTGAATCGGAGGCGGTCCGCTGTATAACTTGCCTCAGCCTCTTCGTGGATTAGGCTGGGTGCTATTCGCGCAGGTGCTATTCGGACGGGTACTCTAAGTGGACTACTTCATTTTAAATCGCTCGCTCATGCTCGCAAGCATCGGCCGTAAATTGATGTATGTTGGTAGGTAACTAGGTAGGTTTAAACCGCTTAGATATAGCCCAAATTGCATGTTTTTTTTTGTTTTTAGTCTTAACAGTGTTTATTGTGTTAATTTCTCTGGTATCTAACAGTAACAAAGTATTTTTTCGGAATCCTCACGATGAGCCCTTTCATGGTACCCATGTACCGTATGATATCATACACCGTACCCGTACCTCAAATATTTGGTCTGAGACCCGTACGTAGGTTTTTTTTTCTGAGACAATGTGGCATCGTGCGGCCGCCTTATCCCATCGTGTAACTAACGGAGTCATTGCGTAAAGCCCGCTCCACATTCTCTGCAAAACTATATACACGAGACTTGCCGAATACGAGAGTGTAGAGGGAATATTCGTCTATATTCTTGTTGTTCTCTCTTCTTGTTCTTCTCGGCAAATGTTCTCGTCGAGATATCCCGCATAACATTTATTGCGTTATTTACGTTGTTAAGCAAATTTTTTCTTCAACTTATGAAGCAATGGATTAACAATCTGTTTCAAATCGAAACAAATTGTGATTGATCATGTATTACGCAATTAGGGTACAGGGGGCCTACCACCAGCTTATTAGCAGTATTATTTTAATATTACTTCAGTGGTAGAAAAAGATGGAGCTATACGTCCTGTAGAGCTTCATCTCTTTCCCACACTGAAGTAATATTAAAATAATACTGCTTTATGAGCTTGTGGTAAGTCCCCAGATCACTAATTGCGTAACAAACGATCAATCACAATCTGAATCATTTTAAAGGGTATTGCTAGTCCATTGCTTCATAATGTTCGAAAAATTTGTCTGCTCAGCAACGTAAATAACGCAATGAATATTATTGAACTGTCAAAAAGAAACAGATTGTGACTGATCATGTGTTACCAATTAGGGTGCAGGTTGCCAAACATTGTTTTCAACTTATACATAATTATACAAGTATGTATACAACTGTACCCTAATTGCGTAACTTATTTTCGTAAACCTATGCCTAATTTGTTTCATTTTGACAGTTCAACAACATTCATTGCGTTATTTACGTTGTTGAGCAGATTTTTTTTCCAACTTATGAAGCAATGGATTAACAATATTTTTAAAATCTAAACAGATTGTGTTATATTACGCAATTAGGGTACTGTTTAGGCAGCGCATGCGAATAATTCTGAGAGGTATTTCTTTCCGACTACAAAAATTGTAATAGCTCAGCTAAATAAAGGCTAATTTTGTACCAGTGAAAAACTTAGAATTGGTTCATTAGTTTCGGGGATTACTCCTACATACAAACTTACAAACAAACAAAATTTACTTCTTTATAATATTATTATTAGTAATAGAGTATTATATTATCTGTGGTAATAGTATAGAAGATAAAGTATTACACCGAACCGAACTACCGATATCTACAAAGGACATAACAAAAAAAAATTCACACATTTTTTATTCGGGGTCAACGACTGTACTGTAGGTATGTAGTGTGTTTGTGTTTACTTGAAATATCAAGGTTTATTTTGTGTAAATAATAATAACAGTTGGTAACGTGTTATGTATCGATCAATGTCAAAACACGATAAAACTGATTTTCTCAACTCACACTACAAGTACTTACCTAACTAAACTAACAGCGGTCGTTGACTCCAAAAAAATATCATCAAATATTTTTTAAGGTTCCGCCGTACCTCAACAGGAAAAATAGATAGAACCCTTTGTAGGATCACTTCTTTGTCTGTCTGCTTTTTCTGAGGAACGCGTGGAGATATCAATACGGTCTTGGAGCTCTAAAAAAATCAAGCTTATAGTTATTATAAGTCAACGCAATAAAAAAATTACGGCCTTTTATACATAACCTATATGGTACTTCCCGTTGACCCTAAAATCATGAAAGGCAAGAAACTATGTTTCACAGTACAAGTAAAGGAAAAAGAAAAAAATTGTTAATTTGTAGTTTAATCAATTTTTTTTTATGTTTGGAAGCTCACATTTGCTGTTGGAGAATTGACCGTGGACCATGACGTATATCGATGTAAGTAGACATTTTTTTCAACTACAAAGTTAAGTTTGTTCTTGGGATAAATTCATCCCAACTACGGAACCCTTCGTTGTACCTGGTCCGACACGCACTTGGTCGTTTTTTTTTTTCAATCATTTTCACCTATCGATACCGATAGTTTTTATATATAAATGTATAACCTTATATGCATTTAAATAAATATTAAAGTATTTTTAAATAAAAATTTAATGATTTGTAATTAATTGGTATTGTAAAAGAATTTTGAAATAAACGAAATATAAAATTAGTTAAAACTAAAGTAATTTTATTCCACAATTTTCGTTACTGCACCTGTTTGTCTCTGTGCATCGCCCAAAGGTTGACTGGTGCCTGCCATAGGTAAGTCCGCCTCTGTACATTTGTGTGCTTTTAAAAAATTAAGACGCAGATATATGACAGTGACCTTGAAAGGTTAGTTTGCGTGTTCTGTACTGAGCTCACGCAACGCGTCGTACGTCCAGCCAGTAATAGGACTCGCCCATCAAGGAGCGCTGGCCCAAATTAGACGCATTATTAATTTATTACACGTAAAACAAAAGGTATTTTAATAAAACACGTATACTAAAAGATCGATAATTTAATTATCTTTAAAATGGTAAAGTTTTCAGAAAAATACGCTTGATAGATTTTGCTTCATTCTCAGTTTTTTATCCGCGTTACACATAACTTTACAAATTAATTTCACTATGTAATATAAACATAATCAAAAATATGCCTACATAAAAATATTAAAAAAATGCTCTAATTTAACATATATTTTTTTCAAATCACTAACACTACTCGTTTTGACGTCATCTTCAGTATAAAATCATTAAAAGTCAGTTATCGTCCCCTTAAGTACTACATAAATAAATAAAGACCGTAATGATAAATTTTATTTTATTTTTAAACTACCCTTTAGAGGGGTGTTGAAGTTCGAAGGCACGACATCCACCCGGACGAAGTCGCGGGTGAAGTGCTAGTAAGTAAATATGTGAGCACCATGAACATCAACATACTTACTTATTTAATTAATTTATCTGTTATTGCTTAATTTGCATATACCTGCTCTGTACCTATTCTAGTAGGTAGGTATAGTAATTTAATTCTAGGCACAACATTTTAACATACTTATTATAATTTTCTGAAAAAAAAAATTGTTAACTTTTATTTTGAGTTTCTTGCCAATTCTTCTCCATATGAAACTACCCTTTGGAAGGGAGAACAATTCTTCCTTTCCTTGTTAATTTTGAAATTCATGGGTGCCTTTCATTGGTCTAGGTACCTAATTGAAATAAATGATTTGACTTTGACTTGGTAAAATCTTGAAATTCGTCCCAAGTCCCAGCCTATATAACCTTGACTATAGACTGTATGTAAATATTTATTTATAGGTGTATTAGGTAAGTCGGTGTTGGCCCCCCGTACACCGCGGCTCGCGGCTGCGCGGCTGTACTCTGCAGAGGACCCATATAATCACTACGTTTACTCCTCCCCGCGGCGCAAACGGATACAGTGTGTCAGCTAAGAGCGACGTTCCCACCGTATTATGGCATTGTAGATATTTTTGTGAACGGACCAAATTTATGATTACAGTAAAATTTACAGTGACGTGAAAAATATACAAGTTTTAAGATGTTTCGACGAGTAACGATCAAGTCGTCCTTACCACCAGTTGTTTTAAAAGGTATGTTGTTAATGATTATAATTATATACTTACCTACATATACTTAGACCATACTGTGCCTTCTACTGTTTGTTTTTTTAAATTTATGTAGGTAAGTACTTACCTGTGCGTCCATAAAACATACTAATTAACTCCCACCTAACTTAAAATTTTTTTTTTTAATGCGATGAAATGATTAAATATAATTGATTGAACCAAAAAGTGCTACTTGAGAGATGTTAATTTATAATTATCATGTTAATAACATCTTTTTAAATACTTTTATTTGGGCGTTATTAAAATACCTACTATGCTTGCTAAATAAATTGCTGGACGCCAAAAATATTCTTGGGGATGCTTATACATATAAATAAACATAACGCCAAATATCTTTATTAAAAATAAAAGTACTTAATTTAAGAAATCAACTTTAACGTAAAAACTGTTAGCCTTCATAACAAGCGTAAAGTAACTTCAAACTTCTGGTAACGAAAATAATATATAATTTAGACTAACATTCAAATATAATAACATAACAGTATAACGGCTGTTTGTTGGCCGCAATACATATTGGAAGTAGATCAATGGGACTACCATGGTGGACGTTTTGTGAATGAAACAAAACGTCATCAGCAACGTCTCAACCCCTCACTGAATGTTCCGTTCCCACGACGCGTGACGTAACGGGCAAGGTACAGTATCGGAACAATGAAACTGTGACTTGCAAGCGGAACATTAGTTTCATTCCCAGCCTTGTTTTTCAGTTCCACAATCGTCCAAAATGGTAATAAAAAGCTAACATCTTTTCAACAGAATTTCGAGGCTATGCTTCGGGGTATTCATCTAAACATAAGGAACCTTCAGGACCTTGCGTTAAAACAGAAATTCCCGGTCCCCAATCGCAGGCTCTTTTTAGACAAATGAGTGCAATTCAGGTAAGCATCTGCACAAGAATTCATAACAATAAACAGTATAGAACATTTTTTATATTGTTTGATTAATTTGAATAAAAGAAACAAAAATATCTGCCAAATTAATCAATTGTGTGGACTAAAAAAAAAACCCGCCGAACGCTTAATCTCCTCCTTTTCAGGGTTCCGTAGTTAACAAGGAACCCTTATAGTTTTGGCCATGTCAGTCTGTCTGTCTGTCTGTCCGCGGCTTAGCTCAGAGACTCTTATTACTAGAAAACTGTAATTTGGTATGGGTATACAAAGAGCCGACAAAGAGGTAAAACAAAATCAAGAAAAAAAAAATTGTGTACCCCCTACACGTAAAGTGGGTATGTCGTTGGAAAAGTAATTTAAAAATATTATGAAAACCATTTTTCGATTCAGGGATACGTTTGCGAAATATTAAGCTTTAAAGTGCTTTTTGTTAGATTCCCCTCCCCCACCAGCGAAATAGTTGATTTTGGATATGTGAAAAAATTCATTGGCTTTGCCTACTTAGTTGTGCTACTTTTCCTTTTAACTTCGTTATAATTTTTTTTCAACTGCAAATGTAAGTTGGTCGATTATTATTATTTAACTTATATTTGCAGTTCGAATGTATGCCAGAACATGTTTTTTCAACTACAATGTTAAGTTTGTTCTTGGGATAAATTCATCGCAACTAAAGAACCCTTCATTGTACGTGGTCTGACACGCACTTGGCCGGTTTTAGGGTTCCGTAGTAAACAAGGAACCCTTATAGTTTCGTCATGTCCGTCTGTCTGTCTGTCTGTCCGTCTGTCTGTCTGTCTGTCTGTCCGCGGTCTAGTTCCGAGACCCTTAGTACTAGAAAACTGTAATTTGGCATAGGTATACATATTAATTACGCCGACAAAGTGGTAAAACAAAGTTATGAAAAACATTTTTTTTTAGAGTACCTCCCCTACACGTAAAGTGGTGATGTTTGTTTTTTTTATTTTTTTATCCCATGGTCTGGGGTATCATTGGAAAGGTCCTTTAAAAACATTGAGAGTTTGTAACAACCATTTTTGGATTCAGGGATCCATTTGCGAAATATTAAGCTTTAAAGTGCTAATTTTTGTTAGAGTCAAGTGTCCCCCCCCCCCTGCCAGCTAAATGGTTGGTTTCGGGTATGTGAAAAAAATCACAGCAGTAGTTTATATAACGAAATTAAAAGGAAAACTGTCACAGCTAAGTAGGCTCTACAAGTGAACGAGTAATAATCGACCAACTTAACTTTGCAGTTGCAAAAACATGTTTTCCCATACATTCCGTGTGGGAGAACATATTTTTCAACTACAAAGTTAAGTTTGTTTTTGGGATAAATTCATCCCAACTACGGAACCCTTCATTGTGCGTGATCCGACACGCACTTGGCCAGTTTTTTGTTTTTTATCCCTCGGTTACATGTATGGGGCCTACAACCCCTTTATTATGTTTTCGTAGTTTCACTACAATATTGTTTAGCGGTGCACTGAATTCACCTTTTTTCGAAAGTTCATCTAAACAGTGCTAATTATAATATCATTGGTGCTAATAGTGTCCTAGTAAAGAAAAGGATAGAAAATGCGTTGAAGCGAGTAAATATAATGGTATGAACGGAATAGACATAATATTCAACATGTAACCGTTGGACACTAGTGTCCACGAAACAAGCGACGGCCTTTTCCGCACATGGACACTATATTATCCAGAAATCAGTTCAACGGATGAGTGGGTTCCGTAGTCAACAAGGAACCCTTATAGTTTCACCATGTCCGTCTGTCTGTACCGAACCTTCTTCATATATTTGACATTGTGTAAGCTGTTATAAGTCTATAATGTTCAATTGGCAGTTAATGGAAACAATTATTGTCTTTATCTCCAATATGTAGAGCAGTTTTATTCTTGGTAATCTACCTTTAATGTGTTGACTTTGCTACAGCTTGCTATGTTTGGACAGTTTATCTTATCACTGAGTTTTAATAAGTTTAACCTTCGCATCAATGCAAAAATAAATAAATAATCATCTTCAAAATAACGGGCAGGTAGGTAAATAATTAATTTTATTTTCTTGTTATTTCAGCAATGTGGTTCTGTTCAACTGTTTACCGACTTCGATAAAAGCGCTGGAAACTATCTGGCGGACGCTGACGGCAATATTCTTTTGGATACTTATACGCAAATATCTTCGCTGGCTCTTGGATATAACCATCCACAACTTCTGAATGCTTTCGACAATGATGCTAATATTGTACGTATAACTACGTTAAAACCTTATGGTGTAACCAGTGGAGTAATTGCATAAACACACTAACAGTAGCAATGATTTTCATTTTGACAGTTCAACAACATTCATTGCGTTATTTACGTTGTTTAGCAGACGGATTTTTCGAACATATGAAGCAATGAAATGATTCAGTTTGTTTTTAAAAGTGTGTTACGCAATTAGGGTGCAGACTGCTGTCGATTGACGACCGACCATCGATAGATGAGGACGATCGGTACTAGTGAATACAGCACCATTAGACCAACTAAACACCGAATGATCCAACGACGAATAAAAACATTCGACGTCGATCGACCGCAGTCTCCGTACACCTTTAGTCAAACTTAATGAATAATGTAAGTACCTAAATCTGATTATTAAATATGGTTTCAGAGGGCCTTGGTGAACCGACCAGCACTTGGTGTGTTTCCAGCAGTCGACTGGCCTGGAAAATTAAGAGATGTTTTGTTGTCAGTAGCTCCTCCCGGTTTGCATCAAGTAATGACTATGATGTGTGGCTCCTGTTCTAATGAAAATGCCTTCAAAGCTGCCTTCATACGGTATGCTATAGACAAACGTGGGGGCAGAACAACCTTTACTGATGAAGAAATGAAATCGGCACTTGAGAACAAGCCACCGGGGGCGCCAAATTTATCAATAATGTCGTTCAAGGTTAGTACTCTTCATCTCTATGCATTGCTATCTTTTTGCTTTGGTCGTCTGCACGTCTAATTGTTTTCATCAGAACCCAGCCCAGTAGTTAGAAAGACAGGTATCACAACTAATTTGAAGCTGCTTCTTGACACGGATTTCATTTTTGTTTCATCGTAACCGATGGATTATAGAACACTATTTTGGCCACTTTAAGTAAGACTTTAAGACTACCTATACCTACTGCAAGAAATAAAGGGAAAGTATATATAGATGACAGAAAGAAAACATTGATCGTCATTCTGATAATGATGAGAGAAATATGGGTATTTTTTCACTATTCCTTCTGCCAAACAGAGTGGTAAAGCACATTCTTGTTAAGTGCCAAAGATTGAAATATTTATACTTACCTACATGGTGTCCGTGACTGGAAGCAAACAATCTCAGTGCAGCAGTGATTGACTTGCTACATTACAAAATGGTAATTATACACAATACATTTTGTTATAACTGTTATAAAACGCAGCCCGATGTATAAAAGGTAACTCGGAAGATTAGCTCTAGATTTTTCTGCCGAACGGCTAGGTTTCTTATCATCTATAATGATTAATTTGATTTCTAGAGTTATTAATCAATATCAAGTTACCCCAGAATATACCTAGATAATGTTTTTGCGCATACTTAGTTTTATAGGAGTAAATGGAGTAATAGTTACTAGGTACTTATATACGATAAAATAGCAACGCACCGAAACGAATTTAAATTGGTTTCACATTGAACGTTCGTAAAAATTTAATTCAAGGGTTACATGCTGATTTTTCTCCGAGAATGATTCGTTCTCCACGTCGCCGTCGTTTGGCTTACTTTGGGTACAAGCGCCTAGAAACACCGCGAAAATAGATTTCTGTATTTAAGTTATTATTGGATAAAATAGAAAGTATAGTCTAACATTAAAGGGTTCTGATAATTTCCCCCTAAAATGACAATCCATTTCCATTAATCAGGCCATTTCGCTAGACAAGCACTAGAAGCCTATTGTTGGTCTCATGATCTTGTCCTTCATGTCCCCTTTTATGGCGACAATCACGACTGGCGACCGCCAGTTAACTGGCTTAAATGTTTCAATAACATTGATTTCCGCTGGGCATTGTAATGGAGCACTGATACGTAGAACTACATATTGCGGCTATAGTTCAATACCGTGTTACTAGCTCTGGTAAATACCGCGTAAGTGTGGAGAAAGAAAAAGCTGATTATTTCATTATTTACTTTGTTGTTTTAAGTGCAAATTGATAACTAAGTTTAACAATTGTTTGGGTCCGCATCACATACAGTAATGAAGTTATTTTTTACGTCAATATTAAGGGTCGGCTATAGGCAAATCGTGTTATGGGTTTTGGATAAGTTTATATAGAAACCTTAAAGTAGTAGCCACGAAAAAAACGTCTAGCTAGCTGAAGAATTTCACCAGTCAGTGACAAAATCGGATTGAAGATAAAATTTGTGGATTATTGTAAAAAAAATAATGAATATCACTAAAACGTGCAAAAAGCACTGCCGTATTTTAGCAACTTTAAGAAGTCACCTAAACTTAAATACAACAAAGAACAGTGAACCCACAGATTTTTTCTACTTTCCATAAAATTCCTTCTGTTTTGCGTAAAAAGTTCGGAAGTTTTTGGAATTTTCACGGTCACAAAAATATACCTAATATTGACTTCACGGTGAAAATTCAAAAAACATCCGAACATTTAACGTAGGTACTTGTGCTATATTTTTCAGGTGTAAAGGTCGTCACACACTTTGAAGATACTTAATATAAAATATATAATTATTTACTTATCTTCGACATATCGCTCACCGTACAATTTAATGGACCACACACAGTGAAGATAATAATACATATTTTACCTTAAGGTGAAAAATCCACTCAAAAATCCTTTAAAATTTTCTTAAACCGTAATAATAATGACCGTGTTAAACTCATCATCAGTCACATTGAAGATAAAGATAACATTATTATGTTATCTTCAATGTGTGTGATGATGAGTTTAACTCGGTTATTGTTATTACGGTTTAATAACATTTTATTTCACTCAAAAAGAATGCAATTAATTATTCACTCCTATGAGGAGAAACACAATAATTAAGATAAGCGACGGTTTCGCTTGGTGATAAACTAAAATTAAGTTATAAAAACGGTAAAAACTTACAATTCACACATTATTCAGGTGGTACCTACTTTAATAGTCTTTTAAAAGTTGGAAGTGATTTCGATTCCTTAATCACTTTAGGTATAGAGTTCAGCCCCCTGATATACAACAGTCTTTCTACCGTAGTTTGTCCTCAGTGCTCTTAAAATTATATAGTTAGCCTGCCGCGTCATACGTTTTGAATTTGCATTTTTTTTGTAAATATTATTTTTGTATGTATGTCTCTATTCATTATTTTGCGTACAAGTATGCAAGTGATGTATTTATAAATTTGATCGATATTCATTAATTTTGATTCTTTTAAAACCTTCTGAGAAGATGTTCAATAAGCATAATTGAATAAGACTTTCATAATTTTATTTTGAGATGTTTGTTGTTTGTTAAGGTATTTATGATCATAATACCTCAAACGATAATGAGCCGCGACTGGGGCAATTTGGGTTTGCACTTCGAAACCCCTGGGGTCAACAGGTCAGGGCAGAGCACGTTATGGTGAACTCATTCTTTAGAAAGCGTGAGCACAGGAAGAGGCTATAGGTACTGAGCCCCTAGGTGCAACTAACTTTTCGAGTGCCTAGGAAGCTCCGTGCGATTACAACGATGAATTGTCTATCTATCGGTTGAAGATCCATAGAAAAAACAACTACTACTCAAGCTCATAGAAAGGCGAAAGGCGATTCCCGCAGTCTTCAGATGATGCGTTACATACGCATCGGCAGCTCAATAGACGGATCTCCAAGTCCTTGAAGTGCGAGTGTGATCTACGTCGATATAATAACAAGCATTTAAGGACACGATAGAGTGGAACAAGGGTTCTTTGTAGAAATCTGTTTAGTGGGCAGCGAAGCTGGATGGCATGGCAGAATCGTATCCTCCAAACCAGAGCTTTAAAAAGACGTCAAGTCGAGATGTGTGTATTGGTTGACGTGCAGTAAACAAGTAAACCCGTTGCGAATCTCGCTAACGAGAACGACCCAAAAGCATAGATTCTAGTTTACTTCTAGTTTGACCCGCAATTGTACCGAAGACATACATACCATTTTATTGTTAATAACAACCTTTGTTCCATAACATTGTATCAAAACGTAGTATATAATGTATTTTACCAAAACGAAGTATACACTTGTACAAAAACCTTCTTTAACATAGGCCGGATACATATAAGTATAGGTGTTATACACCATATTTGGGATACAATTTTTTTTGTCAAGTGTCATGTAAAAATTATTTAAGAAATGTAGGTACCTATTTCTATTTTCATTATTATGCTAATCTACTTTGTAACAGCGAAGCAATTCACACGATTTACAAAAAATGTTATGACCTAGGCCAAATATGTTTTGTTATTTGGATAGCTTATGAGTATATGACCTGAAGAGGTGCCATAAAGAATATGAATAAAAAAAAAAAATATACATAAATCCGCGTAATTTCGCGGGTTAAAGCTAGATAACTACATTTCAGTATTTATTTAAATTTTCCTATTATATCATATTCATACTCTACGATCATTTTCATACAATGATGTATGATTTACCTATCAAATAACTTCTCCCGCTTTGGGCGGAGCGGGAGGGCGTGTCAGACTCTTACTGACTAAAACCCACCCGTTTTCCTTCAGTTGCCATGTTGCCGGGGCCACGATCTCCCTTTCGGACTTCTTCAACCCTGGCAGGCATCGGCCCTAGCGGACCCCGCCATTTCTGCTGACATCTATTTGAGGCGCATGTGGAACACAATGCGCCGTCGACCCGGGCTTGGTCCTTATCGGACGGCGAGCTACCTATTGCTTACCGTCCGCAAGTCTGCGCCTACAGTGGCCGGAAATCGGCCTGCGATTCCCGACGCCCAGGGCGTCTCTTCCTGCGGCGGATAGGGGCGTGAGGGCGCGAAGTTTGCCTCTTCCTCACGCGTTCCGCCTCCTCCTTCGCGAGCATTACTGCTTCGCAGGAGGAGGTGACGGCCTCCCATTTCCTCTCACTCCGTACCATGGCCTGAACCAGGGCCGAACGCGAGAGATCACCGCCGCCGATCGCCTCCACGAGGACACGGCAATGCTCCGCCCAAGCCGGACAGACCTCCACCGTATGCTCCACCGTGTCCTCCGGGCGATCCACACAATGGTCACACCCGGGCTTTTCCTCCCGCCTTATTCTGAACAGGAACCTCCCGAAACAGCCGTGTCCGGTGAGGACCTGCGTCAGGTAGAAGGTGAGGACGCCGTGGCACCTCTCTAGCCATACCTCAAAGAGGGGGCTTATCGCCGCAACTGTGGCGTGCCCAGCGCTAGGTTGCGACAATCGCACTCTCCATAACGCCATGAGATCCCGTCGGTGCTCTGTCCGCTGTGCCGTGATTTCTTGCGGCAGCGGAGTTAAACCCCGGCGTTTCGCCTCCTCGCTCCACTCCCAGATGTGCGCGAGGACGGTTACCCTACCTAAAGGTGCCTTTGCTTGTATATGCCGTTGGTTCAGAAGACGTTCGTTGAACGTAGGTATGGCTTGCGGACGCTGCCCGCTGGACGTTATTGGTAGGTCCATATCATCGTATTCAACGGACCTTTCTGTATACCACAAAACCAAGTCAAAATTATCTACATACTTATAGGTAGCAAGTTATGTTAAGTATCGGTGTTTTTTTTAATAGGTAACTCTGTCAATCTATCCGACACGGGGCCAATTCCGGAGTTCTCTCGCTCATGCATACTAGGTTTACTTTCCTTCTGGATTAAATTTCCTTCAACATTTAGCATGGCTCTGGGGTAAAATCTAAGATTTACAAAAGTTGCAGTATATTCTACCTAGGGCAGAATGAATCTACCTGAGCAGTGCTGGTCCAGTGATAACGGCCGCGACTTACCTACGAGTTGTAGGTTGCGGTTTCGAACTTAGTCAGACGCTTTACTACCTAGGGCAACACTATAAAAAAGCTTTCTAACTCTATCTATTGCTCTGTCGTGGATGTGGCACTTTCTTTCTTTACACAGCTTGGACTGCGACTTAAGTTGTTTTATATGTGACCTACAATAATACAGATTTTTATACAAATATTAATACTAAATTCGAAAACAGGCACCACTCTTACAGGGGTCTTTCCATGGACGTACATTTGGCTCTTTGGCGACAACACGATCGAAAGCAATTCACAAATTGGACTTCCCGTCTTTTGATTGGCCAGTTGCTTGGTTCCCGAACTATAAGTATCCTCTGGAACAATTTAAACGTGAAAACGAACAAGAAGATACAAGGTAAGACTTTTGTTTTAGCTAGCATAATTATCTGCGTTAATATGCTGTGCATAATAAGTAGTATTTTTTGTAACGGAATTAATGGTTTTGTCTTTAACAGTTATTATTTTATTTAGTCTCGGGAACATTAAACCCCAGTCACCAACACCTACCTAAACCTTATTCAAAATAGGATCGGTTCGGAACAAAATACAAGGTAGCTAGCGAAACTCCACCAACGTAATGGGTATCGGTAACTAAACATAATTCCTAAAACAAACAAAAAAATATATTTGATAATCTCTTTTTGGCGTCAACGACCGCAGGTAGTGAAAAAACGTACCTACGGAAAAGAATATACCTACAGGGTGGCAGGGACATCGGCGCGAAAACTGTTACCATGGATTCAGAACATGATTCTGAACCCCCCTTTTTTTTGAGTGGGACATGATCAAATATCTTCTCTTGCTAAAACCCACCCGTGTTCTTTCAGTTGCCTGTATGTTGCCAAGGGCCACGGTATATCTTTCGGACTTTCCCACGACCCCGGCAGGCATCGGCCCTAGCGGACCCCGCCAGTTCTGCTGACATCTCTTTGAGGCGCGCGTGGAACACAATGCGCCGTCGACCCGGGCCTAGTCCTTATCGGACGGCGAGCTACCCATTGCTCACCGTCCGCAAGCCCGCGCTTACGGTGACCGGGAATCGGCCTGTGATTCTCGACGCCCAGAGCTTTTCCTGCGGCTGTCAGGGGCTTGAGGGCGCGAAATTTGCCTCTCCTTCACGCGTTCCGCCTCCTCCTTCGCGAACATCACTATCTCGCAGAAGGAGGTGATGGCCTCCCATTCCCTCTCGCTCCGTACCATGGCCTTGACCAGAGCCGGACGCGAGAGTTCACTACCGCCGATCGCCTCCACGATGACACGGCGGCCCAAGCCAAGCAGACCTCCACCGTATGCTCCACCGTGTCCTCCGGGCGAACCACACAATGGTGACACTCGGGCGTTTCCTCCCGCCTTATCCGGAACAGGAACCTCCCGAAACAACCGTATCCGGTGAGGACTTGCGTCAGGCGGAAGGTGAGGACGCCGTGGCGCCTCTCTAGCCACTCCTCAAAGAGGGGGACTTATCGCCGCAATTGTGGCGTGCCCAGCACTGGGCTGTTGGGAATCGCACTCTCCATGACGCCATGAGATCCCGCCGCGCGCCGGAGCTCTGTCCGCTGTGCCGTGATTTCTCGCGGCAGCGGAGTTACGCCCCGGCGTTTCGCCTCCTCGCGCTAATCCCAAATGAGCGCAAGAATTTCGCGCCATGACCCTCTGGAACGCGTTCAACCGGCGGGTTGGCCGCCACCTCAAGGAACCGGTTGGCCGGGTTGGCCCAAACCGGTGCTCCATAAAGAGTAATATAAATGTTCGAGTTCACCCGACCGTAGGACGCAAAGCGCATTCAGTGTGACAAGTCCCTCAGAGTCACATAAAAATAACCCTTCCTTGGCAGTCGGGTAAAAAGGATTCACCACAATTTTAGTTATATTTTTCTATCCGTGGCGGGGAATCGTACCATGCCGCCCGCCCGTCGCCGCGCCTCCGCCCCGCGCCGCGCCGTCTCAACACAATCACTACAAATGTGGTGAATCCTTTTTATTTCATGTAGCGATCTAATTCTGAGGCTTATACAGTGTCAAATTGAATTAGCTAGCGAAACTCCGCAGACGTGTTGGGTAAGTATCGATTTCTGAACACGATAAAATAAAGAAAGAAAGAAAGAAAATATATTTATTTAGCATAGACTTAAGAGGCACACAATATAATTATAAGTACAGCAGATATAATAAAATAAAGAAAAAAATATTTGGTGTATTTTTCTGGGGTTTTTAATTAAGAAAATCTGTTTTTAATTTTTGTTACATCGTGTTGAGATATCGATATCCATCACGTCCGTGAAGTTAACACAGAAAACAAACTGATTTTGAAACTGGTATTTCAAGAAAGTAACTACAGTTGCAAAACACAAAAAAAAAACAACGAATATTTTTTGTTTTGTTTAGGTTCGGTCAGACTAGCGCGACTTGTCGCGCGACGCGATGTCTGTAATTGTTCTACCGTAAAGTTTTCTTAGAAATTTTGTTAGTGTCGCGTCGCGCCAGTCTGCACGAGGCTTTATCGTATTTAGATATCGATACCCATCATGTCTGCGGAGTTTCGCTTAGCTAATTTAATTTGACCCTGTATACTATTAGAACTCAAGTAACTGGACTATCATATTATTATTATTGAAAGTATATTTGTCGTAATTCTGATTTCAGGTGCCTCGCTTATGTATGTGAGCTATTCGAAATTTGGCAAAATAAACATCCAATTGCTGCTGTAATTATTGAACCCATTCAGTCGGAAGGAGGTGACAATCATGCTTCGCCGGAATTTTTCCAAGAATTGCAAAGAATTTGCGCCTGTGTAAGTTATTCGGATCACTCGCTATTTATTTATATTAGTTTATTTATAATTGCTTAACACAAGACAACATAAAAGACAATAACACAGCACGCAAAAACAAGAGTAAGTAAATGAAAGAAAAAAAACAACATTCTCAAAATATTGTCACATTTTTTTTACATAATTATGTACTCGTATACCTACAGGTTGTTCAGTAACGACATACAGCGTGTGATAACATTGTGATGGAGTAACAAACATTCAAACATAATTACTTATATCTTAACAAATTTTCACTTTTATGATATTTTCTTTGTTTTGCGATACCAGATATTTACATTATATTTAAACTAATTTAAATCAAAAACACCCTGGAGTGTTTTAATTAAGTACAAATATTATATATACACTTTGCTATGTATTTTTGCTCAGGCACTTATATATCAATAGCCCGAGAAATTTAAACTAGTCAAGAGCTTGCATATATTTTATAGGTAAAAACAACAGTAGATGCAATTATTTTCAGACACTTCTTTATTAATACAATAAGCATCTACGTAAGTTTAAATTGGGGTTGCTGGAGAGATGCTCTGCAGCGTAATAAAAACTATCTGTATGAATGGCCTTAGGTATGGCCAAAAGAAAATCAAACCTATCCAAGATGATGCAATAATAATAATTTTTGCTCGCTCTTGCATTATTCATTCTCACAATTCTTAAGTTTTCAGCGTAACTCGACAAAATAACTACTATTTCTGGTTGAGTGTAGGAGCGTAGTGAATTCGAAAATGTTTGATTTAATTTTTTATTTTTTTTATCATTCATACAAAAATAGAAGTTACTTATTTGTCGAGTTATGCAATATAATAAAACAAGCTCGTAAATTTTTGCACCCTCTCGAATGGCTTAGATTGTCTTTTGATCACTCAAGTTAGTTGACACAATCGGCGCGAGCGCTTTTCGTCCTGCATCCCACGCGGGATTCACGTCATCGTCAGTTTGGCCAGGCAAATAATAACTTTATCCTTAATTTATTTCGACAGAATGGAGCAGCTTTGATTCTAGATGAAGTGCAGACTGGATGTGGACCAACGGGTAAAATGTGGTGTTATGAACATTTCAACTTACCATTCCCACCTGATATCGTTACATTTAGTAAGAAGATGATGACGGGTGGATATTACTGCAAACCCGTATTTACGTAAGTTTTTGTTTTAGCCAAGAGTATGTAGGTATGTACTTACACCATTACTATCGACATATTATAATATACGTAATACTTATTATATAATTCGTAGTAGATTCCGTGTTTCAAGCAAATAACTAGTACCATAACGTACCTACCCCTTAGCTCTCAGTCAGTGCTCCCATACAAAAAAACTCATTTCCATTTGAATCCGTACTGAAACTAGGGTATCACGTGTTATTTGCGTAAATATTTAGCAATTATTATACATTTTCCCTATCATTCCTCATTTCAGGCCTCCACAACCCTTCAGAATATTCAACACGTGGATGGGCGATCCATCGAAGTTAATCATGTTAGAGCGCGTATTAAAGGTCATAAAAACTGACAAACTTCTGGAATTGGTGCAACAGTCAGGTCATATTCTGAAATGTGGGCTTCACGCCCTGGAGTATGAGTTTCCGAATAAGATAAATAGCGTGCGTGGTCGAGGCACGTTTTTGGCATTCGACACCAGTACTACGGCATTGAGGGATAAAATCATTGCCACTTTGAAGAAAAATGGTAAGCAAATTGCTACTTATCTACTAGTTTTGTAGATTTTTATGGTCAAGTATCTAGCGAGACCTCAGTGACGTAACTACTAAGTAACAAAGTGGTGTGTGGCACTGACACTGAGTGACACTCAGTGTTATTATCGCACAATTATGTCACTGGGCCTGGGGACCGGAGGACTGCCCAGGCCAGGGCCGTAGCTAGACTTGAATTTAAGGTAGGGCAGCTGTTGTTACAGGTAGGGCAGAAGTAAAAATGTTGATCTGTTCTGGTCAATTGATTTTTAGCTTTCTTGACTGATATTTGTAATGTGTGTCATCTAATACTTAATTGTAGGGGGAGATATATGCGGTGATCTCTTGCGTCCGGCCCTGGTTCAGGCCATGGTACGGAGCGAGAGGAAATGGCAGGCCGTCACCTCCTTCTGCGAAGCGGTAGTGCTCGCGAAGGAGGAGGCGGAACGCGTGAGAGAGAAGCAAAGTTTGCGCCCTCACGCCCCTAACCGCCGCAGGAGGAGACGCCCGGGGCGGGAATCGCGAGCCGATTTCCGGCCACCGTAGGTGCGGGCTTGCGGACGGTGAGCAATGGGTAGCTCGCCGTCCGATAAGGACCAAGCCCGGGTGGACGGCGCGTTGTGTTCCACGCGCGTCTCAAAGAGATGTCAGCAGAATGGACGGGGTCCGCTAGGGCCAATGTCTGCCGAGGGTTCGAAGAAAACCGATAGGGAAATCGTGGCCCCCGGCAACCGAAGGAACACGGGTGGGTTTTAGTCAGTAAGAGTCTGACACGCCCTCCCGCTCCGCCCAGGGCGGGAGAAGTTATTTGATAATTTCCCTCGCAAAAAAAAAGGGGGAGATGTATGGATAAAAAATAAATTATTATTTCTCTAATCATGTTCAAACATACCTTCAATATAAAGATTAATTTGACAGGACTAAACTAGAATTTATCTTCTGTCCTTTTATTAATGAAATAGAAAGAAAAAGATGCACTGAACTTAAATTTAGTTTGTGAACAAGGGAATCAGCACCTATGTCGTACCAATGCTCTACCTCCATACGATGACAAAACTGTATCAAATCCACACTGCATCGTGCTAAAGTGACTATTATTTACCAGGAATAGGTAACTCAGAATATAAACAAAATAACTAACAAAAAGACAAACAAAGTATCAAATTTTTTTTTCGTAGGACAGGATGGTGTTGCAGTCTACAGATTTTCAAATTCCACCGTTTTTTTACTTATGCAGACTTAGCGTGGCCAGACTCTAATTAAATTTCAAAATACTTACGTATTTTTTTAATTTACAGGTGTGCTCGGAGGATCGTGCGGACTATCCGCAATTCGTCTTCGACCTGCTTTAATTTTCGAACCAAAGCATGCCAATATCTATTTGGATATACTCAGGAAAACATTACGTGAAGTATAGACAGACTGTCTCCGCTATTAGGATGAAGAAGGAACTTTTTGAATGTTTCTAGTAATTTATCGTTTGTTCAATTTGCATTTGTATTTTATCTATGAGTGTTTTGCACTAAGCGTATGTCCAACGTAAGCGTTGACGTCGTGAGGACGCAGTGTCACGTCGCGTCGCGAACTTAGCGTAGGTACACGCTGTGCTAGCGCAACGTAGACATCGCGTGGACCGAAGACAGATGTTCATAAAATGTAGCATTCCATCGAAGAAACATCACGGTTGGCTTTGTTGTTAAAAATTATTACGAAAACAATAGAAGATAAAAGTAAACTAAACTACCTAAAACTAAATTATCAACTGAAAGTGACTATGTCGTTGTCGTACTATTTAGTGAACGTGTAAAAATAACCTACTTTTGTCGCTAACTGGGCGTGTACCTGAGAAAATATGGCGTTTGCGTCACGTTAGCGCGTCATAATTATAATTAAACAAACGACCAGGGGGCCTACCACCAGCTCATAAACAGTATTATTTTATTACTTCAGTGGGAGAAAGAAATGGAGCTATACGACCTGTAGAGCTCTTTCTTCCACTGAAGTAATATTAAAATAATACTGTTTATGAGCTGGTGGTAGGCCCCCCCAGATCGTGCTCCGCACGGGTGCAATGGCGACATGTCAAAATATGGAGATTTCTCTACTATAACTAAGTTAAATATTAATTATGTTTATTACACATAATCGTTTCGGACTAAATTGTCTAAATGAAGGTGAAAACCACATAAAACTAAGCGATCACACAGACAGGCACGAAAAGCGAATTTGTTTTATACTATTTAAATAAGTACTATATACCTATGTATGTACGCAGCGCCTACGTTGGACTAACGCAAGGTGCCTATACCTACTTGATAAAAATTTAGATTTTTTTGATGTGCCATATTATTGTATGCCAATTTTATTTTTTCTATGTGTACCTATATTTTTATAGCAATATAACATAATAGTAGGTAAACACAGGGTGATCCGTTGAGATAGATGAGTTTGGACAACTCTGAAACTATGAGAGATGAGACATTAAGAAATTTGATCTAAAGGAAATTTGATAATGTGGGAACCCAAAAATAAAATAAAAAGAATGGTTCCTTAGATCGTCGTCTTGGATTCTAGATTAACGAAAACTGCATTCAGACCAAAAAACTCATGCACCACTTGGGAATCGAAGCTTATTATTTTCCTTAAAAATCGAATGGTGTTTTATTGGGTAAAGTCACGGAATAGATAAAGAAATAATTTCTTTATAACCTAACAGTTCCTCAAGAAAATTTGCGAGTTTGTCTTAACACTGATATTGACGCCATTAGTTTCAAATTTCCCCATGCTGACCCATCTCAACGGATCAAACTGTAAATCACTTTGGTATAGCTGTAGGTACGCCAGTTTACACACGCAATTTATTTGAAAACTGTCCGATGAAATAACTAGAATTTTAACCGGCTTGTGAATTTTAATAGGCTCAATAAAAAAGCTCATAAAGCACAAATTAAAAGACATATAGGTATATGATCTCGTTGAGCGTTTTTTTATCGAAAAAAATCATGAATGTTGAAAATTTGTATTCACATAGATTGAATCATTTAATTTAATTCATATATCTTTCTATCTCGTCTACATCTAACCTAAACTAACACAAACACTTGGTACCTTAGACCTTACTTATTGCAAAAATATTGGTCTTTAGTACATAAATATTCATTGTTTACTCTATCTAATAGTTATCATTATCCTCAGTTGTTAACAAGAACTTTCTAAAGGCTGCATCAATTGATGTTTAATTTTGTGCCTTCCGAAAAAAATTGTTTGAAGCACATGCTCGGTTTTGATATGAGGCAGCTGAAATCGGTGTCTTCTTTTATAAAAATTGTCGCACGATCGATTGTAATGACGGTTTAATTGTTTATATATTTTTTATTTTACGATTGTTACCTATTATGTATTTTTTTTTATAAGATTACCTTCAAATAAACGCAGTACGTCTACGTACACATAGGTATACCTAAGGAAGACTAATTGCGCAAATGCAACTTGAATTTGGCCGTTTTTTTTACTTTCACTGTATCAGACAATATAATACCTATATAAATATGTAAGTTCAACCAACTGAACTGATCGGTGTTTCTCTGAGTTGGAGCAAATTAAACAAAAACAATAGAAGAAACCGCGGTGTTCATGTTCGTACACAATATAACAAATTAAAATTAATAATGACATTTATTTAATCGATTCGATTTCCTAAAAATTATAATCGATCGTCTTTTAAACTCGCTGATCGTCTTTTTGTGATGTGCCCTAGCCTAGCAACTGCTTGCGACCAAGTTGGATGTAGCGCTCGCTTCACTCACTCGGCTCGCACGTGGTAGGTCAAAGTTCTATCCTAAGTAGGTAATCCTAACCCATTTGGTCGGTGTGCCCTAGCTTAGTTACTGCGACCAACTTTTGCAGGGAAGGTAGATTAAAAAAACAACAATCAAAACAAAGATTAAAAGGTTTTTAATTTGAACGGATTCAGAGAAATTCCTGCTAATGTCAAATGTATAACTTAACTACTTAAATACAGCTATGCACCTTCTGGGTATAACGAATAAACGTCTAATGTTTATTATAGTAAGGAATATAGATACTAGTACGACTGATTGATGTCTTCCAAAATTATACCAGGTCGGTTCTGAAAATTGTTTCTTTTTTTAACCCCTTTATACTTGACTGTCAGTATAACCTACCTACTATTGTATTTTCAACATCAACTTTACCACCTGGGAAATTGGAACGCTCAAATTAACTTTTTAGCGAGCAACACGAGCGTGCGTGTGAGTGACGATTACTGACGATAGACGCAGGTGCGGCCCCAGCATAATATAGAACTTATAACTTTCCATTAGGAAAGTCGATTTTTGTTTGCGCTTTACTATGCGCAAAAGTTAATACTTAAATTATTTCCAACATCCTCTTACCTCCGATCGTAATGCTCTTAAGTACCTACTTATATCTACCAACTCTTACCATGTATTTATTTTATTATGGCACACGACTCACACCACGAGGAAGCAGTGGGCGCGGGCCGTTGTCGGCAAACTACTCAATTTGCAAACTTACACGATCACTGATGACCAATCTTGGCTAATGTGCAAGATCACAAATACATTTTGAATGTGTAGGTCGTTCCGTGCAATATTTTTATGGGTGTTGTGCACAGGTTTACAGGTTTGTCCTGTCGTTAAATAGGCTTCGAAATAAAATTTATTGTTAGGTTCTGGTTCGGTTGCTTTAGGTGAACCTAACGATTGGTAGGCACCACCGCCAGGAGTGTTCTTTCTGGCTTCTCTTGCTTCCACTGTTGGTTCAGTCCATGGTAGGGAGCGAGAGCACAAGAATTTAGTCTTGTGGCGAGAGTGCGTGTGACGACATCGCCTCCTTTTGCGAGGAAGTGATAGTCGCATAAGTAAAGGGCCTACTACATGGTTACCAACCGCGTCCATGACAGAGGTGACCTTGGTTGGCGACAGGCAGAGCTGTTCGTAAACCACCAACTACACGGTTGTAAACCACCAAGGTCACCTCTGTTGGGACGCGGTTGGCGACCATTGAGCAGGCACTTCAGAGGCGACGGAAAGAGAGCGGGAGGATACAATCTACCCACAGCAGATGCACGAGCACGACACACAGCGGGCGCTGGAGGGCGCACAATGATCTCCGGCTGCCATATGGTGTGGGCCGCGGGTGACTCAAAGTTCAATTCAGAACAGAGTTTACTTCAAATACTACTTACTAATTCCATGGTTTACTGACGTTTACATGTTTATTCGAATTAAAAAAACATGATAATAATCTATTGTTTTAAAAAATTACGACTGGGTTTCTTTTTAATAAATCACTCAAGAAAAAAGAGTAGTATGTTACGAAATACCAAATAATATTTAAAAATTATTTATTACTACTTTAAAAAATTCTACCATAAAGTTACCAACTTAACATTTTGTATCGTTGCACCTAAACGAACCTTAAGGTTGAACTAGTCGCAGGCTCGAACTCACTGGTGGGCTTGGTCAAAAAGCACGCTGTCTCACCTGGCATTGTTTCCGACAGAGATAGTATCAATGATGAGCAGTTAGACGCTAGTCTACATGCACAAATCTAGTTCGCACACACACAAACACCGTTCCGAACTATTTTAGTAAAACGAGTGTGTAAAAAATTACGAAAACTCCTTTGGAAAATCGAGTTTTATGACAAAACCACTGCATAAATCAGTTACAAATAAAAGTTTATTGAACTCTTCAGTAATTAAGCTTTGTCGGTGCCGACTTTGTTTTGGAGATTTTATACTTCTTTCCATTATTTATTTACGCCCAAAGTTGTGTTTAAAGTAGAAATACGAATCTTTGTGGACTGACTTTTTATTTTACTATTCTGTTTCCGCACAGACAAAATTAATAATGAGACAAAACGATATAATGTTTATTTGTTAACTTTGGATGTACTTACTTACTATCGAAGAAACGCATATCTGTACACTGTAAGGACTATTCTTGCTTGCAGCGGTCGGTCGCTATAGTAATGCTTACCAACGAAAAAAAAGGGTCGTGTGCACGGGATTTTGTTTTCAAAATGGTTAGATATGCGTTACCGCGAATCCGCGATGGTACAATGTCAAACAGTGGAGTAAAACCCCTCCGAAATTTGTATGGAAAAATTATCAACTAGTTCCACCTTAACAGTTGAATTAGATAGCGAATCGAGCGGTTCTGAATAGTTGTGCTCACAGAACATAAATACTCAGAGAGGCTGTGCTGGCCAGGGGCATATAAGCAGAGTTCACCATCTGAATTTTGAATGTGGCTTCTGATTGGTTATTAGCCCCATAGTAGCCTATGTCTACAAAATCCACCAATAAAGTTTGAAACAACAACAAGACTGGTTTGATCATTCGAATTATCGCGAAAACTCTGGGGATATTGCGAAAACACGGATAATTTGACAATGGTGAAAACATTTCTGCGGCAGATTATATGATTTGTCATTTTGAACTGGGTGAAATAGGTTTGGTTAGGTAGGTTAGAACTGTCACCAAACGCGCGCGAGCCGAGCGAGCGCTACTTCCAAATTGCTCGCAGAAATGTTTTCACCATTGTCTAATTATCCGTGTTTCACGGATCAAAGTCTACCACAGATCGCGCGGATACAAATTCCACCTTCCGAGTTGCAAATTTTAGTTTAGCAACCAATAAGAGGTTGTTTCCAACTCAATTGGTGGATTTTGTAGACAAAGGCTACTATGGGAGTTTAACGACCAATGAAAAGTCACATTCAAAACACAGTTGGTGGACTTTGCTTATATGCGTCGCAGCAGCTCCATCAGCATTCTAAAGGCGTTGTCATATTGGACGCGGAGGGTTTTGTATTCTTATAAACTTACTATCGAAAAATTGTAAATGGTTTGTTGCAATTCACAATTTTTCGACAATTTATAATCTGACAGAAATAATACCGATAGATTATAAACTAACGAAGTTCATAATTATGCGGTGATATCTACTTACAAACTGTCAATTTTTTCTGGGTAAAATAAAAATACCATTTTATCTGGCACATTATTGATGTAAGATGTAAGATCTTACATCAATAATGTGCCAGATCAAATTACCTACTTATGTTTAACATGTACCTACAGAAGAAAAGTTGACATTTTAAAGAAACACTTTCTCTAAATGTTGGTTAATCGTCAAATCTTCATTTGCTTAGCGTTTGTTAACTGACTGAGGCCGATTCAAAAACCCCGTTACTTGCTTAACAGTACAAAATATATGACGAGTGTGATTTAATGGAATCACTCATTTCATGGGTGTCTATTAAATACCGTTCCACTGACCTCGATCATGCGCCAACGAACTAAGGCGACGAAAACTTAGAAAAGTTCAATTATCAATTTCTCTTTTATTACTAGGTATGTCGGATTGATTTTTTGTGGTTTATTTTACATAATTATGTATCGAGTCAAGCCGTCAAGTTCTTTAATTCGACTAACTATGCGTTCGCACTGGTGAAACATCACAACAAAACATGTTGAAATCTCTAGTGCCTGTCAAACTTTGTATGGAAAATTGACAGAAATAGAGATTCCAACATGTTTCGTTGTAAATGTTTCGCCAGTGCGAACGCACAGTTAGTATCTCGAGTTGACGGAGTACTTCGCCGCGCCGTAGACTCACCCCATCAAGGAGCTCCGTCATGCCCTTCGATCCCCGGTAGAGAGTACCACAGCCTTAGAGTATATACTCTAAGTACTCTAAGACCACAGCTTTCGCTTACGGTAAAGTGTAATGTGTAGCGCATTTGTTTTTTATATTTCTATGGTGTAGCGCTAGGTAAGCTGGCGGTTTACTTAACAATACACGTGACACCGCGCGATCAATCAAGTCGCGTTTGTGTACGTCATTAATCATACAATTAACGATCGCGTCAATCGCCTATCTACGCGCAACGAGACGGTCGCTTTCAGTTAGGACGAGGGGTAACGCATGAAGGATTGCTGGCATTTTCGACCGCTAGGTGCCTCTGAATATTTTTTTTAACATTAATTGTTAATGGATGATGTTTTTCTTGTAATTTGTAGGCTTGGTAAATTTTTTGATAAATGGTGTCAAACTGCATGTATGTATGTAAATGATTTTTTAAGGAGCTACCAAATAAAATAGCAATGAAGCCATTTCATTTGAGAGTTTAGAGAAATAGCTACGCAATTCTAGGATTTCCTCAAATCCTATAGATTTTCGCCTAGGCTTTATTATTATGAGTTGCAAAGGAGTCATATTATCACGTGAAGGAGTCCGTCGAATTACAAGAGGGTGAATTTTCATTCGACGGACGCGGAAAAAATCGCACCTCTCTGATTAGTAGGTTAGGTAATACGTACTAGTCAGAGGTGCCATTTTTTAAACAAATATAATGTCTTAATTAAATCAAACGAAATAGGTTTTTTTTCCATTTCCCGTAATTTTAAAAAACATAAAATGTGCAAAAACTGGCACTTACCTAATATTCCTTTTCAGTATTTGACCCTTGTCAGCTACATTATCGGTTGGCCCAATGCTGTTTTTGTAAAAAAAAAAATCGAGTTCGATTCCCGGCTCAGGCAAAAACTTTTTTCAAAATACAAAAAAAATAGTTTTATTTGCCTTCAAATTTGATGTCATGGGTCCCTTGACCACTTTGCTATATTGTGCCCTCACATCATATCTGCAAAATCACTCTGTGTGAAAATACTCAGATTAGACTGATTTTAAAGCTTTACCGCCGTACAAAATTTATTTTGCTTGTTATTTTCTATCAAATGTATAAAAATATGGCTACTAAAAATGGCACCAATTTTTGTCATTGGCTTTTGCATATTTGCATCAAAATGTACAATCAAGTCTTTCATATCTTCGCCAGTTTTAAAATTATTTCCTTTATCAAGTCATGACACATAAAACCTTTTGAAGGTACGGTACTGAGCAGACTTTTGGATATTAAACTTTAATTAGGCACTTGATTGAAAGATCACGATAGCATAGGTACACCTTTGACCAATGTCGAGTTGACATCAACCTAAAACCTTTTTAATGGCCTAGCCATTTTAAGAAATAAGTATTCATTCTTGTTTTTAATTTAATTTTCAAGAGTCTTTCAGTGCCATAATTTTTAATTCCGTCTGACATGTAAAGAAGATGGCTGAATGTAATTCTGGGGAATTGACTTAAACACAGTCCTTTCACAGTTATTTTGCCTCAGACTGCAGTAAACCAACAGCAACCTTCAATTTCAAATAGCTTTTATTAGCAATCTTAAAACTAGTTTTAACAGCTACCTTATTGTTACGAAAATAGAGATCACTGTGATTTTGATAGTAATGCAAAATCAGAGGTAAAGTAACTGAAAGAACTGTATAGGTAATACTGAGTCGGTAAAGCAGATTCTACCGAGCAATGAGCAGACAACAATAGCTTTTAAGGTGACAAACATATTTTGGCTGTGACTGTACCCACTACTGCTACGCCCGCTGTTTAGCTGGTTAGGGAGGGTAACGTTATTGTTGTACCTAGACAACCTACCTACTAGTATCTACTGTAGGTACATATGAATTGGAATGACAGAATGACTACAGTTTAAGAATCACTTTAAAATAGAATAACCGTACTTATAATATGATTCATCGTGACTTAGGACGGGACTTCGCGGTACACTGGTATATCTTTGTTTGCTCATTAAATTCATCAATTAATTTTATTAAAACAGCACATACCTAGGTATAAACCTATCTAGGAATATATTTCTACAAGGTATTCCAAACAGCTGCATACATAATATCACATAATACTAGACGTACACAGCTTATTAATAGAAAGTGACGTCACACACGTGATATATTTAGGAAGCGGTAGATACTTACGTACGTATATCTGTCTACTTCTAAAATTATACCAACTCTTGCGACGAGCAGAAATAGCCCAAATCTCTCAACCTATCCGAGTAGCATTTTAACGATTGTCTACAAACATTATCTCGATTTACGCAGGTAGGTAAATCAAAGAACTGTACCTACCTAGTAGTTACCTACAAACCTAAGCATATTGCAAAATTATTCTGAAAATATAACTAATTCCATGAATTCTTACTAAACTAACCTACCTCATCCTTATGCTGCGGCTGTGAGAAGCAGCTGAGCATTGTGAATTCGTAGCATTTAATTTTGTCTGAAATCAATATTGTTGATTGATTTCAGTCAAAATAGAATAGACACATATGATGTACCGTGTACGTACGTTGTACAGTGTACCTACGTATTAGGTATACATATTATATACAAAAAAGGATGCTAGGTATACTAGGTATCTAAGTATGCGAGGTATTAGAATAATATTTTATGCCATATTTTTACACACTTTATTATGGTTCATAAGCCGTTTTTCGGAAAATTCAACAACAATATACATATCTATGTAACAGTAATTTATATTAATTTGGAACATTACGGGAGGTATCACCCACAACGAAGTGCTATTTACGTATTGCGATGATTTTAAATAGATTTCCACTGAAATATTATTTTTATGCGTAACATTGTAACTAGCTAGTGCTGTGTTTACTCGCGCTATTAGGGATTTAGAATAATTTCACAATCTAATATTTTTGTTAACATTGCATCTAAATTCAATATGCTCATGAATTTTTTCCATTTTTTTCTCTATTCCTTCTTATTTCTTATTGTTTCGATGTCGGTATTATTTCAAGTCAATCGAATTTAGAATCAACAAGGGCCAAAATTTTGCGTGACCTACGGTAGGTAGGTACCTACACGTGAAAGACGAAAGGAAATGTATAACTAATAGTAAAGGATGTAGAAAAGAGATTATAATTTCGACTTATATTATAATTGCTTTTTGGTAGACCGTCTAGTAAACATACGTTTGATGCTAATTGAAGTACCTATCCTAATATAGGCCAAGTATTGCATGATATTGAGCATTGTCTTGAACAACTATCCAGTTGGGTACCCAGTTAAAAGCAAAGAAATACCTACTTAGGTACCTGCTGAAATTAATAAAATACAATACGAAGTTTACCTAACTAGGTACTAAGTACCTATTGCGAAAAACAAGCAGTAGGTAGGTATTTTTTTCAGGGAACTTTGAGAATTCAGAGAACGTAGGATGCAAGAGCAAGCAGTCGATTTGTGCAGAAAAGATAGAGAAATAAGAGAATCTTGGGTGCGAGAGCGAGCAAAGTGAGCTCAAAAAATGTAGCTTCCTGCTTTTATATAAGTACAACATAATTAGCCATTTTGATTTTTTTGATTCAAAACCTAGCTTACACCGATCGCGCGACCCAGGCGAGTTGATAGACATCTCATGTATTAAATAAAATCCATCCAGCCATTAGGATGCATCGAGGCAGGGCCGGATTTAAAGGCGTCGAGGCCCTGGGGCAACCAACAAGTGGAGGCCCCGATTTTTTTTGGAAAAGACGATTTTTTGGTCACAGTTTTCAATAAGCAGGGTGAATTTTTGAGGCAGATAGTAAATAGGTACCTTAACCATTGTACCTACAGAAAAACCATCTAGGAGACTGCTTAACTTTTTGAGAAACTTTGATCTGCATGCACAGATTTTGGAAAAAAAAATACAGTAGTGAAATTAAATTGTTTATTCTATAAATAGGATATCGGAATCACTTTTACACGTCATATATTTTTTTTAAATTAAAAATAAGCTAGATGAGTTGGCGTTTCCTATCTGACTACTCTGAGAAGAAAGGCCGAAACAAACTCAGAGGTCGCAGTCTCTAAGTCCAGACATAATCTTAGTCAGGCCATATGAGGACCATGTAGATTAGTGTCTGAAAAGGTCTTTTGAAGAAAGAACCACACAGATTTGAGTGGACCTGTCCAGTCAGTGCAAGCATTTGTCAGTATCTTGGAGCTCAACTCAGAACATAAAGAGCTCAAAACGACGAACAATACCAAAGAAAGGACATTTGGGTAGGCCGCATAAATTACTCAAACTTGCAGACCATCACTAAAACTAGCAAAGAAATAAAAATAATATCCACATAGTCCTGACATTCACAATAATTAAAATAATATAATACTTTACAAAGTAATCATGTCATTTTGAATATAATTTTCAACAATGTCAATGTGTAAAACTGATGTTGATTTTACATAATAATTAAAATGTCTAGTTTTATGGTTTTATCACAAGGCTCACAGCGAGCAGTTCAATCCCAAGCTTTTCTATCTTCTAAATAATCTGAAATTGTATAGTACCTACCCTTTTTTACAAAGTTTGGTTTTGATAGAGATTTTAAATCGTTTAATGGGTAAGTTTCAAATGTCAATGGGAAGTTTGTTGTAAAAGCGTATACATTGACCCATGAATGAGTTGCCTACTTTGTGGAGACATGTGCGATGTACAGACGCCAGCACATCAAGCTAGCCGAAACTGTCAAATTTTCCCAATCAACTTTAAATCTTAGACATCAGCGATAAAGTTGAAAATCTATTAAATAAATTTGACAGATTGTAGTAACTTGATGTGCTGGCGTCTGTACAGCAAGGTTGTGTTTATTCCTGGTATTTAAACCATGAATATCGGACATTTTCTTAAAATTTGATATATTTTTGTGTACATACAATAGGTTTTCAAAAATATATTGTGAGGCTACAGTCCGAATATTTCTTTGAATTCAGCAAGGAAATGGGCAATATTCACAATAGTAGATTGTTATACAAGGGTCGAAAGGAATCAATTCCCATACGAGGTATGTAGACGCCCGAGCGCAGCGAGGGCGGCTATAGTCAGAGTAGGAATTGATGACTTTCACCCGTGTTAAACACTCTACTTTTCATTTCGAATTTAAGGAAAGTAGTTGTAGTGGTAAGTGGTTGTAGTCTTTCTAAAATATTAATTGATAATAATAACATGAGTCTTCTAGTACCTATTAATCTTTTTTTAATTTTAAATATGGAACACACCGCGTCACCGCCGCGGGTCGTCCCGCTTAGGGTCAGTTCACACCGAGACGCGACGCGACGCGACGCTGCGCGCACTTTTAAACAAGTATCGAACTTATTTTCCTCATGAAAAGGTATATTTCAGTGCGAGCGTGAACGCGTGTCAAAGTACGCTGAGATGCGCGGTGCTGCGCAGCGCGTGTACCTTATTGTGTAGTAAATAATTTCGATATTGTATTGGATCTTAAAAAAGTGCGCGTCGCGTCGCGTCTCGGTGTGAGCTGACCCTTAGGTAATTTTTTTTAATTCACACTGGCTGTTTATACACTGACAAGAGTGCAGCATTTTTTTAATCAGTATTTTTCTATAAGGGGGTATTACACCATCATATCTACGATCACAGATCCATGATCAAAGATATAACTAAATTATAAAATAGACATAACATGGGTAATTTGTGAGCTTCGTAGATAGGTATATGATATAAGATGATAGTGTAATAAATACCCATAATAAATGTCTATTTTACAATTCCATTATATCTTCGATCACAGATCCATGACCACAGACTCGACAGTGTAATACCCCCTTAGTAAAATTTTTCGTAGCCGACTACCTAACCAAATTTAGTTTTATTTTTACCCGACTACGGCAAAGCCAAAAGGAAGGGTAAAAATCTTAATAAGTAGTACCGATTTGTAATTCCACTCTTATGAAGAAAAACAAGTACAACGAAATATTTATATTTTGGATTTCTTCGAAGCTCGATATTGTTATATGGTGTTGGCGTCGAAATAAATCGCTCTATGGTTTCGTTCAAAGCACTATACACTGCTATCGGAATTTAAAATAGGTTAATTACTGAACTATTGTATTACTCTACTCTTATTTACGTTTATCAAGTGTAAAAACGGAAAAGTATAAAATAAAAAAATTAAGTCTAAAAAAATTGTAACCCGACTACGGGAAAATAAAAATGATCTAAAAAGTACGAAACAAGCAAATATTTCAGACAGAAATCAAGACATAGGTAGGTACAAAAATGGTCAAGGTAAAGCCGTCGTCGCATGCCATTATAATTTTGTAGGTGTTCTTGACACCAACATGGTATACAGGCATGCGACCACGGCTTTACCTTGACCATTTTTGTACCTATGTCTTGATTTCTGTCTGAAATATTTGCTTGTTTCGTACTTTTTAGATCATTTTTATTTTCCCGTAGTCGGGTTACAGTTTTTTAAACTTTTTTTTTTTTTTAATTCATTCCCGCTCTAGAGAGGGAAGCAATTACTATGAGTCTTTCCCACCCAAGGGTGGGGATCAGCGTCTTCCACCCGCTACTTGGATCAAACACACACTACTTTACGAGTATGAGAAATGAAAAATCTTTTTTTCATGTCAATCGATCCTGTTTCCTATAAGGATCAAAAAACTATCGGACCAACTGAAGTTTGAGTAGGTACTAGAAAAGACAGAAAACGCAAAAAAACTTTTCCCATACATTTTGTAGGAAATGAGACTCAAAGTTACTTTTTCATGATGGACAGACTGACGCTGGGCGCTGACATCGAAAAATCTATTTATTTCGGTTTTTGGGACCACAGTAATTCAACGTATTTCGTCACCAACTAACAACGTAGGACATAAAAGAAAATGAAAAAGGTGAAACTTTGTGAATGTAAACTTTTTTCTCTTTGATTGACACAAACGATGTATTTTTTTCTTATCTAAAAATACAAATTGTGGAGGCCCCTTCCTTGTGGAGGTCCGGGGCCAGAGCCCCTGTTGTCCTGCCCTAAATCCGGCCATGCATCGAGGCCTCGAGGGTATAAAGATATGAAAAACATAACCCTGTCTTTGCTATCGCGCAGTCGGGTAAAAAAGACTTCTTTAGAATTGGCCCCCCAGGCTTATAGGCCTGGGGGGCTCCCCCCTTAGTCCGTCACTGCCAGACAGCATAGTTTATGAAGGCAGGCACAGTCTGTAATCTACAGGCGCCAGAAATGAAGGGGCCTTTCATGTCAACGCCGGTAGGTACTGTCTGTCTTAGGTTAGGTTAGGTTAGGTTAGGTCTATCACCTCTTTTACTGAAGTCTTTTCAGTAAAAGAGGTGATAGACACAATTATAGGACTAGAAATAGGGACCAATTAGTTCAACCGGGTTTCAGATTGGCTAAAGTAGACTCATCCTTCATGGGGTGCTGTTTAAAATGTTATAATAAAATACCTTCCCACATACTCCAACTGAACGAAACGAAATTTAAATCATGTATAAAACGCACACTATGCTGCCAAGCGTATTATAAGTTGGGGGATTACATCGCTGATAAAAATGCTTGGCTCAGCGCTGGTCCAGCTCCACAAGGGCGCATAAACTAATTGATTAGCATTCGAAAATATTGTTGCAGCTGCTGAAGATTGTAAAACTATCTTTTCCTTGTATAAATTCAATCTCTTTGTATTGTATAATTGCATATCATATGTGTGAGCACTGTGACCATGTTGTACATTCCATAAAGCTACCATTTACTGGGTACGTCTTTCATTGACTTGAATGTGCTCTGGCAGCTGAGAGTATGTCATGCTCACTCAAATGTCTCGCTGATGGTGGCGTGTGTGTTGGATCATTAAGTTCCCTTCAAAATGGTTGAGCTAAATGGTGCTGATCCATGCGTCATGTTCGTGAACGGGCGCCGTCAGTAGGGACTGGTCATCTCTTAGCTGCCACGGTTTATTTTATTTTAATTTATTTAAATTTTTGAATTGTTATTATATTTTTATTACGGACGCTTTTAACGTGCACGTCTTTCTACATTGTTCTCACATGTATAAATTCAACACGAATGATGTAACCAATATTTTGTAACAATATTTTGATTTAAAAGAGTGTCCGTGGAGTTTCTTGCCCGTTCTTCTCCATAGGTACCTACTACGCTTTGGAATGGGCAACTAGCTTCATTTTTCTGACTGAACGACCCCTTGACAATTCAAAAGTACCTGTAATTGGTTTATTTGAAATAAATGCTTTGAGTTTGAGTTAACAGCTGCATTATGTGTATTGTCCAGAAATTAAACTTGTAAGACCTAAATTGGAGTGAGAGACCTACTTTACGTTCGGCTTTGGTACAGTTACAAACACGAACAAAGTAAACTAAAAAACTAATCATTTTAAGAGTTGATAGTCTATTGTTTGTGCTACTTCTACGTACCACACATGTATTGAGGTATCTCAGTACAATACTATTTTCAGGTTCAAATACAACGCGCGCCTACTAACCTATTTATGTTGGAGCTAGTTTGTTGACCTCGTTGACCAACGACCTGCTCGCGGTTAAATACAAAAGGCACGAAGCAATGTGTTGTGCAGTGTGCTATATCGTCTAACTTACAACTTGGCATCATTATGCGCGGTTGTACCTACTACAGCGAGCATTGACCCTTTGTATCATTATGTATGTGAATGTGCTAGTTAGGCCTACATTTTGTAGGTGATTACACAAGTAAGCAATAGAGATGTATGTAGGTAGGTTTTTCGTAGATACTGGTTTTTCATAAACAGTATCACATTTTTATCTACGTAGGTACTAAAATCTTTGTGTTGATTGTGATATTTTTCTTTCTGTCTACAAGTACCAAACCAATATATAAATTGCTTTATGAACAATTTTAACGAGCTCTTCCGGTCGTTGGGGGGGGGGGGGGGTTAGTAAGTGTTAAGCTCATCCTGCCAACATGATGGGAACCAGGCCTCACAATACTTCGCACTGGAAGTTGTCAGCTACTGAAGAATTGGCGACATGGTCTTACCATGTGAACGAATACTTTCTAATCGCCACTTTTTGCGATTTTTAAGGATCCGAAGTTAAAAAATAATGGAACCTTTATAAGATCACTTTTTTGACCGTCTGCCACAAAGGATTTTCTCGGGAAGCTAGGAGTGTCAATTTTGTCATAATATTAAGGTATCGTTTAAATTGTTAAATCCAATTAAATATAGATACTTGGAATGCGCACTGAAAGTTATAACTTCCTTCCTCCTTGATCATGTTGTACCTATTATTAGTAACTTTCACCAATCAGCACCGAAAATGTTTATTTTATGCAAATTAGTCAAAGAAATCGATTGCGTGAGAAGTGAGAATATCCATGTTATCATCGAGTGGCATGCTTATGTGATTTTTTATGATGAAAACGATTCCATGACACTTTTTGATTAGCAACTTGTTTGACGAGTATGTCATTTATGGCCATGATGAATAGTTGAATCTCGCGGGACACGATAAATCAAGAAACTCGAAAGCAATAAATAACGTCAAGAGAGTTGAAGTAAAAGTTATCTTTATTTAGTGAATGTTACCTATGCTGTGAGTATTATGTTACATATAGCATACAGGTAGTCGATGCACTCAGTCTAGCCTCCATGATGAGGGAGGACAGTCATTCTATCAATCCGCACGTCATTAGTAACAATTAAAAGCCAATTGCAAACCAAGAGCTAAGCTAAGTTCTAAGTTAGTTTAGCATAGCTCGCATAGCTGACGTAATTTCTCATACTTGAGTTCATAGTTTGCGGTTTGCACACAAGTATGAGAAATTACGTCAGCTACACGAGCTATGTTAAACTAACTTAGCTCTTAGTCTGCAACCGGCTTGAAACTAGGTACATATTGCAATGAAATGTATTTTCAATGATAAATTGTTACCTTGGGTGTACGGTTGACTGTACATCAACAACTTTTATAAAACATGTAATATAAACAACTGAAAACCTAAAAAGTAACATTGTATGGGACCAAGCCTGAAATTACGAAATTAACAGCGGTTCCCTACATTTTGTAGAGTTATGTGAACATACCTAAATTTAATCTGTGGTAAAAGTCTTTTCTAATGATGAGTACAATGCCCTTTTCAAGTTTCAGTTATTTAAATTATACTTTTTTTTTATTCTTGAAACATTTCCGAACGCAAAACTGAAGTAATTTTATGGAAAACAGAAACAATCAGCGGGTTCATTGTTCTTTGTTGTCTTTATTATGTATAAGTAATATTAATAGGGGTGACTTCTTATTTACGCCAAAGTTATCAAAATACGGCAGTGCTTTTTGAATGTTTTTAGTGATATTCATTTTTTTAACAATCATCTACAAGGTTTATCCTCAATCCGATTTTGTCACCGACTGGTGAAACTCTTCAGCTAGCCAGAAGTTTTTTTTCGTGGCTACTACTTAAGTTTTCTATTCAAACTTATCAAAACCCATAACACAATTTCCTATCCAACCCTCACAGATCGAAGAACAAACTATTTTATAAAATTCAGATTTTCAACGTTATGGTTGAGTCGCAATTGATTCTTATCTGGATGTTTTAAATCTAGTTTGTGGTTTACCTATCCTGTAGGTATAAAGCCGGGTCTCCTGCGCGTGTTTTTACACAAAAACATCGCAACAAAGAGGCCATTTGTGTATGCAAACACGATATTTTGTATGAAAGCAAATGTTTATGTGTAAGGTTTTTTGTGTAATGTTTCGAAAAAACACGCGCAGGCGGCTTTAGGAAACATAATCTGAGGGCAACTTTTGCGGCAAGCGTAGTTTGTCAAGTAATTTTTAACGTAGAACCCTAGCTGAGCCTTTTTTTGAAGGGCAGTTTATATGCAAGGCAAGTCAAGTCTATGAGTGTATAGTTTCCTATACCTTCTTACAGGAGAGGTTACTTGAAGACAAACTTTGCAATGGAGCACGAAACACAATCAAAGAAGCATAAGTTTTAGGTGTTTTGCTAACTTTTTAATTCGCACTGTATCGAACTACAGGCGCAATGAAGACGTTCGAAAAATCAAAAGTGTGAAGATGCGGTATTACCTGTTATTGAATATTTTGCAATAAATTATACTAAGCTGTCATAAAAGATATAAAAGGAGTTAAGTCGGTAGTCTAGCCAACAGTAAATAACTGTGGTAATTCTTAAATAACATAGTCTGTCGTAAGAGTTTCTTGGCCGACTTTTGAAACAAGTCGTTGGTATTACTGCAAGCGGGCCGCAAAGTAAATTCTTGCATTGCGTTGCGCTCGAAACACCTAAGATTAGGAAGATTGAAAATATAGGTATTGCTAAACTCAATGATACTTAGTTTTTCGTTAAAAAACGCACCGAGTGTTGTGTATTGTTGTATACGCGTTTAAAGCCTCGCGCAGACTGGCGCGCCGCAACTCACAAAACAATTTCTAAGAGAACTTCACGGCAGAACAATTACTGGCGTCTCATCATCGCGCCAGTCTGTACGAGGCTTTAATCTTCAAATTAAATAGCTATAAGGATTAGCATCAGGAATCTTCGAACATTTTCAAACACTGGATTTGTAAATATATACCTATACCTTCCTATCTAGTCAGTAATGCATGTCATTCGTATACCAAAAGTACATACTTATTTAGCCCTTTCGGACATCAGCACTTAGGTAGATACTGTAGGTAGGTATATCCTATTTACATTCTGCGAAAGTGAGTTTGTTTGTTTGGTACGCTTTCACGCTAAAATGGCTAAACGGATTTGGATGAAATTTGACACATGAGTAAACCATGACCTGGGTTAGTACATAGGATACTTTTTATCCCTATATTTCCACGGGATCGAGACTTATGCGGGTGAAATCGCGGGGCGCAGCTAGTGATATTATAATTTTCCCGCGGCTGTCTTTTCGTAGATTTTCAATAGGTACTGAAGCTGGTTGGTTTTTAACAGACTGAGTAATGTTGGACAATTTTATGAGAGTTTATCATTGATGTAAATCATCGATGGAGTTTATAGTTTCCATTTTCCACACAGATCTCAGTTGATTTTCTTGGCGCATCTCTATTCTCTACGGCCAAGAAACATTTTTTCCACATTTTCCTTCCATCAGTGGTATAAACTCTATTCTGTCTTCTAAACAGTCACGCAAATGTTACGATAAAAAATAGGTTTTTTTTTTTTTTCAAAACGTGTCATGTTTAATTAATAATTGTGATGGACATGGGAACTCATGCGAGCCGACATAACGAAAAGGAGCAAAATGCTGCCGGCTAAAAGTTCTTTCAGAATCAAAGAGACAGAAGTGCACTTCGGTTCAACTTCGTTTGACCCCGCTGAGGGTAGGTTTTAGCAAAGTAAACACTAAAAAGCACACACAATATTTTAATTTGCTCAACACAACAATTCGGATTATTTTTCGCAAATTCCTCACTGACTCGTTAGGTTGTAGATTACCAGAGATAAATCTCGGTGGTGAACATACATGGAGGCCAAACCGGGCAGCATGAATGGCAGAATGAGTGGCGCGCGGATTCAAAATTCGTCACGTAAACAAAACATCATAAAGAGATAATTAATGACAATTGTACCTTAGGTCAAAAAGCTGGGCATACTAATGTGAGGCGATACTTCACACCTGAACAGCTTTTAAGTCTGTACAAAGCACAGTTCCTGTATGGAGTATTGCAGCCACTTATGGGATGGCTCAGCAAAATACCAGATTGCTGCACTCGACTCCGTCGAACGTAGAGCAAAAACGTATAGGCTACGGGACGTCGTTAGCTAGGCTTCACAGCCTGGCTCATCGGCGTAACTTGGTCTTCGACAGACTGTACTTCGAAGTGTGTGCGTAGGAGCTCCACGACCTGCACCCTAATTGCACACACTTTCAATTACAATCCGAATCATTTTGAAGGATATTGCTAATTCATTGCTTCATATGCAGCGCCAGCCCTTGGGTAGAGCGAGAGGAGTGGTCGCTCTAGGTGCCAGATGGCAATAGGGGCGCCAAAAAGCCGAATGCGAAAAACAGCGCAAAATGAAATTTTTATGGCGCCTTCGCCTTTTGAGAGGCGCTAGCGGTGTTGCCAGATCAGATTAAAAAAATCCGTAGTGACGCTGAAAAAATCCATTGCTACTGTTAGTGTTACCTACGCAATTACCGCGTCGATCGCACCATCGCCCTTTTACTACCGGAATACCAGACGTACTGCAGGGTACCATCCGTACTTAGTTGATATTCCGACCAGTCGTACTCAGCGCTTCCGCTCCATATTTATTATGCGCCCAGCCAAAGTGTGGAACTCTCTGCCAGCGTCTGTTTCCATCCACATATAACCCGTCTGCCTTCAAAGCAAGAGTGAACAGGCATCTTCTGAGCACGCTCTTCCATTATAGATAGGTATCATCCATCGCTTTCCATCAGGCCTGATCAAGGTCAAGAGCAGGCCCACTCAGCAATTTAAAAAAACTTTGAAAATAGAGATTAGTTTAGAGGTTTACGAGCGTAGGCAGGAACAGGACCATGTTTATTTTTATGACCTCGACGCATTCAATTGGTACTTAATGTAGGAAAATAAGATACTTTCTGCGCCAAGAAAGTATCTAGGTGTTTTCCTAGTTAAAAGAAGAAAAAATAGAAGAAGAAGACATTGGAAGATAATTCTTTATTCAGAAATTTTATTTATTTATTTGGTACACCAACAGCAGTAAGTACATACAAAAAAATTAAAACAGAACAATAACATAATAAAAGTAGGTACTGGTATGTATGCCTTTTAAAGGTATACACAGCATTCACCACAATACAGCATCGTAACAAACTAGAAAAAACTTAAGTAAACATAGAACACAATTATATTAAACAAAATTCTAAATAAATGGATACTACTACTACTATGGAATACTTTAAAAATATATATAAAATGTATCTACCACGACAGGTGTAAGGGTATGAGATGAGTATGAGGGTATGACTCTATAGTAGGTAGTCATTAGACATACTGTGTGAAAAGTCCATTGGGACACCCAGTGCGGAAAAAAACCAAGGCAAATCAGCACCTGAGTAACACACGATCAATCATAATTCATAATCTGGGAAAACAGGACGGTTCGCAACCCTACTTTTACGTCTATTTGTGCTACCAAAAGTTTATTTCATATTAAATTTTGCATAAACGGCATACTCAAGATCTATCTAGGACCACATCTACGAAATATTGGGTAAACGATTCATTTTGTTACTGTACCACCTAGGTAGAATTAAAGGCGTGTTTTTGTTTACTTGATTATCGTAGACCTAATTCATGAATTGTGAATTATGACAGCATTTGATTAATAGAGAACGTTTTCTTCTTTCTCACCCTCGTTTAAGTCTTCTGTTTCTCCTAATACATAATCTTTTTCATAATTTTCATAATGCTTTCATCTGATAGTAATCTAATGACAGTAGAAAACCCTGTTAGACGGTATATTTCGGGATGGTTTTTTTCGGTTATTATTTATTAACCGACTTCAAAAAAAGGAGGTTTCTCAATTCGACCGTAAATCTTATATATAAAATTCTCGTGTCACAATGTTAGTTACCTTACTCCTCCGAAACGGTTTTACTGATTTTTCCCAAATTTTATATGCATATTCAGTAGGTCCGAAAATCGGCTACTATCTATTTTTCATACCCCTAAGTGATAAGAGTTGTCCACCCCAAACAAATAATTGGCAAAACAACGTTTGCCGGGGTCAGCTAGTATATATATGTATTTAATGTGTTTTCGCGGATAGCTTCGTGGTTTATGAACCGATTTTGATGATTCTTTTTTTGTTGGAAAGGAGATATCCCAAGGGTAGTACTATGAAAAGGAAATCAGGATCTGATGATGGCATCCCAGAGAAATCGAGGGAACTCTTCAAATATTATACCTATAGCAATTTGGGTATTTTTTATAGTAACTCGTGCAGTTGCTCTTGGAAAGCACCATTTGGTTAAGTGGAACTGATGATGAAGATCACAAATAGCCACCGGAACTACTCAATAATAAGTATTTCACGGGTTGCGATTCGATTACTTTAATATGGTTGCAATGCAATTTATGCTCGTCACAATGCATATGGAGAAGTAGAGCTGATGGTGAAGTACCAGGAGAACTCCTCAACGATGAACGTCCCTGCATCGGGAAAAGCAATATTTTGTAAAAGGTGATGAGCAGTTGGCTATGTAACTTAGATAAATTACAAATTGACCCACTAAAAAGCGAGAAATAAAAACTTTGTTACAAAAAAAACAATCGACTTCCAAAAATCACTACAAAGTGAAAAATAACTTAAATTTCGGAAGTCGGTGGCAAATAACGAAAATACAAAACCAAAGACACACTTATTCTCAAGAATCTTGTGGAGGAGTTTTATTCAGAATTAACAATAATTAAATTAAGTAAGGTAGAAACTTGTAGTAACATAAATTGTCGTAAAACCAATATTTATATTCCACAATTTTCAATATTGCACCTACCACTATTTGTGTCTGCATCACCCACAGGTTGACTGGTAGAAAATGCCTAGGTATAGCATTAAGTCCGCCTCTGTATATTTATGTGCTTAAAGTATTAAATAAATAAATAAAGATTTTCCGAAATATTTTCAAAAAACTGACTTTCGGTATTATTACATTTCAGTAGATGTTTTTATTTCGCACGTGATACCTTAATGGATTTTTCACAAAGTATTTCTCTACATAATGCCAGTCCTCTTGGTACATGCTGCTCCAGATAAGTACCAACAGCTTGCGACAACTGCCAGTTGTTAGTCAGTCAGCGTTAGTACTATTATTTATTCTGTGCTAATGCCTAAATAAAGATACTTAACACTGTGATAAATCTGAACTAGGATTTATTTCGCAAATTAGCCTTTAAATTAAATTATTTTCCTGGGTTATAAATGCTACTGAGAACGACTAACGATATGATTTTGCCAAGCTATGAGACACCTTATGTACTACTGACCTACCAGCGAATGTTCTATAAATAAGAAACTTCATTGTATGTAGGAGAAAACTATCTCTCAAAGTATTTCGCCCACATACCTGCGACTCATGAGTAACGAGTTAATCATATCATACCATTATAGGTACATTCTGCCGGTTCATTTTTAGCTCAATTTTTTGGTCATGCTCAGGTGATCTTTCGCTTTCTCGAATGACTAAGTTGAATGTTTTAATAATTCGGATTCAACATGATGATGAAGGTGGGCGAATCACCATTCGCCCACCTTCCATTCATTTGTCGAATAATAACCGTTAACTGAATTGAAATTATTTGTAGGTATGGTTTGTTGAAGTTTGAGATATTTTAGTTTCAGATTAATTTACAAACAAAAAATCTTTGATTCCGATGTTGAGTCACTCAAAAGAAGTTGAATGAAATTTTCTGTCACACCGCCACATTATTAGCATGTAGTGAGTGACGTAAGTGAGTCTTACCGTATCAGCTGTAGTGACTGTACCGCAACCGGTCTCTTGAAGGCCGACTGATGCTGAATACCACACTTAATGCGATATCTGCAGTCTGCTTTAGTAATTCACATTTTATTTGCATGAGTTTATATTAAAATAAGTAGAATTAAGGTATTTTAATTATTATTTGGTTAAATGATTGTTATGAATTGATTCGATAGGTACCTACCAACGCAAAGGTACAAAATATATTCTTTTGGTGTTCAAATTAGGAAAAAATCTTAAAATAAACTCGTAACTTAGTTGAGAGCTGATGAGGTTAATTGACAAGCAATAAGCAGAACTCTGACAAAACACTATAGGGTCGACTACCTCGATCACGATTCACAAGACTTACGCCTAAAACCAAATTTAAATGAAAAATACACAAACGCCCCAAGTTAGTGAACTACTATGAAAGTGAAACTAAGAACTTTATTAAATTGTTAAATAACATATAAAATAAACATTGAGCTAATAGTGAGGTAATAAATGAAATCAAATTCGTCAGATCATTATTGTTGATCTGAGGTATCCGTTTATAAGAACCTATCCTAACCAAACAATGGAATATCTTAATTATTTTCTTTCTTTACATAGCCGCAGAACTAGGTAATGCGCCATCGCTCATGTTCTTATACAAATACCTATCCGTATTTGTGGGTCATCCATCAATCATCATACTGCTAGGAACTGAATATTGCATACCTGGAGAATGCAATATCAAATACATTGGCTATTGGGTTTATGAATGCTATACACCTTTAGTCTGCAGTCTTGTCCTTCACGCGCACGTCAGCTGGTGTGCGCTACTAGCGCTATTATTGTGTCGTGTATCCGCTGTTCGTTGCCATTCGTGAATCGTTCGTTAGTATTCGAGTCTTCGGATGTCAGTCGATGGAAAACGTGCGCTCGGATCGTTTGTACTTGTAGGTGCGGTTACGTTACCGCTACCTCTACCTACGCTTTGTCTTATCGTGCCCACACTGACACCACTGTGAATGTGTTTTATCGATTTCATGTGCGAAAATTTTCCATTTGCTGGCGATTTTGTTAACATCGGATAATTTCATTATTGTTTTATTGGTTACTCATGCAGATTGAAAACAAGTGTCATTGGACAAGATCGGTCATCCATTTAGTGCAAGTGTGTTCGACATAAAACGTGATAGTGTCGTACAATCATTTGAGAACAAAACGAAGTTGCATAAGACAAAAGAAACCGGAGAAGTGCTACGAACGCTGAGTTTCGCCGAGTGCAGGTGGAGATCGTTTTGCTATCCGTGGTTGGCACCAACGTTATAGTCACCGGAAGAGCCAAATGTTATTTTAAGGTTCGTGCCTATTACCTATCTTAACAGAAAATTAAGATTTGCTGAGACCCAATATATCTATGATCATATTGTGCTTCTCAGTACTTAACTAAGTTTGAAAGCTTATTCTCACACAGTCAATGTTGTGTCTATGAAATATGACACTGACGTTAAATACAAAGTATTGTGGATGCACAAAAGATTCAGAATAAGCGTTAGGCGTGCCTTACATGTGTAAACCTATATGATAGCTATAACTTAGCTTCAAAAAGATAACGGATCAGTTGCCTATGTGATGCATATCGTAATAGTCGAAACAACAACAGCAGTTGTAGTGGAAAGTGGCGCCCTCTAATCTGTCTTCCAGTTTAACTTTGTCCTCATGGTTAATTAAATAATATTGAATGGGATCCCCATTCAATTGTATTTTAAATAAAATAAGGTTTCGCGCCATTGTAACATGCGAATAACTAGGATGACTATGATTAATTATGTCAAATAAAAATTTGAAGCTTACGTAGTACGTACGACGCATTAGGTAAGTTCATTGCATTAAATACAGTAAATTTTTTACTAGCTATCGGTTTTAACAATAAATTAAGTGATTATTAACCTACATTTTGTTTTCGAATATAACTGGTTAAAATTGTGTAGGTAAATTACGAAAACCAACTAGCTGTTTAACAATTTGTATTTCCGTGCCGGTAATGGCGTCATTGCCATCACTATTCACCTGTCACCACACGCAGCATGCAGCAGTGTGGCGGCACAGACCAGTATTGTTTAGTAAGGAATTTGTAAACAAATAGATACGCAACTAGATTTCTGGAATTGTTAGATAATTTTAGTAGGTAGGTAGTTAATTTAATTTTATCGTCGGCTTACAATATACTACGCAATGAACCTATTGGAATCGACGACTGATGATGGATGACACATAAATAAGTACCTACCTAGTTTCTTACAATTTGTCACTTTCGATTTTAATATCAACAGGGATACTTAAGTACAGTGCATTGTATAGTTTATTCGTTTTACATAAAAAAGGTTGTTTCGTAGGGTAAATGAAAACAGGACTCGGGAGCGGGACCCTATTACATTCTAGATACATAATATATATATATATATATATACATACATATTCTAGTACATAATATTAGGTATATGTTTTTGTGTTAGCTTGTTTAATGCATTTTAAAGGTGTATTTCACCGTAAATAAATAAAAAGAAGGTAAACTAGTGCGGTAATCCGACTCGCATTTAGTCGATTTTTACGTAGTAGGTACTTATTTTAAAATATTTCAAACTTTCTACTAAATTATCATACAAAAAAGTAAGTTAGGTACCCTGTCGGCATCGGGAATAAGGTACAGAGTAGTTATTTAAGAGGACCGCTCTCAGCCGCATGCATAGGTACCGGAGACTCGAGAGCCTCAGCAGCTCATGGGCTCTTGGTGAGATGGTTTGTTATTTAAACGTACCTATTAATAAATAGTAATGGCAAAATGTGGGTCTACTGTAACACCTCTGCCTAATCCTTCAAGGAACACAGGCGTGATATTATGTTCTTGTTTTAAATAGTCTCGAAACCTGAATACTGTTATAGTATAATAAACCTCTCTTGTGAGTCTTAGCCGGGACCATAAAGGTACTAGTACGTTTAGGTAAGTACCAACCTACTTTCCTTTTTTTTAAATACTTATATTAAAAACAAAACGGAACAAACATACGTCATCAATGCAGCAGTAGGTACTCCTGTTGCACGTAATTGTATCATTTATTTCCTTTACATTCTACCTACTTATGTGAACTAAAGGGAGCAATCAATCCATTGGTACAGTCGACCACACGTCTTACGTCTGTGGTAACATAACAAACACTTTGACCTTGGGCTGGCCTTTTTTTTTTTTTTTTTTGGGTGGGAAATTATCAAATAACTTCTCCCGCTCTGGGCGGAGCGGGAGGGCGTGTCAGACTCTTACTGACTAAAACCCACCCGTGTTCCTTCAGTTGCCGTGTTGCCAGGGGGCCACGATTTCCCTATCGGTTTTCTTCGAACCCCGGCAGGCATTGGCCCTAGCGGACCCCGTCAATTCTGCTGACATCTCTTTGAGGCGCGCGTGGAACACAACGCGCCGTCGACCCGGGCCTGGTCCTTATCGGACGGCGAGCTACCCATTGCTCACCGTCCGCAAGCCCGCGCCTACGGTGGCCGGAAATCCTCTCGTGACTCCCGACGCCCAGGGCGTCTCCTGCTGCGGCGGTTAGGACCTTGGGCTGGCCTAGAGTAGTAAGGAGTTTCAATAGAATACTTATGAGGCCAGCTTATACTGATTTTGTTACCACTAACGTTACCACCACTAGCTAGGAGAGCAGCGATTCACCCAACAATTAATTGTACTTACACCATGTAATTAATAATGTATACTTTATAAGTCTCTCATGTACTACAAAACCTTTATGTTCCTATATAAATAATTAAAACGTTCAGTCGAATGTATAAAAATGCGCGATACAAGTGGTTTAAGTGTTAGTCTAAAGTGAAAATATTATAATATATGACTTCCAAGTTTAGATATAATAACAGTACAGTAGGTACCTAGGTTGTTATTCAAGTAAATCTGTCCTCTGATTTCTCTTGATTGTCGTCGTAAATCTCATCGGCGATCACGAATTTTAACGAAAAATATCGAAATTTAAAAAAAATATTAAGCATTGACGTAAGATGAAGAATGTTGCCACTTTCGTGCTTTTTATGTTTTTTTTTTGGGATTTAACCACTAGGCTTTCACTACCTATTTCTGCTTTTTCATATTATTGAAAAAAAGCGCGAGTGCCAAAAAATTTACCGTTAACATTGTCTGCGCGTATTTTTTCGAAACATTACACAAAAAAACCTTACACATAAACATTTATTTTCATACAAAATGTCATGTTTGGTGTTTGGCCACGCCTCTTTGTTGCGATGTTTTTGTGTAAAAACACGCGCAGGAGACCCGGCTATAAAGAAGCAAAAGTTTTTGATTTGCCATTAATTTAGTCATTTTATTTTCACTACGTTCTACGTTTTTTACTACCCAACAAAGTTCTTCCTGGTTATTCCAGAGATATTTTTTTTACGTTCATCATTTCATAGATTAATTTTATTTTTGACAAATGTCATTGTCGAGTGGAACGTTTTTTTGCGTTTTGAGGTAATTACAAAAAAAGTCACATCAGTTTTAAAATTCTGCTTTATCTAACATTTTTCTGGATTCTTACATAAATTATTGTTCGATTTTAACGATTGGTAAGTAGATTGTGTAGTACATAAGTATAAGTATTAGGCTAAAGCGGATACCTGGAAGCAAAGTAGGATGCAGTCATTCAAATCGATTTTATCTATGTATTTTCGACGAGAAGTTTACCGATTCGAGGGTTATTTCGTTTACGGTTACTGTATTTTATATAATTAGTACCAACATGGTTTTAATTTTGTAAGGGAACCTGATAAGAAGATGACACTGACCATTTTTCATTTTGCCTATTCCACTTTCGATCTGTCACTCTTTTGTATGTCAACTTTTCGGTTGATACGCGTAAAATAGACCTCAATTAATAATTCAGCGCTTTTCTGTGTACGTAGTAGATACAGTAATGGAATTCTAATAGGTATAATTATGATTTCAGATCTTCTCACATCCCTTGAGGGAGTCCAGCTATGGTGGACTACTACAGAGTACTTGGTGTTAGTCGAGCTGCTTCCGAGGCAGAAATAAAAAAGGCGTAAGTTCTTTTTATTATTCAATCTGGTTAGGTACCCTAAACAGTTAAAAACTTACAAAATATAAAGCCTGCTTGTACTTACTAGTTCTCTTAAATACTTACCTTCACAAAATCTCTCTTTGCATTGTGTTATTATAAAAGCATTATAATGCTCACAAACTAGGTATTACTATAGAAAATAATGTTCGTCACAAAATAATTATTTTGTAATATTAGTGCTTATTTTTGAAGCTACACTGACTGTCCCACCGCCACAGCTGGCCAAAGGTCTCCCCGTACTTATCCATTTGATTAGCATTTGTAATAATTATACTTAAACATGTCAGGTTAAAATATCCTCTACTTTCATCGCTGATAATAGAGGCAATGGCAGCATGAATGAGAGATTCTCCTAATGCAAGCAATATTTATTTCAGTTACAGAAAACTAGCATTAAAATGGCATCCTGATAAGAATCCAGATAATGCTGATGAATCTAATAGACGATTCAAAGAAATATCTGAGGCTTATGAAGTTCTTTCTGATGGTGAGTGTGAGTTTATTATTTATATTTTACATGAAACATTTTAGTATGTTTGTTTAGCTGGAGTATTCAATGTTGCTCAATTATCAATGTCTTTAATATAGCTATTCAGGTAATTTTGTCTTCTAAATTTACTTAGATGCTTTCAATATTGTTTAACTTGTAATATAGAAAACCCTTAATTAATATTTTATTATTTATATATTATACTATTTAATATAAATCAATTACTCAAAGATTAATTATTTATGAATATTCTATAAACGTTGTTAACCTAATTATGAATACCACAGCTACTCAACAAGTTAGTGATTATGTATCTTGTACTATTATGTCTACCATTTATTTTCTATCATTTTGATTAGATTGAATGCACCAGTCTTTAAAGGATACAAATATCTACATTGATGTGTAATAGCACTATTAATATTTCTAAATGTATGTAGTATTAGTGGTTGCTTGATATAGAAGTGTAAAATGATTTTTGTTGTTGGGTAGCAACCAAGCGGAAAGTATATGATGCACGGGGATCCAGTCATCACGCACACAGATATCAAAGCAAGAACGGAGTCAATGGGCATCGCCACTTTAACTTCAGAGGGTTTTTTGGAGACACTCCATTCCACCGCTTTTTTGGTAGCTGTCCATTTAATGCAGGATTGGCTTAAGAAGTTGTGAATATTATCATTTGCTTATGTTTTGTAATTCCAGTACTGCTTTAATTTTTTGTTTACCTATCTTAACCAATACATAAATCATCTGTAATTCAGGTTAAGCATCATCATCATCCATAAGCATAGTGATGGTAATATTCAGAACAGTGTTAATAAAAATTAACCTTAATTTTATTTTGTTTGGGTCCACTTACCTTTTATTACTAACATAAATATGAGTTTTGTGTGAGTTAATCTGATTTGTTTCAAATGGTTGTGCATAAAATTCTTATCGTTACTTAATAATGTAAGTTTTAAAAAGAATATTGGCGTTATTGGATTTAAGTACTATAACCTATATTAATAACAAATTATGAATAATAACATAATCTAGATCTGAAAACAAAGCTTTACAGTAAATTGTGTAATTTAAAGGCTTTTATCATAGGAATCTTAGGTAGAATTACTTACATCAAAGTTGCATCATTATTGACGTGCCGTGAAAGATAGTAGAACCTTTTAAAAAATGGTACAAATAAATATGTTGCATTAACAATAGTGTACCTAAGTACTTCGTTTAGTTCCAATTCTTATAAACGTAGAAGTTTTTATGTTAAACATTCATAGGTTATGTACAAACATATCCTCCTACGCACGAAATGATTCACCTTCTTGGTGATGCATAAAATTGGAACATTACATTATATTTGGCGAGTCATTGTAACGGTACTTTAGAAACACGGAAGTCGGCTAAAAGTAAAATAATTACCTACTACGAAATTGATGCTGCGTTTTGGAAACTTCCAAATTAGGATCCAAAAACAATACTTAATAATAATGAAAACACGTGGTGATAGAAATTCTAAAACAGCAATAAACGAACGCTAAAATAGAGTTCAATACTCTATCATTTATAAAACTAATCAGCATCGTAACAGAAACATATTTCAAAACATATTGTTTGAGAAAAAACGATAAAAAATGTCTCGGTTGCAAAATAACTCTTGATGAATGAAAGTCACATCATGCCAAGTATATGTTTTTTCCAAAAACAGAATCCTCCCACATCCTCAAATCTTCACAATATTTATACCTACTTATCAGCATTCACACACCACAACACGAAACATTTTTAGAATCGCGTCCTCATCTATAAATAGTTTAAAACAAAGTCGCTTTTTGTGTCTGTCTGTCTGTCCGATTCGTTCTTCTCAACTACACAATGAATTTTGAAGCTCAGAAATCTCGACTGTTTGACAATGTTGCCACATCAGTAATGCACCCGTGCGAAGCAGGGGCGGGACGCTAGTATCTGCTAAAAAAATCTAGTTAAATTATTTCCTACCACATCTTCAAACTTCAACAGAGAACTTTGCTTCTTACCAAACTCAAGCTTGACTTGATTTCTAAACGCATCACAATTTTATTTTATTTTTGCCTTTATGTAGGTACTTACATACTTTGCTTTTTAATTCTTGAATAATAATTGCAAACTAACTTCGACACTGACCCTTATATTTTAAGTCAAATTTTTATCAAGAGCTGCTATCGGATCTTCCTTTAATTTGGGAGATCCAGATAGATTCAGCCAACTGGTTAGTACCTATACGGATACCTACCCTGTCAGTCTGGTTTACTTATAAAATTAACATTTTCCACAGCTTTATTTTGTACGTTTTGTATTGAGTAGTTTGCTGGTATAAGTACTTATTTGACTAACAATTTGAGCAACCTAATTTATGAAAGTATTTCATTAGCAAGAACCTCACGTTATGTACATAAGTAGGTGTTGATATTAAATTACGTGACCTATGTCATGAATTAATAACCTTCCGGTCACGTATTATAGGAACTTGTTTATATTGTATTATGTATATTTATGGTAAAAGTGATTCTTTAACCTTGGATGGTACCTAAATTATTGTTGAAATTAAAATTAACTACCGAGTAATCTTAAATCACGCCTACTTAGTTCGTGTGTGTCAATAGTATTTTTATTTCTTTTTGAACAAACTCAAGATCACATAGCAGTGCGCTACTAGGAAATTCGCTGCAGACGCAGTTAAGGTCGTTTCTGCTGAAGTTTCGTGCATAAGTGACATCACTTGTGTTTATCTCCGCTGCGCTGTGGATTCGAGATCACGCGTATAGTGAAAATATGTATATACGTGTACTTGCGTTCTAGTTCGAATTATTGAACTCGACGCATGATAACGTTACAAAGACAAAAATCCCTCACATCTCAATGTGTTAATTAAAGTATAAATAATAAACATACGCATTTTTTGCTTTTATTGCAGAAAGGAAACGGCGAGTGTATGATCAGTACGGCAAAGAAGGGTTGAACAACGGCAGAGGCAGACGTTCCGCCCCCGACGACGATTACGACTTCGGCTACCCTAGTTTCCCGTTCACATTCCGTGACCCTGAAGAGGTCTTCAGAGAATTCTTCGGCGGGTCTCCATTCGGCGATTTATTTGCTGGTAAAACACTTGAATCAGCTTAACGCAATATTATTGTAAATAATAGAACATATTAGAAGCTCATACACCTAGCGACTAAGCTTGCCCTCGAGACCATACTCTTTTTGGATGTTTTGCTGCAATTAAGGTCGATCGATCCTTTATCAACTTATGTTACCCACATTCACTTCAGTCACAGAGACCTGAAAGAGTACACAGATAAACTGAGAATATAGCGACTTTGTTTTGGTGATTGTATTAATGTTAGTTACGTTATATTTACAGAAATCAACGGTCATGGACACGGTCATCATAGGCACGGTCGTCGAAGCCACCCGAGCACTTCCCTCACTTCATCCCTATTCAGCCCATTTGGGTTCGGCATGCAAGGCCTCGATGATATATTCGCACATGCCGCGTCCAATGGGAACACTTTCACTTCATTCTCTACATTCAATAGTTCATTAGCGGGACCTGGCAGCGCCAACATGAGGAGTACCACAACCACCACGCGCGTCGTCAACGGGAAGAAGATTACAACTAAGAAGTAAGCATGATTTTGTTTAAAAAGACCACAAAAATTGCATATTTTGCAAATCCAATGCTGCTCTCACTTTATAACAGTATGTATCAAAGTGCTAAATATATCCCTTATTAAAAATGATACATGACTAAACAACTGTGCTTTGGAGACGCTGCATGCCTAGGCACTGGGTAGCACTTTCTTGGCAGTTGTCATCGGTAGAAAGAAGCCCGAAGTTTGATTTTTGTAGGCATAGGTTAGACAGCTGTCTGTTCTCTTTTATACATAGGTAAATTATTAATATCGCATGCGAAATCACGCTCTTAAACACTAGGGAATGATGTGGTAACTACCCCTTGGGGTCCAAACGTGGGCTGCATTCATTTGTGCTGTCCGATTACAAGTAAGAAATACACAATATTTTAATAACGGACTAGAGCCAAAGGAAGGTAATAATGCAACTTGAACCTCTTACCTTCGGAAATACGACCGCATCAAAATGATACAAATTTTGAGTGATTGCTCTGTTTAACAGAATGATATGTAAAATACAAATAAGCGTAAGTGAAAGCAACTCGAGATGTTGATGTCGAAAACACGCTAGCATAACATCTCAACTTTATGAGGGTTCTTAATCGTTTTCGTCCCTTCTTTGTGTTGTACTTTTATCCGACAGTTCCGCCATGATTTTCATTTATTTATAGTTTTGGTGAACATTAAATAAATTTCCACTTGGCATTTCTCAGGCGACTTTAGACATTGGTATATCTAAGTATCTTAACAATAATATGAAACAGATCAGTTGGCAAAAAAGAGTATGTTAACACTAATACACGACATTGTACTCAATAATATTATTTTATTATTACAGGGTGACAGAGAACGGTCGAGAGACAGTAATGTCGTATGAAAACGGGGTCCTGAAATCAAAGACTGTCAATGGCGTACCTCAATCATTAACATATAGTTAAACAATGATATAATAGCTTATAACCAAACTTGATCCAAATGTACTCAACATGTTATGCGATTTATGAGTTCGAACTTATAATTTATAATTTTGCTTTATTTAAACATGTTGTCCAGTCACTGTAAATTTTAGTGGTGGAAATGTCTAAACTAAAATAATGCCTATCTAATTTTAGTTTTAATAGGTTACTATTTGCTTCTATACCTACTTATGTTAACTTAATAATTATAATTTGAGTGAGATTTTAGAGTATTGCTCAATGTATAAATCTCGCTCTAGGAATTTTAGGTTCCGTTTGTCGTCGCACGTGCACTGGCCGATGATCTCTGACTCAATAACGAGCTATGTAATTAATTAATTATGAAATGACACCGCGATCTTACACTTTGTGTACAGCGACGATAATTTAATAATTTGCTGCCAAGGTAAGTTTTATTTTTTTTAGCAAATAGGGTATAGACATAATAATCACAGTTACTTTTAATTTCGATTTTGTAAAAAAAATACCGACATACGATAGGAAGTTAATTACAAATAATTCGAATCAAAATTCTAAATATTGAATTAACCATAATTACAATTGATGGCATTTTAATTTTGTAGTTAATATTTTTTAAGAATTTCATGTTGATAGAAAAGCTTTAATTGACCGGAAAAATATCATCAATTTTTCAATATCAATTGCGTATTTTTACTATGTGGTACTTATAATAATATTAATGTAATATCTGTGTAGCAAACATAGCTCTCCTAAACTTATAAAATAGACTCCACCTTAAGAAACGTAATTAGTAAGCCCAACTCCTTGTGTAGAAATAGTTATGTGTGTCAAATCTTTGTCGTTACCTACAACACTATTCTGTTCATGCGTTTGCACCAAAAAAAGTTTTAAACATGCAATGTTTCGAAACTAGTTATATGAAACAAATCTTACAATTTGCGTTGCCACTACACTAGATGAAACTAAGTGATAGGGAATATGCATGTATTTTATTTTTTTCGCTTTATCAATAAACCTAAGAAATGTATTTAAAGTCAAATTCAACAACTGGTTGTTGCTCAAAAAAATATTTAAACTATATACTTGTATATTTCCTATTATTTTGATAGATTTCAAGATTTGTTGGCTGTGTTCGCACTGACTAGAAACGTATTTAATAGACACGTTTGTTTATAGATTTGTCTCATTTGACTTTCGCACTATTGTTTGTTTATGTGTCGCAACTTGTCTAGCTTGTGTTTAGTGCAAGGTTTAATGTTTTCAAAATAAGCCGGTAAACATCGTACATGTACTACGATGTTTACCCGCTGCAACTGTCGCACCGTTATAATTATGGGGACAAAATAAAACATATTATTTAAATTTTATGCACATTAAAAAATTATAAGATTTGTATACATAAAAAAAGATTATTATTTAGGTTCTGAATATTCATCCAAAGTCATATCAACGGGGACTGAGAGAAAGGAACCGAAGTGCTTGTTTGTCTCTTTCTAAGCCACAATAGATCTCTATTTTATAATGAGTCAGTGAATATGGTAATCCAAGATCATTTTAACACTCAAAGTATAAATCTTAAAATTTCGAATTAAGTCTCTATAAATTCTAAAGGTGTGAGTAGACAACATGTTGCAAGATTCATACAAAAAATGTTGTTATGAAATTGGTTTTTAAAACATGTCAAGAGATCGTCAAACAAGTTTCGGTTCAACAAACTGACAATGCAAATGCGGTTCGATTTATTGAAGAGAACAGTTTTCAAACTATTTTTTAAATGTGAATGTTTCGCCCGTGCAAGCGCACAGTTACATTACAAGACTTAAATATTTAAGAGGAGGCTCCCTAAATTGTATGTTAATTTGCATTAATATTCTGAAAAAGTCACGCATGCATTCAAAATGGAACAGTATGTGAATTATTGAACCTTTTTCTTTCCATATATAAGACAGTTACGTAATTGGAACATTTTCACTTGATAAATTTTTTATTTGAATCATGTCTTTTTTAAAGATTATTTGAAACAAAACAAGATTACTTGGCTTTTATGTCTAAAATAATTATTGACAGTAAGAAAATATAGTTTATTATTCAGATATAAGATATTTTTTCTCTAGAACAATTATTACTTTAGTTATAAAACTTATAAACGAAATAAGAATTGAGACTTACGCGCACGCGATATTCAACTTTATTACTGAAGTGTTAGCGTTTAGCACATAATGTAGTACCCCACGTGCATGGGGGCGGAGTTTGCGTGGAAATTGTCTTTGGAGTGCCTGGTCTTAACTATTTGTGTCAAAATGCACTGACCAAAACCTTATTTGCACCATTTGTAAGTATTTCATAATTAAAACTTGAAAGTGAATTACATACTCATTATTAAATAATGAGTATGTAATTCACTATCAAGCCTAGAAACAAAATTTTGGTTTCTGGGTTTCTTTGGAACCCATCATTTGATATTTTATTTATTAGTGGTACTAATAGGTACTTCTGCGGTCAGTGTTTAAACCTAAATTTAATCTATGCTTGACGTTCCGATTACTGGCCGATAGAACAATTCAGATTATGTAGAAGACTGTATCGTAGTCATGCCCTAAATTCCGTAACTCTCGTGACACAAAAAGGTAATTTGTGTTTTACTTATCTCTGTATACCTAACATTTTAAATTAATGTGTTTGCCAAAAAATAGCTTTGTAAGTTAGATTTGCCAAGTTTTTGTTCAAATTTTGTGTTGGGTATATGATGAAGTCATTAAAATAAACTACCGATACTGTGTTTTATATAGTATTAAAATATAATCTCCACTTGGATATGCTAATTCAAAATGTACTTAATATTTCAGTTGCAAAGAATTTGATTTAAATTTACAGTATCATCATAATAATATTCTAATAACGTAGTGCAACCGATACCGCTTTACATTAGTAAATAGTGCCATTACTAAACCAGAAGAAGCAAGCCTAGCACACATTAAATGTAAATAATAATGTTAACTGCAAGATCTCGTTCTTAAATTATCAGCAACTATTAAGCACTGCAGGAGGAATTATTAATAAATAAAAATAATTTGTACATTTTTATTTTATTTACACAATATACTTCCTATGGCCTATCAGCACACATCTTAGATGCATCCTCAAATAATCCTTAATTTGATTAGCAGCAAATTTATAAGGGCGGGTCCTAATTTATGCGAAAACGCGCATCATTTGTCAGTCATTCATTTGTTCGGAGAACCTGAATGCTCCCCATAGACTAATAAACACATAATATGCCTCTATCGGAAGACGCGTTCAGGTTCGCTGAACAAATGTTCGCGTATTCGACAATCGCTTTTAAATAGGACACGGCCTTCCTAGCTATCTATAGAAAGCGATAATCGCGCGAACACACGATCGTCGCGATCATTTTTGTTTGGCTATTCCAGTCCAAACGAATGATCATTTGTCACGATCGACGGCGGGAATTGGCCTTCCGGTATCCGCGCGACGATCGCTTTCTATTACCCGTTTTCTAATAGAAGTGAGCATCTCGCGATGATCATTAATCACTGTTTATTCGAAAAACCGTCAAGCGCCCTCTGTCAGCGCGACCACGCGTTCTGATTAACCGAACAAAAAGTTCGAATGATCGTGTTCCGTTTTTCGGCGTGATGATTGCTTATATTAGGACGCCGACACGGTCATACGTTTGCACCTTATGACCTTAACAATATGTCCAGGAAAAAACAGACGCCGTATGGGGTCCCCAGAGGGTATTTTAGATGTGAGTTTTGTATGTAGCAACCACATTCCATCGCGCGTAAAAAAAACAAGATAATAATATCACATAAAAAATTAATTCAAAATTACAAGTAAAGCCCCACAAAATAACTGTCGCGGACACGATAATTTGCATGAAACTATAATTATTTTCGAAGATCGGTGATACTGATAGCTAATGTTTGTAGGTAGGTACCTTCCTAAATAATTCCTGGTATAACCACAAAACTTTTGGTACAGCCATGAACATAAATTTTATATATTAGTACTAGCACTTTGCCCACGACTTCGTTCGTCCGCGTGGATTTCGTACTTTCCTCTAAAAATTTCAACATTTCCCTCCACCCCATTTGAAAGATAGTTTTTGAAAATTTTTATTTAGGTAAGTACATCTTTTTTTAGATAATTAAGTATTCGGGCTAATTTTAGATTTAGATTTTAGAAAAAACCCTGATAGCTACTCTTTATTCTTTATTTTTGGTTTTAATATAAATAGGTGTTGAGTTTTTAGTTAATCGACCCGCGCGTTAAAATTCTTTTAGGTTCCCCCTTTAGGGAGTAGTTTAGAAAAACAAAAAAAAAATACGTTTCATTTTACTTAGATAAGTATTCGTGCCAAGTTTCAAGTTTATTAACTCGAGGAATAAGATTTTTCATACAAACAAAATCCCTCCTTTTTCATCCCCTTATAGATCGAATTTCCAAAAACTCCTTAGTGCTCCTCTACTATGTAAAATAAAAAAGAAAGCCGTGTGCAAAATTTCACGTTCCTAGTCCCAGTAGTTTCGGTTGTGCGTTGATATTCAGTTTGTCCTTGCGTTATCCTATCACCATGCATAAAAATTAAATCCTAAAGGTGCCTTTATACTCAGTCTTCGATAATAATGTAATTGGTTGGTGTATAGGCAGGTGTGCCTCGTGAGCGGATGAACCGATCAATATCGTATTTGTAGTAGATAAAAACATAAAACAAAACCTTAAATAAAAAAGGGGGTCCCGGGAACGGTTTTGTATAGTTAGCTACTGAATCCAAAACGATATCAGAAGTAAGATCTAGTAGATCAATACCGTCAGCAATTATCGTGATTCGTTGTTATTATAAGCTATTAGCTACCTACCTCTGCCGTTTTTGTGACACGATTTTGTTTGGACACGTAACATTTTGTTGTGAGTTGCGAGACAGGATTGTACCAACACTCTTCTGGTAAATTTTAACACAAATCAAAATGTGATTATTGCGAGTAGGTATTACCTATCATGGCTTTAGTATATAGCTGCTGCTTTTGGTTTTCATTGCGTTTAGGAGGCATTTTGATTGGGATATTTGCATTGGTAAGTTTAGTGATATGAACAACATTAAAGTTATGATTTATTAACAAATGATACCTTATGTAGGTGTATACTTACCTAATACATACCAAAAATTAGTTTCAGGGACTCCTGATACTAGTATTTTGTTGCTTAGGATACAGTCAATCTCAATTAGTAAAAGATGAGATTACGAACTGGACAAATGATTACAACCTCATTTACGCAAAGAGCTATCTAGAAGATATGCAAGCAGGTGGGCGAAGGCATGGGTATACAGTAAGATGCATAGAATGGTTAACCACACAACGTGATAAATCAAAACAATTATTTATTTTTCAGATCCAGAAAAATATCTTTCACTTGGTATTAGTTTTACAAGTATTTACATGATTGTAAGCATTATTTATATCTACGGTGCATACACGGTAAGTACATACTTATCAATATCTTAAATAGGTACCTACCTAACATCTAGGTACAATTAGCATCAAAAGTTAGTTAAAAATCAGTTAAGTTTTTAAAATCATCAATTTTATAATATATATTAAGAAAAATGCTGCTACTTACAAAATAACACAAAATCTTGTTTAGTAACTAAAGCGACAGTGTTCCGACTCTTTCATAGCTGACAATACCAAAATATTGTAATTTATAAAAAATCTAGTAAAAATGTACCTTTTAATTCCACGACAGTGTAACAACATGCTAATGGTCACCTACATACTGATGGAACTACTGCGTCTCATTTTGATATCTACTTTAGTTGCAACCTTTCTACTTCTGATCAAGCAAAATACTATGGACATTGGTTTGCTGATAGGGGCAAGTGTTGCAGGCGGATTTCTACTTCGTAAGTTTTCAATTACTACTGGCTATTATTAGAAATAGAAAAACTTTTAATCAGAATGTATAACAAATGATGCTAAATCTATGGTTTCCTAGAAGCGCAGTGGCCACCATTTATCGGCCGCAGTGACGGCTATCATGAAAATGATGGCCGGGGCAAACCCCGCTGCCACCATTTTCAATTTTACGATGTCAAAAAACGCTCTGAAGAATAGACAAAATGACAGATAAACAATCACATTCTGTCATTTTGTCTATTCTTCCGTCGACAAAACTCGTTTCTACGGTGGTCAATGTGGTCATGCTACGCGTGCAGCTACTTAAATAATAAATAGACAGTGTATAGAGTGCCGCAAGCGGCATTATATCACTATCGGATAAAGTGTCGTCAGCTTGCGGCATACTCGTAAATATAAACGTCTGGTAGCCCCAAGTCCCGAGCTCGCTTCGCTCGCTCTTGCATCCTAAGTTCTCCTAGTACCTAACAGTAGTAGGTAGTAACATTGCCTTTTGTACATACACAAAATTTTGTTTTTATTACTCTTCAAATAGTTATTATGAAATGCAAAATTTAATTCCATAACACCGAATATTTAGTTTTAGATGTAGAAAAAGTATTAGGAAACTTTCCTTACACCAATCACGGTGACAACATCAAATTGAGTGTTATAATTGCAATTCATTATTAATATTCTAGTTCACTAGTTAGTGATATTTCATGTTTCCATACAGTAAGGCGATTCGCACACTGCACCGCATTACGCAGCGTGGTGCGGGGCGGCCATAGCAAAATGAACGCGCGTGGATGCATTTTCTGTGTGTTGGACTGTGCGTGTTTTCTATACAAACGGATATACTTACAAGCAACGCATTCACGCGCTACGCTGCGTGGTGCGTGACAGTGTGTTAATCGCCTAATAAGTAGCTATTTCCAAATTAATCAAAACAGGTAAATATTTGACAGCTAGTTGCGACGTTGCCAACTTTGAGAATAAACGCTCATAGAGTAGTAGAGAGGTACCTGCTTACTAATATTAGTGTGTACTTTTAGTGGGAATGTTCTACTTATGGGTATGTGCTGCCAATCTGCCTATAGTCATAAACGAGATGGAACGTGACGAGCAGGCTGCTGTAATCAACAAACTGCGACAACTTCTTGATGTCAACAATCAGAGAAAAGTTCCGAGTGCTTTAGATAGCATTCCTTTTTCTGTGCCACACGAAGACATTGTTAACAGGAACGTTTTTATTATCCCCAGAAAAACAGGAACCCACGTCAGTAACAGCATTAATGGTACCTCTAGAATTAAAGCCTCTTACATTAATAATTTCAAATAAACTTATTAAAATATTGTATTAATCTTGTTTTGAAATGCTAATAAATACCCACTCGTAAGTTATGTATATCTTTTTAGTTATTTTACATACCTTCTGGGGCGTCAGGTAAAAAAAAAACAGTGGCACTCCGGAAGTGCGGACAGAAGCGAAACTTGAAAAAAAATCTGCACTGCGGTAATCAATGCGTTGATGTCTTTTACTCCACTACTCTTCACACCGCGGTAATCAACGCGTTGATGTCTTTTACTCCACGGTGTCGGTAAATTGCGTTCAGTGTCGCGAAATCAATGGTCATCTCAAAAATGCCCAACGTACCTTAGTGCCTATAGTTTTCACTTAAAAAAAAAAAACAAACGTTTTTATAATGAGGTCAATCAATCAATCTTTATTCGTGAACACAGGAATTAAAGGTCATATGTGAGGTAGACCCTACTGCGAGCGTTATTACTGTATGGAATAGAAATGTGGCTAACTAGGGAACTAAAATATAGATTATGAAATCCAATAATCGTAATACTGAATATTTAGTTTTAGATGTAAAAAAAGTATTTGGAAACTTTCCAAATGCCTTATGTAAGTACACCTAAAATATCGTTACAACATCAAATTCAGTGTTATAATTGCAATTGATAATTATTATTCTAGGGAACTAGTTAGCCACATTATTTATTTTCTTAAATTAATATTGCCAAATTAATCAAAACAGCGAAATTTTTTACATCTATTTGCGACGTTGCCCACTTTCAGAATAAACGTTCTTAATTCATAGTAAACGCCAGATTATAGATTAGTTGGACCTATTTGCTTTTATCGATTGAGTTCGAAAGGGCAGTTGTAGGGTACCGTATCAAATATATTTTAATAGGTAGGTATCGATATAAAGATAAAGACGTATGTAAACATACTGCGTGTCAGTACTGAAAGCATTAACTTGAATGGTGATGCAATATTTATTAGCTACACCACCAATAGCAATTATGAGTAGGTAGAGTGGTGGGTACTTGTATTGATTTTCTTATTAGGTCTAGCTAGATACCGACTTACTGTAACTTTGAGGCGAGGTGAGGATGAGGGGGGCTGGCGGCGGTCAGTACTAATGAGCGAGCGGTGACCGCGCAGTTGCGCAGATCGATAAATTTTTAAGGCCACGCCCCGCTACTCGACGTAGAGAAACCGAGAAGACAGGGCAACAGCCAAATGCATTTCACTGCATTTATTTGATTGTGTTGAGCGTTTTGCAAATTTTCGTACATATCCTACATCACTGGACAGGAACTGTTTCTTTGGTAAAGAAATGGGAAGTGGAAAATAGACGCGGTTTCGACAAGGATAAATAAAATAGATAAATAAATTTCTGTTTTATTGTACTCAGCGGCTACAGACTGTCATCAATTTTACGTATAGATTTCAATTTGGTAATTGAGTGCACTTCCACGTTCACTCTTAAGACGGATGTTGACGAAACTGAAACCGACACCACCGGCGGTGATGGTGGCGATTGCTTGTGTGTGGTCGATGTCCCTCGCTATGACCCCCTGGAATCAAAATTTAATTATTAACCCTCCATACATTAGATAATGCCATGTAATCTTAACCTGTGCAATCAACGCTTACCAGTACTGCTATAAAGGTAGGTAACCACTACTTACAAGGCGCCACCCAGAACAGAACAGAAACTCTTGGGTCACCCAGATCTTTTGCAGATATTCTAAACAGACCAGGAGACAATCAACTTCTGGAGGGAGGTGGGCTGATTGGAATAACCACTGACGGCCGCTATGGCCCACGCACAATGATCCACCTGAAGGACTAATTGCGAAAACCAAACCTTCTAACATAGATAGACCACTTCCTATAATATAGGAACCTAAATAATAAGTAGACCAAAAGCATATAGCATAATCAGGCTATAATTTTCCCACTGCTGGGACACAGGCATCCTCTCTTCGAGTGGGAGTGGGCTGTAATCTACCAAGCGGGTCCAGTGCGGGTTGGTAGATATCACATCTTATCGAATTTTTTGTTCTAGGACATGCCGGTTTCCTCACGATGTTTTCCATGACCGTTTTTAGAACAATGGTGAAATTATTTACACAATTTAAGGCGCCTGCCTGGGTTCGAACCCAAAAGCATAATATACAATATAATAATTTTTGTGACAGTAAATTTACTTTTATTGTTTTTCAAAGGTCTAAAATTTCACGATGGTCATCATAATAAATAATTAAACGTAATTCTAATTCTCATCATCTGTTACGACGCCTCATTGAGGTGCATAACAATTAAAATTCTATTGTGTCTCGTTAATGACGGTTGAAAGGTTAAGGAAAAAAAGAACTGTAGGTAAGAAAAAGACTGAAAATGATTGCGCACATACCTTAATAATTTGCTGGCCAGGATCAGAGTAAAACACTTCCTTCACCCTCTTTTTGAATGGAAAACCCATGTACTCTGCTTTCTGTTGCCATATTAAATGACCGTTGTAGCTGGTGCCAATAATTAGGTCATTCGCTACACATGAAGATATTGCTATCAACACAAAGACACTTAATGCAAGTACGCACTTCATTCTCGAAATCGCTTTACGTAAAACTTCAGGTCGGACTAAATGAGTTTCAAACCTTCACACTCTTTTATATCAGAAAAATGTTTAATTATAGTACGCTAACCTCTTAATGACTTCACACAAAATGTTTTCGTCTTGATAGTGGTAACCCCTAAGAGCAAAGATTCACCAAGCAAAGATAAGCTACCTACAGAGACTAGCATATATATCATATCATACAAGTTTGTCATTATAATTACTCTTCTGAGAACACATTAATAAGTACCTACTGGCCACGGAGCAATATTACATTATGCCACTCTTTTATGATATTTAAGGTTTTTGGCAGTCTTACTATAAATTGTGAAAAACCAGTATAACTAAACCATTAAATTAAAAACTATTAACATTTAAGACGTTTATTCCAGGTAATTTCTGTAATACATTTAAAATACAAACTTGTAACAAACAAATTACATAACAGCATTTTAAAATAAATATTTTTAAACATTTTATTATGTTATTACCTTATTACTTATACAATTTCGAACCATTGAAGGTAATTTAAATCCATTATCCATTAATTGGTAACCACTTCAAACATGACTAGGGCATGCTAACCGGATATTTGTCGAATATAATATCCGGATATCATTTTTCTTACTATCCGAATAATACGGAGTCCCTGCTGTAGTAAAGCACATTCATTTTTAACCGACTTCAAACAAAGGAGGAAATTCTCAATTCGGTAGTTGTTTTTTTTTTTGTTTGTTACCTCTGAACTCCGTCATTTACATAACGATTTGGAAAACTATTTTCTTGTTAGCTTCAATAAAACGTATTTTTCCACATAATGTACGTTGATGATGTTATTATACTTTCTGGCACTGTTTTAGCAATTTACTTAATAAGTGGTGGTACCTATACGAATTTGTGTGGGGGTAAGTACCACAACTAAAAAGTGAAAATAAAAACTTTAATAATTTAACATTTTTAATAAAATAGTAGTGATGCAACGAATACTACTTTTACGAATACGAATACGAATACGAATATCAAACCTACTATTCGGCGAATACGAATACGAATATCTCGCCATGGTAATAAAAGACTAATAGTCTAGTACTACCTTAGAGTATATATCACTGGAGAAGCCTTACGAACACTTCCCCCTCTGTAAAAGTACAAGAGCAAATGCTCTAACACGTTCATAAAAACTACTTTCAAATCGATTCGAACGCACAACGTTAATCGTTATCGAGTCGCGGGGTTCTCATCAGTGCTCTGTGAAAATGCCTAGTTGTGCTGTTAAAACACGTAAAAAGCGTTCAAATACGTCAAACTTAAATAAAGACTGAATAACCTTCCATATTTAAGTATTTTTTTAAATATCTAGTCATGTTTTCAGTGATTTTTAAAATCCTAACCACATAATACATTTTGACTTTTTATTCGAATCAACCATGATTCAACATAAAACACGGCATGAATCGAGTATTTTTCTCGCATTGCTTTCGTGACGTCACCATGTCTCGCTACACTTCGTTTTTATGTTCATAAGGTTCAAAATATTTTTTTTTTGCATTACGAAAATGTACGTCAAATCAGCTAAATTGACATGCACTTGCCATGCGATTATGTCTTCTAGCAAAAATGCTAACGAGACTACCGTAGGGTTGGGGTCATAAATGAAACCAAAAGTGACATGTCGATAATTTCTTAGGGCGAATTAGTATTTTTTGTTGTTTAAGAAAATTGATTTTGAAAGAAGTTTTCTAACGCGGCTTGCGGTAGGAGTAAGTTGGCAAAAAAGTCACGTGAAAAACCGTCTATATTTCCAACCAGCCCCGGATCTAAGGGGGCAATCCGGGGCCCGTGCCCCGGGCGCCAACTTCAGGGGGCCACAAATTCAAGCGCACCACCACTCAGCACACCGCAACTTTGCAATAAATGAGATGCGCAGCACATTTATAATCTTTCTATTTTTTTCTTTTTACGACAGTTTTGGCGCCCCTGTTGAATTGGCGCATTATCCGTCGATACAATTTGAATATGTTGCTGCCTAAATTTTCATTTTGAGAAAATTTAAATATCGCGGGGGCTAACTTAGCGCATCCCCATAAAAGATTGGTGGGGGGCGGGGTGGCAGACAGCAGTTTTTGCCTCGCCTCAAAAAAATTCTAGATCCGGGGCTGCTTCCAACCATCTTCTTCTAATTCGATCGAGAGAGAGAGAGAAATAAAAAATCAAAATCTATTTCTTTATGTCAGCAATGTGAGAAGTTGGATTGATTTGGATGACCGCAAAAAATTAAGTATTATATATACCACCACCTTTATCGTAAGTTCGTAACACAGGCTCTGCGGAATCTTGTTGGGAAAACATTATTCTCACAAGATCATGATACCGGTCTTAAATAGTCATGAGCTAGCGGCTTTAGCTAGTTCTACCTGAACTAGTTAAAGCCGTAATGACCAAATATACAGATACAAGAATTGCGTACATTACAAAAAAAGGGACCCTCAAAAATGTATTCGCCATATTATTATGTACTCCAAATTGATTCATTTTAAAAATCAGTAGTTGTTATGAACCTACTGATTTTTTACGGATGTACTATATATTTGTTGGTACTATAACATTATTTTTTTACTTTTATTTAATAGTTTTTATTATTAAAATTTACTTTTCTATGCATCAGCTGGTTTATTTCTGGATTCAAGCAAAATTCGGAATGATTATCGATATCGATAAAAAAAAAACGATGGTACGGACTTCCCTTTCTGGGCTCGGAAACAACAATAGCCATTGTTCTTTTTCGTAGAAACTACCGCGCGTCCCCCGCCAAAAGTGACAGAATTTTTTATTCGGTATATTGCGCTTATGGCTTCTCCAGTGATATATACTCTAAGAGTACTACATAGACGCAGCTATTACTAACGTTCGTCTAAGTTACTTAGGACTTACTATCCTACCTTTTGTTCATACAAAAGAAATACAGACCATACAGTGTGAGTCTTCATAATGTGCACATATCGAAATGAGGGAGTCTATGCTTAATTTTATCGACGGAAAAAATGGTAATTTTTTTTTTAGTTTAAAAAAAAAAAAAAAAAATTACAAAAAAATTTTTTTTTTTTTAATTTTTTTTTGCTCTCTTTTTATTATTATCTTATTTATAAATTTTACAATTAAAAATTGAAGAAAAAAATACAGATTTTTACTAAAAAAACATGTTTATTTTCAATTGAGGGTAGTTTTTTTCTCAATTTTAATTTTATGTGGACGGCTACTTACTTTCAATCATTATGGAGTTTGTTTCATCGCGATAGCTGATTCAGTTTAAAAGTTACACAGTTTTGTTACAATTTTTTTTTAATTTCATAAAAAGTATAAAAAACAATATTTAGATTTTTTAAATATTTTTTCTGTCGTTAAAATTAAGCATAGATTTCCTCATTTCGATATGTGCACATTATGAAGACTCACACTGTATAACTACTTATTTGGTAATTTATCGAAGTGTTTCCATATGTCACTTTGATCTCGTTTACGAGAAGACATTTTCTATTCAACTTCAACTCCTTTCACTTCGTTTGCGTACAAACATATTAATTTTTAAATATTCGTATTAGTATTCGTATTAGTATTCGCCGAATACGAATATTCGGTAAATGTCTACTATTCGGCGAATACGAATATTCGTATTCGTATTCGTTGCATCACTATAAAATAGGTATTCGCAATCGTGACATTGTGATAACGATGGTTTATCATCATTTGATTACGTAAACTATTTTATAATCAATCTAAAAGTGCCTAAATCATATTCTGCTAATTTTTGTTCTGTGTTTATACTTCAAAACTGGTATTTTTACAACACCAAAGAGATCGAAAGGGCTATGTCAAATATACCATAGACGTCCACTGCAACTGCAATGAAGATTTAGAAACTCTTTGACGAGAGAGGGGGGTCAAGAAACATTTATCTTAGGTATGAGAAAATACACCTTTGAACAATGTTGCGTTTTTTTTTCACCCGTTCGTAACACAGGTATAAATTACGCAATTGTTGTGTAGTTTTCATAATAAAAATGTTATTGATTGAGCCTTATATTCGTTAAATTTACCTTTTTAACGGAGGCATCCAAAATATCCAAAGTATTATCCGGATAGGAAAATGGGGCGGATAATTGCATGCCCTATACATGACCTTAAAAAATATTGTGTTGACGTAAGTGTACGGTCAAGGACCGAAAATTTCAAACGAATTCCTTTCCAACGTTGCGAGCCGCAGCGAAAGCATGTCACCTTTTCGACCAATCATTTTCATTCCTTGACTGTACATGAGAGTTTGCTACCACCTTGAAACATATTATCAAAGTAATTTTCTAATAACCGTGAACCCTTGAAGTTATACCGAACTAACTTGCATTGCTGCAAAACGTGGAGTTGTCTCCATATCCAGTGAGTCAGAAGTGATTTGAGAACGTGTATCAGAATTCTCAATGCTGTTATGTATTGATGTCATAGACATCTTTTCATCTTTCATACTACCATTGGTGTCTACAGAAATATCAGTAACGTTCGACTTCTGTTGCGCATCTACCATATCTCCGCCGCCGCCGCTGAGTGAATTCCAAATACCCTTTGAAGACTCCTTGAGAGTGGTAACTTTCTTCTCGCCCATGGTCGCACCTTTGTCTTTACCATCTTTTGTCTTTTTGCCAAGAACTGGAAATGAGCTTAATTTGGGCTTGGAACTCCGTACCGCACCACCTCTTTGTATGGGAGCGGCTTCCGCTTCGCACTCTTCCGTAATTGAAGTGAGTAAGTCTGCTGAATCAGATGGCACTGCTTGTCCGGCTTGTATAGGAATGTCATCTGGAAATAAATGTTGAAATGTGTAAATCATGTACAATCAGGATTTCATGAGTTATTAATTGTGCTTGAATTAAACATTTAGAAAGATACATGTAGGTAATTCAAATATCTCAGTTCAGATTATTTAAAAAAATATCGTGTTGTTGCTATTAGCAGTGTGTGCATTTAGGGTAATGGTTTGTAGCTCGCTTTTCATATACTACGGTACTGTCTACCTACCAACTAAAGGGGCTTCTAAACGTTCACTGCAATATTTTCATTGCAGAGTATGGCCAGTAATATTTCCGTCTACAAGGGCAACAATAGCTGAGGAAACTGTGCTGCAGCAGCTTTTATAATTCCAAATAACGAAAATAAAGGAAACAGGACTTTGATACGACGTTATTTTAACAGGTGTGTACGATAGACAGCCGGTTGGCTGGACATGGTTTTAGAAGCGCCTTAATATAAGCTAGGCAACGTTTACAATGCAATGACTATACCTTTAAGGTTGATAACAATGCAGGATTTACTACCTTAACAAAACAAGTGGCTTATCAGCGTCGTTAGTTAAATGTAGAAATTATTATGAATGAACGGTTTCTTAAGGGTCTGTGCACGAAAATAAAACCATTTTATAAAATTTTAATCAAATTGTGAGATAGCTAAAAAGAATTGAAATAAAGGTCTGTCTGCGTGACTATGCAACTTATGCAAGTAGGTACCTACAGTTTTCGTAACGCAAAACAATCATGCTAGTCAGAACATTTGTAGTGCCTGTCTGTAACAATCTCTCCGTGAAAACATAATGTGAAGTGCGTTTGGAGCTGTCAATGCCTAGTGGCGTCAGTTAGGATGATATTTCACTTCAAGCTCACTTCACCTACATTTTCACGGTGAGGTTTTTCAGAATGGACCGGCTGTTAATAGTTTCATCAATTTTGCACTCTCGACAACACGAAATGAATTTGTATTTAGATACTTCTGAAGATATTAAATTTTCATGAAATAAGGTTTTATGAAGAGTTTTTAGGAAGATAATGTGTTTTTTTAAATTTCTTGAAAGTTCTGATAAATCATTCTCCTTCAAATTGAAAGGAGACGTTTCATTTTTGTATGGGACTCCGGCCATAACATGTACACTTTAGAAAACCTGGGAAACAAACCCCTACATACAATTAAGACTGTTTTTTTCCATAATATCTACTACTTCTTGGGCACAAAATAAAAACCGAAAATGTTTGACGTTTGTCAGGAGAAATACGATCATCGACAGCTAGCCACTTTCGTCCAGAAATATCTACAAATCTACAATCCACAAAATCAGTTTTTTTAAACGATGAATCACACTTTCTAATTAATCAAAAAAGTTGTATCAGATAGCTATCTTATTATAGTACACAAATACATGCCTCTCATATTTATTTAAATAACGTCTACGTGATATTATTATGTTAAAATGTAACATGATTTCTGGACTAAAGTAGTATGCAAGTAAGACGAACGCCATGATGAATAGAATATGGCAATAATTTGTAAAACTATTATTTTTTGTGCCGAAGTAATCAGGAGAATAAACAGAAAAGAATATTTTTCCTCAATTCGTGGAATTTTTTCCTTTTTTTTCATTATCGTACACTTTATGGCCGAAAATGAAACATCTCCTTTATCATTAAATCAACTTTTCAAGCTTTGACAGTAATCAAAGCTTGAAAAGTTGATTTAGAGAGAAATGTAAAATTATGATTGCTTTTAAGTACCTACCTACTCTTCTGTAATTATGAAACCTTATCAGTTTTCCAAAAGGCTCCATCTATCCGTCAGATATTTATATATTCCCTATCATGACAATGAACACTATATAGGTAGAATAACTTTTATTCACGCTTAATATTCTTTAAAAAAATGACCGAATTCTATTTTACAATGTCGTCAGATTTAGTGAAAGCCACAATATATGTTCGTCAGATTTGTCTTTTTAAGTCGTTTTGACTGAGGCCCCGTAGGATAGATTATTTTTCCCTTTCTCACAAACGGTACAAAATTGGTTGATTTCGTGCATGGCCTCTTATGACCTAATGAAGAATTAAATGAAAGAAGAATGATATAAGCTTTCGATCCGTAATAATTACGTACTATTGTGACTATAGTATACCCCAATGTTCTTGGTAGACACGATCATAAAACGCGGGAGTGAGGTGATACAAAATAAAGTAGGTACCTTTAGATTTTTATAAATCCCGTACTAATTATTCACATTACCTACCTACGTCCTACATAATATATTATTCATCGTCCTACTCAAACGTTTTATGAACGCGACTGCTACGAGTCTTGGCGTTATCTATAGGTTTATTGAAGCAATGGATCTTATAAAAGTGTTCTACTTATTAAAAATAAGAAGGACGTGTTCCACTAACACACTTTGACATAGTGGATGGAGCTGTGCTCATAAGTTGCATTCCTACAGCTGGACGTCACATGTGCTTCAATAAGTATTTCTAAAGTCCTACAAAAGTAAAATAATGTGATTTATTTTCCTAAATACCTCAGTGTATTACATGACAAAGATGTTAACATATACACACAATATTTTGACAACATTTAAAAATGTTTTTTTTTTCAGTGAATGCCGAAGTTAAGGATCTATTTCAGTATCCTTGGAAAGTCTATAATGTCCCCATAAAGAGGATATTGTGCAGTGTTTTAATATTGTGAGATTATGTAGACTTATCAATGTCACTGCACATACAATTAATGTTTTTAGTCCACAAGCTACAATCCAAAGTATGAGGCGAGGAGCATGCATTTGGCAGCATACAGTAATGTTCATCTGTACGTAAACCAAAAACATTGAAATACAATATCATGATTATCATGTCAGCTAGGTATTATTTACTATATTGGGAGCAATTCAACAACTGTCTACAATACTACTAGAAGAATGTTAAACTAAAACATAATAAAATTGCGGGTAGCAGTATACTGGATAACAGGGGAACTTTAATTCTCACCTGGTAACTTCTTGGTTCGGAATGATGCATTGGTAATCATAGACTTAGACATCGTAACAGTAGTAGTAGCTGGTGATAATGCTACACTAATTCCCATGGGGCCGTCACATGGTTGTCCTGAAAAAAAAAAAAAAATACAACATTAGTGGAAAATAATAATAGAGGATATGGGCATCTCACACACTGCCCAGAGACAAGCGACGGGGAGCGGCGGTGCGGTTTTTAGTGTTTTATGCAAATAGTTCAGTCAGTTGGTAGGAAAAAACATTCTCCAATGCGCGGGGGTGTACTATGCCAAATCGAATGCCAAATAATCGAATATCAATTGATCGACCACTATAAATCGAACATTTAAATACTCGAACGTTCTTAAAATCGAATAGTTAATCAATCAAACATTCAAAATATCGTACACTCAATACATCGAGTGTTCAAAATATCGAATGTTTGTTTGATCGAGCGTTCAACGCATCGCATATTCATCCTATCGAAATATCAATATACTGAATACTTTTTATATAGAACTAGCTTTGCCCGCGGCTTTGCCCGCGTGGATGTCGGAAAATATCCCACAGGAACACGCTACCGGAATTCAGAGCATCCTTTTTTTTTGGGTGAGAAATTATCAAATAACTTCTCCCGCTCTGGGTGGAGCGGGAGGGCATGTCAGACTCTTACTGACTAAAACCCACCCGTGTTCCTTCAGTTGCCATGTTGCCGGGGGCCACGATTTCCCTTTCGGATTTATTCGCGACCCCGGCAGGCATCGACCCTAGCGGACCCCGTCAATTCTGCTGACATCTCTTTGAGACGCGCGTGGAACACAACGCGCCGTCGACCCAGGCCTGGTCCTTATCGGACGGCGAGCTACCCATTGCTCACCGTCCGCAAGCCCGCGCCTACGGTCCTTCGGGTGATCCACACAATGGTGACACCCGGGCGTTTCCTCCCGCCTTATCCTGAACAGGAACCTCCCGAAACAGCCGTATCCGGTGAGGACCTGCGTCAGGTAGAAGGTGAGGACGCCGTGGTGCCTCTCTAGCCACTCCTCAAAGAGGGGTTTTATCGCTCCAATTGTGGTGTGCCCAGCGCTATGGCTGCAGCGACAATCGCACTCTCCATGTCGCCATGCGATCCCGCCGGAGCTCTGTCCGCTGTGCAGCGACTTCTTGCGACTTCGGAGTTAAGCCCCGGCGCCCACTCCCAGATGTGTGCGAGGACCTTTGCCTTCAGATCCCATGGCAGTTTCAATTTTTCATTTTGAGTACAGAACCCTAAAACAGATTTATTAATTTGCCTGTTGCCTTTTCATGCCGTAACGGCTGAACGTTTTTAGGTAAAATGCACACGGATAGGCCATAAGCTGAGTTAGTACATAGAATACTCTGAATTCCAATAGCATGTTCCTGATATTTTCCGACATCCACGCGGGCGAAGCCACGGGCAAAGCTAGTTCTATATAAAAAGTATTCTATATATAAAGTGAACGCTCGATCAAACAAACATTCGATATTTTGAACACTCGATGTATTGAGTGTACGATATTTTGAATGTTCGATTTATTAACTATTCGATTTTAAGAACGTTCGAGTATTTAGATGTTCGATTTATAGTGGTCGATCAATTGATATTCGATTATTTGGCATTCGATTTGGCATAGTACACCCAATGCGCGGGGCGCTCATACATAGCCACGCGCTGCCCCGCCTTGCAGTGGCATGGTGTGCGAGTCGACATAAGATCATTTCTGTTTATAACATTTATTTTGGAAGCAAAGCACTCATGATTAGGACTTTATACAAAGATTATCACCATCTGCCTAGCCTTTTTCCAAATATAATAACTGGATACAGCCGAATACCAGTATTTTACATGGAGCAACTGCTTATCTGACCCCCACAAGCATTACTGGGTAGGTAATACAATACCCCTTGGTAAAACTGGTTGTCAGACTTTTGGGCTTCTGTTACAACTGTCAAAGATCCGAGAATGATAGCCAGGGAACAATGGCTTAACGTGCTTTCCGAGGGCACAGAGGGGTCTTGGTATGTAAAGATGGTCACCCATCCACGGACCAACCGCGAAAAGCGTAGCTTAGCCTGATCGATCGACCCGAGCGGCCGTTATTACTTAGCCACAACAAAGCTATGCAAGAAAAAATAAATTTTAAGTTTTCTGTACCTGAAGGATTATTTTTTAAGGAATTTATCACAGCACTGGTAACCAACATCACATCAGGAAATAGTTCATACTGGGCTCTTTGGTCTATATCTTGCACTGCCTGATGTGCCAATGTATAGAATTCATTGAACATAGCAAAATATGCGCCTTCAATCATTTCTAATAGGAAATTAGGTGAAACCGGTATTCTAGAAACTTTTTTTCCAGATGAACCACCATTTTTCTTCTTGAATCCTTGGGTAACTATTCTGTAATCATAAAATATTAACAGATTTCAATAGTACCTTAGTACACAATTATTAATAATTATTATGGTATGAAATACTACGGCTGGGCAGCGTTCGGGAAGCTACGCAATATCTTTTCGTCCCACATACCACAGTGTCTCAAGACGAAAGTCTTTGACCAGTGCGTGTTGCCAGTGATGACCTATGGTACTGAAACGTGGTCGCTCACAATGGGCCTTATCAGAAGGCTAAAAGTCACCCAAAGAGCAATGGAGAGGGCTATGCTTGGAGTTTCCCTACGTGATCGAATCAGAAATGAAGAGATTCGCAGGAGAACCAAGGTAACCGACATAGCCCGAAGAATTGCCAAACTTAAGTGGCAATGGGCAGGGCACATTGCTCGCAGAACGGATGGCCGATGGGGTCGAAAGGTTCTGGAGTGGCGACCACGTACCGGAAGACGTAGCGTTGGAAGGCCTCCCACAAGATGGACCGATGACCTTGTGAAGGCCGCAGGAATCCGCTGGATGCGGAAAGCACAGAATCGGTCGAAGTGGCGGTGCTTGGGGGAGGCCTATGTCCAGCAGTGGACGTCTTTCGGCTGAAATGATGATGATGATGATGAAATACAGTTAATCTCTAGCTCTAGTCACGCACAATGGTCCACCTGACAGACTAAATGCAGAAACCAAACCCCGTAACATAGAACAGTCTAGCTATAGTAAAATATCAATATGAGAATAGAATAGAATATATATTTACTGTAAAACATGAGTATACATCAAATAATATCTGCAAGGTCTTAAAATAACAGGTAGATCTGCATGTTTTGCCATTTAAGGCGTACAAGACAACATATTTTTGGTTTAAATATACCATTAAAATAAAATTTAGTTTACACAAGAAACTATGAGATTAATAACTTAATCCTAATGCTAAATTAAAAAAAGGGGAAAAAATAAAATATTGGTTTTTACAGATTTAAATTGTGAAAATGTTGTAATTATAGGAATCTATTTAATTAATTGCAGTCATTTAAAAATTCCAATATGGTATAATAGCATTTGCCTATGAGATATTTTTTTAAATGTATTTTAAACAGAACAGTAGGCATTTGTCTAATAGATTTTGGGATTTTATGAGATGAGATGCCTTTTTCGCAGAAAATAATAGAAATTAGCCAACTCAAGGGTCTCATATAATTTATTTGGAACCCTCCTTATGAATGTGTTTAAAATAACAGTATTTAAATAGGGATAATAAACATTTTACTGTATTCAATTGATTACCTGGATGCAGCAATGCAGAAATGTCGTAATGCCAGTTTTGGTAACAAGCTCAGTTGGCGATTATAAATAAAGAGTAATGCTGACATAACTTTCAACCGATTCTGTGCATTGATTACTTCAACTTGTGGCAGTGGTCCCCAGTTCACTAGTTTAGTGTTGCACTCTTCCCATCTCCGTAATGCACTTTCAGTAAGAAACTGGGATCCCAAAGATAGTGGCTGAGAATAAACAAATAAATGGTTTAAATATTGCCCTTGCAAACAGGTACACAGTTTTTTAGATTTGGTAAATTGTTTTTAACTAATTATATTCTTAGAACATTCAACTATCAAGCAAAAAAATTGTTTTTATTAAATATATTTATACCTCATGATATATAGAAGATTGAGCCAATGATGGAAGTCTGAACGATACTACTTTGGGCTTGCCTTCTTCATCTACTACTTCAAAGTTATACAAACCTGTAAAATTAATTACGAAGTTGATTAAGTCAATATACTTCTAAGTGATTAAGCTACAAAACAAATCGTTTGCTTTAAGTTTTACCAATCAATAATGTTTCTATGCAACGGCATGTTTTCTTGTTTCCTTGAGCCACTGAGCTCAGATATTTATAAATTAATGTAGGAACAAACTGCAGTGTAAATCTTTGTAACTCAACCTCCTTTGATCTGTAAAAGCTGAATAACTGTGTACATACATTTTCCATCATCTGAAATGTAACACAAGTATTTTAGGATTCATAAATTAGTAAAAGAGATAAGTATGGAACTTATGGTGTCGCAAATGTATATACTTATTTTTACTTATTAGTTTGCTGTAAATTGAAAATACCTGTTCAAATTGTGAATCATTCTCTATTTTACTACTATTGTTATCTTCACTTTCGTCTTCACTATAGAAAAGATTAAAAATGGCAGTAGCTATTTCATGATTGTGTTCATGTTCAGCTGCAAAACTTTTGATTTCGTTTTCTTGCAATGCAGCATACTCATTGAGCCACTCAGATATCAGTTGTTTCCATTCTGCCATTATGACAAATGTAGTTCTCTCTCTATAAACCTGTAGAAAAATAGATTACTGCTACCTACTTGGTAAAAAACAGTAAAGTGTTTGAATTATTTTTAGTTTCAATAAAATCATAAAATGAATGTTTAATTTTTATTTGTTACAGTCTGATTTAATGTGTTCTTTTACTATTTTTATTTTCTTGTCTAAATAATTATATGTAAGTACAGCACAACATTTAGAAAAAGTACGCAACAAGGAAATAAATTATTTGGATGTGTTTTGCCACACCCCTTGTGACTTTAACATTGGTAGCATTTAAATTTAATAAACGTAGTATGCAGTTTTATAATAATTATTACGAGGTCTTGTTGGAATAAACTGTAACAAACATAAGTTTTAACTTTGCGTAAAAATCGATAAAATCAGAGCACTACAATGTAATGATGACATACCTGTCAATTCAAGGATTTTTAGTTTTACAGGTTTCGCTATTGAATCAAAACAGAGTAATAAAACATGGTAATAAAATTTCAGTTTATTCCTGAAATTTTATGAAATATAGTAATGGAATAGATTTAGAACTTTTGGAACCACAAAAACAGACGGTGACACTTCAGAGTCTCAGACACTGGTGACCACAGACTAAGCTGGTGACCCACAGACTAAGGCCGCATTCCGACTTACGCCAAAAGTGATAATATCGCGAATCCGACCAAAGTCCAAAGTCACAATTAATACTGAATAACCCTTACATTTTGTGACTATTAAATTTGGTTGGATTCGCGATATTATCACTTTTAGCGTAACTCGGAATGCGGCCTAAGTAGTACTTGACCACTGGTCAAGGGTTGACAGTGGTGTCACTGGTGACTAGGTTTGCAGAAAAAATAAGTTGATAGCTGTCATAATCGTTCTAAAATCAACTCCGTAAGTTTAGCGAAACGAAATATCGAAACAATACATATCGATACTTTTTGGCACTTCTTGCATCCTTAATGGTAACATCGGGCATTACATAAAGTTATATGCTTTGTGACATAACGTAGAATAAATAAATGGTCTGACATCCGAAACGATACCTTTTGTCAGTGGACATTTAAGCCCACGTTCGCACAGACGTTATAAAATCGCGGCGATTCTTTTTTATGCACTTGATTTTCAACGCTCTGCTTAGCGCCGAGAGTTGAAAATCCAACTGTGTGTTTTTTCAACGCCCTGGGATGAGAGTGCGTCCTAGCGCGTTGGATTCTCAACGCTCGGCTTGACACCGAGAGTTGAAAATTTAGTGCGCGATAAATCCCGCCGCGATTTTATTACGTCCTTGCGCAAGTATCTTTATGTAGTCTGTGGTGTGCATCACATCCCGCCAGATTATTTTATGCTGGCTCCACACTATCGTCCAACAGTCCAACTATTCGTTCAACCTTCCACGTGTAGAAAGTACCCAGGATTTTGTAATATCTATATTTAGAAGAGTGTCCTTGGAGTTTCTTGCCCGTTCTTCTCCATAGAAATCCACGTTTTGGAATGGGCAACTAGCTTCAACTTTCTGACTAACTGACCGATTCTTTGACAGTTCAAATGTGCCTGTAAATGGTTTAATTGAAATAAATGCTTTGAGTTTGAGAAAGATAGTTCGTGCATGTTTGACGATGTTGGACAGTCTGTTTTCATCGATCGTGAGTTGGGACAAGCTAACTAGTCTGTGGTTGCGGCAGACTGAAGTCATGTTGGAGTGTTAGACTGTTGGACGATAGTGTGGTGCCGACATTATACTAGGCGACTTTAGTCGTCAGCGACTCCAGTGATTTCAAAATCTCACGGACACAGATTTTAACTGCCGATTCGAACAGCAGATTTTTAGCGATGACATAATTGTGTGTGGACGTGAGATTTTGAAATCGTCAGCAAGTCGCCAGTGACTAAAGCCGCCTAGTAATCTGTGGCCAAGTGTGTCTAGAATTAGTCAGAATACAGCAAATAGTGCACCGACCGGTGGCCACCGGTGACGACCGGTGGTGTGGTTCTACTTCACTGCTACTTGGTCTGTGGCCTTTGGGGTGGCGTTTAATTTTGACGCTAGGCAAGCTGGCGGATTTTATTGGAATCAGCTGATCTCAATAGGACTTGTGTGCTTCGAGGTTATTTTGTTGCTATTGATTTAGTTGTGTGTGTTCTATAAACGTGGATTACGACAGTCTTCTTCGGGATTCAAAAGACCACGTAAAAGAATTAAATTATTTTGTAGTGCCGACGAAAAGAAGAAAAAAACACAAACTAAAACAAAAACACAAACTAGCTCGTGACCCAACAAACGTTGTCCTGTCCAAATTGCGATAATTCATATAAAATTCCCGTAGAAAACAAAAAAAAAATCCAATTTTCCCGGCAAATTTTCAAATTTTTCTTGCCGTAAAAATCTGATTCGGAGTAATTCGGACTATTATGAACATTTTAAAACAAAAAGACAAAGTTAGTAACGTACCCAAAAATTAAAGAGCCAGAAAAAAAAAGAATCTCATGGGAAAAAACACCTTGAACATTTTCATAAGGCTCCATGCACGAAAAAAAACCTTTTTCGTCAATAACTAATCTAATTGTAAGAAAGCTTGAAATAATTGAAACATTGTCTGTGTTAGTATAAAAGTACAGTTTTCGTGGTGCTAAACCATTTGTGTCAATCACAGCACCTGTTAATAGTTGCATCACTTTTGCGCTCTCGAAAATATGGTTTATTTCGCCTTTGATTAACCGACTTCCAAAAAGGAGGAGGTTATTTACTTATCGAGTCTCTCTAAAGCCGCGGTCCAACGGTCCCAATTAGGGTTGCCAGGTGAGTCGCAAAAAAATACCGGACAACCCCAAACGGGGGGGAGGGGGGGTATGCTAGGTCGCAAAAAATACGGTTTTCATACTAATATTTTATTTTAATTAATCAACATCACATAAATCAACTTAATTAGTATTAGTAACAAAAAAGTAAAAGTAGGTACTCAAGTCAAAAACACATACACGCAACTACGACGAACAACTTTGCTTCTTTCAACGAGTAGGTCAACTGCGTAAACACTCCCGAACGTCGCGTAATCTAATATCGACTAGGTAAACAAAACTCGAAAAATCAAAACAAAACACACTGGGCGCGCGCGGGTGGACGCAGGCAGCGAGTACGAGTGAGTGAGACGAGTATACAGTGGTGAAGTGAGAGCCCGCAGACGCAGATACAGACAGCGAGCGAGGAGCGCGCGCGAGTTTTGCGTTTGAGGGATTTCATATGCCTACTTTTGTAGGCGCTTGTGACCAGTAGTACCAACTTTCCTCAAAATACCGGACATTGTTCTGTCCGGTATGACCATTTATTTTTAACCGGACAGGCCTCGAAAATACCGGACTGTACGCTTAAATACCGGACATCTGGCAACCCTAGTCCCAATACATTTTACTTGCCCCGATATCGTATCGGTATCCGACACTGATATCTTATCGGACAATGTGAAAACGCTTTTACGCTACTTTTTCCATGGATACATATTGTTGGAGTCGGTATTTTTTTTGTTTTAAATTTAGTCGAATGGTAAATTACTTTTTATTTTTAGGGGCATCACTATTAACTCAATGAGTTAGTGCTGTGCATCTGCAACTTCATGCCACGTAATGGAAATGTCAATGCCAAAATTATTGCGGTTTTAAAGAATTTTTAGTTTGTCGAAAATATATTACAAACTACAAAAATTATAATAAAAAATTGCCGGTAATAGGCATTTGCACTTTTTAAAATAACCAATGGGTTCCTCCCATAGTACGGAAGTGCCAGGAGGCGGCTCTGAAGGATATCATGTTTTGCGGGTTTGTGTTGATAATTTATCAAATTTGTTACTGTTAAACGTTATATCGCTTATTACATATGTTTTTCCTTTCAGGTTCAGGATGGATCTCCAGGTCAAAAGGCGAATTTGGAAGCATTTTTCGACTTTATAGTAGCTATTGAAGATACTAGATTGGACCAGGATAATGACACTCTAAAGGAGTTGTTGAAAAAAAATGTCGATAAAACAATCAAAATGTTAATTTATAGTAGTAAAACCCAAACCGTGAGGGAAGTAATGATTACACCTAGTGGTAACTGGGGTGGTCAGGGCTTGCTTGGAGTTAGCATTCGATTTTGCTCATTTGAAGGTGCTAATGAAAATGTCTGGCATGTATTGGTATGTATTCATAATAAAGGATCTCCTTTTGATCTTATTGATCATAATATTTTAAAAATCCGCCCCTTAGACAACCCACTGACATTCTTAGTTTATGTGTTAGAAGGCATTATGTATATAATATTTATTATTAAACTGACATCATAACTTGTTAGTCAATGATCTTGTTGTCATTATGTTTATTCTGACATTGTAATTGATTATAACTCGCTCTTCTAAGTATGAATAATATTAATACTTAGATAGTTATACAATGCTTAATATTTGGTTTTGTTCTTACAGGAGATACATCCATCATCGCCTGCAGAACTAGCTGGTTTAAGGCCATTTTCTGACTATATAATAGGAGCAGATTCTATTATGCATGAGAGTGAAGACCTATTTACATTAATTGAGGCCCATGAAAGCAGGGCTCTGAAGCTTTATGTCTATAATGTGAATGATGATACTTGCAGAGAAGTGCACATCACTCCAAATCATAATTGGGGAGGTGAAGGTAGCCTTGGGTGTGGAATAGGCTATGGATACTTGCATAGAATTCCAATAAGAAGTGCTCAAGCTCTGCCAGCACAACAATCTTATGCAGCAAGTGCACCAATGGTATGCAACACGTTATTCAATATTATTTTTCACAATTCGGCTTTATTGAATTGAAGGTTTAATCGCATTAATAACTTTCAGGTGGCACAAACTGTTAATGTTCAGCAGAATCTAGTACCAGGTGTACAAAATCTGAATATAGATGATGATAAAACCCCATTGATGTCTTCAGCTCAAGTTTCAAATGCTCATGCAGAATATCCACAAGGTGCACCTCCGCCTTTCTTGTCAGGAGTTCCAATGGTAAACCCTGGTAGCTATGCTGGCCCTCCTGGTGCTGTTGCTGCTGCTACAGCACCAGCTTTTCCACCTCAACAACAAGCTGGTCAGCAAATAATCTCTTCTCAGCAGCCTATTTCTCAAGCACAATCAGTTGTATCCAATATGGCAGCTTATTCTAGCAGTAAGTATCTATATTAACCTGATAATATTGAATTTGTAAACCTTTTTATTTTAATTTCTGTCAAATGTGTGGTTTGTATTGTATTGTGTATCTGTCTGTGTTTGTATTGTATTGCGTGTGTGCAACTCCATGTCAAAGTGCAAAATGTATGGGTTTTATATAAAATATTATTTATTTCCAGATTTAGCAGATGCAACATTAACTAATCTGGGAAGTATACCATCGGTATCTCATATGCAACCTCCAGCACCACTGCCCAACTTACCTGGTATTCCTATGAACCAGCCTCAACCCTACATACCTATGATGCCTAACTACACTGCATCTCAAGTCCCTACATCTTCACCATACCCTCAAAGTGCACCAAACTTAGTTCCCACTTTTGACATGAGCAACTTTGCTCAGGCAGCAATCCAACCACCTCCCATGTCCACTGGACTGCCAGTAGTTACGCCAGTTTCGCTACCAGGAATGCCGTCTATCACAGTTAGCGCTACGCTACCTGTCTCTACCATGCAGGAAATACATCAGCAGCAATCACAGCAACACCAAGATTTATTATCGTGAAATGATAAAATTGTTTTACTATATGTCTATTTAATATTATTAAGCAGAGATTTCTCTTATTGGCCCAAATTTATGTTAGTTTATTTTAATTGTAATGCTAGAACCATTCACTTGGAAGGCAGTTAAAAGTGATTTTAGCATTGTGTTATTATAAATATGATTATCATTCGATTTCATTTATTATTGTAACTTTATTATAAACAAGTGCAAATGTTAAAGATATGTACCAGAGTTGGGTATTTGACAAATACACTTAAGGTTTCCTTTCAGGTCTGCCTTCAAAGTTATTATAAGTGTACATTCAAAATGATAAAATAAATAATACAAAAAAGAAAAACATTATTTTATTAATTACTAAAATTCGATTGATATAAAACAATACTATACATAGGTAGAGTCAAAGCATATAAAACTACATCTTTCAGTTTATAATTTAAATATACAATATTACATTTCTATTACTAAATTATTAAAAATATATTTATATTGTCAATGACGAAATTATTAGTCAACAGAATGCCTTATTTCAGTACTGTCGTCGTAAACAATTTCTGATTAATTTGACTCATCGTGCAGAAAGTGTCGTTTTACACACGCAGCGACAGAGTTGTTAGCGATCAAAGTCGCTGCATGTATAATGCCTAAGGGCCCTTTCAATTTAGACGGTTGGTTGGTTGGTGTCGGAATGCTGCGGCACGAGAACAAAGCAGGACGCGTCAGGGGGAACAAAGGTCTATCCACTCATAAAGCCTCGTGCAGACTGGCGCGACGCGACACCGGTAATTGTTTTACCGTGAAGATTTCTTAAAAATTGTTTTGTTAGAGTCACGTCGCGCCAGTCTGCACGAGGCTTAATTATCAAGGCCGTGCCCGGTACGTGACACACAAGGCAGGCACTGAAACTCCGTCGCCGCCGAACGAGTTCTTATAAAACGCACACACTGATATAATTTTTGAGACCCTGACGGAGCTCGGTCTCTGATATGTGTGGATAGAGCTTAAGTGTATCGTACAGACCGTACTGCATACGCTCGGGTTATGTTTATTATTATTATTATTAAAACAAAATGTAAAATAATTATGTGAACACAGCTTTAGGTTGTGTGATAATTTAGGGAAGCCAACCACGTGAACGATCATTAGAATCTAGATCAATGAGTATAGGGTTATGATAATCAGCAGGCACCTAAAGCCTCGGTCACACAGCGAATACCTACTCGCTGCGATTAGGCACTTGCAGCGAGAACTCGCTGAGTGTGACAGGCTATTCGCTGCGAATAAATTCATTCGCCGCGATTTGAATTGAGCATGTTCAATTTTACTCTCTGCAAATGCGCATTCGCCGCGTGAATTTGCTGTGTGTGACAAGGTACTCGCTGCGAGCGAGTAGCCATTCCGCTCAGCGCGCCGCTCCAGACTACACGCCTGTGGTACGTTTCGTCGCTGTAGAACTCACTGTGTGTGACAGGCAGGCAGCGAATTGTCGTTGCGACTATTATTTGCAGCGAATACACTCGCAGCGAGTATTCGCTGTGTGTGACCGAGGCTTAAATAACCCTTGCTATTTTCATATATATTATAGGTAGGTAGGTACAGTCAGCTCTAAATAGATGTATATACGGACAAGGAACCATTGTCTACAACCATTGTTTCTTAACATTGTATCCACCCACCGTACAAGTACAAAATATAGTATATATACAATTTATTTTACCAAAACATGTAAAAACTTTGTCCCAAAACATCTATACACCCTATGACCAAAACATGGTAATCTACAAAAGTCTCACAAATATGTATACAACTATACAACATTCAATTTAAAAGTTCAACCTCGAGAGGAGGTGTTAGAAATAAGTATTTAGTAGTTCAAAAAGCGATGTCATAAAAATTTGGCATTTACTCTACCGCGTAAGACTGACTTATTAATATTGTCATGACATTGACATCATAAGGTAGTAACTCACCGGGAGCATTTGGGTGTAATGTAACAGTTCAGATTCGAGTATTTCATCAATAAATACGTCAAGGCGAGGATTACAGTGCGTACCTGTAGTGGTGTAGATAATTACATCGTTACTCACGGCTGCAATGTTAAGAATCCGTAACATTGCAGCAGTGAGTGCGGAAAACCGAGCATTACGACTGAATCGATGTTACACGTTCGTACGTGTGAGTATTCGTATACTCACAGTTCGAGCGGTTACAAAAGCGAATGCTCCTTAGTCAGTGCGTCGAACTGGCGCAGTATTGAGTGTAACGCAATACTCAAAATCAAATCATGTAATGTTACACGCGAATACCCGGTGAGTGACCAACTAAAAAAAACCGGCCAAGTGCGTGTCGGACCACGCACAATGAAGGGTTCCGTAGTTGGGATGAATTTATCCCAAAAACAAACTTAACTTTGTAGTTGAAAAATATGTTCTCCCATACGGAATGTATGGGAAAACATGTTTTTGCAACTGCAAAGTTAAGTTGGTCAATTATTATTCGATAACTTGTAGAGCCTACTTAGCTGTGATAGTTTTCCTTTTAATTTCGTTATATAAACTACTGCTGTAATTTTTTTCACACATCCAAAACCAACCATTCAGCTGGGACACACACTTGACTCTAACAAAAATTAACACTTTAAAGCTTAATATTTCGCAAACGGATCCCTGAATCCAAAAATGGTTTCACAAACTGTCAATGTTTTTAAAGGACCTTTCCAATGATACCCCACACTATGGGTTAAAAAAAAATCACCACTTTACGTGTAGGAGAGGTACAGACGCCAGCACATCAAGCTACCCGAATCTGTCAAATTTTCCCAATCAACTTTGAACCTTAAACATCAGCGATAAAGTTGAAAATCTATTACACAAATTTGACAGATTGTAGTAGCTTGATGTGCTGGCGTCTGTACCCTAAAAAAAATGTTTCTCATAATTTTGTTTTACCACTTTGTCGGTGTAATTAATATGTATACCTATGCCAAATTACAGCTTTCTAGTACTAAGGGTCTCGGAGGTAGACCGCGGACAGACAGACAGACAGACATGACGAAACTATAAGGGTTCCTTGTTTACTACGGAACCCTAAAAAGGCTAAGCAACATTCGTAATGAACAGATTGTCAGATGTCAGATTGCGGAGAAAGAAACTGAAATAAATATGGGTATATACCTTATTTTTATTAATTAATGTTAAAATTTTTGTGAATACACACATATTGATCAATAAATTATGACATTTTATTAATTATCACATTATCAATTAGTACCATTTACAATAATATTTACTTAGTCTTGATCTGACATTATACTTTATCTCTTGAACTGACATAGGTATAGCTTTGACTTTATTAACTAATTATCATTTTTTCCGTGAAAGTCCTAATGCATGCATCTTATTTGTTGTAGCTGTATTTTTTATTTAATAAGTATTGTGGAGAACAAAATTAAATATTTGCACACCATAAGTAATGGCAGAATGTAAAGGAGCCATTATAGTTTTAAGATCATACATTGTAAACCTACATTCTCGCAAATAAATAAATTTGAATTTGAACATTCATGATTTACCTATTTGCATTTCAAATAAAAAACAAATGACACGTTAGTGACGTCATGCATGAAATGAAAAGGACAAAATTAAAATTCTTATGCTTAAGACGTGTCATTCGATATAAGTCAAATGACGTTGACAGTCTTATTTACCTTGTTCTGGAACTATCACTATGAACATTGTTTGAGTCATAGGTGTTTAAATAGGTTTGGTAAAATAAATTGTATAGGTACCTACCATGTTTTGTACCTATACGATCGACACAATGTTGTATTTTGTATTTAGTTATTTTGTTGATGCTAACACTCATGTCTGAAATAAATAATTTTAATTTGAATGTTGTGGAACAAAGGTTGTTGACAATAAAATGGTTCCTTATTGTCCGTGTATACATCTTTTTGGGGCTGACTGTACCTACGTGGTTGGTTAAATTCTAGGAAAACATCAAGTGAATACCTTCAGAAAATATATTTTCACTTTAACATCTGTGTAACCCCCGGCTCTTGAACTAGGAATTCCTGTATCACAAGAGCCAAAAATGACACTTATGCCCGTTTTCACCGGTAACTAAGTGATATCTAAATGAATCTCTAAATAAAAGTGCACTGTTGGATTTCCAACTCTCAGCGCTAAGCCTAGCGTTGAAAATCCAACAGCGGACCTGCCAATCATCAAGACCGTGATCAATATTTACTGTGATGTAGCTACCTAATTGTTATTGTATGTACCTACATCTACTACTTAGTTTACTGTTTAAACTGAAGAAAATGATAAGTAGGTACAGCTCTGTCTGAAACATAGGTTTGAAGTCTTTTACTAACTACCTACCTACTGTAATAAAAGTTAAGTGTCGTTATGAATAGTTATGATAGAAGACGATGGATGAGTTACACTTGCTTTTCAAGATACCTACCTAATGGATTGTCGATACGTCTAGCTTTAGATAATTTCTACTTAAACTACTTGCATAATTGCTCAACACGTGGATGTCTCTGGAAAATGACTTTCTGAAGAGGGTTCAAATTTAATACTGTTCGATCGGTTATGATCATCTGGGGGGGGTTTTTCTGGATCAAGACCAAGAGCGAAATTATCGTAGCCTCGTGTAAGTGTGGGAGTATCGCTGTAGAACACTCCCCCGGCCATCTCGGACAGTCGTCGTCGACGGCGCGTGTCTTTGTCGTCGGCCACGCCCGGGGGGCGCAAGCTCGAGCTACGACGGCGCTCCGAGCCAAGCCGAGTGGGCACCCTTAAAGCTCGCTATTGCAAATTAAAAATATTTAATTAGTACACCATGAAGAGGAAACTAAAATGACTGATGAAAAGTAAACAGATACTGAACAATATTTTACTTTGATTACCTATATAATTTTCTTCTTGTTGATATTGATAGATACAATTAAAACTATGACATGTGAAAATATTACATACAAATGGTTTATTTTAGTCCAGACGGGTATATCCTAATGATCCTACCTTAAATCTCTTGGGCAGAGAGTTGAGGAGCGCCACAACAGGCGGTGAGATCAGGTCGATGGGCACTTGCGCCGGGTCGGTAACGCCCGTCAGAACGGACACGATGAGTCCCGCCACCAACGTAGCAGCACATCCCAGGCCAGAGTACCACAGATATGACACACGGAACAGCCAAAACACAGCCTCATCAAGGTTATCACTGAAAACACCACAGACAGTCGTTAGGCTACTTACCTACCTTCTAAGAAAATGATTTAGGTATAAGTCAAGCTTAAGGTACATAGGTGTATGTAGGTACATAGTGAAGGAACTTTGGGTAGGTACCTACCTAGCTGTAACAAAAAGGTAATTATCCTTTCAACTGTCATTAACGAGACAATAGAATTTTAATTGTTATCTACCTCAATGAGGCGTCGTAACAGATGATGAGTTATGTAGTTAGATGTATGTAGGTACTAAAATACCTACCTAACTTTCGTTTGGCACAAAATTGGACTCTATTACATGCAAAGTCTACATTCACGATAAATAATGCTTACTCAGGGTTCATAATCATATGTGTGGTCAAGTTATATGGCGCGACGCAGCCGTCGGTAGAGGCGGGCAGGCGCGGCGTAGGCAGCTGAGCCAGCTGCGCGCCGCCGCCTGCAGCCACCACCAGCAACAGCCCGAACACACCGCCCGCTACTGCACCCTGATCGAGAACAGATTATCGTTGGGAAATCTCCTGCTTACTTACATTCATACAATATTTTGGGTATTATATCCCTAAACGGTAAGGCTTGTGCTTGTCACTGCTGCATCTGGACGTCGGCGTCATCGCCCCTTCCTCTCTTTCAGCAATATCTAAGAATACGCGGTAAGAATAGTACCTATTCAACGTTTGACCTAGTAACAACACTAAATTTATAATAATTTCGTTTTTTTTTAAACATTGTAATAATTACCAACCAATCTTTTTTTTTTTAATAGTGAGTCTTTGAATACTTAATGCCTAGAAAAAGTTTGGAAAAAATTTATGAAAATCCAAGTGACAAACCTTAGCATTAGCCCATGGGAAGAACATGCCGAGCGAGAACAGCCCGAGGGCTACGCCGCCTGCCATCCCGTTGAAGGATAGCGCCAGTTGTAGCACAGGGCCCAGCCGCTCCACGGCGAACACCAGCCCAAAGGATATCAGACCGCAGGCGAGGACAAGCCAGCGCGCGATCTGATCATGAAAACTATTGTCAATGACTTGCTGGCAGATTCGATGAAGCCTACCACAATAAAGCGATGGTATTATTGGGTTTCCCGAAGTCTATATTTTTATTACTCCGTGAAGCTTACAGTGGCGAAGGGTCACCTTTCAAGCACAGACTTCGGGCTTGACTGTTACTGAGAAATGCCTGACGAAAAACCTAATAATGCATTGCCCGACCTAGGAATCGCCCAGTAGGTAGGTAGGACCTACCTACCATATGCTCAGCAGTCGACTAGGTACTAGACCAACGCGAGGCAGTCCGTTTGGCACTGTAAACTTGAATAAATCTTGCTTGTTTTCAGCCTCCTTTACGAAAACGTTTGTAACCCTAGGACAATAATTAGGGTACAAAAGTCAGGGAAAAATTTACACCCTACTACGTCAATAATTCACCGTGTTATTTAAAAAGCCATTTCAAATGACAGTTGTTATACTGTACCTAGCGTAGGTGCAACCGCGGACATTTGCGGTGAACTACTATTCAAGTTTTCACCCTTATGCCCTTAGTAAAAAGGATGAAAGTGGTTCACCGCCAGTGTCCACGATGGTATATATACTAATTCCATATAGGTACAGTTGTGATTTGAATATGTAACGGAATTCAAATTCAGATTATTCTTTCTGACTTGTATGAAACTTAATTAACTTACTGCTGCTCCTCTGTGTTCTGGCAACGTGATTCCAAGCAGCCCCGTGACAATATCTTGACAAAGAATAGCAGCCAGGGAGTTCAGCGCCGACGCTACCGTTCTGCATATTGAACAAATGTTGACTTGACATAATTTTGAGTTTAATTTGTTAAAATAATTCATAATCTTTCTCTTTTACCAAGCGACTACAAGAAACAAGATATTAAATAATATAATTACATTAGGAAGGTAGGTATATACCTAAGCATGACTTATATGATCGGTGTCCATTACTTCAAGAAAATAAATTACGTTTTCAGTTCACGTATAATTCCCTCAAATTAATACCAGAACAGTCCAGTCGGAATACAGTATTCCAACTAGACTTTTCTAGTTTCATTTTAATTCTGTTCCATGGTTGCTGTCTGCGTCAGTTCACAGGACGCTTTCGTGCGTTTTGCAGTGTCAATTTCGGTTGTGCCTAATTGTGCTAATTGTTTGACTCAACATTGATTTTAACAATGTTTGTCATGAAATATGCTGAGTGTTACTATAACATGTGTGACTTACCCAAGACTGGCTGCGAAGATCCCGGCGACGAAGAAGCCAGGAATCCCGCGTGAGCTACCTAACTGCCTCACCACGTAGAGCGGTAGAAGACGGTCCGATGCGTTGATAACACCAGCCTGAGGTAAAAACTTCATTTACTTTCTATCGTAACATTCATAGTATAAATTCAATGCATAATATGCATGTAATATTTCGGTTGGGTCAAGTGATGACTCAAAGTAGGTAATTTCCTAATCAGCTATCTAATTGCGTAACACATTTTCGTAAACGATTACCTCTATTCTGTTTCATTTTGACAGTTCAACAACATTCATTGCGAAATTTACGTTGTTGAGCAGATTTTTTTTTCTAACTCATGAAGCAATGGATTAGCAATCTCTTTCAAAACGATTCAGATTGTGATTGATCGTGTATTACGCAATAAAGGTGCTGATTAAACAGCCAAGGGTGATGATGGTCCGTCAATTTGTTACACTGACTTTATCTATTTTTAACCGACTTCAAAAAAAGTAGGATGTTCTCAACTGGACTGTATTTTTTTTATGTTTGTTACCTCAGAACTTTCTACTGGGTAAACCGATTTTGATGATTCTTTTTTTATTTAAAAGCTGGTGCTTCCCGTGTGGTCCCATATAAATTTGATTAACTTTGCATGGATGGTTTTTGAGTTGGGTTCAATAATACGTATTTTTTTCCCACTTAGTATATGCATGATATTTTAAGTTCCTGTCACTGTTATTTACATAGCAGGTGTGGTATTCGAATTTGTGTGGGGTAGCTACCACACTAAAAACTGAAAAATAAAAACTTTTAACTTACACAAAAAAAATCAACCGACTTCCAAAAAAACACTACAAAGCGAAAAATAACTTTAATTTCGGAAGTCGGGGGCAAAAAACAAAAATTCAAAACCAAAGACACCGACTACCGAAATTAAAGTTATTTTTCGCTTTGTAGTGTTTTTTTTGGGAAGTCGGTTGATTTTTTTTTTGTAAAAAGTTTTTAACTAATATTTTGGTCAATAAAATATGTCATAAGTAAGTACCCAACTAGCAAAACAGTCGAATAATGAATGATTTATTCAGCTACAGATCGAATAAATGTTGAGTAATTGTTATTTTTTTAGTAACCACAATGTAGTGTAAAAGCGTTTATTACGACTTTTTTGCATTTTTTGCTTTTAAGTGCTTTAACCGTGTCGTATAAACGTTTACTCGATATTCTTATAGTGTGTTTATTCAATAGTCATATAGGAGTTACCATTACTCGTTTATACGACATGTGGTGCAATAATAGTGCTATAACAGTAATCGATTCCCAAGTTTTATGTTTAAAAAGCTGCTATATGGCTGCTACTCGACATTACTAAATTAGAGCGAATTCGCCGAATAAAAGTTGCCTATTATATTGAAAAGTATTTTAATATCTATAATAGCATGCTAAATCGATTAGACGCATGTAAGTGTTTATATTGCAGTTACTGAACTTGAATCGTTATGAATGCTGGTTTAACACATTTATTGAATTAGGTGTTGTATAACTGATTGTTAATTACTTTACAAGCTATATATTATCTCATCCAGCGCACCAGTATTTTTTTGAAAAATATTAACAATTTACGTGATGAATACATTTTTATTACACATTACAATAAATGAAAAAAAAATATGGAAAAGGAAAAAAAAATATTTTAATTAAAGAAGACCAAAATTGTCTACATATGGCAGCAGTATGTCCTATAAATGAGATAAAATTATACAATTATTCGACTAATAACCGATATATTGTGATGTAATAGCAATATATTTACTTAAATTTGTGAATTAATTTGTTTTTTCGTTTATTCATTTCAATTCTTATTCGATTACATTTTTAAATATTTCTTAAAATAAAAAGGATAAAAAAACTTATTACTATTATATTATTAATAATTAGCGTGGCCCACAAATATATGTTAAATAACTCCTACGATTTCATCGATAAAGTTACTTTGCATGTTCATTTACATATAGATATGCAACATTCTATAGACTGTACACTGCTATAACATTCTACATTAAGTAACTAGTTATATTCAATACTTCCATATTTGTACATATTTGTTCTAATAAGTCACACACAAAGTGCCGTATCATAAAATAATGGAAAAATTGTGACGAAATAACTGATACATAGCGAAATTGTGGAATAACAGCAAATTATTTGCTTTTAACTGACAAAAATGACGATTTATGGATAATCGGCAATATTTACTCCATGATTTTGTTGATTAATAGTAACGAAACAGCTTTAACTCCATCAATGGTCATGGAAAGGCAGCAATATTGCTATTGCTACTCTAAATTTGGTCCAGTTTTGCTTTTACTCGATAATTATTTCACAATTATGTTTCTTATTCAACAGTAACACGACTTTCATAGCATTACTAGCTGAATAATTTGCACCCAAATCGCGTTGAGTAAATGTTTAATCCCTTTTTATACGACTTATTACATCTACATTATTGAACTATGAGCTGAAACAGAAACGTGGCCTCGACTATTATAGCACATGTTTTTGCCAGTTGGGTACTTACTCTTTTCTGTTATGGTACTTATAGTAGGTGTGGTACACAACCAAGATTTTTCTGCAGGTGGAACGGATTTTTCACTGTTGTTCGTAATCTAATGAATAGGTAGTTAAGTGAGATCGCGGTTTCGACATCAGACGACTTTTGACTAAAAAACGGTTGTATTGCAACGTTGTGTCAGGGCTACATTGAATTACCTCTCCAGCTACGTGTTTACCTGAATCGGATCACAGTCAGCGTAATGGACAGCAAGGACAGCGCCGGTGATGAAATTGACCGAGTAGATGGCGATCAGACCGAAGGCTGACACCCACAGAGCCACCCGGACCTGAGCTATGCGCTCTACAGACAAATACTTCTGAACGGACGCCTGGTTCGCGCAGAACATGCTGACCCAGTACATGGTGCCACCGATGACCACCGACCAAAAGGAGTGACGCACTGTAGGGTCGGGGTTCATGCTAAAAATAATAAACGAATAAGATTGATTATTCGTCGTCAACAGCAGAAGCGGTTGCTACGATCTGATTAGGCTTATTATAATACTTCTACTTATTTCACTTTTTGTTTACGTGGTGAGTGAACTTCAAGCATAACAAATTAACAACATAACATACCGGTGCCTTTTAAAGTCACCTACTTACATACACTAGTAGGTTACCATAATGGTAAAATAGGTACCAGCCACGCCCGGGTATGCATTAAAACTTTGCGAACTAGAAAAACTTAGAAAGTTACAATATCGAAATTTTAGCACCCCACCCCGGATAGGTGAGGTTTTCTTTTGAGTATTCATACATAAATAGAAGTTACTTTGTCGACTTTTACAGAAAAGTCAGAATAAAAGAGAATGTTGGATGTTAGAGCGCACGTAGCGAGCTCGAAAATTTGAATACTCTTCAATTATATTTAGCATAGGTACCCCCAACAGAGACTGCTATTTACTTACTGAACATATTTTGGCCTTGTTTGGGATTTGATTAAAAAGTATTTCTAAAGATTTCGGCCCCCCAGGATTGGGGGCCCGGGGCGGACCGCATCTGCCGCCCCCCCTTATTCCGCTAGTGATAATAAGTACAAGCAGTTAGGTGTGTTTAGTTAAAAGACTATACTTGTGCGGAATAATAAGTAGACATGGAACTCTGATTTTCTTTTATACCTGATCAGAGTACAAATTCTTTGGTTTTGTAATTCCATAGCGCAATAACTCAAGGTGTTCATTATAATTCTGATTAGGTCTCAGAAGAGCCTAAATCTATATAACAAAAATCTTAAATTCATTCACTCACTGACAGACAACGCACAGCCTAAACCCAGGGTCTAGAAAATCTAATCAATTATGCACATGAGTTCCTGATAAATTATTTTAACCAAGTTGAGCACTAAGAAAGGATTTTACAAATTCATCCCCTAAAGTGGTTAAAAACAGGACATGAAACTTTATTTGGAAGTTTGTCATTTTTTAAGTTAGAAACGTAAAAGCTGGTACTTAGCTGGTCATAAGTGAAAGTTAGTTATTGTTGTACCGTTAAATTCTAATCTTGGTAACTCTGTAATGACCGCGAAAATCTTTAAATGTTGGCTTCTGAGAAGTTGCCGTTTTTAAATCCCATCGGACACACGGCTCGTATTAGAACAGTTTCCTACTGACCCCACGACTGTCGATCAGGACTTGTCGTACGATCGGCCTCAATCTTGAACAAAACTTATCGGACGACCGTTCGTGCGGCCAAACCTTCTTCTTGGTTGGAGATGCGGCCAAGATTGCGGCCGATCGTGAGAGAAGTCGTAGTCGTGGCTTTGTAGTGTGCAAGATTCCTTAGAGATGGAAGTATGGGCCTCAGCAAGTTTTGTAAGACTCTTCGAAAATCAACATAAATAATAAAAAAAAACAAATAGTTACTCAAAAAAGTGTAGTCTGTTAGTTCGCCAGGCGTGCTCCCACACCACGTCAAATCCGCCAACTTGTCTTGCAGACATTGCCAAGACCGCTGCCAGCGAGCCGATAAGGACAGCCGATTGAAAAGAGTCCGTCATTATTACTGCTTTCATACCACCCTGTTAAACAGAAAAAGCGATAGGTAAGGCTGCCTCACCACCAGAGATGTGCAAGGATGAGTAGCGAAGGATGTGTGGGAAACTAACCAATTACATTACTTAATTTTTATTACCTTACAGCTCGAGCTAAGCTAGCGTAGCGTTAATTACGTGTAACTCGTGTAAGTACGTAAAATATAAATTTGATTTAAAAAAACTTTCTGCTGCATAACTTACCTGAGTAGCATAGAATATGCAAACCACGTACACCAGAGTAACAGCTAAATATGTATTCAAGCCAGTCACTGTAAAAAACCACAAAAACAATAGCATTAAACAATTGCCAAATATTTTGATTGAAAGTGCTTCGTCACAATTGAACAGGATAGTATAGTATCCTTGCAATCAACATTATTATTTAATCACCACTAAACCATTGCCATTTTGCTATTGCAGTTTTGCAAGAATAGGACCTACTGTAAAGTGCCAACACAAAGATTAGCTATCTATCCGCTAATGACGAGCTTAAGAAATACGAACACGACAAGCTAACATTTAACATTCTATATAGGTAACCTAGCTACGTACAAAGAGTAATGTAAGAAAGTGGCAATATTTGGTGGAAACGTAATTTCCTTCAATAAAATAAAATTTGTAGGGTTTGCAAAGAGGATCGTCGCGCGTCGTCTCAACTAGTTTTGCTTTTCCTACCTTTCCATCTTTGATACATGCCTAGGTGCTATCAGGTCTTCAACTTGTCTTAATTTTTTACTAGCATTACTATATGATCATAAATCAAAAAATAACAGACGTGATATACCTACCTTCATAAGAAAACAATATTGTAGGTAGGTTTCATTATTGAGACGATTCCTTGGATGCTTCAAAGTGTGACTTATTTAAGTATGGTATAGTACGTAATCTACTTCTTAGGACGTTCATCACCATAGTAGGATTGGTTCCTTCTTAGACTAATTCACTAAGGACGTTCATCACCATAGTAGGATTGGTTCCTTCTTAGACTAATTCACTAAGGACGTTCATCACCATAGTAGGATTGGTTTCTTCTTAGACTAATTCACTAAGGACGTTCATCACCATAGTAGGATTGGTTCCTTCTTAGACTAATTCACTAAGGACGTTCATCACCATAGTAGGATTGGTTCCTTCTTAGACTAATTCACTAAGGATGTTCATCACCATAGTAGGATTGGTACCTTCTTAGACTAATTCACTAAGGACGTTCATCACCATAGTAGGATTGGTTCCTTCTTAGACTAATTCACTAAGGACGTTCATCACCATAGTAGGATTGGTTCCTTCTTAGACTAATTCACTAAGGACGTTCATCACCATAGTAGGATTGGTTCCTTCTTAGACTAATTCACTAAGGACGTTCATCACCATAGTAGGATTGGTTCCTCCTTAGACTAATTCACTAATTACACTACCTGATCGGTTTTGTTGATTACAAACTTCATCTTCTGTATAAGTAGTTAAAACCAAACAAGTGCGTTACAAACGTGCACTAGTTTTTTAACCACTACCACTGCTATTTTTTAAGCTATTGCATAGCTTTTATCGCGGGCTTTGAGCGCGGCGACCGAATCAAGAAATTCCGTACCTAATGTAACGAAAATAAAACCGTAACGAAAATAAAACCTAACACCCCCCACTCCGCCTACCATGTAATGACGGTTCCGTTTTATGTCATCACGTCATCATCCCAAGTGTAGCGTTGACAAATAGGAAGTATGGAGGTTACAAATGCTATGCAATAGCTTTACCGCGGCAGTCCCCGAGTGCCACACGTTTTTTCTATTTTTCCTATGGTTATTGTTGACATATGTAATCGATTTAAACATCATCCTCTTAATTCCTCTTGCCATTAGGTAGGTCACTCGGCGCTGCACGTATTTTTCATACATCCCTGTTAGCCTTCATTTGATCATGTTAGCATATGTATGAGAATTCACTTCCTTCTTAGCCATATTATAATATTTTCTTTTACACAATTCTAGTCATCATAATTAAATACCAATGACGACAAAAAACGTTTGACACCAATCGCCAAAACTGAAATGATGGCCACTATTGATTCATTAGAAATCATTACCGTTTCCTTACATGGCTTAATGGGGGAGTTGTGTAATTTGTGCAATAATAACCGTCGGCATGCGGACTTAAGTGCAAAGATGTCATCGATGCACCGTAGCTGGCCGGCAGTGGCCGGTCGAGCGGTCTATAATGGTCGCTCTATACGACCCATCAGTAAGCCTGCTTACCAATAAAGTCATAGTAATAAAATACCGATAAATTAACCAACATTTGTCTACGTTGAATATCTGATTATTTTTCTTTCGTAACTTTACGAGTCGGAAGGCCAACAAAAAATCTGAATCGAATATTTATCATTGTTTATTTTGAACTAGGTATTATTTCAGTGTTGAAATGTTTAAACTTATTTCTTAAATCGTTACAGAGATTATGTTATTCCAATTCGTCACAAAGTGGCCATTTGCAAAGACCTACCTAAGTCATGCTAAAAACTTTCACTACTTTTTGAGAAACCCTTTTCTATTGTGGTTGTGTGAATTATCATTGTGACATAGTTTTTCTTTGTCAAGATGATTTCTCTGCACTTGTAATTTACAACGATGTAGGTAGTAGATAAGGAAGTAACACAAAAATGACTGAATTTTGAGAGGTCTACATACCTATTGCATTTTTAAGGCCAAGTTTATTAAAAGTTGTTAGAGATGCTTTTAAATGGTGATAAAAGTCAATACATACTTATTTTAATATAGGTACGATTCATATTAAAGCAAGCAGCATGCTTGCCTATGGCGAAAACTGCAGTTCTAAAGGGATGCAGGGTATTATTAGTTCATTACAAAAAATCCATAAATTCGCCCAAAAGTTATCACTGTAAATATTATGTTTCATATTAAAGTTAGGGAGATACCTATATGTACATAGCACTCAACTACCCGTAGAACGATTCTTTATTATATTCAAAAAGTTTCTTCTTATATCTATGGTTTCACGTATCCCTCTTAAGGGGAAGCGTCAGGGTAGCCCGCGAAATTTAAATTTTCTTACGTTTTTTGCATTTTGCAGGTCAGTTTCAGGTTTTATGTTGATTAAAATATGATTCGCGGCCGTAACAAATATGGGTTTACTCAATTATAATCATTACATAAGTTAGCAAAGGTGTCAAATGTCATTATTTCATGAAATCATGACATTTGGCTACCCTGACGCTTTCGCCATAAATACACAGTACACACGGCTACACATCAAGCTATGCATTTCCAGTTTATGCTGATATCGCATTGCATAGGATTTCCGTACAATGAGAGGTCAGCTTATACTGGAAATGTAGCTTGATGAGTAGCCGTGTGTACCTACCTACTCCTAACTGGGGTAGATATTGGTTGGTACTTCAATCTGGGCAGCATTATCTATTACTAAGTATATGCTACTGCATGACAATATGTTATGTTAAGGCATTGTATTATTCTCACAAACTATGTTCAGGATAGTCGTATACGGTGAACACGGTACCTACAACACATTATGCTAGCTTACAATACGATCTCCATTAGATACGATATTTGCCAGGGATGTGACTTTTATACAGACTCACTTTCACTGCGCCCGCGCCGTCGTCGTCTAGAACATACGCAATAAGGATGATATTAGAACGTTATCCATAAGTATAATAAAATTATACATTGATGACCTTGTTAACATCGATGTTAAATGTAAAAATATTTAGTGAAATATGAACCCACAGTCTAGTGCGACAGTTAGATAGGACATATTGGCGATTTTCAACTAGGTACTTATAATGCTATACGAATCCCTTATTTTTTTATTTAAATATTTATTGTTAAACCATTTTAAAAATGAATAATATCCAAAAGTAGGCAGGTAAATCTGACATTGGTGTGAGATTTTCAACTTTGGGCGGACAACATTTAACCCTCGCAGCAGTCCGTAGCGTAAGGTCTACACATTGTAGATATAAAAGGGATTTCGTAGGTTTAAGCCGCATCCTGATTGCGTAACACACTTTCAATCACAGTCTGAATTATTTTGAAGGATATTGCTAATCCATTGCTTCATATGCTCGAAAAATTTGTCTGCTCAACAATGTTAAAATAACGGAATTAATGTTGTTGAACTGTCAAAATGAAAGACATTGCTATTGATTGTGTGTTGCGCAATTACCTCGCCGTACCAGCAGCATGGGTGGTGCATGCATGCGCAGTGCAAGAGTGAATGCATTTTAAATAACTAAGTAGTTTTTTATTGAATGTTTAAAAAAGCTATTTTGCAAATAATTTAAGTGGTTTCGTAGTTTTTGCTGATACGGGAACGGGAATACGGGATAGTACCTAGGTACCTTTTTCTCTTGTGTTTGTGTAGTTTTCTATCAAACATAGGTACTCACGGGTTAGAGGACGATAAAAGTTATTTAGCTACTAGGTATAACAGGCACCTTCGTGTGTTTAGGGTTGTGACGCAACGAAATACTATCGCACCGTTTGCACGCTATTTGAATTTTAATTCTAATGTTTATTTTCGGCAGTATTGCATACTTTGGAGTATCACTCGAGAAATAATAAGTAGGCAAAGTTGTTGAATTTATAATCGTAACATTACTAGAGGTCGGTGTTACTAAACAAAAATATAATTTTACTTATGTAAGAAGCTATGCAAGCAGGTTGCAGTTGGTTGTACAGAGTCATGGTTTGGGAACCAAAATCGAAAACGAAAAAATGTATCGTGCCAGAATTAAAAACGTGATTTGAAGCCAAATCGATCTTTTCAACACGTAAAAAGTTGTTCAGTCCGCTAAATGAAAACGGAATAAAAATATTTTATAAGTATTTTAATATATTCATCGGCGAGTAATTAATTCGCGTGTACCTACGGGGGCCTTATAATCTCAATTCATTTTAGTAAGTGTCTGCCAGATTATATAACATAACGCTATTAAAACTAATTGCTCGTTACATCGGTGTATCTCATCTAGAAATGGCAATACAGACCTACATGTTACGGTTGAAAATATTTGGCGACCGGTCGTGTTGTCTGATGTAATGTAACCCTAATACATTACTGATACATGTACCATTCAAAAGTCTTATGTGAAAAGCGAATGCAGTGACATTGAATAATTTAATTTATGGATGGGACAGGAGCACACCGCTTAACTTGACCCCTTATTCGGCTTCAATACTATTGCAAAATTTCTATTGACATTGACTATGTGTAGGTATATATGTAAATGAAATCGAACGTATGCGCATCGCTTTCATAACGTTGAAGCAGTTTTGTTCCATAGAAAAAGCATTCATATGAGCGATTAGCTACTGCTCGCGGCTTCGCCCTCGTGGCTTTTTATAAAATAAAAGCCTCAGTTACTGCTTAAAACATCAGCTATCTGCTAGTGAAAGTCCCGTTAAAATCGGTACAGCCGTTTCGGAGATTAGCCGGAACAAACAGACAGACAGCCAGACAAAAATAGATTTTTTTGTTATAAGTACCGTATATACTTTCATATGCATTTAGTAAAAAGCTGTTATTTTGACATTACAAACAGACACTTCAATTTTATTTTTTTGTATGTATTAAAGATGTATAAATTGCATGAACACTTCAAGGTCTAACTAAATCAAGTAAAAATAAAAAGAATCTGTTTAACTCGATCTCTCCCGATCTCTCTCTCTCTTTAAGAATAGTTTATTTTACTAACATAAATAAATTATAGGTCAATGACTAACAATATTGTACCTAAATACTTTTAACTTCAAATGCTTTGTTCCAAGGGACGTTAATAAACCAGTGTTTCTCATTCTAAGCGAATAAAATTGTATTCTGTTTTTGAGAAGTAAAAACCATACCAAAATGTTAGCGAGACCGAGTGATACAGAGTACCTAAGTAGTGTCTCCAAAAATTTAATTATTTTTTTTCTCGATATCTTTTCAAAATGCATTCAATGATCGGGAAATTTACTACCTTACCCACTTAACTAAAACTCTAGATGTATACTATGAGGCGTCCTCACCTTCCACCTGACGCAGGTCCTCACCGGATACGGCGGTTTCGGGAGGTTCCTGTTCAGGATAAAGCGGGAGGAAACGCCCGGGTGTCGCCATTGTGTGGATCGCCCGGAGGATACGGTGGAGGTTCGCCCGGCTTGGGCGGAGCATCGCCGTGTCCTCGTGGAGGCGGTGATCTCTCGCGTCCGGCACTGGTTCAGGCCATGGTACGGAGCGAGAGGAAATGGGAAGCCATCACCTCCTTCTGCGAAGCAGTAATGCTCGAGAAGGAGGAGGCGGAACGCTTAAGAGAGAAGCAAATTTCGCGCCCTCGCGCCCCTAACCGCCGCAGGAAAAGACGCCCTGGGCATCGGGAATCACAGGCAGGTTTCCGGCTACCGTAGGCGCGGGCTTGCGGACGGTGAGTAATGGGTAGCTTGCCGTCCGATAAGAACCAAGCCCGGGTCGACGGCGCGTTGTGTTCCACGCGCGCCTCAAAGAGATGTCAGCAGAATTGACGGGGTCCGCTAGGGCCGATGTCTGCCGGGGTTGCGAATAAAAAGGAAAAAGCCGAAAGGGAGATCGTGGCCCTCCGGCAACATGGCAACTGAAGGAACACGGGTGGGTTTTAGTCAGTAAGAGAGTCTGACACGCCCTCCCGCTCCACCCAGAGCGGGAGAAGTTATTTGATAATTTCCCACCCAAAAAAAAAACGATGTAGACTATGAGTCCATACGTATCGAAACGCAGTTTGCTATTGAAAGCATATTTTTATTCAAGTTTTTATTTCTCGTATTGGTGGTATTGCTTGTTACACTAATTACATAGGTACATGGACTTCGTTATGATATATTGCACGTTACAAAAGATATATTAGTTTAATAATAGCTAATTATGGTTATTATAACGTGTAATAATTTTTATTGTTAATATATTAAATACAAAAATCCATTTTGTATCGAGGTTTAGTAATAAATTTGTTTGCTGAATTATTCTCCCGTGTAGTCGCTTATTTAGTTTCGAACATGTAACACCTCGTATTTGTAGTTAATGTTTTTAACAGACTGAAGTCTAAAAACACTGGTGATTACTCCATTAAACTTTTAAGTAATATAATAGACATCGTAGCCCCCTATGTAGCTGTTACTTTTAATAAAAGTGTTGATTTAGGAACTTTTCCTGACCTCATGAAGAGTAGTAAAAGTCATACCTACCAGTATTTAAACCAGGTAATAAAAAGTCATACCTACCATTATTTAAACCGGGTAATAAAAAAAAAACCGGCCAAGTGCATGTCGGACCACGCACAATGTAGAGTTCCGTAGTTGGGATGAATTTATTCGAAGAACAAACTTAACTTTGTAGTTGAAAAAAAAATATTTCATACAGAATGTATGGGAGAAAATGTTTTTACAACCGCAAATCTAAATTGGTCGACTATTACTCGTTAACTTGTACAGCCTACATAGCTGTGATAGTTTTCCTTTTAAATTCGTTATATAAGCTACTGCCGTGAATTTTTTCACATGTCTAAAACCAACCATTTAGCCGGCAGGGGGGGGGGACACTTGACTCTAACAAAAATTAGCACTTTAAAGCTTAATATTTCGCAAACGGATCCCTGAATCTAAAAATGGTTTTCACAAACTCACAATGTTTTTAAAGGACCTTTCCAATGATATCCCTCATAATGGGTTAAAAAAAGAAAAAAAAAATTCATCACCACTTTACGTGTATGAGAGGTACCCTAAAAAAAAATGTTTTTCATAATTTTATTTTACCACTTTGTCGGCGTAATTAAAATATATACCTATGCCAAATTACAGTTTTCTAGTACTAAGGGTCTCGGAGCTAGACCGCGGACAGACAGACAGACAGACAGACAGACAGACAGACAGACAAACAGACAGACAGACAAACGGACATGACGAAACTATAAGGGTTCCTTGTTTACTACGGAACCCTAAAAATGACAAATATTTGAAAAGTTAATAGTCAAGCCGTTGCTAAGACATTTTAACTTAAATACTCTCCTTCAGATGATCAATATGGCTTTACAAAAGGTTGTTTGACTACAGATGCGGGTGTTGCTCTGCTGAAACACATACACACAGAGTATTTTTTGTGTTGCGGCATGACAGGTCGCTACTGTGTGTTTTGTCGCGCGCGTTTTCATAGAAACTATTTTACGGATATATATCGCAGTATCGCGTCGCGCGACAAGTCGAGCCAGTCTGCACGAGCCTTAAAATATTTTATTTATTTATTACTAGCTGCGCCCCGCGGTTTCACCAGCATAAGTCACGATCCCGAATATCAGGATAAAAAGAGAGATATCCCTGGTTAGGACATAGCATATGTCCTAACCAGGGATATCTATAGTCCTAACCCAGGTCATGGACTACCTATGTGCCAAATTTCATCCAAATCCGTTTAATCGTTTTAACGTGAAAGCGTAACAAATAAACAAACAAACTTACTTTCGCATTTATAATATTAGTTAGGACGACTTAAAGACACAAACAAACTGTAAGACATTAATATTGCAAAAGATATCAACAGGTTATGTGTAAATTATAAAGCAACGTTTCTGCATTTTTGTGCTGCAAATTCCTTTATTTGGTCATCACATTGTAAATGCTTTGTTAAATCATAATTTTATGGACGGAATTGATAAATGATTTAGTCGATAGTTTGACATTGGTGCCGATTCTCTTGTACACCGAACTAAACTATCACTAAAATTCCTTACTTTTGGCTATAAGAATCATAAAGTTATTCTGCAAAAATATTTCTCTAAATTTAAAAATTATTTGGACACAACTAAAATCGAATTTGACAATCACGACTGCACGTGGTGCTTGTTTGCCCTACCCCGTGAATTTTTAAAGTGAAAACTTCTTTAGGCGCGTTGCGCATTTTTGAGATGGGACTAAACCATTGATTTCGCGACACTGGTGCCGATTCCCTTGTTCACAAACTAAACTAAATTTAAGTTCAGTGCATCTTTTTCTTTCTATTTCATTAAGAAAAGGACAGAAGATAAATTTTAGTTTAGTCCTGTCAAATTAATCAGCGCTTGACGTAAATTGACGTAATTTTAGTAGGCAAGTTTTTAATCACGTCTAAACTTGTATGGAGTAGTGACAAGCGCTGATTAATTTGACAGGACTAAAATAAAATTTATCTTCTATCCTTTTCTTAAGGAAATAGAAAGAAAAAGATGCACTGAACTTAAAGTTTAGTTTGTGAATAAGGGAATCGGCACCAATGTATTGGAATTTACGGACACCGTGGAGTAAAAGACATCAACGCGTTGATTACCGCGGTGCCGATTATTTTTCAAGTTTTAATTTCTGTCGGCACTCTCGGAGTGACACTGTTTTTTTTTAGAGCCGTAGGCACGCTGTGGGGCAGCCTCGACGTGTTTTGTGAGGAATTTTTCACTTTTTGTATGGAAAAAAAAATACCCCTATGTTGAGTTTTAAGTGCTTACTACACGGCTGTCAACCGCATCCCCGACAGAGGTGACCTTGGTTGGCGGCAGGGAGAGCTGTTTGAAATTTGGACGTAAACCACCAACTACACAGTTGTAAACCACCAAGGTCACCTCTGTTGGGACACGGTTGGCAGCCGTGTAGCAAGCCCTTTAGGGATTAAGTGCAGTAATGCTCGCGAAGGAGGAGACGGAGCGCGCGAGGGAGAGGCAAATTTCGCGCCCTCGCGCCCCTAACCGCCGCAGGAGGAGACGCCCTGGGCTTCGGGAATCACAGGCAGATTTCCGGCCACCGTAGGCGCGGGCTTGCGGACGGTGAGCAATGGGTAGCTCGCCGTCCGATAAGGACCAAGCCCGGGTCGACGGTGCGTTGTGATCCACGCGCGCCTCAAAGAGATGTCAGCAGAATTGACGGGGTCCGCTAGGGCCAATGCCTGCCGGGGCTGCGAATATGGGCCGATAGGGAAATCGTGGCCCTCCAGCAACATGGCAACTGAAGGAACACGGGTGGGTTTTAGTCAGTAAGAGTCTGACACGCCCTCCCGCTCAACCCAGAGCGGGAGAAGTTATTTGATAATTTCTAAAACAAAAAAAAAAAGGACCCAACATTGTCTTAAATAACGAGGTGCTTGAAATTGTAGACTCAGCAGTTTTTCTGGCCATAACAATAGATTTCAAACTTCTGTGATAGGGTCAGTCCGGCCGCCTACGCCGTTAAGAAAGTAAGACATGACGTTGATCCACCTGGGTTAGTTTAGTTATTTTCATAGCGTTATGTCGTACGGTATTCTGTTGTGTGGCAAAGTCTGACATTCAAAATATACCTATTTGTTCTTCAAAAACGAGCTGTTCGAGCAATTTACCAGCTAGGTGCCAGAGTTTCTCTGAGAGATTTTTTTCATAATTAATCTTCGCCAACATCTTATAAATATATTAGGCAAAATATACATTTATACACAATAAACACTGAAAACAGTGATATTCACAATATTATCACCAGAAATAAGGACAAATTACGTGCTCAATTTCACCGGCTTCATAAGGTTCATAACAAAGTTGGGCTTGGTATAACCACTTATAACAATTTACCTTCTTCTTTGCTAGATTTGCTTTTGAATTTTTTAGGGTACCTCCTCTTCACGTAATGTGGGGATGTATTTTTTTTTCTTGTTTTTTCCATGGTGTGGGGTATCGTTGGAAAGATCGTTCAAAAATATAATAATTTTGTGAAAAAAATACTTGCTTAGAACAAAAAAAAAAATTGCACTTTAGCTTTAAAGTGCAAATTTTTGTTAGAGTCAAGTGTCCCCCCTGCCAGCCAAATTGTTGATTCTGGATAGGTGAAAAAATTTTACAGCAGTAGTAGGATTTATAACGAAAATAAAAGAAAAACTATAAGTAGGCTCTACAAGTTAACGAGTAATAATAAACGACCAATTTACATTTGTAGTTGCAAAAACATGTTCTCCCATACATTACGTATGGGAATATGTTTTTCAACTACAATGTTAAGTTTGTTCAAATTCATCCCAACTACGCAACCCTTCATTATGCGTGGTCCGACACGCACTTGGCTGGTTTTAATATTTTTAATTTATGCTTGAGTACCTGTAGTTTTCGATGTTTTTCGTTGGTGTATTGGAGTGTGCTAGCTGACATAATGGCAAATAATTGAATTTAATGTTATGTATTGTATTGTATTGTATAAAGTAAGTAAATCATTTTACATACTATTTTATGGAATCAAGTTTTTTAAATTGAACAGACAGCTGTGCTGCTGGGGAGTTTGCGAAACTTCTTCTTCCCAGTTGAAGCACTAGGAAGTGGTGAAGGGCGGGCGTTTTGGGGGACTATCTTACGTAATTTAGACGTTCGAAAAGTGCTGATTTTCAGCCTAGTTTGAATAAATTACTTTGATTCTCTAAAAATCTCGTTTTAAAATAAGAACCTAAGAATTTATCTAATATACATAGATGCCTATAACACAGCAGGATTTACTAAACTTACGGTAGCTTTTACTTTGCATACTTATACCGAGTAAACTGTCCCATAAAAAAAAAACAGTGGCACTCCGGGAGTGCCGACAGAAGTGAAAACTTGAACAATTATAATGTGCAGGAAATACTTTTCTTTTTTTCTCAATTTTTGGAATGTCATTAATTCCAAAGAAAATGTATCGCGCGTTGATGTCTTTTTAATGGTCAAACGACATTAATGAAGTGTCGGTAACAGTGTCGTGAGTTCGTTTTTTCCCATCTCAAAAATGCAAACGCGTCTAAAGAAGTTTTCACTTTAAAAACATCGCTAGGTATCTATTCAGTGAACATAATATCTAACGTATTTTATTATCAAAGAAATGGCACTGGTTTAAAGGGATTCTTTCTCAACTAAAATTCCATTATGATTGATCTAAAAAATATAAATGATATTTAGAAGCTATATAAATGTGGTAGGTTATTAGTTACCGTCGGAGAGCGCCAGCGCCGGCGCATACACCGCCACTGCCGTGTACAGTATCATCTGCATCAAATACAGTGCACTGGCATACACGCGGATTGACTTGCAGAAACGTACTTCCTGTAAACAAATTGACAAGTGTCATCAATTACACTCTCAGGAACAATTGAACATTGTAGCGGACCATTGTAAGGTCGATATTCAGTTGCCTGTTACGAACAGCTGTGACTGTGATGGCGACACGTGTAAATTGCAGATATTCTATTGGAGCTAGGTATTCTAATATGGGTATCGCAAGCTTTGGGTTTTATTTTATTAGCTAGGTACTTAGGGTAGGGACTCACTTGTTCAATTATTCTCATCTTCATCGATCTAAATCAATTCTATAAATACATTACATAGTGCATTTACCTCAGTGATAGGTAACTGTCATACAGCTTCATCATCATCATCAGCCTATAATGTTCCCACTGCTGGGACACAGGCCTCCTCTCTGTGAGAGGGAGTGGGCCGTAATCTACCACGCGGGCCCAGTGCGGGTTGGTAGATGTCACATGTCTTCAAATTTTTGGTTCTAGGACATGCCGTTTTCCTCACGATGTTTTCCTTAACCGTTTTGAGAGCAGTGGTGGTGAAATAATTTACACAAAGTAAAGCGCCTGTCTGGGTTCGAACCTATGACCTACAACTCGTAAGTCGCGGCCGTTACCACTGGGCCACCACTGCTCATACAGCTTGCTAATGTGCAATATTTCGTATTCATCAACTGCAGTACCTACGTTCAGAATTAGGCACTCTCTTACCTTGAACAAGTCAATAAGTTAGGTACATACCAAATATTCGTAACATGATGTCAGTCGTAGTCTCATGAACACTGGCAGGTACAGGTGGCTAGCGATCGGTACTACCAGCACAAAGGCGACACAAATCATCCAGAACTGAGAACCTGCCATGTACATCTCAGCTGGGTTTCCTAACAACTCAATGGCTGTGATGAAACTGAAAACAATCATGTTAACATAAACAAACAAGACACAATGGTAGAAATTATTTTAAAATTAAAATTTAAACGGTAAACTGACCTTGCGGCAAGACTTAGGGCCATGGGGAATGTGCCCATTGAGGAACCACCAAGTAAGAAGTCGTCGCCGGTGGTCTGCTTTTCCCCAAAATACCCATAAAATACGCCAATCAGGCAAGAGATGAGTAGCATAGCGGCTAGCACGCTGTAGTCTTCCCAGTGAAAAAGAACTTCCGCGACACTTTCATTCTGCGTCGCAACTATATCTATTGTCTTGGTTTTCGATATGTGGAGTGACGCTGATGCGGCTGATATTGAATATAAACTCCAACATAATAGTGTTAGTAATTTTATCTGAAAGGAAACACATTACATGTTTAGCGAACTGCTCACTCAAGTTCAATGTTTCATGGCAATGTAAAAGTAAATTGTATCAATGTATGTGAGCGTAACTGACAGAGCTAAATATTGAAACGTCCGTAACGTGTTGCGGTGCATAGTTTGAAGAACATGACAGTGCACATATAATATATACTTTCAGTAAATAGCTGCGTTTGTTTAGTTTCGATCTAGTGTTTTGTTTAAATCCGTTTCATATGTTTCCAAATAACAGCATAAAAAGTTTCTGTATGTCCATGGTTAAGTAAAAAGTATTAAACCAACTTTATTAAAGGGGTGGCTGGTTTTACTGAGAAATTAAAAGATCTAGCCATTTATTTTAGAAAAATAAAATAAAAAAGCAATATTTATGGCATTTCCAATGGTTATTAGCGTAAATAGCTATCAACAAAATAAAGAAAAAAAAATTTTTCAAGAAAAAGTATTTGTATAAAATTAAGAAAATACATTAGGTAATAAAAAAATAAAAAACGTAGGTACAGCACTCTTCGTAGTGGTTGATCGTAAAAAAATCGTCTGCAATAAGTGTGAAAGAAAAAAACGTAATTTATTTATCTTTAACAGCTATTGAGATCGCTAATACGATGTTAATTTCGAAGTGCCTATTTGCTTTAAAATTACCGTCAGTACTTCAATTGTTTCGCCTGCTATTTATTCAGAGTTTTTGTGAAGTCTCTCGGGAAGTCGTGACCCTACGTTTGGCATCAAGTATTGGTAGATAATTAATTATGTTAACAGATCATAGATGAACCATAATTATTTTCTTTAAAATCGGCTGTCTCCGAATAGGCTAAAATACCAACCAAACTAATGTCATACATCCAGTTATGTGCAAAAAGCACTGTGAGTTATTATAGTATATATTTGTTTATTTGTCTTACATGTGATTACGGATAGGCCGGTACGATAGCCTACATATGCGTATTTATAATATTAAATATTTTTGGGGATTAAAGTTCTGTCATGGAGAAGGTCAGCGTTAATTAAGTAGCTCGGCGTTACAGAAAGTTTTATAGCAATTAGTCAAAAATGTAAGGCCAAAGCGTGCATAGATCATCGATTAATCAACTGATCAACCTATTAGCCACTCCTACAATGGAGGAAAGACCAATTTTATAGATTTTTCGCATATAATTTTATTAAATATGAAATGGTTTTTTGGTCATGGTATGAGTAAACATACAACCGCTGGGTGTCGTAATGCCGTTAGGTAAAGCTAAATTGAAGTATAGTTTAGTTTAGACTAATGTAATCTGTGTAATGTAAACGAGTCATAACAGAGGTTACAACATTACAGTACTTGTAGTGAAAGGTCGCAAGCCCATCAGTTACAGTTGCCAACAAATCGTTAGCCTATTTTCTCTCTCTCTTACAGGATGATACAATATGACATACATTTACAGTGGAACGATTTTTGTAGATCAAAAGTTTGAAGCTTCAGTATGGATGTGTATCACCTGTAGGGACGTAGGATACAATATCTATAATGTTAATTACTGGTAACTGTTAAAGAGAGAGATGCTATTTCTTGCAAAGATAACTTAATTTGACAACGAAGCTATATAGGTACGCAAAAATTACAAAATTCTAGTTGCCAGTGTCGCAGTATAGCTTAAAGCTTCGTGCAAACAGGCGCGACGCGATGGCGCGACGCCGACGCGACGCATCTCTAACAAAACAATTTCTAAGAAAACTTCACAGTACCTAGAACAATTACCGGGGTCGCGTCGCGCCAGTTTGCACGAGGCTTCAAAATAGGTACCTACTTCAAACTTAATAGCTAACAGGCACATTAATGCAGGTTTACGAAAGAAATTGAAGTTAAGATTTTAATTACTATGATTGAATATGTTATGTGGTTGTAAAACAACGAGGCGTTGAACGTTAGAAATTAAATTAGCTGTTTTAGTTACGTTGATCTTTACCGTGTTAGTGCTGTTCATTGCGTTTTGCATGGACTTAATTCTCTTTCTGGCACATCTCAAGTCTCGTATCAGACATCCACTTCTTAATTACGTAGCCTCGAACTCATATTAATCATTTCGAAAATAACATACCTATATGTATCTATACCTATACGTTATACATAATTGCTTAATCGGCGAGTGGGTCGATATCAACTGTAGGTACACAGACAATAAGAAATAATGTCCGTTCTCAGTGTTTTTTTAATTAAGAACGGACACTCATCAATTGCCTGTTAAATTGTTTAAAATTGTCGAGGTCTTCTAATGAAGGCTAATAATCTAACTGCCAATAAATTGTGTATCGTCAAACAAAAACAACAAACAATTTTAAACCATTTAGCTTTTTTATTTATGTAATTGCTGCTAGCCTGTAATTATGTATAAATTACAGGCTACCTATAGCCGGGTTTAAGTACTTGGAAAACATACATTTTCAGAAAATCTATTATTTATATATTGTCGTTAAAGTAGAATACGATTTTAAAAAATTTAAATATACCCATTAAAATTCGTATAGATCAAAGGAAATCGAAAGATAACAAACACATTCACGCCTAGGGTTGCCAACCATATACTTTATAATAACGTTATAACGTATCCTACTTTATTTTCGATAAGTAGATATACTTTATACTTTTGCATAAAAATATAGTATGTAAAAATACTTTATTTCTAATCTTTACTGTGATGCTTTAAACGAAGCACTCACATTGTTACCCATGGGTAATTACTAATTACTGAACTATTTGTCGATACCGATATGCCAAAAAAGAAAATCTATTATTATTGATAAAGAATTGACAGAGAAAAACTCTTTTGACAAATGGCAATGTTAAAAATGGATCTGATTTATTTACTTTCTATTCCCGCCACTTCAGCTTTCACCGAGAGCTTTTTCGGTAATGAATCTGAAGTGACGAGAAGAGAGACACAGATCGACCATAAAAATAATAAACTAGTTATTTATTTATTTAAATATAAATTTTGGTTGTAAAACTAGCTTTGAAACATTCAAATACATACAATAAAAAATTGTTAGCGTTTGCTAAAAGTACCCAAATTTTTTTTTAAGAAAATAAATTCTTTTGAAAATACTTTTTTTTTGGTCCAGATACATTTTATTTTCTTAGAGAACTTGATACTTACGTTATTTTTCTCAAAAAAAAGTTGGCAACCCTATTCACGCCTGACCGGAAGCGGGGATTTTCCGAGAATTAATTGATTCCGACTATGAAGATTAAAATTAATACGTAATTGCAAATAAAACGTATTGATGCCGAACTTGAACGCGCCTACAGACTTTGTGGCGCGTACGCTTGTTTGGCAGTAGCGTTACTTCGACCCAGTTGAATTTACTCGAGAGTGCTCCAGCCAGTCAAGACTCAAGACTCGAGAGTACTCAAGAGCGACGCATGTTGTGCGACACCGACACGCAAGGCAATGTAAGGGCGGAATAAGCCGGTTTAATACCCGCGCTAGCTTCCTCAAACCGGATAGTTCCGGCGTACTGAATGCTTCAATGAATAAGTAGCTCGAAGCTAGCTCATGGGCATGGGACTGGTATTAATGTCTCACCACATTCCAAACAATTAAGCTTAACTGTTGATACATCTTGTTTATATTTTGTTTGTATAAATATTAGGTAGGTACCTACGCATTTAAGAAAACAATATGCATTCGATCTCAGTATCGTTTTTATAGTTGACATGTGCAATCATAATAGTTTTTAGATATTAGATTTTTTTTTACAACACTGTGTCTATATTTATTAAATTATCTACCGACCGATATCGGTATGGAATCATTTTCGTAGTCATTTGCGTAGCAATTTTCGTAGACCCTGTTAGGCGTAGTAGGTTACGACGTAGCCACGTAGGGCCTTCAAAACAAAAACAACGGGTTTTTTTCTGAGTTTGTAAAAACTTTATTTTACGAAACAAATGTATCTATACTCCGTTTGAAATAAGATTAGACATTTAAACAAACATTTTTTACAGTCTGTTCAACCGATTTTGACTTCTGTTGCGTAGGCATAAGGATGGCATTAAAAGCAAAAAAAGTGGTTACAAACCAACTGTTTACTGCAGCTGCCATTTGTCATGCCACCAACGCAATAGAAGTCAAAATCGGTTGAACAGACTGTAAAAAAGGTTTAGTTAAATGTCTAATCTTATTTCAAATGGAGTATAGGTTTTTCCTAATTATTATTAACTTTTTTTCTATTGGTACGAATTGCCCAATATCATACGTCGCGTCGTTACGTTAAAATACAGTATGGCTGGTAAAAGAAGGGACATACTTTAAGAGAGTGTCGTACTCATGAAAAGGATCATTTTACTATGGGATCAACTCAAAAATATGAAAAAAGTCAGGTATTCCGTACAAAAGTACAATACGAACACGATCAAAATGTATGGAATAGGTGACTTTTTGATGAGTAGGTACATATACTCCCTTTAGTTGTCTCTTCTTCATACCTACTGTATTGCATAGCAGTAGATGTTATTCATGAAAAATAAACATTATGCTTTGTCGGGAATCTGAGAACGCACATGGTTATATACGACTAACTTTTTATATAAACAACTGCTGACCGTGATCCACGGTCCTATTCGAAGATCATGTCCAACCGCGTATGAAACTGAGTTGGTGATGACAATAATGTTTTTTTGTAAAAATAACCTCGCCCCCAGACCCCAATGGCATTCTGTTAAAATACGGTTCCGTAAGCACTTAAGTAAAGTTTCAAAATAATTCAAAAAAAATGTCCAGTCAATCAAATGTTGTAAAATTCTAATAATAAAATTGTAGCTTCTCGTGATTGTTAATTAAGGTACATACATGAGGCACATCGTTAAGCCAAAAAATTATTGACATTTATGTATGTCTACATGCTGTCTAGGTACTCAAAACTTAAAATGTTGAAATTTCAAAATGTTTCTGTGGGTTAGTTACTAGCAAAATTCAAATTTTTTTGGTTTCGTAATTTCACGAGACGCTGTTATACTGTTCGTGATGAATTGCAACCTTTCTGTAATTTGGCATAATAGAGCCTTGGGGTTTTTATAAACCGAAACACGGCTATTACGTCGAATTTCGAATACTTTAAAAAAATAATAGCCGTATTGTTATGTTAGTAGAACATAATGTTCGTGCTGTGCCCTTTGTACTCTTGACGTTTGCATAACTTTCTACGTTTTATAAGAGTAGCGGTCTGAAATAATGATATCTAAAACGCGCAATGTAGTGTTTTTAACAAAGACACATTTTAATTAGGCTGTTTATTATTACCTACTGTAAAATTATTTCTACGTAATTACTTAGTAACATGGTTATGTCTTAAATTATCGAGTGGGTACCTGCTTACTAATTTTTTCTGATTACATAACAGCGATAGCTACATATTTGCATCTTTAAAGTGAAGTGAGACCAGTTAGAAGTCAAAGGTTATTTCGTGTGGCGGGTAATTATACAAGGCGGGTTTTAGAAGATACTATTTGAAACTGCAATCGCAACACTGAACTTATCCTTGGAAACTTACGAAAGCATAAATGTGGAATGCGTAATTGAATACTTATTAGAATTAAAATAAATACCTTCTATCTGTGTATAAAAGTTGATAATACCCATCTACTCATTTTATGTTATAGCGGAAACAACAATTAAATGACAAGATTGTGCAAATGTCAGCAGATATAAAAGTGCTTAATAAAAATAGTATGTATTTATTTACCTAATATCCAAAGTTCAAAAAATATTTTAAAACACATTGCATTTGAAATAAATACATACGTTAGTAAGAATATACTTGCATCAGGTTATACATTAAAGTGTACCGGAGCTGCAATAACATGTATTTACAAACGTAGTACCTACCTAACTGCTCTTCATCTTCATTAGATATTGCATACAAATATAATAAATCGCAGAAGCTTGTGTTCGTATCTGCTATTTACTATTTATGAACGAAGTTGGAACTCACCTCACTTCGGCCGGTAATCTTCAGCCTTAATCTTGTGTATGAATATAACGCCATTTCTTTGATGCTTATTTTTGACGACTAATTTTGTTTTCGTTAATGTTTCTTAGACACTGATTTGATTAGAATTGTTTGTTACATATCTTCCGATTTATTAGATGCATAGGCAACGACAGGCAATCCACACTCGTGTTACATAGATACTGGAGGCTGAGAGGTTCTGATACGTGCCGGATATGTACACCAATCAATTGTAACTAAGACAACGAGCACGGAACAATGCGCTGCACGAGGCGTCACAACTGGAGCTTTTTCGGATGTGTCAACATTTGGCTCTAAGAATCTTCCTACGACCTCTATAGTTAATTGTTAATCAAGGGCGCCTTCGTCTCCTGGTGAATGAGTGTAATCTTTTATCGATGACGTGTGACTGCGCCTGAGCCTCATTATGTGCCGCAGCAATCTGCAACTTATAGGCATTAGGCGTTTAATAGTGTTTATAAAACACCGATAAGAAAACTACATTTGGTGATGGAAAAGTGATTAACTGTGTGAACATTCGCAAGCAAAATGATCATAAAATCAAATAATAATGTATAAAAAAAAATTGTATGATGCTTTTCAGTAATCTTATAAAATCTATTATTAGTATAGGATATATTTAAGTACCTATTGTACAAAATAATAATGAAGCAGGTAATAATCGCACAGGGTGTTGATTACTAAGGATGTTAAAGAACACCGTGTCCCAGATTACACTAATAGTAATCGCATGTAAGTATAAATCAACCGGTTTCGTAGAAATAGGCACCGATACTCGCCTACCTTCCTGGTGTTTCCACATTATGGGCGCCGGGGTCAGGGGTCAATTATTCCCACTTCGCTTCAACACAACACAAACCGTAAACAATGATGCACTGACAGATTGTCACTAAGTGCTTTGTTCACAGTACAAATTACATCCGCAACGCGTCTCCTCAGACTTGTCATGAAACATTATATGTATTAGAATCGCGCACCTACTTCACAATGAACGCGATATGCGAAACGAGCAAGCGTATCGTGTCGGAAACGATTGCTTAGATGGAATCAATCACAAGTAAACCAGCGCAAAACTGAGCAATATGCTTATAATGTAAGTACATACGTTTTAATCAACAACGTATTGTTGTACTACCTACATGGGCACTTACATTTTGTTTTAAAGTCGATAGCGGGTAGGTAATACGGCATTACCTACCCGCTATGGAATGCTTGCTTGATATTTTAGGTATGACTAATACCTAAAGTATTGGGAGAAAAGTACGAGCTATCTTCCGTAATTTGAATTTCTGAATGAAGTAACGTCTATAATCCGCTATAATCATTTGCGTGGGAAATAATTATAGCGGATTTACTGGATGAGAAATAATCAAATAACTTCTCCCGCTCTGGGCGCAGCGGGAAGGCGTGTCAGACTCTTACTGACTAAAACCCACCCGTGTTCCTTCAGTTGCCATGTTGCCGGGGGCCACGATATCCCTTTCAGACTTCCTCGCAACCCTGGCAGGCATCGGCCCCCTAGTGGACCCCGTTAGTTCTGCTGACATCTCTTTGAGGCGCGCGTGGAACATAACGCGCCGTCGACCCGGGCCTGGTCCTTATCGGATGGCGAGCTACACATTGCTCACCGTCCGCAAGCCTGCGCCTACGGTGGCCGGAAATCGGACTGCAATTCCCGACGCCCAGGGCGTCTCCTGCGGCGGTTAGGGGCGTGAGGGCTCTTCCTCACGCGTTCCGTCTCACGACCATTACTGTTTCGCAGAAGGAGGTGACGGCTTCCCATGCCCTCTCGCTCAGTACCATGGCCTGAACCAGGGCCGGATGCGAGAGATCACCGCCGCCGATCGCCTCCACGAGGACACAGCAATGCTCCGCCCAATCCGGGCAGACCTCCACCGTGTCCTCCGGGCGATTCAAACAATGGTGACACCCGGGCGTTTCCTCCCGCCTAATCCGAAACAGGAACCTCCCGAAGCAACCGTGTCCGGTGAGGACATGCGTCAGGCGGAAGGTGAGGGCGCCGTGGCGCCTCTCTAGCCACTTCTCAAAGAGGGGACCGCTGCAATTGTGGCGTGCCCAATCATTTGCATGCCTAATAGGTATTCATTTAACTTTGGTGTTCCACACGACTATAAAAGTTAGGTACTAAAGATGCGCTGCGAGTGTCGGACCTGCAGCAAATTAACATTTGAACTCGAAGCAAATTGCGATTACCTAGTTACACAGTAAGAGGGCCATTTCGCTACCATCATACATAGCTCGGAGCGATACTCGCTCAGCCATAGTAATGTTACTACAGTTAAGATGTGCTAATCATTCAATGAAATCACATCAAAATAATAGAGAACATTATTTTGTAAGAGTATCTATTGTATGTGCCCTATATATACCCATACAGGTTATATTTATATTTTGATTAAATGCGTAGGGTTGGAGTAACTAATTATTGTAATTACGTAGGTATATAAATTAATAATCATTTGTCTGGATTCTGGATGGATATTGAATTGTTTGTTTTTTTTAAACTGGGTAGACTTTTTAAACGGAACAGTAAGGGCTGCAGGTAGGTAGGACTACCTAGGAGACTAATTCATTTACCTTTTGAGTATTTAATTGGTAACTGCATTCAATGATTTTGGAAAAATGATTCAGTCAGCTACTAGAAAACCATTAATTTTCATGTTTTATTTTTATGATGGCAATCGGGGCAGTTTTGTATGGTCATTAAAATACACTGCAGGAGCTCATGGCTAAGTAATAACAGAAGCACGGGTCGATTCAACAGGTTATGCTACGCTTGCCGGGGTTGGTCCGTGGATGGTTGACCATCTTTACATACCGAGACTCCTCCGTGCCTCGGTAAGCACGTTTTAACCCGTTGGTCCCGGCTGTCATTTGTAGATCTTTGACAGTTGTTACGGGTCGTCAGAAGCCCGAAAGTCTGACAACCAGTTTTACTAAGGGGTATCGTGTTACCCAGTACCTGATTGGGTTGTGGAGGTCCGGGGGCCTACCACCAGCTCAAAAGCAGTATTATTTTAATATTACTTCAGTGGGAGACAGAGATGGAGCTATACGTCCTGTAGAGCTTCATCTCTTTTCCACATTGAAGTAATATTAAAATAATACTGCTTTATGAGCTTGTGGTAGGCCCCCTGATAGGCAGTCGCTCCATGTAAAATACTGGTATTCAGCTGCATCCGGTTAAACTGGAAGCCGTCCCCGACATAGTTGGGAAAAGGCTAGGCAGATGATGATTAAAAGACTCTGCAGGACAAACTGAGGGGGCGATCGGCGGCGGTGATCTCTCGCGTCCGGCCCTGGTTCAGGCCATGGTACGGAGCGAGAGGAAATGGCAGGCCGTCACCTCCTTCTACGAAGCGGTAATGCTCGCGAAGGAGGAGGCGGAACGCGTGAGGGAGAGGCAAATTTCGCGCCATCACGCCCCTAACCGCCGCAATAGAAGGAGAAGCCCGGGGCGGGAATCGCGAGCCGATTTCCGGCCACCGTAGGCGCGGGCTTGCGGACGGTGAGCAATGGGTAGCTCGCCGTCCGATAAGGACCAAGCCCGGGTCGGCGGCGCGTTGTGTTCCATGCGCGCCTCAAAGAGATGTCAGCAGAATTGACGGGAACTTCTCATACTTTCGTAAAAAATAACGTTGTTATATTAAACGAAATTCAAAAAGTTGTTTCAATATAAATATTTAATTGATGGCGCGAGCGAAGCGTCTCTGCTTCAAGTCTGGCAAAATTTGTTTTCGTGTGTCAGTTTGTTGGTACATAACATAACATCACGCCTTGATTCCCCGAGGGTTGGGCAGAGGTGTCCTTGTAGCAGGTACACCCACATTTCGCCAGTTATGTTTAAGTTTGTTGGTACTCCTCTACAAAACCTACAGGGTACTTCCCGTTGACCTAGAATCATGAAAGGCAGAAAGCAAGGTCTCACAGCACATGTAAAGGAAAAAGTCCGGAAACCTTTGATTTGTAGTTTTACCACACAATTTTTTTTTGTGATTTTAGTTTTTATTGGGTATTTTAGAAACTCGGTTAACATATAATATACACAAACATATTTATAACTAACTACTACCTATATGAATTACTAGCTGACCCCGGCAAACGTTGTTTTGCCAATTATTTGTTTGGGGTGGACAACCCTTATCACTTAGGGGTATGAAAAATAGATAGTAGCCGATTCTCAGACCTATTGAATATGCATATAAAATTTGGTAAAAATCAGTAAAGCCGTTTCGGAGGAGTAAGGTAACTAACATTGTGACACGAGAATTTTATATAAGAAGATGTACAAGTATGTTAAGGAAAAAGTTAAAAATAAAGAGAAGAGCTCATTGGGCGTCAAAAAATTCGTCCGCATCGCTGTCAGAGGGAAAAGTGCCCAAAAGGTTGGCAGCATTGCCACGTTGGATGGCAATGCTGATTCTTTGGCCTAAGAATTGGCCAGCCCTTTTGGTCACGTAAAGAGTCGACCAACCGCTTGGCGATGTCCCGGAATACTCGGTGAGCACTCGGACCCCATGGCCCTAGTGTTTCAACCCCAAACGGCTCAAAAATATAGATACCAGTAAGGTTGCTATATTTGCGCCGTTTGAGGTTTTCTGCTCCTGCAGCAGCCGCTCCGGCACAGCCCGCAGTGCTAGGAAGATGGGATGGCAAGGGTGTCGACACAGGTTGCATCCCACACCAAAGGCCTACCCAACTTCCAAGGCATTATGGTCATTCCGTCTGGCCTCTTCCCATCGTCGCGTGCCAAGCCATTGGATTCTAAAATAGCTGGCACCCCGGCGGTGACAAGAGCCCGATGGAGGATGTCATTAATGCTTGCGTGCCGTGCTAACCGACCAGCGCTCTTGCTGCAGGAAAGGCCATGGTGTGCGAGGCGGTCGACAGCTTCACCGCACTGACAGCGATGTGGAGTCCCGCAAGGAGCACCCAGACGCAGACTTGTAGCGAGCCGGAAAGCGGTGTCACCCAACATAGTGCCTATGTTGGGTGACGGTAGCGCCTGAAGCCAGGGGCCCGACTCCCATTCTCCCACAGCTAACAGGCGGGCTCGCTCGGCAGTGTTGGTGGACGTATTTATGAGGTTATTCCGTACCAACCTGCAGAGCGGCTCATCCCACTGTCTCTGGGAAGACGGGTTCTCGGGCTGCATCGTATCCGGACAAGCCATTTTCCATGCGTTCATCGCATCAGTCAAACATGGCACTTCAGAATACACTTTTTAGTCTTACATTTGCAGTTGGAGAATTAACCGTAATGTAGGTATGAGAGAACATGTTTTTCAACTACGATGTTAAGTTTGTTTTTGGGATAAATTCATCCCAATTATGGAACCCATCATTGTTCGTGGTCAAACACGCATTTAACCGGTTTTTTTATTTAGGTATAGTAACTTTCAGTTGGTCCCATCAAATTTTTGTGAAGATCTCATAAGGATTTTCGGCGTGCCGAGCAGAATAGCTTCTCAAAATGCAGTAAATTGCTCCACAAAATGCAGTAGGAGCACCTGGGACCACCTTCTCATCACAAGACTAGAGGATTCTGAAAATAATTTTCAGAATTCACAAAAACGATGCTTTAAAAAAAAAGGTATTAATGTTAGTTTTACATGGCACTACTGTGCACCGCTAGATCTCGCTGTCGTTGTCGCTCGCCAATGGTTAGGTCCCGTCGAACATTTTTGTGTGACTGAAGTCTTGTTAGGTGTAAAGTAGCTTCAAAAGTAAAGTCTCGTGTTTAATAGATAGATAGTAGTTAGTTCTCGTATTGTCTTGCTACTTGCCATGAATTAATTGTTGCAAAAAAGTTTGCGCTCGTGAAATCTACTGTTTGCAGAACTACTAGTTTTAGAAATAACTCATCAGCTGTTCCCTACATTTGTGTTCACATAAATTGAAAAACTGTAGGAACGATTTCACGGTTTATTTTATAGTAAGTATAATTATTGTTCGTAATTATGATCACAATGGTCAGAGGTTTAGGGTCAAACAAAAACTACGCTTGTATACCTTCCCATATTCTTCCATTCCAACTACATAATATAAAAATAATATCTTCAGTCACAATACTAAGTACGTAGGTACCTATCATCATAATATCGTTAGATAAGCTAGTTTGCATTTCTTATGAGCTAGAACTAACTGTAAGAATGAGAAAACCAAGGGCAGGCTGTCAGTTGATAGGCATGTACTGTAGTATTTGTGCAGTTTAGTAGATTCCTTTCTATTTTATTACGAATTAGCTTCGCACGGGTGCAATCTACTGAAGTTGTGAAATGTCAAACCTCGAGATTTCCGTGATCTATCTACCTATGTTAAATAATATAATTAGCACATAAACCATCCAGAATAAATTCTTTAAATGGGGGTGAAAACTGCATCAAACAAAATCCATTGTGTAGTTAAAAAGAACTACTATATGTATAGGTATGGAGTTGATTTTTGTGATGGGGCAGTTAGGGCAGGCTGTTGTAGCTACATTACGAAAACCCACTTTGTTTTATAGGTATAAGTACAATTTATAGATCATAATTATGTAGAACAATGATGAACTAAAAAAAAACGTTATCTATCGTAAGAAGTACAAGCAATATTCCTTTCAGAAAAAAAAGATGAAGTGCATAAAAATAATATGACTCTTGTCTTCCAAGTATTCGCCACCCATCAATCAATTCACAAAAAAAAAAATAAGAAACGCGTTTTCATTTTTTTTATTGCTTCAGTAACTTCGTCTATCTAAGTAAGTTAAAAGCATATCAAAACTACCATGGCACTATGCAGAGGAATTAATTGGTAATGGCCGTATGAAAGCTACTGCTTTACAATCAGCAACAAAAATATTACCACCAACTTACTAAAAAAAAAAAATAAGAAACGCGTTTTCATTTTTTTTATTGCTTCAGTAACTTCGTCTATCTAAGTAAGTTAAAAGCATATCAAAACTACCATGGCACTATGCAGAGGAATTAATTGGTAATGGCCGTATGAAAGCTACTGCTTTACAATCAGCAACAAAAATATTACCACCAACTTACTAAAAAAAAAAATAAGAAACGCGTTTTCATTTTTTTTTATTGCTTCAGTAACTTCGTCTATCTAAGTAAGTTAAAAGCATATCAAAACTACCATGGCACTATGCAGAGGAATTAATTGGTAATGGCCGTATGAAAGCTACTGCTTTACAATCAGCAACAAAAATATTACCACCAACTTACTAAAAAAAAAAAAAGAAACGCGTTTTCATTTTTTTTATCACTTCAGAAACTTCGTCCATCTAAGTAAGTTGGTGGATATATTTTTGTTGCTGATTGTACAGCAGTAGCTTTCATACGGTCATTACCAATTAATTCCTCTGCATAGTGCCATGGTAGTTTTGATATGCTTTGCTTACCTGTTTACTTATTTCACATTATTTAAACTTTATTGTGTTTAAAACCTGACCTTTTGAACCGCCTTCTTGTGGGGTCTAGGTCGATCACAACGATCTGTAAGACAATAATTTTCTGATTTTACAAAATTAAGGTGCCTACCTATAATATCATATCATAATTATACCAGCTGGTAAAATAAACATCAGTAACAGTACCTACTGCTCTGCTCGGGTAAAAATAAATAAACATGTCCAGGTATACAAACGTTGTATTACATTCCCGGGGTTGTGAAAATAGAAAAACGAATTTTCCCAGGTATGAGACCTAGCCTACCTTTTGAAAACTACCTTTTGGAAGGGGTGACTAGAAAAGACTTTAAACGATAAAAATATATAACTATAAAAAAATATAAATGACATATACGAGAATTTATATTATATCAGAATGACTTAATTATTAATCCGTTTATTTATTTTCTTTCATATATAATTACATTTTTAAATATTTCGTTTTCTTAGAAGATATAAAAAAAACATTTAAAAATATAAAAAATAGAAGTCCGCCGGTATCGGGAGCAGGGTCCAAGCTACCGGTGGTTAGGGCTGCAGAGACAGGAACCTCCTCACAATGCGAGCCGTATCGAGGAGTACTGCCTTCTGAATCAGGCGTTTGATCCAGCCGCCTAACGAGAGCCTTGAGAGATGTTGATCGAGGCTCTCGCTAATTATTAATATTGTTAATTTAGATAAAAATTGTATTGTTAGTTTTTACGACTGCATAATTTATTTGAAAACTGTATTTTTTTAGTTTTTACGACTTTGCATGCCGTAAGGTAGAATGTAGCGGAAAAACTTAGTGATGTACCATCTTATACCTGTACCTACATTGTTGGCAAAATAAATCTGAATCTGAATCAATTCTATTTTATGGAAATATTGACGTTTAAAAGTGCTGTTTATGTGCCTAATTTAAAAAAAATGGTACACCACTGACTACCTGCAGTATTTTCTCTCCTTTTCCATTTAAATCCATCCAAAGGTTGTCTGTAAAGGATCGCTTTTAGCGATAAGACCGCCCATTGTGTCACCCAATATAAAATTTAAAAATTTATGTCTGTAATTTTTATGGGGTACATAATAAAGAATATTCTATCTATCTAATTGAAAAAAATATTTGACTTTGACTTAGCTAGATCGATTTTTCACCCAACTTTTTTTGCAACTTTCATCGAAATCGTTAGACCCGTTTTCGAGAACGTGATTACAAATATATATAAGTATATAAATGTTTAGACTTATACAAATATATGCTCATTAAATCCTTTATGATAGATGAAAGTAGGGACCTATCTTATGTAGTATAGTGTCAAATGTTATTTTAAACAATCGACAATTATTTAGACTACTTACTTTTTAAAATTTGGGGAGTTTTTGGAATACTTTTATGAATATGTACCTAAACAATATTTGTTTGCCACCTAAAACGTCGATATAAAAGCCAAGGATTGACGACAGAATGTGCCCTCGAGCACGTCACTTGATGCGGTGTCAATAGGAGGGCGGCGCGTGAGCACCATCTCGTTGCGAAAGGTATGCATGAACCATCGAAAGTGCCCCCTCCCCCGGATATGGAGCGCACAACTCTTATAAACACAGGTGGCGCCTGGGCACTGGACATTACCTATCTAGCTGCGTCCAATCGCATACCCAGGATGTGTGACAAAACGGTAGGTGCTCGTGACACGCTATTGTGAGGATCATCTCTGATCAGCATAGTGACCTGGTGAAATTAACAAAGTGCATTCCTGATAAGATATCAGTATCTTAGGACAATAATAGTGCTAAAGTGTGAATTTTACAACCCTTATCAAAAATTAATATATAATAACATATAGCTAATTAATTGTAAAGTATGTACTTTATAATAGGATCGTAATTTGTGTGTGCAGGTACTTCGGTCTCTGGTGGTAGCGGTGGTGGTGGCATGTGCGGTCGCGAGGCCAGAGCCTCCGACGTCGTACGGCGCACCCGCCCCATCCTACAGTGCCCCCTCATCGTCATACGGAGCTCCCTCGTCATCGTACGGAGCTCCCGCGCCGCAGTACGGGCCACCCCAGCAGCCCATAGTGCACAAGCATGTGTACGTGCATGTCCCACCTCCAGACAATGACATCCCAGCACCCCGCAAACCAATTTGGGTGCCTCCTCCTCAGAAACACTACAAGATTGTGTTCATCAAGGCACCGACTCCACCCACCCCCACTGCACCTGTCATTCCTGTGCAGCCTCAGAACGAGGAGAAGACTCTTGTCTACGTGCTGGTGAAGAAACCCGAGGAGCAGCCCGATGTCGTGATTCCGACACCCGCGCCCACGCAGCCCTCAAAACCAGAAGTGTACTTCATCAGATACAAGACACAGGTAAGATAAGGGGTTGCTTTGTTAATGCGTGAATTAATTAATTTAATTTGGTGTACGTTCTATTCTCAATATTTGATTATTTATCCATCCCTCAAGTCTTGATCAAAAGCGTTAAATTTTATTTTGATTCCATCATGTTCAGAAACTAGGAAAGCATCAAAAATTAGGTTATGGCGGCAATATATTAATTAAAACGTTTAATTCCACTCAGATATTTTTAAATGATTGTGATGCGGGCAATGTGATGTTGGTGCCGATAATTTTGATTGATCATACTGAAACAATGTCTATGTGATATTATTGAAACAATAAATATTATCAAATACAGCAGTCAAAGGTCAATTAGAAAATAAAATAAGTATCGTACTCAATATCTTAAAAATAAATATAATTTCGAATTAGAATTGAATTTTTCGCCTCGTAAATGTAAGGATAATCATTCCTAATTTAGCACTATAACTTTTTCGCGATAGATGCTTTAATGTAAACGGCAAAAGAGAACAAATTCGTAATGAATTTCACGGGTCTTGACTTTTAATTATTTCTTCACGTTTATAAAGTCGTCATGTGTCATGGTGATGGCTCGAGGATGCGTCCGCGCTCTACCTCGTGAAAGTGCGCGTAAACATTTCCTACAACATCTAGGAAGTATTATAATATGCCATATGGCATTATCTGCAAGACCTAGCGTGCTCGGCACTCAGGGTACCTGCTATCATCATTACATTAACGCAACCGAGGATGCCACTGTACTCCGACAACCCGTAGTTTCGATGTAACGCAATGTCTCTCGCAATAAGTGGATAGGTAGATTTTTTTGTATCATTATCGCCCGGTGGGTGGCTCTTCTAGAAATGTCACCAGGAGGTTGCTTCACATTAGGGCTAGATTTATATATCTAAGCCCCATAATTATCTACTAGATACGTCATCAATGTCACTCACCATCGCCGTACAAGTAAATATGAAATTACGCTTACTTCGATAATTATTCAATCGTACTTTGAAAATTATTCCCAATTATAAGAAGGTAACTCTACCTACTGGTACTACTACCTATTACGGCATGTCCAAGAACCAAAAATTTGAGGATATGAGACATCTATGTAGGTACCAACCCGCACTGGGCTCGCGTGATAGATTACCGCCAACTCCCTCTCGAAGAAAGGAGGCCTGTGTCCCAACAGTATAGGCTGATTATGATTATGAGCTCTACCTACTGTTGCACTATCAACACAGTATTTCCACTTTGGTAGTTAGCAGGCACTTAATCCCATAATATTATAGAATTACCATTCAGATGTTCAATTTACCATAAACAATCAAATCACAAAAACATGAATGAAGATTGTTTGTTTGTGAACTGAGTATTCTGGGCTATTTATTTTATTACATAATGTAAATAACTCGTAATAACGCATATATTTCAACAAATAGCTTTATAATTGGTAGGTCGTCCGAAGATCAGAATGGAGTCACAAACGAAAGTATGCGTAGCATTATTACATGGTAGCACGTAAAGGCTCCGAACTCGTAACATGTAGACGTGTATGTAGGTCAATTCCAAAGTTACTTACGGTATTTATTAAATAATATTTAATATCCAATCATCTACAAGCGCGAAATTGTTTTTAAAGGTTTTAAAATTGATTGGTTCAACTGATTAGAGATTTATGTGAAAGCTTCAAAGTCTTATCAGAAAGAACTAATCAAAAGTCATGGTTCTACCTTTAAACCATGGATTTCAAGTTTTAAGGTAGGTACATGCATGCAGACAAAAAAAATCCTGGATTTGATTCCGAAAGTTTATCGCAAATAAAATAGCAATATTAATATTAGTATTTCTATAATAAAACCTATCAACCACTTTATTTCAGTAGATTAGATAACTCGGCAGACTGAAGTCATGCTAATGAATCTCAGAACATTTCAGCTTTCAAAACGAGCTCGATCTTGTACGTTAAAGTTCCAAAAACACTGTGTTGTAAAACAGTATTAAAATACTTGATAGGTAAGTAGGTAATGTTTATTGTGTCATTTATATAAAAGTCAAGATTCCTTTCACCTGATGACCAACATAGACCAACCTGTGAAAATATTTAACCTTCAGTGCAATCAATTCGTCTATTAGATCCAAAGTGCATCTTCTTGCATTCTCCATTTTGTATTCGTTTGGACACTGCGACTAGATGTTTTATGCAACAAACAACATTTTAATACTAGCCTACTAGTAAAACAACCGATATTATTGAGTGGGTAATTTACTTGCAAGTATTAGATTCCTAATATTCCTATGTACCTTTATACGGAAGTCGTAATATTGCATATTGCTGAACATTTTTGGCATTTACCTATTTCCCGAAGGGGAACTGGTAAAATGTGGGTGTACTAGAAGTGTTTTTAAACACTCACATTTGGCAGTTGTGTTAAATCCCATGAGCCTTGTACAAATCCAGTCGCCGCGTACCGAGTGTCTTAAATGAAAAACACAGGACACTGCGAAATCAGGATATCATGACCACTAACCCAATGAGGTAGTCTTAATGGCATATTGAAACCCAAAATCTGTGAAAAGTAATGTTGTAGTGTTCTGAACTAAAATATAACTTATTTTTATTTTTCAGAAACAGGAAGGTTACCCGGCTGCGGCCCCCAAGCCCGAATATGGACCTCCCGCTTCCCAGCCTTCGTCAGAATACGGTGCTCCCTAAGGCATTCACTCTTGACGATCACAAACTAGCTGACGATTAGTGCTCGCCTTTCTTCTTAAGCCCTCTTATTAAAAACCTTAGTAATCAAATCACGTTATTTACGTAACTTGGTCAACTAAAGGTTTTATTGGTTAGATTTATAGTAGTTACACCAAAGTATACAATCACGAGGGTCTACCCTGCTATATGTCTCCACACGGATATAGTGTGATGGTAGACTCTTTATGCAGTTAGCGTTTGAGGCTGCTTAGCTTTGTTTAGTTATACAAAGTTTCTATTTTTTTAATACGGCATTTTCGCTTCTCATTGAGTTGTTTCGTTATAATCTGAAGCGATTATGACTTTTTGCGTATTCTGAAGATTTATGGGCTAACATTAAAGATTAATTAGAATAATTACCATTTTTGTCAGTGCCTTTGCTGTGATATTAAAAAGGTATCGTGTGGAACCTTATAAATCTAGAGAAGCCGGAAGTCGGCCGAGCACTTTGAGGGCAGCATGCTGGCGTTTCGCCAAAACGTACTGCAACTTGTATTATTACATCAAATTGATGTGAATGTTTGTAAATATATTATTTTTATATGATTAAAATGTTTTATAATAATTACATTCTTGTTTTATTATTAAAAACAGAATCCTAAAAACACAAGATTTATATTTTGGTAGTGTTAGGCGAAGAGATCAATTTTTTTAAGTAAAACTACTTTAGGCGCGTTAGCCATTTTTGAGATGGGACTAAATCATTGATTTCGCGACACTGTGACGACACCTCATTTTTCTAAACGCGGTTGTGCTCTTTATTTAGGTATATTACGTTACGGATCAATGATCTATGCAAGTATTTTACTTTAAAGGTTTTGTAAACGCGATTGTGCTCTTTATTTAGATAAGGTTACGGACCAATGTTCTATACAAGTATTTTTCTTCCACCAAGGCGATCTTGTTCAAGTTTTCATTTCTGTTGGCACTCCCGGAGTGCCACCGCTTTATTTTTGAGGATAGGTACTGTGGTGTGTGAAAAACACTGGTAAATACATAATTCATTTTTGGAGCATTAAAAGATTCTCCATTTTTCATTCATATCCATCGCTAATGTTACATAGGGCTATGATAAAAAACAAAATGATTTTAGTTGTTTCAAGCGATAATTACTTAGTGAGTTGTAATACTTACGAGTTACAAGTATTAATGTAATACCTAAAGATGGTAGGCACTCGTTTTGCAACGATTACCGACTATTACCTGCAACAGTATTTGATGCTGGGGCCACACCAACGGGAAATGCCGTTAATTATCGCGATGATGGATGCTAACCCATAGGAATAAAGTCCATCATCCCGAAAATCAACAGCGTTTCCCGTTCGTGTAGCCCCGGCATAACAGTAGGCTCTATATCGATTTTTGCCTGTTTCTGGCTTTCCGCAACTTAACAGCTTAGTTAATAATTTTCTAATAATACGCTCTTACCTAAGTGAAAAGTGTGTGTATAAAAATACATAATTTCGTTGCAAAGAAAAGGATTTCCTTAATATGTATTCTGAAGTGATTATGACTTGACATGAAAATGTCTGCGAGTCCGTTGCGAAAGGTGCTAACGAATGTCCACAAGGGACCCTGATTAGTAACGCGCTAAAAGCGAAAACATGTGAATTATATTGAAAATAGTTTATATAGTAGGTATGGAGTTACTTCATATTCTAAGGTCACGTAATACCACTTTTTTTGCAAGTAAATATATGTACATAATATAGATTTAAGGTGCTGCTGTTTTTTACCTAGATTTATGTGTTAGGCATGTAACATTTCTATTTATAAAAACCACTGGACTGCTGGAATTATCCTACAATTAATGAATATTATAAACGCGATATTTTGTGTGGATGGATGTTTGTTTGGTACTCTTTCACGCAAAAACTACTGAACGGATTTGGATGAAATTTATCACACCAATAGTTTATAACTTGGATAAGACATAGAATAATTTTTATCCCGATATTCCTACGGGATCGAGACTTATGCGGGTGAAACCGCGGGCGTTGCTAGTAAATTAATAAACTACATATTATATAAACTACATATTATATTATTATATACCAGCTAATTAAATATATATTACATAAATATACATTTAATTAGCTAATTAAATGTATATTACATACATACATTTAATTAGCTGGTAGGAAAGTACCTTATATTCTAAATATCCTTAGTACCTAGTATGTGTGTAGGTTCACCTAACGCCATGTAAAAATACCTACGAGTGCTGCGAGCGGGACTCGAACCCGCGAGCTCTGGCAAACCGTGCCGTTACTTTGACCATTAGCACCTAGTAATAGTAAGTACGTCCAAAGCTCTGTAAAGTGAAAGAAAGACGTCAGAAACCTATTGCCGACAACTTTGGAATGGATGGTGCTTCATTTTTAAGTAGGTACTTAGATATCTGAATGAGTTTATTTCTAGTATTAGTTAACCAATGAGATGTGCGAGTTAGGTTTTATGTGAAACTAGCTGCTGCCCGCGGCGTCGCCGGCGTGGATCTTAATTCTTTTTAGCTAGCCTTAGTTACTCCTTATAACATCAGCTATCTTCCAGTGAAAGCCCCGTCAAAATCGGAGCTGCCGTTTCGGAGATTAACCGGAACAGACAGGCAGACAATTTTTTTTAAAATTGTTTTGTCGTTGTATGTACCGTATATACTTTCATTTGCATTTAGTAAAAAGCTGTTATTTTGACATTACTAAGTCTGGTCAAATAAAATTGAAGTGTCTGACTTCAATTTCATTTATTTGTTTTCTATGTATAGACTACCTATGTTAAACAGGAAAGATTTAGAAGACAAAATGTATGTACGGTTTGTATATGAATCTTTCAGAGATAGGTACCATTCGAAATTTCGATAATAAATTGTATATTATATATAAGTTATACATAAAATAACATAAACATAACTTCACGCCTTCTTTCCTCGAAGGGTTGGGCAGAAGTACACCCACATTTCGCCAGTTATGTTTAAGTCCCATGTAATAGGGGCTGAGCCTATTGCCATCAACCGGGCACAAATCCAGACTCCGGGCTGCTACTGAGAAATTCCAGATAAAAAAACCCAATAACACTTTTCCTGACCCGGGAATCGAACCCAGGTTCTCATGCTCAGCAGTAGCGCTTGCAACCACTAGACCAACGAGGCAGTTACGAATACATCAAACGATTGGACAAAATAATGAGGGCCTATGAAATAGAAAAAAAAAAAACTGCAAGATGGTTAAGATGATTTTATAAATCTGAAAAGGGCCCAAGCACGCTCACACCCTGAGACATTCCAAACGTAGGAATGTTCAGAATGGCAATTTCTTCACACAGGAGGTATTTCCGCTGCTTCCTGGCTTTGTTTGAACTTGAAGAAATTTCATAGTTATGTAAATTGATGATTTCCTGTAAAAGTTGTTGCTTAACACTTAGTGTTAGGCAAATGGAAAACGAGTCAACCGAGTATCAGGTTCTGTTAGCAGTCGTTCCCTGTAAATGACTGATAGGCAGCTGCAGCTAAACGACTGGACAATGGACCAAAAGTTACGACGTCATGATTGTTTTGAGACGTTACACTTTTTCGCGTTGTTCCATTTATGTGACCACGAAACATTACACTTTGTGCAAGATTCAGAGACACATTAACGAATGTGGGTAGATTATGATGTAATGTGAACAATCACTAGGTCTCTTGAATGTACACAATAGTAAAAGACGTCTCACGGCTCTATTATATGTCAGCAATTTTACATTTTCACTTTCACGGGTGGTACGAATGTGGTCAATGAACGCTTCCGTAAACTAGGATTGTCTTCAAAACAATACAGAGTGAGTATCTAATCTATGTCACGCATGTTACACTATCACTGGTTTCATTGTACGTGTGTCTTTATTCACGTCGTAGACCATAGCAGTTACTCATCCTTTTCATTGTTTTGACTAATGGCCATGGTGTTGTGTAACAATGATATCATATGTGGTTCCCGTAATATTACGTGGTTGCTACTTGCTACCGAAGAATGCTAAATTAATATGACTTACTCGTACGTGTCGTTTTATTACTACTAGAATTAGTATGGACTATGGAGTTCTACTTTCCATTGGTTATAAATATAAAACTTCAATAAAAAATGTAATAGCCACCACATGATAAGATGATGTTACTTATTTCTAGTTCAAATCTCCCTATAAACGTTGGAAATCTAATTTACAGTTAAAAGATAGATACCTATCTTGAATAATTTATGACATAACTAGCACTGCATTACAATTTAATGAGCGTAAAGATTTTGTATTCATAATCACAATTTAGAGATTATACTTAGTTGCATTTTTTTTCCATTGCGTTACAATGCTTCGAGGAAAAGAATGAGCTGGAAGAAACTGTGTTTTTATGTCATGCTATGCTATAGAAGTGCATCTTGGCCGCAAAGGCAGTTTCTCGAATATTAAAGCAGGCACTCGAATATTCGTGCCAGCATGCTAGCCGAACACATAAGTAGATAGATTAATAACCTAAAGAATTCCCGAAAAATTCCATCGTTTATTTTTATCGGCCGGTACCTATTTGGATTGGCTAGAACAATAATCTTATTTCCAAGTTTTAATAATATTATAGTTCCCGCTTCTGGCATGTCTAGATTTGTCTAGAATTGTTATTTTTGTACAGAATGTTCGTAAGATCATTGGACGCCGCTTTAGTTTATTTTGGTCTCAAATAGCTTTGGTGTTGTCGGCACTGGCAGTATTCACAGATATTGAAAGGAGACTGGACGCATTTAATAATAATAACTAACATATTATAGTTAAGATAACAGATAATTTTGAAAACAATGCCACTAAAAATTGAGTCTGAAACGAAAGTAGATTCGGAACCGTGTGTGCTGACTTGGGGCAACAAATTGTTTGTTGGCACTGAAGATGGATCTATTAAAGTAAGTAAATACCTATTTAAGAGATAATGTTTATTTCTACTGAAAGCTTACCTACCTTTCATACTGCCTACCGACCCTGAGTAAACTGAACCGGAATAACATGCGTAATCTATCTTGATCCCTAATGAATAAATCCAAAATTATAAAACAGTTAAGTTCTCAATTATTAAAAATTATTGTTTAAGTCATTTGATGCAAAATTGACACCAAAAGAAACCTGGGCTGCGCATGGAGTGCAACCGTTTGCGTTAGCTACTGATGGAGACGCCTTATACTCATCGTCAAATGATGGAGGGATCAAAGTGTGGTCCATGACGGGAGACAAAATCGCTGACCTGCCATCTACAGGAGCCGATGTAGGCGCTTTACAAGTGTACGACAAACAAGTTTATGCCGGCGATGAAGGTGGAAACGTAAGTAGAAGATGAAGAAGTCAATCCGATTTCGTAGAAGCTTTCTAACGAATAGTTTTTTTTTTTTGTAGGTCATCTCTTAGTTGACCTCTGAGATCATGACTACTTAACCGGGCTTTCCTGTGGGTGCCTTAAGCTACTACACTTAAAACCTCCAGCCAGGGGTTATTCAACTATGCTAATTAAAACTAGGTGAACGCTCGCTAAGGGCACCCCCTGTGGGGTACGAACCTCGGCTTAGAGCGTCAACCGGAGGGAGGACATCAAGGACGGGACGGGCTGGATCAAAGTTTTGATCATGATTATTAGTCGGGGAATTTAAAGCTACGTGCTCAGCTGCAACAACTACTGGCACCTCGTTATCGAGCAAGGGTCAGGGGGGTCTAACGATTAGAGAATAGGCACATTTCTTCTAATTATGCAAAATTATAGTTAGCAACTACAAGTAGCAGTGGCCTATGGGCGGCTTTAAAACTCTGACACCAGGTTAGTCACTAACCAGAAGTAGCAGTGTAATCATTAGTTAGACACCTACCCAAAAACATTTTTTTTTTAATATTCCTATTAAATACGGATACCCATGACATTTGTAAAGTTTCGCCAGCTAATTTAAAAACACCCTGTAGGTACCTTGATTAATGCTTTATTTAAATGTGAAAGTACATACCACTATTAGAAAATTATTATTATTGTTTTCAGATTATTGTTTATGAAAACAACGCGATGAAAGCTACATACAATGTTTTGGAAGAAGTGAAAGATTTGTGCTTCAGTCCTCCATTCTTATTCACAGTTCGGGATCTCTACGTTACCGCCACTGAAATAAAGCCAGGTATTTTTTTAAAAATAAATAATTACCTAGGTACGGTCTACGTTTATTAGGTGTCTACCTAAATACCTATATATTGGTAGGTACCTAATGCGTGGACAGTTAACGCGATGTAAGCACCTATACTCCGTTTGAAATAAGATTAGACATTTAACTAAACCTTTTTTACAGTCCGTTCAACCGATTTTGACTTCTATTGCGATGGCGGCATGACAAATGACAGCTGCAGTAAACAGTTGATTTGTAACCACTTTTTTACTTTTAATGCCATCCTTATGCCTACGATATAGAAGTCAAAATCGGTTGAACGGACTGTAAAAAAGGTTTGTTTAAATGTCTAATCTTATTTCAAACGGAGTATAGGTAGGTGGTAGGTACCTACACTACAGCATTTATCAGTTTGGTGTAAGTATTATGCATTCTGCCGTCAATGATTTTTTTTTTCAATAGCAAAGCCACACAAAGCAGCTTAAAAATTAAGATGCTGGAAGACGCAGGCGCTTATGACTCGCCAGTCGCTATTAACGGCTTTAACTTTTGATGTCGTCTTTTATTAGCTTACGTCTGTTTAGTTATTAACTTATTACCCTCGCTACGTTACAACGCAGTGTTAAATCTAGCAAGGCGTGACTTCATGCCGCATTTTAACTCAATGTATCGCCGTAATCTTTTGATTAGGTACGTCAAAAAAGAAAAGATAATATGTTCAATATTTGTGAGCTAATATTTGTGAGATAATATGTTCAATATACGTTTTCAATATTTTTTTATAATCTACAAGACGGACAAAAAAATGTTTGGATACAGGCCTATAATTGTTTGAGAAACAGTAAAAACTTTTATTTATTAGTTGTCTATTATCTTATTAATTTAGGTAGTACCTACGAATGAAAGAAAATTAAATATTAGGTAGGTAGGTACTAACGTTTGTGTTGTGAGGGGAAATACAAAGCTACACTTCTTTCCTTGCTACATATTTGTTTAGCTTTTAGAGAAACCAGGGGGCCTACCACCAGATCATACGCAGTATTATTTTAATATTACTTCAGTGCGAGAAAGAGATGGAGCTATACGTCCTGTAGAGCTTCATCTCTTTCCTACACTGAAGTAATATTAAAATAATATTGCTTTATTAGCTGGTGGTAGACCCCCTGATAGGGGAGTAAACCTAATTGACACTAAAAACAGTAGGTTCTGTAAAATCCACTGTTAGACTTCAATGCCATGAGGTTTTCTACATTCTCGATATTTTCTCATTTCAGAGGAATCGAAGACCCGTTTCATGACGCGGCACACGATGGAAGGTCGAGCACCATTGCGGAAATTTGGGAATCGTCTCGTATTCATGTCTAGAGATGGCACTAGCTTACGGTTACATGACGGCTCCATCGATACTAGTTTCAAACCACTTCATGAAATCAAGGTGACAAATCCGGATTAAGTTTTTTGTTCTGAAACGTTTTTGTACATATCGTTACGGATAATTTTGCACTTTGCACCGATGCATGCAGTTTTGAATGTGTGTCATCTGCGCCATTTTAAATTGTAAACCGACAAAAAAGTTTTTGTTGTTAGTTCTTCTTTGGGAACTTCTTTAATAGGTCTACTTACATACACAACACCTCTACGTTTTTAAATCCGCCCTTCAAACGCAGCTCAGGCTTAAGGATCTCAAATTCAAAATATTTTAATTTCCATTAACCTTTACCTTTTTTTTACCTACCTACATGGGCACTTAGGAAACGTCCGAAGCTAGATGCACGGACGATACCTTTCTATAGAGAAGAACATGCAAAAAACTCCACGGTTATCTACTCGTAATTTGGGAGCAGTTAATAGACATTTACATAGTAAAATTATGCTAAGGAAATTATTGCCAAACATCCTTGTCTTCAACGTAGTCTTTATTTTTGTAATATGCTTTATGCAATACAACCCGGAACCCTTTCTGGCTTATCCCATAAAAAGAAATAAGGTACCTACCTAATAACTAGGTAGGTATTTGGTAGTAAGTATGATAGTACCTATTGATAGTAGATAACATCCATGTAATATTTTCAGGTAAGTGACATGATTATAACAACTTTGTCAGCAAGTGGGGACTATGTGTGGACTGGCGGTTGGGATGGCTTCGTGCGCCGGTGGAAGATAGCTGGCGAAAAACTAGAACCTGCAGGAGACGTCAATCTTGGTGGTTGTATTAATTCACTAGTTGCTACTGGTGACACCGCTTACGCAGCTGTGACTGGCGGGAAAATAGTTCATTTAAGCGCTGTATAAGATTTAGAATACTCTGGGTAAAAAGACCCATCACATAGCCGTTATCTACGCATTCTGTACCTCCATCAAAATAAGTAACGTTGAGTAAAATGTTTTGCTGGGGAACGATTTTCCTTTTTCTGTTTGAAAAATCGCTGTTTACGGTAGCGCGCAAGGTAACGCACGCAAAACATCGTGCTTTTGGGTGCATAACGGTACAGAAGCTTGCCTTGAAGGATTTTTTTTGTAAAACCAAAACAAAAACATTATGTTAAAAGATTTTTATGTTTTATGAATGCTGGTTTGTAGTTTAATAAATAAAGGTTCAGTGGATGCAAAAGATTTTAATTAATTTAAATTACCCTAAGAACTAGCGCAGTTTTTCCTTAGGGGGCCACCTACGCGACCTTATAGGAAAGTAGATAAATACTAGCATATAAGCATAGCATAATCAGCTTATAATGTTCCCAATGTTATGACACAGGCCTCCTCTCTTCGAGAGGAAGTGGGCTGTAAATGCTGTAATCTCCCACGCGGGTCCAGTACGGGTGTAGATGTCACAATGTCTTCGAAATTTTGATTCTAGGACATGTCAGTTCTCTCACGATGGTTTCCTTCACCGTTTTGAGAGCAGTGGTAATGAAATTAGCTACATACACAAAGTAAAGCGCCTGCCTGGGTTCGAACCCACGACCTACAACTCGTAAGTCGGGTCGGTTACCACTAGACCACCACTGCTCTAGGTAGGTATACCTACTAGGATTGTAAGCCGACGCGACGTCTGCACGTACGAAATAAAATCGCGGCGGGATTTTATCGCGCACTGGATTTTCAACTCGCGTTGAAAAAACACCCTGTTGGATTTTCAACTCTCAATCAAGTGCACGAAAAAAAAATCGCCGCGATTTTATTACGTCCGTGCGAACGTGGGCTAACTCTGTTATTCTTGAAAACGATGATTGTTTACGATATGTAGCTATTTCAAGATACCTACATACTGACTCTCCTGAGCTAAGATAGAACAATCAATCATTAAATAAATACATAACTGATAGCTTTAGACATTCATCAAACGTAGGTACGTCCGTACGCTCCTCTGTGTCTTACGTCTCTAATTAGCGGGGCCTGCATCTATTCTAGAAAGATGCATAAAATAATCTGCCTATAACGTTCCCATTGCTGGGATACAGGCCTCTTCTCTGTGTGCGGGTTGTTGGATGTCACATGTCTTCAAATTTTTAGTTCTAGGATATACCAATTTCCTCACGATGTTTTCTTCCACCGTTTGAAAATAGTGTACAGTGGTGGTAAAATAAATTACTTACCTATACCTACAAATTAAAGTGCCTGCCTAGGTTTGAACCATTGAACCCACGGCATACAGCTTCTAAGTCGAGGCTAACCACTGGGCCACCACTACCTGTTCTAGAAAGATGGCCAAACTTTAATCACGATTTCAAATTAAGATTTGAGTAGATACGGCAGGTACGGTCAACTGCACGTCAGTAACTACGAAAATCGCTTTGAGTCTTTACTGCTACAAAATAAACGCTGTCAAAGTCAAATTGTTATCGTGAACGTTTGGTTGACTATACAAGGTATCTTAATTCTTAGTATTACTAAAATATGAAAGTAGATTAACAGTAAGGGTGCTTTCCCACTATGTCGTGACGATTAATTTAACACAACATAACATAACATCACGCCCTTTTTCCCTGAAGGGTAGGGGCAGAGGTGTCCCTGTAGCAGGTTTACCCACATTTCGCCAATTATGTTTAAGTCCCATATAATAGGGGGCGAGTTGCCATCAACCGGGCACAACCAGACTCCGAGCTGCTACTGAGAAATTTCAGATAGAAAAACCCAATAACACTTTGCCCGACCCGGGAATCGAACCCAGGGCCTCATGCTCAGCAGTAGCGCTTGCGACCACTAGACCAACGAGCGACGATTAATTTATCGTTGGAAAACTTAGCTAAGTTAATCGTGTCGTCCTATATATGAACACCTCCATTTAAATACACAAGCCACTAGTCCACGGCGCTTTAAACGACACGATAATCTGTCGTCACGACGTAGTGGGAACGCGCCCTTCGCAATCATACCCCTGTTTAAGTCAGTACCTTAATTGCGTAATACAACACAATCTGTTTCGATTTGAAACAGATTGCTAATCCATTGATTCTTAAGTTGGAAAAAAAAATCTGCTCAACAACATAAATAACGCAATGAATGTTGTTGAATTTTCAAAATGAAACAAATTAGGCAAATTTTTTTACGAAAATAATTTAGGGTATAGTTTAAGATAAGGATCTAGAATCTACATCTTCGTAAAGAAGAAATGAAAGGGCATTAATGTGACGTCAACTGACGTTAGGTACATAGCCTTATAACCAGCGGACGATCAAGACGCTTCCAATGATACTTCATTTCTCAAATTATGATCGGTAGTTTAGAAGTTATGAGGTAACAGATGAACATATAAATATACATACATAATACATACCGGTCAAAATCATAACCGTCCTTTTTGCATCACCGTAGGGCGTAGTCGCTCGTGCAGATAGCTCTGGAACGATCGAATCGAGTGGATCTGATCTGAGAGTTATTTTATTAATATCATTTTACCAATTAATATGGTGTTGCTGGGTCCTTCTATAAGGGTCGTTCGAAAACTCCTCGCTATAATAATATGTGTGGAATACGCTGGGGCCCACGGGCTCAGGTATAATGTAAAGAAAAGCGAGCTTTTGATGTTCCAATCACCAGGTCATAAAGTCACACCACGTACCACCCGTCCTCATAGACGTTGTTTATTTACCCAGAGTTTCGCGATTCAAATACCTGGGCCACTGGGTCTCGGATGACCTATCAGACTACAAGGATATTGAGAGGGACCGCCGGGCGTTGGCTGTTCGATACAATATATTAGCTCGTAGATTTGCACACTGTAGTAAACTGTAGCGGTTACACCGCCACATACCAACTACGCAAAGACATGACGTCACACAAATCCTGCATCGCGCAATTAGAGTTTACCGTGCGATCGACATTTATTTAAGATTCCGACTTCAATCGTCGGGCCGTTGCCCGCCAGACACAACACCCGTCTGGTCAGAGGATCCTCCCTTTTCTATGGTGGATGAGTGAACTTTACACCGTTCCTCGTACCATTAAAAAACTAGTACTTAAAAGTTACTTTGTTTCGGGCGTTTTGCCAATCTTTTTATACGTGCAGTCAAAATCAAATATACACAGAAGGCAATCAATGCCCTGCGCGTTCATTACAAGAATGCCTTTAGGATGTCGATGCGGCTGCCGAGGCACTGCAGCGCGTCGGGCATGTTTGCCGACGCTTGTATTGATGGTTTCCACGCCATCCTCAGAAAGAGAGCTGCATCGTTGCTAAGTCGTGTGCGCGGCAGTGGCAACAGCATTCTTAGCGTGGTGGCTGGCAGAATTGACTGCCCAATATTGTGGCATTGTGTACAGTTACATGTCTCAAAAAACAGTAACTGACAAAATTATATTTATTTTGTTGTTTTATGATTTTAATTAATTTAAATATGTTAATTAATTTAAATATTTTAATTAATTCACTTTTATTTTACCATATTATTGATGATTAATTTAGAGATAATAGTGATTTTGTTTTGAGTAGGTATGTCCGATATTTAATCTTAAAATAATAGTGATTGTGGTGTGCATTATTTTGAATATTTGGTTACTAACATAATTCTTAAGTATACTAACAAAAATATGGATCATTGTTTCTGAATTAAATAAATAAATTTAAATTTTTAATAAAAAATGTATTATTTTTCAATCACATACATAATTTGTTTCCTTTACCTAAGCCCTGTTAAAGTACTCTTTCATTTAAGACCTGCCCGTTGTGTCATTGGAGCAGTGGTGGCCCAAAAGTAACGGCTCCAACTTCAAGTAGTAGATCGTGGGTTCGAACCCAGGCAGACGCTTTACTGTGTTTATAATTTCATTACCACTGCTCTCAAAAAGGTGAAGGAAAACATCTTGAGGAAGCCGGCATGTTGTAGAACCAAGAATTCGAAGACATGTGACATCTACCAACCTGCGCTGGGCCCGCGTGCTAATTACAGCCCACTCCCTCTCAAAGAGAAGGGGCTTGTGTCCCAGCAGTGGGAACCGTAAAGTCTAATTATGCTGTGGTGTCATTGATTATCTTTTGATGAGCTGAAGGTGCCATTAAACCGAATTGCATGTTGTGTATTCAACTTCTGACAGTCACAGTTCATTTGCGAATATCAGATAGTGTGAAAATTAAAGTATTACCTAGTTTGAATTATTCCTCGTAGATACACTTATGAAAATTATTTGCTTGTTTTCATTATTCCATTCCTCTTTTTAGTATATATAAATGATTTACCAAATTTACTGAAAAATCGACCACAAATGGTGTTATTTGCTGATGACACATCACTGATTTTTAAAGTAGACAGACATGCACAGGAGCTTGACGACGTAAATAACGTTATGCTTACGGTCCATAATTGGTTTACTGTAAATAATTTGGTATTAAATGAGAAGAAAACTAAATGCATAAGATTCGCGTTACCGAATGTTAGAAGTAGTGAATGTCACGTTGTATTGAATAAGGAGACACTAGAATTCGTCGAAAAGACGGTTTTCCTGGGGATAACGGTTGACTCCAAACTACAGTGGGGTCCTCACTTAACATCACTTGCAGGGCGGCTAAGTTCAGCCGCTTACGCTGTTTGGAAAATCCGCCAACTAACAGACGTGGATACCGCGAGACTGGTCTATTTTAGTTATTTTCATAGCATCATGTCTTACGGTATTTTGCTGTGGGGACGGGCTGCAGATATTGATTCTATCTTTATTCTGCAAAAGAGGGCCGTCAGAGCCATCTACAACCTCCGCAGATGCGAATCTCTAAAGGAAGTGTTCAAGAAAATTAACATCATGACGGTACCTTGTCAGTATATATATGAAAACATTATATATGTTCGAAAAAATCTACACCTTTTTAGTAAGATAAGTGACAGGCATAATTTTAACACTAGAAATAGGAACAAATTAGATCAACCACGTTTTAGATTGTCTAAAGTTCACACTTCTTTTATGGGGTACTGTGTAAAATGTTATAATAAAATACCACTCGATATTGTTCAACTAAATGAGAAGAAATTTAAAACATGCATTAAACGCACCCTATGTAGACAAGCATATTATAAGTTGGATGATTATATCGTAGATAAAAATGCTTGGCTTAATGCTGGTCCTGCTCCACAGTCACTTGGGCTCACTAGTTAAAATTTTAATATTTGGAAGAGTTCCTTTCCCTTTTTTTTTAATTTTGTTTTTGACATTATGAACTTAATGTTTATTTTACCAAGTAAATTGTTTAATGCTCCAATTAGATAATAATGATTTTCTGACTTTTTGGTAGTAAAATTCTATTAATTTCTTAAATACATTGCAAACTATAGTTTTGTATAAATTAGAAGCATTTTTTGATTTTTTGTAAATGTGAGTACCATGGAGCCGTTTATTATGTTATTAAGACGTAATTATGTTGACTTGAAAGAGCATGGCAGTTGAGAGAATGTCAAGCTCACTAAAATGTCTCGCTGATGGTGGCGAGTGTTGGATCATTTGGTTCCCTACAAAATGGTTGAGCTGGATGGTGCTGATCCACGCGTCATGTTCGTGAACGGGCGCCGTCAGTTGAGACTGGTCATCTCTTATCTGCCAGGGCTTATTTTTAATCTTATATTTTCAATTGCTTTGATTATTTTTTGTAGATTGTTCTCACATATAGAAGTAACAAGAATAATGTACCCAGAATTTTGTCATATCTATATTTAAAAGAGTGGCCTTGGAGTTTCTTGCCCGTTCTTCTCCATAGAGATCTACGTTTTGGAATGGGCAACTAGCTTCAACTTTCTGACTAACTGACCGATTCTTTGACAATTCAAAAGTGACTGTAAATGGTTTAATTGAAATAAATGCTGAGTTTGAGTTATTGATACACTTTTTAAAATCCTGGATGATAGTTTTCTTAGGTACAGTTATGCACTAAATAATTATGGTTGATAATGGATGATTTTAAACATAGATATACCGATGTGTAGTCTCATTTATATTAAACTAGATTTTGCTTGCGGCTTCATCTGTGTGGCTGCCTAATTGGAAATCATCCCATGTGAAAGTACTACCGGGATAGACCCATGTCCATTCAGCAATGAAAGCGTGAAAAAGTAAGTTATTTTCGCATTTATAGTAAGTGTTAAAATGTTGCATGTAAAACAAATCAGAATAATGAGCTTAAACAGAAAGTAAAAAGTATAGTGGTGAAGATTAATTCATTTATTTGAACAATAATTCGAATACTTACGATAAGTTAAGTTTATTCCCCAATAAAAGCAATTTTCTAACTGCAAAACTATTATTTTTCCATAATTAGGGCACAGCATCCAGTCATACTATAAATTTTAATGAGACAGAACTCTGTTGTTAATAATAAATACACTTTACAATAATAAATACAATTTAATAAATACAATTTAATAGATATAATATAGTAAATACATTCATTTGAAGTTAAACATTATTGGATTGTATGGATCTTTTAAATTAAATAAAAGAAAATGACATAATTGTTAAAGTTTATATCCATTAATTACATCACAAATATCTACAATTCAATCATTTTAATATTTAACAAATTAAATAATGATCTCAACACTACAGATATCTGAATCTTTGGGAAGTTTAATTTTGTTTGGAGGAACAAAGTTAGGGTCTATTGGGCGAAGGCCAGCCTTTTCACGGCGACGCAGTTCTAAAAATGCTTCTCGCTGAGCCCAATCCCTCAAATGAGTATCAGGAGCATAGACCCAGGCAAATCCACCGAAGACCAAACACAATGTAACAGAGAAAAAGAATGAGGCGTTGTGCACATTTGTGTCCTCTGTTTTACTATTGAAATCGAAGCCATAGCTCACCCAGTTTTTGTCTTTTTCGCTGGTGGCAGAAGGTACAGCTGCAGCGCTATCGCTATTCTTTTTCGACGTAGAAATATTACGGCATATATGGTTCCAAACACATCTCTGTATCACAGGCATTTGACGAAGCTTTATTAGTGCAGCCATTGTTTTAGGTTTCCTCCTGTTCCTTGGTCAAATAACAATCCTGCGAATTACTATTCACAAGGTTAAAAAATTGATTATGAAACACGAAAGCTCAAAGAAACGAAAATGTGTCAATCATCTCTGACAGTGACACTAGTGTAGTGAGTGACACTTCAATTCAAATGACACAATCGACTATTTCAAAAATCATTATCATCTGCACCCGGTACTGCAGTAGAATTTCAAAAATAAAAAATGTGCCCTGTGGTTTTTCCCCCTTGTATGTACATACGTCACCTTAATACGCAAACCTCGTAACTCCACCAAAGGTCGAAATTGACATTTTGATGGCAATCGCTGCGTATTTTTTTTTTGAATTTTTCATTTTAATCATCGTTACTTTTTGTGCTCTGGTAACACTAAAAATTAATGTCAAGCACACCTTATAATCCATCATCAATTTTTTTTCAAAAGCAAAGCTTGTAACTCCCTTGGTAACGTCTTTTACTATGGTAATGTAATGGCGTTAACATAAAAGGGCGTAACAGCCATTTTTGTAATTTTTTGCAAAATGATTTATATTGTGGTAATTATGTTTCTAAGAATGTGTTAAATATAAATGTCGAGATTATCGACTTGGTACTTCCTGCAAAACAGACACTGCGGCGCGCGGCGGCGCACAGTGGGCTGAAACGGGCCGGTAAAGGACTTAGCATTTAAAAAAAAAAAGTTTCTTTTTCTGAAATTTTAAATATTGTGTCGGATTTATCTATCGATTATAAGTAATTATTTCTATGAGGGTCGTTCAGATAACTTAGTATTTTCGGAGTTATAAATATCCAAAGTAATTTTTGTATGAAGCAAAAGAAAAAAATGTGAAAATCTCGAAATTCTCAAATTTTCTCAAAGAATTGACTCTACGTATGCATAGTACGTATTTTTGTCCTATTTTAGCGCCTATTCTCGGGTTGCGATTTTCTGCGATTTGGTCGCAATTTCAAATTTTGTTCTCTATTCCACACCACCATAGAGGTTAAAAACTGGGCGCGTTTTTTTTAATGTAGTGGTCTCCCCTTTAGGCCTAATCCACTAAGGACTAATAAAATAAATAAGTAAAAATCACAATCACTACTGGCCACTGCACTGTTTTAATTTAATCACTGTCAAGGGTATCCACATTAACGAATGCAAAATTTTCGTATTCGTCATCATCAAATGTTTCCGCTTGTTCAATTACTAATAAACTTTGTGCTTCTACTGACAAAGTTTTATGTTTTCTGCGAAGTTTGTGACGTTTCGCTGAGATGAGTGGATCAGAGCTGGTCAATAAATTATTTAAAATATCTTCATTTGTAGTTTTTCTACTGCATTTCCTGGAATGGTGTTGGCGGTACCTACGAAAGTCTTTATTTCTAGCTTCAGCAGCTTCTTCAGATAGCTGTCCAATTGGTATTAGACCAAAACTTTCAATAATAGCTGCACCATGCATAAGAACTTTATGAACACTTGAAGGCATATAATACCAGCTATATAATTCCAAATACAGTTGCATGGTCACTTGAGCATATTCGTGAAATTTCGCTGTGTCAATGTGGTAACCTGATGAAATTGCCTCTAAAATGATTGCAAATCGCCTTATTAATTCTTCACTAACACCAGTTATCTCAGCAGTCATGTTTGGATTTGCAAAAAATCTTCTAGCAGTATTTCCGTCATTCGTGGAGCCGTGCCCTTGTTTAACAACATCAATCAGAAGTCCCATTCTATTTTTAAAAGCGTCTTTTATGTCTTTCTTTCTTCTTTCCATGATGCACTTGTTGTCTCCCTTTACTGTCCATGTCTATATGCAGAATGCATGTGGGATAAGTATAGATGAAATAAAAGTAATGCATAAATTAGATCAATTTTATAATTATTATTAAAATAAAATACAGTAATTACACAGTTTGCACAACAAAATGATGTAGCAATATAACATTATAACAATATAGCAATAATAATAATCTATTTATTAATAGCCATTAAAATAAAACATACCTGACCGTTCAGAACTATCTTGCCGAGTCTGTAGTCGAACAAAGACTGACCGGTCGCCACTCGAAAGAGGTCGCTGCGCCCCCGCAAGGGGGCGCGGCGAGCGGGGTCAGAGCCTCGCCCTTCGCCCGCGGAGGCTTTACGTTGGCCCATTACGATGGGCCCCTCAATTGTGTTTGCCTCGGGCGGCAATGAAAACGACCACATTATTGTTAGGCAATAATGCGTCGGTGTGATTGGTTGCATTGAATATTTCTGTAGGCGCGCCACGACGCCCTTAGTGACGCCGCTTTCTTCACGACATCCCGGCGGTCTGTCCCCGCCAGGTGAGACCCCCGGTTGCCCGGGGGAGGCCCAGCGAGAACGACCAGCGACGGAGATGCCGACTCGACGCCCTACAGGTATAATATGTAGCTTCCCCCTCTCCCCGCTCACAGATCGAGCCGTTTACGGTTTGAGGGGTAGGCAGTCGCGTATGTATGAGCGGCTAGTGTTGTAGTGTAACACCGCTCATTGTATACGTGCGTCGCGACCCGCATCGCGCCCGCACGTGTTGTGTTTAGGTGCATGTGTAGTGGTGGGTGTCTGTATATAGTTATGTGACGTGCCTATATTAACTTAGAACACGCCACACAACGGATGTATGTGTACATCTGTAGAGTCTTATTATTTCGAGTAAGCTGCGTGTAACCTGGGTGCAGCTTACCCGAGGCGTCAATCCGGTGCGATGGGGTCAGGGTCCGCTACCAGGTCACGGGGCAGGGCTTTCGCGTCAGGTGGCCGCGCGTGCAGTGGCGCTATCTGCCTGACATGGGGCCAGGCAGATGCGTCGGCCCGCGCGAACATGACCTTCGCGAGGCGGCCCACAAACTCATCCAGGCTCTCGATCCCGAGGTCCCGCTTGATGACATCGTTCCTCACGAAGCAAGGGGCGTCTAATATGGTCCGCAGCGCAAGATGCTGTTGCGCGCGGAGCAGCCTTCGGCTCGCCTCGCTCGTGAGGGCGAACCAAGCGGGGGCGGCGTACGTCAAGACTGGGCGTATGTACATCTTGTACACGCTCAGCTTGACGCGCACCGGGATGCGGGACGAGAGCACGGGTTTAAGGAGGTTGCGGGCTACCCTACCCTGTGCGGCGACCTTGCGGACATGGGGCCCCATCGTGAGGCGGCGGTCGATGGTCACACCCAGGTACTTGGCCCGGGGCGACCAATCGACGGCGGCTCCTTGTAGTTTCAGGGGTGGTGGGAGGGGCGCGTTTCCTGTGATAAGTGCCTGCGTTTTACCCACGTTAACCGAGAGCCGCCATTTGGATAGCCACTCGGGGAGCGCGTCGAGGGCGCGCTGCATCTTGACCGCCGCGTACTTCGCATTAAGCGATGTAGATATGTACGCGGCGTCATCTGCATACAGCGCGAGAATTACTTGATTTGTGGCGGGGATGTCGTCGGTGTAACGTGAGTAACACGCAGGCGACACGCAGCTGCCTTGCGGTACACCCGCAAGCACAGGACGGGCGCTAGATAGCGCTCCGTCGACCACCACCCTGATAGTCCTGTGGGAGAGGAAGCTAGACACCACCTTTACGACGCGACGGGGCGCGTCTGAGGTGGCGAGTTTGTAAATAAGGCCGTCGTGCCACACACGGTCGAAGGCCTTCTCCATGTCGAGGAATACTGCCACCGAATATTCCTTTTTGTTCCTAGCTGTGGCGAGGTGGTGCAGTACCCTCGACAGCTGGAGCGTCGTGCTGTGTTCTGGCCGGAACCCGAATTGTTCCGGTCGTGGCTCTATGTGGGGTTGGAGATGTCGCAGCAGGAGTACCTCAAACACCTTGGAGACCGTCGGCAGCAGAGTGATCGGCCGATAGCTCTCCGGCTTCAGGATGTTCTTTCCCGCCTTGGGCAGCATTATGACGCGCCCCTCCTTCCACGAGGCGGGAAAGGCCCCCGTGCGCAGTATCGCCGTAAACAGGCGCGCCAGTGCCGCTACCGTACGGAACGGCAGGTGGCGCAGCACTGTATTGGTGATACCGTCGGCACCGGGAGCCTTCTTAGGCTTGGTTTTTAGGATGGCGCGTCTAACTGCGCCAGGCGAGAAGAAGATAGGGGCTTCATCGGGAGCTATCGGCGTTGCGAAGTAGTCCCCCAGGTGTCTCTCGACTGCTGCGACATGTTCGAGGTCGCTGGTCGGGTTCGGCTGGAACTGACGCTCCAGGTGCTCGGCGAAGACCTCCGCCCGGTCCTCTGCTACATATTTTAGCGCCCCGTCGCTGTTGAATAGCGGGCGCACCGGGGCTGGGGTATTCGTGAGCTGGCGGCAGAGTTTGTGCACCGACGGCCAACTGTCTGTTGTCGCGTCGATGCGTTCCTCCCAGCCCGCGGCGGTATGGGCCGATAATTCGGCCTTGACCTTCTCCGCGAGACGGTTCAGCTGAGTCTTCAGCGTCGGGCATCTAAGTTGTTGCCACTGCTTGCGAAGGCGCCTCTTCTTGGCGATCAATGCCGTGATACGTGCCGGCAGGGGCGGCATTAGCCCTCTCCCCTGCGGCAGTGTAGTTGTCGCCGCTTGTAAGGCGCTCTGGATGCAAGCAGTGACGTCACCCGCCATCTGGTCCACGTCCGCGGAGGTAATAATAGGTCCGATCGGCGTGGTGGTGTCTAACATCTCTCCAAAGGCTGTCCAATCCGTTGATCGACGTGGCGCTATGGGTTTCATTCGGGTCGGCATGCCCGCTAGGACGACGAGCACCGGTTGGTGGTCGGACTGCAGCTCGTCGTCGATCACTTGCTGCGTGATCTGGCAGTGTAGCCCTCGGTGGACTACGACGTCCAGCACGTCTGGCATCTGCCGGGCTGCGTCTGGGTAATGGGTGGGCGTGTCCGGGCCGGACACCGAGTACCCGAAGGCTTCCGCATCCGCGTAGAGTCGTCTCCCCCCTGTATTCGTATGCATGGAGTTCCACGCCGGGTGCTTGCAGTTAAGGTCGCCGGCAAGGATAGTCGCGTTGTTATTTAGCGTGCTAAGTAGCGCCCGCAGCTCGACCGTGTCTAGAGGGGTCGCGGGCGGCTTGTAGCACGCGTAAATATTGAGGTCCTCGCCGGCGACGTGCAGCTGCACACCCAGCGCGTAAAAAGTGCTGAGCGTCGGCAAGGGGAGCTCTTGATGGACGACTCTACGCCTCACTAATACCGCCAGACCACGGTAGCGGGCGTGTAGTGCCGACCTTTCATCCTTCCGGTAGAGGTAATAACCCGGGAACCTGACCCTATCCTCAGGTCCCAGGTGCGTCTCGCTAATTAGCGCCACGTCGATGTCCTGATCCCGAAGGAGGTGGCGGAGGGGGGCGACCTTGTCCCTAAGGCCGCGGGCGTTCCAGTGTAAAATCCTCAACGGCCTAGCCATCACAAAGTGATAGTAAGGTTGCCAGGCCGTCGAGGATGACCGCTTCGATGTCTCGGCCCTGCCTTATCGCCCTAATTAAATCCATTAATAGTTTGATTGCGCAGGTTGTAAATTCATTTTTGTTTGTTTTGGTTTCAGTTTCCTTCGTTATCGGCATATGTTTCGACGCATTTCTTGCCGATAGTGCGATTGCAGCGCCGCCACCCGTCGTAGCAGGGAAGTTTTCCTGCTCGGTGATTGGCCGCTGTGTCTTTGTGACTCTGACCGCGGCCGTGGCGGCGCCGTGCGGCTTTTGGGCGAACCTAACAGGTTCCTCATTTCGCCGCTGCGCCGTATTGGCGCCACTGGTAGGTTCGCTTACTCGTTGTTGTTTTTGATGTTGATTTTGAATACGGTTGATTTGAGCCGCCTTTGGTGCAACCTGCGCAATTTTTGAGGCAGGGCCAGCCTTAGGGGGGTCTTCTTTGGTCTCCGGGGGGGTCTTCTTCTCCCTCTTACCCTTCCCCCCGCGTTTCTTTTTCCTCCGCCCGGAGGAGGAGGCTTGTGCTCTGTCAGTGGGCCCGTTGGCCGCCGCCATCAGCGTCGTGCCTTGGACCTCTTCTGTGGCCTCTTCTCGCGGTTTGACCGCTTTCGTACGGTTTGTGGCCGTGATGGCGACGGTCCCCGCTCGCTTGTTCCTTATCTCCCTCTCGAACACGGGGCACTTTATGTTGCTCGCGGGGTGCGGGCCACCGCAGTTCGCGCAGGTGGCCGGCTCTTCCCGCGGGCGCGGGCAGTCACGTGCCGCGTGCTCGCCTCCGCATCGCACACAAGCGAGCGGTCGGTGGCATTGGTGCGAGCTGTGTCTGAATCTCTGACACCGGTGGCACTGTGCGGGCCCACGTTTCCCCTTCCACGCCTCAATCTTGACACCCCGCATATTCATAAAGACGGTGGTGCCATAGATTTCCCGGACGTCTGGGGTCTTTTTTAAAATGGCGTGAAACACGCAGCCGGGTCTTCCTAGTGCGCCCTTGATATGGCGCACATACTCCGGCTGGTATCCCAGCGTCCGGAGCTCCTCCTCTATCTCCTTCAGGTCCGTATCCGCCGGTAGGCCCCTGATGGCGATTTTGAGGTTCTTGTCTGCTGGTAGCGAGTACGCAAACCAGGACACGCCACTGCTTTTCTCCAGGCCAGTGAGGTAGCGCTGGACCAGCCTGTACTCATCCTCGGTTTCCGGGGTAAACCTCACCCCGGTCCCGTATGGACGAGCATTAGGGGGCCGGCCCAGCTTTTCCTTGATGGCCCGGAAATGCATGGCCCAGTTCGGTAGCGTCTCGACTACCAGTGGCGGAAATCGCATCTTCTTCGTCTTCTTCCCCTTCCCCTGCTTCGCTATCGACGACGCCATTGCGGCGCCGGAGGCGGCAGCGGGGGGAGGGGGGGTAGTGTTGAGGGGGGGGCGGAGGGGTAGCGTGTTACTAGCTGCCCCCGCTGGTGACAAGTCCGGTGAAAGTGGTGGCGTATTGTGACGCACCACGTCGACAAAAGAGGGCGAGGTTTGTGCGCCCCGACCCCGCGGCGCGCTAACGCGCTGTGGCCGCGGCGGGTCTAGGCAATACCTCTTCGCCTCTTCTGGTACAGCCTCGCCGGAGCTCCTCCGACGTCGCTGGGCTCTATTGCCCGGGAAGTTGAATTCCAGCGACGCCGTCGACGACGCTGGCGATACTGCCGTGGTTTCGGTGCCTGTTGCTCCCTCGGTGGGCCGACGTCCGGATCGCGGGGTCGTGTCCAGGGACACGTCATCGCGACCAGACGCGGCCGACCCCGCGGATGCGATCGACATGCTCGAGCCGGCTGGTGACGAGCATGCCGATAACGCCGCTGGGGAGTCGTAGGCGGAGGCACGGGGGGGTGCGGGTGACATGAGCACCTCGCTGTTGGTCCGGGTTGGCCCTATATAGGGCCCGGTACTCGCTGGCCGCTCACGCTCAGCCATCACTGGTCCCGCCAGCAAGCGGCGGTGGGCGGGGTCGGCGGTGCGCGGAGCTGGCACAGCTTTAGTTTTCGGTGTCGCCGTCAATACCGCGCTAGCGGGCGCAGGCGGCGATGTAAGCCGCGCCGGGGGCGCGGTGGCGCGGGGCGCGGGGTCACGGTGGCGCACGGTTGGCACCGGTGGATGCTCCTGGCGTAGGATGGTTGGCCTGGGCGGTGCTGCCTCACGCGCGGCGGGCGCGGCCGCACGCACGGGTAATAGTACTCGTACATGCGACCCCGTGGCACGCACGTGCGGCACTCGGCCTATGCTGGGCGCCGGTCCCGGAGCCTGAATCGGCACGGGACGGAACGCCGCGGGGCGTATGGGCACTGCTTGCTGTCGGCTCGTCGACGGCGCCGGCGCAACGCGCGCAGGCGCCAGTGACGTCGATGGGCCGATGTCGGTAGTGGCACTCACTTTATAAATCTTTGCATCTCCTACCTTAGGTTTTGCACTTTTTCTGTCCTTTTTTGTGGCTGTAGATGGCCCGGCCAGCGGTAACCCGAGCGGCGCGTCGCCGATGTTCGGCAGCGACACCGCCCGATCCAACGCTGGCTGGGTCCTCTCCTCCTGTGACCCGGCATCGTGGCCTGTAGAGCCGCGTTTGCCGGGCTTCGGCATCTCCCCGGGACGTGTGGCCTCCGCGACCGCTACGGTGATTGCTCACCGAGCCGTCCGGTAGGCTCCCCCTGTGTCCGCACCAGCACCGACGGGTACTCGCGCACACACAGGGCGAAGCGCTAAAAGTTCTGCGGTCCGCGCGGACAAAAAGTGCAAGACTGACCGGTCGAGCCACTTGCGCGCTCTTTTATACTATGGCCTGCTTGTCAGTGAGTGGGGGCGAGTAGCCAACCGAACAAATTATTAAACCGGAAGTTACTTGAAAAATTACGTAAATATTTCTAAATTAATCAAAATGCAACATTTCTCCCACACGGCCATTCTGACGAGCAGCCATTATGGCTCGTGAATATCAATTAATTACATGGCTCTTATGGTTAATCACTCATTGGAACACAATGACAATTTCGATAATCATTTACAATTCAAATACAAAAATCATAATATGGCCTCGGTAAGAGCCTTACATGAAGGCACAGCCAATATTTATATTTAATAAATTATTGCCTCGATAAGAAAGCCTTATGTAAGGCGCGGCATAAATATTTAATAAATTATTGCCTCGGTAAGAAAGCCTTATGTAAGGCGCGGCATAAATATTTAATAAATTATTGCCTCTGTAAGAAAGCCTTATGTAAGGCGCGGCATAAATATTTAATAAATTATTGCCTCGGTAAGAAAGCCTTATGTAAGGCGCGGCATAAATATTTAATAAATTATTGCCTCGGTAAGAAAGCCTTATGTAAGGCGCGGCATAAATATTTAATAAATTATTGCCTCGGTAAGAAAGCCTTATGTAAGGCGCGGCATAAATGATATGGCCTCGGTAAACAATCCCTTAAGGACACGGCCGAATTAGCATACTCATTACCAAGCACTCATCCAACACCTGGCCAGTATGTAATGGATTCGTACTAGACAATAAGTTACTTATCTCCAGAATCTAATGATTCTGTGAGCTCAGTTCCCATATCAGGAGAAACAAGTCTCAGATTTTCATGAGAAACTACAAATCATTACCACAACTTTTACGGTGTATCGTTCATTCTCATGAATATTAGTTATAACGCATGGACATTTAAACTTACTGTCAAGTTTCATAATAGCACGAACGGGAAAATTTTGGCGTTGTTTTTGTTAAACTGTTTTTTTTGTATCGCCGCGCATTCGTCAATGCGACGGTTTGCTATTTCTCGACTAGCATTAAGGTCCAAGCGTTCAATATCATTTACAAGAGCAGAAATGGCTGGAGGAGACCGATTACAACCCATGAGAAGCTGAAAGTTTGTCCAGTGGTTTTATTAAACGTGCAACTGATTGCAAGTTGGACTTCCCCGACAGCATCCTTCCAGCCTCTCTGGGTAGTATTCTCGACTACCGTAAAAAAAAGTCAGTTAGGACTTTCATTAGCCTTTCAACCTGGCCATTTGCACGACTGACACCAGTTGCGATAAAATGTAATTCGATTAACCAGTTTTATCTGGGTTTTTAAATTTAATAGTCAGTTCTACTGTATTTATTTGTGTTACAGAATTCCCTGATGTAAAAAGGTCTAAATAGAATTTTAATAAATTAAGTAAGTGATCATTTGAAATCGAATCAACGTCATTATCAATACAGGTTTCTAAATAATTTTTTTCAACAAAACTAATGTTGTAAGAGGTTTTTAGAAATTTTGGTTTTATAATTAGATAGCACAACTTGTATGCCAGGAATGTCAAAAAGATTCTGACCCAAAAGAATGTCATATTGAATATGGTGATCGGGAACCAATACAAGCTCCAACTCTAAATTCAGGCCATCAATACAAATCCGACACGTCTTGATACGAGTAGAACAAAATGAATTTTCTCCAACTCCGCGTAACATTGTAGTTTTAAAAGATATTTTGCCACTGGTGCAATCCCCAATACTTTCGCGCATTAAGGAGCATTCAGCGCCACTGTCTACAAGACAGAAAAAGTCGCGATCATCAATTTTGCCAATCGTGGAATGGTTGTTAGCAAGTCTTAAAGAATTTACCGATTTTTCAGATTTTTCGGATTTTTCAGATTTCGGTTTTGAATTTAAGCGTTTGAAGCAATTTTCAAACTTATGACCCGACCTTTGACAAAAGGTACATACTACGCAAAATTTAGGTGCTACACCAGTTGGAACAACCTCAGTTTGGTCATTTTGCCTATGGGTCTGACGAGATTGATTGGTAGTAGGGATGTCTGAATCCTTAAGGTAACGACAGTCTCTTTGCAAATGGCCCACCTTAAAGCATTTTTGACAACGATAGTCTTGTGAGTTATATTTGGTCTTTTTAGCAGGAATATTGTTATCAGCGGAATCATGAACTGGATGTTTACGTTTATAAGAATTTAGATTTTGTATCAATTGAGGCAAAGTTTTAGGCGTCAGTCGTAGCAAATCTGATCTAATACGAAAGTCCAACACACCTGATATCACGGCGTCCACTAAATGCAACTCGGTCTCCTTAACACCAACAGCTTTTTTCGCCAGCTCCCATTTACGAGATGCGTACTCAGCCAAGCTATTAGCCTTGTCACTTGTATACTCCATGAAGGCGGTTAAATCATCGTAGTATCGAGTTTCATCTGCAAAGGTTTGAATAAGATTAGCTTTGATATCTTCCCAATTAGTCAGCGCGGTATAGTTGCGACGTGCCCAATCAGCAGCACGTCCTTTTAAGTTTTTCCTGGCTAAATTCAGAGTTTCACGCTCGTTAAGCTGATATTCTGATTTCAAATCGTCGACATGACGACACCAAACATGAATGGTATCTGTGCGATCATCTGGATCAAAAGAGGGTAGATAGATATTATCTAAATTTCTTGCACGTGGCAATGGATGTAAAACTTGTGACGTAGGAGCAGTATTTGAAGCCTGAAGAAATGTACTCATCATTTCCTTCATCATAGACTTCATAAAGTCAATAGGAACAAAGTTATCGCCCTGATTTTCTAGTCCCGGAGTGGTCGAGCTTGAAGGATGTCTGCACTGACTGGTGCTGGGGCCAGGTTGGGTTTCCAAGATTTCTTCCAGCCGCTGCCCTCTAATCCGTGCGCCGAGGATCGGAGACATCAATTCTTCGTTAGAAGCAGCATCAAGGATTTCAGGCACTTTGGCAGAGTCGTTGTGCTCGTAATTTGACATCGTACCTGACGCTCAAACAAACAAAAAAAATATCGTATTAGAATATGGGCACTGTATCCCGCTTCTGATGTGGGATAAGTATAGATGAAATAAAAGTAATGCATAAATTAGATCAATTTTATAATTATTATTAAAATAAAATACAGTAATTACACAGTTTGCACAACAAAATGATGTAGCAATATAACATTATAACAATATAGCAATAATAATAATCTATTTATTAATAGCCATTAAAATAAAACATACCTGACCGTTCAGAACTATCTTGCCGAGTCTGTAGTCGAACAAAGACTGACCGGTCGAGCCACTTGCGCGCTCTTTTATACTATGGCCTGCTTGTCAGTGAGTGGGGGCGAGTAGCCAACCGAACAAATTATTAAACCGGAAGTTACTTGAAAAATTACGTAAATATTTCTAAATTAATCAAAATGCAACATTTCTCCCACATGCATTCCATCATTCGTATCCAGGTATGCAATGATGACAATCCGTATTTACAGAGATCTGGATCAGTCGGTTTTGATGCAATTAAGGGCAAATTATTCATCTCTGTTGGAGTGGCTTTACAAATGTCGCATCTCTGAGATGAAGTATCACATAAAATTGATGTTGCTTTTCCGTCTATCATAGTCATTAATAAAGAGTGTGAAATTTTTATTTCTCCAACTTCTGTTTTCACTAAATTTACAATCTCTTCCTCAATAGCACTTTTTTCCCGCAATATCGTTATTTTATTTTCTTTCACAAATTCGAAAAAGATTGGACGACACCAGTAAGATGAATTTGGTGAATCGTTTTGCCAGATAACTTGTTCGCCGCACACTAATTTTATTGGCACTAAACTACCCATAAATATGCTTGAATCGTCAAGTTGACTTTCTTGTTCATCGTCTGTTTGCATTTTTTGTTTGTAATTGGCTTGATTAGAAGCACTGTCAAATCCCCACTTACTGATTAGTGTAAATTCTTTACAACCACTATCTTTGACGAGTGACGTCATTATTCTTGCTGTCGATATATCCAATAGAGCTTATAACTTTATTTTAGCTGAGGTTTCTGTCACTGTAATAGCATCTTTTGGTGGATAGCATTTCTGTTTCTATTATGTTTTCTTGTAACCATTCACTATTTTTAGTTCTGAATATATTTTCTTTACGATAAGCGTTTTCTTATCTTCTATTTAAATTATAAAAAAAATTTGCACAAAACAACTTTAAGGTCTTTTCGTGATCATCACTTAATTCGACTAAAAATTTAGACCTTATCTCACTACACAAACTGTCATTATTTTTAATACTGCCACTGTTTTTTAAAATAACGAAAAGATCAAGGTTTGTCACTAAATTTTCAAACATTTTCACAAATACAAAATAACAAATAAGTAAGTAATGAATGTGTGGGGGTAGTGCGTCTATTATGGTGGGTCATAGAACACTGAAGTACGTTTGAATGCAACCGAACATTCCGTAGATACCCTATCGTTGCACCAATCACGTTACGACACGTCATAACTTGTTGTTGCGCTCGCGCACTCTTATCCCTTGATTCCCGGAAATAAGTCTCAAAACAAATTACGTCATACCTACCTATGGTGGTGGAAAATGTCGAACATTGTTTTTTTTTTAAAGAACTAAGTAGGTATTGAGGTTTTCAGGCCGTTTAGTATACATTATTTTCAATTTCAATTTAATTGGAATAAATTGCTTAACTAAAATAACATGACTCTTCATACAAATTTGATATGGCTATATCTCCGAAAGTACTCGTTAAATTAAAAAAAGTCAAAGAATAAAAACGTTTTAAATTTATGCCTAGATACCAAAAAAATACATTTGATCTCTTAAGACCCAACCTTGTAATCCCAGCCCACTGTGCGGCGGCGGCGCTCACGTTATAAAGTAGTTGTGGTCCTTGACGTATCTCGGGACACTGGAGTCCCGGACTATACAGGGTTACTGGTAACTCGACGTATTCCTTGCAGGACGTCATAGTAGGGTTAAAATGCAGCAAATTAAGCCACCAAATGTTCTACCGAAATTCAGTAGTTTTTGAATTAGTTAAGAGTTTTAGTTTTTTTATGAAAAATCCCAGATTAAATCATTTGAAACCAATTTAAAAATGATTTACGGCGCGACTGTACTGAAATTTAAGTTATTATCATAGTTGACGCCGTAGCAGACCTTTGTTAATAATTAAAAGTTCAATAATGCCTAAAACTGGCAAATATCACTAACCAAACATTTAATTTTTTGTAATTTTTGCTATTACTTCATAAAAAATGTAGTCTAGTGCAAAAAAAAAAATACTACACCTGGTGTACAAATTACTAGGAAAATATCCTTGTCTTATCAGTTATTCAGAAAGGTATGATTGTCAATACTTTTGCATGTGTGCCAGGGAAGAGAAGAGTTTTATGGGGGGCAGGTAAAATTGCGAGACGGTCAACCTATTGTTTCGTATTCGTATTATTCGTAGTTTTTACCTGCGCTTGAACTCCAAACACTCGGGGAGCTTTGTGATTGGTCGCTATTGTTCTCTCGGCATGACAGGAGGTGCGATTTTGCAAAATTTGGTCGTCAGCGTTAGTTTCAACTCTACGTCGCGCAAGCTCGTGTTTTGTTACTGGCTATTTCCCTAACTGTTGCTGCGTATCTTGCTCTTGTGCTGTGCTGTGCCTTCATAAGCGCTGACTATGGCTGCATATTCTAATCCTGAATACGCTGACATAATGTACTGTTACGGACTTTGTGACGGTAACGCTGCTGAGGCGCGGCGAGAATATCAACTTCGCTTTCCCAACCGCCGACTCCCCCACGTTAGTGTCTTCGGATCGACTTATCGGCGAATATCTGAAACTGGCAGCGTCCAAAGAAGCAGGCAAGTTGACACTGGTCGTTCCCGGAGATACACGGCTGAGGACGAGGAGCTTATTCTTCAACGTTTTATTGACGATTCTAACACATCGACAAACATCGTAGCGCGTGAGCTTGGTATGTCACAGTGGAAAGTCTGGTCTGTAGTTCACTTGTCAGGCCGACATCCATACCATTACCAACCAGTCCAGTCATTAGAAGAAGGAGATCCGCCGAGACGGCTTGAATTTTGTCGTTTTTTGCTAAGTGCCGACGCCGACAGCGAAAAATTTTTAAAAAACATTCTGTGGACCGATGAGTCATGTTTTGATCGTGATGGTATCACAAATTACCACAACTTACATTACTGGGCACCGAAAGCAGAAGCAAACCCTAAAAAACTGAAACCAACCGCATCCCAGCGAAGGTTCTCGCTTAATGTTTGGATGGGTATTATTGACGACAAATTAATTGGCCCACATTTTTTACCCCGAACACTAAATGGGGAACTTTATGAAGATTTCCTCAGAAATCATTTATCAGCACTGCTCACGGATGTACCGGAAGAAAGAAGAGCAAACATGATTTACCAACATGACGGATGTCCAGCCCACTTCCGAATCACAATTCGACAATTGCTGGATGAAAACTATCCAAACCGATGGATAGGGCGCGGTGGGCCGATTCCGTGGCCTGCACGAAGCCCTGATCTGACGCCGCTAGACTTTTACGTCTGGGGTCATATGAAAGATCTAGTTTATGTGACCCCAGTAAATTCAATTGAAGAACTAAGGGAGAGAATTACAAATGCGGCGGACCAGATGAGGGCAGCAATCACATCAAGAATAACAAAAACCGAAGTAAGGAAGCGAATAAGAACATATATTCGAAACCGAGGGCAGCACATCGAACAAGACGTGTGAAATGTGTGTAATTAAAGTTTTTAATATTGATTAAAAAGAATAATAATGTACACGATTTTGTTTTTGATTTTTCGAATAATCACCTTTTTGTGAAACGCACGCCTGTACTAAATCAAAAACGATTTTCATAATGTAGTCCATGATTTTGTATTTGTACAAGGATATTTTCTTAGTAATTTGTACACCAGGTGTAGCATTTTTTTTTTGCACTAGACTACTTTTTTTATGAAGTAATAGCAAAAATTACAAAAAATTAAATGTTTGGTTAGTGATATTTGCCAAAGTTTTAGGCATTATTGAACTTTTAATTATTAACAAAGGTCTGCTACGGCGTCAACTATGATAATAACTTAAATTTCAGTACAGTCGCGCCGTAAATCATTTTTAAATTGGTTTCAAATGATTTAATCTGAGATTTTTCATAAAAAAACTAAAACTCTTAACTAATTCAAAAACTACTGAATTTCGGTAGAACATTTGGTGGCTTAATTTGTTGCATTTTAACCCTACTATGACGTCCTGCAAGGAATACGTCGAGTTACCAGTAACCCTGTAGATGTAAAACAACCGTCAACCGATACCGCTACGGGACCGGCGTCTCTCATGAGAGACGGCTCACCCACGCGGCTTACATCTCTATTTGTATTAGCTGTAATGGTTATTTTTGTCTGAATTTTTTTTGGTCTATGGTCGGATAGATATTCTCGTCAAATAAATCGACTAAAAGCAAAAATATAAATGGACAACATTTAAAAAAAAATGTTGAAAATGACTTTCCCGCCCGGTCAAAATGTCAGTCAAACGTCACTCCCGGGATGCGCGCGCTCGCTGTAATAATTCGTTTTTTAAAACGTTAGTAAAATGTTGCCGGTTTTTTAAGAAAAACTCAAAGAAAAAATCAACACCAACCGTTTTAAATCGAAAAAAAAAAATGGTTTATTTCGGTTTTTTTCGGGATTTTTCGTTTTAAATGGATTGGTTTAGTTGGTTTTAAACCGGCCTTACATCTATATCCCGGACCTTTGGAAGGCGTACGAGGAGCCGAAGCTAACTCGCAGAGGCCCGTTATAGGGGTGATAGACGCACGAGCAAGTATGCGTACGTTCGTGAACTTAAAAACCGCGTACTTTTAATTCGCACTTATATTACCCACTTATCACCCCTTAGGACCAAAGATAGGGTAATTATTATTTCCATTAACAGCACTGACCCGTTAGGATATTATTATTCTGTAGCACCAGTATATAATTGTTCAAGTGCACAACACACTTCAGCCAGTGCTGCCAACCCGTATGATAATTATGGGGACGTATGATAATTTGGTCAATGGAACGATGTACGATAATGAATGTCAAATGTACAGACGCCAGCACATCAAGCTACCCGAAACTGTCAAATTTTCCTAATCAACTTTGAACCTTACTTTTCAGCGATAAAGTTGAAAATTTATTAAATAAATTTGACAGATTGTAGTAGCTTGAAGTGCTGGCTGGCGTCTGTACGATAATTTTGCGATTTACTGATAAAACAAGTTCCATTACAAAACATATTTGTCAGCCAAAATTAAACGCAGAAAAAAACAAAAAATGTCAAAATACAGGGTGTTTGGCAGAACGTTGAACATACGAAAATGGTGGATAGGTGGGGTCATCTGCTACTTACTCAGCCCTAATTTATTTGGCCCTGGCCCCCTGTTTTTTTTTAAAATTCAAGTTGAAATTATTTTTTACATCTTTCTGTAAGTTTGAAGACTCATAACTTTTTTTCTAGCTAAAATCTGAATAAAGTAATAATTTTATAAGAATCTGCCAACATTAAAGATTAAAAAAAGAACAAAAATATTGACTGTTTTACCCATTTTTAATAAAAATTACACTTTAAAGTTAAGAAAGTGGTGAAACTAGAAGAAAGGAAAACATTTTTTTTTTTAAATATCCAGTGGGCCAGGGCCAAATAAATTAGGGCTGAGTAAGTAACAGATGACCCCACCTATCCACCATTTTCGTATGTTCAACGTTCTGCCAAACACCCTGTATGTCAACATCAACATGACATCAACAAGTAAGTGTCTCTCTCTCTTTCCCTCTTTAGTTTTTAATTGGAAACAAAAAAAAAACAACTAATAACTATGACAAAATATGTTTACGGTTTGTTTGTGCTGCTAGTGCCATTAGTAGTGAAACTTGGCATAAACTTCCCCTTTGATTCCTTGACTCCTTTCCTCTTTGATGTAAAATTATTCATTGTATTATCGTATTAGGTTTTTTTAAATTTTTATTTGGATTTTTCTTTTATACGAAAATTTTGCCCAAAAAACGATAATTTCGACGTGGGATATCGATAATTTGAACTTTTGGAGTTGGCAACACTGACTTCAGCACAGAGTAGTCTATAGTACTATACCTATTACTTTACTCTTTGCTTTTTATAATCAAATCAAATAATCAAGTAGCTAAGCCCCAGAATCTCGAGCTAACATAAAGTTTAAAGCATTTGCATCATATTTGCTTCATAAATTCGAAAAAATGGTTGTCCGTCAATATAACGAAGAATTGAAGTATCTTGAAAAGATCAATCCATATTGCTGGAGAATCAAAAAGGGTTTCCAACCAAATATGAATGTTGAAGGTGTATTTTACGTAAATTCTACTCTTGAAAAGCTAATGTTAGATGAATTGAAAAACTCATGTAGGCCGGGAATGACGGGAGGATTCCTCCCAGGCGTGAAGCAGATTGCTAATGTTGCGGCTTTGCCGGGGATCGTGGGCCGGTCTATTGGCTTGCCAGATGTACATTCGGGGTATGGATTTGCTATAGGTAAGTTAATTTATTTATACTTGTGTAGGTGCTTAATGTGATTTAGAAAAGACATCCCTCTGACCTATAATGCTTCATACCGAACTTTATGAACATATTCATTCAAATAAATAATACATACCTAAACTTAATTTCCTTAAATAGGTATTCATCCATAACTACTATCTTTGCCAAGTAGTAAAATGTGAATAATTTTTTTATTGCATAAATCTGTTATATCTTAGTCACGTTTATATCCTTAGGATGATTTAAAAGCCATTGGTATATAATTGTATAAGATGCAATCCTTTTATTTTCATGGAGATATTTCAAAAAATGATGCAATCTCCCCTAAGATGACCCACTGACCAATCTCTGCAGTTTATAATTGTATAAGTATAAAATTTGTTTGTTTCAGGCAATATGGCAGCTTTTGATATGGCTGACCCAAAATCAATTGTATCGCCTGGAGGAGTAGGTTTTGATATAAACTGTGGTGTTCGGCTATTGAGAACCAATCTCCATGAGAAAGATGTCCAGCCTATTAAGGTAATAATTAGGCAAAGGGTCTACACTTAATTCCTTTATCTTCTTCATCATTTCAGCCGAAAGACGTCCACTGCTGGACATAGGTCTCCCCCAAGCACCGCAACTTCGACCGGTTCTGTGCTTATCTGATGATCTGTGTGATTATCTTTTTAAACGTAGCAATTACAACTATGAATGTTTATGCACAATAAAACAGAATCCTTTATTAGCTTTAGCTTTTTTGCTGGTATGCTTATCATCAAAACAGCCCCTTGTTTTAAACTCAACTGAATACTGGATCAAAATATTAATAAAAATGAGTTGTCCAATGAGTGAACTTATGTTATACCATGTTATAAAATAATGAATATTTTACTTACCAGGAACAACTTGCCCAGAGTCTATTTGACCACATACCAGTGGGTGTAGGTTCTAAGGGTATAATTCCTATGAATGCCAGGGACCTAGAAGAAGCCCTTGAAATGGGAATGGACTGGTCTCTCAGGGAAGGTTATGTTTGGGCTGAGGACAAAGAACATTGTGAGGAGTATGGACGCATGCTAAATGCTGATCCGTCTAAAGTTAGTCTTCGTGCCAAGAAGAGAGGCCTGCCACAGTTGGGTACCCTAGGTGCTGGCAATCATTATGCTGAGATACAGGTAGTAGATGAAATCTTTGATAAATATGCTGCTGGTAAAATGGGTATTGAACGAATTGGGCAGGTCTGTGTAATGATTCATTCTGGTAGCAGAGGATTTGGCCATCAGGTAGCCACTGATGCACTTGTCCAAATGGAAAAAGCTATGAAAAGGGACCAGATTGAGACAAATGACCGCCAGCTGGCTTGTGCAAGAATTAACTCTGTAGAAGGTCAAGATTACTTGAAGGCAATGGCAGCAGCTGGTAACTTTGCATGGGTGAACAGAAGTTCAATGACATTCTTGACTCGCCAGGCATTTGCTAAACAATTCAAAATGGCACCTGATGATCTAGATATGCATGTTATATATGATGTCTCTCATAATATTGCGAAAGTTGAAGAGCATGTTGTAGATGGAAAAGTGAAGACCTTATTGGTGCATAGAAAGGTAATTTGTTGTGTTTTATTTTTAACTGGGCTCAAAATCTAGAATCCAATCTCAAATCTATGAATGTAATTCCAGGGATCAACAAGGGCTTTCCCCCCACATCACCCTCTTATACCTGTGGACTACCAGTTAACTGGACAGCCAGTACTGATTGGGGGAACAATGGGTACATGCAGCTATGTACTAACTGGAACTCATCAGGGAATGACTGAAACCTTTGGATCTACCTGTCATGGAGCAGTAAGTGTTGCATTAATTAATATCTGATAATAATTATATTTTTTGGTTGTGCTGTGGCAAGATAATAATTATTAAGTGAATAATAGATAAAGCTGTAGTTTCTGCCTACCCCCATGGGAAGAAGGCGTAAGTTTATGTATGTAATAGATAAATTGGAATGTGTCATTTGCTCTATCTCTAAAGTAATAAAGCCATTTTTGGTTAAAGTCTTTTATGAAATTCAGGTGTTTAATTAAATTCATTTCTTTAGATTTTTACACTTGCTTTTATTATGATTTAAGGGTCGAGCTTTATCTCGGGCAAAATCAAGGAGGAATATAGACTATAAAGATGTACTCTTGAAGTTGGAAACAATGGGTATTTCTATAAGAGTAGCTTCACCAAAGTTGGTTATGGAAGAGGCTCCAGAGTCATACAAAAATGTTACAGATGTCGTTAATACGTGTCATGCAGCTGGTATAAGTAAGAAGACAGTCAAGTTGCGACCTATTGCAGTTATCAAAGGCTGAAGTATTTATTGTATTGTAAATTGATTCTTGTATATATCGCAAGATTTCCATGACTGGATCAGTAGACTGATGAAGTTATGAAATTATTTTCAATATTTATTCTTAACACATCTAATTTTTAATGTAAGTGAATTTACATACCTACTTTTAAAAGTTTGCAATTGTTTTGATAAAAATAAAACAAAGTAAATATTTATAACTGTTTATATTATTATGACAACAAATATATTAACAATTCAGCTATGAATAAATTAATACTTTACAACTAACTTTGGAGGTACACAGAATTGTTTTACTAATGACTTTGTAATGGCTTGGCTCTTGAGCCTATTTATTAGATAGCTTTTAATTTATCTGCAATAATTACTAGAAGCGCCGTGCCGATGAAGAACAGGCCGGGAGGTATGACTGCTGTCGTACGGTCCATCTCTTCTGCAATAAACCATTGATAGTTTTAAAGTACATAACTCAGATTTAGTGTTTAGGAAAACTTATATTAAATGTTCAAAGGTTTATTATTATTAACCTTTGAACATTTAATAAAAGTTTTCCTAATGACTTGAAAAGATTTTTAAGGTTATGGGGAAGGATACAACTAGCAGGTACTAATTCTAACAAGACAACCTTTTTCATTGGAATCAGATAAGTTAATTTTTTGTCATTTTCGAAGTTGATTTAAAAGTGAATTATTTACCAGGACGTATTTTCTCTTTCTCTTCGGCGGTCCCATCCGTAGTCCACGCCAAACATTTACTAAGCGCCTTCTCCCATCGTACACGTCTGATATCGCGTTCTGAAATTAAACGAATGAATATCTAAGTATGTAAGTACAAAATAAAGCACCAATGAATAATTTAGGTAGGTACAGTTTGCAAATTAGATTTATAATTATTTTATTGCCTTCGGAATTCATAGCCGGCGAAAAACTATCTGCTGGCGGGCTCGGCGTAGACGTGGGCCACACTCGCAGTGCTCTACCTGCCACTATAGCGGCTCCGAGCGCTGTACTTTCCATCATTAGAGGTCGAATCTGAAAAGTTAATTACTTAACTAAGAATAGTTTTTCTGGGTCTGGGTGTTTTGTTACTCTAATAGAGGCAATATTCCGTACTTAAGGCAAAGTTTAAAAACAAGGAAATTTAAAATATTATAATGAACATACCACAGGGATTCCCAGAATGTCTGCTTGCATTTGCATTAATAGAGTGTTCTGCGCCATACCGCCGTCAGCAAGTAGTCGTCCCAACGGAGCGCAATCCTTTGCCATTGCAGTCGCCACGCTACGTGTTTGATGACAGACTGATTCCAAAGCTGCCCTGACTATGTGTTCTCGACGTGTGTTTCCACTTATTCCACACATTATACTACAAATAAGAATATAAAAATAATGTTGGAAATAAATGAAATAATATTAAACAGTACCTACCAATTGTTTACCTACCCTCTAGCGTCTTTCCTCCAATAAGGAGAGTATAAACCATTAAATGCAGGCACAAAACAAATGCTTCCTTCATCATCATCATTAACCTCTGCTGCTAACGCCTCTGTATCTTGTATATCAGTGATAAGCTCCAAGCCATCACGTAGCCACTGTAATGTGTCACCTAGATAAAATATCAATTAAGTCAATCAGCCTGTTCCAATACGAAAGTATCTAGTACTTAATGATTATGATTGTGCGATTTACCTGCAATGGCAACAGATCCTTCTAATGCATAAACCGGTGGTGCATCTGGCCCTAGTTTATAGGCCACAGTGGTGAGAAGACCTTGATGCGAGTGGATAATGGAATCACCTAAAAATCGATTTGTTTTAGGAAATTCACGTCATGAAACTACTTGTAGTGCGATGATAGAGTACATACCTGTATTGTATAATAAAAAGCATCCAGTGCCGAAAGTACATTTGACTTGACCAAATCGCATGCATCCTTGCCCAACTAGAGCTGCTTGTTGATCTCCTAGACACTGCAGTAAGTATGCTTTGTGTGAAAAAAAAGATCGTAATTTGAAATAGTAACACAAATAGTACTAATTCAATAATCAAATAACAAAATCATAATAAAAAGGCATCCACCACCCCTAGCATTTTTACATGTAAAATAAAAATTTGCATTGCTTACATATAAAATATTGGAAGTGTTAAATTCTTTTCTTTTTTTACAGTTTATGACACAATAGATAAAGTTTTGGATAAACTGTTTTACACAGAACATTTCTGTGGCCCTAGTGAAAAGGGATATAAGTCTGATTACTTATACGATTACTTATACCCCTTTTCACTAGGGCCACAGATTTTATCTACAATAAATTATATAAATAAAGTAAACATAGAATATTTTTAAAATACAAACACAGGAAAAACATTAACCTCCTGTAAATTTCGCCATAGGTAGTCAGGTAAAAACAATAAAAACTGACCCCAGCTATTGGTACGCCAAGAAGGGATCCTGTTGAAATGTAACCATATATTTCAGCAGAACTCTTAATCTTTGGAAGAATTTCAATTGGTATGTCGAAAAAACGCAACAATCCTATATCCCATTGCAGACTCCGTAATGACATAAGCTGTGTTCGTGAAGCATTTGTGACATCTGTGACGTGAGTTCCACCATGATTACCACCAGTAAGGTTCTAAAAAATAATGTTTTTATTAAATAATATTCAAAGAACAAGAAATGTGCCATTATTCTCTATTTATAGTACACATCCATGACATTTATTTTGAGCGTGCATTTTTTGAACTGCATAAATTTACATTTTTTATAATGTTATAAATGTACAGTGAAGATGGAAGCTTGGTTATTATTTATCAGTATAATGAATGGATATTCCCAAGCAGTGACTGTGGAATGCCAAGAAAATCCAAACTATAAGAAACATACCCAAATCAACCAGGAATCCACAGTGCCTGCCATACATTCCCCAGCTTTAACTGAATCCTTTACTGCAGATACATTTTGTAACAACCATTTCAGCTTTACAGACGAGAAGTATGTGGACAAAGGAAGCCCACTAGTCTGTGTGACAGCATTAACGCAATGTGCACCTTTTGCTTTTATCAGTTCATCTACAATATTTGATGTTCTCACATCCAACCATACTGAAATAATAAAGAAGAAAGTTAAAAAAATAAAATCATTTGAGAAGTAACAAATGACTGATTTTAGGTGACAATCAAAATTCTTACACATTTTCAGATTTTGTTATAATCTTACCTATGGCACTATACAATGGTTGTCCTGTAACTGAATTCCATACTATTGTGGTTTCCCTTTGATTGGTAATACCAATACCAACCACATCTTCAGGGTTGATATCTAGCTTTCGTAGGTTGTCAGTAGTCACCTGAATTATTTACATGCAGAGAAATCATCTTTGTACACTACCAAGGTCATCATTAGCATGTACTGAGCCTTTCATAATAACAATAATTAGACTAGTCATATTTAAAACTACCTACCATTTTCGTTCGTTTTTGGTTGGTTTCTGCCTACCATGAGAAGATGGCGTCAGTTTTAAAGATATAACCATTTAATTAAATCTATAAAATATGTATGTATATAAGTATTATTTTAATTAATCTGTTGTTTCGGTGTCTTACCTCAATGCATTCCAATACCGCATTTAGAATTTCTAGAGCATCCTGTTCAATCCACCCTTCTTGAGGGCTAAATCGTTTTAATGTTATTTGGTGATAGGTTAGCACTTCTGATGTGTTTGCTGCAAATACCTGTAAGTTTGCTCAAATAAATTACTAATTTCAGCCACTGGGTTAAAATTCGTTTATGAATTCAATTCATACTAAATATTACCAGAAACTTAACATTTGAAGTTCCTTCATCTACAGCACCGATTAAGGGACCAAATTTTCCGAATTCCCGCATAATAACTTGGTTATTACATAGTGAAATAAAGTATAATTTTCGTTATATTGTTTTCTGTTCAAAAATCTATTCAATCAGCTGATAGTGTTAAGAATCAAATGACATGATGAGCTTGACAGTTGACTTGACACCCACCATGTATACTTTAGTCGATTTAATTTTTCTCTATGACAATTAGTACAGATGTCGAAAATTGAGCCAACCACTTCAGATGTCGCTACTATCACTAGACCTGTCACTATCCATACAGTTTTTGTTAACAAGCTACGTCTTTTACGAATAATTACAGGTCAGCTAATACGAAGCGCAGCTGTTTTAGGGGCAACACAGCAATGCCCATTGAGGTCTTCCCTTTTTTCTTCTTTAATTTTTACTGTGCGTTTGCAATGGCGAAACATTCACAACAAAACATGTTGGAATCTCTATTTTCTGTCAATTTTCCATACAATGTTTGACAGGAACTAACATGTTTTGTTGTGATGTTTCGCCAGTGTAAACAAACATTGATTTTCATACAAAACGTCGTATTTGCATAGACAAATGTGTTTGGCCACACCTCTTTGTTGCGATGTTTTTGTGTAAAAACACGCGTAAGAGAGAAACCCGGCTTAATGGCTTTTGATTGTAATTCGACAAATACATCTTTTCGATGCCAGTTTTACTAGTACATACTAATTCCATGGATATCAGCTTATGTATGACAGAACCAAAATTTTACAGTTACTTGAAGTTGACAATGACTGAAGAGCATGTAACTTTTGGAGAGAAACATAAACAAACATCGTACTATTTTGTAACTTGTGTCAATTTATCAATTACTATAATAAACAATTACAATTGATCAAATAAAATGTCATCCCAAATTAAACTTACTGTAACACAAAACGACAAATTAGTTCAGACAGTCACTAAAACAATCGAACAGCAACATTTCATAAAGTCGCTTGAGGATTTTCAATTAGAGGCGAATGCTGCATTAACCAAGATGATAGAAGATCTTGGTGAAATTGGTGAAGCCAGTAAGTTTTATGAATTCATAACTTCGTTGGTTCTACTGGGTTTTTGGACTCAGTTGTGGACAATCTGGAACACATGCTCAACTCCTAGCTGAACCTTTAAGTCTCACACATAGTACAGTAGGCCGCATATCAGTGGTAACACTTCGACCTTGAGCTGCCCTAGCATAGTAGGGAGTTTCAATAGAATAAGAGGCCAGCTTATACTGGTTTTGTTACCACTGACATGCAGCGTAACATACCACATTGTGTCATAGTTCATAAAATAATAATGTTTCATAAAATATTTATTGCCAAAAAAAAACAGTTGTGTACTGCAACCTTGCCTAAAAGTTCTAATTATTGCATGCTTTTGATTGTGCCTGATAATAATAAAAGTCATTGTTTCTGCCCATCCTGGCCTTAAAATAAGTCGTCTATACTTTTGTTTAAGTTGGTGATACCAACATGGATGACGATGCCTATGAGGACACTGATGATGATGCTGAGAGATCACAATCTACGGGCATGGAATCAAAGGGACATAGTCAAATCAAAAAGAAAAAACATCATTAAATTGACTTGACCTTTTCAATGGTTTATCTATGGACAGTTAAATAATGATGTTTTACCTGTTATCATGAAACGCTTCCTTATAGATTTTTTGTAAAATACTACAAGTATCTGCGTAACCCAGTTCATGTATTAATAATAATTAGTGATATGCCGGATATCCGTATCCGTGGATATCCGAGGGAGAAAAAACATCTGTATCTGTATCCGTATCCATTACTTTTTGGCGGATCTTGCATAGATCTTTTATATTAATACATTTCATTACGTATATGAAATTTTAAAGATATATAGCAATGAAATACTGTTACTTCAATCCAAATTAGTAAAAAAATTTTTAATTATAATTCAATTAAAGTACCAGTAAATTAAGTTACAAGGTAGTAATTAAACTATCTTTGTAGTGAGGTCAAACCTCTAATATTTGTGCTATGCTAATTGAAATAATTATGTGAGTTAACACATCAATTAAAACTATGTTGTTTTAAAGAAGTTAAAAAAAAATATACGTCATAATTAATATTGAGTAATGGTAAATTGTATTTCAAAACGAGTAACTTGGCAGCTTTGTCCCCCAAAAGTCAGTTACGATGAGGATCATAAATAATTCCTGCTGAACCTGAAGAAAGTTGAGATCCGTATCCGTATTCGCGGATCTAGACCCTTATGATCCGTATCCGTATCCGTGGATCACATTTTTAACGATCCGGCACATCACTAATAATATATAGTAGGTTCTTCTCTCTCAAGCCCAACTCCAGTTGAAAAACTACCTGATAAGGGTGGAGCAATTTTTTAAAATATATTTTAAAATTATTTTTGTTGTTATTTTTGTAGATACATCAGAACAAATGTAAAATGTAAATAAATGTGTAAGATGTAAAATGAATAAACAATGTTCAATGAGGATTTTGTTTCTGTAATGGGACACCCCTTAAAGCCAGCGCACATCGGTGGACGGCGGAGCAGGGTATTTTAAAAGTAACGTAAATTCGTACGTATCGAGTGGTAACAAGATAGATTCCAAAGTTCTGAGACCACCCAAGGAGCATCAATAGGGATTTCTCTCTGCGGTATTGAAGAGCTCGCTGGAGGATACCGCAGCGGGATGCGACGACAGCATACGGTGTGAGGTACCTAACGGCAGGTTGGGACGGCCGGCGGGATGCGAAGGCATGCGACGGTTTGCGCCGGAGTCCACTAGCATACGATCGCCGGGGAGAGGCAGTGCAAGCGCAGGATGCTGTCGGCATGCTGCAGCATCCAGTAGTGCGCCAGCGGCCGCTGGCCGGCGACAAATCCTCCTCGATGCCGTCCCCCGGTGTGCGATGGCCTTAATTCTGTGAAACTGGCTCAGCTATTAAAGCGAAAAATAAAAAGTTACAGCTTTGTGTCAGACAGACGGCGTAGCAACGATCAAACAGCGGTATTTTCGTTGCGGTAGGCGTAGGGCAGCCCTTGGATACGAAATCCTAAAAATCTATACCACCGCGAGGGTCTGGGGGCCAGTGCATCATGTGAGATTTTAGGAGATCTCAATAACGCTAACAGCGCCGCTTTTTCTCTCCACCTCGACTATGACATATGATATGCTGATCAATATTGGTTTTCTTCTTAGGGTTCCGTAGTAAACAAGGAACCCTTATAGTTTCGTCATGTCCGTCTGTCTGTCTGTCCGCGGTCAGGCTCTCTCTAAGTCTCTCTGAGACTCTTAGCACTAGAAACCTGTAATTTGGCATGGGTATACATATTAATCACGCCGACAAAGCGGTAAAACAAAATTGTTCATTCTTTAGGGTACCTCCCCTACACGTAAAGTGGTGATGTTTTTTTTTCCCATGGTATGGGGTATCATTGAAAAGGTCCTTCAAAAACATTGTGAGTATGTGCAAACCATTTTTGGATTCAGGGATCTGTTTGCGAAATATTAAGCTTTTAATTGCTAATTTTTGTTAGAGTCAAGTGTCCCCCCTGTGGGTTTTTTTTTCCGCTCTGGATGGAGCGGGAGGGCGTGTCAGACTTTTATTGACTAAAACCCACCCGTGTTCCTTCGGTTGCCCTGTTGCCGGGGGCCACGATTTCCCTTTCGGCCCATATTCGCAGCCCCGGCAGGCATTGGGCCTAGCAAACCCCGTCAATTCTGCTGACATCTCTTTGAGGCGCGCGTGGAACACAACGCGCCGTCAACTCGGGCTTGGTCCTTATCGGACGGCGACCTACCCACCGTTACCAGCCGCTCACCGTCCGCAAGCCCGCGCCTACGGTGGCCGGAAATTCGGAAGCTCGCGATTCCCGCCCAGGGCGTCTCCTCCTGCGGCGGTAAGGGGCGTGAGGGCGCGAATTTTGCCTCTTCCTCACGCGTTCCGCCTCCTCCTTCGCGAGCATTACCGCTTCGCAGAAGGAGGTGACAGCCTGCCATTTCCTCTCGCTCCATACCATGGCCTGAACCAGGGCCGGACGCGAGAGATCACCGCCGCCGATCGCCTCCACGAGGACACGGCGATGCTCCGCCCAAGTCGGGTAGAAGTCCACCGTATGCTCCACCGTGTCCTCCGGGCGATCCACACAATGGTGACACCCGGGGCGTTTCCTCCCGCCTTATCCTGAACAGGAACCTCCCGAAGCACCGGTGTTCGGTGAGGACCTGCATCAGGCGGAAGGTGAGGACGCCGTGGCGCCTCTCAAGCCACTCCTCAAAGAGGGGTCTTATCGCCGCAATTGTGGCGTGTCCAGCGCTGGGTTGCGACAATCGCACTCTCCATGACGCCATGAGATCCCGCCGGAGCTCTGTCCGCTGTGCCGCGATTTCTTGCGGCATCGGAGTTAAGCCCCGGCGTTTTGCCTCCTCGCGCCACTCCCAGATGTGCGCGAGGACCTTTGCCTCCAGATCCCATGGCGGTAATCCGGCAAGGAGGCTCGCCGCCTCGCAGGAGACCGTGCGGTATCCTCAGCCCAGCCGGATGGCCATGACCCTCTGGGACGCGTTCAACCGGCGGACTGGCCGCAGCCTCTATGAACGCGCCCACACCAGAGCCCCGTAAAGGGCCATGGACCGCACGATCCTCGCGTAGAGCCTCCGGCAGGAGGCGTTTGGATCCCTGTCCCCCCCTGCCAGCTAAATGGTTGGTTTTGGATGTGTGACAAAAATCACGGCAGTAGTTTATATAACGAAATTAAAAGGAAAACTCACAGCTAAGTAGGCTCTACAAGTTAAGTTAGAACTGTGACCAGCAAAAGAAAGTATTTTTATTCGAAAGAAAATATTTTTAATCAAAAGTAAACAATCATAGTTTTAAATGAGAACCAATACACTGCAAAAAATGTACATACAATGGTTTTTCTATAAAATTCTTTCTCTTTAAAGGTAGGTACTTTCGGTTTTGTTGGCTCACCGTTCATAATTTTTTCGATTTCACTTACATTTATGTTACTTTCTTTAATTAATTCGTTGACAAGATTATAAAACCCTGAGTTTTTTTCCCGATAATTACATTTATAAGATTCGGCGTGATTTTGGGTTCGTGTAGTTTTTTCATGTAGTTCCTGAACATTCCAAAACTTTGGGCCAAATGAAGGGGTGTTTGATTTTTACCTTCAACGTAATCTATTCCAAACCATTGTAATTTTTTTTTTACTATCGCCAGTAAAATTCTTCATCAAGGCTTCGTAATAGCAAGACACCTCTAGGCTCTAAGTGCAAAAATACATTTATGTAATATCTTTTACAAAATCTGGATTCTTTATGTATAAATTTTGTAGTCTACAAAAAATTTGGCCAAAGTGAAAGTTACAACCTTTTGTCCATACATTTTCAAAATGGTGTCGAACACTCACAATTGCTGCTTTTTCAAAATCTGTGATACAATAAAGGTTGGTTCTAACTTCTAAGTGAATCTCATTTTCAGAAGCATATTCTAGCAACAGTTCAAACAATTTATAGTATGATTTCTTGTTTTTATGTGTAGGTACATAGAGCAAAAACCATAGGAAACGTTTTCAGTTCATTTATAAACAACCATGGATCGTATTAAACGTTCCATCTAAAATCCAGTACGTAGACTCACTGAGCAATGTTATTAAGACATAATTAATTTTGATCAAATCCATATTAACCTCCAATTGAACATTATCTGGCTCAATCTGTTTTTTGACATTTAAGTATGTTTTTCTCGATAAATACATTGTTTCATATATAGCTGAAACTGACGGCAAATTAACAATAATAATAAAATAAAACGTTTTTATTTATTCAGTTTACAAATTCATTTTTTACCCGACTACGGCAAAGCCAAAAGGAAGGGTTATGATTTTAGCAGTCTATGTATGTATGTTTGTATGTATGTATATTTGTATGTATGTATGTATGTTTGTTTTTACGTGTGTTCCACCGTAGCGCCTAAACTACTAAACTGATCTTGATGAATGAGGTATCAATAGATTCGTAATAATGGTCCGGGTGACATAGGCTATATAATTTTTCACTAAATTTAATTTGGTAGACTTTAGGTACACGTAAATTTCTAACCTCGAAAAAAATTAAAATGGGATGATCATGACATGTTTGGTATCAAAAGAAAGGTCTTGACGAGCACATTACAAATATGTATATAATATTATATTTTCAAAGTAAATAAATATGTTTAAATCGTTAAAAACAAACAAAAGTGAGACTGCGCTACGTAGTATTGCAAGATGTTACCAACGTGCAGTTAATCAAATCTTAATAAATAGTAACGATTTGTAATTCCACTCTTATGAAGAAAAACAAGTACAACGAAATATTTATATTTTGGATTTCTTCGAAGCTCGATATCGATATATGGTGTTGGCGTCGAAATAAACCGCTCTATGGTTTCGTCCAAAGCACTATGCACTGCAATTGGAATTTAAAATAGGTTAATTACTGAACTGAAATTACTAACTGACCGATTCTTTGACAGTTCAAAAGTGCCTATAAATGGTTTAATTGAAATAAATGCTTTGAGTTTGAGTTTGAACTATTGTATTACTCTTATTTACGTTTATCAAGTGTAAAAATGGAAAAGTATAAAATAAAAAATAAAGTTTAATAAAAAACTGTAACCCGACTACCTACGGGAAAATGAAAATGATCTAAAAAGTACGAAACAAGCAAATATTTCAGACAGAAATCAAGACATAGGTACAAAAATGGTCAAGGTAAAGAATAAAAGAATAAAAGCTTTATTTGGAACAACTTAAGTTTACAATTTACATAGGAAAACGAAGATAGCCACAAAAGTAAAATACTGTGGCGCAGCCATCAACGCCCAACTCTTAAAATTATATACACAAAGACATTGTTCCAGACTTCCCAAAGAAAGTTAATTAAATAATTACAAAAAATAAATAAAAAAGAATTGAATAAAAAGAGAATATACTCTATGTGGAAGTTAATATGTAGTATAAGTATGTAGAGTGGACGTGGGGTGAAATGTGTATGTGTGTGTATTTGTGTATGGGTGTGTGTGTGTATGTTTACCGTGATTATGATGCCACAAGTTGCTCAGTTTCTTCATAAGACAAGGATTCAAGCCAGTCAGTCACTTTTCTCTTCAATAGACTTTTAGTCATAGGGTAAATATTACATTTTGTATTTATGTCATTATAAAGTTTACAGCTGATATGGTTGAAGTGGCGACCAACCAACGCTAACCTGTAGCGCTCAGTCTTACAGACTCTGTCGGCACGTCGCTTCTTTGTTAGGGGTTGAGGGTCGTAAGGGAGAAGCAGGTGTTTCTTAAAAACAGTTTGTAGGACGAACAACTGTCTCACTGTGAGGACCTCCCAAAGTGAGTACAGTTCAGAAGTTGGAAATCTAATAGGTTTTTTTGCCAGTACTTTCAAAACTGCTCTTTGAGCCCTCTCTAGCCGCAACATGGTTGTCTTGTGGGTTCCCCCCCATGTAGTTATGCAGTAACTGAGAACTGATTGAGCGAGGGCAAAGTATACCATTTTTAGGGATTGAAAATCAGCAGCCGCTCGAAGTTTTTTAAATAAATAAATCAATCTCCTGACTCGAACCAGAACAGAATTAACCTGTTTTTTCCACGACAAGAGACTGTCCAATATAACCCCAAGATACTTGATGTTGTCAGAGCGTTCTATTTGGTCACAACTACAGGTGTTGGCCACTGTGCATACATGGGCCCTGATCTTAAACGACAGTGGTGGTTGACTAATAATACTCGGAGTAAAAGAGATGAACCTGGTCTTAGAGATATTGAGCGTGAGCAGATTTGAGGCTAACCACATCATAACCATTCTCAGAGCCAATTCTGCCCTCTCACGAGTCTCAGACCAGTCCTTGCCATGGATTACTAGAGCTGTGTCATCCGCATATGTAATAATTTTTGTATTCGGGAGAGATAACTGACACAGCTCATTGACATATATGAGGAAGAGGGTTGGTCCTAGGACACTGCCCTGGGGAACCCCAAAAGTCAAATTTTCCTCACTACTGATGAATGACCCAACCTTTACTACTTGTTTTCGCCCGGAAGTGTAGCTACGAAAGATTTCGAGGGCAATGCCACGAACGCCGATTTTTTCCATCTTGTCAATCAATCTGGGGACAGAAACGGTGTCGAAAGCCTTCGAAAGATCCAGGAAAACACCAAGAGGCTTCTGCTTATTATTGAGGTGTTCGACTATAGTATTTGTGAGCTCCAGAGTAGCGTCTTCTGTTGATTTTCCCGCTCTGAAACCGTATTGATTTTCGGCCAAGATGTTGAATTTAGTGAGGAGGTAAAGCCGTCGTCGCATGCCATTATAATTTTGTAGGTGTTCCTGGCACCAACATGGTATATAGGCATGCGACCACGGCTTTACCTGGACCATTTTTGTACCTGTCTTGATTTCTGTCTGAAATATTTGCTTGTTTCGTACTTTTTAGATCATTTTCATTTTCCCGTAGGTAGTCGGGTTACAGTTTTTTATTAAACTTTATTTTTTATTTATTTACAGTTTCCCAGCACATCTTGAACAATGTTACAAGTCTTTTTTGTTGTGTTCCTGCATTCATCTTTTAAGTTATTTTTAATGTCTGCGCATCCTCAGTGACTCAGGTTCGTGATTATTTATAGGTTTTGTTGATAATAATATAGGTATGTTGGTCATTGTTATCTTCATCTAATTTAGGGTGAAGGTTTGTCTGCACCGGGAACCCGCCTCTTTATGTCCTCACCCTTAGGCCGCATCCGAGTTACTCTAAAAGTGATAATATCGCGAATCCGACCAAATTTAATAGTCACAAAATATGAGGGTAATAATTGTGATTTTGGACTTAGGTCGGATTCGCGATATTATCACTTTTAGCGTAACTCGGAATGCGGTCTTAGTTTTCAATGTTGCATTACATCTATACCTATAATTTATGTTTTTTGAATTCATACCTCCAATCACAGAGCATGTAACTGCCTCCAATAATAATTCTCACTTCTCACTGCACACTGTTTTTTTTTTTTCATATTTAAATCCATCCAAAAACAATTTTAATCCTCCTTTATTATTGACGAATGTACAGACGCCAGCACATCAAGCTGCTATAATCTGTCAAATTTATTTAATAGATTTTCAACTTTATCGCTGAAGTCTAAGGTTCAAAGTTGATTGGGAAAATTTGACATTTTCGGGTAGCTTGATGTGCTGGCGTCTGTACGACACTGTGTAGGTATTACTATCTTCGTTTTCACTCATTGTCAAAACAAACAATTTGGATATTTTAATATGTACCTACTTAATAATGTACCTACACGTGGTTGTACAATATACCTATAGTAAAACAAGCATCATGATACCTAATTAATTACTTTATTTACCACATGGATAATATAATAACTGTACCTAAACAATCACTTAATTATGCAATTATGAGTAGGAAAATCATTAGTCATTAGTTTTTTTAATTCTACCTCTTCATACGGGGTGGCAGGGACATCGACGCGAAAACTGAAACCATGGATTCAGTACATGATTCTGAACCCCCTGAGTTGAAAATTTTCGCCGGATATTTAAAAAAAAAATCAGCTGTTCCATACATTTTGACCGCGTAGGTCTTTTCCGCACTTTTCTATGAAACAGCAGTTTTTTTTTAAATAACTGCAGCAGGGGGGTTCCCAGGCAGCACACAAGTCAGATAACTGACCAATAATTTAACCTTATACAGAGTTAAGCTTAATTATATATGTATAGAAGCAGTGTGTATTACGAAGTTCTGTATTAAAGTTTTTTTTTGCTATAATAATGCTATTAGCTGAGTTAGTTTTGTAATTTGCGGATTTTATTTCTTGAAACTGAATAATCATCATAAAAAGACCTGTTACCCAAGAGTTTGTGTAACCTTTTGTATAATATGGGTATAAAATTCCATTATCAAGCATGATGCTAGATAAGTTATATTCTGTTCTCTTTTAGTCGTATTACACACCAAATCTTGACAGTTATTCAGCTGCTGTATAAAATAGGCATTATTTCTGTTATGAAGCATATAGTGACTTAACAGAAATTAAGATAGCTGTTATAACTACTTTATGCCGCTTTAAGTACGAAATTACCGTCATTTGTAGCTAAAGCAATAGTAACAGATTCTTATGCAGAAGTTTGCTGGGTATTCACGAAAAGTAGAATTTTTTAAGCTAGAAGAACTGTTCTGGAACGTTAGTCAGCATTTAAGCGGCACTCTGCGCTTTGTTTTGTAGTGGTTGTGTAAAAATGCCTCCTTACAAAAAAAAATATGAAAAAATACTCCACATTCATGGAAAAATAGAAAAAGAACAGGGGACCTACCACCAGCTCAAAAGCAGTATTATTTAAATATTAATTCAGTGTGAGAAAGAGATGGAGCTGTCTGAGAGATCGTCCTGTAGAGCTTCATCTCTTTCCCACACTGAAGTAATATTAAAATAATATTGCTTTAAGTGCTGGTGGTAGGCCCCCAGGAGGCATACGAAGAAAGTGCTTGCTTTGATAAGAGCTAAAAAGAACAAATACCATAACTATACTGTGGGTTTTCATTACTATAATTATGACTGAATCCTGTTTGATTTACAGTACGAATGTGTGTGATTATAGAAGTTATCGAAAAATGTTGAGTGCAGACCACTTTTAACTAGAGCACAACTCAATAAGTGGACACATAAGGTCTGTTATACAGACATGAGACGATAAGCCGCTGTGCAATCAGATTTTATTCAGAATGAGCGTCGCCATATCGAATAACATAAGCTATTATAATGATGTGGAATTTTATACTCAAATACTCAAGTTTAATAACGAAATCGGTATAATATTCTTATAAAAGTATTACAAGGTTATTTTTGAACCCTTAAACTGCATAAAATATAAAAAAATATTTCACACATAAAAACATATCAATAGACGAAATGTTGTTTATTTCTCCAAAACCCGGTTTATCAGGTAACGCGTGAAAATTTTATACGAAATATATATATAAATACACAAGTTGCATGCGCACCAACAATTTCTTCCTCTAAACATAAATAAGGGTAAAATTTATTTACGATAGGTTATATTTTCAATGTCGCAGTCACGCTGTTCGGATTTGTCAATTTCAATTTAATTTGATTAACTTCTTGATAAAAATACTGAAATGAGCTAAACGCTGTGTATCGTCTGAATATCTGAGCTTTGAAGGACTTAACCATTAGTTCATTCATCATTCATTCATCATCTGGCTAACAGAGCTATAACACTTGTATTAAAGAACAAAATGCTTTTATACAGAGGATACTCAGCTTGTCGTACAATTATTCAAAACTTATTCAGCTGTTACGTTGCTATTACACAGCTATTAGCAATATAATTTTGTGCCCAAATTGCTTGAATAACCTCTGAGTAAGCGCTTAATCAGCTAATTACGGTAGTCTTATTCAGCGATTAGTTTCTATGACTGCTGTTAAACAAAACTTACTCAGAAGGTTTGTGCTGGCTGGGGTTCAGAATCATGTACTGAATTCATGGTTTCAGTTTTCGCGTCGATGTCCCTGCCACCCTGTATATACTAAAAGTAAACATTATATTATACTTACTTCTCTCCGACGAGCAATTATATGTTTATTTGTCTTGCTATTCTGTACCCTAATTGCGTAATACAACACAATCACAATCTGTTTCGATTTGAAACAGATTCTAATTAATCGGAATTCGCAATGTCGGTTTTAGCAATACCGGCGCCCCGGGCGAGATTTCTGTGGCACCCCTCACTACTCTTGGAGAGTAGAGAGGCGAAAATTTTAGCTATTCTAGTTTGAGGAATAGGAAAATGCAGGATGTTAAAGCGAGCGAAATGAGCACGAGAATTTCAGCACCCCACCACGGAAAACTTAGGATTTCTTTTATGCAGAAAAGTTTGAGAATTCAGACTTCAGAGAACGCAGGGTGCAAGAGCGAGTTCAAAATTTTTAGCACCCCGCTGCGTCTTTTCTTTGGCCCATTCATATAAAAATAGAACCTAACCTAACCTAACCTAACCTAACCTAACCTAAACTTTGTCGAGTTTTACAGAAAAGTTAAAGAAAAACATAACCCTGTCTGCTGTCCCGCAGTCGGGTAAAAAAGAGTTATAACGAAAAGATAGAGCAATTAAAATGCCGGTGGTTCGCGTAGGGCGTCCCTTCATGTCTGGCGCCTTGGGCGGGTGCCCATGCGCGCCCTACCCTAACGCCGGTACTGAGTAAGGGGATATAAA